>CM034410.1:323935-1641435 GCA_019925095.2 Dendrolimus kikuchii | reverse complement strand
GGCAAAAGGGCAAAAGGGCAAAAGGGCAAAAGGGCAAAAGGGCAAAAGGGCAAAAGGGCAAAAGGGCAAAAGGCCAAAAGGGCAAAAGGGCAAAAGGGCAAAAGGGCAAAAGGGCAAAAGGGCAAAAGGGCAAAAGGGCAAAAGGGCAAAAGGGCAAAAGGGCAAAAGGGCAAAAGGGCAAAAGGGCAAAAGGGCAAAAGGGCAAAAGGGCAAAAGGGCAAAAGGGCAAAAGGGCAAAAGGGCAAAAGGGCAAAAGGGCAAAAGGGCAAAAGGGCAAAAGGGCAAAAGGGCAAAAGGGCAAAAGGGCAAAAGGGCAAAAGGGCAAAAGGGCAAAAGGGCAAAAGGGCAAAAGGGCAAAAGGGCAAAAGGGCAAAAGGGCAAAAGGGCAAAAGGGCAAAAGGGCAAAAGGGCAAAAGGGCAAAAGGGCAAAAGGGCAAAAGGGCAAAAGGGCAAAAGGGCAAAAGGGCAAAAGGGCAAAAGGGCAAAAGGGCAAAAGGGCAAAAGGGCAAAAGGGCAAAAGGGCAAAAGGGCAAAAGGGCAAAAGGGCAAAAGGGCAAAAGGGCAAAAGGGCAAAAGGGCAAAAGGGCAAAAGGGCCAAAAGGGCAAAAGGGCAAAAGGGCAAAAGGGCAAAAGGGCAAAAGGGCAAAAGGGCAAAAGGGCAAAAGGGCAAAAGGGCAAAAGGGCAAAAGGGCAAAAGGGCAAAAGGGCAAAAGGGCAAAAGGGCAAAAGGGCAAAAGGGCAAAAGGGCAAAAGGGCAAAAGGGCAAAAGGGCAAAAGGGCAAAAGGGCAAAAGGGCAAAAGGGCAAAAGGGCAAAAGGGCAAAAGGGCAAAAGGGCAAAAGGGCAAAAGGGCAAAAGGGCAAAAGGGCAAAAGGGCAAAAGGGCAAAAGGGCAAAAGGGCAAAAGGGCAAAAGGGCAAAAGGGCAAAAGGGCAAAAGGGCAAAAGGGCAAAAGGGCAAAAGGGCAAAAGGGCAAAAGGGCAAAAGGGCAAAAGGGCAAAAGGGCAAAAGGGCAAAAGGGCAAAAGGGCAAAAGGGCAAAAGGGCAAAAGGGCAAAAGGGCAAAAGGGCAAAAGGGCAAAAGGGGCAAAAGGGCAAAAGGGCAAAAGGGCAAAAGGGCAAAAGGGCAAAAGGGCAAAAGGGCAAAAGGGCAAACGGGCAAACGGGCAAAAGGGCAAAGGGGCAAAGGGGAAAAAGGGCAAAGGGGCAAAAGGGCAACAGAGCAAAAGGGCAAAAGGGCAAAAAGATCAAAAGAGCAAAAAGAACAGAAAGAGCAAAACGGACAAAGAGGACAAAATAACCAAAATTATGAAAATGGCAAATCACAAAACCAACCAAAACCTGTCCTACTTTTGGGATAACCTTTACATAAATCTATCCCAAAATCTATCCCAGTATCCGGGATGAAAAGTATCCCTTGGCCACCCTCGGTATTCAAATTACATACGTACCGAGTATCAGCCAAATCGGTCCAATAGTCTTTCCATAAAAGGAAAACAAACAGAGCGACAAATATACTTTTATCCCGGAAACTATCCCGTTTTCCGGGATAAAAAGTATCCTATGTTCATTCTCGGCATCGAAAATATATATATACTGAGTTTCAGCCAAATCGGTCCAGTAGTTTTTACGTGAAAACGGAACAGACAGACAGACAGACAGACAGACAGACAGAGTTACTTTCGCATTTATAATATTAATAGGGATTGTATATATATATATATATATACACAATATATTATATTTCTTTGAATAAACGCGTTACCGTGGACCCGATAAGCTAGGTATACTTACATAAAGTTCTGTTAACTGCCTAATTTTAGGAGTTTTGAAACGTTGATCGTAGTAAGTGTGTCAAATTAGCAGCGATCCATCAGCGTCGCCCTTCCGCTGTACAGCGCCAAGTTGCGCCCCAAATTGCGCCGCTCTTATTGGAATTCCTTCAATATATCGGGCGCACCTGCGCCGCAACCCGCTGTTGACACAGGTGCGCTATGGCGCAATCATTTATAACGATTCTAACTTATTGTTATGTTTATGCCGCTGAATTGTTTAAGTGGTGCCCTCTTTGGGATTTATGTTTTTTTTTAGATTAGTACAGGTTCGTGTTTGAACATGGTCTCGTCTGATATAAAGCGGAGATATGGTCTAAAACGGAGCACACTTCCTTAGAAGGTTATACTTACATGTTTTTATAAATAATCGTTGTAGTATTTGGCGGGAATTGAAAGATGTTGTGCTGTGCAGTTTTATTTTCTAATAAATAATAGTAGTAATAACATACATACATACATACATAACTTCACGCCAGTTCCCTTGCGGGGTAGGCACGAACAACAGAGTGCCATTTAGGCTTATTCTTACACACCTCACTTGCCTCTTTGACATTCATAACTCTTGTCATGCAAGCTCGTCTGTTCTTAAGGCTCCTGACATCACCTTTTGCTAGTACACGATCAATTTGATCATGGAAGGTGTGTGGTGGCCTTTCATGACTTCTGAATTAAAAATAGTATAAGAAAAATGATTTTATTGTAAAAAAAGCGTGGGGTGCATGGTATCAATAGTTATAACTATTTTATGAACAGATATGAGTAGAAGGGTTATTTTGATAATATCCTGAAAAGTACCCCACGCTTTTCTTACAACAACATCATTTTTCCTTACACTATTTTTAATTAAAATTTATTTTCTATTTTTTATCATAAAACTACGTTTTAACGGTTTTAAGCGCGGTAATTTTATTTGATTTTGGTTTTTCCGACGTTTCGGCCACTTTTCAGTGGCCGTGATCACGGAAGACAAAGATGTCAAGTGTCAACGAGTATTGTTAAAGTTTTATTTAGCCTACCGCCAACTTATTAATTTTAATTATTTAATTTTATTTTTAATTTTGTTTATGGTTATTATTTACTCTATGGGAGCCTAATCTAATTTACTACCGCTTCGCAACATGTTATGGCTTGAAGAGAAGAAGCGGCGCAAGAAACTCTTCAGCAAACATGTCTAGCTCTAATAATTTTATATAATACTAGCTGTCCCGGCAGACGTTGTTCTGCCCTGAACTAATAAAATTTAGAACCCGATTCCAGCGCCACCTACCGGGTCCAAATGTTAGCTATCCTATCTTTCAAGTCGGATCAAACTGCACACGGTGTGCAAATTTGATTAAAATCGGTCAAGTAGTTTAGGAGTCCATTGAGGACAAACATTGTGACACGAGATTTATATATATTAAGATTTAAAATGGGTGGAAGGAAAAATAAAAGTAATTATCAGTCAAGTAGGTTTGTGTTCCGTTGTACGCAGAAAGTTACGCGATACTTTTGCCGTCCTCTCAAACGATAAAGTCTCTGCATTTCTAGATCATCTCAATTCCATTAGCAGTAATATTAAATTTACTATGGAACTAGAGGCAAATAATAAATTAGCTTTTCTGGATGTGCTCAGCCTAAGGAACCCTGACAATACTCTTGGTCAGAGCACAAAAAATTTGTGACGAGAACCACATAGCTGGAGAGCTTCAGCATGTCAAGCGAGTTCTACAACGAAATCAGCTGAAGACTCCACACCAACGTCACAAAGGCCCCAAACCACCTTCAGTTGAGCGGTGCCCTGCTACCCTACCCTACATCAAGGGGGTCACAGACAGAATTGGTCACATCCTCAGGCGAGCTTCAATCAAAACATATTTCAAGCCGCAGAAAAAGATCAACCAATTTCTGAGACCTGTGAAATGCAATATCCCACTCCAGGATGCAGGAGCTGCGATCAGTGAACACACGCTGGATAAACCCAACCACTACATCAGATTCGATAACCCACAAATCCTCGCGAAAGAGAATCGTTTCATACCTAGAATGATGCGTGAGGCTATTGAAATCAAAAAACACCCAAATTTCAATAGAGAAGATGGTTGGCAAGTACCACCTGTTTGGGATCCAATTATCAAAACTATTAAGACCCAAACCCAGCAAAAACCAGCTGCCAGACCTCAAGACACTGTGAGCTCTTTCTGCGTACAACGGAACACAAACCTACTTGACTGATAATTACTTTTATTTTTCCTTCCACCCATTTTAAATATTATATAAAATTATTAGAGCTAGGCATGTTTGCTGAAGAGTTTCTTGCGCCGCTTCTTCTCTTCAAGCCATAACATGTTGCGAAGCGGTAGTAAATTGGATTAGGCTCCCATAGAGGTAGGCTAAATAAAACTTTAACAATACTCGTTGACACTTGACATCTGTGTCTTCCGTGATCACGGCCACTGAAAAGTGGCCGAAACGTCGGAAAAACCAAAATCAAATAAAATTACCGCGCTTAAAACCGTTAAAACGTAGTTTTATTATGTATACAAGTCGCGAAAACTTAAGAAAATATTTCTATTTTTTAGTTGGATTTTCTATAAAAGCGTATTTTTTTAGTTTTTTTTTAACTATTACTTATTTTTCATTTTTTAGTGATTTAATTCTCTTCTCCGTGGAAACTTTGAAAAAAGGATTAAATACACTCTTATGATAAAATGGAACGTTATGTAAAAATAAGCTTTTTTTAAAAAGGTTTTTAAATACAAGCTTTTGAGATCCTGCATATCATGTAGCAGCAGAGTGCTAGCCAAGACAAGTGAAACGAGCCCAAACACGACGTGTCTATCTTGTTTAGTACAGGAGTTCCTATGGCCACCTTCCGACTCCATCATCAGATCAGCTCCATGGTACCATATTATTGTATTGTCACGCGATATACACATGCGTGCAAAATTTCAGCTCAATCGGAAACCGGGAAGTCGATCAAATTTAACTTGAAAGATTCCGTTACTAACATACGTATGAAGCTAATAAAAGCGTATTAATAAAAATGTGTAAAATTACTCTAAAATGAACAATAGTTGTAGGATATTGACAATTTTTGAGTAGTCATTATGTGTGAACTGTATAGTCAAATGTGGCCTTTCGAGTTGTCACAAGAACTCCGTTGAATGGCATCGGCTGATAACCTACAGTTCAGCCGTACTACACATAGGCCTAAGAAAATGAAGAAACTATTATAATCGAAGATCTCGCTGAAAGACCTAGCTGCCAAGCCATAAACCTAAATAAATAAAATAAATAATCGTTGGGATTAGTTTTATCACTGTATATGGTGTTCAAATTCAAAACTTATACAAATAAATATAATTGAAATATCTGTTTGTAATGTCAAAATAACAGCTATTTACTAAATGCATGTGAACGTATACGGTATTTGATAAAAAAAAACAATTTAAAAAAATTATCGTCCGACTTTCTGGATGTTCCTTCTGGCTAATCTCTGAAACGGCTTTACCGAGACTTTTACTAGCAAACAGCTGATGGTAGGAGTTTTTGGCGGGAACTGAAAGGGCTCCAAAATGAACAATAGTTGTAGGATATTGATAGTTTTAGAGTAGTAATTATGTGTTTTTGTGAGAAATGTGAACTATATAGCCAAATGTGGCGTTTCGAGTTGTCACAAGAACTCCGTTGAATGGTGTGGATTGTAGCCTACAATACAACTGCGCCTGGCTTAAAGGCCTAGTTGCCAAGCCTTAAACATAAAAAAGCTGATGTTATTAGAAGTAACTTAGGCTACATTTTAAAACTTCTTTTAGGGTTTCGCGAAAACATACTAGTTTATTATTTAAAGTTTTACTAGTGTATTCCTTTCTTAGATTCGCAAATTAATATTTTTACAAATTAAAAGTGACCTGTGAAAAATCTTTTTTACGGTTTGTTTACAACTTGTCTCTCCGTTCCCTGAGTAAACTGTATAGGGGAGTTTTTGGCGGGAACTGAAATGGGACGTTGTGCTGTGCAGTTTTATTTTCTAAAAATCTGTAAAATCACTCTAAAATGAACAATAGTTGTAGGATATTGATAGTTTTTGAGTAGTCATTATGTGTTTTTGTGAGAAATGTGAACTGTATAGTCAAATGTGGCCTTTCGAGTTTTCACAAGAACTCCGTTATAAGGCGTCGATTGTAGCCTACAATACAATTGCGCCTGGCTTAAAGGACTAGTTGCCAAGCCTTAAACATAAAAAAAAGCTGTATAGGTGTCTTTCAGTCTCGCGGGAACTTCTTTTAAGTAAGCTGTCAGGTGCAATGTCGGCCAATCGCGACCTTATCTATACTAATATTATAAAGAGGTAACCGTTGTGTTTGTGACGTTGTAGGGGTAATCTCCTAAACTACTGAACCGATTTAAAAAATTCTTTCACTGTTTGCAAGCTTTTTTTTTGAGGCGAGGGAAAATGCTTAACCGATTTACGCACAAACTGGGTCGTTGCTAGGGGAACGACACGCGTCGGTCGGGGGCGATAACTCTGCAGCAATAGTATGCTCTTGGCAGTGCTCCGTCCGCGATCGACGTCACAGAATAGTGTGGAAGACTCCGAGCGTTGCTGCACGAGCGAGCAACCCCAATACCCACTAAAAACCCCCTCCTCCCTGACGACCCTGCGCTTTTGTTTGTGTTGGAAAGGCTGGGATTTAGAACATAGTTACGCCCAGCCGGACCTGTTTGCAAGCTACTCTATCCCCGGTTGACATAGGCTATATTATATTTTCAGAAAAAATTATGGATCCTTACTAAAACTCCAATAGTGTAACCCAAGGTGTAAAAAATTACCTAAAATCGCGTGCGCTGCGAAAACTATTGATGATAGAATAAAATAATATACTACGACTTTACAGAACACATCATTATTTACAAAAAGTGTCGCGACAGCATATTGTATAATTATTATAGTTATACCACAATAAGTGTTCTTTTATTTTAAACATTTAATTAAAATGCCGCCACTGGAAATGGCTCTTTATTTGTATCTTGTTATTCATCCTTATCAAAATAAATCAATATAAAGGTATTGAAGCAGTCTTGAATATATCAAGACTGCTTCAATACCTTTATATAACTTTTTGAATTATTCAATTCGGACATTCCATTCGAAAGATATCACGAGTTTAAAAATGTAAGTATTAGAAAAAAGTTCCGTGGTCGCCGCTCACCCTGCTCGGCTAGCTAGGCTTATGCGATGTAGGCATCATCGGCGTGCGGGCAGTACGGAGGGGGAATATTTTGGAATCGCTTGGTAGGTAATTAAACTCAACAAAAAATAAAGGAGGTAAAGTTTGTGAGTTTGTGACGTTGTAGGGGGTAATCTCTGGATCCACTAAACCGATTTTGAAAATTCTTTCACCAGTGGAAAGCTATATTATTCTTGAGTGACATAGGGTATATTTGAATGTGATTAATAATAAGTATTTTTTTTTTTTTTTTTCTGATGACCAGCGAAGTAGGCACGGGTCAGCTAGTACAATATAAAAACAAAAACAGACATGATTCGTCTTATATCGGCTTAAATCAAAAGGAACGAAGACATTAAATGACATTGAATAATTCAGTGACATTGAATAATTGAATTACATTGAATAATTCAATGATGTGTCCGCATCCTTGACGTTTTCCGAAAATAGTCAGTTTCTGGCTCCAAGCTATCCCCTCCCCAAATATATATACATTGATGGATAATACTTCCTTTTCTTTAGCTATAAATCTGCCCTTGGGTTCTCGCATATGTGCACCACACACATGCGTCTGTGGAACATTCAATTACTTGAATAATTCAGTTTTATGTTTACATGAATCACTTTGGTTCGATTCATCAAAATAGAAGGAAAGAAGTGAGCCAAAGAATATCAGCTTAACACACTAGACTTATATATCTATCCGTGCAGGAACGGAGGCAGAATACAATTTCCTGCATTTTTTTTTTTATTGCAGGAGATCAGTAGACAGGCAAATGGCCCACTTGATGGAAAGCGGTTACCATCGCCTATGGACATTTGCAAGACCAAAGGTGCTACAAATGCGCTGCTGCTCTCTTAAGGGAAACTGGAACCTGGTCACTAATGCCGGAACACAACTCGAAGGTTGTTATGGCGACATACTTTAGACCAGGGGTGGTAGCCATCCAGTCGGGCAAATGCCCTACCACCTGGCTGTGGGTTCTTAAGTCGCCTCTTACGACAGGCCGCCCGGCCGCAGGAAATTGTATTCTTTCTCCGTTCCTGCACGGATGAAAATGCATTGGAGCGGCCTGTCGTAAGAGGCGACAAAACAACCCACAGCCAGCTGGTAGGCTATTTGCCCGTCTGGATGGCGACCACCCATGGTCTAGAGTATGCCGCCATAATAACCTTGAGTTGTGTTCCGCCATTAGTGGCCAGGTTCTAGTGTCCCTTTAGAGAGCTGCAGCACATTGGTAGCACCTTTGGTGTAGAAAATGTCCATAGGCGATGGTAACAGCTTACCATCAGGTGAGCCGTCTGTCTGTCTGCTGAACTCATGTAATAAAAAAATATATATATATACAATTCCAATTTTATGTTAATGTGTATGTATGGCACTGGACTCTTTAAACGCCGGGACCGATTTTGATGCATTTTTTTTTGTGTATGTTTCAGTGTATTCCCAGATAGTTTAGATTCACAATTGGATCCGGTAGATAGCGCTGGAATCGGGTTCTAGAATTTCATATTTTCAGAGCAGGACTACGTCTGCCGGGCCAACGACATCACTGGCAGGACATCGTCAGTTATTTATAAATTAAATTTAAACAAATCATCATTTATCAAAACAAACTTATGTACCTACTTAAAAGAATATCTTTAATTTGAATTATTGTGAAAACGGTCATAGCAACAAAAGAATGGCGGCCAGACGCCGCCATGTTTGTTTGTGGCGTCGCACGCGCCTCCATTTACACAGGTGGTAACACCACCGACTAAATATGTCACTTTTGTCCAAACGAATTTTAATTTCCCGATCTTTGTTCTCAAGATTGTTGCTAGGTTAACCATACTATTAATGACAAACGGCTACTTCTACGAACTTGTTTTGTGTTTACCACGGGTCACATGCCATATGTGATTTAGGAAGTGGGTACTGAAAATCAGCGCTGTGTTGGACTACGTTTCGGCACACAATGTCTTTATACTTTTTATTATCTAATTTATTTAGGGGCTTTTAGTGATAATGTCACCATGTCAGCCCCATCTTGCCCTAATCATACAATTCCACAAATTTATATAAATGGTTTCACTATTTTATACATTAAAAGAGCCGCAGCAGACTGTGGCCGCGACAAAATGCTCTGGAAAACATTCTTTATACTTAATTAGATCTTTATTTTGTTGTGTTATTATTTTGTGAAATACGGTCGAGATTTCGACCTCCAGCTTCTTAAACGATAGAGACATAGACATAGACAATACTTTATTGTTCACCAAAACAAAAATTATAAAAATGCACAAGACAATAGTTACTTGGTGAAACAAAAGGTGGTGTTACCGCTGGTAGCGATCTCTTCCAGGCAACTTGACTCGCAAGTGCAACAAAGAAAATGGAAAAAAATACTATATATTAATACGTGAAGCAAAATCACAGCAAAAACTATATACCCCTTTTTACGAAAATTGCGCGGACGGAGAAGTATGAAATTTCGCACACTTATAGTTTACATAGAGAAGGAGTGCAGAATGCTAATATTGTTTCAAAATTATGCATAGAAAATACATTAAAGTAATAAAAAAACATTACACACACTACCATGTATTTGACACACACATGTATATATTTATTGTTAGCCTTGGCGAAATCTGTGATTATAGAAGTATATAGTCTTTGACAACAGAACCTTAATAATGTTCAAAGAGTTTTTGGCGGGAACTGAAAGGGGACGTTGTGCTGTGCAGTTTTATGTTCTAAAAATGTGTAAAATCACTCTAAAATGAACAATAGTTGTAGGATATTGATAGTTTTTGAGTAGTAATTATGTGTTTTTGTGAGATATGTCAAATGTGGCCTTTCTAGTTTTCACAAGAACTCCATTGAATGGTGTAGATTGTAGCGTACAATACAACTGCGCCTGGCTTAATGGCCTAGTTGCCAAGCCATAAACTTAAAAAATAAATAATAATGTTCAAACGACCACGGGCGACCACTAGTATAAATAAAAATGACATACATGGACAGCAGATTACAGTCTACATACATACATACATACATAACTTCACGCCAGTTCCCTTGCGGGGTAGGCACGAACAACAGAGCGCCATTTAGGCCCATTCTTACACACCTCACTTGCTTCTTTGACATTCATAACTCTTGTCATGCACACTCGTCTGTTCTTAAGGCTCCTGACATCACCCTCCGCTAGTACACGATCAATTTGATCATGGAAGGTGTCGTGGCCTTCCACGATTTCTGCATCCATCCACTTTTGCATTGTATATCTGTTTAGTCATTCTTTCATCATGCATTCTTTCCACATGCCCGAACCACCGGAGCATTCCTTTTCTTACCTTCACCTCGACACTCTCTTTACAGTCTAAAGTAATGTAAACTAGCATATACATTATTGCGTAAGACTAACAAAATGTTTCCTGAGTGATTTTTTAAATATGGCAACGATATAGTTTTTTTGACGTCAGTGGGCAAAGAGTTCCAAAGTAAGACAGCCTGCATGGTGAAGGAGTTGGAATAAAATGTTGAAGAGTGTGCAGGTGCCATCAACAGGAGATTATTAGTGGAGCGCAAAGTGACGGCGTGTGACGTATAAAGGAAGTTGAAATATTCCTTAAGGTAAGTATTTAGGGATAAAAGTTATTTAATGTACCAAGAGGTATTGACACAAGATCAAGGAGTCTTATTACCCCTTTGAATTTGAGTGATCTATTGTTTGCGCTAATCTCTTTGCTCGCCCCGCCTTAAGAGATCATAAAACCTTCTTTCCTCTGTTGGTATTTTATGCGAATTCTTGGAAGCCATTAAGCTGACCATTTAACGATTTCAATCATCAGTGGGTGGCAGATTGCTAGGAGGCCATGTCTAATTGACAAATAGATGAGGCCAGTCATGTTCTGACTGCGAACAAGACGTTACCTAGTGCACTCGCGGAGCGACTATCTTATAACGACGAACTTTGCGCGATTTATGTGATAACGATTTTCTGTCCTACGGTTTAGTTTTGTTGTATTTGGCTATACTAAGTAAGAATTGTAAATTACGTGTGTGTACTTCTAATCATTATATTAATACGTGAAGCAAAAACTTTGTACGCCTTTTTACGAAAGTTGGTTTATAAGGTATAAAAAGTAAATTGAGAAGATGAGCATTCCGGCGAAGTGAGATGGGCAACCAGTCGAGCTTTTTACTATATTCAGAAACGTGGTCATATTTTTACAAGCTTTTATTTAACTTGCAATGTATGTGCCTATGTATGTATGTAAGTTCGGGTGGAATCTTGCAAGTTAAATTTGACCAACTTCCCGGTTTCCGATTGAGCTGAAATTTTGCACGCATATGTATATCGCGTGACAATGCAATAATATTGTACCATGGAGCTGATCTGATGATGGAAGGTGGGCCATAGGAACTCCTGTACTAAACAAGATAGACCCGTCGTGTTTGGGCTCGTTTTACTTATCTTGGCTAGCACTCTGCGGCTACATGATATCCAGGATCTCAAAAGCTTGTATTTAACAACTTTTTTAAAAAAGCTTATTTGTTATAAAGTATGACTCTAGAGTTGTGTCAGATTTTCAACACTTGCCTAAAGCACAACTTTAGACGTCAGCATACGTCTAATAAAACCTCGTTATCATAATCTGTTTGCACTGTACTGTCCTATAAATAAGCCGCGCCGCGCGCGCGCCCAGCTGGGCCCAGCTTGCCCGATGACTGCTAAATCCAAGCGCCGCGTATTTATACGTCAACTTACTATCATGCCTTGACATGTGTGTGATGAATGTTTGTTACAAAAGAGCCGTTACTGATTTAGTACTAATAAAGGATGAGGAGCGTTGGGTATGGAAGAAAGAGCATGAAAGTAAAGTAAACGCGGTCGAGATGCGAGCATTGCGCAAAATCTGTGGAGTGACGCTCGCGGACCGCGTTCGTAATACCGAAGTAAGAAAGAGAGTTGGTCTGAAAGAGAGTGTCGGGGTGAAGGTAAGGAAAAGAATGCTCTGGTGGTCCGGGCATGTGGAAAGAATGCATGATGAAAGAATGACTAAACATAAACTTTTTTTTTAATCTCTAATTTGTTAGTAATTATTGTGACTTTTTTTTTTAATTTATTCAATATTGACCTAATCTAAATTAAATTGACATGTTATTTATGTAATTTTTCGTACAATTGTATATTTTTTTGTAATTAACTATTTGAGCCTTTTTTTATTATATAAATTATTTTTAGTGGAAACTTGATTGATATATGTATTAATTTTGTGTTTTATATTTAAGAATATTAATTATTGTATGTTTCCCAAACAAATTAAATAAATAAACAGATATACAATGTAAAAGTGGATGGATGCAGAAGTCGTGGAAGGCCACGACACACCTTCCATGATCAAACTGATCGTGTACTAGCAGAAGGTGATGTCAGGAGCCTTAAGAACAGACGAGCGTGCATGACAAGAGTTATGAATGTCAAAGAAGCAAGTGAGGTGTGTAAGAATAAGCCTGAATGGCGCTCTGTTGTTCTTGCCTACCCCGCAAGGGAACTGGCGTGAAGTTATGTATGTATGTATACACCGGGTCATAACAGCAAAGACGCAATCACAATCAAATATACCCTATGTCACTCAGGAATAATGTAGTTTTCCACTGGTGAAAGAATTTTCGAAATCGGTTTAGTAGATCCAGAGATTACCCCCTACAACGTCACAAACTCACAAACTTTACCTCTTTATTTTTTGTTGAATTTAATTACCTACTAAGCGAATTCAAAATATTTCCCCTCCCGTACTGCCCGTACCCCAGTGACGCCTACATCGCATAGGCTTCTATCTAGCCGATTACGGTGCGCGGCGACCACGCAACTTTTTTCTAATACTTACATTTTTAAACTAACTAAGCGCTAATTTCAGGAACTACTGGTCTGATTTAAA
This sequence comes from Dendrolimus kikuchii, assembly GCA_019925095.2. Classification (NCBI taxonomy): domain Eukaryota; kingdom Metazoa; phylum Arthropoda; class Insecta; order Lepidoptera; family Lasiocampidae; genus Dendrolimus; species Dendrolimus kikuchii. Next base: position 1,628,459 of record CM034410.1, on the reverse strand, counting down.
AAAAAATTTCAGTGTTGGATAGCTCATTTACCGAGGAAGGCTATAGGCTATATATCATCACGCTAAGACCAAAAGGAGCGGAGCACCAATGAAGAATGTTTCAAAATCGGGGAGTTTTGAAAGCAAATTCCACGTGGACGACGTCGCGGGCACAGCTAGTTAAATATAAAAGGAGAGAGAGAGAAATGGTTAGCCTGCTAATCATGAGTCGTACCAATAAGTGAGAGTTCCTATGGTCCACTTCTCCCAACCTTCTACCCTATTTCTCTTGTCTGATCCCTATCTATCATCCCCTAGCCTCTCCTTCTTATACCACCTTAAAGACTGACAACATTTTGGGTGCTTAGGAGACGGTAACCACCTTCCATGAGGTGGGCCGTATACCTGTTTACCAGAATCGCAAAAACAAACAATATATCGTAAATTAAGGTAAGATATATAGAAACCCAGCCGTGATCTGTTTTCGTACTTAGTCTAGTTCTTCCACGACCTTCATGTCCTGCATTGTGATCTGGTGTGATGTCTAAGTGTGAGAAGCCATAAATTAAATCGTAAACGACAATAATTCACTTTGGTTTATTCGACGGTCGAACGCGCGGCCCGCATGCGGGTCTTGTTTGTACAGACAGCATAGAAAATATCGTATGTTCAAATGTTTAATATTTTCTTAAGTTTACGCGACTAGTATACATAATAGAACTACGTTTTAACGGTTTTAAGCGCGGTAATTTATTTGATTTTTATTATTTCGACGTTTCGGCCAATTTTAAGTACCCGTGATTTATTATTCAAATGCTTATATTAATTTTTTCATCCATAGAAGACGACGACCTTAGACTGAGTGTTCTATTATTATTAGTCTTAAGGGATTATAAGCAATAATTAACTATCTACATACATACATACATACATAACTTCACGCCAGTTCCCTTGCGGGGTAGGCACGAACAACAGAGTGCCATTTAGGCTTATTCTTACACACCTCACTTGCCTCTTTGACATTCATAACTCTTGTCATGCAAGCTCGTCTGTTCTTAAGGCTCCTGACATCACCTTCTGCTAGTACACGATCAATTTGATCATGGAAGGTGTGTCGTGGCCTTCCACGACTTCTGCATCCATCCACTTTTGCATTGTATATCTGTTTAGTCATTCTTTCATCATGCATTCTTTCCACATGCCCGAACCACCGGAGCATTCCTTTTCTTACCTTCACCCCGACACTCTCTTTCAAACCAATTCTCTTTCTTACTTCGGTATTACGAACGCGGTCCGCGAGCGTCACTCCGCAGATTTTGCGCAGTGCTCGCATCTCGACCGCGTTTACTCTACTTTCATGCTCTCTCTTCCATACCCAACTCTTGCATCCATACGTGAGCGTAGGTACCAGCACCGCGTTGTGTATGGCGAGCTGGGCTTTCTGGCTGAGGTTCTTAGCGCCTAGAAGTTTACCTAACGCTCCATTCACACTATTCCCCAAATTCACTCTTCTTTCTATATCAGCGGTGTACCTTCCATCCCTGCTAAAAGCACATCCAAGATATACAAACTATCTAGACGCCAAAAAATATACGATGGTGTGGGGAGTGATTGGTGAAATCTGTAATATAGGTAAATAATCTGTAAAGGGATATTAAGTTTGTACAATAGATTTAAAAACAAAATATAATCAGTGGGCCAAATTTTGAGTAGCAGATCATAAAAATAAAACTTTGTCTGTCTATCGGTCGGTCTATCTGTCTGAGCATCACGTGATAACTACTGAACGGATTTAAATGACACTCGGCGCAGATCTAGTGTATGTCGAGGGTCAACATATAACGTAATTTTTATTCCGATAAATGACGTCGTTTCCGAGGGGTAGATGAATATAGCCTAAAATAAGCCACTGCTCTCGTATTTATTTTTATAATAAACACATTACTGTCGTCATGGAAACAAAAACGAAGTATCACTGGCACATGCTAGTAATTTTATTTTATTTAAGGATTATCGACATTATTTAACATAAATTCAAGTACAGCAATAGGTTTTAAATGTGAATACCGCTTGCACTGTAATATTTCCACTGTTAATATTAAATTAAATACAAGTATACTAGTTAAGTGCTGAAGGCAAAATAAAACTACAAATAGAAAAAGAAAGCAATGAGCCCGTCACTTTACTATTGTATTTAAACAGCCCAAAAACTGTCTAGTCTCAGTCTACAGTCCAGCTTAGCTCAAAACAAAAAATGAATTAATATACTGAAATATCTCTATCCATCAGTCTACTTTAAATTAATATATTCCTTAAGTAACACTTTGTACTTTGAGCTAAATCTTTGTAGTATAAAAAAAGGCAACAAACATTCTGACCACAAAAAATACTTTGAAACCTTAAGCTCTCTTACTAAAAATATGCTAAACACTATGAAAACCAAACATGTACCAAAAAAAAATTAATTTAATCGTAGCTGATTTAGTTTTGACTTATTTAACAACCAAATATAAAAAATTAACACCAAATCTTAACTTGCAAGTTAAATACGCTATTACTTCCTAAATAAACCACTGTAAATGTGGTTTTAATTTTGGCGATCATTTGCTATTTTTTACAGTATAATTTTTTGACGTTATATTTTACTATATCTGGTCATAACTTTGTGATTTTAACTGTGGTTTCAAGTGTGTTACTACTGTAATGGTAGGTATGATTCTTCTTCTGACTGCAATTAGGCGTGTCGGGCAGATGGAGATAAAATGAAATAAATAGTTAAATTATAAACTGTCTGTAATATAGTACGTACGACTCGATTCGGAAGGTGACCTTGGGCTGGGGAATACTAACGACAGTGCCACGAATATCCACATATTACAATTTTTGCTGAATTGAAACTATTGCTAGCCGTCATTAAACATAAGCCATAATAATCGAAATGTGTGCTGGGACACGTATTAGAAGTGAAACTTCAACGGATAAGTGGAAAAACGAAAAATGGCAACTGATTGTTAATCTGTCCGTAAAACTTCAAGTAAAATTTTGTTGCGATTCGTTTTGCCACTTGTCCGTTGCGATTCGTTTTTCCACTTGTTCGGTGAAGTTTCACTTCTACTATTTGTCCCAGCACACATTTCGATTTTTCACAAGTTTACTGCAAATTATGATTTGTTTAGGTTAGGTACATTTTGATGAATGCATTTTTTATTTAAACATATTTTATTTTATCATACAAAAAAACTGAATTCGATCCGTAACCAATTAAAACATCCATAGCCTACTCTAAAATTATGCCGCCCCTCCACGCGGCCGTATCGCTTTTTCGTGACAGAAAAAATCCTAATAACCCCCGTCTATATAGAAGTTTCACTTCAAAAATATTGTTACCGTTCCAATAATGACATACTAAAAATTCATACTGCGACAAATCTCCATTGATTCCTTACATGTTATGCAAAATATAAACGTCACACAGTTGTCACTTTGACGTTTGACATTCGTTCACAGAAATCGATCCCAAGCTACACCAAGCACGTTCCACTAGTAGCTCACAACGGCCAAAATGCTCCGTTAGCCGTTCCACAAGTCTATACAGAAGTTTCACTTCAAAAATATTGTTACCGTTCCAATAATGACATACTAAAAATTCATACTGCGATAAATCTCCATTGATTCCTTACATGTTATGCAAAATAGAAACGTTACACAGTTGTCACTTTGAGGTTTGATATCCGTTCACAGAAATCGATCCCAAGCTACACCAAGCGCGTTCCATTAGTAGCTCATGACGCCCAAAATGCTCCGTTAGCGGTTCCACAAGTCTATACAGAAGTTTAACTCCAAAAACAGGAGTTAGTACTGTGATTTTTTTGTTGTCAGTACCGTGCGACCCGCATCTCGCCGGCCGCGATAGCCCCTGTCTCGCCATGGGGGCCGCTTTATCGCAGCTACGCACCTCTGTTTACTCTTATACAACACTTATTTAACAGTATTCGTCGTAACAAAAGAGGAATTTTCATGTGAACGTGTTATACATCTATGAGATATTATAATATAATTCACAATAAGGAATGCCGAAGATTGTGTGAAGTGAAGATTGCTCAAAGAACAATTTGGGAGGGTAAACCGCTTCGTTACGTAACGCATCACGGCACCAGTCTGTCTGGCTTCCTTTTCTCTCACGCATACGGCAGCGGTAGGCAGGCTCCTTCTCTCTCACTCTAACCCACAGCGCTAGCCGTATTTCGGACAGACGCTTATTATAGATAGACCCGCGAAGTCGTCGATTTTGAAACATTCTTCATTGGTGCTCCGCTCCTATTGGTCTTAGCGTGACGATATATAGCCTTCCTCGATAAATGGGCTATCAAACACTGAAAGAATTTTTCAAATCAGACCAGTAGTTCCTGAGATTAGCGCGTTCAATCAAACAAACTCTTCAGCTTTATATATTAGTATAAGATTTATATACTATATATATTTATGTATGTTATTAGGCATAACGTTAAGTAATAACCTAAGCTTTTCTCAAGTTAAACAATTTCAATATTAAATAGTTCAACTTATATCAGTTTTAAGTTATTATTGTTAAAAATATATATATAGTATAATAAATATATTATTTATATCCGTGCAGGAACGGAGAAAGAATACAATTTACTGCGGCCTGGCGGCCTGTCGTAAGAGGCGACAAAACAACCCACAGCCAGGTGGTAGGGCATTTGCCCGACTGGATGGATACCACCCCTAGTCTAAAGTATGTCGCCATAACAACCTTGAGTTGTGTTCCGGCATTAGTGACCATGTTCCAGTCTCCCCTAAGAGAGCAGCAGCACATTTGGTGTTGCAAATGTCCATAGACGATGATAACCGCTTTCCATCAAGTGGGCTGTTTGCCTGTCTGCTGAACTCCTGCAATAAAAAAAAATCAAAATGTGTGCTGGGACACATAGTAAAAGTGAAACTTCAAGGGACAAGTGGCAAAACGAATCGCAACAAGATTTTAACTTGGAGTTTTACGAGCAGATTTTTAATGTACTTGTCCAATTTGAAAACCTGCCCGTAAAACTGCAATTTAAAATTTTGTTGCGATTCGTTTTTCCACTTCTCCCTTGAAGTTTCACTTCTACTATGTGTCCCAGCACACATTTCGATTTTTCGCAGGTTTACTGTAAATTATGATTTGGTTAGGTTAGGTACATTTTAATTAATGCATTTTTTATTTAAACATATTTTATTTCATTAAACAAAAAAAAACCGAATTCGATCCGGAACCAAAAAACGCATCCATAGTCTACTCTAAAATTATGCCGCCTCTCACCACGTCTAGTCTAAATTAGCCAGAACTAAGCGGCTTATTCAAAGAGTGCAGAATGCTTGTGCACGATTCTGCTTTAATATACCATTAAGGGATCACGTAACACCTTATTTGAATAGGCATTCAATTTTAAAGATGATCCATCGGCGCAAGCTCCACTTGGCGTGTCTTCTTTTTGGGGTTGTAAAACACAGATCTCCTTCTTATTTATATGAGAAGCTCTCTTGGTCATCTAGTAGAAGACAAATTGAAGCCCGTCAGTGTGCAATTCAGCTTACTATGGAACACCACAATACAACCGCATTCAGAGGAAGCTTCCGCTATGCAGCTTCAAGGTGTTGGAATAATATTCGTCCACCGATTAGAAATGTATGTTCAGTTTCGCTTTTTAGGGTCAAACTTAAGAAATTTTTGCATGTACACGAAATTGCACATGCTAATCAAAGACAAGACACAAGTGCTATTTGAATTTTAATCTACATTCATTTTATTATAATTTGTTTATTTTATATACTTACTAGAGTTTACCCCGCGGCTCTGCCGCGCGTCAAACTCTAGTGCGTACCTCTTGTTTTAAGAGCAGGCGTTAATACAGGATATATTGTATTGTATTTTTATGTTGGTGCTATTTGCCCTCGGAAGATTTACTTCATTTTATATCGCAAACTATCCCATCTACCGGGATGAATAGTATGTATGTCCATTTTCGGTATTCAGGCAGACAGATCGAGTGAAAGTCGCATTTTTTTAAAGATTATGAATTTTTATATTTATAAACTTGATAAATGATTGGTCCCCCATACAAACTTTAATACCCTATTTCAACCCGTTCTAGTTTTATTTATATAACCAAATATTGTGTAAACTACACAAACGACCAAAACTACCAAACGTACTAAAACTGCCGAAACTACCAAATCTACCTACCAAAACGACCAAATCCAACAAACAAAACTACCTAAACTACCACGATTACCAAATCTACCAATCAGAACTACCACAACTACCGAACTACCAAATCTACAAACCAAAACTACCACAACTACCAAAACTACCACAAACCAAATCTACCGAAACTACCAAATCTATAAAACAAAACTACCAAACTACTACAGCTACCAAAACTACCACAACTACCACAACTACCAAAACTACCACAACTACCAAAACTACCACAACTACCAAAATAACCGAAACTACCAAAACTACCAGCATAAACTACCGAAAATAGCAAAACTACCAACCAAAACTACCAAAACTACCTAAACGACCAAATTGACCAAAATAAACAAAATGACGAGAATGGCAAACCACAAATAAAAAACCTATCCTCGTTTCAGGGATAAACTTTTCATAAATCTATCCCAGTATCCGGGATGAAAAGTATCCCTTGGCCACCCTCGGTATTCAAATTACATATGTACCGAGTATCAGCCAAATCGGTCCAATAGTCTTTCCATAAAAGGATAACAAACAGACAGACAAATATACTTTTATCTCGGAACCTATCCCATTTTCCGGGATAAAAAGTATCCTATGTTCATTCTCGACATCGAAAATGTATATATACTGAGTTTCAGCCAAATCGGTCCAGTAGTTTTTACGTGAAAACGGAACAGACAGACAGACAGCCAGAGTTACTTTCGCATTTATAATATTAATAGGGATTCTCTTCTAATTTTGTTTTGCTGTGCACGTGATCGGTACAATGAATGTATATATATTAATTTATTTATTATTTATGATTATGTGTATTTTTTATATATGTATTATTTTTTATGATATGTTGTGTTTAAATACGTTATAGTCTTTTATCATTATTGAATTGCATTGTACACTATGTATTATTATGTGTGTTGTGTTGTATTGTGTGTCCTTCGTGACTTCACCTGCTGGTCCAGGCGGAAGAACAGCGCTGGTCTCATTTGGTCAGCATATGCTGAGATTGAGTCCAATTTTAGGACTTATTCTGTATCTGTTATGTTACTGTTTGATAATACTGTATGTTGTATTTGTCCTAAATAAAATATGTCTTTCTTTCTTTCTTTCAAATTTATGCCCCCCCTCCACGCGGCCGTAACGATTTTTCGTGACAGAAATATCCTAACACCCCGTCTATATAGAACTTATCACTTCTGTCGGGCGTCCCGAGGTGCACTTTTTATTAACCAAAATCTACAGAGAGAAATTCAGCACTCTGTATACGCGGGCCGTTACGTAAAACTACTTCACTTTCAACCTCTAAAAAGACAGTTTAAATCATCAAGTTTACACTTCACTTAACCTTTACAGGTACACAAATCACGTTCGAATCCGTTCCCAACACAAGCCGTTTTTATATTTTTTTGCTAAAACCACCACTACCCAACGACTTCTGTAAACAGTCGGTGTCTCAAGTGGCGCCATTTTTAAACAGCGAACGTACGCGGGAACAAGGTGTTATTTTCACAACTGTCAAAATTTGTTTTTAATGTTTATGGCTTGGCAACTAGGCCTTTAAGCCAGGCGCAATTGTATTGTAGGCTACAATCGACGCCCTACAACGGAGTTCTTGTGAAAACTCGAAAGGCCATATTTGACTATACAGTTCATATTTCTCACAAAAACACATAATTACTACTCAAAAACTATCAATATCGTACAACTATTGTTCATTTTAGAGTGATTTTACACATTTTTAGAAAATAAAACTGCACAGCACAACGTCGCTTTTCAGTTCCCGCCAAAAACTCCAACTGTCAAAGTTGTACATCGTATACAATTAGATACATAGTTTCATATAATCATTATATTAATACGTGACGCAAAAACTTTGTACCCCATTTTTACGAAAATTGCGCGGACGGAGGAGTATGAAATTTCGTACACTTATAGTTTATATAGAGAAGGATTGCGGAATGCTAATATTTTTTTTTAAATTATGCATAAAAAATACATTAAACCAATAAAAAAAAATTACACAAACTACCATGTCTTTGACACACACACGCATATATACTCTTTTGTTTATTGTTACATACATACATACATAACTTCACGCCAGTTCCCCTGCGGGGTAGGCACGAACAACAGAGCGCCATTTAGGCTTATTCTTACACACCTCACTTGCTTCTTTCACATTCATAACTCTTGTCATGCACGCTCGTCTGTTCTTAAGGCTCCTGACATCACCTTCTGCTAGTACACGATCAATTTGATCATGGAAGATGTGTCGTGGCCTTCCACGACTTCTGCATCCATCCACTTTTGCATTGTATATCTGTTTAGTCTGTTAGTAATTTGTTTATTGTTAAAGTCAAATTAACAGTGTAGCCTTGGCGAAATCTGTGATTATAGAAGTATAGCCTTTGACAACAGAACCTTATAATTTAAATTTATTATGGTCGAATTTCGACCAATGGGCGTAATGGGCACTAGTCTAATAAATTATGCCCTTATTATAGGAGTAATTATTACAATTATACTTTCATGACATTACCTATAAATACATATTAGCCGCCATATATTTTAGGGTGCCAATAATACTACTCTTTAGGATTGATAAACTACGAGTAACAAGCCAAAAAAGACTCCCATTAAAAAATAACGAATAATTTTCTCGTTTCATATTCGATATTCTATGGTTATCCTTGATGACGGTTAAGCTATAATCTGTGCTCTAAACCGCGTTGTATGGAGCACGTGTTCTGTTGTTGGCAGCTCGATTACTCCCCCCACAACCCCCTAACCCCCCTCTACATTTTGAGCTTCAAAAGAGTTAATTGATTGCGAAGGACGGTAGCGAGAGTACGATTCGTCGAGTGGACATTTGAACTTTTTAGCGAGAGTTTGAAGGTGATATTTTGCTTTGTAATTAGGGATGTGCGCATAATTCGAACTTACAAATTATTCGTTCCGAATCGAATATTAATATTCGATTTGAAACTCGAAATAATTCGGATTTTTTCCGAATTATTATATTATTCGCAAATTTTCGAGTATTTCAAAACTTCGCATGTGTAACCTTTTTCTTATAGATTTTTTTCAAAAGGAAATTGATAGTTGAAAACCAAAATGAATTGAAAATATCTCTTGCCAATATATCAATATAGTTTATTTTTTTATTTTTTATGTTACTGACAGAAATGAACATATATTGAAATTGAGCAATTGTTTTCTCGGGGTTATTGATTTTTAATCAAGAAGTGTATTATTCGTAAGTAGAATATTTTGATACACGATGTAATGGAATTCAAATTGGAAACAATAGAAAATCCAGTGATATAATTCGCGAATTGTTCGAATTATTCTTCGCATTTCGAATAATTCGAATTATTCGATTTGAATTTTGAATCGAATATTAATATTCGATTCGATTCGAATGACGTTCGCACGCCCCTATTTGTAGCGTAATAGCTAGCGCACGCGTCCCAAGCTCAAAGGGCGCGGGTTCGAATCCTGCCCGGAACGCATGCACCACTTGAGCAGTTTCGTGACCTAATGTGCATATTGTTGCAATTACCGCGTGCTAACAACGGTGAAGGAAAACATATATAGTGCAATGGAACACTTACAAGCCAATAGCGCTGTGCAATAATTACATACATACATACATACATAACTTCACGCCAGTTCCCTTGCGGGGTAGGCACGAACAACAGAGTGCCATTTAGGCTTATTCTTACACACCTCACTTGCCTCTTTGACATTCATAACTCTTGTCATGCAAGCTCGTCTGTTCTTAAGGCTCCTGACAATAGGCTGTGCAATAATTGAGGTCGCAAAAGTTTCCCAACACGTATATACAAATTTCCAGCAATAATAGATAGGCCTAGGCCTGCGAGGAACAGCAATGGCCTCTCTGAAAGACCTTCCTTTGAGACGGAGGAGCGTTCCATCTCTCCTCCAGCCTATACGGGGATCTCTCTTCAAATATATAAAAAATATTAACAGGGATGGGCCGAAATTCGTTTTATATTCGGTTTGATCGAATTTCGGCAGCTTGAGACGAACTTCGGCATACGGCCGAAATTCGGTTTAAATGCCGAACATTCGGCGCAAGAATAAAGTAAAATACTACTTGCACTATTTTAACTAAAATTAATAAAAATCTTATTATATCATAGCCGTAAAATATAATTAAGCCTTTATGTACTCATGGTCTTTTTTTTTAGTTAGGAATATGTAAACTTTAACATGCAATGTGATAAAAATTAAATAAAATTAGTTCTACTTAATTGAAGAGTCTTTGCCTAATTAAATAGATTTTTTTTTCGTTGTTGTAGGAGTTCGGCAGACAGATAGACGGCCCAATTAATGGAAAGCGGTTACCATCGCCTATAGACATTTGAAACACCAAAGGTCCTACAAACGCGCTGCTGCTCTCTTAAGGGTCACTGGCACCTGGTCACTAATGCCGGAACACAACTCAAGGTTGTTATGGCGACATGCTTTAGATCAGGGGTAGTAGCCATCCAGTCGGGCAAATGCCCTACCACCTGGCTGTGGGTTGTTTAGTCGCCTCTTACGACAGGCCGCCTGGCCGCAGGAAATTGTATTCTTTCTCCGTTCCTGCACGGATATAGATATCAAATTACAACAACAATGAAATAAACTTATTATTCCTATAACAACCATAAGTAAGTAGTGTAACTGCTTAAATATTATATTATGCGTAACTTGAATAAAAAAGACACATCTAACAGACATCAGCAATTACAACTTTATTTAGAATTATAAAATGATGTTTTTTTTAAACAAAGGTCTAAAACTCTTCTTTTATCCACCTACTCGTAATTAAAATTTACAAGAGGCAAGTTATGGTGTAAAAACGCCAAAGATTCGGCGTTATCAAGTCACGACATCAACAAGTAACGACGTGTTGCTTTCGAGAAAGCGTGGCGTAGTTAAACCGAAGTTCGGCCGAATTTTTGTCATAATCGAATATTCGGCCGAAGTTCGTATTCGGTTCAAACCACATTCGGCCCATCCCTTTAATCTATATATATAAAAGAAAGTCGTGTTAGTTACACTATTTATAACTCAAGAACGGCTGTATCGATTTGGCTGAAAATTGGTGGGGAGGTAGCTTAGAACCAGGAGACGGACATAGGATACTTTTTATCCCGTTGGAACCGGTAGGTGGCGCTGAGATCGGGTTCTAGAATCCTCCTAATCACCTGGAGCGATTTTGGTGATTTTGTTTTTGTGTGTTTGAGTGGGTTCCCGGATGGTTTAGATTCGAAATTGATTCTGAGGCGGTACGAAGTTTGCCGCGTCAGTTAGTCTATTAGAAAGAAAGAAGAAAGAAGGAAAGAATTATTTTATTTAGGACAAATAAACATATTAACAATACTGAGTAAAATAAAAGATAACTGCATTAATAAAAATAAAATAATTACCGCGCTGAAAACCGTTAAAACGTAGTTTTATTATCTCTAATTTTGTTCTAAACCCATTAAGACTGCTGATTTCTAATAGGCGGTGAAATTCTATTCCAGTAGGTACCTTGTTGCTACGTAACAAAAGCTACCTCGTAAATCGACAGTTTTGTGACCCTAAAAAACGAGTTGTATTGCATTGGTGTTGCAAACCCTTATACGCGACGGTCACCACTTTCCATGAGCTAGCTCCTCTGTCTATTTCAACACTTCAACTTCTCTCGCCTCTGTGGTTGAGCGGACTAAGCTTTTGCTTATCACACTGCAACGCAGAGACTCCATGTTTGTTTTCAAGTATGGTTAATTTCCGAAAAGAATTTTCTCCCTTATTTACTATGGTCTGGGTGTCAGGGATCGATACAAGGGTAACTTGCTGAATTTGTTTGTCGATTATTTTTTATTATCTATACTAATATTATAAAGCTGAAGAGTTTGTTTGTTTGTTTAAACGCGCTAATCCCAGGAACCGCTGGTCCGATTTGAAAAATTCTTTCAGTGTTGAATAGTACATTTATCGAGGAAGGCTATATGCTATATTATATTTTCATTAAATTAGGGATCCTTACTTAAAGTCCAATAATGTAATCCAAGGTGTAAAAAAATGACCCGAAAAAATCCTTACACGGCGTGCGCTGCGAAAACTATTGATTATAGAACAAAACAATGTACTACCACTTTGCAGAACATATAATTGTCTACAAAAAATATCGCGTAACCACATGTCTAAATATTTTAATTATCTCACAATAAGTGTTTTCTTTTATTTTTTTAAATAATTAAAATGCCGTCGCTTCAAAAACTCTTTATTTTGTACCTTGGTAATAATCCTTATCAAAATAAATTACCTATACTATTGTTTGTTTAAACGCGCTAATCTCAGGAACTACTGGTCTGATTTGAAAAATTCTATCAGTGTTGGATAGCCCATTTATCGAGGAAGGCTATAGGCTATATATCATCACGCTAAGACCAACAGGAGCGGAGCACCAATGAAGAATGTTTCAGAATCGGAGGGTTTTAACAGCAAATTCCACGCGGACGACGTCGCGGGCACAGCTAGTTCTATATATTAGTTCACCTGGTATTCAACTATCAGTTATTTAGCCAGCAAACTAAGTTCGTATGATTGGTTCGCTTTTAATCAAACTTTCGCCTGGCGGCGACGCGTGTCGGTGACAGCTCGATTATGCCGACAAGCCCCTCCCTCCGCGCGTCTCACCGCCATTATGCTTAGCACACACTCCGCTATTGGCAAAAAGTGTGTCGCCAATGTCAAACACATGACGGCGTGACTAATTGGGGATTTGTCGCAATTTAACATCTTCCAATACAAAATTTGTCCTTGAAATGTATAATATAATATAAGACAACTACTCATGTGTAAGAAAATAGGGTAATCAAAATGTAAAAACAATGTTTTAAAAATAAAGAAAACAAAAAAGATATCCTATACCTATCCTAACCAATCCAGAGCAAACCCACCCACGTTTAGGCAACATCACGTAAATAAAGTTTAGATGTAATATATAAAATAGACAGAAAAATAGTTACAAATAACAAAAGTAGGAAAGTATATACGCATGGGCACGATCATCTCCCCGAGCCAAGTTAGCTGACACAAACACAAATCGTGTACGCTAACTTGATCCGGAGAGGCAACGCGTGCACATGGGTATGTAGTATACACGAATATATATATAATAGTTAATAAATCCGATATACAGTATATGTAAGTTTATAATAATCCAACAAACACAACCTTCCAAAGTAACAACATATATAAATCTAACCAAATCCCATACCCCGAAAATATATATAAATACCCTAGTTAAAAACAACAAAGTACACATATCTCTGTCTTGACCAATGACAGAGGCCCTGGAGCACCATTAAAAAAAAAAAAAAAATACAAAATTTGAACGTTTTTGAATTTGAAAATGTACCTTATTGTAATGTTTTGTCAGATTAAATCCAACATTATTTAGAAGAAAGAAAGAAAATATTTCATTTAGGGCAAAAACTAAGTTAATGTAAATAGAAAAAGAAAAAAACAAAATAAGTCCTAAATTGGACCCAGTCTCAGCATAATGCTAGCCAACAAGGACTAGCGCTGTTCATCCGTCTGGGACCAAAAAGTGAAGTCACGGTGGACAATGTATAGAATAATGCAGTTTGTTAAAGTGGAATGAAATGTAGACTAAATATATATATATATATATATATATATATATATATATATATATATATATATATATATACATACATACATACATAACTTCACGCCAGTTCCCTTGCGGGGTAGGCACGAACAACAGAGCGCCATTTAGGCTTATTCTTACATACCTCACTTGCTTCTTTGACATTCATAGCTCTTGTCATGCACGCTCGTCTGTTCTTAAGGCTCCTGACATCACCTTCTGCTAGTACACGATCAATTTGATCATGGAAGGTGTGTCGTGGCCTTCCACGACTATATATATATATATATATATATATATATATATATATATATATATATATATATACAACGTAATACCTACGTATATAAAATAACAGTAGCAGCAACGACACAAAATATATCTATCTATGAATTAACCAAATTTTATTAAATTAAAATAAATTAAAACAAATTTACAAGAGCTAAAGGTAGTACATACATACATACATACATACATAACTTCACGCCAGTTCCCTTGCGGGGTAGGCACGAACAACAGAGCGCCATTTAGGCCCATTCTTACACACCTCGCTTGCTTCTTTGACATTCATAACTCTTGTCATGCACACTCGTCTGTTCTTAAGGCTCCTGACATCACCCTCCGCTGGTACACGATCAATTTGATCATGGAAGGTGTGTCGTGGCCTTCCACGACTTCTGCATCCATCCACTTTTGCATTGTATATCTGTTTAGTCAATCTTTCATCATGCATTCTTTCCACATGCCCGAACCACCGGAGCATTCCTTTCCTTACCTTCACCCCGACACTCTCTTTCAGACCAACTCTCTTTCTTACTTCGGTATTACGAACGCGGTCCGCGAGCGTCACTCCGCAGATTTTGCGCAGTGCTCGCATCTCAACCGCGTTTACTCTACTCTCTCTACTCTAAAGGTAGTAACTTATACTAATATACAAAGCTGAAGAGTTTGTTTGTTTGCTTGATCGCGCTAATCTCAGGAACTACTGGTCTGATTTGAAAAATTCTTTCAGTGTTAGATAGCCTATTTATCGAGGCTATATATTATCACGCTAAGACCAAACTTTTTTTTAACTATTCCACGCGGACGAAATCGCGGGCTAGGGCTAGTAACTTATATTCATGAATCATATCTAGTCAGATTTTTTTTAAAAATATTAATTTATGTTATTTTCTTATGAAGTATTGTATAATATCAGAAAAACAAGCCATTTTGTAAAAAAATGTATAGATGTTAAAGGAATGTATATTAATGTATTTTTTATAAATAAAATTAAAATCAATAAAAACAAATGCGTCGCAGCCGCGGGGTAAACTCTAGTAATATTATAAATGCGAAAGTAACTCTGTCTGTTCCGTTCTCACGGAAAAACTACTAGACCGATTTGTCTGAAACTCAGTAAATAAATATATATATTTTTTTCGATGCCGAGAATGAACATAGGATACTTTTTATCCCGAAAAATGGGATAGTTTCCGGGATAAAAATATATTTTCTCTCTGTTTGTTATGCTTTTACGGAAAAACTACTGGGCCGATTTGGCTGAAATTCGGTATATATGTAATTTTAATACCGAGGGTGGACAAGGAATACTTTTCATCCCGGACAATGGGGTAAGTTTTGGGGATAGATTTATGTAAAGATTATCCCAGTAAGTAGGTATTAAGTGATTTGTCGTTTTGGTTAATTTGGTCATTTTGGTCGATGCGGTCGGTGTGGTCCATGTGATTGCCTTGGTCATTTTGGTGTATATATGTAGTTTTAATACCGAAAATCGGCATAGATACTTTTCATCCCGGAGATGGGATAGTTTTCGATAAAAAATGAAGTGAATCTTCCGGAGGGCAAATAGCAGTTACATAAAAATTTTATACAGTGTAACCTGTTTTGTAATCTTTTTAAACGAGAGACACGCATTAGAGGTAAACTCTAGTTATCTATATATTCTTTTTTTATTTTTTATTGCAGGAGTTTAGCAGACAGGCAAATGGCCCACTGGATGGAAAGCGGTTACCATCGCCTATGGACATTTGCAACACCAAAGGTGCTACAAATGCGCTGCTGTCCTCTTAAGGGAGACTGGAACCTGATCACTAATGCCGGAATACAACACAAGTTGTTATGGCGGCATACTCTAGATCAGGGGTGGTTGCCATCCAGTCGGGCAAATGCCCTACCACCTGGCTGTGGATTGTTTTGTCGCCTCTTACGACAGGCCGCCAGGCTGCAGGAAATTGTATTCTTTCTCCGTTCCTGCACGGATAGAAATTCTAAAATCTATCTATATATATAAAAGAAAGTCGTGTTAGTTACACTATTTATAACACAAGAACGGCTGTACCGATTTGGTTGAAAATTGGTGGGGAGGTAGCTTAGAACCAGGATACGGACATAGGATACTTTTTGGCCTGTTCAACCGCGTTCCCGTGTGACCTAACATAAAATGTCAAGGAGAATACAAGCCACTATAAAACGTGGTATAACAGAAACGCATCTGACATGGAATAACAAAACGCAAATGACAGCTAAACGTAATTATGTCTATGGTTAAGTGTGGTTGAAAATTTGATAATTATAAATTTTGTCAGAAATGAATAATCAGTAATTTGTATTCTCTTTGAATCATCATTACAAGGCCAATCCTTGATAGTTTTTGGTCCGAATCTGGAATAGCCATGTTTTCCCATGGTCAATTATATGTGACATGTTCACGGGTCGGTAGACCATATGCGTTGTTTGTACATAATTTGATAAAATAAAATACATTATAGTGATCATTCCGTTGGAACCGGTAGATGGCGCTGAGATCGGGTTCTTGAATCCTCCTAATCACTCGGACCGATTTTGGTGATTTCGTTTTTGTGTTTGAGTGGATTCCCGGACGGTTTAGATTCACAATTGGAACCGGTAGGTGGCGGTGGGATCGGGTCCTAGATTTTTAACTTTTAACTATTCTACGCGGACGAAGTTGCGGGCAGAAGCTAGTATATACTAAATGTATTTTAGTATATACTAAATTAAAGAGAGAAAGAACAAGACAAAATAACCCACAGCCAGGTGGTAGGGTATTTGCCCGACTGGATGGCTACCACCCCTGGTCTAGAGCATGCCGCCATAACAACCTTGAGTTGTGTTCCGGCATTAGTGACCAGGTTCCAGTCTCCCTTCAGAGAACAGCAGCGCATCTGTAACACTTTTGGTGTTGCAAATGTCCATAGGTGACGGTAACCTCTTTCCATCAAGTAGGCTGTCTGCCTGTCTACTGAACTCGTGCTATAAAAAAAAAAAAAAAAAAAAATGTACAATTTATCTATCTATTGTGTCACAAATGTTAGTATGGATAAGCATTATACTAATCAGATTTTATTGTAAGTAAAGTCATTCATAATAAAACTACGTTTTAACGGTTTTAAGCGCGGTAATATTATTTGATTTTGGTTTTTCCGACGTTCGTCTCGTCGTTTCGTCTGTCTGTCCGTCCGTCTGTCGTCGTCGTATACAAGTCGCGAAAATATTAAAGTCAGTCAGCTTATGTCTTCAAAAACGTGGCAATGCTCGAAGGATATACCGAGCTTAATGTAGGTAGACCCTAAGTCTTTGATTTGTAACACCATTGGTGCGGCGGTTGAGCATGCGGGCTGCAGACAAGAGATCCCGCATACAGTTTTATCTGATCAATTAACCATTTACGTCCTCGTAGAGTGTTCATATGGCGACGAGATGTGGGCTCAAGTACATCTATTATGATTATGCAATTAGATTATCGATAGACAAATAAAACTTGTTACGAGCTCTTATTTAACTTGCAATGGATGTACTTATGTATGTAATATGTAAGTTTGGGTGGAATCTTGCGAGTTAAATTTGACCAACTTCCCGGTTTCCGATTGAGCTGAAATTTTGCACGCATATGTATATCGCGTGATAATGCAATAATATGGTACCATGGAGCTGATCTGATGATGGACTTGGAAGGCCATAGGAACTCCTGTACTAAACAAGATAGACTCGTCGTGTTTGGGCTCGTTTTACTCGTCTTGGCTAGCACTCTGCTGCTACATGATATCCAGGATCTCAAAAGCTTGTATTTAAAAACCTTTTTAAAAAGCTAATAGAGCAATGAAGTGATATCTAAGCTAATCTAAATTTTTAGTTCCGAACGTAAATACCAAGAAGGCTGGACAACTAATCCTGGCCGGGATAGCCAGCTGGAGTACAGGCTGAGCATCCTGAACGCGGTGAAGGAGGACAGCTCCATGCTGATCCGATGATGGAGTTGGAAGGTGACCATAGGAACTCTTGTACTAAACAAGATAGACCCGTCGTGTTTGGGCTCGTTTTACTTGTCTTGGCTAGCAATCTGCGGCTACATGATATCCAGGATCGCTTTTTAGAAAAGCTTATTTATATATAATACCCGGCAGACGTTGTCCTGCCCAGAAAAAATAACAATCTTGTACCTTATTCCAGCGCCACCTACCGAGTCTAATTGTGAATCCAAACCATTCTAGTGTGTCTGATAAGCTATAAGTGTAGGCGACGTGAGCTGTCAAGTGCGGAAGAAGGCGGAGTATCCGAACCTAAAAAATATTTACTTTGTTAAAAAATAAATGCGATTTTTTTATACATTCATAGTTATTATCCTATTCTAGACGAAGACAATTCCAAAAACACAAAAATCATAAAAATCCGTCCAGCCGTTCTTGAGTTATAAATGGTTGTAACCAACACGACTTTGTTTCATATATATAGAAACTAGCGGCCCCGGCAGACGTTGTCGTACTCTGAAAAAAATAAAAATCTAGGACCCGATCCCAGCGCCACCTACCGGTTCTAATTGTGGAATTAAACCATCTAGGGACCCACTCAAACACACAAAAACAAAATCACCAAAATCGGTCCAGGTGCTTAGGAGGATTCTAGAACCTTAGCGCCACCTACCGGTTCCAACGGGATAAAAAGTATCCTATGGCCCTCTCCTGGTTCTAAGCCTACCTCCCCACCAATTTTCAGCCAAATCGGTAAAGCCGTTCTTGAGTTATAAATAGTGTAACTAACACGATTTTCTTTTATATATATATAGATATACATATAATAAAATTGTAGAGGTCGAATTTCTGTACAATGAAAAAAAATGCTAAAAACCGAGTCAGGGGGATGTAAGAAGTGAAATAGAACTATTTTAGATTTTTTTCAAATTTTCTGTTTGTCTCTGTGTCTGTTTGTCTGTCTGTTTGTACCGGCTAATCTCCGTAACGACTGGACCGATTTAAATGAAATTTTGTATGGTGGTAGCTTATATCCCTGGTCAACATATAGGGTACTTTTGATTCCGAAAAATTAAAGAGTTCCAGTGGGATAGTTGAGAAACCGCACCACGCGGACGAAGTCGCGGGCATCAGCTAGCTAGCTATAATATTATAAAATTCTAAACATGCCGCGTCCGTACATAGAAATACATACATACATAACTTCACGCCAGTCCCCTTGCGGGGTAGGCACGAACAACAGAGCGCAATTCAGGCTTATACTTACACACCTCACTCGCTGTCACTTCTTTGACATTCATAGCTCTTGTCATGCACGCTCGTCTGTTCTCAAGGCTCCTGACATCACCTTCTGCTAGTACACGATCAATTTGATCATGGAAGGATACAAGGATCATACATAGAAGTTATTTAAAAAAAATGGGTGTATGTGTGCAACTCACACGCAGTGGAAGTGAAACAAAGCGAGACAAGGGGCGGGAGGGATTCTAAATTCCGTGACGTCATATTTCATATATTATATCGTTATAATATATTTAAACTTTAAAACACAAAATTTGAAGTATCAACGAAAAACTTCAAAACATTTCCAACTCTATCTACATGAACATAGTGTTTAAATGATTAAATATAATGTATTCTATCTCATGCTCTCGCAGGCTTATTATCTGTGCAGGAACGGAGAAAGAATACAATTTCCTGCGGCCCGGCGGCCTGTCGTAAGAGGCGACTAAACAACCCACAGCCAGGTGGTAGAGTATTTGCTCGACTGGATGCCGACCACCCCTGGTCTAGAGTATGCCGCCATAACAACCTTGTGTTGTGTTCCGGCATTAATGACCAGGTTCCAGTCTCCTTTAAGAGAGCAGCAGCGCATTTGTAGCATCTTTGCTGTTGCAAATGTCGATAGGCGATGGTAACCGCTTTCCACCAAGTGGGTTGTCTGCCTGTCTGCTGAACTCCTGCAATAAAAAAAAAGGCTTATTCCTATAGATTTATGTGTTTATCTCTATTAAGTGTCGCTTTTTCGTTTCATCGAGTTTCAAATCACGACGATTCTAAACAAAGTCACTTCAGTAACAACTGGAATATACTATATAAACGATGGAGAATTGCATCGTGCCTCCCACTATTGGGGAAAGAACAGTATACCCGCCACCCTTGTGGCAAGTTTGACACATCGGTTACCTCGATGTGCAGGTTTCATCACGATGTTTTCCTTCATCATTATTAGCACGTGGTAATTATAACCATATGCAAGTTAAGTATGATTTACACGAAGCCAGTGTGCTGGCGCCAGTCCTACATTCAAGTCACCGCTGGCTTGGCTCGTGTTGTTTAGACGAAGCCAAGTCAGTCAGCATTTCTCCTGTGGTGTGCACACGTTTGACGTTAAAAAAAAAATTCGCGACAAACCCGTCTGTTCACGACCGACTGGCGCGATACGTCTGCAGTTCTGCACGTGTCCGCAACGCTGGCGCGGGGGTTGAGGGGTATGCGGGCAGAGGTCACTGGCTTGAAAGATAGACGGGTAATCTATTCTCGCCAGCGCTGGCTTGGCTTGGAAAAGTATTTATACAAGGCCAATACTAAGCCAGTGCTGGCTGCCAGCGATGGCTACGTATAAACAAAACTTAAGGTAAGAAAACTATCTAAATGGTGCATACTTTGACGATTGAGGGTAGAACTTCCTGGCAGCGTAAGCCGGTCTCAAGGCCTTTAGGAAAAGGTTTTTTTTTTTTCAATTTATTGTCAATAAAAAGTTACAAGATTACAAGATTATAATAACAATTACATTGCCAAACTGCAGCGCAGTTTGTCGGCAGCGTTCTCGTGGATTGCATTAAATTACACCTTATAACTTCTACTTTATATACTGATGTACATTAAAAAAAAAAAAAAAAATATAAATTGAAATTTTTGAGTAAACCATTTTTTGTATTATACCTTGCTTTAATTACCACCGTTATCTAAAGTACATATACGCCAAACCTTTAAAACGTCTGCATACACGTACATACACCACCACTCATCATACATGTATATATATATATATATATATATATTTATATATATATATATATATATATAATTATATATATATATATATATATATATATACATAAAATATACATATATATACATATATATATGTATATATATATATACATACATACATACATACATACATACATACATACATAACTTCACGCCAGTTCCCTTGCGGGGTAGGCACGAACAACAGAGCGCCATTTAGGCTTATTCTTACACACCTCACTTGCTTCTTTGACGTTCATAACTCTTGTCATGCATGCTCGTCTGTTCTTATATATATATATATATATATATATATATATATATATATATATATATATATATATATATATATATATATATGTATATATATATATAATATATATATAATAGCAGCCCATAAATGTCCCACTGCTAGGCTCGGGCCTCCCACTATAGAGGAACGGACAGTATACCCGCCACGCTTGTCCAAGGCGGCTTGGCAGGTTTGACACATCGGTTATCTCGATGTGCAGGTTGCATCACGATGTTTTCCTTCACCGTTATTAGCATGTGGTAATTGTAACAATATGCACATTAGGTCAGAAAACTGCCTAAGCGGTGCATGCGTTCCGGCCAGGATCGAACCCGCACCCCTTGGTTCTGGGACGCGTGCGCTAGCCATTACGCTACCACGACTTGATATATATATATATTCTAGAAGATAGAAGATTCTGGAAGGAAAAGACAAGGACAGATACATTTTAGAAAGGGACAAATGATGAACGAAAGTTCTAGAATAGAAGATCTAAATTATGGGTGCCAGTTTTTTCCGGGTATGTAAGCAGAGTAAGGCGCGCCTACCGTGAGTTCAGTTCAAGACAGCGAAGCGACAAGTGCGATACGAGAAGAGTTGGAAAAGAAGTTTAAAAGAAGACAGTGACGAGTTTAGTGGTGAGTTTGCATTTGACCACGATCACGTACAATGCGGTCGAAGATGGAGCACGCCTACCTAGATAGTACCTATTCACACGAGACTGGAAGATTCCCGGATTGTACTCTTCGGGAAACACGGGTTCTGGTAGTGCATTCTATAACTCAGCCGTACGCAGAAGGAACGTGGAGGCGAAACGTTTAGTACGCACTGGTAGCGTTTCCACTGTGAAACGATGGCGTAAACCAGAGCGTCTTGTGGTCCGAAGATGGAATGGTGTAGGGGGAATCAGGTCAAACAGTTCACCCGCACACTCTCCGAAAGGAATCCTATAAAAAACCGACAGACTAGTAACCCGGCGTCGATGCTCTAAGCTTTGAAGCCTTGTATTGACAAGCTAGTCGCTACCAATCAACCTCTTGGCTGATCTGAAATGACATGAGCCCACACAATCAACCCATGGAACCGGCATTATCAAAAGCGAAACGCCGTCGGCACCAACAACATAATATCAAACGAATCAATTTGGGGTTTCAAATAAATAAACTGTTTGCCGACGACAGGGCCGCGCTGCGGTTGACAGCCGCCTCTGGGAGGGATTGCCGACGCAGATGTTCCAGCCTCCCCCCTAGACCACCCTCTCAGACCCTCAAAGGGAGGGGGTGGGATTACAATTATTAGTTGGGAAAAAATCGGTTAAAGAGCTATTGAAATTTTTTAAGGAAATTTGGCTATTACTGTATAATATATATACAGTGTAAACTCCATATAACGTCACTCGATTTAACGATAAACTCTCTTAAGCGTCCAATTGCTTTTGGTTGGTTTAGCTTGTCTTCCATACAATGATACACTCTATATAGCATTATACCCACTCTCGATAACGACAACAATTAAATAATAAAAAGTACCTTTTAAGTTGCCAAAATTAGTAAAAACTGCGCAGCTGTGTCCGTTCTTTTATCGCTTTATTATCCTTGCCCGTAATAAACTCGCCTGTTGGCATCATGCATACCGAAATTTCTAAGATATTCCGAAACACCGAAATTTCAAAGGACATTAGTAAAGTAGTAGTAATTTTGGTGCAGTTCGCTTCGATGCCTCAATATCGCAAGATATGAATAAAATAAGTAAAAAACTACAACAAAACTACTGGTGCAGCAAAAGACGTTAGACAAAAATAACAGACTTCTCTCCATTTAACGACAATTCTCTATAACGCCATATAATGCACAGTCCCTTCTGTGTCGTTATATAGAGTTTACGCTTTATATAGTCCTTGATGTATTCGTCAACGGCTAACCTTGTAAGTCCGGCTGTGCGAGCGTAGGTGGCTAGCGAAACCAAATTTGGTTTTAAAAGTTCTTCTGTAAGGAGCGCAATACAGCCATCCTGATGAGTCATATGTGTAGCTGTGGGAGATTTTAGGGCGGTTCTTTCTGATAATGCGTTGCTCGTTAGAGTATTCTACGCGCTGCGTTTCGAAGACAGCAACAGTTTTATCAATAAAACTACGCCATTCCCTTCTTTGCTTTTTCTTTCTTTATATATTTTTTTTATCCGTGCAGGAACGGAGAAAGAATACAATTTCCTGAGGCCGGGCGGCCTGTCGTAAGAGGCGACAAAACAACCCACAGCCAGGTGGTAGGGCGGGCATTTGCCCGACTGGATGGCTACCACCCCTCGTCTAAAGTATGTCGCCATAACAACCTTGAGTAGTGTTCCGGCATTAGTGACTAGGTTCCAGTGACCCTTAAGAGAGCAGCCGCGCATTTGTAGCACCTTCGGTGTTGCAAATGTCCATAGGCGATGGTAACCGCTTTCAATCAAGTGAGCCGTCTGCCTGTCTGCTGAACTCCTGCAATCAAATAATAATAATAATATATAGTCAAGGTGTCAAAGTCAGTCAGTGGGGGAACTCCATAAACCTACCATAATTTCCGCGTTTGAATAGTTACAACGACAACAAAGCAGTCAGTGAAGGTCATACACCAGTTGCCACCGCTAGCCGGCTTTATTGGAGCCGAACGGTATTGCACGTGACGAAGGTAGGCGTCCCGACGGAATGACTCTAATTCCCTGGCAGTGTGGCAAGCCTTTGGTGTAGGATGCGACTTGCGTAGACACGTTGGCCTCATCCCATTTACCAAACACGTCTAAATCAGCCGAATCACTTAAGCGGCGCAAATATGCAACCCTCAGTGAGAGTTGTGCCGTTTGCTGTCGAGACGCTTGGACCGTGGGGTTCCGAGGCCATGAGCCTCTACCAAAATTTATCGAAACGACTCATTGACTCTTCAGGTGATCAGAGGGCTGGTGTTTACCTCGGCCAACGGATCCGTATGGCGATCCAGCGAGGAAACGTAGCCAGCCTTCTAGACACCTTACCCGTAGAAGACGGTGATCTAGGCTCAGTATTCTATTTATAGTCTTGAGGGACTATGAGTAGAATACAATACAAATAACTTAAGTTTTCTTGCATTGTATTCGATTATATGTAATTTGATGGTATGTCAACCCTGGACGATGGGTCGCCCCTTAGTATGGGACGAGTCTTGTGTCGATACTTTGGCAACGTCCCATCTTCCAGCTACTAGCATGTCTGTCGGTACAGCTGCTGCACAACAGGAGGCCCTAAAACGCCGCAAATACTCGGCCATCGGAAATGGCTACATATTTGCGGCTTTTGGAGTCGAGACCCTGGGATCATGGGGGCCTGAGGCGCACAAGCTTTATCGAGACATAGTCAAACGTCTGGTGGATGTTTCACGTGACCAAAAGACTGGTTTATACCTCGCACAGCGCATCAGCATTGCCATTCAGAGAGGCAATGTGGCCGGTCTTTTGGGCACGTTTCCGCCTGACAGCGGTCTAGAACTAGATTTTATACTTTAATTTCAGTTTGTATATATAGTTTATTTTTAGTTTAATTTATTTACAATTTAGTTTATTTTTAATTACCTATATAATAGTATTTTTAAGATAGTTTAGATTGTAATTTTATATTATTTTAAAATAGTAAATTATCAAGATAAGTAATAGATAAATAAATACGCAAAGTAATTGATGTATAAAAAAAATATGTAATTTTATTTTGTTAAATATAACAACATAATTCCTTTTGTTAGAAAATTGAAAATAAACGCGATTGCAGATTCATCATTGAATTGTGTTTTTAATTGCAGTCGGCGTTAAATTCCGTTTAAAGGAGTTAAAAAACGATCGGCGTATGAACTTACCCCATTGACTTCACCACCTTGACTATACCAGGATATGCCCACGACTTCGTCTACGCATGAAATTTTCGCGGGATTGAAAAAGAATGTAAGCTATCATTTTATTGAGAACTGCGTCGGAATAAGCTAAGTTTTACGCACCCAAACAACTAGAAAGAAAGAAAAACTTTACTTAAAGAAATTGCGACGCAATTACATTCCTTATACATTTTTATACACAAAGCATAGTTTGAGAACTTGTACGCCGCATTTTCAGCAAACAAGGTTTGCATTCAGCATATTGCTGTGCCGGAATTACATCCGACACAACGCTGATTTTCAGTGCAAACCTTCCTTTAGGCGTAAGACCAAAATGACCCAGTTTTGTTAATTAAATAATAAATAAGAATAATAAGAGAGTGTCGGAGTGAAGGTAAGGAAAGGAATGCTCCGGTGGTTCGGGCATGTGGAAAGAATGACTAAACAGATATTCAATGCAAAAGTGGATGGATGCAGAAGTCGTGGAAGGTCACGACACACCTTCCATGATCAAATTGATCGCATACTAGCAGAAGGTGATGTCAGGAGCCTTAAGAACAGACGAGCGTGCATGATCATGGAAGCTATGACGTGGCCTTCAAAGACTTCTGCATCCATCGAGGTGTGTAAGAACAAGCCTGAATGGCGCTCTTTTGTTCGTGCCGACCCCGCAAGGGAACTGGCGTGAAGCTATGTATGTATGTAATAATTAATAAAACTAATTCTACTTATATAATATTTAAATAGTAAAAAAACAAATAAATAAATTTTAATAAAAACCAACAACAACGTCACTACAAAATTAAAATAAATACTCGTGTATTAACTTGTATCGAATCATTTATTCGAATACAATTCGCTTGAGTGCTTGCCGAGTATAAAACTACAAACCGCACCCGGGATAATTCCCGCGGTATTCCCGGGATAAAAACTATCATACATTTTATTAAATTCTTGCTATCAATCAGTAAAAACAATAACATTGGAATTCGATATCTTTTTAATCTGGCCATTTTAAATCGTTCCCAGAAGAATTCCCAAGTTAAAGAGTAGAGCAGATTTCAAGTCCAAGAATTTGCTGTCGATCAGCGAAAACCGAATCGAAATTGGCCTAGTGGTTTTTACGTGGATCCCGAAGAAACAGACAAGATAAAAGAAATGCATCGTGATCTCCATCGTTGATGTAGTTTATGCCAGTTGCTGACGGAATGGGTCAACCGCACCAGCGGTACCCTGACCTTCAGGACGACGCAGATACTTACCGGACACGGATGTTTCGATAAGTATCTGTATCGCATTGTGGGCTGCTTGCCTTCCCCGGAATGCCGCCAATGCGGCGCACCCGACACGGCGTTTCACACGCTAGTCGAGTGCCCGGCATGGGCGCCGCAGCGTTTCGAACTCGAGACACAAGTAGGAGCGATCGACTCGCTCTGCAGTCTGGTGAAAGCCAGATACCTGGGGGGCGGCGGTTACTTTTTGCGAGACGGTAATGTCTCTAAAAGAGGCCGCCGAACGAGACAGGGAGAGGAGTACTATTGCGCGTACAATAAAAAAACAACCCACAGCCAGGTGGTAGGGCATTTGCCCGACTGGATGGCGAACACCCCTGGTCTAAAGTATGTCGCCATAACAACCTTGAGTTGTGTTTCGGCATTAGTGACCAGGTTCCAGTCTCCCTTAAGAGAGCAGCAGCGCATTTGTAGCACCTTTGACGGCCTCTGTGGTTGAGCGGGCTAAGCCTTTGCCGGCCTACCTCACTACAACGCAGAGGCTCCGGGTTCGATTCCTGGTATAGTAAATTTCGGAAACGTATTTTCTCCGTTATTTACTATGGTCTGGGTGTCTAGGATCGACCCAGAGTAGTCCGTTGTATATTGCCCATAACACAAGCGTGACTTACTTAATTTGGGGATATACAATATGTGTGTTTGTCTGACGATTATTATATTATATTATATTACTTTCGGTGTTGCAAATGTCCATAGGCGACGGTAACCGCTTTCCATCAAGTGGGCCGTCTGCCTGTCTGCTGAACTCCTGCAATAAAAAAAAAACACATGTAAGCAATGTACTCTTAATTATGCCGCTATTTCTTCGTTATTTAATAATATGATATATTAAAACGTTTTGCACGCAAGAAACTGAACAGGAGCACTTATTGACTAACAAAGTAAATAATTTATTTTCAAATTCCTATTTTTAATTTTTTTTTTATTGCAGGTGTTCAGCAGACAGGCAGACGGCCCACTTTATGGAAAGCGGTTACAATCGCCTATGGACATACATATGCAACACCAAAGGTGCTACAAATGCGCTGCTGCTCTCTTAAGCGAGACTGGAACTTGGTCACTAATGCCGGAACACAACTCAAGGTTGTTATGGCGACGTACTTTAGACCAGGGGTGGTAGCCATCCAGTCAGGTAAATGCCCTACCTGGCTGTGGGTTGTTTAGTCGCCTCTTACGACAGGCCGCCCGGCCGCAGGAAATTGTATTCTTTCTCCGTTCCTGCACGGATAAAATTGTTGATTGTTTATTAGGTAAGTCTCTTAATGATGAATCAAGATGAAATGGACGGCCTCTGTGGTTGAGCGGGTTAAGCCTTTGCCGGCGTAGCTCACTGCAACGCAGAGGCTCCGGGTTCGATTCCTGGTATAATAAATTTCGGAAACGTATTTTCTCCGTTATTTACTATGGTCTGGGTGTCTGGGATCGGCCCCAGAAGTAGTACCTTGCATATTACCCATAACACAAGCGTAACTTGCTTAATTTGGGGATATACAATATGTGTGTTTGTCTGACGATTATTTATTTATTTATTTTAATCAAGGAAAAAAAATGTTCGTGGTATTTGTTACGATTGGAGATGTTACAATCGCTCCGTGTGTGCGTGAACTTAGCGGTGGAAACAATCGTGTCGTTTGTAGTCGGCAGCCGGCGCCGCGCGTGCCAGGTGCCGGCGACGGTTTGCCAAATTTAAATGAATGCCGTCTCCAAAGGCCCCAATGCTGGATGTGTCAATATCTAGAAAGAAAGAAAGAAAGAAAAATATTTATTCAGAACTACATACACACAGAAACGTACTTATAAATAAGACAATACAATTGAAATGAAGTTCTGAATCGGTCCTAACTCAGCATGATGCTGCTTGGCTCAACTAGCGCTGGTCTTCCGTTAGGGCCGTTCAAGTGACTCACGGATAGACAAAACGAAACAAACACAAATCAAAACAAACAAACAAATATATATATATATATATTGCCAACAAATATAAAAATTAATATATAATATAAAAAACTGATATAAAAATGAATGCTACGAAGCGAATTTATAAAGAAGAACATAATGATGGAATAAGGAACATAGAGCTTAAAAACTATAACAATATCAATTTTATATTTTGTCTGTCAGTCTGTTGGTTTGTATCTCTATCGTACACATTCAAAAGACGGCAGCTTCATTCGTGAATGAATGATGAATGAATGATTAATTTATTACTAAAATGTATGTACACAATATGCGTTGTTTCAATACATTTTGCCTTATTTTTTTATTATTAACAACTCTACGGACTCGACTTCCGAACCCTTTTTTACAACTTCATATATAGATTAAATTTTTTGAATTTAACACGCTTATTAGTTATTTTGGTTCTTGTGTGTGACATTTTATTGATTTTTGTGTTGAGGTGTATGTATCTTACGAATAACTTATTATATTAATTTATTCTAGTTTTAAAACTAAACTTATACTAATGTAGAGTGTATCTGTTACATGCTGGTGTTGTGAGGAAGCGCATGTGCAGTGTGGGCCGTATATCTATACTTATATATATTGTCCTATCTAGTGCCATGTGTGTTGTTTTTTTCTTTTCTGTGCCTGGGTTATTAATTTTTAGGCTCTTTGTGTGTCTTGGTTTGTTTGTGTAGTGTGCGTGTAATGCAATGCGATGGTAGTGCGCGTAGGTTTAAGTATGTGTATAAGTTTTATTGTTAGTTATGTGTTTGTGACTTTGTGTGGTGTTATAATTTATTGTTTAATTGTTGTGCCATTTTGCCTTATTAGGAGTGCAATGTCCGAATACATGTCAGAATTATAAAACTAAAGTACATAAAAAAAATATATGATATAAAATATTGTAATATTTTTTTTTTAATAATTAGTAATTATATCCGTGTAGGAACGGAGAAAGAATACAATTTCCTGCGGCCTGGCGGCCTGTCGTAAGAGGCGACTAAACAACCCACAGCCAGGTGGTAGGGTATTTTTGCTCGACTGGACGGCGACCACAGTTCCGGCATTAGTGACCAGGTTCCAGTCCCCTTTAAGAGAGCAGCAGCGCATTTGTAGCACCTTTGGTGTTGCAAATGTCCATAGGCCATGGTAACCGTTTTCCATCAAGTGGGCCGTCTGCCTGTCTGCTGAACGCCTGCAATAAAAAAAATAAAAAAATAAAATAAAATTATATGGTACTTTATGGTCGCAGACCGAAGAACAGCGCTAGTCCTTGTTGGCTAGCATTATGCTGAGACTGGGTCCAATTTGGAATTTGTTTTGTTTTGTCCTAAATAAAATATTTTCTTTCATTCTTTCTATATGTCTAGTAACAAAATATTGTTAGTAATGTCTTTGTCATTCTCATATCCATTTGCAGTCTATTAAACTTGGTTCAATAAAATTTTCTTGAGACTTTTTAAACAAATATATAATAGGCTGAACTCGTAACATTTCTGGCAGTTTATTAGATGTAATAGGCGCCGTACAGTAGATACTTTTGCGCATCATGGCCGTTTTTGAAGAGCAAATACAGGAAGATACGTCGATTCTGTTTTGACTAATTAATTTTCAGACTCAACCAAAATTTGAGGTCTAGGCTTAATAGTAAAGATACCCGAGACTGCGGCTGACACCTCCAGATAGGATTTGGCAGGAATAGTGATAAAGTTGCACACGCGTGCAGTATATAAGAAAGAAAAAATATTTAGAACTACATTAAAACTTCTTAAACTATTTAAATAAAAACAATAAGTAAATGTAGTCCTAAACTCCGTCGGCTAATTTAAAATACGGCTCAAGAAATGGTTAGTCGAGCACACTTTTTATAATCATGAGACGTTTATATCCTATAACATGACGTCATTTTAATTTTATTTGTGACCATAAGTGATATAGAAATTGACGTGTAACTTTGTTATGAGTATAAGATTTCTGATTTCTAATAAATAAATGAAAATAATTAATAAAAATACAAATATCATTATTATAACTATAACATTATTTTTCTTTCCTTTTATTGTCTTGGTCTTATTGAGTATGTATTGTTTGTTACAACTCCCTTAAATCTCCAAAAAGTAATTCTGTAACATACTTCTGTACAAAACTTATAGTAAAAAAAGAATTTGAAATATAGATAGAATATGAAATATAAAGAAAAACAATATTTAGCTAGACGTGTTGCTGGGGAGTTTCTTGCCGCTTCTTCTCCTTTACAGCATCAACACGTTGCGAAGCGGTGTACATAGAATAGGAAGTTAAAATTAAATTTTAACTTACATGTATGACCTTCAAAAAGTGTTCTCCAGTGGAACTTATTTTGAATAAAAACTTTTGAATTTGAATTTGAATTTAATAGCAAAATTTTGAATGAAATGAAACCTTTTTACAAGCTTTTATTTAACTTGCAATATTGCAAGTTAAATTTGACCAACTTCCCTGTTTTCGATTGAGTTAAATTTTTCACGCATATGTATATCGCGTGACAATGCAATAATATAGTACCATGGAGCTGATCTGATGATGAAGTCGGAAGGTGGTCATAGGAACTCCTGTACTAAACAAGATAGACCCGTCGTGTTTGGGCGCGTTTTACTTGTACTGGCTAGCAGTCTGCTGCTACATGATATTCAAGATCTCAAAATCTTGTATTTAAAAACTTTTTTATTTAAGCTCGCTTTATTATTTTATATTCATATTGCCTCATTTTTATACAAATTAGGTAGACTACGTGTTCACGCCAAGCGCGACGTTAATACGCGCACAACCCTACTGGCAACAGTGTCACATCCCTATCAGCCCGATCCGCGGCCCGCCAGTGGCTTACAAAAGTGTTACGTGATAACTACTTTTATCCGTGCAGGAACGGAGAAAGAATACAATTTCCTGCGGCCCGGCGGCCTGTCGTAAGAGGCGACTAAACAACCCACAGCCAGGTGGTAGAGAATTTGCTCGACTGGATGGCGACCACCCCTGGTCTAGAGTATGCCGCCATAACAACCTTGTGTTGTGTTCCGGCATTAATGACCAGGTTCCAGTCTCCTTTAAGAGAGCAGCAGCGCATTTGTAGCACCTTTGGTGTTGCAAATGTCCATAGGCGATGGTAACTGCTTCCCACCAAGTGGGCCGTCTGCCTGTCTGCTGAACTACTGCAATAAAAAATAAAATAAAAAATTGAGTGAAGTGTAAATATCAGACCTGGAGTGAACTCATCAACATCACAATCAGTAAGTCCTCAGCTTTTATTCCCCTCTTCCTATATGCAACATTGGCGAAACCACTACGCTTTCAGAAATGTGCAACGTACGCCCATGCCTTCTATTCGCTTATCGTCCGTGTACGCTGCCACATGCCACCGGCCGGCGTGTTATATGGATTTTCATTTAGGAAATCGTATAACATCAAGCGCTTAGACCCACGCTAATGTGTATTTTTATGCTTAATATTCTAAAAATGGGCGTTACGGAACGTGTCTAACGACATTGTTTTAATATTTCCGAGGTCAAAGTTTAAACACGTAATTTATAATTGTAATATGCCTGCTCCGTCTGGAGGTTTTATTTATAGCGTAGAAAGTAAAGCCGTTAATGATTAGCTACATACATACATACAT
Source organism: Dendrolimus kikuchii (assembly GCA_019925095.2). Lineage (NCBI taxonomy): Eukaryota > Metazoa > Arthropoda > Insecta > Lepidoptera > Lasiocampidae > Dendrolimus > Dendrolimus kikuchii. Next base: position 1,596,190 of record CM034410.1, on the reverse strand, counting down.
ACATAACTTCACGCCAGTTCCCTTGCGGGGTAGGCACGAACAACAGAGTGCCATTTAGGCTTATTCTTACACACCTCACTTGCCTCTTTGACATTCATAACTCTTGTCATGCAAGCTCGTCTGTTCTTAAGGCTCCTGACATCACCTTCTGCTAGTACACGATCAATTTGATCATGGAAGGTGTGTCGTGGCCTTCCACGACTTCTGCATCCATCCACTTTTGCATTGTATATCTGTTTAGTCATTCTTTCATCATGCATTCTTTCCACATGCCCGAACCACCGGAGCATTCCTTTCCTTACCTTCACCCCGACACTCTCTTTCAGACCAACTCTCTTTCTTACTTCGATATTACGAACGCGGTCCGCGAGCGTCACTCCGCAGATTTTGCGCAGTGCTCGCATCTCGACCGCGTTTACTCTACTTTCATGCTCTCTCTTCCATACCCAACTCTCGCATCCATACGTGAGCGCATCCATGATTAGCTACATTAGTGTATATATAGTCTTTTTTTTTCTTTTTTTTATTATTATTAACATCTCTACGGACTCGAGTTCCGTACCCTTTTTTACTATTTGATTTCTATGAAAAATGTTAGAGTCCATACACGCTTATTGTTTATTTTTGTTACGATGTGTGACATTAATTTAGTGATTTTTATGTTGTGGTGTACCTTAAGAATAACTTATTATATATATTCTAGTTTTAATACTAAACTTATACTAATGTAGAGTGTATCTGTTACATGCTGGTGTTGTAAGGAAGTGCATGTGCAGTGTTGGCCTTATATCTATACTTATATATAGTCCTATCTAGTGCCATGTGTGTTGGTTTTTTCTTTTCTGTGCCTGGGTTAAAGAAATAATAAATAAGTGTATATATAGTCAAGGTGGTGAACTCCGTCAGTGGGGGAACTCCATACATTTATCATTATTTCGGTGTTTGAATAGTATACCAGGTGGTAGGGCATTTGCCCGACTGGATGGCTACCACCCTTGGTCTAAGGTATGTCGCCATAACAACCTTGAGTTGTGTTCCGGCATTAGTGACCAGGTTCCAGTTTCCCTTAAGAGAACAGCAGCGCATTTGTAGCCACTTTGGTGTTGCAAATGTCCATAGGCGATGGTAACTGCTTTCCATCAAGTGGGCCGTCTGCCTGTGTGCTGATCTCCTGCAATAAAAAAAAAGTTACGAGGACAAGTAATCAGTCAGTGAAGCTAAGACACCATGGAAGTCAGTCTTCGAATTGTGGTTGGCGTTAAAATTCTTCGACTTCGCCACCTTGAGTATATTATTATATACAACATACATTTTTTTTTTTTAACCAGGGGAAATCCGATTGATGACTAAGCCGCGACAAGGGCAGAACCTTGGGGGGATAATTCGCGACCTAGTGTGGGATTCGCCAGATCGGGGGTGGCACTAGCATGCCCAGTCAGAACTGGTGCCATGCTATTGCCACTCCCGGTTAGGGATACCCACTAAAACCCCTGGGTGTTCCGTCCTTCGCCTTATGCCAGGGCTACGGGTATATGACCTGGCCTCTCCGCAGCCCTGGCAGGCGTGGGCCCCGCGAGGCCTCTTCCACTGCCGGGGGACTACTTTACCCCCGGCATATACAACATACCTGCGTTATCAGTCAATGTTTTTTTTTAATTATTATTATTATTATATATATCTCTACGGACTCGAGTTCCGTACCCTTTTTTAATACTTAATTTCTATGAAAAATTTGAGACTCTGTACCCGCTTATTGTTTGTTTTTGTTAGTGTATGTGACATTATATGTAGTAATTTTTCTGTTTTGGTGTACCTTAAGAATAACTTATTATATTAATTTATTCTAATTTTAATACTAAACTTATACTAATGTCACTTATAATCAGTCAATGATTAATGTTATTGACAATTATTAACATTGTACATACATACATAACTTCACGCCAGTTCCCTTGCGGGGTAGGCACGAACAACAGAGTGCTATTCAGGCTTATTCTTCCACACCTCACTTGCTTCTTTGACATTCATAGCTCTTGTCATGCACGCTCGTCTGTTCTCAAGGCTCCTGCTAGTACACGATCAATTTGATCATGGAAGGTGTGTCGTGGCCTTCCACGACTTCTGCATCCATCCACTTTTTTTTAATTTTTTTTTATTGAAGGAGATCAGCAGACAGGCAGACGGCCCACTTGATGGAAAGTGGTTACCATCGCCTATGGACATTTGCAACAGCAAAGTTGCTACAAATGCGCTGCTGCTCTCTTAAGGGAAACTGGAACCTGGTCACTAATGCCGGAACACAACTCAAGGTTGTTATGGCGACATACTTTATACCAGGGGTGGTAGCCATCCAGTCGGGCAAATGCCCTACCACCTGGCAAACCCACCACTTTTGCATTGTATATCTGTTTAGTCATTCCTTCATCATGCATTCTTTCATTCAACGATATAATATATGAAATGTGACGTCACGAAATTTAAAATCCTCTCACCCCTTGTCACACTTTGTTTCACTTCTACTTTGTGTGAACTGCACACACACACACGTGTTTTCTATTGCTATAATCACTACGCAACCTTCAAACCATTTCGTCGTTACAAATTTTAATCGCGTCCTAACAGAATGCGTCGTTTATCAAGCGTAATCGTTTAAGCAAACAGCGCTGCAGCGCTGGCCGCTCGCCGCTGAAATCCCAAATTATCCTTTGATATATATAATACGTTTGTTTGTCCATCCGCTTGTTGTTTGGAGAGATCGCGGCCCACGCGACAGCCAGATGTGACCCGCCACGATGCATATAGCGACATAACCAAACATATAATTTTTACTAAGTTACTAAGTAAACTATTTACTAACAAGCGTTGTAGATATCTATGTGGAAACAATTAAATGGTTGTAGATATTGTTACATGCCGACAACAGTGAATGCACACCTGCCTGACATAAAGCACAGTTTATTACCTTCCCTCATTTGGACTTCTTTTGTTTACTTAGAAAAACAGTCTATTGTATATTGTACTAGTTTATGGCCGTTCGCAGGAATAATTAAGCAGGTGTGCGGATTACGTATTTCTAGGAAATTAAGTCGACGATACGGGCGGGCACACCTACATTTGTGAAGTATAAAACGACGGCAGGATGGAGAGGGGAGGCAGTCAGGCAGGCAGTACATTCGATGAGCTATATAGTGACGGACTTTGTGCGTGTTAATGAAACGTGCATTTTGTACTGGTTGTGTCCAGTTATATTTGTACCTGTGTTATACGTGTTTGTATAGTTCTAATAATTTCTATAGTAATTCCAACGGCATTTTTAATCCGAGTCCCGCACTCGTAACAATATTTTAGCAGTATGTACGTACTTAGCTATAAAATGTTCGTTTTCCGAAATTCCGAAAAACAAAATTAGTAATTCCGAAAAACAAAATTAGGTAATTTATATAATTTTGTTCATACGGACTGAAAATTATGTGACAATAAAAAAATAAATAAAACGAGAACCGACTTCAGAAGTAACTAAAAGTAAATATTATAATCTTGAAGTCAGTGCATATTAAACATAAAAATTACTATAGTTAATATTGCTCAATATTTTTGTTGTATCAATATTACTAATTTTTAACGTTTTGGTTTTACGTGACGCTGACTTCGAGTAATTATAGAAAATTAGTCTTTATTTATCTATTGAAAAAACCAACATATTACAACAATACAAACAAACAAAAAATTACTTAAAATGTAGGGCTAATAACAGGTTTTTCTATCAAGTTATATTGCGAACAAACGAACGAACTAAATTTGTGTAAAAATGCAATAAATATATACATAAGTGAAATAAGTATATAACAAGTCGTGATAGCGTAATGGCTAGTGCAGGCGTCCCAAACTCAAAGGACGCGGGTTCGATCCTGGCCGGAACGCATGCCCCGCTTAGTCAGTTTTCTGATCTAATGTGCATATTGTTACAATTACCACGTGCTAATAACGGTGAAGGAAAACATCGTGATGCAACCTGCACATCGAGATAACCGATGTGTCAAACCTACCAAGCCGCCTTGGACAAGCGTGGCTGGTATACCTCCGTTCCTCTATAATGGGAGGCCCGAGCCCAGCAGTGGACCATTTATGTGGGCACGGAGTAGAGATCGCTAGAGCTAAGACTCGAGCTCCAGGGGTAGAAGTGATAAATGGCATCACGTCAGAAGTAGCTTCGGTGAACCTGCAGCCCACATCTCTACGCCCCTTAACCACTCATGGGTGATGTTGCCTTTGTCTTCTATGGCATTATTAGGGGCCCATGCAAGGAGTGGTGAGTCACCGTCTGCCCATTTTTCCATGTTCTCTGAATATTGCGACAGGCAGACTCCATAGTCCCCATATTCACAGACCCCTAGTACCACTAGCAGTTCACCCCAATAGCCCGGTACTTTTTGTCCTCATTTCTCACAATAGTCCTACACTGGCCGGGGTTTGTCCTTGGGCGCATTATTATATAGTGTAGACAGGGATAATCGCCAGTCAGTGTCACGCCATATTTACATTAAATTAAGGTGCCACAAATGCGCTGCTGCTCTCTTAAAGGAGACTGGAACCTGGTCACTAATGCCGGAACACAACTCAAGGTTGTTATGGCGGCATACTCTAGACCAGGGGTGGTCGCCATCCAGTCGAGCAAATACTCTACCACCTGGCTGTGGGTTGTTTAGTCGCCTCCTACGACAGGCCGCCAGGCCGCAGGAAATTGTATTCTTTCTCCGTTCCTGCACGGATAAGTATGTATGAAGTTGTAATAAGATCTCTTTGGCTATACCATTTGTATCTGGCTAGTTTTGGTATCATTAAAAAGTTTTAATTTTAAATAAGACAATTCCAAATTCAAATTAGGAAAATGTGTGATTTTCATTTGTTTTTCTTATTGTTAAAATGAGTGAATCTAATGAAAAAATCGATACATTTTAAAATTTTACTACAAAAAAGGTAAAATGCAACACAAGCCGCGAAAAAAATTTGTGATGTTTATGGACCTAATGCAGTATCTGTGAGAGTAGCGCAAATTTGGTTTAAGCGTTTTCAATCCGGAAATTTTGATATCAAAGATGCACGTCGCTCTGGTCGCTTTGTTACGGATAAAATTGATGCCATTTTTGAAAAAGTGGAGCAAGATCGGCATATTAGTAGTTACGATGTAGCTGGAAAACTGGGAATTGACTACAAAACGGTTTTGGCGCATTTGAAAAAAGCTGGGTATACAAAAAAGCTCGATATTTGGGTGCCTCATGAGCTCACTGAAAGAAACCTAATGAACCTTGTACTCATTTGTGGTTCTTTCTTACGACGTAATGAAACCGAACTATTTTTGAAGGAGCTGATAACTGGTGATGAAAAGTGGATCACGTACAACAAGAACGTGCGAAAAAGATCGTGGTCAAAGGCCGGTCAGGCTTCACAGACTGTGGCGAAATCCGGGTTAACTCGCAACAAGGTGATGCTGTGTGTATGGTGGGATTGGAAGGGCATTATTCATTATGAGCTGTTATTGCCGGGCAGGACCATCGATTCTGAACTGTACTGCGAACAACTGATGAGATTAAAGCAAAAAGTTGAGAGAAAGCGGCCGGAATTAATCAACAGAAGGGGTGTGGTTTTTCACTATGATAACGCTAGACCTCACACATCTTTAGCCCAGCAAAAATTACGAGAGTTTTTCTGGCAGGTGTTAATGCATCCGCCGTATAGTCCTGACCTTGCACCTTCAGATTTTCACCTGTTTCGGTCTCTGTAGAATTCCTTAGGCAGGTTAACACCACGAGACGACTGCCAAAACCTCTTGTCGCAGTTTTTTGATCAGAAGCCCCAAAATTTTTATAGCAATGGTATCACGTCTCTACCTACAAGATGGCAAAAAGTTATCCAACAAAATGACACCTACATACTTTAGTCAAATGTAAATAAACTTTATAAAAAAACCTTTTGAATTTTTATATAAAATGCGAAGAAACTTTTTCCCCAACCTATTATTATATATGTATATTTGTGAAATATTTAATAGGTTAGTTTTAGAGTATAAATGTTTAGTTGGAGTAAGATAATCTAAACGGTATAACGTTTTGACAATTTTATTTTGTATAATCTTATACCAATATATAAAACTGAAAAGTTTGTTTGTTTGAACGCGCTAATCTCAGAAACTACTGGTCCGATTTGAAAAATTCTTTCAGTGTTAGATAGCCCATTTATCGAGGACAGCTATAGGCAATATATCATCACGCTAAGACCAATAGGAGTGGAGCACCAATGAAGAATATTTCAAAATCGGGGGCGTTTTTTATACTTACTTTTTTTAAACTATTCCACGCGGACGTAGTCGCGGGCAGAAGCTAGTCTGTGATAATTTTAAGTTCGTTTTAGCTGCTGCTTCCCATGTTTCTCTTTGAAGTCTTCAAGTCACGAGTGTTGTGAAAGCCTGCTACATCCTTGACCCCGCCATCACTCAACATCAGGTGAAACAGTGGTGAAACGCGAGCCTATATATAATGTTTAAAAAAAAATACAATGAAACAAGTTTTCGCTGTATATTGCCACGTTTGTACTGTAAATAAATAAACACGAGTTGCTTATTACCAAAGTTGTGCTGCATTGTATTTGCTGCTGGCAATTGTCACAAGCACGTGCTACTGAGGGCAGCTGTTTTCATGGCTGTATACCAAGCTTATTCTTTATTAGTATATTTGCTCACTGAACTAAAATACAAAGTGTTTTGACTATGTTGGTAAACTTGTTTAGCATTAGGCAATTAGAGAGACTTTTTTATCCATTTTACCTGTTGGAAATTCAAATTAAAATTCAAAAGTTTTTATTAAAAATAAGTTGCCAGGTGGTAGGGCATTTGCCGAACTGGATGGCTACCACCCCTGGTCTAAAGTATGTCGCCATAACAACCTTGAGTTGTATTCCGGCATTAGTGACCAGGTTCCAGTCTCCCGTAAGAGAGCAGCAGCGCATTTGTAGCGCCTTTGGTGTTGCAAATGTCCATAGGCGATGATGACCTCTTTCCATCAAGTGGGCCGTCTGCCTGTCTGCTGTACTCCTGCAATAAAAAAAAACCCCTACTACGCCAAAACGTGGCCAAGTTACGTGCCGCGTATTATACTGGGTTGTCAGGAGTTTACTTCTTCCACGGTAAAACACTACGGAGAGGCGTAGCAGCGTAGCGCGTAGAGGGTCTACGAGGACAACTGAATGATAAAAAGTACAACAATCTTCAGTTACTTAACAGTTGACAAGAAAATTAAGATACCGGACCCCAGGGTTCGAAGTGTCCGTGTTTTACTGTTAACTTATATCACGTTCTATCCGTGCAGGAACGGAGAAAGAATACAATTTCCTGCGGCCCGGCGGCCTGTCGCAAGAGGCGACTAAAGAACCCACAGCCAGGTGGTAGAGTATTTGCTCGACTGGATGGCGACCACCCCTGGTCTAGCGTATGCCGCCATAACAACCTTGTGTTGTGTTCCGGCATTAGTGACCAGGTTCCAGTCTCCTTTAAGAGAGCAGCAGCGCATTTGTAGCACCTTTGTTGTTGCAAATGTCCATAGGCGATGGTAACCGCTTTCCATCTAGTGGGCCGTCTGCCTGTTTGCTGAACTCCTGCAATAAAAAAAAAAAAAAAAAACGTTCATTAATAAAGCAGATTATTTAAATTATATGTATGTCTTTGTAGATCATGGCCCATAAAAATGGCCCGGATATTTGGAGGGCTTGCGTGGGGCCATGGGAAGGCCAACACGTAGAGGCCCCTTGACAAATTTAATCTAAATGTGGCGTGACACTGACCGGCGATTATCCCTGTCTACACTATATAATAATGCACCCAAGGACAAGTCCCGGCCTGTGTAGAACTATTGTGGGAAATGAGGACAAAAACTATCGGGCTATTGGGGTGAACTGTTAGTGGTACTAGGGGTCTGGGAATATGGGGACTATGGCGTCTGCCCGTCGCAATGTTCGGGGAACATGGAAAAATGGGCAGACAGTGACTCGCCACTCCCTGCAGGGGCAACATGGGTGTGAGTGGTTAAGGGGCGTAGAGAGGTAGGCTGCAGGTTCACCGAAGCTACTTCTGACGTGATGCCATTTATCACTTCCACCCCTGGAGCTTGAGTCTCAGCTCTAGCCATCTCCACTCCGTGCCGGCTGGCTAAGGCAAGTACGGAGGTGGGGGCCTTGCCTTGGCCCCCGCAGTCAGGTACGAGGTGTCGCTACTCACCTAAGGCTTCGCCACAAAGCCCCCTGCGGGATTATTTAAATTATTATTGCAACATTTTCACATAATATTATTATTTCCTTAACTTCTTTTCTTCTGTCAGGTGGACATTTGCCCGACTGGATGGCTACCACCCCTGGTCTAAAGTATGTCGCCATAACAACCTTGAGTTGTATTCCGGCATTAGTGACCAGGTTCCAGTCTCCCTTAAGAGAGCAGCAGCGCATTTGTAGCAACTTTGGTGTTGCAAATGTCCATAGGCGATGGTAACCGCTTTCCACTAAGTGGGCCGTCTGCCTGTCCGCTAATCTCCTGCAATAAAAAAAAAAAAAAAAAAAAACTTTTCAAAAATATATCATTCCTGTAGAATTCACTCAATACGCGAAAAATAACAAATTGTATATTAACAACACTTGTTCCGTTTCTCAGGCCGAATTAAAGGCATCCACACACTTCATCGGACGTCCCGCCCACGCTTGTCATGATGCAAAACATTTGCTAATATTTTTAACTCAGAAGTTCTATCTAGACTTTTTATCCGTGCAGGAACGGAGAAAGAATACAATTTCCTGCGGCCGGACGGCCTGTCGTCAGAGGCGACTAAACAACCCACAGCCAGGTGGTAGGGTATTAGTATGCCGCCATAACAACCTTGAGTTGTGTTCCGGCATTAGTGACCAGGTTCCAGTCTCCCTTAAGAGAGCAGAAGCGCATTTGTAGCACTTGTGGTGTTGCAAATGTCCATAGGCGATGGTAACCGCTTTCCATAAAGTGGGCCGTCTGTCTGTCTGCTGAACTCCTAGAATAAAAAAAAATATAGATATTTCGGATATGAATTGAAATTCAAAAGCTATTTTATAGAGATGTGCCGATTAGTCGGCGACTAGTCGGTAAAGTCGACTATTCGGCCACTATCGTAGTCGGCGACTAGTCGGCACTATTCGGCAAAGAGTCCCGACTATCCGGCTTCTTACTTTGTAATTTGTAATCTATATTTCACTAATACTTTTTTTTTTTTAATTATTATTAATATCTCTACGAACTCGAGTTCCGTACCCTTTTTTACTACTTAATTTGTATGAAAAATTTGAGACTCCATACACGCTTATTGTTTATTTTTGTTAGTGTATGTGACATTATATGTAGTAATTTTTGTGTTTTGGTGTACCTTAAGAATAACTTATTATATTAATTTATTCTAATTTTAATACTAAACTTATACTAATGTAGAGTGTATCTGTTACACGCTGGTGTTGTGAGGAAGTGCATGTGCAGTGTAGGCCTTATATCTATACTTATATATAGTCCTACTAATACTTTGTAATCCTGTTCAATACACGAGACTTTCTTTTTGACCAGATTAAATTTTAACTGAGCTCTTTTACTTTAATGAACAATAACAGTATTATCTTTAAAATATTTTTTTTTATATATTTTTCCACAAAAACACCGCCCTGACCTGTATAAAAGCAAAAATCAAGAAACCCATGCGATGGTTGCGACTTGCGCGCGAATCACTTATAAACGAAGCGTCACGGAAATGTTCGAAACCGTGATCGGCTTGGCCGACTAATCGGCCGACTAGTCGGCCTCTTTACAACCGACTAATCGGCTAGTCGGCCAAAGTCATAATCGGCACATCTCTATTATTTTAGTTACTTAGATAGTTATAAGTTTGGACTGTGGGGTCCTGGAGCCCTGAGCCTCTACCAAAACTTATCAAAACGACTCATTGACTCTCCAGGTGATCAGAGGGCTGGTGCCTCGGACAACGGATCAGTATGGCGATCCAGCGAGGAAATGTAGACAAACTTCTGGACACCTTACCCACAGAAGATGATGATCTAGGATCAGAATTCTACATAGTCTTGAGAGACTATGGGTTGAATACCATATGGCTAAGTTTCCTTTTATTGTATTAATGTAGAAAATTTAAAATAGCTATGGTTTCGTGATACCTAATATAAAATACTAGCGACCCGGCGCGGTTTTACCCGCGCTCTGTCCCGCTCTCGTAGTATATAGCGTCATTTTATATAGCCTATGGCACTCCCTGTTAACGTAGCTTTCCAACAGTAAAAGAATTTTTAAAATCGGTTTAGTAGATACAAAGATTACCCCCTACAACGTCACAAACCTTACCTCTTTATTATATTAGTATATATAAAGTATATAGATTAAGTTATGACGTTTGTGTAGAGGCTGTCCTAGAAAGTAGGATAGGTTTTTCTTGTGATTTGTCATTTTGGTAATTTCGGCCATTTTAGTCACTAGTGTCATTTATGTAGTTTACAGATAGACGTACAGATACATGAATAAAACTGGGAGACCAATCATTTATAGATATTGTTACGAGTTGCAGGACTCGAATTAAAATGACGTTAGAATTATTATAGAGTTTATTAGAACTATACAAACACGTATAGCACAAATACAAATATAACTAAACACAACCACTCCAAACGTAATGTACAATTCAATAACACGCGCAAAGTTCGTCACTAAATAGATTACCGAATGTACACACGTCTCGCTTCGCTCGTGGTTATCGCTTGACTGACTCATCTCTCATTTGGGGCATTGCTTTATACTGCACAGATGGATTATGTCTGCCCGGCCGCCTGGACCGAATTTTCTAGAATCAGTCCCACACACCTGGCTAATGACTGCCATAAAAGATTCAAATGCACAATAGGCTGTTTTCTAATCACAAATTTTAAACACAAAGTAAACAAAAGAAGTCCAAATGCCAAAAGGTAATAAAGTGTGTTTTTACAGTATGCAGGTGTGAATCCACTTTTTTTATTGCAGGAGATCAGAAGACAGGCAGACGGTCCACTCGATGGAAAGCGGTTACCATCGCCTATGGACATTTGCAACAGCAAAGTTGCTACAAATGCACTGCTGCTCTCTTAAGGGAAACTTGGAACCTGGTCACTAATGCCGGAACACAACTCAAGGCTGTTATGGCGACATACTTTAGACCAGGGATGGTAGCTATCCAGTCGGGCAAATGCCCTACCACCTGGCTGTGAGTTGTTAAGTCGCCTCTTACGACAGGCCGCCCGTTCCTGCACGAATATTTTTTTTTTAATTTCAGATTTTGTCGGCATGTAGGTCGTAATAAAATAAAAATTTATCATCTATAAAAAAATGCGATAGTAACTCGAGCTGTCAGATAAGCTTTCACGGAAAACCTACTAAGAGTTCTGGATCAGTTTTCCTGTGATTTTATTTAAATATAGGTTTTTATACCGAAAATGGACATAAATACTTTTTATTCCGGGAGTTGGGATAGTTTGCGATATGAAATGAAGTCAATCTTCCGGGAACAAATAGCACTAACATAGAAATTTGATATAATGTAACCTGTATTAACGCCTGCTGTTTAAAGAAGACACACGCACTGGAGTTAGTTGGTAAACTCCAGTCTCCTATAAATACAGGCTGTTTGACGCATGGATCAACAAATTTTTTTGGGGGATTGGTTGGTTCAATTACAACAACAAACTGGAAAAATATACATACATACATACATAACTTCACGCCAGTTCCCTTGCGAGGTAGGCACGGAGCGCCATTTAGGCTTATTCTTACACACCTCACTTGCTTCTTTGACATTCATAACTCTTGTCATGCACGCTCGTCTGTTCTTAAGGCTCCTGACATCGCCTTCTGCTAGTACACGATCAATTTGATCATGGAAGGTGTGTCGTGGCCTTCCACGACTTCTGCATTGTATATCTGTTTAGTCATTCTTTCATCATGCATTCTTTCCACATGCCCGAACCACCGGAGCATTCCTTTCCTTACTTTCACCCCGACACTCTCTTTCAGACGAGCACGCATCAATTGGCCATTAATCCCATATCCGGGCAATATGTCCCAGAGGTCCTTCCGCACAACCCTGTCAAATGCTTTCTCTAGATCCACAAAACCGCAAAAAAACCTTCCGGCCCATAGCCAGCTGCTTCTCTACGATATTGCGGAGAGAGAAAGCTTGATCCATAGAAAAATATGTCGTTTTAAAGACGCTGAACCAGGTAATTTATGAAAACAGAAAAAAAATCGCATCTCGATTAAAGTGACACTTAGGACATAGGGATCTATGGGTTAAAGATAGCTCTTGATCCACCGAATCTCCCAAAAATTTTTGTCGGTCCATGCGCCAAACACCCGGTACATATATACTAGCTGCCATAAATTTAGATTGTCAACACGATACATTGCGAAGGTACCCGAAATGTGCGAAGGCCCTTATGCTAATTCATCTTCGGCTCGGATAGGGATCTAGCGCCCTCTGTGGGTTTGCACGTGTCCGTTCCCAGCGCCCGGGGCCTTGTTTTCTTTTCACAAGTACCCACAATTCGGGATAATGACCAAATTTAGTACATGTTCTGTGGTTATATAGAATGCTTACATTTATTTTACGGGTGTTCTTAATCTGTCTTTATTATATTTATAAAAAAATAACGACTTCAAACTAAAAAGCAAAAAATAAATGTTTAGACGACTTATTTCTATAACATCTTGAAGTCAGTGCCAAGTAAAAATATATTATTTAATTTCATATCATCGATCAATGCAAGAAAACTTAACTTATTTGTATTGTATTCTACTCATAGTAGAATACTGAGCCTAGATCACCGTCTTCTATGGGTAAGGTGCCCAGAAGGCTGGCTACGTTTCCTCGCTGGATCGCCATACTAATCCGTTGGCCGAGGTAAGCACCAGCCCTCTGATCACCTGAAGAGTCAACGAGTTGTTTCGATGTAAGTCGAGTGAAAATATATAAAAAAAATAACAAATTTGCAAAATATAGTATTAGTATTGGAATCTATTGAGAAAAGAGCCATTTTTTAATTGCAGGAGTTCAGCAGACAGGCAGACGGCCCACTCGATGGAAAGCGGTTACCATCGCCTATGGACATTTGCAACACCAAAGGTGCTACAAATGCGCTGCTGCTCTCTTAAGGGAGACTGGAACCTGGTCACTAATGCCGGAACACAACTCAAGGTTGTTATGACGGCATACTCTAGACCAGGGGTGGTAGCCATCTGTGGGAGCTGTGGGTTGTTTTATCGCCTCTTACGACAGGCCGCCCCAACGCAGGAAATTGTATTCTTTCTCCGTTTCTGCACGGATAAAACGGAACCATGAAGCTGGTCGGCTATGAACCTCTTTTTTATGCTCGAGTTCGGAGTGTAGACCATAGACGCAAGGTCGCGGGGCTAACTCTCTTCTATTGGATACATTTCGGGGAGTGTTCCTTACAATTGCACGAGCTGATTCCTCCATCCCCATCTATACTAATATTATGAAGAGAGAAGAGAAGAGTTTGTTTGTTTAAACGCGCTAATCTCAGAAACCGCTGGTCCGATTTGAAAAAGTCTTTCAGTGTTGAATAGTACATTTATCGAGGAAGGCTATAGGCTATATTATATTTTCAAAAAAATTAGGGATCTTTACTAAAAGTCCAATAATGTAGCCCAAGGTGTAAAAAAATGACCTGATAAAATCCTTACACGGCGTGCGCTGCGAAAACTATTAATTATAGAACAAAACAATGTACTACCACTTTGCAGAACATATAATTGTCTACAAAAAATATCGCGTAACCATAATATGTCTAACTATTGTAGTTATCTCACAATAAGTGTTTTCTTTTATTTTTTTAAATAATTAAAATGCCGTCGCTTCAAAAACTCTTTATTTTGTACCTTGGTATTAATCCTTATCAAAATAAATTACTCCATATACAAGACGAATTCAATACCTTTCTAGAACTTTTTGAATTATTCAATTCGGACGTTTTATTCAAAAGATATCGCGATATTTAAAATGTAAGTATTAGTGTTGTAGCCGAATGTTATACTAATATATTGTTTGATTGAACGCGCTAATCTCAGGAACTACTGGTCTGATTGGAAAAATTATTTTAGTGTTGAATAGCCCATTTATCGAGGAAGGCTATAGGCTATATATCATCACGGTAAGACTAATAGGAGCGGAGCACCAATGAAGAATGTTTCAAAATTGGAAGATTTCGAAAGCGAATTCCACGCGGACGGCGTCGCGGATACAGCTAGTTTTATTATAAAGCTGCAGGGTTTGTTCGTTTGAACGCGCTAATCTCAGGAACCACTGGTCTGATTGGAAAAATTCTTTCAGTGTCAGATAGCCCATTTATCGAGGAAAGCTATAGGCTATATCACGCTAAGACCAAACTTTTTTTTTCAACTATTTCATGCGGTGGAAGTCGCGGGCAGAAGCTACTATATTATAAAACAACCGATAAGCTGAGAGATAACTCGACGCTATGGTACTCATTGCCTCGATTTATTTCTCTTCCAGCCATGGCCTGGAATCCTTGCCAGCTAACATTTCGTACAATGTTGACTGTATCAACTTCATGTTGGTTTCTGACTCCATGGTGCAAGTGCAACGTTACAACAGCAGGTTTTTAGATTCGATTTTTAAATGTGACGTTACGAAATTTAGGACCCCTCTCACCCCTTGCCCCTCTTAACATTTGACGTAATTTAAAGCTTGCCGCCATAACAACCTTGAGTTGTGTTCGGACTTCAGTGACGAGGCTTCAGCCCTCTTTCGGTGTTTTATAAGTCCATGGGTGGTGTAATCACTTTCTATCAGGGCCGTCAACCTGCTTGCTGCAGTCCAGCAATATATAAAAAGACGTACAGACTTGGAAGGCCACGACACACGTTCCATGATCAAATTGATCATTTACTAGCAGAAGGTGATATCAGAAGAACAGACGAGGGTGCATGACAAGAGCTATGAACGTCAAAGAAGCAAGTGAGGTGTGTAAGAATAAGCCTGAATGGCGCTCTGTTGTCCGTGCCTGTATGTATGTATGTATGTAAGTTATGTATGTATGTATGTACGGACAGACTTAGGGACGGTCCTGACGATTGTATAAGGGCTCACTCCTACTGAAGGAGCCACGGAGCCTTAATAAACAGATACCACCTGTTAACGTTCTCATAAGGCTTAAGAGACCCCTAGCATACACTTGTATATATGGGAACTAGTACACCTGATACTCGCAAAATGTTGTTTTAATAATGTAGATATACTAGAGTTGTCCCGCGGCTACCCCTAGGGTCAAACCCTAGCTCTATTTTACCTACATTAATTACTTACTTAATTAGGTTTTTTATATATGTACCTACTTCTACCTTCAGTGAAAAACTATATAACTGATGGTGAAATAAAAAATATAATAATAATATCAGCCCATAAATGTCCCACTGCTGGGCACGGGCCTCCCATGATAGGGGAACGGACGTATACCCGCCACGCTTGTCCAAGGCGGCTTGGCAGGTTTGACACATCGATTATCTCGATGTGCAGGTTGCATCACGATGTTTTCCTTCACCGTTATTAGCACGTGCTAATTGTAAGAATATGCACTTTAGATCAGAAAACTGACTAAGTGGTGCATGCGTTCCGGCCAGGATCGAACCCGCGCCCTTTGAGATTGGAACGCGTACACTAGCCATTACGCTACCACGACTGATGGTGAAAACTGCTTAAAAATCCATTGCTTGGTTTGGGAGGAGTTAGCGGATATACAGACAGACGCGTAAGCGACTTTGTTATATACTATTATTTTTAATAACTAGCTTCTGTCCGCGACTTCGTTCGCGTGGAATAGTTACTTTGAGCTAACGCTAACTTTAACCCATGCGCTAGTTACTTTTTTTTGTTTTTGAGGCGAGGGAAAATGCTTAACCGATTTACGCACAAACTGGGTCGTTGCTAGGGGAACGACACGCGTCGGTCGGGGGCGATAACACTGCAGCAATAGTATGCTCTTGGCAGCGCTCCGTCCGCGATCGACGTCACAGAATAGTGTGGAAGACTCCGAGCGTTGCTACACGAGCGAGCAACCCCAATACCCACTAAAAACCCCCTCCTCCCTGACGACCCTGCGCTTTGTATGTGTTGGAAAGGCTGAGATTTAGAACATAGTTACGCCCAGCCGAATGCGCTAGTTACTTTGGCCTAACTGTCCGCCGGCCTTGCACATCATAAATGCGCGCGCAGTACTTGATCATTCTTTTGCTGCGATATTATTTTAAAACTGCGATATCTCCTAAGATATTCATTGAAATCGAATGATGTAAATGGCAATTATGTTTCAAATTAAATACTTGTGATGAATAACGTATTTATTTGGATAAGGATTAATATCATGTTTATAAAAACACCTTTGCAAATAATGCATTATTTTAGAACAAATTTGGTTAGCATAAAAAAGGTTATAGTGAGCCAACCTTAAAAGATAGACAGATGCTGTCGCGGACTTTTTTTTAGAACTTTTAAAGGGGAACAATTCTGTCATACATGATTTTTGCGAAACTTTAACCGTTTACGCAGCGCACGCAGCGGAAGCTCTCAAAAGAAAAAAAAAACCGTTTTTAAAATATTATCCATCGGTACTCCGCTCCTATTTTTTTTATTTTTTTTTATTGCAGGAGTGCAGCAGACAGGCAGACGGCCCACTTGATGGAAAGCGGTTACCATCGCCTATGGACATTTGCAACACCAAAGGTGCTACAAATGCGCTGCTGCTCTCTTAAGGGAGACTGGAACCTGGACACTAATGTCGGAACACAACTCAAGGTTGTTATGGCGACATACTTTAGACCAGGGGTGGTAGCCATCCAGTCGGGCAAATGCCCTACCACCTGGCTGTAGGTTGTTTGGTCGCCTCTTACGACAGGCCGCCCGGCCGCAGGAAATTGTATTCTTTCTCCGTTCCTGCACGGATAGAATCGGTCTTAGCGTGATGATATATAGCCTATAGCCTTTCTCGATTAATGAGCTATCTAACACAGAAGAATTTTACAAATCAAACCAGTAGTTCCTGAGATTAGCACGTTCAAGCAAACAAACAAACAAACTCTTCAGCTTTATATATTAATATACATTTCATTTCAGGAAAACATGTCCCATAGTCCTAATACATATTACATCATACACATAATTCAGAATTACATTAATACACACAATTTTAAAAAAGTAACACATACATACATACATATTACTATACTATGTAAAGAATGACCATACATTCGTTACTCAAACTTATATACAGCGTGATTCGATTTATCTCTGTACAGAGTGCTCCGAATGTAGTGGAGCGAACATCTGTTGCCAGTATTAATATGGACTCCGCCAGATGGCGCTGGGTGGCATTCTATTGCAATGTTGTGATGTAGAATTATTTTATGGGGACTCGGGCGAGATTTATGACACGGGTTTGGTTCTCGTTAGGGTAAACGCACAGTACAGCAGTACGATGTAACCGAAATCGCTTCAAAAATAGAAACGAATGTATTTACATACTAGCGGCCCGGCTCGGTTTCATCCGCGCTCTGTCCCGCTCCCGTGGTATATAGCGTCATGCTATATAGCCTATGACACTCCCTGTTAACGTAGCTTTTGAATAGTAAAAGAATTTTCAAAATCAGTTTAGTAGATCCAGAGATTACCCCCTACAACGTCACAAACTCACAAACTTTACCTCTTTATAATATTAGTATAGATTTTTTTTTATTGCAGGAGATCAGCAGACAGGCAGACGGCCCACTTGATGGAAAGCGGTTACCATCGCCTATGGACATTTGCAACACCAAAGGTGCTACAAATGCGCTGCTGCTCTCTTAAGGGACACTGGAACCTGGTCACTATCTCTCTCTCTCTTTCTCTCTCTCTCTCTCTTAATATATATAAATTACGTGTCACGTTGTTTGTCCGCGATGGACTCCTAAACTACTTGACCGATTTTAATCAAATTTGCACACCGTGTGCAGTTTGATCCAACTTGATAGATAGGATAGCTTACAACCGTTGGAACTGGTAGGTGGCGTTGAGATCGGGTTCTAAATTTTATTTCTTCAGGGCAGACCAACGCCTGACGGGACAGCTAGTATATATATATATATATGCATGACAAGAGTTATGAATGTCAAAGAAGCAAGTGAGGTGTGTAAGAATAAGCCTAAATGGCGCTCTGTTGTTCGTGCCTACCCCGCAATGGAACTGGCGTGAAGTTATGTATGTATGTGTGTATATGTATATATATATATATATATACACACAAATGAACCGTCTAACACTGTCTTAAGCTAACTATTCCAAATCAACTCAAACGTATCGTGAAAATATCAAGTTATTTATAAATCAAGATATAATTTGATCGTGCTATATTCGAATTGGAAAGCCGAATATAAGATCTAATAAACAATGGCGTGTGTCTGAATCTGCCCACGCTTCCTGCCATCTGGCGGGGATCTGGCGTTATGTTCCCATGCCTCGTAGAACTGTGTACATTCATTTTATACATGTACGCACGACCACCCGCACCGGCCATCATGGTCATGTGATAGTAGAAGAATTATTATTTTATTTTGAATTTATTTGTACAAAAACAGTATTGTACATACATACATACATAACTTCACGCCAGTTCCCTTGTGGGGTAGGCAAGAACAACAGAGCGCCGTTCAGGCTTATTCTTACACACCTCACTTGCTTCTTTGACGTTCACAACTCTTGTCATGCACGCTCGTCTGTTCTTAAGGCTCCTGACATCACCTTCTGCTAGTACACGATCAATTTGATCATGGAAGGTGTGTCGTGGCCTTCCACGACTTCTGCATCCATCCACTTTTGCATTGTATATTTGTTTAGTCATTCTTTCATCATGCCCGAACCACCGGAGCATTCCTTTCCTTACCTTCACCCCGACACTCTCTTTCTTACTTCGGTATTACGAACGCGGTCCGCGAGCGTCACTCCGCAGATTTTGCTACAACTCTATCAAGTCTTTGAAAAGTAATTAAACATATTTCTATATAAAATTTATTAAAAAAAAGAAAACAATCTTATACTAATATATAAAGCTGAAGAGTTTGTTTGTTTGAACGCGCTAATCTCAGGAACTACTGGTCTGATTTGAAAAATTCTTCCAGTGTTCGATAGCCCATTTATCGAGGAAGGCTATAGGCTATATATCATCACGCTAAGACCAATAGGAGCGGAGAACCAATGAAGAATGTTTCAAAATCGGGGGGTTTTGAACACAGCTAGTGAGTTAATAAATTTTTAGCTAGACGTGTTCCTGGGGAATTTCTTGCTGCTTCTTGTCTGTCACAGCAATAACACGTTCTGAAGTGGTGTAGGATTCCTAAGGTAAAATTTAATTTTACATCCTACAGTAGGAAGTAAGATTAAATTTTACCTTTATGACTATAATAAAACTACGTTTTAACGGTTTCAAGCGGAGTAATTTATTTGATTTTTATTTTTATTATTAGCGTTAAAACGTAGTTTTATTATGCATACTAGTCGCGATAACTTAAGATAATATTATATGTATGACCTTCCAAAAGTGTTTTTCAGTGGAACTTATTTTGAATAAAAACTTTTGAATTTGAATTTGAACGGAGAATGAATACAATTTCCTGCGTTGGGGCGGCCTCGTAAGAGGCGACAAAACAATCCACAGCCACGTGGTAGGGGATTTGCCCGTCTGGATGGCTACCACCCCGGTCTAGAGTATGCCGCCATATAAACCTTGAGTTGTGTTCCGGCATTAGTGACCAGGTTCCAGTCTCCGCTTATTATTTTTTTATTGCAGGAGTTCAGCAGACAGGCAGACGGCCCACTTGATGAAAAGCGGTTACCATCGCCTATAGACATTTGCAAAACTAAAGGTGCTACAAATGCGTTGCCGCTCTCTTAAGGAAGACTGGGACCTATTCACTAATGCCGGAACACAACTCAAGGTTGTTATGGCGGTTTACTCTAGACCAGGGGTGGTAGCAATCCAGTCGGGCAAATGCCCTACCACCTTTCTACTGAACCCATGCAATTAATGACCTTGAGCTAATCGGGTTTCGTGCGATGAGTGAGAGTTCCGATTACCCACTTGCTTTTTGTCCTATCCAATTTTCCGTATCCAATCCCCTACTCCATTAAATCCAATCCTTTCTGTCTCATTCCTCTTGTCTGATCCCTCTATCTCACTTTCCGTGAGCTCAGCCGTTTGCCTGTTTGACGGTGTACGGTTCAACGTACAGCTTTTTTCTGACGCTGCGGCGTACTTTAGGCCACTTTAATATTATAATACTAGCTGTACCCGCGATGTCGTCCGCGTGGAATTTGTTTTCAATACCCCCCCCCATTTTTAAAACATTCTTCATGCTGCTCCGCTTGTATTGGTCTTAGCGTGATTATATATAGCCTATAGCTTTCCTTGGGCTATCGAACACTGAAAGAATTTTTCAAATCAGACCAGTAGTTCCTGAGATTATCGCGTTCAACCAAAGAAACTCTTCAGCTTTATATATTAGTATAAGATTAGTATAAATTATGCTCAAAAATACTTTGTGCTTGGGTTACTATCAAGTCGCTATGAGTTGCTATTAGTCAACTACGACTAAGTTGAACCCAGGGATCGGCATCCAAGATCTAATAGTACGAGAATAAATCCCTGAAAGCAACAAGGTGTATTTTCTTCACTGTACTATAAGAAAGCACCAGCACTTTTTTTGAGGCTGGGGAAATGCATTTCACACACTACCGGGTCATTTACTAGGGATTAGACCAAAGCGACGAGAAGTGACACCACGAATGGGCACCAGAGTCAAATCGCCGGCTTGTGTGGAGACTCGTAGACTCAGTACTCCACTAAAACCACCCTCCTCCCATGTGCCCCGCGCTTATGGCAGGAAGAGCGTCAGATTCAGAACGTAGTTACGCCCACGCTGATCCTAGCGCATCAGTGCTTGAGAATGCCCCGGGAAAGGCAAACTCACTTCGTCAACAGGGGTGCAGACTCCTCCGCTCCCTAGATGCTAGAGGGGCCCCTGCAGCGGTATTACGGGAGGAGATCTTACGCATCAACACTTTTTTTTTTTTTTGAGGCGAGGGAAAATCTTAACCAATTTACGCACAAACTGGGTCGTTGCTAGGGAAACGACACGCGTCGGTCGGGGGCGATAACACTGCAGCAATAGTATGCTCTTGGCAGTGCTCCGTCCGCGATCGACGTCGCAGAATAGTGTGGAAGACTCCGAGCGTTGCTACACGAGCGAGCAACCCCAATACCCACTAAAAACCCCCTCCTCCCTGTCGACCCTGCGCTTTTGTTTGTGTTGGAAAGGCTGAGATTTAGAACATAGTTACGCCCAGTCGATCCAGCGCAATAAAGTGCCTGGAGTGTGCCCTGGGAGAACACACCCCACTTCGTTGTGCGGGGGTAGAAGGTCCTTTGCTCTCCTAGCAAGCTAAAGGCCCCCCGCGGTAAACGGAACCTAACTCAGGGAGGGAAGTAATGCGCGTACCTGCCTCTCCGGGTGCCAGCTGAAGGCCGGCGACCTCGAGAAGACGCATTGGCACGCGCTGCAGGACTTCTCTCCCTGTCACGTTCTGTGGCTTCCTTGAGTGACATTACTGTCTCGCAAAAAGTAACCGCAGCCCTCCAATTGTCGCTGCTCTGCAGCATGGCCTTGACCAAGTCGCAGAGCGAGTCGACCGGATCTACGTGCGTCTCAAGTTCAAAACGTTGCGGCGCCCATGCGGCGCACTCGACTAGCGTGTGTAACGCTATGTCGGGCGCGCCGCACTGGCGGCAGTCCGGGGAAGGCATGCAGCCCACAATGCGATACAGATACTTATCGAAACATCCGTGTCCGGTAAGTATCTGCGTCGTCCTGAAGGTCAGGGTGCCGCTGGTGCGGTTGACCCATTCCGTCAGCTGTGGCCTGATTTACGCATCAACACTCCACCAACTACTGCCAGCATCCACCACTACAAGCAAGCGCAAGTGTACAAACTGTACAGGCGGCTTCGCAATAAAGAGCACTACCCTCGCATATACTACAGAAGGCATTCATATAATATGATCAGAATAATATATTAAAGAAAGGGTCAAGGAAGGATAATCAAATATATCAGAAAACAGATTGAGGGACCTTGCATTATTGGGTTCGACACCCGGCGGGGGTGAATCGCATTTAAATCGATAAATAAATTTGTTAGATCTCTTTGTACGTATAAAGAGAATTATGATCTATTTGAAAAAAAATACATACATACATAGCTTCACGCCAGTTCCCTTGCGGGGTAGGCACGAACAACAGAGCGCCATTCAGGGTTGTTCTTACACACCTCACTCGCTTCTTTGACATTCATAGCTCTTGTCATGCACGCTCGTCTGTTCGTAAGGCTCCTGATATCACCTTCTGATAGTATACGATCAATTTGATCATGGAAGGTGTGTCGTGGCCTTCCACGACTTCTGCATCCGTCCACTTTTGCATTGTATATCTGTTTAGTCATTCTTTCCACATGCCCGAACCACCGGAGCATTCCTTTCCTTACCTTCACCCCGACACTCTCTTTCAGACCAACTCTCTTTCTTACTTCGGTATTACGAACGCGGTCCGCGAGCGTCACTCCGCAGAAAAAAATGATAGTAATTATGTCATATTTCTTTTTAATACGATTGTAAATGACTTGCGTATATATTATCAAGGACGCGTTCCATTAGTAGCTCACAACGCCCAAAATGCTCAGTTAGCCGTTCCACAAGGCGACCACGGTCGTTGTGGTCGTGCTGAAAACGTCACTAATGACGTCATCGTTTTCGATCACACACAACGACCCATGTCAAGAGGTATTATAATAACTGTGGAAACTTTATTACCACAGTGAACTTGACTCTGCAATTAATGTGCTTCTATGATAATAGTAATAAAATAAGCTTAGGTATATGTATATACTAGCTGTCCCGGTAGACGTTGTTCTGCTTGAAGAAATAAAATTATGAACCCGATTGCAGCGCCACCTACCGGGTTCAAATGTAAGCTCTCTCTTTCCTTTCACCATATCCCAATTATTTGAGGTCGGCACAATATGTCTTTTCCTTCCACACTCTTATATTCTTTCATACCTCTTCTGTCACACCGCATATCATCATATCATCCTTTACATAATCCATCCATATTTTTTTGGTCTACCTTTAGATTTGTACCCATCCCATCTTGTAGTTTAACATTCTTTTTGTCCCGTGACTTTCATCCCTCCTCATTATATGCCCATACCAACTTAATCTTCTTCCTCTCAATTTTTCAGTCACGGGTGCAACTTTCAAAGATCCCCTTACGTACTCATTTCTCATCTTATCCATTCTTGTAACACCACACATCCATCTCAACATTCAAATGTAAGCTATCCTATCTTTTAAGTCGGATCGAACTGCACACGGTGTGCAAATTTGATTAAAATCGGTCAAGTAGTTTAGGAGTCCATCGCGGACAAACAACGTGACGCGTAATTTATATTTATTAAGATATATATATATATATATATATATATACACACACACACACACATATATATACATATATATACATATACATATATATATATATACATATATATATATATATATATATATATATATATATATATGTATGTGTGCGTGTGTGTGTGTGTATGTGTGTATATATATAATTTAAAAGTAATTTATCTAGAAGTAAATATTCATTAAAGAAAGAAAAGGATTTTATTTGAAGAAATAGCGACGTACTTATATTGCTTCATGTAGGTATATAATGTAGAAAAAAAATGTGTGTGTGAAGTTCACACGCAGTAGAAGTGAAACAAATTGTGACAAGGGGTGAGAGGATTTTAAATTTCGTGACGTCACATTTCATGTATTATATCGTTTTAATATATTTAAGCTTTATAAAACACGTTTGAAGTATTAACGAAAAACTTCAAGACATTTCCAATTCTATATGTATAAACATGGTGTTTAAATGATTAAATACAATTTATTCTATCTCATTCTCTCGCAGGCTTAGTTTTATCGATTTATGTGTTTATCTCTATTAAGTGTCGCTTTTTCCTTTCATCGAGTTTGAAATCACAACGATTCTAAAGGAGTTTCACTTGTAAAACCGCTTTAAATATCTAGTGTGGCGCTTGCATGCGTACAGCATTGACGTAAGCACGTCCAGCGATGAAAGGAGGCGACCGCGTGCGGGCCATATGGCCGCGGGGGCGTGCCGCGGTATGCGCCCGAGCACGCGCCTCCTTTGTTGATACATACATACATACATACATAACTTCACGCCAGTTCCCTTGCGGGGTAGGCACGAACAACAGAGCGCCATTTAGGCCCATTCTTACACACCTCACTTGCTTCTTTGACATTCATAACTCTTGTCATGCACACTCGTATAAAATTACCGCGCTTAAAACCGTTAAAACGTAGTTTTATTATTATATAACATTATTATTCAATTAAGAAAGAATGACTAAACAGATATACAATGCAAAAGTGGATGGATGCAGAAGTCGTGGAAGGCCACGACACACCTTCCATGATCAAATTGATCGTGTACTAGCAGAAGGTGATGTCAGGAGCCTTAAGAACAGACGAGCTTGCATGACATGAGTTATGAATGTCAAAGAGGCAAGTGAGGTGTGTAAGAATAAGCCTAAATGGCACTCTGTTGTTCGTGCCTACCCCGCGAGGGAACTGGCGTGAAGTTATGTATGTATGTATGTATGTATTATTCAATTAAGAAAATGGCCGATTGTATCATTTAGAAATATAATAAAAACTATAAAAAATACATAACTTCACGCCAGTTCCCTTGCGGGGTAGGCACGAACAACAGAGTGCCATTTAGGCTTATTCTTACACACGTCACTTGCCTCTTTGACATAACTTTTGTCATGCACGCTCGTCTGTTCTTAAGGCTCCTGACATCACCTTCTGCTAGTACACGATCAATTTGATCATGGAAGGTGTGTCGTGGCCTTCCACGACTTTAAAAAGAAACATGACGATAACAACTTTGCTACTAAATAACTGTAACAAAGGTTAGCCGTTTCACGCCGATATTCTGTAAGATCGTCGTATAACACTGATCAAGCCGAGCTGTAATCAATACGATGATTCTGTTTTTTATAACTTTGTTTTACTTAAAATGGCGTAAATCCAAAATCATTGTTAGGTATTTCGTCAATAACGCTCGGTTGTATAACGTGCGAAAGTAAAAATTGTAGATGGCGCCACCTGTGCCCGCACCTGGGCTAACGAGGGCCCCATAAACCCCCCACTGGTACAGCGTTGCCCCTACTACCGGACACTTGTATTGTAAAACTGTAGAAAGTAATAATATTGTAGAATATACATTTTTTATTTATTTATTGAACGAGTTCAGCAGACAGGCAGACGGCCCACTTAATGTAAAGCGGTTACCATCGCCTATGGACATTTGCAACACCAAAGGTGCTACAAATGCGCTCTCTTAAAGGAGGCTGGAAATTGGTCACTAATGCCGGAACACAACACAAGGTTGTTATGGCGGCATACTCTAGACCAGGGGTGGGCGCCATCCAGTCGAGCAAATACCCTACCACCTGGAGAATATTGCATTCTATTCTATTCTATTGCATACTTTTTATTGATATATGCGCAAATCATAAACATGTAGAAGAGTATGCCTGTCTAGCAGACATACTGATGAGGTGGTTAACTTATTGTGGACTGTATAAAAGATAGATGTCTAGATAGAGGCTGGTGTATTCGAAGTTATGATATGGTATATATAATTTATCGTCGTTCGTCGCACTAGCCGTCGTGCGGGCGAGTGTTCTGCGATCCCACGGCAACCGCCGCCTGCAGCCCAGCCGTGGTCATGGAGCGGCCCCTCCCCTTCCGCGCGTCTCCCCCCGTGCGTGCTCCAACAAACAATTTACACTATTCTCGTTAAAGAGACAGAAGCAATGGATGGCCTTATCGCTTCAGAGCGATCTCTGCCAGACAATCCGATTCATGGATTTTATGACTAACACCTTCCATGATCAAATTGATCGTGTACTAGCAGAAGGTGATGTCAGGAGCCTTAAGAACAGACGAGCTTGCATGACAAGAGTTATGAATGTCAAAGAGGCAAGTGAGGTGTGTAAGAATAAGCCTAAATGGCACTCTGTTGTTCGTGCCTACCCCGCAAGGGAACTGACGTGAAGTTATGTATGTATGTATGTATGTATGTATGACTAATCGCAAGTGTAAAACGGTGTTGTACAAATTAAATAAATATACCTAAACAGGATATGTAAAGTCCAAATTAAAAAGTATCTTGCTTACATACATACATAACTTCACGCCAGTTCCCTTGCGGGGTAGGCACGAACAACAGAGCGACACTTAGGCTTATTCTTACAGACCTCACTTGCTTCTTTGACATTCATAACTCTTGTCATGCACGCTCGTCTGTGCTTAAGGCTCCTGACATCACCTTCTGCTAGTATACGATCAATTTGATCATGGAAGGTGTGTCGTGGCCTTCCACGACTTCTGCATCCATCCACTTTTGAATTGTATATCTGTTTAGTCATTCTTTCATCATGCATTCTTTCCACCGGAGCATTCCTTTCCTTACCTTCACCCCGACACTCTCTTTAAGACCAACTCTCTTTCTTACTTCAGTATCTTGCTTAATAAGGGATATTACATTTAAACTACATAGCAGTTCGCTCCAGGCTCTAATACTATCGCCTGTATAACGTTTTCATCTTGCCAAACATGTAAGGAATTTATGGAGATATATTACAGTATAAAATTTTAGTAAGTCATATCATTATTATAACTATAATAATATTTTTCTTCCCTTATATTGTATCTTTGACTTACTGAGTATGCACTGTTTGCTACAAACTCCAAGAATTCTTCGAAAAGTAATTCTGTAACATATCTAATATAAAAAATTCTCGTGTCACAGTGTTAGTTACCATACTCCTCCGAAACGGCTTGACCGATTTTTATGAAATTTTATGCGCATATCCAGTAGGTCTGAGAATCGGCTACTATCTATTTTTCAAACCCCTAAGTTATAAGGGGTGTCCACCCCAAATTTTTATTTATTGCTATTTTTTTATTTTTTTAGGATACAGCATTAAAAAATACATACAATACTAAATTTTCACCCCTCTACGATCAACCTCTATTTTTTATTTGTTAATTATAAACTTTAATTTTTTGGCAAGATTTTTAATCTAATTTTGTCATGACTTAGAATAAAAAAAAATATATCACTCTTTTAGATTCACAATTAGAACCGGTAGGTGGCGCTGAGATCGGGTTCTGGAATCCTCCTAATCACCTGGAGCGATTTTGGTGCTTTTGTTTTTGTGTGTTTGAGTGGGTACCCGGATGGTTTAGATTCGCAATTAGAACCGGCACGTGGCTCTGGGATCGGGTTCTAGAATTTTATTTTTCAAAGGCAGGACAACGTCTGCCGAGGCCGCTAGTTTCTTTAAGTTATTCAATTTTTAGCTAGACGTGTTGCTGGAGAGTTTCTTGCCGCTTGCCACGTTACGAAGCTTTGTAAATAGAATAGGAAGTAAAATTAAATTTTAACTTATGACCTTCAAAAAGTGTTCTCCAGTGGAACTTATTTTGAATAAAAACTTTTGAATTTGAAATTATCAGAAATGCTTGTGTTCGATAGTAGGGGCAATGTTTCCGTCAGGTGTTCGGTCCCTAACCGATGTTGGAAATTGTTACATTACGCTTTTCGCCACACACCAGTGTTTCAAGATAGCACACGCCATACCACTCTATATAGTTAATGCTCCTATTCGGGAACTAAAACAAATCTTTTTGACGTGAATACGTCTTTAAAGTTGCTTCCATAGGGACGCAATTCAAAAAAACGAATGACAACAATATCAGGGGATACAGTTTAGTGTCGTAGCTACATATCGATCATCCCATCCAAATTTCAATTACGCCACTGGATAGCTAAAGAATCAAAGAATTTATTATAACATCGCGCGCAGCGGAGGGGGCAGCCCCGCCATTTTGAAGGCCATTTTGCTGCTTAACCCGTATCGAGATTTCCATTTAGTATAACTTTCGACTCGGTGAAGCTACGATGTTTATTCAAGTTTCAATTGTCAGCTCTCGTCAAAGTCTATCGATATATATAAGGTTGGGGAAAAAGTTTCTTCGCATTTTATATAAAAATTCAAAAGGTTTTTTTATAAATTTTATTTACATTTGACTAAGGTATGTAGGAGCCATTTTGTTGGATAACTTTTTGCCATCATGTAGGTAGGGACGTGATCGCATTGCTATAAAAATTTTGGGGCTTCTGATCAAAAAACTGCGACAAGTGGTTTTGGCAGTCCTCTCGTGATGTTAACCTGACACTGCCTAAAGAATTCCGCAGAGACCGAAACAGGTGAAAATCTGAAGGTGCAAGGTCAGGTAGATACGGCGGATGCATTACCACCTCCCAGCCAAACTCTCGTAATTATTGCTGAGTGGCTAAAGATGTGTGAGGTCTAGCGTTATCATGGTGAAAAACCACACCCCTTCTGTTGATTAATTCCGGCCACTTTCTCTCAACTTTTTGCTTTAATCTCATCAGTTGTTCGCAGTACAGTTCAGAATCGATGGTCCTGTCTGGCGGTAACAGCTCATAATGAATAATGCCCTTCCAATCCCGCCATACACACAGCATCACCTTGTTGCGAGTTAACCCGGGTTTCGCCACAGTCTGTGAAGCCTGACCGGCCTTTGACCACGATCTTGTCGTACGTGATCCGCTTTTAATCACCAGTCATCAGCTTTTTCAAAAATGGTTCGGTTTCATTACGTCGTAATAAAGAATCACAAGTGAGTACACGGTTCATTAGGTTTCTTTCAGTGAGCTCATGAGGCACCCAAATATCGAGTTTTTTTTTGTACCCAGCTTTTTTCAAATACGCCAAAACCGTTTTGTGGTCAATTTCCAGTTCTCCAGTTATATCGTAACTACTAATATGCGGATCTTGCTCCACTTTTTCAAAAATGACATCATTTTTGTCTGTAACAGGGCGACCAGAGCGACGTGCATCTTTGATATCAAAATTTCCGGATTAAAAACGCTTCAACCAAATTTGCGCTACTCTCACAGATACTGCATTAGGTCCATAAACATCACAATTTTTTTTCGCGGCTTGTGTTGCATTTTTACCTTTTTTGTAGTAAAATTTTAAAATGTATTAAATTTCTTCATTAGATTCACTCATTTTAACAATAAGAAAAACAAATGAAAAATCACACATTTTCCTAGTTTGAATTTGGAATTGACTTCTTTAAAATTAAAACTTTTTAATGATACCAAAACCAGCCAGATACAAATGGTATAGACAAAAGATTTCATTACAAGTTCATACATACTATATGCGAAAAGACTTTTTCCCCAACCTATTATCTATCCGTGATGAGAGTGCAGATCGCGTTTTTGCACGCGATCGTTAATTGTGTTGTTGTCTCACTCTGTTTATATAAGAGTTGTATGATTTGTGTGAAATGGGTATATTTTCTCGGTATATTACGAGATAGTGATAGTGTTAGTCTTGTGGCTTTTTGGTATATCGATAAGTATATCGATAATTGTCTTAAGGGTAAGGGTAATTTGAGTTTAGAGGTAACATACGCTTTATATATAGCCACTAGACCTGTTATTTGGGTTAGGAAACAAGTTTTTAGGATCCAGAAACAAGTTTTTAATGAACAATGGGAAAAACCAAAATACGTTAGATAAATAAGGTTATGTCACTTTTGTTGTTAACAAAGTGTGATTTATGTTTAAGAATACACTTACGCTTAATATATACACACTAAAACTGTTTTTGAGTTTAATAAAAAAAATTTGAATGAGTTTTTTGATTTTTAAATACGAACATAGATTTTTTTGCTTATATATTGCGACGATGGTTACAAATCGGTTCTGACGCTCGCTGACCGCTGCTATGGCACGCTCGTTTGGCTTGTGGGTTCTGGTCGAAAGTCGCAATCAGTTACTAGAACGGTGACTTAGGTTAGGTTAGACTTTAAACCAAAACGCAGGAGCCGAGCGAGCGTGCCGTGGTAGCGACCGGCCAGTGCCAGAACAGATCGGTCACCATCGTCGCAATATAAGCAAACAAACGAACGAAAAAATAATAATATCTCAAGAACTATATGTCTCCTAGACTTGGGGGTTACAGAAGGGAGAAGTACTCCTCTCCCCAATCCCCTCCACTTAGCTAAAGTTTAACCGTTTTTGTCCTTTTGGAATTCTCTGGCTACGCTGACGATATTATTAATTGACCCGAATCTATATTATATAATTTTAATCATAATAAAAAGCGATTTCAATACAAGAGCAACATTTTTTTTATTGCAGGAGATCAGCAGACAGGCAGACGGCCCACTTGTTGGAAAGCGGTTACCATCGCCTATGGACATTTGCAACGGCAAAGTTGCTACAAATGCGCTGCTGCTCTCTTAAGGGAAACTGGAACCTGGTCACTAATGCAGGAACACAACTCAAGGTTGTTATGGCGACATACTTTAGACCAGGGATGGTAGCCATCCAGTCGGGGAAATGCCCTACCACCTGGCTGTGGGTTGTTTTGTCGCCTCTTACGACAGGCGGCCCCAACGCAGGAAATTGTATTCTTTCTCCGTTCCTGCACGGATGACAAATCATCATATAGATAGATCACAGATCAGAAACATGATAACAGATCTAAAAAGTTTCTTTTTAAAACTGCACTATGGCTTTCGTGTAGATGTGTGCTGCCACCTATAGTTCTTGCACGTATTCAAATATTCCCAAATTCGTGCAAAAAATTATAACTTTTTACCACAACATAAAGTATAGAATCCTTCTAATAAACATGTCTATATATTAATACGTGAAACAAAAACACAGCAAAAACTTTGTAGCCCTTTTTACGAAAATTACGCGGACGGAGAAGTATGAAATTTTGCACACTTATAGTTTATATAGAAGAGTGCAGAATGCTATTTTTTAAAAAATTATGCATAAAAAATACATTAAATCAATACAAAAAACATTACACACACTACCATGTATTTGACACACACGCAATATATACTCTTTTGTTTATTGTTCAAGTCAAATCAACAGTGTAGCCTTGGCGAAATCTGTGATTATAGAAGTATAGTCTTTGACAACAGAACCTTGATAATGTTAAAACCTATAATTTAAATTAATTATGGTCGAATTTCGACCAATGGACGAGTAAGTAAAAATAGGCTAAAAATTACCGTGTAGTATCGTTCAGTATTAGCTGTCTATTTTAGTGTTTCCAGTTGTCAGATGGAAACCAGTCGTTGGCATGACGATGCGCAGGCCACCAGACGAGCCCCGCTAGGGATGGCCATGTGTGATAGATAGTATCATGGGTATATTAAAGAAAAGAAAAAATAATAATTTATTTGGTTTTTACAACACATAACGAGACATATTGAGAAACTAATCTTACATACATACATACATAACTTCACGCCAGTTCCCTTGCGGGGTAGGCACGAGCAATAGAGCGCCATTCAGGCTTATTCTTACACACCTCACTTGCTTCTTTGACATTCATAACTCTTGTCATGCACGCTCGTCTGTTCTTAAGGCTCCTGACATCACCTTCTTCTGTTAGTACACGATCAATTTGATCATGGAAGGTGTGTCGAGAAACTAATCTTATATATACAATTCTCGTGTCACAATGTTCGTTCCCATACTCCTCCGAAACGGCTTGACCGATGCTTATGAAATTTTTTGTGCATATTCAGTAAGTCTGAGAATCGGCTACTATCTATTTTTCAAACCCCTAAGTGATAAGGGGTGTCCACCCAAAAAAAAAATATGCTATTTTTTGGATATTTTTTTTTATTTTTATTTTTTTAGGGTATAGCATTAAAAAATACATACAACCCTAAATTTTCACCCTTCTAATATCAACCCCTATTTTTTTATTTGTTAATTATAAACTTTAATTTTTTGGCAAGATTTTTAATCGTATTTTGTCATGACTTAGAATAAAAAAAATTATATTACTCTTTTAGATTCACAATTAGAACCGGTAGGTGGCGCTGAGAACGGGTTCTAGAATCCTCCTAACCACCTGGAGCGATTTTGGTGATTTTGTTCTTGTGTGTTTGAGTGGGTACCCGGATGGTTTAGATTCGCAATTAGAACCGGTAGGTGGCGCTGAGATCGGGTTCTAAACTTTTATTTTTTCAGAGCAGTACGTCTACCGGGGCCGCTAGTATCTAATAAAGAAATATAATTGGATATATACAAACTTCAGTTACGTTATTATTTAGTATTAAATCTAAATATAAAGACAATTATAAAGAATTATTCAAACTAGTGGTCGCCCAGTGGTCGAAATTCGATCATAATTAATTTAAATTATAAGTTTGAACATTATTAAGGTTCTGTTGTCAAAGACATATACTTCTATAATCACAGATTTCGCCAAGGCTACACTGTTAATTTGACTTTAACAATAAACAAAAGAGTATATATGCGTGTGTGTGTCAAATACATGATAGTGTGTGTAATGTTTTTTTATTGATTTATTGTATTTTTTATGCATAATTTAAAAAAAAATATTATCATTCGTAGCTTCTTCTCTATATAAACTATAAGTGTGCGAAATTTCATACTCCTCCGTCCGCGCAATTTTCGTAAAAAGGGGTACAAAGTTTTTGCTTCACGTATTAATATATATTATGATAAATGTATTTTATTTTAATATAGTGTAAATTAAAAAAAAAAACAATCGTAGTATCCCAGCCCTATCCGCCCGCAGGTGTTGCGTGCGTCATTTGACCACTGTTGGATAGCCTCAAGCGGGACAGGGGCCAGATGCAGCGTACCGACTCCAAATCCGGGTCATACGGGTTGCGGTTACGCTGATATTAGACTGATCAACCGAAGTGAATCAATTTGGTTGAACGCCGTAGAACCGAAACGACGCGACGACATTCAATGAAGGCGTAGGTTATATATGTCGCCATGCAACACTATAGTGAAGGGTGGTGAAATTGTTTTTTTCGAAACTGAGAAAGAATACAATTTCCAGCGGCTGGGCGGCCTGTCGTAAGAGGTAACAAAATAACCCACAGCCAGGTGGTAGGGTATTTGCCTGTCTGGATGGTTACGATCCCTGGTATGGAGTATGCCGCCATATCAACCTTGAGTTGTGCTCCGGAATTAGTGACTAGGTTCCAGTGACCCTTAAGAGAGCAGCAGCGGATTTGTAGCCCCTTCGGTGTTGCAAATGTCCATAGGCGATGGTAACCGCTTTCAATCAAGTGGGCCGTCTGCCTGTCTGCTGTACTCCTGCAATAAAAAAATAAAAAAAATTGGTCGCCAGGCTCCAGCCTCCTTGTAGAAAGCGACAGCTCATTGGTAGCTCTTTTGGTGTCAATAATGTTCATAGGCGATTGTTATCACTTTCCATCAAGTGGGCTGTCTACCTGTCTGCTGAACTCATTATATAAAAAAATACCCATACTAACATTATAAATACGAATAATGAAAGAATAACAAAACAGATATACAATGCAAAAGTGGATGGATGCAGAAGTCGTGGAAGGCCACGACACACCTTCCATGATCAAATTGATCGTGCACTAGCAGAAGGTGATGTCAGGAGCCTTAAGAACAGACGAGCGTGCATGACAAGAGCTATGAATGTCAAAGAAGCGAGTCGGGTGTGTAAGAACAAGCCTGAATGGCGCTCTGTTGTACGTGCCTACCCCGCAAGGGAACTGGCGTGTAGCTATGTATGTATGTATAAATACGAATGTAGTTTTGTTTGATACGTTTTCACGTCTTAATTTCTCAATCGATCATCATATTGAGAAAAAGTTTTATTTAAGTTTAGGACTGAAATTAAAAAGAAAAAATAAATTACATTAATTAAATGACGTTCTACTAATTTCATTATACTCGTATACTTTATTTTATTATTTAATATTATGACAATTATGTTTAACATGTACCACGATTTTTTTTATGACATGATAATTATGACTTAAGAATGATATAGATAAATTAGACATATTGTAGTTTTTGTTTTTTTTCGTGTGGTATTGCATTATTTAATTCCTTTTTTTAATTTTAAATCTAATTTTCCAATATTGTATCAAATATATTATAATTTTCTTATAGTTGTATGAGTCGAATGCGTAACAAGGATTATTTTTTTAGTGGAAACTTAGTTGATATGTGTATTAATTTATGTGTTTTATATTGTAAGAATTATAATTATTGTATGTTTCCCAAATAAATTAAATTAAATTAAATTAAAAAGGTTATTGTAGTGAAATCGTGAAAAAAAATAAAGATTAGGTGTGTGTGATGTAATTGATGATTTATTTTTTCATATTGACGCCACCATAATTCCGGTGATGTACAGTCGCGGAATGAAAATGTTCTTCATCTTAAAGTTGACTTTTGCTTGCACCACTACAACAAACAACCGGGGCTGTAGCTAGAGTCGAATTTGAGGTAGGGCAACATTGGTTACAGGTAGGGAAGTAAAAAAAAAATGTATCGATTTTTGACTAAAACACTCTACCATACACTTCACTTAACCAAACTTTTTTTTTTTTTATTGGACTTGACTTTATGTTGTTGGTCCGAAGACCTTACAACTTTACCGGGGTCTTTGGGGCGAGTGCCTTCGCGAAACTACAAACGGCCTCTGTGGTTGAGCGGGCTAAGCCTTTGCCGGCGTACCTCACTGCAACACAGAGGCTCCGGGTTCGATTCCTGATATAGTAAATTTCGGAAACGTATTTTCTCCGTTATTTACTATGTAATATATAATAAGTTGGCGGTAGGCTAAATAAAACTTTAACAATACACGTTGACACTTGACATCTTTGTCTTCCGTGATCACGGCCACTGAAAAGTGGCCGAAACGTCGGAAAAACCAAAATCAAATAAAATTACCGCGCTTAAAACCGTTAAAACGTAGTTTTATTATGTATACAAGTCGCGAAAACTTAAGAAAATATTACGTAATATTTTTTCAAAATCCTAACTTATTTGCTTATAAACGTATTTACTTTTGTTACAGATGGAAGCCAAAGTGAAGGAAGAATTACCTGATAAAGAATATAGTCAAACCATACCCACAGAGAGAAGAAAATGTAAGTTATTTAATATTAATCACGAAAAATAAACTATATATACAAATAATATGATACAAACTGTCTCAAAAATAATTCTAACAATATAATGATATTGTAGTCGCAGACGTCCGATCACCACGGCAGCCGTTCGCAAATGATCGGCAAGCGCGCCGCTTCTAGTCGCGGCTGTCGGGGCCTCCGTGTTTCCCTCCGCGTACCTCGCCTCACCTCACCGCGACACGTGCAATCGTTCCAATGCGCTTATTATTATTAAATGTTATATTTTGTTTAGCAGCTAAATGTGTGATGTAATATAAAATATTAATCGGTATTTTTACCCAATAAACATCCATTCCTGAACTGCAATTCAAACACACAACATTATTTATTTTCCACCTGAAGACCTCCAAAATATAATAATCGGCAGACAAACACACATATTGTATATCCCCAACTTTAGCATTTTAGTCTAAGTCTAAGAAGTCAAGTCTAAGAATTTGCTGTCGATCACCGAAAACCACATTGAAATCGGCCCCGTAGTTTTTACGTGAATCACGCACAAACAGACAAAAAAATCTAAAAAAATTTGTTTGTATGTGCAATTCACACGCAGTGGAAGTGAAACAAAGTGTGACAATGGGTGGAAGGGATTCTATATTTCGTGACGTCATATTTAATATATTATATCGTTATAATATATTTAACATTTGCAACCTTTATATTATTAAATATAAGGTATACTGGTAAGACCAGACGAGCGTGCATGACTAGAGCTATGAACGTCAAAGAAGCAAGTGAGGTGTGTAAGAATAAGCCTGAATGGCGCTCTGTTGTTCGTACCTACCCCGCAAGGGAACTGGCGTGAAGTTATGTATGTATACTGTCTCATTCTCTCGCAATCTTAGTCCTATAAATTTATGTATTTATCTCTCTTTAGTGTCGCTTTTTCGTTTCATCGGATTTCAAATCACGATTCTAAAGAAGTTTCACTTCAAAAATGCATTGTATTCTCCATCGTTTATATAGTCTATTCCAGTTGTCTTTTTTTATATAGCTTCAATGTACAGACACTATTTTTAAAATTTTATAATATACATTTTATATTTGTTAGTCAGATTAACTTCTAGTTTAGTTTTATATTACAATGTAATATAATGAAGAAGCACTCGTTTAAAAGTTTGGTTACTTAAGAGGACAGATAGATAGGGCGCCCACCTGGTGGAAAGTGGTTACCGTCGCCTGTGGACATTTGCAACACCAAACACTAATACTTACATTTTAAATATCGCGATATCTTTTGAATGAAACGTCCGAATTGAATAATTCAAAAAGTTCTAGAAAGGTGTTGAATTCGTCTTGAAAATGGAGTAATTTATTTTGATAAGGATTAATACCAAGGTACAAAATAAAGAGCTTTTGAAGCGACGGCATTTTAATTATTTAAAAAAATAAAAGAAAACACTTATTGTGAGATAACTACAATAGTTAGACATATGGTTATGGATATTTTTTGTAGACAATTATATGTTCTGCAAAGTGGTAGTACATTGTTTTGTTCTATAATCAATAGTTTTCGCAGCGCACGCCGTGTAAGGATTTTTTCGGGTCATTTTTTTACACCTTGGTTTACATTATTGAACTTTTAGTACATACATACATACATACATAACTTCACGCCAGTTCCCTTGCGGGGTAGGCACGAACAACAGAGCGCCATTTAGGCTTATTCTTACACACCTCACTTGCTTCTTTGACATTCATAACTCTTGTCATGCACGCTCGTTTGTTCTTAAGGCTCCTAACATCACCTTCTGCTAGTACACGATCAATTTGATCATGGAAAGTGTGTCGTGGCCTTCCACGACCCCTACATCCATCCACTTTTGCATTGTATATCTGTTTATTCATTCTTTCATCATGCATTCTTTCTACATGTCCGAACCACCGGAGCATTCCTTTCCTTACCTTCACCCCGACACTCTCTTTCAGACCAACTGTCTTTCTTACTTCGGTATTACGAACGCGGTCCGCAAGCGTCACTCCGCAGATTTTGCGCAGTGCTCGCATCTCGACCGCGTTTACTCTACTTTCATGCTCTTTCTTCCATACCCAACTCTCGCTTCCATACGTGAGCGTAGGTACCAGCACCGCGTTGTGTACGGCGAGCTGGGCCTTCTGGCTGAGGTTCTTAGCGCCTAGAAGTTTACCTAACGCTCCATTCACACTATTCCCCAAATTCACTCTTCTTTCTATATCAGCGGTGTACCTTCCATCCCTGCTAAAAGCACATCCAAGATATACAATCTCACTCACTTGCTTCAGCATAACATCATCGACCATTATCCTTGCATTCGTTCTGGTTTCTTCTCTTTCAAACACCATAACCTTTAGTAAGGATCAATGACCATGAACTTTTAGTAAGGATCCCAAATTTTTTTGAAAATATAATATAGCCTATAGCCTTCCTCGATAAATGTACTATTCAACACTGAAAGGATTTTTTAATATTATTAGTATAGATTATTAGAATTTTATAATATTATAGGTAGTTTATGGATACATAATTCTTTCCAGTATTTCTATTTCCTATTTATATCCGTGTACAAAGTGGGTGCGTGCTTCGCTAGTCCGCCGCCAGATTACGATCGTTCGCCAGTTGCCCGGTTTCCCACCAGCATAAATGCCCCTCCCCGCACCTAGCCGTGCTTATCACGGCAAATATAACTCGGGTTTGACACAGCTGATATAATAGCGGAGATCTAGATAGCCTAGCTTGGATACGGGATATGCACAGATACAATCTTATACTAATATATAAAGCTGAACAGTTTGTTTGTTTAAACGCGCTAATCTCAGGAACTACTGGTCTGATTTGAAAATTTTCTTTCAGTGTTGGATAGCCCATTTATCGAGCAAGGCTATAGGCTATATATCATCACGCTAAGACCAATAGGAGCGGAGCAACAATGAAAAACGTTTCAAAATCGGGGGGGGCTTTGAAAACAAATTCCACGCGGACGGCGTCGCGGGCACAGCTAGTAATAATATAAAGTATGTCCAAATTGAGGTGTAGGATTTTTTTTTTTAACTGTGATGGAAAGTGGTTACCATCGCCTGTGGACATTTGCACCACGAAAGGTGCTACAAATGCGCTGCTGTTCTCTTAAGGGAGACTGGAACCTGGTCACTAATGCCGGAACACAACTCAAGGCTGTTATGGCAACATACTTTAGACCAGGGGTGGTAGCCACCCAGTCGGGCAAATGCCCTACCACCTGGCTGTGGGTTGTTTTGTCGCCTCTTACGATAGGCCGCCCCAACGCAGGAATTTGTATTATATCAACTCCATTCCAAAAGAGGCTCACAACGACCACGTTTACGACCATGATTTTTCCCGTTACAATCATAAATTCTAGTGGAACAGATTATGGAGCGTTGATGTCATTAGCGACGAAACACACAAATGTCATTGGTTGATTTGAAAATCGCGCCTTTTTCAATGTCAATTTATAGAGAGAATCAATGCTCTGTGATCAACGACCACTTCGACCCACCTCTTGACATGGGTCGTTGTGAGCGCTGTGTGATCGAAAATAATGACGTCATTAGTGACGTTTTTGCCACGACTATAACGACTGTGGTCGCCATGTAGAACGGTTACGGCTACTAATCTTATATCGAGAGTAATTTTCATACTTACTGGTCATTTATATTACGTCAAACATTTTGCACTTGAACGATGTTTGGACGTAATATATCAAGTTGATTTATTTACAATATACGCATTTTGTCAACATAACCTATCTATACAAATATACAAAACTAAAATGTCTGTCTGTAAAGTCAAAATAATAGTTTTTTACTAAACGCATATGAAAGTAACATACTTATATGAAAATATCAATTTTTAAAATTTCTGTCTGTCTGTTTGTTCCGGCTAATCTCCGAAACGGCTGGACCGATTTCGACGAGACTTTCGCTGGCAGATAGCTGATATTATAAGGAGTAACTTGGGCTACTTGTTTTATAAAAAAAATCCACGCGGACGAATCCGTCCCACGTCCCACTGTTGGGCTCGGGCCTCCCACTATAGGAGAATGGACAGTAAACAAGGCGTCTAAGGCGGCTTGGCAGGTTTGAAACATTGGTTATCTCGATGTGCAGGTTTCATCACGATGTTTTCCTCCACCGCTGTTAGCACGTGGTAATTGTAACAATATGCACATTAGGTCAGAAAACTGCCTAAGCGGTGCATGCGTTCCGGCCAGGATCGGCGGCCCGCGCCCTTTGAGTTTGGGACGCTTGCGCTAGCCATTAGCTAATAATGACTATAATTTTGTAAGCAAGAGTTTTACCACCTTGTGATAATTAATACAGTAATTATTCGATTAAAAGAAGCGAAGCGGTTCTATCCGTGCAGGAACAGAGAAAGAATACAATTTCCAGCGGCCGGACGGCCTATCGTAAGAGGCGACAAAACAACCCACAGCCAGGTGGTAGGGCATTTGCCCGACTGGATGGCTACCACCCCTGATCTAAAGTATGTCGCCATAACAACCTTGGGTTGTGTTCCGGCATTAGTGACTAGGTTCCAGTCACCCTTAAGAGAGCAGCAGCGCATTTGTAGCACCTTTCGTGTTGCAAATGTCCATAGGCGATGGAAACCGCTTTCCATCAAGTGCCTAAAGCCTGTCTGCTGAACTCCTGCAATAAAAAAAGCGAAACGCACGATTACATTGTCCAATTTTGTTAAAAACATTTTTGTTTCAAATCAATACAATCAAACGCCATTTTTAGAAAACGTGTAAAAAAGATGTTAACCGATAAGGCATACTACAGTACATACATACATACATAACTTCACGCCAGTTCCCTTGCGGGGTAGGCACGAACAACAGAGTGCCATTTAGGCTTATTCTTACACACCTCACTTGCCTCTTTGACATTCATAACTCTTGTCATGCAAGCTCGTCTGTTCTTAAGGCTCCTGACATCACCTTCTGCTAGTACACGATCAATTTGATCATGGAAGGTGTGTCGTGGCCTTCCACGACTTCTGCATCCATCCACTTTTGCATTATATATCTGTTTAGTCATTCTTTCATCATGCATTCTTTCCACATGCCCGAACCACCGGAGCATTCCTTTCCTTACCTTCACCCCGACATTCTCTTTCAGACCAACTCTCTTTCTTACTATACTACAGTATCGCTGATTATTTAAATGACAAAACTATAATATAAATTAAATACACAATTTTATAATTTATTGGTTGACATTTTATTAGGTAAATAATCAAATAAATAATAAGACAAATATATTATAATAGAATTTGTAACCAGGATACTTGTACATATGCATGCCGAAAGGCAGAATTTGGGGAGCTGTATTTTGTTATTGGACTTGACTTTATGTTGTTGGCCCGAAGACCTTACAACTTTACCGGGGGTTTTGGGGCGAGTGTCTTCGCGAAGCGAAGGCGCTCGAGCCCGGGGGGGCAACTTGCTCGAGGGAGCTCCCTAAGGAGTTTTATCTCGGCTGGACTGTTGCCATGAGAGGGGGATGAATTTAATGATGCCCACCATAGGGCGACACAAAGCACTAATTGAGAACGGGCGACGGGTAATATAAAGCCCGAGGGGAAGGATCCCGGCGGGCCGGGATCGGTGGTTCGCGTAGGTCTACCCATATCTTACTGCCGTTTCGCAACGTGTTATGGCTGGGAGAGAAGAAACGGGGAAAGAAACTTCCCAGCAACACGCCTAGTCTATCCTGTGGGGGGGCTATGTCTCCTAACGTCCCTCGCAGGGACGTGGAGAGATCTTGATTGGCGGCGCCTGAGACGCCGCCGTCTGTGTCTGTAGATAATGCCTGCCTGCCGTCCTAACCGCGAACGGGCTGATCCGGGCCAGCCGTTTTGTGATAACGTCGACCCTGTCCGTGAGGACGTTACGCGGTCGTCGCACGAGAGCCTTTCGCCGAGGCTTATAATCGGACGCGGTGGAGAGCTGTACTATGTTAAATTT
Source organism: Dendrolimus kikuchii (assembly GCA_019925095.2). Classification (NCBI taxonomy): domain Eukaryota; kingdom Metazoa; phylum Arthropoda; class Insecta; order Lepidoptera; family Lasiocampidae; genus Dendrolimus; species Dendrolimus kikuchii. Next base: position 1,554,848 of record CM034410.1, on the reverse strand, counting down.
AACACCGTTTGTATACCCATTTTCGCATTAAATAAATTGAATTGAATTGAAATTCCGCTAGATGTCCTCATTAACCCACTTACAGGATAGAGTTCAGGGTTACTATATTAAAATTTTACAATCTTCTAATCTCCTCAGACGTATTTTCTAACGACTTTCCATCGAATGACTCTGAAAAACTTTGACAATTGAAACTCGTGTTAGAACGGTGTTCACCCATTTCCAACGCTAAACCCATGTAAGCACCTTGTATTTCCCATGGCTTAACTATTCATGATGTTTGTACACCCCCACCTATTTACAATGGTTAGCATTAGCAACAACGGTCTACGAAAGAATGTCTAATATGGATATACAACCGTTTATAGTATTAAAAGTTTTAAAACTCCATAAAATTTTGGCAAAAACTAAATTGATGACTGAGTGTACAAAGTATGTACTATAGTCAGCATTTTACGAACAAACAACTGCGGCCTTATACTTAGCAACACATTCATATATTTTCATCCGTGCAGGAACGGAGAAAGAATACAATTTCCTGCGGCCGGGCGGCCTGTCGTAAGAGGCGATAGAACAACCCATAGCCAGGTGGTAGGGCATTTGCCCAACTGGACGGCTGCCACCCCTGGTCTAAAGTATGTCGCCATAACAACCTTGAGTTGTGTTCCGGTTTTAGTGACCAGGTTCCAGTCTCCCTTAAGAGAGCAGCAGTGCATTTGTAGCACCTTTGGTGTCGCAAATGTCCATAGGCGATGGTAACCGCTTTCCATCAAGTGGCCCGTCTGCATGTCTGCTGAACTCCTACAATAAAAAAAATTAAATCAGTGTCATTACAACGCTCGTTGGGTTTGGTATTTTATACATTTTACCCTTCCCTCCTATACTAAAACTTTTTGGTCCTTCGAGCCGGATATGAACCAGCGACCTATGAGTGGACTGTATACACACTACACCGAGTAATTGAATGAATGAGAGAACGAATGATGAGAGAAAAAGTGAATGAGAGAAATAATGAAAATGAATGTATTTATTTCAAAATGAAATAAATACTAATTGAAAGTCATGAGTCCACCACCGCTTTCAAAGCAATTTATAGATAGATAACACTTTATTGCTCACCAAATATACTAGTCCAAGATCTCAGTCACCCCAGACTTACGTGATTTTAGGAAAGATGAAATTTTTAGGATCAGTACTTTAACATAAACTTAGAAAGGAATGGATACTCGCTAAGCTGAAAGCGGGGCCGTTTTTCAGGTAGCAGGTATCAAAGGTGGAAAAAAGCCATGCTAACTTACGTCAAAGTAGCAAGGTTAGTTTTTACATATGTCATGTATGATATTGTTATAAACAAAGATATACAGTTGCCAGACACTTCCTGTGCGCCATAACTTTTGACAAACACTTTTAAAAAAAATTGGGAACTTACGTCATTTTAGGAAGTATAATATTGTTTAAAATTTGCAATTAGACAATAGCCTATTGTTATTGTATCTGTTTAAGGCCGCAGGTGTGCGGATTACGGTTTCTCGGAAACTTCAGACCACGCGGTCCTTTGTTTTATTGTACAGTTTAGTATAAAACGATGCCCGAACGGGGGGGTGCGGGGTGGGGGAGGCAGTCAAGCGAGGATTACGATACGAGCAAGACGTACATTCGATAAGCTATATAGTGACGGACTTAGCGCGTGTTATTGAATCGTGCAGTTCTTACTTGTTGTGTCCAGTTATATTTGTACTTTTGTTTTACGTGTCTGTATAGTTCTAATAAATTCTATAGTAATTCCAACGGCATTTTAATTCGAGTCCCGCACTAGTAACAATATTTTAAAATATTTTCCAATGAACCAGACCGATCTGACGGGACAAACAGCCTCCCAGACTCGTTAAGAGTTCCGCTGTGGGAGGAAGCGTGAGAGCGGGACCGAAAACAAACAAAACATAACAAAATTAATTATTAGCCTTAAAAAGAAACATGACAAGAACAATTATGCAACTGGATGTAACATTGTATTCACGCACGAGTTTATTATTTTTTCATCCACCAAAAAATAAAGTATCATTTGAAAATATTTCTACGTTACTTTATACATCCATTCTGTAATATTTAATTCATATCTGCCTGCCCCCGTCCAAGCTATTGTTATCGCCGGTCCACTATAATTTACTTAACATTATTTTTTTAATGGCCACTTGGTAAAGATTTCTTTTAAAAGGCCAGTGGGGGCGGAATGATGTATTTTCTTTTATTGATTTGTTTACTGAACTGGAAACTAGATGTTGCGGACAGAAAACTCCAGCCTGAGCACACTGTATCCGCGCCAAGCACATCGCCGACGCTCATAGCTCACACAGTTAGCAGGCGTCGGACGGAATATGCGATATAAGAAGCGGCCTTGGAGATCTGAGCTATGCGCTTGCACTTAATTGCACTTACTTCACTGTAGTCATGGGAAAAATCACTCACCAAGAAGTAAAGAGTGATATATATCTTTTTGATACAAAGATATATATCACTCTTTTATATCTTTAACTCTTTATCTTTACAGTGAATAGTGTCAGTGTCAATTGCAGACAAGATGAGTATATTATCTGTGAGTGATATACTGAATACTGATAAACTGAGTTTTTGGCGGGAACTGAAAGGGGACGTTATGCTGTGCAGTTTTATTTTCTAAAAATGTGTAAGATTACTCTAAGATGAACAATAGTTGTAGGATATTGATAGTTTTTGAGTAGTAATTATGTGTTTTTGTGAGAAATGTGAACTGTATAGTCAAATGTGGCCTTTTGAGTTTTCACAAGAACTCCGTTGAATGGTGTGGATTGTAGCCTACAATACAACTACGCCTGGCTTAAAGGCCTAGTTGCCAAGCCATACATTTTAAAAAACTATTGATAAACTGATATGAAAAAAATATAAACAAATAGAGTGAAAAATATAATAAAATTAATTACATTAAAACAAAATTACACCATAAAACTATAGTGTTACGATTTATTTTGGCTTGCTATTATATTCGGTTTCCTCTTTCACTTACTACGCATGCGCAGTGCGCGGACTAATCATTCTTTCTTTCTAGTCTAGTTTCTTCTCATTCGGTTCTATAGTCATCGCGTGGAACAGGAATGAACTAAAGAGTTAAAGATATAAAGACACATTTTGAACGCAAGTGATATACTGATCTAATCACTCTTCGCGTCGGATATATATCTCTTGAGTTAATCACTCAGGAGTTACACACCGCTGCTTAATTGCACTTACTTCACTGTACTTTAAAACCGACTACTACTCTCTCTCTGCTACTCGTCTATGTATAGTTTTAAATTAATGTTTGCAAATACTGTATTAATAAGTGATACAGTCCACACAGTTTTATTTGGAAGAAGCAACTGCCACCAATACTAGTATTATCTTGGTTTTTAATTTTTTTTGGTTGGCATTCGGCGCTTTTCATAAATTACGTCACACCTCAATGGGGTGTCGACGAACTGTGACATAGGGTGGTAGGGTTCTAAATTCCCTGACGTCACATTTCAAAACATCGAAAATTGAACGCTCGCGGACCGCGTTCGTAATACCGAAGTAAGAAAGAGAGTTGGTCAGAAAGAGAGTGTCGGGGTGAAGGTGAGGAAAGGAATGCTCCGGTGGTTCGGGCATGTGGAAAGAACGCATGATGAAAGAATGACTAAACAGATATACAATGCAAAAGTGGATGGATGCAGAAGTCGTGGAAAGCCACGACACACCTTCCATGATCAAATTGATCGTGTACTAGCAGAAGGTGATGTCAGGAGCCTTAAGAACAGACGAGCGTGCATGACAAGAGTTATGAATGTCAAAGAAGCGAGGTGTGTAAGAATAAGCCTGAATGGCGCTCTGTTGTTCGTGCCTACCCCGCAAGGGAACTGGCGTGAAGTTATGTATGTTTGTATGTATGAAATTTGAACTATTAACGATAAACTTCAAAATATTTCCAACTCTATCTATATGACTATAGTGTTTAAATTGTTAAAAAAGTAATTTAAATGGAAATAAAATTATTTACCGAACTGCTGTTTTAATTTCATAATTTCTTCATGTAATTTTACATCGAAATATATTGGTTAGGCGCCTTATATTACCTACCTTTCCCCTCCTTTCCGCAAATCCGCACGCTGGATAGAGACAGGCGGTGCCATCTGTTGGCTAACCACGACTCGTGCCGGATCAGAACTAATATGGTGGGAATATTATAGAAAATATATCGCGGAAAAAATAGAATACATATATCCGGCTCGAAGGACCAAAACAAAAACTCGTGCCGGCGGGCGGCCTGGTACGTCGACGGCCTCGCGAGCATGAGTGATTTGCATAGAACGCTTTTATCTTAAACCCTCTCCTGTTGTTGGTGTGATATACGCAACCCCTGAAGACGTGCTTTACAACGAGGATTGGGGATCCGCAGTTGAGTGCCGCTTAAATCTACCCGGCTGTGGATTTTGCCTCCTTCCACCACCAACAAATTCTACCTTTGTCACCCGCACCACCATATATGATGTCAAATTAGGGAGGAAGGAGTCATACGAATGTGACCAGCTGTGACAAGGACGGGGGTCAAAAAATCATGAATTCGTGTCATTTGATTTGTGGATGGTCCCTTATGTATGGTGAAATTATTTACTTTTCGATTTACTGTAGGCCTTATATGGAAATCGATTATGGAAATTTTCTTTAGTTTTTCTAATATATAAAATTCTCGTGTCACAGTTTTCGTTGCCATACTCCTCCGAAACGGCTTGACCGATTCTCATGAAATTTTGTGTGCATATTGGGTAGGTATGAGAATCGGACAACATCTATTTTTCATCCCCCTAAATGTTAAGGGTAGTCCACCCCTAAATATTTTTTTTAAATTTTTAGATAATTTTTATTTACTTTATTTTTTTAGGTACAGCATTAAAAAATACATACAACCCTAAATTTTCACCCCTCTACGATCAACCCCTATTTTTTATTTGTTAATTATAAACTTAATTTTTTGGCAAGATTTTTAATTTTATTTTGTCATGACTTAAAATTAAAAAAATATATTACTCTTTTAGATTCACAATTAGAACCGGTAGGTGGCGCTGAGATCGGGTTCTGGAATCCTCCTAATCACCTGGAGCGATTTTGGTGATTTTGTTTTTGTGTGTTGGGTACCCGGATGGTTTAGATTCGCAATTAGAACCGGTAGGTGGCTCTGGGATCGGGTTCTAGATTTTTTTTAAAGGCAGGACAACGTCTGCCGGGACCGCTAGTATTGAATAAGATTATACAAATATTCGCGTTTGGCCGACATTGCGCCTAATATCAGGTGTAAATGCAGTTTAAGTTGGAGTAAGCTTACCTGGAAGATCACGCGAGACTTGAAGATACCTAGATCGTATGATTCAGGAAAAACAGACGACGGTAAAGAGTTCCACTCTTCAGCGGTACATATGATAAAAGCGGAAGCTTTTTGAAGTGAAACTTCTAAATAAACGGGGGGTTTTAGGATTTTTCTGTCACGAAAAAGCGTTACAGCCGCGCGGAGGAGCGGCATAAATTTAGACTAGACGTGGTGAGAGGCGGCATAATTTTATGGTAAACTATGGATGCGTTTTTGGTTCCGGATCGAATTCAGTTTTTTTGTTTGATTAAATAAATTATGTTTAAATAAAAAATGCATTCATTAAAATGTACCTAACATAACTAAATCATAATTTGCAGTAAACCTGCGAAAAATCGAAATGTGTGCTGGGACACATAGTAGAAGTGAAACTTCAACGGACAAGTGGCAAAACGAATCGCAACAAAATTTCAACTTGAAGTTTTACGGGCAGGTTTTGAAATTGGACAAGTACATTAACAATCTGCCTGTAAAACTTCAAGTTAAAATTTTGTTGCGATTCGTTTTGCCACTTGTCCGTTGAAGTTTCACTTTTACTAGTGTTCCAGCACACATTTCAATTTTGACTTTAATTTTTATTAATTTTTTTTATTGCAGGAGTTCAGCAGACGAGCAGACGGACAACTTGATGGAAAGCGGTTACCATCGCCTATGGACATTTGCGACACCAAAGGTGCTACAAATGTGCTGCTGCTCTCTTAAGGGGGACTGGAACCTCGTCACTAATGCCGGAACACAACACAAGGTTGTTATGGCGGCATACTCTAGATCAGGGGTGGTAGCCATCCAGTCGGGCAAATGCCCTACCACCTGGCAATTAAGGAGTAAAATCCAAATATTATACTTTTTTAAATCATTTGAAACTTTAACCTTTTTTCCTTATAAACCAAAATGTCGCTTGAAACACATAGACTTCAATCTCGATATTTTAATAAATTGTATTAATATGAATCGCTGTTTGTGTGGCTTCAGCCTTATCGCTGCGTACAGTAGACACCTGCGGATTTAAATACCTCCCTGCACATCGATGACACTTGTGACACTTGCGTCCACGGCTCTATGCGATAAGGCTGATGGTAAAGTTTGGTTTAGATCAGCGATACTCAACCTTTTTCTATAGGTGCTTTTTGTAGCAGTCTTTTTACGTAGGAGTCACATAGACGTATTAGATGACACTAACTAAAGTAATAAACCACAAACGTCTTCAATCAGCTGAGATGAGATGTTGAGATGGATGTGTGGTGTTACAAGAATGGATAAGGTGAGAAATGAGTACATAAAATGACTTTTTAAAAAATGAAACTCGATATACTGAACTGTATGATTATACATACATACATACATACATAACTTCACGCCAGTTCCCTTGCGGGGTAGGCACGAACAACAGAGCGCCATTTAGGCCCATTCTTACACAACTCACTTGCTTCTTTGACATTCATAACTCTTGTCATGCACGCTCGTCTGTTCTTAAGGCTCCTGACATCACCCTCCGCTAGTACACGATCAATTTGATCATGAAAGGTGTGTCGTGGCCTTCCACGACTTCTGCATCCATCCACTTTTGCATTGTATATCTGTTTAGTCATTCTTTCATCATGCATTCTTTCCACATGCCCGAACCACCGGAGCATTCCTTTCCTTACCTTCACCCCGACACTTTCTTATGATTATTATTACACTATTTACATAAATTGAATTGTACATAGAGTGCGCGAGAGAGTCGAGTGAGAATGGTGTAGTGGTAAGTCGCAAGTAGCAAGTAAATTTTTCGGCCTCCAAAGCCGCTCCTATATCCCGCACTCCGTCCGACGCCTAGCTGCTAATTGCGCGAGCTATGGGCGTCGGCGGTATGCGGGGCGCGGAGAGTAGGTGTGCTCCGGCGAGCGGGTGCTCTCTGTCTGCAACAATGATTAAGTCAGTTTTTTATTTAATTACAAACTCAACACCTCTAACATTACTTAAGATTATATAGATTTGATTTTAATATTTCATTTACATATTGACCAATAATGAACGCCAATAGTGACCTCTGGTAATAAATTGCGTATTTTTTCGTTATGGAATAGAAAAACGCGAGTAGCGTGCAGTTGACAGAATAAATAAAAGTTTTGTCGAAAAGCTAGTGGTGTGCCAAGTGCGGGCCGCGTGTCGCAGACATGCCCTAATGTAGTGATGTGACATTTTCACTTACGAATTTTATCGATTGATTTAACTAGATTTTATCCGTGAAGGAACGGAGAAAGAATACAATTTTATGTGGCCGGGCGGCCTGTCGTTAGGTGACAAAACAACCCACAGTCAGGTGGTAGGGTATTTGTCCGATTGGATGGCTACCACCCCTGGTCTAGAGTATGCCGCCATAACAGCCTTGAGTTGTGTACCGGCATTAGCAACCAGATTCCACTCTCCCTTAAGAGAGCAGCAGCACATTTGTATCACCTTTGGTGTTGCAAATGTCCATAGGCGATGATAACCGCTTTCCATCAAGTGGGCCGTCTGCCTGTCTGCTGAACTCATGATAATAGTGGAGTATGGAAGGAGGAGATATATTGCGCCTACCCCAAATAATAGGGAGAAGGTGAAAGATAAGGCATTAGTGACCAGGTTCCAGTTTCCCTTAAGAGAGCAGCAGCACATTTGTAGCAACTTTGGTGTTGCAAATCACCATAGGCGATGGTAACCGCTTTCCATCAAGTGGGCCGTCTGCCTGTCTGCTGATCTCCTGCAATAAAAAAAAAAGATAAAAAAAATCCAGCAACAAAGACACCAACTTCAAGAGTTACTAAAACAAAAAAAAAACTACAACAGCTTGAAGTCGGTGGTTTGAGGAATTCCCTGCTATATCTTTGGGATCTAAAGTAAAATAACATTAAAATGTTTATGAGACCATTTTGAAGCCATGATAAATTCATCGCAATCCTACCCCATCCCAAATTGAATTATTAGGATAGGTTCAGTATCCAAAATGTATAACAAAACATACAAAAAAAAATATTTACATGACAAACCTTCTCCTTTTTTGAAGTCTATTAAACAGATATACATATAAATAGACAGAGTTTAGCTAACAAAAGTAGAAACTAAACCTATCCATATTTTTTTTACATGGCAATGTTAACACAAACCTGTCAATGTCATTTGAATAAACTTTATTATTACTATCGTCATTCTTTTGTACGAAAAGAATCATTATACGATGAAAGACTGACTCAGATAATACGTATCTAGACAACCGCTTCGAGCGAATGGAATAATATGATCAACACCAAGCTCTTTCAGAAATTATACATACAAGCTATTTTATTAAACCTTGCATTAGTTCAAAATATATTTGAAATAAGCTTTTTTAAAAAGGTTTTTAAATATAAGCTTATGAGATTCTGGATATCATGTAGCCGTAGAGTGCTAGCCAAGACGAGTAAAACGAGCCCAAACACGACGGGTCTGTCTTGTTTAGTACAGGAGTTGTTATGTACACCTTCCGACAGGACATGCAATGCATTGTCACGCGATATACATATGCGTGCAAAATTTCAGCTCAATCGGAAACCGGGAAGTTGGTCAAATTTAACTTGCAAGATTCTACCCGAACTTACATACATACATAAGTACATCCATTGCAAGTTAAATAAAAGCTTTTAACTTGTAAAAAAGAGCATGAATTTACCTATATATATTTAATACATCTATCTATCTATTATTTAAGAGCTATGCTCTTGTCGGTGGAGCCTCCTCCAATCTTTTCTATTATGGGCCAGTTGTTTTACTTCTATGTAAGACACGATACCCAGTTTTTCTTTTATTTGATCCATGAATGCTCGCCTTGCTCTTCCGTTCCCTCACCTTGCTTCCACTTTGCCTTCGATTAACATGCATAAGAAGGTGTCGTGTCGTAGTAAACTTCTTTCCTCCAGAGTTTTTAGAATTGTGCTTTTCTCCTTTACCATATCCAGTACTTCTTCATTCGTCTTCTTCTCTTTTCAACTTATTCTCTTCATGCGTCATGGTATAACGTTCATATTTAATACATATGTAATATTAATTACATATCAAGGAAATGAGTAAATATGTTGGTGGAGTTCTTTTAGGCGTTTCTTTGATGGTAACTAAAATTACTCTGGAAGCGGTGGTAAACTCACGACTTTCAATAAGTAATTTGCAAAATTCGGTTGTACCGTGCACGCCGGGATCGGTAATCCGACGGCAAACCCACAAGGTAATTTATGGTACTTATCTGGTACTCCAGCCGGCGGTGGTGGGAACAGGAACAAGGGGTAACATTAATTCGTCAATATCTTAAGGGAGGGAAGCTCCTTGAGAGGATTTTTTTTTATTGTAGGAGTTCAGCAGACAGGCAGACGGCCCACTTAATTGAAAGCGGTTACCATCGCCTATGGACATTTGCAACACCGAAGGTGCTACAAATGCGCTGCTGCTCTCTTAAAGGGGACTGGAACCTGGTCACTAATGCCGGAACACAACTCGAGGTTGTTATGGCGACATACTTTAGACGAGGGGTGGTAGCCATCCAGTAGGGCAAATGCCCTACCACCTGGCTGGGTTGTTTTGTCGCCTCTTACGACAGGCCGCCCGGCCGCAGTAAATTGTATTCTTTCTCCGTTCCTGCACGGATAAAATATCCTACTAAACTACTACTACAAGAGAAACACTACGGGGGATGGATAAAAAGTCTGTCCAAATGCACCCGCGCCTCGTAATTTTCCCATACAACCACTTACACACCGGGTATATTAAATTATCATCACTATTATAATGTTCCACTCACTGGCAAATATGTAAAACTCTCAACAAATAATCAAATATCAAATTATATCAAGCGAGAGCAATTAATCAATCCCTGCGTCTTCAAGCAATTCCGCGGAATACCGTCTTTTCGACGTGATAAAAATAAATGCCCTGGTATGAGTCGCGTAACAATCGAAATCCGGCGTATGTTCCTAATTCGATGTCATATTCTGTATTTCGAACATCGGTTATGAAATAAATGTATTTATTTTCATTTTCTGTCGATATCGATAAGGTTTTTGGTGTCCCATCCTTGCTCGTTACCGAGCAGCGTGCGAATGGCAGCCAACACCTAGCTCCGGGCGCGGCTTTCATCTTCACAAAACAGATTTACACACAGAAATACCGAACGCTCTTTGTATATTATTATATACTAGCTGTGCTCGCGACGTCGTCCGCGTGGAATTTGCTTTCAAAACCCTCCGATTTTGAATCATTCTCCACTGGTGCTCCGCTCCTATTGGTCTTAGCGTGATGATATATAGCCTTCCTCGATAAATGGGCTATCCAACACTGAAAGAATTTTTCAAATCAGACCAGTAGTTCCCGAGATTAGCGCGTTCAATCAAACAATATTAGTATATTTGGCTACAACACTAATACTTACATTTTAAATATCGCGATATCTTTTGAATGAAACGTCCGAATTGAATAATGCAAAAAGTTCTAGAAAGGTGTTGAATTCGTCTTGGATATGGAGTAATTTATTTTGATAAGGATTAATACCAAGGTACATAATAAAGAGTTTTTGGAGGGACGGCATTTTAATTATTTAAAAAAATAAAAGATAACACTTATTGTGAGATAACTACAATAGTTAGACATATGGTTACGCGATATTTTTTGTAAACAATTATATGTTCTGCAAAGTGGTAGTACATTGTTTTGTTCTATAATCAATAGTTTTCGCAGCGCACGCCGTGTAAGAATTTTTTCGGGTCATTTTTTACACCTTGGATTACATTATTGGACTTTTAGTAAGGATCCCTAATTTTTGAAAATATAATATAGCCTATAGCCTTCCTCGATAAATGTACTATTCAGCACTGAAAGAATTTTTCAAATCGGACCAGCGGTTCCTGAGATTAGCGCATTTAAACAAACAAACTCTTCAGCTTTATAATATTAGTATAGATTATTAGATATGTTATAGTCAAACATTGAAGCTCTGGCGCTCCTAGGTTTGACTAGTCAAACCTCAGCTCTGACATAAAGTCTTAGTCAAGTCCAAATAAATGACGTTTTTCTGCATTTGACTAGCGAATTTTTATCTAACCTAGGAGTGACTAATTTATACAGTCATTAAACATGTAACAAGCGCAGTACGAATCGACGTTTGACCGAGTCTGCCTTAGTCGCTTCTACGATCGACTAGGCAAAGCCCGAAACAGATTGTTTTACGTTCGACATTTGACTAAAAAGTTAAGTACTTCTAGGTCTGACTAAAAATACATTAGTCAAAGGCCGAATTTGGAACTTACTTCGGGTTTTGTCGAAAGACTTTGGTGAAACCTAGGATAAACCAGTCATTCCGGGAACAGACTGCATATCGACCTTTTTGAATATACTGCGATGGATGTGTGGAGTGACGCGGAAAGACCTTGTCAGGAACTCCCGCATCCGTGGCAGTCTTCATGTCCGTGACACAGTAGACAAACTGCAAGTGTCGCTTACGCTGGTATAGCCACGTTTTACGGAGACCGGCTGTGGGGAACAAATGTCTAACCACACCGCCTCCGCCAGGTCCTGGTCAAATGGGAAGGCTAAAGAAATGTTGGCTTGACGTTGTGAAGGATGACATGCGTACCAATGGTCTCGAAACGAGGGATGCTGAAGACCGCACGAAGTGGAGTAGAAAAAGTAGGAAAGCGAACCCTGGGCGTCGGAGTGAACGCTCCGAACGCAACCGAGATTTAACGCTCGGATGATGATGATGATGACTGCATATCGACCTTTGACTATAACATATATATATATATATATATATATAAACTGACGGACTCATAAACTGCATCAAAGTAATAGACGACTTTGAAATAAATATTTTAACCAAGTATGCAAACTTTCTATACAGATTTAAATTGAAACCTCTAGATTGGTTCGTGAACTTAAAAACAGCGTAGGGTCATATCCTTAAGTTTAAGTTTGTGTACTGGAAAGGACCTTAAGACTTTTTCTGAAGAAAAAACAGAAATTTAAGGAAAATTGGTTTAATTAAAAAATTGGTTTTAACAATAGACACAAACTTTATGCAAGGGTTTATTTATGTTTTAATAAGGTGTATTACCTCCACGTGCCCTTATTACGGATTCTAATCGGTTCCGCATACATTTTATTAGGGTTATTAAAAGATCTTGCGGAATATTGTCCCATTCTTCTGAAAGTGCTGTTCTCAGTGCTGCCACTGTCGTGGGCAAAGGGTTTCTCGCATATACAGCTCTTTTTAAATTGTCCCAAACATGCTCAATGGGATTAAGATCCGGGCTGCGTGCTGGCCAATTCATTGTACGTATCCCAACCTCTTCGCAATAATGTCGAACTTGTGCAGCAGCGTGCGGCCGGGCATTATCCTGCATTAAAGTAAAATTTTCGCCTATGAATCCCATGTAAGGCACCACGTGATCTTCTAAGAGTTGAGTTGAGTATATATGCGTGTGTGTGTCAAATACATGGTAGTGTGTGTAATGTTTAAGTGAAACTTCTATATAAACGGGGGGTCTTAGGATTTTTCTGTCACGAAAAAGCGTTACGGCCGCGTGGAGGAGCGGCATAAATTTAGACTAGACAAGGCAGTTTTCATTTAACATAAAAAAGTTTTTGCATCTTAATACAATGAGCAACACTCAGACCGCTACATCGCATAGGCCAATCTAGTATTCAACGCATATTAGGTACACATGCGCCTGGTACCAGGAACCCCCATTACAGGCTGTCTATGCGTAGGCACGTAACTCATCCCCCGGTTTACTCAGGCCGAGGGGTCCAGGCTTTTCCGCCTGCCCACCCTACAAGTATAGGTCAGGCCACTAAACAAGCGACTGATATCTCCTAATGGCTGGTTCGTATATCTTACCGACCGTTTATTTACTTATCTTACTATCAGCGCGTTCCATTATTACCTCACAACGCCCAAAATTCTCCGTTAGCCGTTCCACAAGGTGACCGCGGTCGTTGTGGTCGTGGCGAAAATGTCACTAATGACGTCATTACTTTCGATCACACAACGCTCACAACGACCCATGTTAAGAGGTGGGTCGAATAGCCGTTCCACTTGGGTTTACGATTGTATCGCCGGCAAGCGAGTGGAATGGGATAAATCGCGGTCGTGAACGTGGTCGTTGAGTCTCTAATGGAACGTAGCCTATGAGTTAAAATTTGACATAAGCTCCAGACAAGTAATGTCCAAATTTAACCGATGGTAAGGCAAGTGAATGAATAGTAAGATCATGGTAAGATATTGGACAGTTGATAAGTGCTTGTATTCGCTTATATATGCAGCGTATTCCATTAGTAGCTCACAACGCCCAAAATGCTGCGTTAGCCGTTCCACAAGGCGACCACGGCCGTTATGGTCGTGGCGGTAACGTCACTAATGACGTCATTATTTTTGATCACACAGCACTCACAACGAGCCATGTCCATGTTCCACTTGGGTTTATGATTGTAACGCCGGCAAGCAAGTGGAACGGGAAAAATCGCGATCGTGCACGAGGTCGTTGTGAGTCTCTAATGGCACGTAGCCATGGTGCTGCGGCCAGTTGTAGTAGTGTTTTTTGAGTCGTTGCAATTCACAAATACGTCGATGTCATGACAACGCGAATGAAGTTTCGCTGTCACGTGTTAGTTACAATCTATAATATTACAAAATTCTAAACATACCGTGTCTGTACATTGAAGCTATTTAAAAAAACAACTGGAATAGACTATATAAACAATGGAGAACACGATGCATTTTTTTAAATTTCTTGTCGGTTTGTCTGTTTGTTCGGGATTCACGTAAAAACTACTAGGCCGATTTCGATGCGGTTTTCGCGGCTCAACAGCAAATTTTTAGACTTATAATTTACTCTCCTTGTATCCTGAGAATCCCGTGGGAAAATTTCTGAGAATAATTAAAATAGCCAGATTAAAAAGAAGCGAATTCCAATGACATTTTTTTACTGTTTGATATTTGTTAGTAAATATTATGCAATAAAATGTATGATATTTGTATCCCGGGAATTCCGCGGGATTTTTCCGGGAGCGGTCCGAAGTTGTTCGGGTGCATAAAAAGCTTCCGACACAGTTTTCACTAGAACGATAGTATTGGTGGCAGTTGCACCTCGGGTTTGGAAATGAAAATTCGACGTAATAATGGACTGTATGATTATTATTAAGTTATAAATATACATTTAAAGAGTAGAACAAAGTATGCAAGAGAGTTGAGTGCAATATATGAATAGCTGAGTGGCTGAATTCATAGTTGTTCTTGATGTAGTAGTCCCTTCGGGCTTTTTCAGCCTCCTATATCCCGCATTCGGTCCGACGCCTAGCTGCTAATCGCGCCAGCTATGGGCGTCGGCGGTATGCGGGGCGCGGAGTGTAGATGTGCTCCGGCGGGCGGGTCAGGGGGGTGCTCTCTGTCCGCAACAGATAGCTTAGAATATTTTTTTGAAGTTGCGGTACCTTGTGCCCCGGGAATCCCGCGGGAATTTCAAGTCAAGCGTGGACGAGGTCGTGGGCATATCCTTGGAGTTTATAATATTCTGAACTATCAAACCTCCAGGACAGTTAAATAATTTTTTTTAAAAATCAGGTGTCTTTGGGACACCCGACAGAAGTGATAACTTAAACTAATCTTACTTACTTACTTACTCCGTTGGCTCAGCGACCCAAAGTGGATCTTGGCCTCCGAAACGAGAACATGCCACTTTTCTCGGTCCTGTGCAGTTTCTTGCCAATTACTGGCTCCTAGCTCCGACAGGTCTGCCTCTACTCTGTCCTTCCAGCGATATTTAGGACGGCCGACCGGACGCCGACCTACCGGCCGTCCCAAATATGCTTTCCTCACGCTGCGATCCTCTCCCATCCGTGCTACGTGGCCGAGCCAGCGGAGGCGGTGAGCTTTTATTTCTCCTATTATGTTAGGCTCGGCCACGAGATTCTCAATTTCGAGGTTACTTCGGACCCTCCAGCTGCCATCCTCTCTTTTTGTTGGACCCAGAATCTTACGGAGAAGCTTCCTTTCCGCTACTAAAAGCTGGTTCTCCTCCTTGAGGGTAAGCGTCCAAGCTTCGCACCCATACATCAGGATGGGCCTTATGACGGTTTTATAGATCCTGATTTTAGTTTTTCTAAAGCAAGTTAAATAAAATTAAATTTCGGAAACTAATCTTAAATTTAATTTTATTTAACTTGCTTCTACCGTGGGTCACATGGCTTTGTAATTAAGGAGGTGGGCACTGAAAATCAGTGCTGTGCCGGACTATGTTTCGGCACAGCAAAAAACCGAGTGCCAACCTCATTTCGCGAATTGCGGCACACAATTTTAATGTTATTATTATTATTATAAATCACTGTTAAAGTACGTTTTAACGGTTTTAAGCGCGGTAATTTTATTTGATTTTGGCTTTCCGACGTTTCGGCCACTTTTCAGTGGCCGTGATCACGGAAGACACAATTTAAACTTTAACAATACTCGTTGACACTTGACATCTTTGTCTTCCGTGATCACGGCCACTGAAAAGTGGCCGAAACGTCGGAAAAACCAAAATCAAATAAAATTACCGCGCTTAAAACCGTTAAAACGTAGTTTTATTGTGTATACAAGTCGCGAAAACTTAAGAAAATATTACACTGTGAAAGTGTCGCATTTTTAGAAATAAATATTTTCTTTCTTTCTAATCTAAGTTGGTCCAGTAGTTTTTCCGTGATCACTGAACAGACAGAATGGCGCCGTAACGCGTGACGCAACGAAGCAGTTTACCCTCCCATACGAAGTTATCACTTCAAAAAACTGATTTATCTCGCTACAATTTAGCTCTACGCTCTTTTAAGGGCCCCAAATATTGTTACCTTTTAAAAATTCCGTTACCCCAGTATGGTTATTGAAAATCCGTTTGTTCAGGAGATATTGCTTGCTTTTATAATGCTAACACTCGTAATTGCTTTAATGGATATTGGGATTAGAATTTTCACTGGAGCTTTTAAGGTTTAGTGGCCACACTGGCTAAAACGGTATATAGTCCGTATAACGTAACGGTATATTATCCGTGCAGGAACGGAGAAAGAATACAATTTCCTGCGTTGGGGTGGCCTGTCGTAAGAGGCGACTAAACAACCTACAGCCAGGTGGTAGGGTATTTGCTCGACTGGATGGCGACCACCCCTGGTCTAGAGTATGCCGCCATAACAACCTTGTGTTGTGTTCCGGCATTAGTGACCAGGTTCCAGTCTCCTTTAAGAGAGCAGCAGCGCATTTGTAGCACCTTTGGTGTTGCAAATGTCCATAGGCGATGGTAACCGCTTTCCATCAAGTGGGCCGTCTGCCTGTCTGCTGATCTCCTGCCATAAAAAAAAAAAATAGTAGCCAAGTCTGTCCGTCTGTTATTGTGTCTGTGTGTCATACTAACTACTTTTTTTTTTGCGGCGGAGGAAATGCATTTCGTAGACTACCGGGTCTTTTACTAGGGATTAGACCAAAGCGAGGAGAGGTGACACCCACGAATGGGCGCACCAGAGACAAATCGCCGGCTTGTGTGGAGACTCGAAGACTCAGTACTCCACTAAAACCACCCTCCTCCCATGTGCCCCGCGCTTATGGCAGGAAGAGCGTGAGACTTAGAACGTAGTTACGCCCACGCTTAACCTAGCGCATCAGTGCTTGAGCATGCCTCGGGAGAGGCAAACTCACTTCGTCAGGGGTGAAGACTCCTCTGCTCCCTAGATGCTAGAGGGCCCGTCATACTAACTATTCCTTTATCTCGCCGTAACTGCCGAGATCAAGATTCACTCTGTGTCCACAGAGTACATAAGTATAATACGTATAAGTATAATGCGGTCTGCGGAGTGACGCTCGCGGACCGCGTTCGTAATACCGAAGTAAGAAAGAGAGTTGGAATGCATGATGAAAGAATGACTAAACAGATATACAATGCAAAAGTGGATGGATGCAGAAGTCGTGGAAGGCCACGACACACCTTCCATGATCAAATTGATCGTGTAATAGCAGAAGGCGATGTCAGGAGCCTTAAGAACAGACGAGCGTACATGATAACAGCTATGAATGTCAAAGAAGCATGTGAGGTGTGTAAGAATAAGCCTGAATGGCGCTCTGTTGTTCGTGCCTACCTCGCAAGGGAACTGACGTGAAGTTATGTATGTATGTATGTATAAGTATAATAGAAGACTGTAGACTCTGTATAAAAAATACCTAAAAATATATAATATACTAGCTGTCCTGGCAGACGTTGTTCTGCCCTGAAGAAATAAAATTTAGATCCCGATTGCAGCGGCACCTACCGATTCCAATTGTGAAGCTAAACCATCCTCGAATCCACTTGAACACACACAAAAAAATCATTCAAATCGGTCCAGCCGTTTAGGAGGAGTTCACTGTCAACACACGTACAGAAGAATTATATATATAAAGATAAAATATATAATTTTGAAGGTTAAATCCAGTTTCCTTCTAATTAAAAGACACAATATAATCATGCTAATACATTTATTATAATAATATACGTATTTTGTAATATATTATTGTATACGTATATATTTGTATATTATATTTATGACTGTGTATATATTTGTATATTTATTTGTTAAATTAGTTTGAGTATTTATGTGTCCCTTGCCCTTCTCCTGCACCGCCTACATCGCCTGATTCAAATTTGTTTTTGATTTAGGTTGCCTGGAAGAGATCGCTTTGAGCGATAAGGCCGCCTATTGTATCGCCTAGAAAATATTGTAAATATGGTCTGTTTTTGTAATTGTATGTTTTGGTGTGCAATAAAGAGTTTTCTCTCTCTGAAAGACCACAGCCACCAGCACATGTCTCCTGCGAGTTTTTCCAATTATTCCAATCTCAAAAAATATCGAAATGTGTGCTGGGACACATAGTAGAAGTGAAACTTGAAGTTTTACGGGCAGGTTTTCAAATTGGACAGGTACATTAACAATCCGCCCGTAAAACTTACAAGTTGAAATTTTGTTGCGATTCGTTTTTCCACTTGTCCGTTGAAGTTTCACTTCTACTATGTGTCCCAGCACACGTTTCGATTATTCGCAGGTTTACTGCAAATTAGGATTTGGTTAGGTTAGGTACATTTTAATGAATGCATTTTTTATTTAAACATAGTTTATTTTATCAAACAAAGAAACTGAATTCGACACGGAACCAAAAAACGCATCCATAGTCTACTTTAAAACTATGCCGCCTCTCAGCACGTCTAGTCTAAATTTATGCCGCTCCTCCACGCGGCCGTAACGCTTTTTCGTGACAGAAAAATCCTAAGACCCCGTCTATATAGAAGTTTCACTTCAAAAATGTGTTATAGTTTAAACAATGCCTACCCATTTCTTGTTTGTTGCAGCCACAGCATCAGGCAAAGAAAGAAGATCGCCAGAACAAGAAGAGAGCAGACTATCCCCACCTCCTGCGTCGCCTGGAGCGCAGAACAATGGTACTACTGGTGAGGTTTTAGAAATCTTATATCTTATCTTACACTAATATATAAAGCTGAAGAGTTTGTTTGTTTGTTTGAACGCACTAATCTCAGGAACTACTGCTCTGATTTGAAAAATTCTTTCAGTGTTGGATAGCCCATTTACCGAGGAAGGCTATAGGCTATATATCATTACGCTAAGATCAATAGAAGCGGAGCACCAATGAAAAATGTTTCAAAATCGGGGGCTTTGAAAACAAATTCCACGCGGACGACGTCGCGGGCACAGCTAGTATTAATATATAAAGCTGAAGAGTTTGTTTGTTTGAACGCGCTAATCTCAGGAACTACTGGTCTGATTTGAAAAATTCTTTCAGTTTTAAATAGCCCATTTATTGACACAGGCTATAGGCTATATATCATCACGCTAAGACCAATAGGAGCGGAGCACCAATGAAGAATGTTTCAAAAACAAATTCCACGCAAACGACGTCGCGGGCACAGCTAGTAAAATATAGTGTAAGTAATGACTTACTCTAGTTACTACTATACATAAATATTATAGGATATGCAGTTGCATATCCTATAATATTAATGTATACCACATTTGAGAAATAAAATCTGTTATATTCCTGCCACGGGTTGTCTGGAAGAGATCGCTTCTTAGCGATAAGACCACCATTATGCACATTTAGAATATTTTCAAGCTATAAACTTTCATGTGTTTTCTGTAATGATGTACAATGAAGTGTTATCTATCTTGTCATCAGCAACTTTGTCCTCCACGGAGTCTCTGTCCCCGCCGCTGCCGGAAGGCTCAAGGTCGGCGCCGGCGCTGCAGCGGCTGAAGCGCTTCCTCTCAGCGCTGCAGCAGTTCGCTGCTGACGTCAGCGCTGAAACAGGCGAAAGAGTGCGCCAATTAATATTCAATTTAGCTGTAAGTAATAAAGTATACATAAAACTATGCAAAAAAAATCACTTAGTAAGTTTTTTTTTATCGCAGGAGATCAACAGACAGACGGCCCTCTCGATGGAAAGCGGTTACCATCGCCTATGGACATTTGCAACAGCAAAGTTGCTACAAATGCGCTGCTGCTCTCTTAAGGGAAAATGGAACATACATACATACATACATAACTTCACGCCAGTTCCCTTGCGGGGTAGGCACGAACAACAGAGTGCCATTTAGGCTTATTCTTACACTCACTTGCCTCTTTGACATTCATAACTCTTATCATGCAAGCTCGTCTGTTCTTAAGGCTCCTGACATCACCTTCTGCTAGTACACGATCAATTTGATCATGGAAGGTGTGTCGTGGCCTTCCACGACTTCTGCATCCATCCACTTTTGCATTGTATATCTGTTTAGTCATTCTTTCATCATGCATTCTTTCCACATGCCCGGAAAATGGAACCTGGTCATTAATGCCGGAACACAACTCAAGGTTGTTATGGTGACATACTGTAGACCAAGGGTGGTAGCCATCCAGTCGGGCAAATGCCCTACCACCTGGCTGTGGGTTGTTAAGTCGCCTCTTACGACAGGTCGCCCGGTCGCAAGAAATTGTATTCTTTCTCCGTTCCTGCACGGATAGATTTAATTAATTAATTTATTTTTGTTACACATATATTTATTACCAAGTTACATGTGTAATACTATATCAGAGTGCAATTTATCTTTGCCGTTTTGTACAGTCTGGCACAATAAACATCGAGGAGTTCCAGACCGGAGTGCAGGAGTGCACCAACTACCCCCTCAGGGCATCAGTGCCAGGCTTCTTGCGCGCCTTGCTCCCTCTCGCACAGCGTGATTTGCATGGCAGAGCGAGAAGAGCGAAACAGGTGATGTATAACACTTTTCGAAGTTATTTATATGTGAAATTTCGTGTAAAGAAGTTGAAAATTTTAATATTTGTAATTTTACATAAGCTTTTTTAAAAAGTTTTTTTTAAATACAAGCTTTTGAGGTCCTGGATATCACGTAGCCGCAGAGTGCTAACCAAGACAAGTAAAACGAGCCCAAACACGACGGATCTGTCTTGTTTAGTACAAGAGTTCCTATAGCCACCTTCCGACTCCATCATCAAATTAGCTCCATGGTACCATATTATTGCATTGTCACACGATATACGTGCAAAATTTCAGCTCAATCGGAAACCGGGAAGTTGGTCAAATTTAACTTGGACGATTCCACCGGAACTTACATACATACATAGGTACATCCATTGCAAGTTAAATAAATGCTTGTAAAAAATTACATGAAATTCCTTCGAAGCCGGCCGGTATTAGTATAGCCATAGATATGGACGAGACAGTAATGTCACTCAAGGAGGCCGCAGAACGCAATAGGGAGAGGAGTCCTGCAGCGCGTGCTAATGCGTCTTCTCGAGGTCGCCGGCTATTAGCTGGCACCCGGAGAGGCAGGTACGCGCATTACTTCCCTCCCTGAGTTAGGTTCCGTTTACCGCGGGGGGCCTTTAGCTTACTAGAAGAGCAAAGGACCTTCTACCCCCGCACAACGAAGTGGGGTGTGTTCTCCCAGGGCACACTCCAGGCACTTTATTGCGCTGGATCGACTGGGCCTAACTATGTTCTAAATCTCAGCCTTTCCAACAGAAACAAAAGCGCAGGGTCGACAGGGAGGAGGGGGTTTTTAGTGGATATTGGGGTTACTCGCTCGTGCAGCAACGCTCGGAGTCTTCCACACTATTCTGTGACGTCGATCGCGGATTGAGCACTGCCAAGAGCATACTATTGCTGCAGTGTTATCGCCCCTGACCGACGCGTGTCGTTCCCCTAGCAACGACCCAGTTTGTGCGTAAATCGGTTAAACATTTTCCCTCGCCTCAAAAAAAAAAGCCATAGATATGGAATATTCTGTACTAGTAATACTAAGGGCTAATTTCTCAATCATCAAACAAAAGTTATTCGTCGAATAAATTATAACCCGACTGAATGTAAAAGTGAAACAATTATTGAAAATAAGTACTGAATTTGCTTATAGGGAGTCACTAATTATTTCGACTTATAGAGGGTTCAGATTTCAAGTAAAGGAGGTTTTGGGGTTGAAGAGATGGAAACACAATTCGTTTTTGGGTTTGGGATATTTTCGGTTTATCGAGGTTCGCCTTAAAGAGGTTCTACTGTAGTAGTAGGGACTACTAAGAATACAAGTAGTAGCAGTAAGTAGGTACTATACTTTGCAATCATAGATGGCGTCATTTGAGTATTGATGGTGTGTACGCAATGTAGACGTCTGCCGTGATCAATATAAGTTTTTAAGACTATAATAAATAAAATATATCAATGGCAGATCTGGTCAATTACTTTCAAAAGTTTTTTTTTGCGTTTTCAAAATTACCTGCCACAAAGTAAAATGCGCGATAATGGTCTGCCATTGTTATTTTCCGATAATAATAATCATTTTATCCGTGCAGGAACGGAGAAAGAATACAATTTCCTGCGGCCGGGCGGCCTGTCGTAAGAGGCGACTAAACAACCCACAGCCAGGTGGTAGGGCATTTGCCCGACTGGACGGCTACCACCCCTGGTCTAAAGTATGTCGCCATAACAACCTTGAGTTGTGTTCCGGCATTAGTGACTAGGTTCCAGTGACCCTTAAGAGAGCAGCAGACCTTAAGTTGGCCACTAAGATATCAGTGTATATGACAGTCGTGCTGCCAAACCTCTTATACTCCTCTGAGACATGGTGTGCATACCACCGCCATATCCACACTCTGGACCGCTTCCACCTTAAATGCCTTCGTACCATCATGAAGATCAGATGGTCCGATAGAGCGCGAAATACCGAAGTTCTTCGGCGAGCCAATGTTGGTGGCCTACTTAATGCGTCGACAGCTTCGGTGGTGCGGTCACATATCTCGTATGGCGGAGGAAAGAGTGGCCAAGCGCATCTTCTTTTCCGAACTGGAGGAGGGAAAGCGGAATCATGGCGGTCCCCTTCTCCGGTACAAGGATGTCCTAAAGCGACACATGAAAAGATGCAATATAGAGTCCTCTCGATGGGAAAGTTTGGCAGCACAGCGGCCAGAATGGCGCAGGATGGTGAACAGCCAAGAACGCGAGTTCGAGGTTCAGCGTATGGGTGACCTTGATACTAAACGCGACTAGTTAAAGGCGTACTCACGTGCCCTTGGTATGCACGGAGTTTCGCCGCCAAGATAGGCTACATAAGCCATCTTCGCACGCACCAGCTTCAATTATCCGACTAGGGGTCAAAGTGATCGCCATGGCCGAAAACGGTCGGAACAATCAATCAAGAGAGCAGCAGCGCATTTGTAGCACCTTCGGTGTTGCAAATGTCCATAGGCGATGGTTACCGCTTTCAATCAAGTGGGCTGTCTGCCTGTCTGCTGAAATCCTGCAATAAAAAAATTAAAAAAATCATATATTTTCAAATTTGAACACGGCAGACGGTCAAATGGATTTATAATTCGTCAAAAATCGGTACCTTTCTTACCTGAGCAGAGCACTCGTCGCGTCCACCACTTTGAGCTTAGTGAGACCCCACCTCATGCTTGGTAGATATAGGGGCCCCAATGTACAAAAACTCAGGTCTGGTCAAATACATATAGGTAGCCGGTCACGGGCTCTTAGACCATATTGTCCGCAATGTAAAATGTCATTGGAAATTTCGAACTAGCAGCAGCTAGCAGCTCGCTCCAACCTCTTGTACTATACTAGCTGTGCCCGCGACGTCGTCCGCGTGTAATTTGTTTTCAATATCCCCCGATTTCGAAACATTCTTCATTGGTGCTCTGGTCCTATTGGTCTTAGCGTGATGATATATAGCCTATAGCCTTCCTCGATAAATGGGCTATCTAACACTGAAATCATTTTTCAAATCAGACCAGTAGTTCCTGAGATTAGCGCGTTCAAACAAATTCTTCAGCTTTATATAT
This sequence comes from Dendrolimus kikuchii, assembly GCA_019925095.2. Classification (NCBI taxonomy): domain Eukaryota; kingdom Metazoa; phylum Arthropoda; class Insecta; order Lepidoptera; family Lasiocampidae; genus Dendrolimus; species Dendrolimus kikuchii. Next base: position 1,531,059 of record CM034410.1, on the reverse strand, counting down.
TAGTAGATTTTGTATAACGTTTTTATCTTGCCAAGCTTGTAAGGAATTTATGGACATATGTTGCAGCATAAAATTTTCGTACGTTATGTCATCATTATATGTACATACATACATACATACATAACTTCACGCCAGTTCCCTTGCGGGGTAGGCACGAACAACAGAGCGCCATTTAGGCCCATTCTTACACACCTCACTTGCTTCTTTGACATTCATAACTCTTGTCATGCACACTCGTCTGTTCTTAAGGCTCCTGACATGACCCTCCGCTAGTACACGATCAATTTGATCATGGAAGGTGTGTCGTGGCCTTCCACGACTTCTGCATCCATCCACTTTTGCATTGTATATCTGTTTAGTCATTCTTTCATCATGCATTCTTTCCACATGCCCGAACCACCGGAGCATTCCTTGTATGTCCATCATTATATGTCCTTGTCTTATTGAGTATGCACTGTTTGCTACAACTCCATTAATTCTTCAAAAGTAATTCTGTAACATACTTCTGTATAAAACTTATAAAAAAAGAACTTGAGATACAAATAGAATAAGAAATATAAAGAAAAACAATTTTTAGTTAGACGTGTTGTTGGGGAATTTCTCGCCGCTTCTTCTCCTTAACAGCAATAACACGTTGCGAAGCGATCTACATAGAATAGGAAGTAAATTTAAATTTTAACTTACATGTATGACCTTCAAAAAGTGTTCTCCAATAGTACTTATCTCTATATATAAAAATCAATTGCTGTTCGTTAGTCTCGCTGAAAGTTGAGAACGGCTGGACTGATTTGGTTTTGAATTATTTGTGGAAGTCCAGGGAAAGTTTAAAAGGTGAGTAAATATGAAAAAAATGCTTGGAATATAGTAAAAACAACAATTTCGCTTTCCCTTTGAAACTGTTTCTACCTGTCAAACATTTGATGTTCGTCCCGTCGTTTAGAAATCAATTAAATTTAAAAGTCGTTCAGAAATCGAATTAAATTTAAAAGTGAAGTTTTTTTTTATTATTTGGTTTTGAACGTCAAACATTTGACATTCGTTCCAATTAAGTTTTGACCACATTTTTTACTAAAGTTGAAACATTCTGCAATTGTCATTCAGCTTTTTTATTTATTGATTCTGAGGCGGTACGAAGTTTGCCAGGTCAGCTAGTTTTGAATAAAAACTTTTGAATTTGAACTGGAAGATAAGGATGTTCTAATTATTTATATTCCAGACGACTCTGTTATACATCCGAGCTCATGAGCATTTAATTCTGGAGTCAGGTGGCGAAGGTAGTGACATATTTGCAGCACAGCAGCCCGGAGTTCCGGAGGCAGGCATTAAGAGGAGAGCCAGCGATCCGTAAGTCACTTACATCTTTCTTCTAACGTAGAGAAAGAGTTGGTTGTTATTATGTGATAATTTAAAGCGAGTGGGATAGACTTGCATGATTCGTCATTAAAAAAATACATACAACCCTAAATTTTGACCTTTTCACCACCAACCCTTTTTTCTTTTTTTTTAATTTCTTTATGTTTGGAACTTAATAGCTATTAAAGCCTTATATATATTTTTTTCTTTTTCTTTAAATTAATTATATTGTAGTTTATTCAAACTACAAAATATTAAATTGCATGTAGTGTTTGCCTATAAGTGATTACTGCATTTGTCATGTCTATTTTTTATAAAACAATGTACATCCTTTGTATTAGTGCAAGTAATTGTTGGTAAACCAAATAAATAAATAAATAAAACCCCTAATTTTTAACAGCGGTATTAGTACTTACTAATAATTGTCAACTCTCGGCGGTCGATAATTGATCAGTTACCACTCGATCAGTTATTCCCGCCAGGCGTCTACCGGTGTTACTTCTCACCCCGTAAACAGCACAGAGTGGGGATGCAGGGATGAGAACGAAGTCTGTCTCCTGTCTTTCTCATACAATAAGCTCCTAAACCATTGATCAGATTACGATGAAACTTTGGTAGGGTATTCTGAGGACGCCTAAAAGGGTTTCTGGCTCAAGAATCTATATAAATAAAAGTCAATGTTTGTATGTTAGTCCAATATGCGTTCCTAAACCATCGACCAACGCCCAACCAACGCGCACTACCACCGCATTGCATTACACGCACACTTCACAAACAAACCAAGACACAAAGAGCCTAAAAATTAATAATCCAGGCACAGAAAAGAAAAACACAACACACATGGCACTAGATGAGACAATATATATAAGTATAGATATAAGGCCCACACTGCACATGCACTTCCTCACAACACCAGCATGTAACAGATACACTCTACATTAGTATAAGTTTAGTATTAAAACTAGAATAAATTAATATAATAAGTTATTCGTAAGATACATACACCTCAACACGAAAATCAATAAATTAATGTCACACGCAAGAACCAAAATAACTAATAAGCGTGTTAAATTCAAAAAATTAAATCTAGAAATTAAGTTGTAAAAAAGGGTACGGAACTCGAGTCCGTAGAGTTGTTAATAATAATAATAAAAAAAACCATCGATCAGTTTGTAATAAAACTTTGGTGAAGCGTTCGCAGAACGCCCGAAAGGGTTTCTGGGTTATAAATCTATGTATCTACTAAAATAAAAATCAATGTTTGTATGTTTGTCTCAATGTGTTCCTAGAGCATTGATCGAAACTTCAGTATGGGGTTCTGAGGACGTTCGCGAGGGTTTCTAATCCAAAAATCTTTATATATAAAATTCTTCTGTTTGTGTTCGTATGTGTATACTGAACAAACAGACAACTAAATAAAAATAGCATTGTCTTCTCCATCCTTTATATAGTCTATTCCGGTTGGTTGTTTTAAATAGCTTTAATGTACAAACAAGGTATGTTTAGACTTTTATAATATTATAGACTAGCTGATGCCCGCGACTTCGTCCGCGTGGTGCAGTTTTTTAACTATCCAACGGGAGCTCTTTAATTTTTCGGGATCAAAAGTATCCGATATGTTGACCAGGAATATAAGCTATCATCATACGAAATTTCATTTAAATCAGTCCAGTCGTTTCGGAGATTAACCGGTACAGACAGACAAACAGGGAAACAAAAAATTTGAAAAAATCTAAATTAGTTCTATTTCACTTCTTACATACCCCTGACTCGGATTTTAGCATTTTTTTTTCATCGTACAGAAATTTGACCTCTACAATTTTATTATATGTATGTATAGATAATATTATCATAGATTATAATATTATAAAAAAAAATTAAATGTCAGAATGTCAAATTTCAAATTATTATAAGCATATCGTTATTGTTGTCCTACATATTTTATATTAATATATCTTTAATTATTATATAGTCAAACATCAAAGCCCTGGCGCTCCTAGGTTTGACTAGTCAGACCTCAGCTCTGACATAAAGTCTTAGACAAAGTCCAAATCAATGACGTTTTTCTGCCTTTGACTGTTATAACAAATTTTTGTCTAACCTAAGAGTGACTAATTTATACAGTCGTTAAACATTTAATAGGTGCAGTACGAATCGACTTTTAACCGAGTCTGCCTTAGTCGCTTCTAGAATCGACTAGGCCAGTGGTCGGCAAACTTACTAGCCAAAGAGCCAAATATGAACTTTACATACATACATAACTTCACGCCAGTTCCCTTGTGGGGTAGGCCCGAACAACAGAGCGCCATTTAGGCTTATTCTTACACACCTCACTTGCTTCTTTGACATTCATAGCTCTTCTCATGTACGCTCGTCTGTTCTTAAGGCTCCTGACATCACCTTCTGCTAGTACACGATCAATTTGACCATGGAAGGTGTGTCGTGGCCTTCCACGACTTCAGCATCCATCCACTTTTGCATTGTATATCTGTTTAGTCATTCTTTTCACATGCCCGAACCACCGGAGCATTCCTTTCCTTACCTACACTCCGACACTCTCTTTCTTGCTTCGGTATTACTAACGCGGTCCGCGAGCGTCACTCCGCAGATTTTGCGCAGTGCATTCATCTCGACCGCGTTTACTCTACTTTCATGCTCTCTCTTCCATACCATACATATTTACTATGAAAACAACAACTGACTGGTAGAGCTACAGAAATCGTAAGAGTGTTACGATGTTTATTACTAGACGGTTGTCATTTCTCTTCTTAAATGCTTTAAACAGTTAAACTATGAACATATTATAAATAGTTAAGTAAAAATAAACATATATAAAATTTATCCTAGGTCTTAAAACTTTACTTGCCATAACAAATCATATTTAAAATTTTAAAATCAAACATCGGGCATTGGCTGGCATCACTCGTCGCCTTACTAAATGCATTGCCCATTTAGAATGATTTCCACCGAGGAAGAACACCTGGGCTCCAACTAGCGGCGAAGTGGCCGACTTTATGTACACACATATGTCGTGAACGCCGCCTCCGTTCGCTTGGTCACGTAGAACGGATAGGAGAGCTTATTAATAAATCATCAGAACCTTTACCAAGCACAAGTATGCTCTTGCACGGCATACTGCTCTCATGTTTGGGGTGGCTCAGCTAAATATCAGCTCGAGACACTCGAGTCGACGAGAGGCTTCAGCGCCTAAATCCTAATTTTATCCGTGCAGGAATGGAGAATAATTTTCTGGAGGCGGGCGGCCTGTCGCAAGGCGACAAAACAACCCACAGCAAGGTCGTAGGGCATTTGACGACTGGATGGCTACCACCCCTGGTCTAGAGTATTTTTTTTTTATTGCAGGAGTTCAGACGGCCCACTTGATGGAAAGCGGTTACCATCGCCTATGGACATTTGCAACACCAAAGGTGCTACAAATGCGCTGCTGCTCTCTTAAGGGAGACTGGAACCTGGTCACTAATGCCTGAACAGAACTCAAGGTTGTTATGGCGACATACTCTAGACCAGGGGTGGTAGCCATCCAGTCGGGCAAATGCCCTACCACCTGACTGTGGGTTGTTTTGTCGCCTCTTACGACAGGCCACCCGGCCGCAGGTAATTGTATTGCTTCTCCGTTCCTGCAAGGATAAAACGAAGTATTTTATTCTTAGTTTTATTTAAATTAGTTTATTTGATTGACTAATTATATATTACACAAGTAGAATTAGTTTTATTAATTATTATTGTTTAACAAAATTGGGTCGTTTTTATCTTACGCCAAAAGGAAGGTTTGCACTGAAAATCAGCGTTATGTGAATATAATTCTGGCACAGCAATATACATACATACATACATAACTTCACGCCAGTTCCCTTGCGGGGTAGGCACGAACAACAGAGCGCCATTCAGGCTTATTCTTACACACCTCACTTGCTTCTTTGATATTCATAACTCTCGTCATGCACGCTCGTCTGTTCTTAAGGCTCCTGACATCACCTTCTGCTAGTACACGATCAATTTGATCACGGAAGGTGTGTCGTGGCCTTCCACGACTTCTGCATCCATCCACTTTTGCATTGTATATCTGTTTAGTCATTCTTTCATCATGCATTCTTTCCACATGCCCGAACCACCGGAGCATTCCTTTCCTTACCTTCACCCCGACACTCTCTTTCGGACCAACTCTCTTTCTTACTTCGGTATTACGAACGCGGTCCGCGAGCGTCACTCCGCAGATTTTGCAATATGCTGATTGCAAACCTTGTTCGCTGAAAATGCGGCGTACAAAGTCTCAAAATATGCTCTGTGTATAACAATGTATACGGAATGTAATTACGTCGCTATTTCTTCAAATAGTATGTCTTTCTTTCTAGTAAAGGTGTGTCCTAACATTTAAACCTAAATGATTAAAATGAACAAGTTGGCGGTAGGCTAAATAAAACTTTGACAATACTCATTTGACACTTGACATTAGGGTTGCCAACTATTTTTAAGAAAAATAACCTATCACATTTTTTTCTGTAGGGAAAAAAATAAAGCATTTGGAAGAAAAAAAAAGTATTTTTAAATTTTTTATCTATCCCTTTCTTGGAGACACCATTTTTGTGTGCTTCTAGCACACACTAACTTTTCGTTATCCTTAAATTTTTGGAAGCCATCTTTTTTATAAATATATATTATGAACAACTCTACGTACTCGAGTTTCGTACCTTTTTTTACAACTTAATTTCTATGAAAAATTTGAGACTCCATACACGCTTATTGTTTATTTTTGTTACTGTGTGTGACATTAATTTAGTGATTTTTATGTTGCGGTGTACCTTAAGAATAACTTAGTATATTAATTTATTCTAATTTTAATACTAAACTTATACTAATGTAGAGTGTATCTGTTACATGCTGGTGTCGTGAGGAAGTGCATGTGCAGTGTTGGCCTTATATCTATACTTATATATAGTCGTATCTAGTGCCATGTGTGTTGTTTTTTTTCTTTTCTGTGCCTGGGTTATTAATTTCTGGGCTCTTTGTGTGTGGAAGCTATCTTTACATGTCCTGTTCCTTTCTTCTCGCCATTTTAGATTAATTACTGAATAAACTCTTTCAGTAAAAGCTGGATCGATAATAGTTCAGTCATTATCCATATAAATATTATTTCATTTTACACATCAGAGTAAATATTGCAAATAGAGTACTTTCACATACTTTATTTTTATGCAAAAGTATAAAGTATATTTACCAAAAATAAAGTAGGATACCTTATCATAAAGTATGGTTGGCAACCCTACTTGACATCTTTGTCTTCCGTGATGGGAGTTTTCGGCGGGAACTGAAAGGAGACGTCGTGCTGTGCAGTTTTATTTTCTAAAAATGTGTAAAATCACTCTAAAATGAACAATAGTTTTTTAGGATATTGATAGTTTTTGAGTAGTAACTATGTGTTTTTGTGAGAAATGTGAACTGTATAGTCAAATGTGGCCATTCGAGTTTTCAGAAGAACTCCGTTGAATGGTGTGGATTGTAGCTTACAATAAAACTACGCCTGGCTTAAAGGCCTAGTTGCCAAGCCTTAAACATTTAAAAAAAATGTCTTCCATGATCACGGCTACTGAACGTGGTCTAATAAAAATCAAATAAAATACCACGCCTAAAACCGTTAAAACGTAGTTTTATTATTTAATATAATGAGAAAAGGGTATATGAGAAAATTGTACCGCAAAAAGCATGACGTTTGACATATCACTGAAATTGCCGGCGGCCGTATCGATGAGGCGTGTCTCGCACAGGTGAGTGGTTGCGACAGGTAATTTGTGCTCCAATACCCGACAGAAAAATGCCCCGTGTACTACCCGCAATCGACAAAAAATACTTTCATCTCTCGATAATGTTGTAGAGTTTTATTTGGTGTTTTATACATACATACATACATACATAACTTCACGCCAGTTCCTATGCGGGGTAGGCACGAACAACAGAACGCCATTCAGGCTTATTCTTACACACCTCACTTGCTTCTTTGACATTCATAGCTCTTGTCATGCACGCTCGTCTGTTCTTAAGGCTCCTGACATCACCTTCTGCTAGTACACCATCAATTCGATCATGGAAGGTGCGTCGTGGCCTTCCACGACTCCAGGTATTACTTTCATTCTCAGTGCCTATAAAATCCTATCATCTACCCTATTATTATTTCTAACATTTTTCATAATGCAATCTTCGAATGAACGAACAAAATACCCCTTCAAACTTGGCAGCCATAATAGCCACACCGCGTGTTCGCGTAATTCAGAGCTATCGTATATCGCACAGGCGTCTAACGAATACGGCCCGTGTAGAATTTAAATTTGGCAATGTTGCCGGCACACCAGTTGCCAAATTGCCAAATATAGTGCCATAATAATAATTCAGGGCTAAACAAGCGATGCGGTCGCACCGCCTATAAAACGTCAACGCGTCGTTGTTTTAAATTGATATTTTAATCATAATCGGGTTTTGGCCGACGTCCATACTTCCAATGTGCGGGGTAAAGATTAATTTATTGCCATGAGCTCAGATGTATAAGGATGATTTCCAACAAACGGCTCGCAACGCATCGGAACGGATTTTACAATCTTTATACGATATTAACTCGTGTACACAATATTTAAAGTCTATATTGCCAACACAGCAACTTGATGGCGGGCGTTTTTCGTGACACGCAGTCGTAGACAATAGTGTGCTGCAACGCTTGATCGTCTCCGTTCGCCGGTTGTCGTAACTCGTATCCGATCGGGCAATGGAATTAAACTATTATATAATCTATATATTAACACGTGAAGCAAAAACTTTGTACCCCTTTTTACAAAAATTGCGCGAACGGAGGAGTATGAAATTTAGCACATTTATAGTTTATGTAGCGAAGAAGCGACGAATGCTAATAAATTTTTTTTAATTACGCATAAAAAATATTTTTTTTTTATTGCACGAGTTCAGCAGACAGGCAGACGGCCCACTCGGAGGAAAGCGGTTGTTATTACCTATGGACATTTGCAACACCAAACGTGCTACAAGTACGCTGCTGATCTCTTAAGGGAGAGTGGAACCTGGTCACTAATGCCGGAACACAGCCCAAGGCTGTGTTCCGGCCAATGGCGACTTACTTTAGAGACAAACAACAGTAAAATTTTAAATAAAACACCTAATTAAATTTGTATACACGTGATTGGAGTCTGTGTGGTTGATAGCAATGTATCCAATGGAAACCATTCCATCTTTCACCGTGCTAATTCAGTTATTTAATATTTGGGGCCTCACAAGACGTCGACACGACTCATGGTTGTTGAGGGCCGTTTTCTTAGTTCGATTGTCCATACAGCCAATTCTGAGATATAAGTCTTTGTATAGTAGCGCAGTTGAATTGTAGGCTATAACCAACGCCATACAACGGAGTTCTTGTGAAAACTGGAAAGGCCACATTTGACTATACAGTTCACATTTCTCACAAAAACATAATTACTACTCAAAAACTATCAATATCCTACAACTATTGTTCATTTTAGAATAATTTTACACATTTTTAGAAAATAAAACTGCACAGCACAACATCTCCTTTCAGTTCCCGCTAAAAACTCCTCTTTAAATCTCAGTTTTGACACTTAATGCGCCCAAAATGGCCGACCCTAGTGTTGTCAATACTAAAAATTAATAGATGCGTTCAAAAAATATTAAGTTCTCGTAACGCACTGCGGCACAGGTAGAGCAGGGAAATAAAATGTGTCATGTACACAATTAATATCTTATTATTTATTTAAGTTTATGGCTTGGCAGCCAGGCCTTTAAGCCAGATTAATATCTTAACGCTGATGATCTCAATAATGCATGATGAAAGAATGACTAAACAGATGTACAATGCAAAAGTGGATGGATGCAGAAGTCGTGGAAGGCCACGACACACCTTCCATGATCAAATTGATCGTATACTAGCGGAGGGTGATGTCAGGAGCCTTAAGAACAGACGAGTGTGCATGACAAGAGTTATGAATGTCAAAGAAGCAAGTGAGGTGTGTAAGAATGGGCCTAAATGGCGCTCTGTTGTTCGTGCCTACCCCGCAAGGGAACTAGCGTGAAGTTATGTATGTATGTATGTAATATCTTAATTTCGAAATTCTGCGCAATGTTGTGACGTCCCGTGTATTCGTTAATACTTTTAAATTGGACGGATTATTGCACCATTTTTCCAGCATTTAAAGGACTTTATGTCACCGCAGATAATATATTTAACAAGTGTTGACATTTGTTACTATTTTTTTTAAGAATTCGATTGTGAATTTTGTGAAATTTCGTTTATAATTTCTTTACAAACCGTAGATGAACGTTAAAATTTTGTTTTACTTTCGCAGTAGTTTAAAATTTCTCATTAACCCATGAGGAAAGTTGTAGTTGTCAACAAAATATTATTTAATAAAAAAAGAAGGTCGAAAACCCTTTCAAGCATAGCATAATGCATAACAATTAGCGATAATGTATGAACCGATCAACAACATCTGTAGGCTATTAGGGGACCGCGTGGCGCCGCGCCTGCTGGAAATCTCTCAGCAAACTTCTAATCATGTTAATTGCTAACACTTATCTCGCAGGCACTCTGAGGTAAATTAATATATTTAAAATTAGGAAGAATAAAATATGATTCTTGTTTTAGTTTTGATTTTTATCCCATAGTCTTCACAAGATCTCTTTGTGATGTCCCTTATATCTCGAAATATTAACCTGCAGTATAATGAATGGATTAAATGATGCAGTGTGTTATGACTTAATTGTTGCAATATTCAATTGATACAAGTATTTGGGACCTGGTTACTAATGCCGGAACACAACACAAGGTTGTTATGGCGGCATACTCTAGACTAGGGGTGGTCGCCATCCAGTCGAGCAAATACCCTACCACCTGGCTGTGGGTTGTTTTGTCGCCTCTTACGACAGGCCGCCTGGCCGCAGGAAATTGTATTCTTTCCCGTTCCTGCACGGATGGACGTTCCTCCTTCCTGTCTACTGACCTCATGCAATAAAACAAATAAAATAGTCTGTTTGCCAAATAAATTAAATAAATAATCCTTATGCGCGTATTACGTGGCTTAAAATGTGAGTGGGGATTTGAATATCTGTTATAAGATTTGAGGCTTTTGACATATTTTTAATTTGTCGATATTGGAACCTAACCGCATACATCATGCACAGGCGCGTTGCATCGGCAGGCAACACGGGACCCCTTGTTTGCCGATTGGCCTGATTTCATTTGACTGTGGTACAAGTCATAAGCTAACAGTGAGAAGTCATTAGACAGTTCATTTAAGTCTTTCAACTCGAATGAACAAAATGAAGTGATCCATATAAGTTTAATATTGAATCATTCAATCTTAATGAACACCGTCGTTTTTCAGTGCCGTGACCTTTTGAACCAATTTGGTTAACCCACCTGATATCAGCATTACTATGGTCTAAGCACTGGCACTGGGCCGGTCACGTTTGCCGCAGGACCGATGGCCGATGGAGCAGACGAGTCCTGGAGTGGAGACCGCGTCTCGGTAAACGTAGTGTCGGACGCCCTCCAGCCTGATGGACAGACGACCTGTGCATTGTCGCTGGTAGGCGCTGGATGAGGAAAACAGAGGACAGGGATGACTGGCGCTATCTTGGGGAGGCCTACGTCCAGCGGTGGACTACGAATGTCTGACGGCGTATGGTCTAGGTGTTTGGGATCGGCCCCAGAGTGAATGAATGAATGAACGAAAATTCCTTATTGTTCAATATAACTTAAACCTAGACAATTTAATATGAATACATTTCCATTAGAACAATGGTCGGCCTTGTCGCTTATAGCGATATCTTCCATGCAACCCGATGTCCGAGGAGACAACAAAAGAAAAGATTAAATAATATTTGGTGGATTAACTAAATTAAAACTAATTCAGTCGCAATTAAAAATAATTACAGAAAGAAAAACTACGGTGTAAACAGAGATAATCGCCGGCCAGTGTCACGCCTCATTTACATTAAATTTGTCAAAGGGTCTCTACCCACAGGGCCTTCCATGGCCCCACGCAAGCCCTCCAAATGTTCGGGCCATTGTTATGGCCCGTGGTCTTCAAATACATACATTATAATAATATACTATAAACATACATCTAATATATAAAATTCTCGTGTCACAGTGTTTGTAATAAAACTCCTCCGAAACGGCTTGACCGATTCTTATGAAATTTGGAGTGTATATTTGATAGGTCTGAGAATAGGATGTAAACTATTTTTCATACCCCTAAGTGATAAGGGTGGTCCACCCCAATTTTTTATTTTAATGTTTTTGCGAACGGGTTCCTATTTCAAAATCGGCTTCCTTTGCCGGCGTGACTCTGAGAGTTTGGGGCGTGGTCTACCTGTTTTGTTTGTCTGAGTTAATGTCGAAAATTTTTATTGGAAGTACATTCAGTGGAGACTCGTTTTTACTAATCTCAGTTATACGGATTCGCGGTTATCTGGATTGGCAATTGTTATCAAACAATGTCTGTTCATGAGTGCACCGAAATTTTTAACGAGAGAAACCTGATTAAGGGCCTTCAGCCGCGCAGTGAACTGGCGAAATTGCGGCCGGTGTTTGGGATTCGCCAGGTCGGGGTGGCACTTGCACCTCTAGCCAGAACTAAAGATGCTATCGCCACACCACAGTTAGAGCCACACACTAAAACCCCTCGGTATTCCGTCCATCGCCCTGCTTCATAGGCTTTTACTTACAACTGACATGACGGCCTTTGTGGTTGAACGCGCTAAGCCTTAGCCGGCCGAACACGCTAGAACGCAGAGGCGACGGGTTCGATTCCTGGCATGATAAATTTTGTAACACGAACTTTCTGTTATCTATACTAATATTATAAAGAGGTAAAGTTTGTGACGTTGTAGGGGGTAATCTCTGGATCTACCAAACCGATTTTAAAAGTTATTTTACTGTTCGAAAGCTACGTTAACAGGGAGTGTCATAGGCTATATAACATGACGCTATATACCACGGGAGCGGGACAGAGCGCGGGTGAAACCGCGCCGGGCCGCTAGTTTACTATGTTCTGGGATCTGTCCCAGAGTATTCTGTTGTATATTACCTATAACACAAGCGTAACTTGCTTAATTTGGGGATATACAATACGTGTTGTCTGCCGATTATTATCATTTGATTGATACATCTTAAGATCAAATTTACTTCTAAACCGCTCACATCTTATGCCTTGTGTCCCCAAACAAACAATCCCATCGATAGAGGGCGCGGCGGTTGTTTCTCTATTATTTATCGCGTCGCTTGCATTCGTTGTACTTTAGATTTACTTTGCTGCTATTGTGTGGTCTGAGTTAAAAGCGGTCAGCGTTTTTTTTTTTGTCGGGATTATTGTAAAATAAAACTACACTATATTCAGTTTTCTGATAAAAGGGTTTTTATCCCTAAAGCCGTTGTTGGAGAGGGAATAAATTATCGAATTATAAATAAAATTGAAAAATGTTACAAACGATACTTGCAGTTACAATAATACTTAGCTTAAGCAACATTACATTAACAACATTATAATGGCTATAACATAATGATTAGTACATACATACATAACTTCACGCCAGTTCCCTTGCGGGGTAGGCACGAACAACCGAGCGCCATTTAGGCTTATTCTTACACACCTCACTTGCTTCTTTGACATTCATAGCTCTTGTCATGCACGCTCGTCTGTTCTTAAGGCTCCTGACATCACCTCACCATCACCATAATGATTAGTACCTATTTAAATCGACATTAACCATTTCGAAACAGTTTTTTGTGTTGCCCGAGTTGTTGAAAGTGGCGCTGTCGTCCTAGCTAGGTTATAAAATAATCTGCGTTATGAAGAACCAGCATACTAAACTCCGTTAGGATGATACTATATGTGGGGACGGTTATAATTAATTAAAGAAATAAAAGTATTATAATGTATGTAATTGAGGCTCTCATAAACTTAATTTATTTTGAATTTCCCGCGCATCAACTTGGACTGCATACGTTATTTATGTTGACAGCAGACCTTCACTGCATAGTGACATTAAATGCTATTGCTTCAATAGTATTTTTATAATTTGAAGAATATCTTCATAAAAACTTTCACATATTTTTCTATCAATCCAAAGACAATTTTTCCAATCACGAAACGAACGCGCATAGTGAAGGTCTGCTGTCAACACAGATAACGTATGCAGTCCAAGTTGATGCGCGGGAAATTTAAAATAAATGAAGTTTAATAGAGCTTCAATTACATGTATTATTGTGAATGACTTTTTTCTAATATGACATATAATATCTAAATTTAAATGATTCGAATTTAAATTATAACAAAAACTTTTTTGTGAGCAGCCGTTATTAGACGGTTAATTTCTGTCTGATTTAATTTGATTGTTTTATTTAATTACGACAATTATTTGAAATTGAAAATCTCGCGGCCGAGCCTAACATAATAGGAGAGATAAAATATCACCGCCTCTGTTGGCTCAGTCACGTGGAATTAGGGTTGCCAGATAGAAATATTGAAAAAGGACAGCTAATGAGTGATATTTTGCATAAAATGGAGGACTTATGAAAAAAAGGAGGACATACTTAAATAAATCAAATTACGAATATTTTTTTATGTTTTATTAATTTACATAGTTATCTGAACTACCTATTCTAGATAAAATATAATCTCTTAGTATATAGTTATAAAAAACGCATGGTTCAAAGTTCAAAAGATCTAGGCGCGTAATTTGAATTTGGAAAAGGAGAGTCCTCCCCCATTCGAGATTAGGGGAGGACGGGAGGACAATTTGACGGAGGACATGTCCTCCATTTGGATACCATATGGAAAGGATGGGTGAGGATCGTAGCGTACAGAAAGCCTATTTGGGACGATCGGATGGGTGACATCCGGTCGGTCACCCCAAGTACAGGTGGAGGGACAAACTGGAGGCTGACCTATATGAGCTTTAAGTCCATAACTGACAAGAAACGCACGCACAGGAGAGAAACAAGTGGCGTGTTCTCGTTTCGGAGGCTAAGACACATGTTAGATTAAAGGTCGCCGTCATAATTGACATACGTCAACGTGCCAAAGGTTTTTAAATATCTCGGAATCGCTTACCGCTACTTCACTTAATTGCGAGATGAAAATCGGAAGGCTCTTTTGACTTGTACTACTTAAAATTTAATTCCCAAGTCGTGGTTTTCGCTCGAAGTTGTGCATTGTCTTTATTTTAATCCGATGCCTGGATAATGGTATTGTTTACAACAATCGATTCGGCCTTTGTTCTTTAATTCCTCAAAGGGTTGCCATCAATAGGCATTGTCCAAAGTTTTATACCTATTTTATAATTTGAACGACTTTTTGTATTGTCCTATGAAATAAGTCGTCTATTGATGAAAAATAGGCAAAATTATCAAAACAAAGAAATACTTTATAGAATAGATAATTTGATACAAGTTGTTACACGAGTATTTTATTTTAATTTTGAAGTAACATAGTATTTTATTGTTGGTTTTATTAAAACTTATTTATTTGATTTACTAATTAAATATTACATAAGTAGAATTAGACGCCAAAAGGAAGGTTTGCACTGCAAATCAGCGTTGTGTCGGATATAATTCCGGCACAGCAATATATATATATATATATATATATATATATATATATATATATATATATATATATATATATATATATATATATATATATATATATATATGTCGGAGTCGTATTTGTTATTATAAAATAACCATATGACGGAAGTAGTCAATAACCGGATAGAGTATTCTTTCATGTAGTATTCGGAAGTTGTTTAACCGGATGTCAATGTAGAAGCATTTATTATTAAGCTAACGGATATCGGAAATGGAGTAACCGGATGTTGGAACTTAATACGTATGGCGGAAGTTGGTTTTTATGAAGGAAGTGTTAATGAAGTGGCGCCACAGCATTACCGGATGGTGTCACTGCGGCGCGCTACAAGGACCTGTTAAAACGCGATGTTCGGGCAGAGGAGGGGCAGTATTGAACCGACAGTCTGAACCGGCAGTCGAATGGCAGTATTGAATCAGAAGTCTACGACCGACAGTCTACAATCGGCAATCTACACTGACAGTCTCCATTGGTAGTCTTGGACGAGGAGCACATAATATAATGTGGTCGATAATTACTGCTTGATAATAGCGGTATTCTTGAAGGGCAAATTGCTGCTCGACACCTGACAAAGCGTGGATGCAACTCCTGGAGTTGTCCTAATGTTTCTGTGTATTATTGTGCAATATTTGGTATCGTAGTTGTAATAATTCTAGGGTAATAAACTTTGATTATAATATTTCAGAGTATTATTGTGTTATTCTCGGAGCGTCATCCGTTCGCTCCTTGTTGTCGGCGACGCGAACTCCGACATCAGAAGTGGGATGAGCTTGTGTCTACAATGGAGGTAATAATTAAAGCCTTGCCAGTTTGAAAAGACATGATGGATTAAGGGAAGCGATAGCAGTGGAGGACGATTGACATATAGTGGCTATCGGCGTAGTGGTGGTGCCTTGAAGGTGCCTGTGGAGTGGCGGTGTGTCGGCCTGTGCGTAATCGGGTTACCGTTGGTAATATTGGTTCACTGTGTGGCCAGTGAGGGTCCATACTCACGTTAATGCTGTGAGTGGAAGTGCAATTTTATGGATCGTGAATTGTAAGCTAAGGTAACAATTACGTGACTATTCTACCTGGCATAGAAGGTATGGTATTTTTTTATTATTTTAATGTGAATTATGCAAAGTAATATAGTGAGTTAATTTTACAAGAATTAATTATGGTTCATTGGTCGTGGTAGGCAATTGTACTACCTTCATATTCACGTAATATTTTTCGTGTACGAAAATAAGGATATGGTTGCAAAAATGGAAAAAGATGAACAAATAGCGTAATTATACGTTTTCAACATTATTTTTGGGAAGTTACTAGCAAGAAACTTGTGTTAAACGATGTGCGTGTATTCATTATCTTTTCAAGTTTACCTTCTAAAAGTTTTTATGTGAAAATTAGGCTTAGTTACTTTACTTGATTATGTACGGTGGAAAGTTGGTTTTGACATTGTTCTTGAGTGATACCGCTGGTTAAGCGATGCCGCTGGTTAAGTGATGCCGCTGGTTAAGCGATGCCGCTGGTTAAGCGATGCCGCTGGTTAAGCGATGCCGCTGGTTAAGCGATGCCGCTGGTTAAGCGATGCCGCTGGTTAAGTGATGCCGCTGGTTAAGTGATGCCGCTGGTTAAGTGATGCCGCTGGTTAAGCGATGCCGCTGGTTAAGTGATGCCGCTAGTTAAGCGAGATTATTGTTTACTGTGTTATTATTACATGTCTATAAGGGTCAGGGATGACTGATGCATCCACCCGGTTTTTGTTTAAAGTTTGAATAACTCAAGATTAGTCATTATTATTATTAAACGCAGTGATTGCAGTTTATTTTTGTAACACGTAGTTGTAACTTTAAAGAATATAGAATGAGGTTTTAGTCCGATAGTTAAAATGCTAAAGGTTTACAATAGGCGTAATTCTAGTCTCTGGGTTTTTTTTAACTGTGGTTAATTGTTGGAATTTCTGCAGCCCTGAATAATAATTTCAAGTATTTATTTTTTCAAGATTTTTTGGTACTTAAATGAGTTGATACATAGAGATCATGAAATTGACGTTATTCTTGAAATAATAATCGTTAAAGGTTTTGAAAGTTTATTGTTACTTTGATGGGAAAGTAGAGTCATTATTGGTCAGGAGTAGCCGAGTGGTTGTGTGAACAAGTACTGTGTGTTATTCTTGTTCGCAGACTAGCAGACACACGAGGACGTGTGAATTGCAGGATGGCCGTGTCGGAGTCGTATTTGTTATTATAAAATAACCATATGACGGAAGTAGTCAATAACCGGATAGAGTATTCTTTCATGTAGTATTCGGAAGTTGTTTAACCGGATGTCAATGTAGAAGCATTTATTATTAAGTTAACGGATATCGGAAATGGAGTAACCGGATGTTGGAACTTAATACGTATGGCGGAAGTTGGTTTTTATGAAGGAAGTGTTAATGAAGTGGCGCCACAGTATTGCCGGATGGTGTCACTGCGGCGCGCTACAAGGACCTGTTAAAACGCGATGTTCGGGCAGAGGAGGGGCAGTATTGAACCGACAGTCTACAATGGCAGTATTGAACGAGCGGTCTACAATCGGCAATCTACACTGACAGTCTACATTGGTAGTCTTGGACGAGGAGCACATAATATAATGTGGTCGATAATTACTGCTTGATAATAGCGGTATTCTTGAAGGGCAAATTGCTGCTCGACACCTGACAAAGCGTGGATGCAACTCCTGGAGTTGTCCTAATGTTTCTGTGTATTATTGTGCAATATTTGGTATCGTAGTTGTAATAATTCTAGGGTAATAAACTTTGATTATAATATTTCAGAGTATTATTGTGTTATTCTCGGAGCGTCATCCGTTCGCTCCTTGTTGTCGGCGACGCGAACTCCGACATATATATATATATATATAACTAGCTGTCCCGGCAGACGTTCTGCCCTGAACAAATAAAATTTAGAACCCGATTGCAGCGCCACCTGCCGGGTCCAAATGTAAGCTATCCTATCTTTCAAGTCGGATCAAACTGCACACGGTGTGGAAATTTGATTAAAATCGGTTAAGTAGTTTAGGAGTCCATCGCGGACAAACAACGTGACACGTAATTTATATATATTAAGATGTATACCTACGAAATGTAATTACGTAATACGTAATTAAGTTTCCCTTGCTTTCTACTTGGATAATGGCTAAAAGAACAACAAAAAAATTGACCAAGTGCGTGTCAATCGACGCACAATGAACGGTTTCGTAGAAGTGATTCCATTTAAGGTAACTCTTTATTGTACACCAAAGTATACATAAGAAATAAAACATAGTACAACGGGCGGCCTTATCGCTAAAAAGCGATCTTGTCCAGGCAACCCTTGGCAGGGATTAATATATTTTTAGCGACCAGAAGTGGAAAATAATAAAAAAATATAATCGTAAATAATTATTTAATTTTAGAACAAAACTAATAGTTTAATTACAAACAAACAACCGTTATTAAAGTAACGAAACACAATTACAGTTATGAGAGCGAGGGCGGTCACTGACTGTTATACACAGCGTTCCACGCACCACCGCAATTTAGACAGTACTGAACGTCAGGGCCGGTGTTCCATGTCTACTACCTAGACAGTACTAACCGTCAAAGACAGCGTTCCATGTCTAGTATTAGAGCAGTACCGATTGTCGAAAGACAATGGTCCTTACTCGCAGACGCATTCGTTGGAAATGCGTGCCAACACAACGGAGCGGTCCGTTTTTATACTCTAAGCGTAGTGGAAGGTGGGCGGGGCGACGACGCCGCGCACGTGCCGCTAGCGAACGCTACCGCCGTACTAGCAACAAAAAGTCACCTACCGCCATTATGGATTATAATATTTATAACAGAGCAGCAAAAGGTCCACAGGTGAGAGGCAACATTCCAATCCCTAAATCACTTTAATGTATTATTCCTCCGATTTACACAGAACACTTGCACAGAACTAATCGTCCGCACACTTGACTGTCAGAGAATTACACTGACTTGCCAGCACCACTCCCGCCAGGTTTTGTGCTATAAGAACGAGAAAAAAAAATAATGCAGGTAGTTAACCGAAGTACCGCACACGTATTTCATTAATTAAATTATTTACACTAATTGTAAAAATCACAATAATTATTATTAATTATATTTTTAACAAAGGTAAATTATAGACGTTGGACGAATATGAATGGCTACTAAGCCGGAGCAAACTCTGACTCTCTGTTCACAATACATATATTATAGTTATAAAAATATATAGGTACATAGACATACAAAACAAACAATAAGCACGTTGTACAGTTAAATAGTGCTCCTTTACAAGTCTGTTAAAAGAATTGATAGATTTAGCAGACCGGACGTCTGCCGGCAGAGCATTCCAGAGATGCACAGTCTGGACAGAGAATGATCTTGCGTAAATCTCCGTAGTATGTAATGATGTTCTCAAAGACCTCGAATCACTGTGAAAGAACTGAAAACGTTCTTTAAGATAAGACGGTTCACCCGATGCCGCCTGATAAATCCTAGCGAAACAAGCAGAAAATAAATTAACGCTTGCCGTCACTGGAACCGTCTATGGAAAGATGCCGCATTTTCGCCAGATTTGAGCTTCCTTGCGTTGCACAAACCCTACACTGGTTGATAGGACACGTTTGGCACTTTGAGAAACGGTTTTGATGCACAATTCAGCAGTTTTTGCCAGGTGGTAGGGCATTTGCCCGACTGGATGGCTACCACCCCTGGTGTAAAGTATGTCGCCATAACAACCTTGAGTTGTGTTCCGGCATTAGTGACCCTTAAGAGAGCAACAGCGCATTTGTATCACCTTTGGTGTTTCAAATGTCCATAGGCGATGGTAACCGCTTTCCATTAAGTGGGCCGTCCACCTGTCTGCCGAACTCCTACCACAACGAAGAAAAAACCTTTTTAATTAGGCAAAGACTCTTCAATTAAGTAGAACTAATTTTATTCACATTGCATGTATAGTGACCAGGTTCCAATTTCTCCTAAGAGAGCAGCAGCACATTTGTAGCGACTGGTGTTGCAAATGTCCATAGGCGATGGTAACCGCTTTCCATCAAGTGGGCCGTCTGCCTGTCTGCTGATCTCCTGCAATAAAAAAAAAAGCTTTCCAACTTTTTCTCTTATTACTAATTGACGAGCGTGGCGTCGTTGCGATAGTTAGGCAGCCATTGTTGAATTTGCTCGACCAATGAGACGCGTGCTTGTGCGCAGCGCCCTCTGCTGGTGAGCGGCCGAATAAAACTGTGAAAGAGGAAATGTTGCCAGGAAAGGATGCTTTCCAGGACTGTGACGGCATGTCGTAACAGACGTAATTACTAAGTGTTTGACGTTTATCAATATTTAAAGAAGTTCTTACAGTAGAATAGTTAATTGTTTTGTTTTTGACATTTGGCCATAGAACGATAGAAAGCATTTACTCGAAAATAAACCATACTCAAAAGAGTCGGCAGATAAAGATTAATCTTAAGAAAAAAATATTTGTTGAATTACTTCGGATTACTGGCCCTTTGTGGCTCTAAGAATTACGTTTTTCACCATCTCTTCTCTTCTTCATTCTATCCGTGCAGGAACGGAGAAAGAATACAATTTCCTGCGGCCGGGCGGCCTGTCGTAAGAGGCGACAAAACAACCCACAGCCAGGTGGTAGGGCATTTGCCCGACTGGATGGCTACCACCCCTGGTCTAAAGTATGTCGCCAGAACAACCTTGAGTTGTGTTCCGGCATTAGAGACCAGGTTCCAGTCTCCCTTAAGAGAGCAGCAGCGCATTTGTAGCACCTTTGGTGTTGTAAATGTCAATAGGCGATGGTAACCGCTATCCATCAAGTGGGCCGTCTGCCTGTCTGCTGAACTCCTGCAATAAAAAAAAAAATCTACTAACCCTCTTCCATGATCCATATTTATTCTTACAAGTATCTCGGTTTCTTTCTTTTTTATAGATTTTACGAGACAAATCAGACGAACGGGACCCCTATGGACGAGTATCCTCCTCAAGCGAAGAGGCCACATGCCAGCATGTTCCTCAGCCCATCGCCCTTCGTGTATCCTTTGCCTAGCAATGCAAGCCTGTTCGACTATGGTCATCCGTATCACGGGTATCACGGAGGTCAACCAGATGGTGGCTGCGAGAGACGAGACGGTCAGTGAACTTTGTTATAGTTCTGTAACTATTTTACACAAAAACAGAACCCTTATGTATTTTATTGCCTAAAATCCTTACCTATTTTTTGGCTCAATTATTGTATTATAGGAGCTGCATACGTCTTGTCATCGCAGCGGACAACGCACTACTGGCTAGTGCAACGCGGGAGCGCACATATTAATAGTTGCTCTATCTCGCTCGCACATCATCCGTCCCGCTCACACACTGTACTATATATTGTATTAGCTGTACGACTTGTTAATATTTGACTTAAGGTTACCGTTTCCAAAATAAATCAGTTCACATTAGTCATGGGAAAAATCACTCACCAAGATGGAAAGAGTGATATATATCTTTTTGATACAAAGATATATATCACTCTTTTATATCTTTAACTCTTTATCTTTACAGTGAATAGTGTCAGTGTCAATTGCAGACAAGATGAGTTTATTATCTGTGAGTGATATACTGAATACTGATAAACTGATATGAAAAAAATATAAACAAATAGAGTGAAAAAATATAATAAAATTAATTACATTAAAACAAAATTACACCATAAAACTATAATGTTACCATTTATTTTGGCTTGCTATTTTATCCGCGCAGGAACGGAGAAAGAATACAATTTCCTGCGGCGGGGCGGCCTGTCGTAAGAGGCGACTTAACAACCCACAGCCAGGTGGTAGGGAATTTGCCCGACTGGATGGCTACCGCCCCTGGTATAAAGTATGTCGCCATAACAACCTTGAGTTGTGTTCCGGCATTAGTAACCAGTTCCCAGTCTCCCTTAAGAGAGTATCAGCGCATTTGTAGCAACTTTGCTGTTACATAGGCGATAGTAACCGCTTTCCATCGAGTGACCGTCTGCCTGTCTGCTGATCTCCTGGTATAAAAAAAAATCGGTTTCCTCGTTCACTTACTACGCATGCGCAGTGCGCGGGCTAATCATTCTTTCTAGTCTAGTTTGTTCTCATTCAGATCTATAGTCATCGCGTGGAACAGGAATGAACTAAAGAGTTAAAGATATAAAGACACATTTTGAACGCAAGTGATATACAGATCTAATCACTCTTCGCGTCGGATATATATCTTTTGAGTTAATCACTCAGGAGTTACATACCGCTAGTTCACATCAGCACTCGACAGTAAATACTACTCTCTGTCGTCTGAAGTATCATTTAACCTCAACCTCTCGCCGCTACATTATATGTACTCAAGGCGACGAGATTCGTCAGTGGGTGAACTTCATACACATACCATTATTTCCTTGTTTGAATAGTTACGACAACAAATCAGTCGTTGAAGCTAAGACTCCATTGAATTCGGTCTTCGAATTGTTGTTGGCGTTAAATTCCGTTTAAAAAAGTTAAAAAAGACGAGCGTGCATGACAAGAGTTATGAATGTCAAAGAAGCAAGTGAGGTGTGTAAGAATAAGCCTAAACGGCGCTCTGTTGTTCGTGCCTACCCCGCAAGGGAACTGGCGTGAAGTTATGTATGTATGTATGTACATATAAAAACAAAACAAAAATATACCTACCTACCCCTGGTCTTGAGTATGCGGCCATAACAACCTTGAGTTGTGTTCCAGCCTCACTTTAAAGCGCGGCAGCACATTGGTACCTTTGGTGTTACAAATGTCCATAGGCGATGTAACCGCTTTCCATCAGGTGGGCCGTTTGCCTGTCTGCACTCATGCAATAAAAACAGAACTTGATCTTGAACATGCGCAGTTCTGTAAGCATGACTCATTCGGTTCGTATTTTCTATTAGAATGTTAATTATCTACACTCTAAGATAGTGCAAATTAACTTAATGATCATTAGCTAATTGGTATGTACATAAATACTTTAGAAACTGTTTGTTTCAAAGAATACAAACAGTCTATTGTGTGTTATTTACATCATGCCTACTTCCACGGTAGCAGTTTTTTTTTTATTGCAGGAGATCAGCAGACAGGCAAATGGCCCACTTGATGGAAAGCGGTTACCATCGCCTATGGACATTTGCAACACCAAAGGTGCTACAAATGCGCTGCTGCTCTCTTAAGGGAAACTGGAACCTGGTCACTAATGCCGGAACACAACTCAAGGTTGTTATGGCGACATACTTTAGACCAGGGGTGGTAGCCATCCAGTCGGGCAAATGCCCTACCACCTGGCTGTGGGTTGTTAAGTCGCCTCTTACGACAGGCCGCCCGGCCGCAGGAAATTGTATTCTTTCTCCGTTCCTGCACGGATGAAGCAAGCACGAAAGTGGGCAGCACGAGTATCAAACGTGCAAATAAGTTGCATTTACATACTCGCGCTGCCCATTCTCGTCGTCTCTTTCATGCTTATTGCCGTAGAAGGGGGCTGTAAAAAGATCGAATCGTGTGCTGGGGCACATAGTAGAAGTGAAACTTCAACGGACAAGTGGAAAAACGAATCGCAACAAAATTTTAACTTAAAGTATTACGGGCAGATTGTTAATGTACTTGTTTCAATTTGAAACCTGCCCGTAAAACTTCAAGTTAACATTTTGTTGCGATTCGTTTTGCCACTTGTCCGTTGAAGTTTCACTTCTACTATGTGTCCCAGCACACATTTCGATTTTTCGCAGGTTTACTGCAAATTATGATTTGTTTAGGTTAGGTAAATTTTAATGAATGCGTTTTTTATTTAAACATATGTATGAATGAATCTTTATTTTTAAAAATACAGATAATAGTTATACATAGGATGGTAACAAGGTGAAATGTTCTCACTGTATTTGACCTACACATGGTCATAAAAATATTTCATATTTTATTTTATCAAACAAAAAAACTGAATTCGATCCGGAACAAAAAAAAACCATCCATAGTCTACTCTACCATCATTCCGCCTCTCGTCACGCGGCCGTAACGCTTTTTCGTGACAGAAAAAAAAACCTAGGAATGCTCCGGTGGTTCGGGCATGTGGAAAGAATGCATGATGAAAGAATGACTAAACAGATATACAATGCAAAAGTGGATGGATGCAGAAGTCGTGGAAGGCCACGACACACCTTCCATGATCAAATTGATCGTGTACTAGCAGAAGGTGATGTCAGGAGCCTTAAGAACAGACGAGCGTGCATGACAAGAGCTATGAATGTCAAAGAAGCAAGTGAGGTGTGTAAGAATAAGCCTAAATGGCGCTCTGTTGTCCGTGCCTACCCCGCAAGGGAGCTGGCGTGAAGTTATGTATGTAAAAAAAACCTAATCCCCCCCCTTCTATATAGAAGTTTCACTCAATAATGCAAGTGTTTAATTATAGGTGGCATAACTGTCCGTGACGTGTCATCTATGAACGCGTCCTTCTCTGAGCCAAGAACAGCTGGTCTCCTGAAGAGCGATGATGAGTGGAAGAACATCAACACTATGCTCAACTGCATCCTCAGCATGGTGGAGAAAACTAAACGGGCCCTTGCTATATTGCAGCAGAGAGGTAGGTAAATAATATGGTTTTTCATTTCACATATTCTGAAATTACGCTTGGAGTTGCCTGATCATAGGTATGAAAACAGTACTTTTGGTCCCTGGGAAACGATTTTCCGGGCTGTCGAAATTTTTATAAAACTATACGAACTATAGACCATACATGCATACATACATACATAACTTCACGCCAGTTCCCTTGCGGGGTAGGCACGAACAACAGAGCGCCATTCAGGCTTATTCTTACACACCTCACTTGCTTCTTTGACATTCATAACTCTTGTCATGCACGCTCGTCTGTTCTTAAGGCTCCTGACATCACCTTCTGCTAGTACACGCTCAATTTGATCATGGAAGGTGTGTCGTGCCCTTCCACGACTTCTGCATCCATCCACTTTTGCATTGTATATCTGTTTAGTCATTCTTTCATCATGCATTCTTTCCACATGCCCGAACCACCGGAGCATTCCTTTCCTTACCTTCACCCCGACACTCTCTTTCAGACCAGCTCTCTCTCTTACTTCGGTATTACGAACGCGGTCCGCGAGCGTCACTCCGCAGATTTTGCGCAGTGCTCGCATCTCGACCGCGTTTACTCTACTTTCATGCTCTCTCTTCCATACCCAACTCTCGCTTCCATACGTGAGCGTAGGTACCAGCACCGCGTTGTGTACGGCGAGCTGGGCCTTCTGGCTGAGGTTCTTAGCGCCTAGAAGTTTACCTAACGCTCCATTCAAACTATTCCCCAAATTCAAATTCCCCAATATAATAAAGCAATAATTTAAATATGTAACACATACATATATAAAATCATAGTAGCAACACACACACCAAAACAAGTAACATATTATTACAACTTAGGTCCCGACAAAAACAAAACCCACCTGCATATCTAAAACAAAACACATTTTATTACCTGTCGGCATTTAAACTAATTGTTATTTTTTTATGATCGTCTTCTTTTGTTTACTCATTGTTTGGCATACATTTCTAGAAAACAGCCCATTTTTTTAATGGAACTCTTTGATGGCCGTTTGCGGCCGAGTCATTAGCCAGGTATGGCGGATTAAGTCGACTACGATACGGGCACATTGCATTTGTGCAGTATAAAACGATGGCCTGATTGAAGGAGGGACAGTCGAACGAGAACCACGATCAAAGCGTGACATGTGTACTACAATCGGGGATCTAAGAGTGACGGATTTTGCGCGTTTTATGGAATTACGACCTTCTGCATTACGTCTGGATTCGTTGTGCTCGGTTATATTTGTTTCTTTCTTTCCATTAAGTGGAACTTATCTGCTATTCTCCACCAATAAAATAAAATAACAAGTGCAATGTCAATTCGATCGAAATGAACTAGAGAACTTCGTCAATGACTACATTGCCTCCAATTTCCCTTAGGTGTGGAGCCGACTGAAAGCAACGATATAAAACGCGCGGCGAGCGAAATAATGGCAGCTGCTGTCAGGCAGACGGAGGAGAGAGTCGCCGAAGTCAGGAGAAGAGCAGAGGACGCTGTCAATCAGGTGACTTGTTTGTCCAGATTTGATCCACAGGCTTTTTTATAATCTAATTAACAAACCGGCAAAAATAATTTAAGTAATATTTCGGCCACTAGAATGTGAAATATTATAAAGAGGTAAGATTTGATTGTTTGTGTGCATTGAATAGGCTCCGAAACTACTGAGCCTATTTGAAAAATTCTTTCACTGTTGGGAAGCTACATTATCCCCGGGTGACATAGGCTATATTATATTTTTTTTTAAATTAGGGATCCTTACTAAAACTCCAATAATTTAACCCCAGGTGTAAAAAAAATACCTAAAATATTCTTTACATCACCTGCGCTGCGAAAACTATTGATGATAGAATAAAATAATGTACTACGACTTTGCAGAACACATAATTATTTACAAAAAGTGTCGCGACAGCATATGTCTAACTGCTATAGTTATGCCACAATAAGTGTTCTTTTATTTTAAAAATTTAATTTAATTGCCGCCGCTAGAAAAGGCTCTTTATTTGTATCTTGGTATTCACCCTTATCAAAATAAATTACTTCATATTCAAGACTGCTTCAATACCTTTATATAACTTTTTGAATTATTCAATTCGGACATCCCATTCGAAAGATATCACGAGTTTGAAAAAAGTTGTGTGTTCGCCGCTCACCCTGCTTGGCTAGCTAGGCAGCACCTTATGCGATGTAGGCGTCACTGGGACACGGTCCGTACGGGAGGGGAGTCAATGGCAAGAAATGAAGTGCCGCGCGGCTCACTCGTGCGGTCGACTCCCTACGCAACGGTCGTGTACGGAATCGAATAATTTTAGCTTGAAAATATTTTGTATTCGCATCCCTACTACTAGTACGGATAGGCCGAAATTCGTTTTACAGTCAGTTTGGCCGAATTTAGACATTCGGTCGAAATTCGATTTAAATGCCGAACATTCGGTGCAAGGAAAATGTAAAATACCTACTTGCACTATTTTGACTGAAGTTAATAGAAATCATATCTATTATAACCGTAATATAAAAATTGGCATCTATATACTCTCTTGTTCATTTATTTTAGTTAGGAACATGGAAATCTTAACTTGCAATGTGATAAAAAATAAATAAAATTAGTTCTCGATTCAGTCTTTGCCTAATTAAATAGACTCAAATAAAAATAAAAATAAAATAAACTTATTATTCCTCTAAGAAACATCAGTAAGTAGTGCAACTGCTTAATTATAATGCGTAACTTGAATTAAAAAAAAACACATCTAAGGGACATCAGCAATTATAACTTTAATTTTGAATGAAATCACTTTTTCCGAATTAAACATTCTAAATTTAGAATTATGAAATTGTGATATTGTCACTCAAAGGTCTAAAAATCTATTCTTTTATTCACCTACTCATACTTAAAATTTACTAGAGGCAGTTTATGGTGTAAAAAAGCCAAAAATTCGTCGTTATCAAGTTGACATTGTCAACAGGATGGTTTGCTTTTGAGAAAACGTGGCGAAATCAAACCGAAGTTTGGCCGAATATTTTGCCTCCACCGGACGCTCGGCCGAAGTTCGTATTCGGTTCAAACCACATTCGGCCCATCCCTACTTAGTAGGTAATTAAACTCTACAAAAAAGTTCTTTTTAGATACCCATGCGAAGCCGGGGCGGGCCGCTAGTCCTTTTATAAACGATCCATACACTCTCTTTTCTTTCACCTTTTCCCAATTACTTGGGGTCGGCACAATATCTTCTCCTTCCATACTCTAGAATAGAGATTCTGAAATACTTCCTCTTTCACAGCAGAAGTAAAGAATTAACAATAAATTTAAAGCAATTAAAAGATCCTCCTTCCTTCGAAGATTCTTTTAAATACCATGTTTCTGTATCATTTATGTAAGTCGTGGTAGCGTAATGGCTAGCGCACGCGTCCCACTCCCAAAGGGCGCGGATTCGATCCTGGCCGGAACGCCGCATGCACCACTTAGTTTTCTAATCTAATGTGCATGTTGTTATAATTACCACATGCTAACAACGGTAATGGAAAACATCGAGATGCAACCTGCACATCGAGATAACCGATGTGTCAAATCTGCCAAGCCGCCTTGGACGAGCGTGGCGGGTATACTGTCCGTTCCCCCTATAATGGGAGACCCGAGCCCAGCAGTGGGACGTTTTATAGGCTGATAGTATATCTATATCACTTCGTATGACTGGGTTCTAGTAGAAACTGTGTTGCTATGAGCAGGTGAAAAGACAAGCGCTCCTGGAGCTGCAGCGTGCAGTGGGAGCAGCGGAGACGAAGGCCCTGGAGCTGGTTGCAGAGAGGGGCAAGTTGGACCGGGAGAGACGTCACACCCCTCCTCCTGGGAGGGACCTGAGCCCTAACGCTACTGGACAACAAAATGTAGGGTATTTAAATCCGTCATGATGAACTTAATAACTCGCTAAAACTCGAGAACGGCTGGACTGATTTGGCTAATTTTGGTTTTGAATTATTTGTGGAAGTCCAGGGAAGGTTTAAAAGGTGAGTAAATATGAAAAAAATGCTTGGAATATAGTAAAAACAACAATTTCGCTTTCCCTTAGAAACTATTCCTACCTGTCAAACATTTGATGTTCGTCCCGTCGTTTAGAAATCAATTAAATTTAAAAGTCGTTCAGAAATCAAATTAAATTTAAAAGTGATTTTTTTTTATTTATTTTGATTTTGAATGTCAAACGTTTGATGTTCGTTCCAGTTAAGTTTTGACCACATTTTTTTTACTAAAGTTGAAACATTCTGCAATTGTCATTCAGTTTTTTTATTTATTGATTCTGAGGCGGTACGAAGTTTGCCGGGTCAGCTAGTAGTAATATATTATTGTAACAACTACCGACTTTTGTTGACTTTGTTATGCTCCATCCAAAGATTGCCTGGAATAAGTCACCATGGATGATAAGACCGCCGATTGTACATAGATAACACTTAAATGTACACCATTACAGAAAACTTACGGACTAGTATTATTTACATTGTTACAACTTAGCCCCCCCCCCCCCCCCCCGACAAAAACAAATTCCACAAAGCACATTTTATTACCTTTCGGCATGGTAGTTATTAGCCAGGTGTGATTCTAGGAAATTCGGTCCACGCGGCCGAGCAGACATGTTGCATTTGTACAGTATAAAGCAATGCCCCAATTGAGAGATGAGGCAGTCAAGCGATAACCACGAGCGAAGCAAGACTTGTGTAAATTTGGTAATCTATTTAGTGACGGACTTTGCGCGTGTTATTGAATCGTGCATTCCGTTTGGACTGGTTGTGTTCAGTTATATTTGTACCTGTGTTACACGTGTTTATATAGTTCTAATAAACTCTATAATAGTTCCAACGGCATTTTAATTCGAGTCCTGCAACTCGTAACAATATTATCAGCATTGAAATTTGATTTTTGTACACAGTGCTGTTGGAACTGCGGAAGGAAGGCCCAAGAGACCTGCTCTGGTTGCAACGCGGCCAGGTATTGCGGAGCGTTCTGCCAACACAAGGACTGGGAGAACCACCATCAGGTAATTTTCTTGTATTTTAAGCGTTTTTCAAACTTTTAATTTTTATGTTCGTAGTCTTATGAGCCCCGGGCGGCCGGTACGGCCCGAGGCGTCTCAGCAGCAAATGGTTAAACAAACAACTGTTATTGATTCATCAAAGAATACAATGTCCTGCGGCCGGACCGCCTGTCGTAAGAGGTGACAAAACAACCAACGGCTAGGTGGTAGGGTATTTGCCCGTCTGGATGGCTACCACCCGTGGTCTAAAAGTAAAACATGCCGCCATAACAACCTTGACTTGTGCTTTTTTTTAATTTTCCCCTCCGCCAGACGAACAAGATCTGACCGGTCTTTTTTTTTTGTATATATATTTCTTTTTTTTGTGTCTTTTCTTTGTATTGTCTTTTTTTCTTACTATTATTTTATATTTACGCCTTATCTAGTTACTATTTCTATCATTATTATTATAATATTGTATGTCTTTCAAGACCTTTATTATATTATTACAAGCGCCCCCGGCAGACGTTGTCCTGCCTTTAAACAATAAAATTCTAGAACCCGATCCCAGAGCCACGTACCGGTTCTAATTGCGAATCTAAACCATCCGGGTACCCACTCAAACACACAAAAACAAAATCGCTCCAGGTGATTAGGAGGATTCCAGAACCCGATCTCAGCGCCACCTACTGGTTCTAATTGTGAATCTAAAAGAGTAATATAATTTTTTTTATTCTAAGTCATGACAAAATAAGATTAAAAATCTTGCCAAAAAATTAAAGTTTATAATTAACAAATTAAAAATAGGGGTTGTTCGTAGAGGGGTGAAAATTTAGGGTTGTATGTATTTTTTAATGCTGTATCCTAAAAAATTAAAAATTTACCAAAAAAAAAATTTTTGGGGTGGACACCCTTATCACTTAGGGTTTTGAAAAATAGATCACGAGAATTTTTTTAAATATAAGATAATATATTATTATTATTTATTGACTTTTTTTAGTTTTTATATTATATCTATCTACATACATACATACATACATAACTTCACGCCAGTTCCCTCGCGGGGTAGGCACGAACAACAGAGTGCCATTTAGGCTTATTCTTACACACCTCACTTGCCTCTTTGACATTCATAACTCTTGTCATGCACGCTCGTCTGTTCTTAAGGCTCCTGACATCACCTTCTGCTAGTACACGATCAATTTGATCATGGAAGGTGTGTCGTGGCCTTCCACGACTTCTGCATCCATCCACTTTTGCATTTATATCTATCTATATATATAAAAATCAATTGTTGTTCGTTAGTCTCGCTAAAACTCGGGAACGGACTGATTTGGCTAATTTTGGTTTTGAATTATTTGTGGAATTTACTAAAAACAGCAATTTCGCTTTCCCTTAGAAACTATTTCTACCTGTCAAACATTTGATGTTCGTCCCGTCGTTTGGAAATCAATTAAATTTAAAAGTCGTTCAGAAATCAAATCAAATTAAAAAGTGAAGTATATTTTTTCATTTTTTTGGTTTTGAATGTCAAACGTTAGATGCTCGTTCCGGTTAAGTTTTGACCACATTTTTTTTACTAAAGTTGAAACATTCTGCATTTATCATTCAGCTTTTATATTTATTGATTCTGAAGCGGTACGAAGTTTGCCGGGTCAGCTAGTTACATATTTACAAGTTAGAAGACATAGACTTAGACTTATTTACTAATAGTGTAGCACTGTTTAGCGCAAAGTTGGTCAAGTTCTATTCAAACTCGGATTTATCAGTTTAAGTACCTTATTTCTATGCAAATTTTCATCATTGTTTCTATGTATAATTTTCATTTTTTTTTCTTCTCTTCTTCTTTTTACTGTTATCTGTGGAGGCTTATTAATAGCTTCTCTAAATCTATTTTATTTTTAGTTATTAATAATGATAGCTGTTAGCCCCCCAAATAAAATAAAATAAAAATATACATTATTCTATATATACATACATACATAACTTCACGCCAGTTCCCTTGCGGGGTAGGCACGAACAACAGAGCGCCATTCAGGCTTATTCTTACACACCTCACTTGCTTCTTTGACAACTTCTTGCTTCTTATTCTATGTATAATATCTATATATCTTCAAACGTATCCTTATCTATCTAGTCTTATAACTATTCTTAACTATTTTAATACAATATGTAAGAAAGTCATTTATTTTCTGTTTCGACATCAGCTCTGGCATGTTGTATAACATATTCCTGTTCCTAACTTGTATTCTATATCACTCCTCTCCCGTAAATATGCAGGACACCAGAACAGGATGTTGACTTGTGTTTCGGCATTAGTGACCAGGTTCTAGTCTTACTTCAGAGAGCGGCAGTGCATTAATAGCACCTTTCGTGTTACAAATGTCCATAGAGGATGATAACCGCTTTCCATATCAGGTGGGCCGTCTGCCTGTCTGCTGAACTCACGCAATAATTTTTCGAACCGGCTATTTTAGCCGTGTTTGGTAAGTGGAAGACGGCCAACTTGCATCCCACGCCAGACGCTTGCCAGAATGCTACGAAATTAGCTTGACTTGGGACTGCCAATTTGGCAAAAGATGGACATTTACCCACTACGCCTGTCTAAGGTGCCTTGACAGGTTCGACACGTCCACTCGTCGCAGGGTACAGTTGAAAACTAGCATCGGGCACCTATTGCTTGTCAATTGCTGAACTGCACCTATTTGCTATCATCGTGAGACATACAGTTTTGCTATATAGTGTAGTACCTCTTTCATTTCTTTCACCATATACCAATTAATTGGGGTCGGCACAATAAGTCTTTTCCTTCCACACTTCTCTATTCTGACATACATCTTCTGTCACACCACAAACCATCGTATCATCCTTCACAC
Organism: Dendrolimus kikuchii; assembly: GCA_019925095.2. Classification (NCBI taxonomy): domain Eukaryota; kingdom Metazoa; phylum Arthropoda; class Insecta; order Lepidoptera; family Lasiocampidae; genus Dendrolimus; species Dendrolimus kikuchii. The sequence goes on along the minus strand of CM034410.1, from coordinate 1,498,535 downwards.
AATCCATCCATCTTGTAATATAACATTCCTTTTGTCATGTGACTTTCATCCCTCATTACATGGCCATACCAACTTAATCTTCTTCCTCTCAATTTTGCAGTCACGGGTGCAACTATCAAAGATCCCCTTATCTACTCATTTATATATAAATTCAAAAGTCTTTATTCAAAATGCTTTGCAATGCAATGCAATGCATTGTCAAAGAAGCAAGTGAGGTGTGTAAGAATGGGCCTAAATGGCGCTCTGTTATTCGTGCCTACCCCGCAAGGGAACTGGCGTGAAGTTATGTATGTATGTATGTATGTTTATTCAAAATAAGTTCCACTGGAGAACACTTTTGAAGGTCATACGTATAGGTTAAAATTTAACTTTACTTCCTAGTCTATATACACCGCTTCGCAACGTGTTATTGCTGTTAAGAAGAAGCGGCTACAAACTCCCCGGCAACACGTCTAGCTAAAAAAAATTCTTTATATTTCTTATTCTATTTATATCTCAAGTTCTTTTTTTTGTTCAGAGACACTATAGTGTAGTACCATTATATGATTATTTTTCAATGTGTTGTGAGAAACAAATAAATTTCGTTTTAACGGTTTCAAGCGCGGTAATTTTATTTAATTTTGGTTTTTCCGACGTTTCGGCCACTTTCCAGTGGCCGTGATCACGGAAGACAAAGATGTCAAGTGTCAACGAGTATTGTTAAAGTTTTATTTAGCCATTTTAATATTATATAAAATTATTAGAGCTAGGCGTGTTTGCTGAGGAGTTTGTTGCGCCGCTTATTCTCTTCAAGCCATAACATGTTGCGAAGCGGTAGTAAATTAGATTAGGCTCCCATGAGTAAATAATAACCATAAACAAAATTAAAATTAACAAGTTGGTGGTAGGCTAAATAAAACTTTAACAATACTCGTTGACACTTGACATCTTTGTCTTCCGTGATCACGGCCACTGGAAAGTGGCCGAAACGTCGGAAAAACCAAAATCAAATAAAATTACCGCGCTTGAAACCGTTAAAACGTAGTTTTATTATGTATACAAGTCGCGAAAACTTAAGAAAATATTATCAAATGAATTTCTTCTTTCTGTCAGTCATACTTAACTAATCTTAATTTATTTCGTCCAAGGTATGCAGCGGAAGAGACCAGAAACCAACCACCCTCAGAACTTCACCGCCAGCTCAGTCGTTGGTGAAAACCACTCGAGCTACCACACCCATCACGCCGAACCCACCCACCACAGCACTTTCTACCATAACCACTGACAGATTGCTGACGAACGTAACACCAAGTGACAGGATGGCGTTGTCAACGCTTGCTACCCCCCAGGGTCTGATTGGGGGGATAGGGGGGAAGAAATGACGGCTTAGCAAGGAGCAGTTGGGTACTATACGGTTTCCAAGGAAGATCAGAAGATAGAGATGATACAATCTTTGATCTCTTTGTATGTAATATGAGCAATTTCATTTCGTAAAAATACCGATTAATATTTTATAACACAGCACACATTTAGCTGCTAAACGAAATATCAGATTTAATACAATAATAAAAATAAGCCTACAGGAAGTGTCTGGCAACTGTATATCTTTGTTTCATATATGACATATGTAAAAACTAGCCTGGCTACTTTGACGTAAGTTAACATGGTTTTTTTCCACCTTTGATACCGGCTACCTGAAAAACGGCCCCGCTTTCAGCTTAGCGAATATCCATTCCTTTCTAAGTTTATGTTAAACTACCGATCCTAAAGATTTCATCTTTCCTAAAATCACGTAAGTCTGGGGTGAATGGGATCTCACTCTATCTGTGTGTTTCGTCGTTAATGACTTCAACGCTCCACAATCCGTTCCACTTGAGTTTATGATGGAACGCTCGCAAGCAAGTGGAACGGAAAAAATGGTCTTGTGAGTCTCATGTGGAACGTAGCCTATCTCAGATGGAGCAAGAACATTATTGTATAAATGCTTTTTTTTGCCCAAATTAATAATATTAAATTGTAACAAAATCTCTAATTCTTGAAAGTGTTAATTATATTTCATATTATTTAGCTTAATAGACAATTTACCAAAGATTAATTTATTATTTACTATAAGTTTGTGAATATTGTAAATATTTGATTAGAAGTGCCATAAATTGAAAAGCGTTTGCGAATAGTATTACATTTGTAAATTGTTTTTGCTTTCTTAGTTATAAGCATTTTTCAAAATTTGTAAATAAATTAGATGTAAAAGGAAACATTATAACGTCACATCAACATCATTTGAGATGAATATATGGAATTACAATGACCCATTAAAGTTACTCTTAAAAGCTACAAAACCCTAAAAGACTAGATGGCGCCACTAGTAATCCTTCTCTCGCTTTTTAACATATTTTTAAACCAAGCCAGAAAAAGAAAATAACTTATTGAGCGATGTAGTACTTAATACATTGTTCAATAATGTTGTAAATAAGAAATACATCAAAAAACAAGAGAAGCATGACGTAGCGCCATCTAATTATGCAGGCTGTCTTTTATAGTACAAACAAGACTTACATGCGGGCTTGAAGTTCGTATGCGTTATGCGCAGTACACAGTAATACGGTTCACAGACGGAGCTGAGAGAAGTGTTGTGCTCTCGCTTGGCCCCTATTCGGATTCACATGCCATCTCTTTCGCACAATACACCGTAAGGTGTAATAAACGTTAACATTTGACTGTAGCCGCGCAAACTGACGGAACTAATTGCACTCGAAGCGCATTTAAGTTTTGCACGTACATTAAGCATTCTTTACTCAATTTAGAGTTTAGTATATTTTGTAATATACATACGTGTACTATTTTACTATATTGTCGTAACTCAGACGAACGAATAGAAGTACAGACAGAGCTTATGTGAACAAAAGCGTCAATTGAAGCGAAGCATCTTTTTTTAAAGTTGTGTGCGTTAATTTACGTAATACACACGTGATTTGCGTCTGTGTGGTTAATAGCAATATCTCCACTAGAAACTGGAATAGTCCTTTATCTGATTATTTAATACTAAGTTATTGTAACGCACTATGGCGCGATCGGCTTTCTGTTTCAAAATCAGCTTCCTTTAGCCGACTTCGTTTTTAGAACTCGGGGCTCGGTCTACGTATTTTATTCGTCTAATCTCTCCTCTCTGTAACAATGTGCAATATTATAATTAAATAATACATAACTTAATATTTGATGTATAAAATTTTCGAATTTAATATCCTGTAAGAATTTGTTAATAATATAAGCACAATGAATAAAAAACAATTTCACTTGTGAATTAAATTAAAATGTTAGTAAATTATAATGTAGTTTTTTTCTTTATAGTATAAAAAATATAGCCCATAAACGGGTCCAAGTCCCGTATCACAGCAGCTTGGGCCAAGTGGCGTGAGGTGACAGGTGTCATTTGCGACCCCAAAATGCCGGTTAAATTAAAAGGACAGGTCAATTAACCCATCATTAGACCTGTCCTTTTGCATGGCAGTGAAGCGTGGCCTGTACTTGAGCGACACAAGCAAGAACTGTGTGTCATGGAGATGAATATGCTGCGATGGATATGTGGTGTGACGCGGAAAGACCGTGTCAGGAACTCCCGCATCCGCGGCAGTCTTCATGTCCGTGACATAGCAGACAAACTGCAAGAGTGTCGCTTACGCCGGTGCGGTCACATTTTACGGAGACCGGCTAATTATGTGGGGAACAAATATCCAGCCATGCCGCGTCCGCCAGGTCCCGGTCGAAGAGGCAGGCCCAGGAAATGTTAGCTTGACGTTGTGAAGGATGACATGCGTACCAATGGTCTCAAAACGGGGGATGCTGAAGACCACGCGAAGTGAAGTAGAAAAAGTAGGAAAGCGCACCCTGGGCGTCGGATTTAATGCTCGCATAAACGTCCTGCTACTAGACTCAGTCTCCCCATTTTTATAGGAGAACGGACAGTATACCTGCCATGCTTGTCCAAGGCGGATTAGCGGGTTTCCCACATCGATTATCTCGATGTGCAGGTCTCATCACGACTTTCTCCCTCGCCGTGATAATTATAGCAATATGTATATTAGGTCAGAAAACTACTGAAATGGTGCATGCTTTCCAGCTAGGATTCGAAGCCCCGGGCAATTCAGGACGTGTGCACTAACCATTGATCTGCCATGACTTTTTCATTTGTTTCATTTTACTTGACATTAAAACAATACTCATTGACACCTAACTTTGTATTCTGTGATCACGGCTACTGAAAAGTGACCGAAATAAGAATCAAATGAATACTTGAGGATTTTTTAATAATCGGTAGCCACACATTCATAGCTATATACTTTAGATTTGCAATTATTTAGTTAAATTAATCACTTGCAATGCAGTCTCGATAGCGATCAAACGGTAAATGTTTGAACCAAGCGTGGGCCTGATTCATGAACCAAAAGCAACGGTTATTATATATCAAAACAAAGAGAATTTTGCTGTCTCTTTTTTCCCATACACATTCTATGTAGTTAGAGGGGCAAAAGCATCAATTTCAATTATCTGTATTTGACCATAAATTTGTGGAACTTGCCAATAAGCCGTGTGTGACAGTTTGGCAACAAATTTGTGGTGGTTCCCTCAAATTGCGAAACGCAAGCTAAGTCTTTATCATCATTTGGTCAGACACTTTCCAGTTGAGTAATTAATTTCGATTTAAGTACATGTCTGTCCAAAGGACGATAAGGACTTATTCGCTATTTAACTAATTACTCAACTAATGCTATTGTAATTCATGCTTAAGCTAAGCAAGTTACAGTTTTACAAAGTGAAACCTGCGCAGTGAAATAATTTTAGTAGCGCGCGACAGAGTACGCATCGTCAAGCGGAACAGAGCTAAGAATGCATAGCAAGCCCTGCCTTTTGCAACGTTGTTGTAAATGTTATGGGAATTATTGGCTATTAATAACACTATTAACTATTCAATTCAAATTCAAAAGTTTTTATTCAAAATAAGTTCCACTGGAGAACAATGATCAATCAATGGAGGAATTTAATGACTTGTTGTCTATACAGAACATTCATTGCTATGCGGATCACAATACCGGTGACGCCAGATACACCAATCGCGTCAATATCCCTCGGTCGCTGATAGAAGAGACTCGGGTCAGACTTATGTCTGAAGTTGAGAACTCCACGGAGCGAGTTTCTGAATGGGGTCGACAAAGTCCAGTTTAACCCCACGAAGACACAAATCTGCGCATTTTCTACCAAAAAGACCCCATTTGTCCCTGCGCCACAGTTCCAAGGAACCCATCTTACTATCTCCAATAGTATCAGGATCCTTAGTCTCGACATAACAAACGAAGTGCAGTTTCGGGGTCACCTGGAAGGCAAGGCTAAACTTGCCTCCAAAAAGCTTGGTGCGCTAAGCCGGTCCAAGCAGTTTTTTTTTTTGAGGCGAGGGAAAATGCTTAACCGATTTACGCACAAACTGGGCCGTTGCTAGGGGAACGACACGCGTCGGTCGGGGGCGATAACACTCGTCGTCGTCACAGAATAGTGTGGAAGAATCCGAGCGTTGCTGCACGAGCGAGCAACCCCAATACCCACTAAAAACCCCCTCCTCCCTGTCGAGCCTGCGCTTTTGTTTGTGTTGGAAAGGCTGAGATTTAGAACACAGTTACGCCCAGCCGACAGGTCCAAGCAGTACTTCATTCCGCGGCAACTACTTGCGCTGTACAAAGCGCAAATCAGACCGCATATGGAGTACTGCTCACATCTATGGGCTGGAGCACCCGCTTGTCAGACTGACCCGCTCGACTCCATCCAGCGTCGCGCCGTTCGTATCGTCGACGATCCCATACTAACAGGCGGTTTAGAATCGCTCAGCCTTCGAAGAGACTTTCCGTCCCTCTGCGTATTTTACCGCCTGTATAACGGGGAGTGTTCCGAAGAACTGTTCAATCTGGTGCCAACGCCTCACTTTTACAACCACATATTCACCCCCATTTCCTTGAGCTCCCATGCTCAACTACGCAACGGTTCTCTACATTTATTACGCGTACAACAATGATCTGGAGGGAACTTCCCGCCGCGGTTTTCCCTTTGCGCTACGACATGGGGTTCATTAAGAAAGGCGTTATAAAAATGTAAACACTTTTCATCAGGTAGGCCGTCTGCCTGTTTATCTGCTTCAGGCTATAAAAAAAAACAATAGTAAATTAATATCAGATATAATAGTGCTGTATGTACTATGATATGTAATGTGTTTATATAGTATACTAGCTGTCCCGGCAGACGTTGTTCTGCCCTGAAGAAATAAAATTTAGAACCCGATTGCAGCGCCACCTACCGGGTCCAAATGCGAGCTATCCTATCTTTCAAGTCGGATCAAACTGCACACGGTGTGCAAATTTGATTAAAATCGGTCAAGTAGTTTAGGAGTCCATCGCGGACAAACAACGTGACACGTAATTTATATATATTAAGACTAGCCGTCCCGGCAGACGTTGTTCTGCCCTGAAGAAATAAAATTTAGAACCCGATTGCAGCGCCACCTACCGGGTCCAAATGTGAGCTATCCTATCTTTCAAGTCGGATCAAACTGCACACGGTGTGCAAATTTGATTAAAATCGGTCAAGTAGTTTAGGAGTCCATCGCGGACAAGCAACGTGACACGTAATTTATATATATTAAGATAGTAAAGATTTTTATTTATTTTAAATATTTTGAATGTTTTATATTATTTACTGTCTACACCGCATAGTGTCGGGGTGAAGGTAAGGAAAGGAATGCTCCGGTGGTTCGGGCATGTGGAAAGAATGCATGATGAAAGAATGAATAAACAGATATACAATGCAAAAGTGGATGGATGCAGAAGTCGTGGACGGCCACGACACACCGTCCATGATCAAATTGATCGTGTACTAGCGGAGGGTGATGTCAGGAGCCTTAAGAACAGACGAGTGTGCATGACAAGAGTTATGAATGTCAAAGAAGCAAGTGAGGTGTGTAAGAATGGGCCTAAATGGCGCTCTGTTGTTCGTGCCTACCCCGCAAGGGAACTGGCGTGAAGTTATGTATGCATGTATGTATGTATGTATGTCTACACCGCCACTGTCATGTTTGAATATTTTTCTTAGTTTAGGGGGTTGCCTGGAAGAGATCGCTTTAAGCGATAAGGCCGCCCTTTGTTCAACATTTATTGTATCTAGTTTTTAAGTTTAAATTTAGGTGAACAATAAAGTGTTTTCATTCGTTCATTCATTCATTAATAAATGAAGTAACGGTTCATTGAAACCGCAAAACATTGAACTCTTCACCATAAAGAATAAAAACCACATGCTTATGGAATTTTAAGGTCATCGTGCCTTATGTTGTGGGAAGTGATAACAAGGTGACTAATACTTCCTCGAAAGACGCGGTCATGCACCTAATAGTGATTCAAATTTAGTATTGAAGTAAACATTTTGAAATATTACATAGTAAAATTCATTAAGGAAATTGGGATGTGAACACGTCTATCTATACTAATATTATAAAGAGGTTATGTATAAAGTTTGTGAGTTTGTTTGTAGGAAGTAATCTTTTGAACTTCTGAACTGATTGCGAAAATTCTTTCACCAGGAGAAAGCTACATTATTCCTGACAGACATAGGATATAGTTGATTGTGATTTTTTTTTAATCACGCCCAGCGAAGTGGACACGGTTGTTTGTGGGAAGTAATCTGTTAAATTACTGAACCAATTTTGAAAGTTCTTTCACCAGTAATAAGCTACATTATTCCTGAGTGACAGGTTATATTTGATTTTGTTTTTTTTAATGTGAAATATAAATTCTGAGGAAAACGGGCGTGCGCTGACTAAATAATAAATAAGTCCCAGGGTCATTCTCTAGTGGGCATTGACTTGAGAAAGGATAGCTTTTACCATGGGCAGTTATATGATGGCTTATCTTGAGTAGCACCCAACAAAGTGGGCGCGGGAAGGAGTGTGTTTCACATGGGCACTTGTATGTTGGCTTATCTCGAGTAGCACCCAACAAAGTGGGCGCGGGAAGGAGTGTGTTTCTCATGGGCACTTTTATGTTGGCTTATCTCGAGTAGCACCCAACAAAGTGGGTGCGGGAAGGAGTGTGTTTCTCATGGGCACTTGTATGTTGGCTTATCTCGAGTAGCACTCAACAAAGAGGGCGCGGGAAGGAGTGTGTTTCTCATGGGCACTTTTATGTTGGCTTATCTCGAGTAGCACCTTACAAAGTGGGTGCGGGAAGGAGTGTGTTTCTCATGGGCAGTTATATGATGGCTTATCTCGAGTAGCACCTAACAAAGTGGGCGCGGGAAGGAGTGTGTTTCACATGGGCACTTGTATGTTGGCTTATCTCAAGTAGCACCCAACAAAGTGGGCGCGGGAAGGAGTGTGTTTCTCATGGGCACTTGTATGTTGGCTTATCTCGAGTAGCACCCAACAAAGTGGGCGCGGGAAGGAGTGTGTTTCTCATGGGCACTTGTATGTTGGCTTATCTCGAGTAGCACCCAACAAAGTGGGCGCGGGAAGGAGTGTGTTTCTCATGGGCACTTTTATGTTGGGTTATCTCGAGTAGCATCCAACAAAGTGGGCGCGGGAAGGAGTGTGTTTCTCATGGGCACTTGTATGTTGGCTTATCTCAAGGAGTGCCCAACGAAGTGGGCACGGGAAGCAATGTTTTTCCCATGGGCAATTATATGTTGGCTTATCTCGAGTTGGGCCCAGCGAAGTGGTCACGGGTCAGATAGTAATATGATAAATCAGTTGTGGATATTGATTTTGTACAATAAATTTAAAAAGGAAAAAAGTCCTTGGAGCACCATGTTTTTGGCTATATTCATCATCTATCCCTCGTGAACAGTACTTTTTTACTGGATGAATGGAATCTATGTCCTATTTTATGTCCCTGATAAAGTGTATGTAAAATATCGTGACGATATGTTGCATAGTTAAGACGTGAATCCGTGTTTATAATATAGGTAAGACATTTTTTTTTAAGGCGGGGGAAATGATTTTCCCAGAATACCGGGTCCTTTGCTAGGGATTAGCAAATCATGATAGCCGATCATGGAGGCATTCTACTGAGGGCAATTCAAACAGTAATCGACCGACTTGTGTGGAGACTCAAACCCAAATGCCCAGAGGCTAATACCCCACTAAAACCACCCTCCTCCCATGTGCCCCGCGCTTTATGGCAGGAAAGGCATGAGACTTAGAACGTAGTTACGCCCACGCTGATCCTAGCGCAATAAGTGCCTGAGAAAGCCCCTGGAAGAGCTAACTCACTTCGACGACAGGGGTGAAGACTCCTCTGCTCCCTTGATGCATGAGGGCCCCTGAAGCGGTATTAGTATTAGGTAAGACTACGTCATCTCTTGTCAGCAAAATGATTGGCTCCGATAGGCGTCCTATAATACCGCGCCTGGGGATTTCTTTGCTTGATAAAGGACCATTTACACGGAGAGAGTTTCTTGCCCCGAAGATACGATTGTCGAAAGCAAAAAAAAATATTATCATATAAACTAAACATCGATATTGTGCGTGGAAGGGCGATAATCGCCTAGTCATTGAATATTGACGTCTCTGTGTAAACAAAATACAAAATAGCGTGCTAATCACCTAGCTCGAAAGGCAAGTCTCGCATTCAAATCGGTTCAAACTAATTTGTACGATACTCGCATGGACTTGAAATAATCTCATACGAGTTCTAGCTTAGACAAGTCGAGAAAGCGTTGGCAAATATCTCGATGCGATTTGTGTCGTAGTGTAAACAAAATTCTTGGTGATTGTGGTGGTGGTGACCTTATGACTATCGTATGACATAATCGTAGGCGAGCTTTCGTATTTTGGTGGAATGTAAACATGTCAATGCGATTATTGTGTAAAGAGTATCGCCTACGAAATTAGTATAATCGTATACTAATTTCGTAGGCGATACTCTTTCTCGCCTCAAAACGTGCGATAAACTGTCTCCATGTAAATGGCCGTTAACACTTTATTATTAACTTGTAATGTTATATATTGTTACGAGTGCGGGACTCGAATTAAAATGCCTTTATTAAAATACTATAGAATTTATTAGAACTATACAAACACGTATAACACAGGTACAAATATAACTGGACGCAACCAGTACAAACTGCACAATTCAATAACACGCGCAAAGTCCGTCACTATATCGCTTATCGAATGTACGTCTTGCTCGTATCGTAATCCTCGCTTGACTGCCTCACCCCTCCGTTCGGGCATTCCTTTTATTCTGTACAAAAACAATATGCCTCGACGCAAAACAATAAAATTCTAAGAATTAGTTCGACACATCTGCCTAATGACTGCCAAAAAACTGTAAACACAAAGTAAACAAAAGAAGTCTAAAAGCGGGAAAGGTAATAAACCAGGTTTATGGCAGGCAGATGTGCATTCATTTTTTGTCGGCATGTAACAATATTGTTTTTAAACAATTGTGTAACAAACACTTCGCGTTTATAATATTAGTTAAGATCATTTTTTTTTAAGGCGGGGGAAATTCTGTTTACGAACAATACTGGGTCCTTTGCAAGGGATTAGACCGGTGTCGCATGCGAGGGGATTACCGTAGTAGTTCGCCCGCAATTGACCAGCATGTGTGGTGACTCAGAGAAGCTGCACGGGCAGCAACCAATACCCACTAAAACCACCCTCCTCCCATGTGCCCCGCGCTTTTGTGAAAGGAAAGGTCTGAGACTTAGAACGTAGTTACGCCCAGTCCGATCCAGCGCAAAAAGTGCCTGAATGTGCCCCCCGGGAATCAGAACACATTCACTTCGTCAGCGGGGGTGATGAATCCTATGCTCCCTTGATAGCTAAAGGCCCCCCGAAAATATTAGTTAAGATCTTTTTTGTTTTTGTTTTGAGGCGAGGGAAAATGCTTAACCGATTTACGCACAAACTGGGTCGTTGCTAGGGGAACGACACGCGTCGGTCGGGGGCGATAACACTGCAGCAATAGTATGCTCTTGGCAGCGCTCCGTCCGCGATCGACGTCACAGAATAGTGTGGAAGACTCCGAGCGTTGCTACACGAGCGAGCAACCCCAATACCCAATAAAAACCCCCTCCTCCCTGACGACCCTGCGCTTTGTATGTGTTGGAAAGGCTGAGATTTAGAACATAGTTACGCCCAGCCGATCCAGCGCAATAAAGTGCCTGGAGTGTGCCCTGGGAGAACTCACCCCACTTAGTTGTGCGGGGGTAGAAGATCCTTTGCTCTCCTAGCAAGCTAAAGGCCCCCCGCGGTAAACGGAACCTAACTCAGGGAGGGAAGTAATGCGCGGACCTGCCTCTCCGGGTGCCAGCTGAAGGCCGGCGACCTCGAGAAGACGCATTGGCACGCGCTGCAGGACTTCTCTCCCTGTCTCGTTTTGCGGCCTCCTTGTTATTAGTTAAGATATTACGTCATGTCTTGTCAACAAACTGACTGGCTCTGATAGGGGGACATCCTCTAATAGTGCGCCTGGGGATTTTGCGTGCTTGATAAGACTTTATTATTAACTTGTAATGCTATATATTGTTTTTAAACAATTGTGTAAGTGACACATGTTACAATAATGTTTATAATTTCATTCATTCAAACATGGTCAGCCTTCTGGGCACCTTACCCATAGAAGACGGTGATCTGGGCTCAGTATTCTACTTATAGTCTTGAGGGACTATGGGCATCCGGGTACCCACTGAAACACACAAAAACCAAATCACCAAAATCGCTCCAGGTGATTAGGAGGATTCCAGAACCCGATCTCAGCGCCACCTACCGGTTCTAATTGTAGATCTATAAGAGTAATATATTTTTTGTTATTCTAAGTCATGACAAAATAAGATTAAAAATCTTGCCAAAAATTTTAAGTTTATAATTAACAAATAAAAAATAGGGGTTGATCGTAGAGACGTGAAAATTTAGGGTTGTACGTATTTTTTAATGCTGTATCCTAAAAAAATAAAAAAAATATGAAAAAAAAACTATTTTGGGGTGGACACCCCTTATCACTTAGGGGTTTGAAAAATAGATAGTAGCCGATTCTCAGACTTACTGAATATGCATAAAACATTTCATAAGAATCGGTCAAGCCATTTCGGAGCAGTATGGGAACGGACATTAAGACACGAGAATTTTATATATAAGAAGATTTATTATTACGTAAATGGTTCGAGATTGTACAACGCGTTTAAAAATTGAAAAAATATCAAGCTGTAGAAGAGTATGCCTGTCTAGCAGACACACTGATGATTACTATACTGATGATTAGTTATATTATTGTGGACTGTATATAAAAGATCGATGCTGGTGTATTCGTAGTTATAGTATATACAATTTATGGTCGTCCGTCGCACTAGCCATCGTGCGGGCGTGCTTTTTTTTTTGAGGCGGGGGCAATGCATTTCGCACACTACCGGATCCTTTACTAGGGACTAGACCCAAGCGACGACAGGTGAGACCAGGAATGGGCACCAGAGTCAAACCACCCTCCTCGCATGTGCCCCGCGCTTTTGGCAGGAAGAGCGTGAGACTTAGAACGTAGTTACGCCCACGCTGATCCTAGCGCATCGGTGCTTGAGGATGCCCCGGGAGAGGCAAACTCGCTTCGTCAACAGGGGTGAGGACTCCTCTGCTCCCTAGATGCTAGAGGGCGTGCGGGCGAGTGCTCGGCGATCCCACGGCAGCCGCGGCCTGCGGCCCAGCCGTGGTCGTGGGGCGGCCCCTCGTCCTCCGCGCATCTCCCCCCGTGCGTGCTCCCACACAAGAGGTATAAATCGGACCAAGGAGATTCCTAAAATGCAACTTCTAGAATTTTTGTCTGTCCGTCTATTGGAGCATCACGTGAAAACTACTGAACTAATTTAAATGAAACTCTACATAGAGCTAGCTTATACGGCGTCTGTGGTTGAGCGGGCTAAGTCTTTGCCGGCCTACCTCACTGCAACGCAGAGGCTCCGGGTTCGATTCCTGGTATAGTAAATTTCGGAAACGCATTTTCTCCGTTATTTACTATGGTCTGGGTGTCTGGGATCGGCCCCAGAGTAGTCTGTTGTATATTATCCATAACACAAGCGTAACTTGCTTAATATGTGTGTTTGTCTGCTGATTATTATTTTTTATTTATTGTATATCCCGGGGCGTAACCTAGGATACTTTTCATCCCGATAGCTGACGTAGTTTCCGTGCAATAGATAAAAACAGAGAGAAAGATGGCGCTGCGATCGCATGTTTTTTTTGATACTACAACTTTTAAATCAATGATTGTCTAATATGTTTATTTAGATTGACTGTATTTTGAAGTGAAACTTCTACATAAACGGGGATCTTAGGATTTTTCTGTCACGAAAAAGCGTTACGGCCGCGTGGAGGAGCGGCACAAATTTAGACTAGACGTGGTGAGAGGCGGCATAATTTTAGAGTATACTATGGATGCGTTTTTTGGTTCCGGATCGAATCCAGTTTTTTTGTTTGATAAAATAAAATAAGTTTCATTAAAAAATGCATTAATTAAAATGTACCTAACCTAATCAAATCATAATTTGCAGTAAACCTGCGAAAAATCGAAATGTGTGCTGGGACACATAGTAGAAGTGAAACTTCAACGGACAAGTGGCAAAACGATACGCAACAAATTTTGAACTTGAAGTTTTACGGGTAGATTGTTAATGTACTTGTCCAATTACAAAATCTGCCCGTAAAACTTCGAATTAAAATTTTGCTGCTTATCCGTTGTCATTCGTTTTTACACTTGTCCGTTGAAGTTTCACTTCTACTATGTGTCCCAGCACACATTTCGATTTTTTTTCTTTCTTTTTTCTTAAAAATAAAGACTTATATCCTAGTAAATTTTATCTTATTTACTAATACACTTATATGTCTATTTAATTACTTTCTTACTTACTAATAAATTAAACTAAAAATAAACTATATATACAAACTAAAATTAAAGTATAAAATCTAGTTCTAGACCGCTCTCAGTCGGAAACGTGCCCAAAAGACTGGCCACATTGCCTCTCTGAATGGCAATGCTGATGCGCTGTGCGAGGTATAAACCAGTCTTTTGGTCACGTGAGACATCTACCAGACGTTTGACTATGTCCCGATAATTTTCATCCGTGCAGGAACGGAGAAAGAATACAATTTCCTGCGGCCGGGCGGCCTGTCGTAAGAGGCGACAAAACAACCCACAGCCAGGTGGTAGGGCAGTTGCCCGACTGGATGGCTACCACCCCTGGTCTAAAGTATGTCGCAATAACAACCTTGAGTTGTGTTCCGGCATTAGTGACCAGGATCCAGTCTCCCTTAAGAGAGCAGCAGCGCATTTGTAGCGTCTTTGGTGTTGCAAATGTCCATAGGCGATGGTAACCGCTTTCCATCAAGTGGGCCGTCTGCCTGTCTGCTGATCTCCTGCAATAAAAAAATAAAAAAAAGCTTGTGCGCCTCAGGCCCCCATGGTCCCAGGGTCTCGACCGCAAAAGCCGCAAATATGTAGCCATTTCCGATGGCTGAGTATTTGCGGCGTTTTAGGGCCTCCTGTTGTGCAGCAGCTGTACCGGTAGACATGCTATTTACGTTTTGCTTCTTACTAATTAGAACAGACGAGCGTGCATGACAAGAGTTATGAATGTCAAAGAAGCAAGTGAGGTGTGTAAGAATAAGCTTAAATGGCGCTCTGTTGTTCGTGCCTACCCCGCAAAGGAACTGGCGTGAAGTTGTGTATGTATATAATTACTTTCTATCTATTATATATTCATTTAGTTTTACACTTATCTGTAGTTACATGTTTTTTGCTAACGACTTATATCTATTTACGTTTTGCTTCTATTTATACTGTTACAACTTAGCCACCGACAAAGACAAATTCCACGAAGCACGCTATTACCTGTCGGTATTTGAACCAATTGTAATACATAATATTTTCTTAAGTTTTCGCGACTTGTATACATAATAAAACTACGTTTTAACGGTTTTAAGCGCGGTAATTTTATTTGATTTTGGTTTTTCCGACGTTTCGGCCACTTTTCAGTGGCTGTGATCACGGAAGACAAAGATGTCAAGTGTCAACGAGTATTGTTAAAGTTTAAGATTAAAGATTAAGATTAAATAATAACCATAAACAAAATTAAAAATTAAATAATTAAAATTAATAAGTTGGCGGTAGGCTAAATAAAACTTTAACAATACTCGTTGACACTTGACATCTTTGTCTTCCGTGATCACGGCCACTGAAAAGTGTCCGAAACGTCGGAAAAACCAAAATCAAATAAAATTACCGCGCTTAAAACCGTTAAAACGTAGTTTTATTACAATTGTAATACCTTTATGATTGCCTTCATTTGTTTACTTATTTATTGGTTATTGTGGAGAACAGCCTATTGTACTCGTTTAGGGCCGTTTGCAGGTATAATTAACCAGGTGTGCGGATTACGATTTCTAGGAAATTAAGTCGACGATACGGGCGGACACACTTGTATTTGTGAAGTATAAAACGACGCCAGGATGGAGAGAGGGGTCAGTCTAGCGAGAACCACGATCTAGGCGAGACTTGTGTACATTCGATAACGTATATAGTGACGGAGTTTGCGCGTGTTATTGAATCGCGCATTACGTTCGAACTGATTGTGTTTAGTTATATTTGTACCTGTGTCATACTTGTTTGCATAGTTCTAATAAATTCTATAGTAATTCCAACGGCATTTTTAATTCAAGACCCGCACTCGTAGCAATATATTTCAGCTTGGGAGTTAGCGACTTCAATATGCCAGGTGGTAGGGAATTTGCTCGACTGGATGGCGACCACCCCTGGTCTAGAGTATGCCCCCATAACAACCTTGTGTTGTGTTCCGGCATTAGTGACCAGGTTTCAGTCTCCCTTAAGAGAGCAGCAGCGCATTTGTAGCAGCTTTGGTGGTGCAAATGTCCATAGGCGATGTTAACCGCTTTCCATCAAGTGGGCCGTCTGCCTGTCTGCTGAACTCCTGCAATAAAAAAAAATAAAAAAAATGACTATCAGATTTTCCTGCAATACAGGTTTATTTATTATTATTTATACAGCATTCTATTAGGCCAAGGTGACGGCTCAAGAATCGTGCCGGGGACTATAAAGTTTAACAAAACGCTACAGCCAATTATATTTCAATTTTTTAATTGAACACAAAAGGTGCAGTAATTTCGTTAGTATATCCAAAATCTTGAGTTAAAAGCTCAAAGCAAACGTCACATCTCGACTACAAACGCTTCTACTTCATCGGGCATTAAGATCCCGTCGCCTCGAGCAGCGTCATGTTCCCCTTTGTGCTTTTCAGGGCTTGGACATTGCTTTACCTCTTTACTGTTGATATTTTTGAAGAGCTTTGCTGTCTAGTAGATGAAAGAGGTCGCTGTTGCATGTTTAGATGTCAGATATGAAGTGCTTCAGGCGTTCTGATGAGCTGGGACCAATTTAGAGCGTTTGTTACCCAACTTCAAATAAAGGAGGAGGCTCTGAATTCGACGTGCATTTTGTTTTATGTATCAGCAATAACCTTTTTTGTGTCTGAAGCGATTTTGTTAATTCTTTTTGCGTTGGATTTAATAAACCTTCAAAATGTTCCCATTTTTTTTTTTTTGATATTAAACTTTGGATTCTGAAGATTATTTTTTTATTGCAGTTCAGCAGACAGGCAGACGGCCCACTTGATGGAAAGCGATTACCATCGCCTGTGGGCTTGAATCCATGCAGGAACGGAGAAAGAATACAATTTCCTGCGGCCGGGCGGCTTGTCGTACGAGGCGACGAAACAACCCACAGCCAGTTGGTAGGGCATTTGCCCGACTGGATGGCTACCACCCCTGGTCTAAAGTATGTCGCCATAACAACCTTGAGTTGTGTTCCGGCGTTAGTGACCAGGTTCCAGTCTCCCTTAAGAGAGCAGCAGCGCATTTGTAGCAACTTTGTTGTTGCAAATGTCCATAGGCGATGGTAACCGCTTTCCATCAAGTGGGCCGTCTGCCTGTCTGCTGAACTCCTGCAATAAAAAAATACAAAAGACACTATTATCTGCTATTAGGGGAGGTGTTGTGTACTACAATTAAAATTAAATATAATCAAATTTATTTACATTTCTTTTCTTACACTGGCAACTTCACCATAATAATAGAAAAAGTAAAAAATGACAGATAACTTCCTTCACTACAATCGGGCCCGGCACGCGACTGCATGTCTACAATTGGGCGAGTTCTTGATACGTAGTATCCATAGAGTTTGTGAGTTCTTGCCAGTTTTTATACAACGAAACAGGGGGCAATATATTTTATTTTTATGTCACATACTTAAAGAGTGGGTGTTGAGTTTACAACCTCGAAATTTTTGAAAATATATTTTCGTAACGGAATGTCAAAAATCCCTGTTTTTTTTAAATTCGTTTTTTTTATTACTTTTTTTAATACTTTAGACCAGGGGTGTAAGCCATCCAGTCGGGCAAATGCCCTACCACCTGGCTGTGTGTTGTTTGGTCGCCTCTTACGACAGGCCGCCCGGCCGCAGGAAATTGTATTTTTTCTCCGTTCCTGCACGGATAGAAAGTCTGTTGTAGCCATAATAAATAAATCTTCGTGAACCGCAATTGAGACGAGTGGCCATGTCTGGCAATTAAGCCTGACGGAGTCCGAGTCGCGTGTCACGTGGCGCCCTCTAGTGTTGATTTAAAACTGGCATTCACCACACGTCTGGGAAAGTGAGGATAAACTTAAATTGACTTTTTTTTATTGCATGAGAGCAGACGACTCGCTTGATGGAAATCGGTTACCATCGCCTATGATGGACATTTGTAACACCAAAGGTGCTATCAATACGCTGCCGCTCTCTAAAGGGTGACTGGAACCTGGCCATAAATGCCAGAGCACAGCTCAACCTTGGGCAAATTCTAGACCAATACTCCATTTCCTTCAGCTCCCACGCTCAACTACGCAACGGTTCTCTACAAAATTCATTCCGCGTACAACACTGATCTGGAGGGAACACCCCGCCGCGGTTTTCCTTTTGCGCTACGACATGGGGTTCTTTAAGAAAGGCGTTATAAAATGTATTAGAGGTCGGCAACGACGGTGACCACTTTTAATCTTCAGGCAATAAAAAAAAAAAGCCAAGGGTGGCAGCCATCCATTCGGGCAAATGCCCTACCACTTGGCTGTGGGTTGTTTTGTCGCCTCTTACGACCGGCAACCCGGCCGTAGGTAATTGTATTCTTTCTTCGTACCTCCACGGATAAAACATAGTTATAATGATAATGATAGCAGAAGGTGATGTCAGGAGCCTTAAGAACAGACGAGCTTGCATGACAAGAGTTATGAATGTCAAAGAGGCAAGTGAGGTGTGCCTCACTACACTCACCAATAAGCCTAAATGGCACTCTGTTGTTCGTGCCTACCCCGCAAGGGAACTGGCGGGAAGTTATGTATGTATGTATGTATGTGTGTATGTATGTATGTATAATGATAATCAACTATAAAATTACTAACCAGTGCCTACCTCGGACAACGATTCACTATGGTAATTCAGCTAGGAAACCGAACCAGCCTTCTGGGCACCTTATTCATAGAAGACAGTGACCTGGGCTCAGTATTCAACTTACAGGCTTGAAGGATTGTAGGTACAATACATTATAAATTATATACTACCAGCTGTCCCGGCAGACGTTGTTCTGCCCTGAAGAAATAAAATTTAGAACCCGATTCCAGCGCCACCTACCGGGTCCGAATGTAAGCTATCCTGTCTTTTAAGTCGGAACAAACTGCACACGGTGTGATAATTTGATTAAAATCGGTCAAGTAGTTTAGGAGTCCATCGCGGACAAACAACGTGACACGTAATTTATATCTATTAAGATAATATAATAAATAGATAGATAACACTCAATAAAACTACGTTGTAACGGTTTTAAGCGCGGTTGTTTATTTGATTTTTATTATTCCGAGACGTTTCGGCCCATTTTTCAGTAGCCGTGATCACTGGAGATAAAAATGTCAAGTGTCAATGAGCATTGTTAAAGTTTTTATTTAGCTTACCGCCATCTTGTTCATTGTAATTATTTGGTTTTAATTTTGTTTATGGTTATTATTTACCATAAACAAAATTAAAACCAAATAATTAAAATTAACAAGTTGTGTACTGAAAAGTGGGCCAAACCTTGGATTTCTTCCAGACAACCCCAGGAATTAATTGAGATGATAATGGCGATGGTGGTATAGGTAACATATAGGACGAATTACTTACTTTTTAATAATAAATACATAAATTATATATGTATATAGCATATATATATATGTATATATATAGTATATATATATATGTATATATATATATATGTATATATAGTGTATATATGTAGATATATATATATATTACATAACATCACATCACGCCAGTTCCCTTGCGGGGTAGGCACGAACAATAGAGCGCCATTCAGGCTTATTCTTACACACCTCACTTGCTTCTTTGACATTCATAGCTCTTGTCATGCACGCTCGTCTGTTCTTAAGGCTCCTGACATCACCTTCTGCTAGTACACGATCAATGTGATCGTGGAAGGTGTGTCATGGCCTTCCACGACTTCCACGTGAAGTTATGTATGTATGTATATATGCAGAAATTTTATATATTAAATATATATACACGTAATATACGTATGTACAAAATATATAAATATTTAATTTATATTCATCTAAAACAATATATAATAAAACCTAAAAAAAAAAATTTAGGTATTTATATATTGTTTTAGATGAATATAAATTAGTCACACAAATTATTATTATTTTAAAGTGTTTTCTCAAAAATGAGATATATTTTATAAAAATTAATATTAATAACATAAGTAAAAAAAGTAAGAAAACACTTGACTTTCGTTACACGGTGTATGTTAGGCAGTAACATCGATGGGTCATTGTTCTAATCAAGTGTTTAATTGCGAATGACTTATTATGTGTCATGTATGAACACGAGTACCTACTTCCGATGCTTAAAAATGGTTACAATTGCAGGGAATTTCCTTGAAGAGACCGCCGTTTGGCCTTGATTCGATATGTATTAGTCAGCAAGCCAAAGTTGAAGGTTCGAGTAAGTTCTCTCACCCTTCTCTTACTCATCTTTCATGATGTCATCTTCTATCCTTTAAATTGGAAAAGATGACTGCACAGTACCAATTTAATCCATGACCACGTCATTACACATAAACTGAGTACAAAGTTATTTTTACATTTTATATTACATGTTGCTTTTAGTGTATAATATTATACATACATACATACATAACTTCACGCCAGTTCCCTTGCGGGGTAGGCACGAACAACAGAGCGCCATTCAGGCTTATTCTTACACACCTCACTTGCTTCTTTGACATTCATAACTCTTGTCATGCACGCTCGTCTGTTCTTAAGGCTCCTGACATTACCTTCTGCTAGTACACGATCAATCTATAATATTATTAATATTATATATATATATATATATATATATATATATATATATATATATATATATATATATATATATATATATATTGCAGGAGTTCAGCAAACAGGCAGACGGCCCACTCGATGGAAAGCAGTTACCATCGCCTAAATACATTTGCAATACTAAAGGTGCTACAAATGCGCTGCTGCTCTCTTAAGGGAGACTGGAACCTGGTCGCTAATGCCGGAAAACAACTCAAGATTGTTATGGCGGCATACTCTAGACCAGGGGTGGTAGCCATCCAGTCGGGCAAATACCCTACCACCTGGCTGTGGGTTGTTTTGTCGCCTCTTACGACAGGCCGCCCGGCCGCAGGAAATTGTATTATTTTTCCGTTCCTGCACGGATTATAGATACATTTATATAAATTTATATAGAAGGTGGACTGAGCTATTTGTTCCAATCAAGCTAATTGAAAAACAATAAACTTTACACTTGTTTAGGCAAATTATTTCGATTGGTTCATTCGTTTGATTGTATGATCGGAATGAAATCAGTCACGCCGACATCTTCCGATCTGTTCCCTTCTAAGGAGGCTTACTGGGCAACGCTATTATGTCATTATGCGACGACATTGGAGGGATAAAGCCACAGAATATCGCCTACCCAACCGCGCGCGGACAAACCACCAGCTCCGCAGCCCTTTGTGCTAATTTTAATCATTTTTAACCGCTATATTTGTGTGTGACAGAAAACAATTTTTAACGCCACTTTAAAACCAAGATGTCTCTAGGCTTGCCGAATTGGGAGAAGTGCAGTTTCGAAAGGTCAAAGTTAGTGGCTTGATTTTCCTTCCCATATGATCAATCGGATGCAACGAATGATCTAATTGTCCTGCCGTCCACTGTTCTTGAGTTATATTATCGAAGGCCGCACCAGTCCAGGAGGTATGGCAATTGATATACAACCGCCGCTACTTGGTGTGCATTAAGGGAGGTAGGGAAAGATCTCAAAATTTACCCTTTCTTAATTGCAGATAGTGTGAGTGCAACGCCTAGGCAGTACGCTAATCCAGAAAGGCGAGAAAAAATGTAAATTCGGAATGCAGTCCGGAATAAGAGAAAGGAAAGGACGGTATAGATAGCAACACCAGACACTCTACAATCAATGCGGGCTTCGTAAAGACTGGCACGTCTTCTTCTTGGTTCTCTCTTCTCTTCTTTTGGTTGCTTGGATTTAGTGGACCAGCTAAGTATGGCACAGTAGGCGCCTCCCCAGCAATGCAGTTATTGTCCAAGTGTCTTCATATATTGTACTGTACTGACTTTTTAAGGTTCACGTTTGATCACTGTCTCACCTGATGTTTAATGACGACGCGGTCTAGGATATAGCACGTTTACCTAAGCTACGTTCCATCAGGGACTCACAACGACCACGTTTACGACCGCGATTTTCCTTTCCACTTGCTCGCCGGCGTTACAATCGTAAACCCAAGTGGAACGGCTATTCGACCCACCTCTTGACATGGGTCGTTGTGAGCGTTGTGTGATCGAAAATGATGACGTCATGACGTCGCCTTGTGGAACGGCTAACGGAGCATTTTGGGCATTGTGAGCTACTAATGGAACGCTGCTAGAAGATAGCTATTCACTTGTGACTTGAATTTAAACGTGACAATGACTTTCATGTCGGTTGTGTACAATGACGTCACTTGTCCCGATATTTCCGAAAGCCATGGTCCCCCTAGCCATCGGTGTCGTGTCCACACGCCGTTGAAAAGTCCTCGATTCATTTCAAAGGTCTGAGAGGCGATTTAATCATGGCCCGTCATCGGACTACAAGAGTGCCCGACCGGTCTGTGCAAACGTCATTCGCAAACGTCAGACTTACGAAGAGAAAGCGGACTGGCCGTTTGTTTCGATTAAGCTAATTGAAACACATTAAACTTTACACTAAATCCGCTTTCTGACATTCGTAGAATTAGAAGTGAAAAAAACACGTAGGTATTACATCTGTGGCACCCCTACGCTTTGCTCTGAGATTGAAAGGAGATGTTGTGCTGTGCAATTTTATGTACTAAAAATGTGTAAAATTACTCTAAAATGAACAATAGTTGTAGGATATTGATAGTTTTTGAGTAGCAATTATGTGTGTTGTGAGAAATGTGAACTGTATAGTCAAATGTGGCCTTTCGAGTTGTCACAAGAACTCCGTTGAATGGCATAAGCTTATCAGCTTAACCTTAACCTACAGTTCAGCTGTGCTACACATAGGCTCAAGAAAATGAAGAAACTATATTGTAATCTAAGAGCTTAAAGGCCTAGTTGCCAAGCCATAAACCTAAATAAATAAATAATGCTCTGACTTATAGCACCCCTGGGGAAGAGCATCCTCTTCACCAACAGGGGGGAATGGACGGGATCCCTCTATCTCATCTCCCTATCTTATCCTCTTTTGTCGTCGTCGTCAGCCATTCGCAGTCCACTGCTGGACGTAGGCCTCCCCAAGTCGGCGCCACTGATCCCTGTTCTCTGACTTCCTCATGACCTTGCACAGGTCGTCGGTCCATCGGGCTGGAGGGCGTCCGTCTCCACTCCAGGATTCGTCTGCTCCATCGGCCATCGGTCCTGCGGCAGACGTGACCGGCTCACTGCCACTTCAACTTTCTAATTTTGCGAGCTATGTCGGTTACCTTGGTTCTCTTACGGATATCATCATTTCTAATTCTATACATAAGAGAAACACCCAATATAGCTCACTCCATAGCCCGTTGAGCGACTTGGAACTTGTGGACCAATCCTCTTTATCCCATTTATGCAACGAGCTTCGCTCCAGGTGTTGCGATCATCTATTAGGCGATGGAAATTATTTTACATGGATAGGCCGCCGCGTGTATGCGCGCTTCGCATTTTAAATAAGGAAAATAATTAGTACCTACTACAGTCATTAAGTACATAAATTGTAGTAAATATTTAGCCATGTCAATCATAAAATTAACGCAAGATTAATTTGAATATGTTGCTTGTTATTTAATTGATTTCTCGGAAACTTTGTCGAGCGTGTTGATAGAAAAAATATAGGTAACAATGTAAACTATAGTTCACATCGTGTATTGAAATTTCTACCACATCTATTTGATAGTAAAATTGCACAGTCTAAAATAGACTCGCCTTATTTATTATCTAAAATATGTTTAAAAGTGCCAACAAGACGATTCCGAAATCCAATACAATTGTTTGTTCCTCGGATATGTAGTAATTATAGGGCAAATTCTTATTTTAATCGTGTGTCAAATAACTATAATCTTTTAGCTGTTACACATGCTATAGATTTATTTATTAGTAATCCACAGAATCTTAAGACGGCCCTGGTAAAGCATTGGTCTGAAAATTAACAAGTTTCATGTAATAGGTCAGTTTTAAAATATTTCTTTTTTCTTTTTTAATTTCTTCTTCCTAATTTAATTTATAAAACGTAAAATATTCACTAGCAAGCATTATAGCTATCTACATGTGGAAACATTTAAATGGTTATAGACATTTAGTAGTATTTACTCAGTTATAAACCGTTTGTTTTCCGAACAAAATAAAATAAAATAAAAATAAAAATAGCACCATACTCCGTGCAGGAACAGAAGAGAATACTACGAGTAATTGCTGCGTTTTATAAGTTTATAATAAGTTTTGTACAGAAGTATGTTACAGAATTACATATTGTGCCGACCCCAATTAATTGGGATGTGGTGAAAGAAAAGAGAGATGTTCTGTATTTAAATTTTTTACGGGATAATAATATAATAATAATAATCGGCAGACAAACATAGATAGATAGATAGATAGATAACACTTTATTGCTCACCAAAATAAACAAATACAAAAACAAAATGTATAATTACAATACTTCTTGGAAAAACTCGCTAAAAGCGATATCTTCCAGGCAACCTAGCTTAAAATAAATTCTTAACTAATCTGGCGATGTAGGTGAAGCACAAAAAAAAGATAGGACTGTATAATTTAAATATACATACTTACACTAATTTATAAATTTAATACATATATAAAAAAAATATAATAATATGTACGTATATACAAAATAATTTAAATAAATATATTTGTTAACATTATATGTGACAAGCATTTTATATATTACAATAGATAAATAAGTAAATGTTTAATATATTAGACATATTTATTTAGAGACAGATAGTACTTTCTAAGTGAGTTCCGAAATGTCGGTAATGTTTTGGCCTCTCTGACAGTAAGAGGCAACGCATTCCAGAGTTTGACAGCCTGCACTGTCATACATATTGTATATCCCCAAATTAAGCAAGTTACGCTTGTGTTATGGGTAATAATACAACGGACTACTCTGGGGCCGATCCCAGACACCCAGACCATAGTAAATAACGGAGAAAATACGTTTCCGAAATTTACTATACCAGGAATCGAACCCGGAGCCTCTGCGTTGCAGTGGCTACGCCGGCAAAGGCTTAGCCCGATCAACCACAGAGGCCGTCACCGTTGGGGCGGCCAGTCGTGAGAGGCGACAAAACAGGCCCTCTAGCATCTAGGGAGCAGAGGAGTCTTCGCCCCTGACGAAGTGAGTTTGGCTCTCCCGGGGCATTCTCAAGCACTGATGCATTAGGATCAGCGTGGGCGTAACTACATTCAAGTCTCACGCTCTTCCTGCCATAAGCGCGGGGCACATGAGAGGAGGGTGATTTGACTCTGGTGCGCCCATTCTTGGGTGACACCTCTCATCGCTTTGGTCTAGTCCCTAGTAAAGGCGACAAAACAACGCACAGCCAGGTGGTACGGCAATTGCCCGACTGGATGGCTGCCTGGTCTAGAGTATGCCGCTATAACAACGTTGAGTTGCGTTCCAGCATCAGTGGCCAGGTTCCAGTTTCTCCTTCAAGGCCGGCAGCACCTCTAGTATTGCTAATGTACATAGGCGACGGTAACCACTTTCCATCACAGTTGGGCCGCCAGCCTGTCTGCTGTGCGTCAGCAATAAAAAAAAATACTATACTTATAATTTTAAGGTACTGCTCGTACTGCACCTACCTTCACACATAACGAATTATGCCAGCAGTAAGCATGTTTACCCGAATTGATAATTTAGTGATATGTTTTTATTTGTTACTAGCTGAACCGGCAAACTTCGTACCGCCTCAGAATCAATAAATAAAAAAGCTGAATGATAATTGCAGAATATTTCAGCTTTAGTAAAAAATGTGGTCAAAACTTAACCTCAAACGTTTGACATTCAAATCCAATAAAATGAAAAAATAAACTTCACCTTTAAATTTAATTTGATTTCTGAACGACTTTTAAATTTAATTGATTTCTGAACGACGGGACAAACATCAAATGTTTGACAGGCGAGGTGTTCTAAAATGCTTGTACAGTGTAAAAAGTTAGTGTCTGTAAAACATTAAAACCGTAAGGTCTCTGATTATAAATATGTGACCAGTTGCTATTTTTTTATTACCATAAACCCTTCTGAGTTGTTGCAAGTATTACATAAAGTTATAACATAAAAGTACTTATTGAAAATAAATATTACATTATAAACTATACACAGATATACATACATAAACTTACATTCACATATAGATATATATCTATACATACTTAATATATACATATTACAACGCGGAGAACACCCTGCGCGTCGAGATAAAGAGAATTAAGGTACAGGAGCTCTTAGGTAAGAAGCTGCTGGAGGGGTTCATGGAGTTCGCAAGTAAAGTAGTAAGAAACGCAGTCAAAAGGAACTGGTCAACAAATAAAGCTATAGACATATAGTGTATTATATTACACATAGCTTTAAATATTGTAGATGATAAGAAATTGTAACCTAACAGCATAAATATAGAAAAAAAAATAGAATAGATAAATAGATGATAAGGTATAAATGTTAATATATATATGAATATAAACATATATATAAGGTAGTAAAATAGGATTAGTAGTGTTAAATATCTGTATAGCTATAAGAGCGAAATGTATAGAGATTAGTTAGTGATAAGAACAATGCAAAAGTAGTATATATATATATATATATATATATATATATATATATATATATATATAAATGAAATAGATTTAAGATTTTGAAAAAGAAAGAAAAGAAAAGAAACAAAAACAAAAAAAGAAATAAAATAGAAAAGACTTCCCCCCTTTATTTTCCATAGTAGTAAAATTAGGAAATAAAATAGACAAGAGAAAAGAAAGACTCTGTCTTGCAAAATGACGGAGGAGACGGCGATTTAAAAAAAAATATATATATATACATATGATATATTGTTACGAGTGCGGGACTCGAATTAAAATGCCGTTGAAATTACTATAGAATTTATTAGCACTATACAAACACGTATAACACAGGTACAAATATAACTGGACACAACCAGTACAAACTGCACGATTCAATAACACGCGCAAAGCTCGTCACTATATAGCTCATCGAATGTACACGTCTTGATCGTATCGTAAACGTAAAAGAAGTCCAAATGCGGGAAGGTGATAAACTGTGCTTTATGGCAGGCAGGTGTGCATTTACTTTTGTTGGCATGTAACAATATATATATATATATATATATATATATATATATATATATATATATATATATATATATATATATATAATACAAATACTTATTCGATTTCACTTCATGAGGTATGACATACCAATGATCTCATAACAAAGGATGTCAAAGAACTCATACCCCATAAAACTGTGAAGAAAAAGTAGGAAGTCGGAGCTTGTTCTCCGAAGGGGATGCTCCAAACGCAACCGGTATTTAAACTTTAGGACGATGATGATAAAAGATATGTACACTCGGACAGCAAAATAGTTCCCGAAGCTACTTTTGCAGTGATAACTTCTTATGGAAGGGTAAACCGCTTCATTACGTAACGCGTTACGGCGCCAGTCTGTCTGGCTTCCCTTTCTCTCATGCATACGGCAGCGGTAGGCGGGCTCCTTCTCTCTCATGCTAACACACAGCGCTAGCCGTATTTAGGTAATTAGATTAAATAATGATACTAATAATGTACATACACAAAATTCTAATGTACATATTCAATCATTGTAACTAAGAATAAAACGTATTTTTCAACACACTTGCTCATAAAGTGGCTCTATGGTCACCGCAATTAGGCACAGAATGACACCCATAATCAAACTGTGACTAAAAAAAATTATAACTCACTAGTGAGTTATAGATTTTTTTTAAATTTTATTGGTTGAGTTGCTTTGTTCTTAAAAAAGTTTTTATTCAAAAAAAAAAGATCGTGTTCTATAGAACAAATAAATTAATGTTCCTATTGCTTGCTCATTTCATGCAACTTCTTATTTGAATAGATAATTTTAACTCGTACGTGTTTAATAAATAAAACTTTCACTCATATATAACTTTTTTATCTACTAAATAAAATGAGTTTTTGTTGTTATTGTGTGTTACAAGTGTGTTGAAAAACGTCGTATGATACACGTGTGTATTGATGATTACCGTCCTCGGCTCTCTGAAGACCCTCGCCTACGGCTCAAGTCTCAATGGCGCCTCGGCGGTAATCACCAATGTTACACACTAGTACCATAATATACTATATTATAATCAATAAAAGATTTTATTAACAAATAACCTTTCCTTAGATTGACATATCTTCGATAATCCTATATATGAATACGTGAAGCAAAAACTTTGTACCCCTTTTTACGAAAATTGCGCGGACGGAGTATGAAATTTCGCACACTTATAGTTTGTATAGAGAAGAAGCGACTAATGTCAATATTGTTTTTAAATTATGCATAAAAAATACATGAAATCAATAAAAAATCATATTAATATACATAAAATTTAAGGAATAACCCAAGCTTGTCTCAAGTTAAACAATTTCAATATTACATAGTTCAACTTGGATTAGTTTAAGACCCAACCCCGCGAAATCGAGGGCAAGAGGGCGGAGTTTCGGCGTGATCTCATGGCAGAATGGGCGACCCGACTAGCGCACCCCAGCGCTGGCCACCGCATCATTGCGGCGATTCGGCCCACCTTCACCTCCTGGCTTGAGAGACGGCACGGCGCCCTGTCGTTCCGCCTGACACAGGTCCTCTCGGGGCTTTGATCTTTCGATAAGACGGGAACAAACGGCAGGGTGCCATCATTGTAGTGCCAGCGTCGAGGACACGGCGCTGCATACACTTCAAGAGTGTACAGCTTGGGATGAGGAGCGCCGTGTTCTCGGCGCCACCATCGCCTTTGATCTTTCGCTCCCGGTCGTGATCGCTGCCATGACCGGGAGCAGTACCAGCTGGGACGCCGTCGCCTCCTTCTGTGAGACAGTAATGTCCGCGAAGGAGGCGGCGGAGCGGGAGAGAGAGCGCCGGTCGGCGCTCCTCTCCCGCAGCAATAACCGGTCTCGGCGCCGGAGGAACACGGACCTCCGGCCGCCATGAACGCGCGGCGCGGGTGACGGTCAGGGGAGGCTATAAGGCCGTCGCCCGCATCTAAAGCCGCTGAGTAGGGGGCGCGTCGGTGACCGCGCGCGCCCCTCTCAACCATGAGTACGAAGAGGCCTGCCCCCCTTGCTGGGGTGGGCCCACGCCAGCCGGGGTTGCGGAAGAAAAGCTCACGCACATCCCGTAACCCCGGCCCATGGCGTCAGGTGGCACCAAGGGGTTTTAGTGGGTATTCCGGCTCGTCTAGCCGGTGAGTGAGCCACACTCCCATGACGAAGTCCGCCCAGCGGGGGGTACGCAAATGAATGTCCCTTTATAAAAAAAAATTCAGTTATCACTTCTGTCGGGCGTCCCGAGACGCAAACGTTTTTTTTTCAAACACACTGTATAGAATAAACAACTGCGTGTTTTGATCAGATTGAACACGTCATAAGGCAATCATGCAGCGATTAAAGACCTCTGACCTTAATTGAATTTACCGTGATCCAACACTAAAAGCAATATTTAAAGCACTAAACCTTTCATGCAGGTTCGCTCGAGTTTTCAAAATTAAATGACCAACGCTCATCGAGCGTTACCATCCAACGTGGTAACGCGGCCTGCGTTTTGAGAATGTTCCTAACTGACGGCAACTTTCACAGATGGCGCAATTTTAATTTTGAGTTTTACAATATTTGTTGTACTTTGATACAATTTGTTTGTTTATGTAGCATTTTTTATTTTATTTTTATTGCAGGAGTTAAACAGACAGGCAGACGGCCCACTTAATGGAAAGCGGTTTCCATCGCCTATGAACATTTGCAACACCAAAAGGTGCTACAAATGCGCTACTGCTCTCTTAAGGGAGACTGGAACCTGGTTACTAATGCCGGAACACCACTCAAGATTGTTATGGCGACATACTCTAGACCAGGGGTGGTAGCCATCCAGTCGGGCAATTGCCCTACCACCTGGATCTGGGTTTTGTCGCCTTTTACGACAGGCCGCCCGGCCGCAAGAAATTGTATTCTCTCTCCGTTCTTGCACGGATAATTCTACCATTCTACAAGTTTAGCAAGCAAGCGCAGTTTTAATTTCGAGATTTTACAATATTTGCTATAGTTTGATACAAATTATTTGTTCATGTTGCATTCTACATAAACAAACAAATTGTATCAAAGTATAGCCAATATTGTAAAAACTCGACATTAAAATTGCGTCATCTGTGAAAGTTGCCCAAACTATATACGGCCGGCTAATTAGTATACAAGCCACATGAAAGTATAGTATAGTAGTATAGCGCAGAATTCACAAGTGCCGTAAACAAGAGAGAGAGAAAGAGAGATTAAGAGTCACTATAGAGCGGTCATCATTTTCTTTGCAGTTAAACTTCAAACGTTTAAATTAATTTCATTATTGTTATTCAATTCGTTAAATACATTTTATTAATGTAATACATTATTGTAAACTAATGTAAGCAGTAATAATTTAATACAATAAAAGAGAACTTAATTTATTTGTACTGTATTTTAAGTCGTGGAAGGCCACGACACACCTTCCATGATCAAATTGATCGTGTACTAGCAGAAGGTGATGTCAGGAGCCTTAAGAACAGACGAGCTTGCATGACAAGAGTTATGAATGTCAAAGAGGCAAGTGAGGTGTGTAAGAATAAGCCTAAATGGTACTCTGTTGTTCGTGCCTACCCCGCAAGGGAACTGGCGTGAAGTTATGTATGTATGTATTTTACCCATGGTCCCACAAGGATATAAGTTTAAGACTATAATATATTGTTCCAACTCGGGTCCCGACAAAAACCAACTCCACCTGCATATCTGAAACAAAGCACATTTATTACCCGTCGGCATTTGAACTAATAACATTTAAATTCTTTTATGGTCGTCTTCTTTTATTTACTTATTGGCATACGGCCTATTGTTGTATTGTGATCATTAGCCAGGTGTTTATCCGTGCAGGAACGGAGAAAGAATACAATTCCCTGCGGCCGGGCGGCCTGTCGTAAGAGGCGACAAAACAACCCACAGCCAGGTGGTAGGGCCTTTGCCCGACTGGATGGCTACCACCTCTGGTCCAAAGTATATCGCCATGAGAACTTTGAGTTGTGTTCCGATTCCAGTCTCCCTTAAGAGAGCAGCAGCGCATTTGTAGCACCGCCGTCAGCCTGTCTGCTGAACTCCAGTAATAAAAAAAAAGTCTAAACGAATTTCAATGAAAATATTATGATTCAGTGATAACATGTAGTATCTATAGTAGTTTGTGGTGATAACCGAGTTGTTACTGTGAGACAGACGTCGACGTCATGCAAACGCGAACGAAGTTCCGCAAACACATGCTAGTTATGAATATAATAATACATAGACTAGGTACACAAATTAATTCCGCTCTAGAACTTGTTTTTTTAATTCAAGTGGAACGTGAGCAATGTTCATTATTTATAATGCCTAACCATGTCGATTGTTTTGATCAGTCACATTCAAGACGTCGTGGTGTGCAGTCGTTTCAAAGATGCGTCATTTAACCGCCTTGGTTAGTCCTTTGTTTATTTGAATTTTGTTCTTTTAAATAATTTTATAGTATTTTAAATTCTATTTAAGTTTGTGGTGTAAGCAAAGTGCTGTAAATAATTTCATGTAATCAAATCAGCTGTTTAGGTCGTTAGTGTATGGTCTATTAATATCCTTGTAAGAAATCTATTTGGCTATACTAAATAAATGTGAAAGTGTTCTGTCTGTGTATTTGTGTCAGATTATAATTTCTTGCTACAAAAATGACAAGTTAATCTTATATGTGTGTATATGTGGCGTTTCAAGTAATGCTTTTTTTTGGGTTAAAATTTTCGTTTAAAAAATGGACGTAACCAAGTAAAAATAAATTACAAGAGGGTTTTTTTTTATTACTGTAGTACAGCAGATAGACAGACTGACGGCGTACAAAATTCCGAGCAGCGGGTTGTCACCGAGTGGTCCACTCGCGGTCCACGTCTGGTCAGCTTGTGAGCGAGGCGATCCGGTGATAGTTGCACTGCTTTAACAGTGAAAAACTCGTTCGGGAATCTACGCGCATAGTATAAAATTAAATAGTCTATCACACATGTATTTCCTCGCACGTCTATCAGCTGCTTAAGATTCCGTATTTGGCAAAAATACTACAGAGATTTAAAAATAATATTATGATATTGATAAATATATTAATATGTTATGTCGGGGTGAAGGTAAGGAAAGGAATGCTCCGGTGGTTCGGGCATGTGGAAAGCATGCATGATGAAAGAATGACTAAACAGATATACAATGCAAAAGGGGATGGATGCAGAAGTCGTGGAAGGCCACGATACACCTTCCATGATCAAATTGATCGTGTACTAGCAGAAGGTGATGTCAGGAGTCTTAAGAACAAACGAGCCTGCATGACAAGAGTTATGAATGTCAAAGAGGCAAGTGAGGTGTGTAAGAATAAGCCTAAATGGCACTCTGTTGTTCGTGCCTACCCCGCAAGGGAACTGGCGTGAAGTTATGTATGTATGTATGTATGTTATGATAAATATATAAATAAAATGTCAAGGTTCATTGAATATGTCAAGATTTTAAGCCGTAATGTATGATTAAGGAAAACGTTGTTTACATTTTTTTTATAAAATATTTTGCAGTAATTTTTAAATATATCTATGATGTCGTTTATAATGACCTCGGTATGTTTGTTTGTGGCTTCTGGCCTTGAAAATGAAAGAGAAGCAAGAAAGGTATTACAGTTCGTCAAACATAAATTGGCGCGCAGCCAGAAAACAAACAAACCTCAGTCGTCAGGGCATTTGGCCGTCTGGATGGCCCCAGGGGCCCAATTCTGCAATTGCTATCTCATCAAAATCGCCGGACACTATCGTCTCAATCGTAGATTTGCCTGATTTCGGTATTCTGCTAATTCCGATATCTTTATAAAGCGAATACTCGCAAAAAGAAATTTGGTAGCTTTACCATGTTTAATTCGGCTAACGCTATTTTTGCTGCTGGTAATACCAATTTTTTTTTCTACTATTACGCAGCGACTATGTCGAGGAGATATTGTGGATTTGGTAGAATACAAACTTCTGACTAGTGTTGGGCAGGACATGATTTGAAAGTGAGTTTGTAAGAGTGACATGACATTTCGTACTGAGCCAGTGTAATATACCACTCCAATGAGGCGAGAACATTTGTACGGTTTGTACCGCGGCAGTACATTTGAAGCAATGAGGCCTAGGGATGCAAACAAAACATCGATGTTTCCAAACATCGATGTATCGTTCATAAAAATCGATGTTTTAACATCGATGTTGAAACCAAAACATCGACGATACATCGTTGTTCAAGAACGATGTTTTATCGTACATAGACGTTACGCGCCATCTTGTGCTCTATTTTTCATATTTTTCTTATTGCCGGTAATAATTTATAACATAAAAGTTGATTATTATATCTATCTCATTCCTATTAAAAATACCATTTTTCTTAGATGTACATTTATTTTAAATGGCGATAGGGATGTGATAGTGTGTGCCCACGCTGTTGAATAGTAAGTACGGTAGTGAATGTGGGTAAGGGAAAAGACATATAAATAGAATAAACATAGTATTTAGTAGAATGAGAGCATGGAGATGCAAAGATTGCAAAGATAGAGTAACAGTGGCATAAAAGGATGATGTTAGTGAAAGCAAGAATTAGGAAAGGTGTACTAAGGTGGTTTGGGCGATACATCGATGTTAAAAAAAACGATGTTTCATTTGCATCGCAGGAACAAGCGTCAAAAGCTTATGTAAATGGTTATAAAAAAACATCGATATATCGTTCATAAACGTCGATATTTTTAACATCGATATTTCGCTTTTGAAAACATCGATATCCTAAAATCGATGTTTTTTATGAGCGATGTTGCATCCCTAATGAGGCCGCGGTGAGCGTCATTCTCTCATTTGTCCCGTTCAAAACTAGTTCGGCAATGTTCGTTAAGAATCGGATGTGCTCGGCCTCGGTCACCTCATTTTACTAACTGTCGTACTATGACATTTTTTTTTATTGCAGGAGATCAGCAGACAGGCAGACGGCCCACTTGATGGAAAGCGGTTACCATCGCTTATGGACATTTGCAACACCAAAGGTGGTCACTAATGCCGGAACACAACTCAAGGTTGTTATGGCGACATACTTTAGACCAGGGGTGGTAACCATCCAATCGGGCAAATGCCCTACCACCTGGCTGTGGGTTGTTAAGTCGCCTCTTACAACAGGCCACCCTGCCGCAGGAAATTGTATTCTTTCTCCGTTCCTGCACGAATAAAATTGACATTATCATGTTGTCCCTTTTTATCATGAGAATATTCGTAGAGGCGTTATTGTCCTGTTATAGCATAAGCCTCCTTCCGTCCTTCCTCTTACTTTTAAGTAGTAGCGCGACAAAAATGTTGAAAAGGTAATTTCAAATTTTTAGCTGTATCAGTCCAAATGTACTGGCTTACATGTGTACTACTCATCGCTTCTTCTGACACTTTTTTTTTATTTTTTTTTTATTGCTGGAGTTCAGCAGACAGGCAGACGGCCCACTTGATGGAAAGCGGTTACCATCGCCTATGGACATTTGCAACACCAAAGGTGCTACAAATGCGCTGCTGCTCTCTTAAGGGAGACTGGAACCTGGTCACTAATGCCGGAACACAACACAAGGTTATTATGGCGGCATACTCTAGACCAGGGGTGGTCGCCATCCAGTCGAGCAAATACTCTACCACCTGGCTGTGGGTTGTTTAGTCGCCTCTTACGACAGGCCGCCAGGCCGCAGGAAATTGTATTCTTTCTCCGTTCCTGCACGGATGAAATCGCAATGGAGTCCTACTTTGAATATCTTCGGAACGCCAAGATATTAAAATAGTAGAATTGGTGTGCTCCGGCATAGTGGCCAGGTTCAAGCCCCCTCTTCAAGGCCGAGAGCACATCGATAACAAAAGTATTGCAAATTTCTACAAGCTACTATAACCTGTCCATCAGGTATGTCGCCAGCCAGTCTCATGTACTCCAGCAATATAAAAATGCATACTGTCACTTTTCAGGTCTTTCTGACCACCTTTCTGATCTCGTTGTGGTTGGCCTCATCAAGCCCTATCGATCCCAATCGATGGATGATCAACCGACCCGATCCGAAGAAAACTCGTCGCGACCTCGACGACGAGTTGGTCAGATATAGAAGACTTGCAAGCCGTTATGGTGTCAAAGAAGGATCAAGAAGTGGTATGTTCTTTCCGCTTTTGAAATAAATTTAATATTGATCGTGTACTAGCAGAAGGTGATGTCAGGAGCCTTAAGAACAGACGAGCGTGCATGACAAGAGTTATGAATGTCAAAGAAGCAAGTGGGGTGTGTAAGAATAAGCCTGAATGGCGCGATTGTTCGTCCCTACCCCGCAAGGGAACTGGCGTGAAGTTATGTATGTATGTATGTATGTATATTCAAGCCAAGGAAGAACATCAACGAATGATAATCGACGACCTCTGTGATCGAGTGACGCTACCAGTGCGTATTAAACGTTTCACCTCCACGTTTCTTCTACGTACGGCAGAGTTGAGAAATGCACTACCAGAGTGCGTATTTCCCGAAAAAGTAACAAATAAAATAAAAAAACTTCGTTTAAAAAAACCGACTTCAAAAACTAAAAAGTATAAAATAACTTATTTCTAAAGCTATTATTATTAATATATATCATCTAAAACATCTTAAAGTCGGTGCTTAGTAATTTTCAAAAAAATATAGTAATTTTTATGTTTTACTTTGCACCGACTTCAAGATGTTTTAGATAATATATATTAATAATAATAGCTTTAGAAATAAGTTATTTTATACTTTTTAGTGTCTAGCTATGTATGGGTAGACCTACGAAAGGTGCCGCGCTACTTAAAAAAATATAGGTCCCAAGAAACGGGAACAAAGAAATGTTCGGAAAATAAAAACTACTGGGCCAAACTATGTTAAATTTTTAGGGGACCAAATGGCAACTATTCCGCATAAAACTAAACAAGACTCACGTAAATCGAACATAAAAAAAGAGATCCCGACGAATTGAGAACCTCCACCTTTTTTTAAAGTCGGTTAAAAATACAAACCGGGTGTCTTCAACTCGCGTGTGAATAGGTATTATCTAGGTAAGCTGGATTTACCAATAGGCTGAGTAGGCTGGAGCCTAGGGCGGCAGATTTTGGAGGGGCGGCAAATTTGGGGCCAATTTTTTATATATATTATGTCTTACACAATC
Organism: Dendrolimus kikuchii; assembly: GCA_019925095.2. NCBI lineage: Eukaryota > Metazoa > Arthropoda > Insecta > Lepidoptera > Lasiocampidae > Dendrolimus > Dendrolimus kikuchii. Next base: position 1,462,362 of record CM034410.1, on the reverse strand, counting down.
TTCAAACTACGGTAAAAGGAGGTCTAATTCAAGACTATACACGGCTCACGATATGTACACAAATCATAAAGTTACTATTCATTGACAAAAAAATGATCTAATTAATATGATTGATTGATTGTGAATTAGGGTATCGATTTATCGGTAGGGGCGGTAAAATTTTATTTATTTTATTTTTTATTGCAGGAGTTCAGCAGACAGGCAGACGGCCCACTGAATGGAAAGCGGTTACCATCGCCTATAGACATTTGCAACACCAAACGTGCTACAAATGCGCTGCTGCTCTCTTAAGGGAGACTGGAACCTGGTCACTAATGCCGGAACACAACTCAAGGTTGTTATGACGGCATGCTCTAGACCAGGGGTGGTCGCCATCCAGTCGGGCAAATGCCCTACCACCTGGCAAGACTTGAATAGCCTACAGGTGTTTGAATAGCCTACAGGTGTCATATTTCTAAATCCGCCCCTAGGTAAGCTCAATCTTCGACCGCCATTGGACGTAATCGTAGTCATATGCAAACCTATTTAATATATTAAAGTGAGCTAAGCCTTTACCGGCCTACCTTTTATCCGTGCAGGAACGGAGAAAGAATACAATTTCCTGCGGCAGGGCGGCCTGTCGTAAGAGGCGACAGAACAACCCACAGCCAGGTGGTAGGGCATTTGCCCGATTGGACGGCTACCACCCCTGGTCTAAAGTATGTCGCCATAACAACCTTGAGTTGTGTTCCGGCATTAGTGACCAGGTTCCAGTGTCCCTTAAGAGAGCAGCAGCGCATTTGTAGAAACACACGCAAGTTGGTTGAACACTGATTTATTTGAGACTACCCACTTATGTACATACATATTTTATACTACATCTTTTCCTTTTTACAAAAAATGAGAAAAAAAAAATACAACCCAATACTAATTAAACTAAAACATAAGAAAGATTAACCTAATAAATAAGCAACTAAATACACAACAATATAATTCACAATATTTTCTAGATTAGTATAGTACACATATTTTCTTATTAATATAATGAACAAACAAATGAATAGAATTTAATGATCTCTAGACATTTGTCCTAATCTCGCTTTTGACCTTGTTACGGGAATTAATTTCGGGGACGGGGAGGATAAGTAACTAGACGAGTCCGTAGTGTTATTGGGGCTGTAGTCATCAGCGATGCTGTGAAACGAAGAGTTTAAATCCTCGATTTCACCTTCTAACGCGGACGATGCAGACCGCACAACGCGACTCGCTTGCGGTGACGAGCCCGTTGTATCCAGTGATTTTTTTCTACGCCTAGGCACAGCTGGAGTTTTCACCGGCTTTTGTGTCTTTTTGTCACCCATATACACCTTAGTCTCCGGAGCCCCAGGCGCTCGAACTACTAAGTGACTGCGAGTTCGTCGATACCTATTTCCGCTCTCATCTTCTACGATGTACGACCTGGGCTGTGTTGCCCGTGCAACCACTGAAACCGGTTTTCTAGTTCCATTATTTATCATTGTTGCTTTATCACCTAAGGACAAACGTTCAAGTGACTTTGCCGACCGATCATAGTATTTTTTAATCGTTAACCGGTTGTTTAATAACGCTTGATAGTTTTGATCATTATTTACTTTTTCCCCCAGGAGCTTCGCACTGACCGGTAATTTTGTATTTAGGCGTCTACCCATCAGAATTTGTGCCGGAGAATCTAGGCCGTTGCGTGGTGTAGCCCTAAAATTTAGCAATGATAAATAAAAGTCTTCTCCCGAGTCCACACTCTTTTTCAACAAATTTTTTATCGTCTGAACAGTTCTTTCGCTTTTCCCGTTCGATTGTGGGTAATGTGGAGATGATGTCTCATGTCGTATTTCCCAGTCATACATAAACTTCTTAAACTCCTGAGAGCTATAGGCTGGCCCATTGTCCGTCACTAATTCTGCCGGTATTCCATGGCGCGAAAATTGTTCTTTCATAAAATTAATTATGTTTCTTGATGTTACATTTACTAATTGTCCGACTTCTACATAATTGGAAAAATAGTCCACTAAAACGACGTAACTTTTCTTTTTGTACTCAAAAGTGTCCGACGCTAATTTATGCCAAGGCAGAGCTGGAACGGTATGTTGTAGTAGCGGCTGACGACGTGCAGGGGGTGCGTGCAGCGCGCAAGCCGTGCAGCGCCGCACGGTGCGCTCCACATCTTCGGATAGCCCTGGCCAGAACATTACCTCACGCGCTCGCCTTTTACATCGTTCTATGCCTAAATGCCCCTCATGCACACGTGACAACATTTCCGCGCGTAATGCAGATGGAATAAAGACACGATCCCCTTTGAAAATGATTCCCGCTAAGTAATTAAGCTGTTCGCGATATGGCCAGAATACTTTGATGTTTTCATTCACATCACGCCTATTTCTAGGCCAACCTTTCAATACATAATTTAACAACAATGTGCATTCTCTGTCCTTCTTTACTTCATTTTGTATTTTTTCTAATTTTTGAGGACTAAACGGTACGTTTTGTAACATAAAACACGTTTGTGTCTCGACCTCTGCTGAAACGCCGTCCTGCATTAGCTCTTTCAAGGGAGCTCTCGATAGAGTGTCCGCAATGTACATGTATTTCCCAGGCGTATAAATCACTTTAAACTCATATCCTTGCACTCTCATCATCATTCTCTGTAAACGAGCTGGAACTGAAACTAGCGGCTTGCTAAAGAGTGCTTCTAAAGGTTTGTGATCTGAGTGAATTGTAACATCAGACCGCCCATAAATGTATTGCCTAAACCGCTCAACCGCAAACACAATAGCAAGCATTTCTTTTTCTATTTGAGCATACCTAGTTTGTGCCTCCGTGAGTGTGAGTGAGGCAAACTCCACCGGACGGCCTGCCTGCAACAATACAGCACCCAACGCCACGCTCGACGCGTCCACTGACAGCACTATGGGCGTGCGCTCACAGTACAGCGCTAATACAGGTGCCGTAGCCAGCTTCCTCTTTAGCTTGTCTACAGCATCAGAATGTTGTTGCTCCCATAACCACGCAGATTCCTTTTTCAATAAGGTCCTTAAACAGTTCACACATTCTGAGTAACCGTGTATAAATTTTGCCAGATAGTTCACCATACCTAGAAATCTTTCTAAGGCCTTCCTATCACATGGGTAAGGGATGTCCATTATTGCCTTGACCTTTCTGTCATCTACCCCCATGCCGTTAGCATTAAACTTATGACCCAAGTACGTAATTTCATGTACACCAAATTGACACTTGTCACGATTGAACTTTATGCCGATCTCCCTAGCACGTTGTAAAAGATCTTTTAATCGACGGTCATGTTCTTGCCTAGTACTTCCCCAAACTATGACGTCATCCGCGAATGATTCGACCCCCTCTAAATCTTCTAAATGCTGTCGTAGTTTCGCGTGAAAGACTTCAGGCGCACAATTAATCCCATAAGGTAAACGTAAAAATTGATACCGACCAAAAGGTGTACTAAACGTGCAAAGATCAGCACTGTCGTCGTCAATTTCCACCATCCAAAAGCCGCAGCGCGCGTCGAGCACGCTGTAGACGGTGGCTCCGTGCAGACGCGCCGCCATCTCCGGCACGGTCGGCAGCGAGTATTGCGCGCGTCGCACCGCCCGGTTAAGCGGTCTGGGATCCAAACAAACACGAATACTACCATCTTTTTTCGGTATTAAAACTATTGCATTCACCCAGTCAGTTGGGTGTGTCACTCTTCTGACCACACCTAGCCCCTCCATTCTACGCAACTCGTCTAATAACTTGTCCTTAAGTCCCAATGGAATTTTTCGCGCAGGACATATAACCGGCTGTACATTTTTATCCACCACAATACTATATTTGCCCGGCAATTTCCCTAAACCATGAAACAAATCAGAATACTCTTCAATATTTATTGTATTTACATGATTAATTAAACCTAAAGTAATGCAGCCATCCAAACCGAGCACATTCTGACAATTTAAATCTGCAACAACGAATGAAAGTAAATAGAGATTATTGTTGTAAACAATAGACAGCTTATCGATTCCCAAAATAGGCAGTTGGTTACCTGTAAAGGAATGTACTCGCTTTGTGAAAGGCATAAGGTTCATAATTGAAAAACCCAAATTTAAATATTCCATTTTAGAAATAACATTGATCATAGACCCGGTATCTATTTTTAAAATAAATTGTTTGCTATTGCATTTAACAATTTCTATCCATTCTTTCAAAAACTTACTTGGTTTATTGGGTTGTTCAATCGTATTAATATAAAACATTTCCTCATCTTTTTCACTGTCACTATTTACGCTTAAATTTAATACTTTACGTACAACTTTCCTTTGCTCACACACTCGCGAAAAATGACCTTTCTTTTCACACACAAAACACAACGCATTATTAGCGGGGCATCGTACGCCGCCCGAACACCGCCCGCCACACGTAGGACAGGGCGCGCGCGCTGGGGGCTGCGGCCACCCGCTGCCATCAGCGCCGCGGGCGCCGCGCGGACGGCCCCTGCCGCCGCTGCGTACGCCGTTACGCCGCCGCCGTCCGTCGCTTACGCCATGAGCGCTTGCGCCTGCGCCGCCATCGTGAACCGCGTTCACCTGCACACCGCCGTCGATACATTTGCCTTCCTCGTTTGAAATTTCTGCCGCTTGACAAATTTGCATTGCCTTCTGTAATGTCAAGTCGTCAGTGCGAAGTAAACGATCTCTCACAGTGTTGTTAATAATGCCACATACGACCTTATCTCGTAGCAAGCATTCTTGTAGCTCACCAAATTCGCATTGTTGGCTTAATAATCGTAAAGCAGTCAAATATTGATCGATATTTTCCCCTTCTTCTTGGTTACGAGTAAAAAATTTAAACCGCCTGACTGTTATATTCGGTTTCGCTCCGAAGTAACCGTCAAACTTTTTTAATATGCAACTGATATCATCTTCATTTTCACCCTCTTCAAATGTGAAAGTAGTATATACCTCGTAGCCGGCCGAGCCAATGAGGTTCACCAACAGACTAGCCTGAACTTCCCTAGGCTGTTTACTCACTCCAGACGCCTTTAAAAACACCTCAAAAAGCTTCCGCCATTTCCGCCACGCTTCTGAACGTGCAGCAGGGCCGCCTTCGAGAGATAATTCCGCTGGAGGACGCGCGTGCTCCATAATTATATATAAAATTTAATATTTTCAGTCTATTTATACACTTGTACACAATATTTTCTAATTTGGAGTCCGTTTAAATACTTTAAATTGTATTTAAAATAGCACCGCTGTCACCATGTAGTGAAACACACGCAAGTTGGTTGAACACTGATTTATTTGAGACTACCCACTTATGTACATACATATTTTATACTGGCAAATGCCACCTGGCAATCATGGAGTTACATTAATATAAAAACAAAAAAATTACCATATCGAGTTTTTCATATTATATTTAAAGTTGTTGTTGTTGTATTACAGCTTGTTGTGATGTTATGCACCTTCATTCTAATTTTTTTGTCTAGATTGACCAGATTAATAACTAGATTTCAATAATAGTTGAAGATATTTTGAATTTGCCGCCGTTTCGTTATGCCATGACTCGCTGGCCAAACTCTAAATATGGTTTTAAATCATTTTTTGCAAACAGAGTTAAAAAAAAATACATAATTTACCTCATATTTGTCTTTATTAATACGACGCGCCGCGTACCGCCAAGGAGGCGTCAGTGTTACCACCTGTGAGTTTAAAAAACGCTAAACGCTGCCGGTCATATTTGAATATAGCGCGAACCAGCGCAAGATATCCCTAGACTCCGCTAGAGGATATTGACTACGTGATGAAAACCTAAACCCCTGTGATCAAGCGTAGTATTTTGAATATCTGCTCCCTCTAGACCACCGCCTCTAACCCATTCTAAATGCTGGCAACACTCTGGCTTCACCCGTGGTGTTGCAAACCTCTATAGGCAACGATAACCACTTTCCATGATCTGGGCCGTCTGCCCGTGTACCAGCTTTGCAATAAATAAAATTATAAACTATTTTATTACTTACCATAACATAAAATTTATATCGATTTTTGGGAGCTGACAACCCTGTGTGTCAAGTTACGGTAAACTAACAGCGCGTTGCGTTCCATTAGTAGCTCACAACGCGCAAAATGCTCCGTTAGCCGTTCCACAAGGCGACCGCGGTCGTTGTGGTCGTGGCGAAAACGCCACTAATGACATCATCATTTTCGATCACACAACACTCACAACGACCCATGTCAAGAGATGGGTCGAATAAACGTTCCACTTGGGATGACGATTGTAACGCCGGCAAGCAAGTGGAACGGGAAAAATCGCGGTCGTGAACTTGGTTGTTGTTTGTCCCTATGTCCCTGTTGAGGTTGGATGGGACGGCCAGAGGAAATTAAGAAGAGCGGAGTACTTTTTAAAATGGGTTTATTTAATACACATATCACACACATTACATGTTAGCAGAAAACCATTATAAAAACCCATTATTGATGGAACAGGAAGCTTAACAATAGACAAACGTAAATCTATCAGTAGACAAGCTCTAGTGATGTGCCATTGTTTCTCCAACAGTCCCTAATGAAACGTAGCCTTAGATACATACATAGCTTCACGCCAGTTCCCTTGCGGGGTAGGCACGAACAACAGAGCGCCATTCAGGCTTGTTCTTACACACCTCACTCGCTTCTTTGACATTCATAGCTCTTGTCATGCACGCTCGTCTGTTCTTAAGGCTCCTGACATCACCTTCTGCTAGTATACGATCAGTTTGATCATGGTGTGTCGTGGCCTTCCACGACTTCTGCATCCATCCACTTTTGCATTGTATATCTGTTTTGTCATTCTTTCCACATGCCCGAACCACCGGAGCATTCCTTTCCTTACCTTCACCTTAGATACTCGTAATTAAGGAACGTACCAATGAAAAAGTGGTCTAATAATTTTGAAAATTCAACAGGTCCAAGTATTGACGAGCTCAGCAAAAATCTACGGAAGGGTGAATATATATGCGGCAACAAGGTCTGCAAACTGAAACCTGGTGAAATTCCGAAGCAATGTCCGAAAGGATTGTGCCAGTATCCAATAGATTTATAACAAGGAAATTTAAGTGATTGTTATTTGTCGTCAATTAAAATGTAAAATAATTGCCAAAACTTAAATGAATTTTGTTATTTCTACAATCGTCATCGTAATCTTTAATGAGGTTTTATATCTAACTAGTAGTCGCCCGTGGTCAAATCGACCATGATAATTTGTTGTCAAAGGCATTTTTTTTTTATGTTTAAGGCTTGGCAACTAGGCCTTTAAGCCAGGCGCTTTTGTATTGTAAGCTACAAACGACGTCATTCAACGGAGTTCCTGTGAAAACTAGAAAGGCCACATTTGGCTATATAGTTCACATTTCTCGCAAAATCACATAATTACTACTCAAAAACTATCAATATCCTACAACTGTTGTTCATTTTAGAGTAATTTTACACATTTCTAGAAAATAAAACTGCACAGCACAACGTCCCCTTTCAGTTCCCGCCAAATACTCCTTGTCAGACTACAAATTTATTATTTTTATGTTTATGACTTGGCAACTAGGCCTTTAAGCCAGGCGCCGTCGTATTGTAGGCTACAATCGACGTCATTCAACGGAGTTCTTGTGAAAACTCGAAAGGCCACATTTGGCTATATAGTTCACATTTCTCGCAAAAACACATAATTACTACTCAAAAACTATCAATATCCTACAACTATTGTTCATTTTAGAGTAATTTTACACATTTTTAAAAAATAAAACCGCACAGCACAACGTCTCCTTTCAGTTCCCGCCAAAAACTCCTTGTCAAAGATATATACTTCTATAATCACAGATTCCGCCAAGGCAACAATAAACAAAAGAGTATATATGCGTCTGTGTCAAATACATGGTAGTGTGTGTAATGTTTTTTTTTTATTGATTTAATTATTTTCTTTATGCATAACTAAAAAAAAATATTAGCATTCGTCGCTTCTTCTCTAAACTATAAAAAGTGTGCGAAATTTCATACTGCTCCGTCCGCGCAATTTTCGTAAAAAGGTTTACAAAGTTTTTGCTTCACGTATTAATATATAGGTTACACCCATAATCCCTCAAGACTGTAAGTAGAATACTGAGCCTAGAACACTGTCTTCTATGAGCAAAGTGCCCAGAAGGCTGTCTACGATTCCTCGTTGGATCACCATACTGATCACCGGCACCACATAGTTATACTTCAATATTTATAAAAGAATTATGGTCCCAATTACCATTAGGTCGTAGGCAGAACTTGAAAACTGCGAAGCAGTCGCAAATGCCCGTGCTCTTTGCAGAAAACTGCAATTTTTTGCGCTTTTTCGCTCTCAAAAAGCGACAAATTGCGACAACAGTTGTGTAGTGATAGTGTACAGTGTTATTTAGTTTGATTCCGGCGCGAATCAGTTGTTTTTCGACTGGGGTGAGTTGTTAAGCTCTATTCGCTTGTTTATTTCGGCGCGTCTAAGCGCATTACGCAATAACGGTCGTTTGTGTCGATAGTTATTCACACGCGTCGACTGGTCTCGGCAAAGGAACGGGCCTCCAGTAATGGATGGCCCAGGCCCCCAGAAGGCCCCGAGGCCTTCGAGTGTCCCGCGAAAGCGGGACCACGCGAAGGCCAAGGATGGCTGGTTAATGCCTGAGATCGGGGAGACGCGGGTGAAAAAGGCGTCTTCTTCATCGGCCCGTCGCAGCAGGTCGGTTGCCGGGCCGCGTCACGGGCATGCGGATAGTGCCGTTTTCACGGCTGCCGATATGCCCGGCTCGGTAGGGGATGCGTCGGCGGTGGTAGACCTCACCGCCGCCACGCATGAGGATAGGTGCGGCGCGATGGGACCGCCTCCGGTTCCCATGGCGCCTAGGGCCCCATCCGGGCGTGCCGCGCGCAGGAGCGCAGCACACCCGGAGATAGATAGGAACGTACTGCTTGCAGCGAACTCGGCCGTTTGCCTGGCCGTGAGCGCTGCAAGCACCATAGTTCAATATGCCTACATGGCGCCACCCACCTCTGCGCGAGCCTCACTCGTGCAAGGGAGCGGCGCCTACGTAGAGCATGATCACATCCCACCGTCCGGCAGCGTCCCAGACTCGCTGGAGCACGCGCTCTACGGTGCGATTCGCGACCATAGTTATTCCCGCCCTGAAGCGCCTGCCTGTAGTCCGGTATACACGGCGGCCGGTTCAGCGACGGCAGGGGATGGGTGCCCTACGACGACGGTGTCGTATAGCGCACGGGCTTCACCTGTGCCTACGACATCGACTTGCAACCTTTCGGGCTGCAACGTCGAGAGCAGCCGTCCCACGACACCGGTTGTCGCGCGAGCCTCACTCGCGCCCTCGGCCGGGGTCGTGAACAGGGACCTCGTAGGCGCGGCAGCGGCGACCCCCTCGTCTTCCTTCCCTAATGGGATGGGAGCCGCTGTTGCGATGTCGGCGCCTGCGTCTTCGGCTGCGGCGGTGTCCACGTCCTCGTCTTCAGCGGCAGCGGCGGCGGGCACGACGACGTCGTCATATTCGTTCACAGCCTCATCGTCTTCGGCATCGGGTTCGGCGGCGCCGTCATCGTCTTCAACGGCAACGGTGCCGATTTCGTGTGCCCCGATGCTCGTTCCCGGATCGAGGTCGCGCTTCTGGGACCGGTCCCAGAGCAGCGGCGCCGATTCGGACGGCACGTCGGGTGCTTCTTCCCCAGCGCGCGCGCGCTCGCCTCTGCGCCCCACGGGGGGCGCACCCGCGGCGACTACTAGCATTCTCGCGGGTGCGGAGGCCTACCTTCGCACCGAGGGGGGTGAAAAGGGGCGCAAGGCGCGCAAGGCAACCGCCGCCAAAGTGGCCGCGGCTAGCCAGTGCGCCGCCCTCGTCGGGAATATATCGGCTCTCGGCCCTGGGGAGCTCCGCCTAGCGGCGTGCGCCCAGGTCGCCGAGATAATTCAAATTGCCCAAACGTCGGGCAATTTGAAGGGGGTTTACGTGCGCCGGCTGAAGGAGGCCGCGTCCAGGGTGTCGGACATCGTCGACACACTGGTCACGCGAAATCCGGAATCCGAGGCCTGGAAGCTCGGTAACGAGAACGCCAGGCTACGCATGGAGTTAAGCTCGCTGCGGGAGGAAAACCGCTCCTACCGCAGGGAGTTTGAAGACATGCGTAAGGCCCTAAAGGCCTCCGCTTCGGTTGCGGAGCCGGCGCCTGCTGTAATGGCGGCGCCGACCCCCGTACCCGTCAAGCGAAAGGCCCAAGCCGCCACGGCGGAGGCGGCGGCGGTACCGGAACCGCCCGCCGCACCCGCTGCGGTTAAAAAATCGCGTCCGGCCCGTGCTGCGGTAGCAGGGCCGACACCGGCTCCCGTCGTCGGGACGGAGCGAGCTCCGGCGGCCGCCAACGGGGTGGCGCCGACACCCGCTCCAACGGGGCCCGGCGGCATCGATCACGACGCGTTTGTGCGGGCCGTGATCGACGTTGTCGCCCCCATACTCGATGCCCGGTTCGCCGGAATCGAGGACCGGCTGAATGCCGCGCCGACCCTCCGTCCACCGCTAGCGGCCGACCGAGGCAAGGCGCCGGCAATCAAACCGGCACCAAAAGTGGCCGTTAGGCCGAAAGCGGCCACGGCTGCCGCCGCCGTCCGGCGGAATGCGGGGGAAGTAAGTACCCCGGTTCCGATGGAGGTGGTGGCGACCCCGGCTGTCGGGGTGACGGACTCCCCACCGTCACCGCCCCCCCCCCCTAAAAAAAAGACGAATAGAGGGGGGGTGAAGTGGAGGCTGAAAATGCAGCGGAGAGCGGCACGCGATGCCGCCGTTGCATTAACGGCCCCCGCCACGGCACCCGTGCCTGTGGTGTCGGCTCCTAGGCCGGCCCCTAGGCAACGGACGGCGCCTGCGGCCGCGACATCGGTAGTCGCGGCGCCCGCCGTCCGCGCTCGCATCGCGCACGTCGCGCCGCCGCCGGCGCCCGTGGCCCCCGCCCCCCCCCCGGAGGGGGGGGCGTGGACGACGGGCGTCAAGCGGAAAAAGGGTAAGGGGGCGAGGGCCGACGGGCCCCCTCCCCCCACCCAGGCGCAAGCTGCTCCCCTGCCGACGGGGCGGGGGCAGCAACAACGGAAACAGGCTGCGAAGCCTGCGGTAGTATTCCGTGAGCCGAAGTCGGCCGCAGTTATCATCAAACTGCTGCCGGCAGCGGCCGCGAAGGGTGTCGGTTATCGCGAGGTCTTCGCGAAGGCCTCGACGGTGGTCGACATCGCGGCCATGGGCCTCCGCGAGGGGCTGAAGGTGGTGCGGACCGTCAGGGACGCGCGCCTTCTCGAGTTCCAGCCGGGACCCGAGAGCGCGGCCAAGGCGGACCGCGTCGCCGAGGCTCTGCGCGGAGCCCTTGCAGGGATGGCCGAGGTCGTCCGCCCCGTAAAGCGTGGGGAGCTTTACGTCTCTGGGCTGGACGAATCGGTCACGGTCGATGGGCTGCGTGACGCGATCGCGCGCGCCGGCAACTGCCGGCGCGACGACGTGCGCACGAAGCACATCGGTGCAGGACCGGGCGGTTTGGGCGCATCGTACGTGATGTGCCCCGTCGCTGCTGCCAAAGTCATCGTCGAGATGGGCTACCTCGTGGTAGGCTTCACCTCGGCGAGGGTAGAGGCACTGGAAGCCAGACCGATACGTTGTTACCGGTGTTACAACGTCGGCCATGGCGCCCAGACCTGTCCGGACACGTGCCCGGACCGGACTAACTTGTGTCTCCGCTGCGGTAAGAGCGGACACAAGATGCCGGACTGCACGGCCCGGAACCCCCACTGCGCGGCGTGTGCGGCGGGGGGACTCAACGCTGCCCACCCCACGTTGGCGAGGTTCTGCCAGCCTCCCTACGTGAAGGGCAAATTCGTCCATCCGAGGACGAAACAACGCACGGGTGTTACGGGAGTACGCGCAATGGACACCTCCAATGCCTAGTACGCCCGTAACAATACTATTTCAGGCGAACGTAAACCACTCCCCCACCGCTCAGGATTTGTGCCTGCAGGCGATGGCGGAGTGGCAAGCGAACTTGGCCGTAATAAGCGAACCTTATTACGTGCCGCCTTGCGGCAATTGGGTGGGCGACCTCGACGAAGTGGTAGCGGTGGTGGCCAGAGCCGGTTCTGGCACACCGCTTACATGTCTTGAAAGAGGAAAGGGCTATGCGGTGGCGGAGAGCGGGAGTATCGTCGTCATAGGCGTTTACTTTTCGCGCAGCCGCCCCCTGGCGGAGTTCGAGCTTCACTTGGACGCCATCAGGGCTGCCATAGACAGATTGTCGCCTAAAACGATCTTCGTGATGGGCGACTTTAACGCAAAACACTGTTCCTGGGGAAATACGTTCACGGAACCTAGGGGCCGGACGGTTGAGGAATGGGCTCTTCAATCCGGCCTGACCATATTGAACCAGGGATCGGTCCAGACCTGCGTGCGCGCGCGGGGTGGATCGGTCATCGACCTGTCATTCGCCACTCATGCGGCCGCCCGCAGAGTTGTCGGATGGAGGGTGCTGGAGGAGGTGGAGTCGCTCTCTGATCATCGGTACATCAGATTTGAGCTTACCCCCTCCTCCGGTCCGAGCCCTGTTCATCGCCCCCCTCTCTTCCCGCGTTGGGCCCTTACCAAGCTCGATCCGGAGCAGGCCGAGGAGTGGGCACTCACGGAAAGCTGGGCCTACCCAGTCGAATTCGAGAACCTGGAGTCGCAGGCAGAGCACATGCGCAAGACCCTGACGAGGGTTTGCGACGCGGCGATGCCTCGCGTCTCCAAGCGGCAGCCTCCGTGCAAGCAGGTCCACTGGTGGACCGAGGAGCTGGGCGAGATGCGAAAGGCAGTTCGCATCATCAGCCACAGGCTCAAACGCTGCAGGGCGCGCCGTCCTCCGGACTACGTCGCGGAAAATGGACTCGTGGGAGAGTTTAGGGAGGCCAGAAAGGCCCTTTCGATTGCAATACTGCAAGCGAAAGCCCGGGCTCGGGCCGAGCTCCTCGAGACGCTCGATCGGGACCCTTGGGGGCGTCCGTACCGTGGGGCTCGCAACACGTTGCGGCCTTGCACATCCACGGTCACGGAAACGCTCGAACCCGAGGTGCTCCGGTCGGTTATCGACGGGCTCTTCCCGGATCCGGGAAACTTCACTCCCCCCAGTATGGGTCCACCCGTTCCCGACACTCCCACGGACGAGGAGCCTCACTCCATCTCCGAGGGGGAACTAGACGTTGCCCTGGACCGGCTCCGGGGCAGGAAGACGGCACCGGGACCCGACGGGGTTCCAGGTCGACTCCTCTTCCTGGCCGCTAAACATCTACGCGGCCAGCTGCGGGAACTGTTCGAAGCCTGTATTCGCGCAGGTCGGCTCCCGTCGCAATGGAAGGAGGGTCGTTTGTGCCTGATTCCCAAGGGAGGTCGGCCTCCCAACGATCCGTCCGCCTTCAGGCCCATAGTGCTGCTGAACGAGGTCGCTAAGGTCTTCGAAAAGATCTTGGCGGAGCGGCTCGTGAAGCATCTCGACACTGTGGAGCCGGGGCTTGAGACGATCAGGGAGGGGCTCCGCGCGCATGGAGTCCCCCCGTACCTCACGAGGCTGTTGGGCGCGTACCTGCAGGATCGACATATCCTTTGGGAGGGCGGTGAGTCCGGCAATCCCGAGGTAGGTCGTCGACGCGTCGCGTGCGGCGTTCCACAGGGGTCGGTCCTCGGGCCGATTCTTTGGAACGTAGGTTATGACTGGATCCTTCGGGTTCCGGTCCTACCCGGGGTAGGGCTGATCTGCTTTGCGGACGACACCCTACTCACGGCACGCGCTGCGTCATTTGCGGAATCCGTGGACGTCGCTAACGCCGGGTTGGCGATTGTCGTAGATCGAATAGCTAGGCTGGGCTTGAGGGTCTCCCCCGCGAAAACGGAGGCCATCATGTTCCATAGGAAATTTCGCAATCCCCCCGCGGACTTGACCGTTTCGGTCCAAGGGGTGGCCATTAGAGTAGGGCCCCAGATGAAATATCTGGGGCTAGTTCTCGATGGGAAATGGCTGTTCAAAGCGCACTTTGAGCAGCTAGTTCCCAAACTCGTCAAATCCGCGGGCGCACTCTCGAGGCTGCTTCCCAACGTAGGGGGCCCGGGAGGTGCGACGCGGAAACTTTACTCTGGCATCCTGAGGAGTATGGCACTGTACGGTGCACCCGTCTGGTCCATTGCACTTCACCGCCACAACAGAACCCTGCTGCAACGGGCGCAGCAGGTTCTGGCCGTGAGGACCATACGGGGGTATCGCACAGTGTCGCGGACGGCGGCCACCCTCCTGGCAGGCGATCCGCCCTGGCATCTCCAGGCGGACGTCCTGACAGTGGTGCGCCGCACCCGGCAGGATGCCCTAGCTAGAGGCCTGACCTTCTGTCAGGTCGAAATCGAGGCGATCAGGAAGCGGGAAACCGCCTCCATGATCGCCGTCTGGTCTCAAGAGCTCGACAACCCTGCGGCCTATGGCGGCTACACGGTGGATGCAATCAGGCCACAGCTGACGGAATGGGTCAACCGCACCAGCGGCACCCTGACCTTCAAGACGACACAGATACTTACCGGACACGGATGTTTCGATAAGTATCTGTGTCGCATTGTGGGATGCTTGCCTTCCCCGGACTGCCGCCAGTGCGGCGCGCCCGACACGGCGTTACACACGCTTGTCGAGTGCGCCGCATGGGCGCCGCAGCGTTTCGAACTTGAGACGCACGTAGGTCCAGTCGAGTCGCTCTGCGACTTGGTCAAGGCCATGCTGCAGAGCAGCGACAATTGGGGGGCTGCGGTTACTTTTTGCGAGACAGTAATGTCACTCAAGGAGGCCGCAGAACGAGACAGGGAGAGAAGTCCTGCAGCGCGTGCCAATGCGTCTTCTCGAGGTCGCCGGCCTTCAGCTGGCACCCGGAGAGGCAGGTACGCGCATTACTTCCCTCCCTGAGTTAGGTTCCGTTTACCGCGGGGGGCCTTTAGCTTGCTAGGAAGAGCAAAGGACCTTCTACCCCCGCACAACGAAGTGGGGTGTGTTCTCCCAGGGCACACTCCAGGCACTTTATTGCGCTGGATCGGCTGGGCGTAACTATGTTCTAAATCTCAGCCTTTCCAACACATTCAAAGCGCAGGGTCGTCAGGGAGGAGGGGGTTTTTAGTGGGTATTGGGGTTGCTCGCCCGTGCAGCAACGCTCGGAGTCTTCCACACTATTCTGTGACGTCGATCGCGGACGGAGCGCTGCCAAGAGCATACTATTGCTGCAGTGTTATCGCCCCCGACCGACGCGTGTCGTTCCCCTAGCAACGACCCAGTTTGTGCGTAAATCGGTTAAGCATTTTCCCTCGCCTCAAAACCAAAAAAAAAAAAAAAGCGGGTGTAAAATTCGGCACAACACGCAAAACGCGGCGAGGTTTATGCGGAAGCAGCGGTGCCTTCAGCGGTCGGACGTAGACTATATCACATTACATAGTGACAGATGCGGCGAAAGAAAAAAAAGGAAACAAAAAGGCGGTGACCAAATAGGTCGGCGTTAACAAACGTTATAATACAACTTTTTTTTTAATTTTCATGGCTGCAATGCAAATAGCACTGATTTTGCCAATGTCAAAGTATGAAGAGGCAGGTGAAAATGAAAAGGTTATAACAATAAATCTAAAAATTTGGCCAGTAATTTATACATGTTTTCTGCAAACCTGGAGATAAATTAATACAATATATAGGGTTTACAATATAATACAATATCTGTACATGAAATAACATAACGTTATACGTATTGGTAATTGAAGACATGAGTAGAGGAAGGAGTTTTTTTTTTAAGTTATGGCTGCAATGCCATTTATGCATTGATTTTGCCAATGTCAAGTAAATAGAAAAGTCAGGTGACATAAAAAGGAATTTTGGCCGGTAAATTAAAAAGAAAAAGAAAATTCTGCCAATCTAATACACTACAATAAACATAATATTTACAACAAACCATAACAGCAAAGGACAAAACTAAATAATAACTAACTTCAAGCCAATCTAAGTATAATATATATATACAATAAAATTAATATATATATATATATATATATATATATATATATATATATATATATATATATATATATATATATATATATATATATAAATATATATATATATATATATATATATATATATATACTATATAATATATATATACAATAAAATTAATATATATCTATATATATATATATATATATATATATACGGATCGAGTCCGTATAGATATATATATATATATATATATATATATATATATATATATATATTTACTATACAATCTATTATAAGATAATTTTATTCACAGTTAAGAATTTACAAAGAATATATACAAATGATTTATGCGATAAAGTTAAAAGAACACTACTATTAACAGGACGAGGGCAATTAGCAGGAAGAATATCATAAAGAGGAGTAGAAATTTTACGGCAATGGAAAAAGATATGTTCTATGGAACCTTCGCCCAGACCACACTCACATAAAGAATTATCACGAATCCTGGAGGAAGGAGTTATGTGACATAAAAAAAATACGTTAAAGGAAAATCTAATGTGTAAAATATGTAATGTAAACAGGCAAGGAAACCATATTAGAAATTAAAACAACGCTTTTTGAATTTGATTTTGAAAATAGTAAGTAATGAGGGAGTTATATGTGTAGCAAAGTGATAGTAAAAGAGCTTTGTAGGCCAATTTATCAATATTTACCAATTGTAATATATCGCTTTCATTCACTCATGTCTTCAATTATTACGTTATTTCAAGCGACGTTGTCATCACGACTGCATAGTACCGTAACAACCGACAAACACAACTCTAAATATTACGCGCGCTCTCAGCACAGTGCTGTTTGACAGTATTTGCGAGTGAAAGAGAGCGACGCTGGTAACAACGGTGATGACGGTAAAATTACCGATAAAAATAGCATTAACGTTAATTTTTTTACCGGGAAAATGGCTAGAAATAACGGCAAGTTGACAATCTTTGCGATTAAAAGAGAGCGACAATGGTAACAACGGTAAAATTACCGATAAAAATAGTATTAACGTAAAAAAAATTACCGGTAAAATGCCTAGAAATAACGGTAAGTTTTTTAAATCAAATCGTTTCTTTGCTTAAAAAACATGGTTAGTAAAAATATTAGATGACAATATGGACCGTTTATTTTGAAAGTGGTGTAATTGTAAAAATCGTTTAATTTCAATTTTGAAAAATCTAATATCGCTTAAAATATACTTCATTTTAATATAATTTTGTTTACAAATACGCATAACAACACATACAATTTTATTTTAGACGGCAATTACATTGTCATTACAAGATACTGATTACAAGAACTTACTTATTCTCTGCATGTGGTAGTGTTTCAAAATATGCATGATGCACCGGAGGTATATAGGGTAGTAGCTGCTGCATGTCTTTATATTTTTCGTACGTAATAGATTGGTTTGAAATTTAATAAACAGCTAGAGTATGAATTGGAATAGTACATAGGCTACATTTTATTTAAAAATTCAACTCCTAAATAATATTAAATTAGAAAAATCGTAATAAGATTGCGGATTTTTCTGCAAAAAGATGGCGCTACTGTTGTTTTTTTAATTCGCCAAAATACGGGCAAAGATACGGAGTCATACAGTCTTGTCGTATTTATTTTCTTCTCACAGGTTATGCGCTGTACATTTTCTAATACATTTCTCTAATTTTTTAATATCTATCTTTTAACTTACGAGTAGTGGAAACACGGAGGGGAAACAATTCAAATCGTCCGCGGGTGAAACCGCGGGACACAGCTAGTATAAAATAAATGAAATACAACAAAACACTGATCGGCATCCATCTGCTATGCCACCTACCTCTGTCAATTGGACTTACACCACTTTCATAATCGATGATTATGCAATTTCATTTACCGACCGATTTTAAGTTGTACAAAACATGGGATTTTTTTGAGAAATTAAACACGGACTAGTTATATATAAAAAAATTACATTAAATTAAGCATGAATTACGTGATAGCTCATTTTTCTCAAAAATGGACTTACACCACTTTCAAAATAAACGGTCCATATATTATTTTATGTTTCACATGTTTTTGCCCTTTCAGGCATGCAAATAGTAATTAGGTTGAAAATCAACTAATTAATAAAAACAGTGTAATCCACTCAATCCATAGACATTAATTGTACTTTTTTTTTCTAGAATTATACAGTAATAATATATAATATGTCAAGTGCAGAGTTTAGAGTTTTATAAAGATATTTTTTACCGTTATCTGAGATTAGCATAAATAACGATATCACATCATTACCGGCATTACTAGCCCTGGATCGTAGTGTAGGTCATAAACTGTTCATTGCTATAAAGATGTGCTCGACCGACCAATTTCAGAGCGGTATATTACATGAATCGACGGACGGTGAGTCGGTTAATCATTTAGGTAATGACATGAACGGAACGGAGAAAGAATACAATTTGCGCTGTCGGGGGGGCCTGTCGTACGTGGCGACAAAACAACCCGCAGCCAGATGGTATTTTCCCGTCTGGATGACCACCCTTGGTATAGAATATCCCGCCATGGGAGTATTATTGCGCGTGCTAATGCGACTCCACGTGGACGCCGGCGGTTGGCTGGTATCCGGAGACGCAGGTATGCGCATGACTCCCCACCCGGAATAATACCGCTTCGGGGGGCCTTTAGCTATCAAGGGAGCAAAGGATTCATCACCCCCGACGACGAAGTGGATGTGTTCTGATTCCCGGGGCATATTCAGGCACTTTTTGCGCTAGATCAGACTGGGCACATGGGAGGAGGGTGGATTTAGTGGGTAGTGGTTGTTGCCCGTGCAACTTCTCGGAGTCTCCACACAAGCCGGTTGATTACCGTTTGGATTGCCCCTTAAAAAAGGGAAAAGCCTCCATGATCAACTATGGTCTAATCTCTTGCAAAGGACCCGGTATTGTGCGTAAATAGCATTTCCCCGCCTTAAAAAAAATAAAAATATGCCGCCATAATAACCTCGAGTTGTGTTCCGCCCGGTATTAGTGACCAGGTTCCAGAATCCCTTAAGAGAGCAGCGGCGCATTTGTAGCACCTCTGGTGTTATAAATGTCCATAGGCGATGGATAGTAACCGCTTTCCATCAGGTGGGCCATCTGCTGAACTCATACAATAAAAAAAACAGATTGTCTTTTAGATGTTGATCCGTCTAATACCAGCATTACCATCAATTTCACCGACGGTTCTTACCCTCATCTCCTTTAGCTTACCATCAGCGCACGTTTTTCTAGTTACTAGAACATAATTGTGTCTAGGTTGAATTATGCATTATGCAGAATTTCATGAAAAACTAAACATTTTCTTTTCAGTATAGACTATTCACAAAAGCTTGCAAAGCCGCTACTAAAAGAGCTTGTCTGTTTATCAAACAACTAGTAACAATGCAAAGGATCGTAAGTTATATGAAGCAGCTGGTAGCTTCTGGCTAGATACAAAAATTGTGCGACGTCATTTAAAAAAAACGCATTAATAGGAATAAAACACAATTTTATAATAACAAAATTCTTTATTCACATTTCTTCTTCCAACTCTGTTCCCACTTCTTCTGTGACATCTTGAATGTTGCCACATCCAACTTCCCCGCTATTAATCTGCCATAATTTGTACTGTTTAACAGGTTACTCTTGTCTGACAGTTCTGTCATAATTTTGACTTTCTGCTCAAGTGTTGCCACTTCGAATATTTGCTCGAACGCTCTCGACCCGTACTGGGATAACGCTAACTTTTGATAATAGCCCTGTAAATGCATTAAATGATTCCGATAACAGAGTAATTACATTCAAACCAGTTTAATTACTTTAAACATTCTGAGACATTTTTATAATCACATAATAAAAAGCCCAATTTGGCACTCAAGAATGTCAATAGAACGTAACTTTGGATGAAATCCACAAAACTGAAAGCTACTAACAATTAATTTATTTTTTAATAATATACATAATTTTTTACTAGGCGTTATATAAGGTTATAAAATATATTTCAATGATTATTTTCCTCCAAATAATAAAATAACGTGATTTTTTAAATTCTGTTATGTCGTATTAATCTATAACGAAGTCCCAAAAACAGTTACATTCAAAGGCGTCTTATTTTTAATTTTAGTGTTGCTACCATACGGTTGTTGCATTTCATTAACTCAATTCGATTCGAGAAAAAAACTAAAAACATTTATTCCCCAAAACCCTAGATTATACTATTTATGTATTTATACTAAAACAATACTACATATTGTACATATATGTATTGCAAACAAAAACCGATTGAATAAATACATATACGGGTGAAATCATAAAAAATTCAATAGATTAATTATGATGTGTGATTAATGCATGCGATACGCGAAAAGCAATGTGAGAGAAAACTGTCGCGCTTCATATCGATTTTGTGAGGAATTTGTGTGACACAAAAAGTAATTAACTTAAAATAAATCAATCGACCACAAAGTAACATAATCTTTAATCGACTTGTCGTGATGATTTGTTAACTTGGTTAACGATTTGGAGGTTTCCACTTCCAAATATGTAGTAATGACAACTGTCATATCGGGCGTATAATTTTGTGATCATTATAATATTAAACGGCTCAACTTTAGTAGAAAGGGAGACTATGGATGGAAACAACTGAACTAAAATAATCGACTGAAATAAGTTTCATGAACACTCGGAAATAAGTTTAACGAACACCAGGAAATTAGCTTAACGATTTCTGAAAAAGAAGTTTTACGTTCTCTTTACAATAAGATCAATGTTCTCACGAAAATAAGTTTAACGTTTTGTCACAAAAAAGTTTTAATGTTCCCTCTGAAATACGTTTAACGTTCACTCAAAAATAAGTTTAATGTTCCATCGAAAATAGGTTTAGCCTTTCCTAGATAATCAATTTAACATTACTTCGATAGAAAGTTTAACTTTGCCTTTTTTTTATTGCTGGAGTACGACAGGCTGACGGCCCATATGTGATGGGAAGTAGTTAACGTCGCCTATGAACATTTGCGACACTAATGGTGCTACCAATGTGCTGCCGGACTTGTAGATGAGACTGGAACCTGACCACTAGTGCCGGAACACAACTCAAGGTTGTTATGGCGGCATACTCTAGACGAGGAGTGGTAGCCATCCAGACGAGCAAATACACTACCACCTGACTCTCTCGAAAATAAATTTAACGTTCCCGCTGAAATAAGTTTACCGTTACCTTGGAAATAAATTTTACGAACACTCTGAAAAAGTTTCTTTATAACGTTTTATGACAAATTATATCTAACCTTCATTTTGTATATAAGCTTATCACGCGACTTCACCCCCACGTATTGACCCTTACAGAAGGCGTCGGCCACGTGACAACCCTTCACGTCGTTCAATATCACCAATAACTCCTCTGAGGAAAGTTCCAGAAGACTGTTCACGGCTTTTGTTGGTCGCTAAAAAGAAATATAATCGAAACACTTTATCATCATGGTGATGGGTCTAATATAAATCAATGAGGCGGGGTCGGCACTGAAAAGCAGCGCTGTGCTGGAGAAAACTCCAACACAGATAAAGCCGAGTTGCCGACCTCATTCGTAGGAGATGCGGTGTACAACATATCGAATTTTATCATAAAAATATATGTATAAATATTTCTGCATCCTTGTATTGTCGTAATACCGAACTAAGAAAGAGAGTTGCTCTGAAAGAGAGTGTCGGGGTCAAGGTAAGTAAAGGAATGCTCCGGTGGTTCGGGCATGTGGAAAGAATGACTAAACAGATATACAATGCAAAAGTGGATGGATGCAGAAGTCGTGGAAGGCCACGACACACCTTCCATAATCAAATTGATCGTGTACTAGCAGAAGGTGATGTCAGGAGCCTTAAGAACAGACGAGCGTGCATGACAAGAGCTATGAATGTCAAAGAAGCAAGTGAGGTGTGTAAGAATAAGCCTAAATGGCACTCTGTTGTTCGTGCCTACCCCGCAAGGGAACTGGCGTGAAGTTATGTATGTATGTATCTATTGTCGCTTTCCTAACAAATAAATTATTTCTTTGTTTCTTCTTCTATCCTTGACTTTGTTTGGGTGTACTGCTTTGGGATATCGACCAGGGTCTCAAGTATCTACAATACTAGAGACTCTAGTACTATCTCAAATAGTTTGGGATCCGATCATCAAATCAAATCATTTATTGGCTCAAAAACATGCTATATACCCTTTCCAAGTATTTATTTTACTTTTGACAGCTCGATGACGGATCAATTACTAATATCCTAATACGTTACCGACTCGAGTTGTTATAAAAATCGACCTGACTTGCAAATAAGTTTTAATCAATTTATCTTATCTATATATTTATAAATTAGTTCTTTTTGTAGTGGAACACTTACAAGCCAATAGATGGCGCTGTGCAATAATTGAGGTCGCAAACGTTTCCCGAAACGTACAACACTAGCCTCACTGGAAGATCTCCCTTTGAGACAGAGGAGCATTCCATCTCGCCCTTCCACCTAGTCGGGACATCCCTAAAAATCCTTATCTTTGACTAAATAGATTTGGCTTTATTATTGCATGAGTTCAGGCGATAGGTAGCCGGTCCGCCTGATGGAAAGCGGTTACCATGGCCTATTGGCATCGGATCAAAGTGCGAAAGAGGAATACTCTAGACTAGGTGGTACATGGTGGTAGCCATCCAGACGGGTAAATACCCTACCACCTCTGGCTGTGGGTTGTTTCATCGCCTCTTAAGACAAGCCACCCCAAAGCACGAAATTGTATTCTTGTCCGTTCCTGCACGACTTCGGACAGAATCATATTATCGTACTAGGATATGCCCGCGACTCTGTCCACGCTCGACATGAAATTCCCGCGGGATTCCACGCAAAAATTTTTAAACAACTACAAACCGCTAAAGTTTTATTAGACAACCGCCAACTTGTTCATTTTAATTATTATCAATTTGAACAATACCCGTTGACAATTGACATCTTTGTCTTCCGTGATCGCGGCTACTGAAAAGTGGCCGAAACGTCGGAATAATAAGATTCAAATAAATCTTTATCTTACACTATAATATATAAAGCTGAAGAGTTTGTTTGTTTGCTGGAACACAGTAATCTCAGGAACTACTGGCCTAATTTGAAAAATTCTTTCAGTGTTGGATAGCCCATTTATCGAGGAAGACTATAGGCTATATATCATCACGCTAAGACCAATAGGAGCGGAGCAACAATGAAAATTGTTTCAAAATCGGGGGGTTTTTTAAACTATTCTACGCGGACGAAGTCGCGGGCAGAAGCTAGTTATATATATACTTTTTTTTTAGAAAACGTAGTAATAAAGATATTAACCGATAAGGCATATTACAGTATCAATGAATATTAAAATGACAAAATCTTAATATATATAAATTACGTGTCACGTTGTTTGTCCGCGATGGACTCCTAAACTACTTGACCGATTTTAATCAAATTTGCACACCGTGTGCAGTTTTATCCGACTTGAAAGATCGGATGGCTTACATTTGGATCTGTACAGGTGGCGCTGGAATCGGGTTCTAAATTTTATTTCTTCAGGACAGAACAACGTCTGCCGGGACAGCTAGTTATAATATAAATTTTATGAATTAATTACGTTATGTATCTAATTATACAATTTATTATCAACCTTGACTCGTGAGTTTTTGTTTTACTTGACATCATTGTAATTTAATACAGAATTTTATTACACATTTAATTAGGTAAATAATTAATTAAATAATGAGTGTTCGATACACCGGCGCGGGGGTTGCAACCGAATGAAACACCCCTTAGCAGTGGACTTCCCCCAGGGGGTGCCGCCCTGGACTCGACTCCGTCCAGGAAGCGGTACAAGGGGATGCGTCCCCGGGGCCCTTAGCGGCCACTGTCACATTCCCCCCTTCACTCCGTGACAGTGGTGTCCCACCTATCCACTCCGAATCCTTGTGTTCCTTCCCCTTCCTCCCGAACACCCCTCCCTTCCGACGACGACCCCCAGCGTCGAGCTCTGCTCCGCCGAGCGCGGTTTTGCTAGTCTTAGTCGGTAGAGAAAAAAAAAAAAAAATTGCCAACACAACATAGCACTAGCCTCAGATGTTACACTGAACATAGATAGCACTAATTGTATCAATTACACCGATCAACACGAGTGACACTAATCACAATACACTAGTGGTCCACAAGATCCACGTAGTCACACTGAGAGTCCGATGGCTGTAGAGTCTTCCGGATGCTCCTTGATCTTCCTGGTCTTCTTAGTCTTCCTTGTGTGTATTACTTGTTCGGAAACTTTTATTGATCGACCGATGATCAGATGCCGGAGGCTCGCCCTGTGCTTACTAAGGTACTACAAAAATGCAGACGCTTAGCAGCTAACGGAGCGAGCTACATATCCGCGGTAAGCGGGGCGTGGTGTACGGGATTTCCGGGGGGTGATTAGATAAATATATTATACCATAATTTGTAAGCAGGATACTTGTATATATGCTTGCTGAAAGGAGGAATTTGGAGATCTGTACTACGTTAAATTTAACACCTTTTTGTATACCCATTTTTGCATTAAATACATACATACATAACTTCACGCCAGTTCTCTTGCGGGGTAGGCACGAACAACAGAGTGCCATTTAGGCTTATTCTTACACACCTCACTTGCCTCTTTGACATTCATAACTCTTGTCATGCAAGCTCGTCTGTTCTTAAGGCTCCTGACATCACCTTCTGCTAGTACACGATCAATTTGATCATGGAAGGTGTGTCGTGGCCTTCCACGACTTCTGCATCCATCCACTTTTGCATTGTATATCTGTTTAGTCATTCTTTCATCATGCATTCTTTCCACATGCCCGAACCACCGGAGCATTCCTTTCCTTACCTTCACCCCGACACTCTTGCATTAAATAAATTGAATTAAATTGAAAAACTTAAGATAGTACTTACTTGATAATCCAATATACTCTGCAATATAATGGAGCCATGTATATTGATAAAATATTCCTTGTCCAGTTTGTCCGTCTCGATCCTGTCCAATGGCAAAAGACGAAGACAACACACTGCAAAGTATCTCTGATTGTCTTGATCGTTGCATTTTAGTGCAGTTTCTAAATTCTGTGAATACAACGAACAAACTAATATTGAAATATCATAGTGAAAAAAACAAGATTGTAGCATATGAAGGAAAACATCGTAATGCAACCTGCACATCGAGATAAACGATGTGTCAAACCCGACAAGCCGCCTTGGACAAGTGTGGCGGGTATACTGTCCATTCCTCAATAGTGGAAGGAGTAGTAACAGCGTATTAACTTGCTCGTTATAGTTTGGTGATCATTTACTATACAGTGTAAACTCTGTATAACGACACTGAAGGGACTGTGAACATTATGGCGTTATATAGAGGTGTCGTTAAATGGAGAGTAATCTGTTTTTTTGTCTGACATCTTTTGCTGCACCAGTAATTTTGTTGTATTTTTTAAATTATTTTATTCATATCTTGCGATACTGAGGCATCTTGGTGATAAAGGAAGTATTTAGAAATTTCGGTATGCATATGATGCCGACAATCGAGCTTATTTGGGTCTAAGATAATAAAGCGATAAAAGTACGTACACAGCTGCGCAATTTTTACTAACTTTAGCAACTTAAAAGGTACCCCCCTTTTATTACCTAATTAACCAACCAAAGCCAAGTGATTCTATCCGTGCAGGAACGGAGAAAGAATACAATTTCCTGCGTTGGGGCGGCCTGTCGTAAGAGGCGATTTAACAACCCACAGCCAGGTGGTAGGGCATTTGCCCGACTGGATGGCTACCACCCCTGGTCTAAAGTATGTCGCTATAACAACCTTGAGTTGTGTTCCGGCATTAGTGATCAGGTTCCAGTCTCCCTTAAGAGAGCAGCAGCGCTTTTGTAGCAGCTTTGGTGTTGCAAATGTCCATAGGCGACCGCTTTCCACCGAGTGGGCCGTCTGCCTGTCTGCTGATCTCCTGCAATAAAAAAAAAGGGATTTCGACGCTTAAAGGAGTTTTTCGTTAAATCGAGTGACGTTACATGGAGTTTACACTGTATGATATTTAAATACAATTTTAAAGTGCAGTCAAGCAAGTCTAGAATAACTATAATTAATTTAATTTTACTCTTGATTTTTAGTACATGTTTCATTTTCATAATGTTTAAAATATTCTTTCTGTAAGAGAGAATAGGGTCCCAAAGTATTTTTCTGATCGTCAGAATAAATGTTGTCATAATAAAATTTGAAGTACATACGGTAATAAATTGTGTTTGTTTCGCCTTTATCCTTAGGCTGGCCTTAGCTAGCGCGACTAATACCCCCGTATTCCCACATGCCAACAGAGCAGAGAATTTGTCGCCCAACTCCTCGTACATGGGTTCAAACTGAAAAAGGTAATAATAAATAATACACACATACATACATAACTTCACGCCAGTTCCCTTGCGTGGTAGGCATGAACAACAGAGCGCCATTCAGACTTATTCTTACACACCTCACTTGCTTCTTAGACATTCATAGCTGTTGCCATGCACGCTTGTCTGTTCTTAAGGATCCTGACATCACCTTCTGCTAGTACACGATCAATTTGATCATGGAAGGTGTGTCGTGGCCTTCCACGACTTCTACATCCATCCACTTTTGCATTGTATATCTGTTTAGTCATTCTTTCCCCATGCCCGAACCACCGGAGCATTCCTTTCCTTACCTTCACCCCGACACTCTCTTTCAGACCAACTCTCTTTCTTACTTCGGTACTACGAACGTGGTCCGCGAGCGTCACTCCGCTCGCATCTCGACCGCGTTTACTCTACTTTCATGCTCTCTCTTCCATACCCAACTCTCGCTTCCATACGTGAGCGTAGGTACCAGCACTGCGTTGTGTACGGCGAGCTGGGCCTTCTGGCTGAGCTTCTTAGCGCCTAGAAGTTTACCTAACGCTCCATTCACACTATTCTCCAAATTCACTCTTCTTTCTATATCAGCGGTGTACCTTCCATCCCTCCTAAAAGCACATTGACATTGATATCTTTGTCTTCCGTCATCACGGCCACTGAAAAGTGGCCGAAACGTCGGAATAACCAAAATCAAATAAATTACCGCGCTTAAAACCGTTAAACCGTAGTTTTATTAATATTTGGTGGTTTAACTTAAATTTAAAAATTAAAGAAAAAAGAACTAATATAGATATACATAATAAAAACGATGAAGTTGGTACAGATAGTTATGCGGTTCCGTCTTTTTGTTGCCACACTTACAATCAACTAAAAAAACACAGTCATGACAGCAGAAATGTAGTTTCGCTGGATCTGCTAGGAAAATAGTATGCGAAACGAACGGATTAGTGATTTAAATTAAACTCTTACCTCCTCCTTGATGTTGCAGTTATCTATTAACCTCTGCACGGTGAAGTTCAACATTGGCACTGTGGCGAGCTGCCCCAAACGATTGATAAAACACTTCGCGTATATTTGCGTGTACATCTTCTTCTTCGCAACAAACAGTGCTGCTTCTAATAATCTATAATTGAGAAATGAATATAAGATAAAATATTCGGAGACTCCGCGTCTCTTTGCGTATTCTACCGACTGTACAATGGGGAGTGTTCCGAGGAACTGTTCAGAATGGTGCCTTCGGCTTCTTTTTACCACCGCACAGCATCCTCACTTCCTAGAGCCGCTTCGCTCTTGTACGCAACGGTCCTCTAGAACGTTTCTCGTGAGCACCGTGGGGATTTGGAATGAGCTCCCAGCCGTGGTTTTCCCACAGCGCTACGATATGGGTTTTCTTTAAAAAGGGCGTCGTAAAATTTCTTGGAGGCTTACACCTCTGGTGTTGCAAACGTCCATAGGCGACGGTAACCGCTTACCATCAGGTGGGCCGTCTGCCTGTCTGCCGTACTCCAGCTATAAAAAAAAAAATATATACTATTTACTATTTTTGGCATCGCACCCAATAGTTGACTCCCAATCAATTAATTCAAGAAATTACGAGTATAAGAATCTAGAATACGTCCGCGACTTCATCCACACTTGACTTGAAATCCATTTTAGTGAAAACTGTGTCGGAATAAGTTAATTTTGCCAATGTCATTTCCCTAATCCCCAAATTACGTTTGCACCTATGTCTTGCGGGTTAGTTGTAGGTTCTCATGGGTGCGTATTACGAAATATTATTAGGTAAACTTGTGAGCATATCATATCAAATAAAGTACATTATATTATAGTATAGTATATTAAAATAGCAGAATTGGGCCCCAGGACCATCACCCTGTCTGCTATACCACCTATAAAAAAAACATTTTTTTTTTATTTGGTTCGCAAACTGGCCAACTCAGCTTACATTTATTTAAACAATTTAAACAAAACTAGAGTACAGATAATATGGTTGCTGACTGGCCTTCTTGGTGCGAACACAGCATGCATTATATGAAGACATTGAGTACATAGTAATTTAGAAAAAAAGAAGAAATTAATAATTAATTAAGTTAAACAAATAACTAAAAAGGAGTGTGAAACTTCTTGATGTGCTTAACCGATGCATTGAAAATATCGAGTTCGTGGGAGATATTATTGTAGGCAGTACAAAGACGATAGAGTGGTGAGTGTTGAAAGTACACAGTGCGACATGCTGGTAGAGCGAATATTTTACATATAAAGTATTAATAAAACTAAAACTCACCTCACAGCAGACTCTGATCCAAAAACCGGTGGTAGATTCTTCATCATCTCACCGTTGGGTTTTTCATCACTGTTCTCGATCATTTCATCACCAATTTCCAATTTTTCATCATCCTTTATATCATTTCCCTTTGACATCCAATCATCGGGAGCGAAACTCTCGTTTAGAAGTTGTTTTAATATACTTCTTGTTAATCCTGAAAGTGAAATAACAAAATATATTTCAGGATATTTTAGGATTTTTGAAATTCGTATCATAGATGTATGCATGTACAGTCTAAACTCCATGTAACGTCACTCGATTTAACGACAAACTCCCTTAAGTGTCGAAATCACTTGGCTTTGGTTGGTTTAGCTTGTCTTCCATACAATGATACGCTCTATATATCATTACATCCACTGTCAATAACGTCAACAATTAAATAATAAAAAGTACCTTTTAAGTTAGCCAAAATTAGTAATAACTGCGCGACTACTGTGTACGATATTTTATCGCTTTATTATCGTAGCCCGTAATAAACTCGATTGTCGCCGTCATGCATATCGAAATTTGTAAGAAAATTCGAAATAGCTAAGTTTCTAAGTACTTCCTTGATCACGAAGATGCCTCAATATCGCAAGATATGAATAAAATAAGTAAAAAATACAATAAAATCACTGATGCAGCAAAAGACGTCAGACAAAAACAAGACTTCTCTCCATATAACGACAACTCTCTATAACGCTATAAAATGCGCAGACCCTTAAGTGTCGTTATATAGAGTTTACACTGTAATTTATGTCTAACGGTTTTTTCAGCAATAAAGGCTATTATTATTTATTTTACAATGACTTCTAAAATAATATTGATATAAAAGAGCAAGCATCAAAATATCATATTACTTTCAACAGTTCATTATGTTGGGCCATGCAAAGAAAATATGCTATTTACACGTATTTATAATATTTATTAGAGGACACGATATTACATATCATATTATCACCATATCTTGTATATGTATATAACTTATGTGTATATTTGTATATATAGTATAGTTATATATTTATTATTAAAATATAAGTAATCGTACAATAATTATGTATACCACCGTCGCCACTCCTAATCAGAATATTCTTGCCACGGGTTGTCTGGAAGAGATCGCTTTTTAGCGATAAGACCGCCCTTTGTACCCAACTAGACTAATACTAGTTCGTAAGTTTTTCTGTAATGGTGTACAATAAAGTGTTATCTATCTTTTTTGTTTTTTATTGCAGGAGTTCAGCAGACAGGCAGACGGCCCACTTGATGGAAAGCGGTTACCATCGCCTATGGACATTTGCAACACCAAAGGTGCTACAAATGCGCTGCTGCTCTCTTAAGGGAGACTGGAACCTGGTCAGTAATGCCGGAACACAACTCAAGGTTGTTATGGCGACATACTTTAGACCAGGGGTGGTAGCCATCCAGTCGGGCAAACGCCCTACCACCTGGCTGTGGGTTGTTAAGTCGCCTCTTACGACAGGCCGCCGGGCCGCAGGAAATTGTATTCTTTCTCCGTTCCTGCACGGATAGACTATCTGACTATCTATCTTAATTATAGTTTAAATAATAATTAATAAGCTATAAACGTCAAAATTGTGATGTCATAGGCCCTCTCATACAAAATCAAGGAGACTATGAAGTTTTGCGCAATGATATAAAGTGTCTTTAGAATAGAACAGATTAGAATATACTGTATTGCATAACATTAAGATAAAATTCAAGAAGTTAAAGTACAGAAGACAGCAGGCGGTCTTATCAGGTAAAGCAATTTCTTCCAGACAAGCTTAGGATGGATTAGAGAATAATTGTGTAACATGTGGGTGTGGTCTTTAGTTGACTGGACTGGCCAAATCCAATTGGACCTGGAAGCACTAGTTACGACTATTATTGGTGGCAGTTGCTTCTTTTAAAATAGAACCGCTCCCCATCCGTTGGGAGTTCATCCCCACTTCCTCGAGCCGCTTCGCTCACGTCATCATCATCCGAACGTTAATTCCCGGTTGCGTTCGGAGCGTTCACTCTGACGCCCAGGGTCCGCTTTCCTACTTGTTCTACTCCACTTCGCGCGGTCTTCAGCATCCCCTGTTTTGAGACCATTGGTACGCGTCATCCTTCACAACGTCAAGCCAACATTTCTTGGGCCTTCCACTTCGACCGGGACCTGGCGGAGGCGGCATGGCTAGACATTTGGTCCCCACATTATTAATTAGCCGGTCTCCGTAAAACGTGGCCGTACCAACGTAAGCGACACTGTTGCAGTTTGTCTACTATGTCACGGACATGAAGACTGCCGCGGATGCGGGAGTTCCTGACCCGGTCTTTCCGCGTCACTCCACACATCCATCGCAGCATATTCATCTCCGTGACACGCAGTTCTTGCTTGTGTCGCTCATGTATGGAGCACTAATGTACAACATTTGTTTCTCTTGCGTATGGTGGAGATTTGGAATGAGCTCCCAGTCGAGGTTTTCCCACAGCGCTACGATATGGAGTTTTTCAAAAAGGGCGTCATAAAATTTCTTCGAGGCCGGCAGCGCGTTGGTAACATCTCTGGTGTTGCAAACGTCCAGAGGCGACGGTAACCGCTTTCCATCAGGTGGTCAGTCAGCCTGACTGCTGTACTCCGGCTAAAAAAAAACATGATGTGGACTGGACTGTATGACTATTATTAATGGTGTTATTTACAATTAAACTATACGTTGAAGTAATAAATACAGAGTGTGTATTGGTGCTATTAGAGAGAGAGAGACATAGACAACACTATTGTTCACCGGACACAAAAAGACAATAGTATTACTTGGTAAAACAAAAAGCGGCCTTATCGCTAAAAGCGATCTCTTCCAGGCAACTAACTCAAAGGAAATTCTCAAATTATCTGTAATTATTATGCAACAAAGAAAAAGGAAAAAATAATTTATAAATAAAAATGACATATATGGACAGCAGCAGATTACAGTCTAAAGTATTGTAAACTAACAAATACATTATTGCGTAAGACTAACATAATGATTCGTGAGTGAATTTTTAAAAATGGCAAAAGATTTAGCTTTTCTGACATCAGTGGGCAAAGAGTTCCACGGTAAGACAAAGTGCTATTGTATGCGAGCAAAGCGAAGCGAATGAACAAGTGAGTCCCTCCGCCCTCCAAGGCCGCTTTTATATCCCACCTTCCATCCGACGCCTAGCTGCTAACTGTGCGAGCTATGGGAATAGGCGGTATGCGGGGCGCGGAGAGGTATACTCCGGCGGGCGGGTCAGGGGGGTGCTCTCTATCCACAGCAACTATTATGAAGTTACAATTGTATATGACGGAGGAGGAACCTCTGTAGACTGTTGGCTTCTTGGTGACGACCCATATTTGAGTCCTCGAAATAGAATTTCAAGAGTACTCGGTATCGTATATTCCAAGAGCGTTAGGACTTCCCAGAGAGGTCTGTCCCGTTCGGCGGCTCGAGCAATAATGACCGAGTGTCAACAGTGTGACGTATTTATAGGGCTCGGTGCATGTGTCAGCACGTGCACGTGATCACAAATTTTTAGGTTAAGTATTGAAATTACAATAAAAACGTCGTTTTACGTTAATTTCATATTACAACATTAAACTCATAGTAATTAGATAAATTATTATTGTTTTTAAATGTTGTATTTGCGCCGATATATACAATTAAAATAAATACCTTTGTCGACATTCTTAACTGCGTACAGCAACACTTGTAGCAGTCCAGACGTGATATTTTGGTACGGCATATCTTTGAACTGTGGCCAAGAGGACAAGCGTACAGCGTACTCTTGCACTATCGCTTTGAAGTCATCTGGTACACATTTGTATGTCATTTTTGTTGTGTGAGGTGGAATACCTATAGTAAATGAATGCGAAGATATAAATAACACAATGGGAGATCTTAAATATATAAACTGAAATATTAAAACGTTAATTACCTGGTACAATATTTAATGGTTTAACGTTTTGATAGTTATCAAAACATTATATGTTACGTAACTGATGGAAACAAAATTATACTATCTTCAGCGGTTTCATGTGTATGGTTATCCGGGATTTTTTTCTAAACTTCGGATCCACTTATACAATATGTAATGCAGTCATAAGGACTATAAATAGCTTGTAACTAAAACTACAAAAAATTTGTAAGCCTGTCAAAGGCTAAACATGTAACGTTTACCACTTGGCAAAATGTCCATGTTTCAAACAAACAAATGACTTTGAGTTTAACTTCATTAATATACATACATTCAGTAGTGTCCAAAAGAGATGTGATCGCAGTGCCATCTTTTTCACTATTTTCGTCTATCCTAAGGAAACCACGTTATTTACCGGGATAAAAAGTATCCTAAGTACGCCCCGGGATAAAAGCTAGATCTATGTCGAGTTTCATTTAGATCCATGCAGTAGTTTTCATATGATTCTCTAACAGACAGACAAAAATTCTAAAAATTGTATAAGTATTCGGACTCTGCTGGTATGAATTAAGCCCCCTGATTTTTTTCACATTTTTTAACGCTTGGTACATACTTTAACCATTTACAGATTTATTATCCTTTATAACCATAGTGATACACGAAGTAGTTAGTTGGGTCAGTGAAGTAGTTAGTTGGGGTCAGTTGACCATAAAACCAAATAGTTGTTATTACCTTTGCTTTTAGTATCCTCTTTAAATATATTAACTTTAGGCTTCTCTCCAGGCAGCAAAGTGATACCGCTCAAACATTTCAAGGCGCTACGTAATATATGATTAGCATATGAGTCCCATACAAAATCTTCCAAATTATTCAATGCATATTTACATATTTTCACTGTAAACTCATGACACTTCTCTACATGATCCTTACTATAATGTGATTCCTTAGATTTTTCTAATTTAGCCTTCTTTTTGGGTGTTTCGTCCTCGGTATCAGACATATTGTCAGTGTTATCGCCAGTTTGGAGATGTTCTGTAGCTCTATGACACGCTACTTTGAGGAGGCCCTCAACAACATGACTGGTGAAGTTATCTGAACACAGTTTACGTAGTTCTGGTGAGAGGATGTCCATAAATCTGAAATTTTGTACATATATAGTTAAGTTTTGAATAAATTAAAATATATACAGCAGAGCCGAGCAAAACAATATATTTTGGTATTCACATGGTAGTAGTTCAAAAACTTATGTCTGCCTGCACGTCAGACAGTAGAACATATATATATTATAATATTTTTTTTATTGCTGAAGCAGAACATACGGGCTGACAGCCGAGCGTGGGGGAATCGCGGTGCAGTAGCTCTATGCTAAATCCCGTGACGCCCCGTAAAGCTGCGGATACAGGTACGCATGTTTAGGTTTAGTGGGTAGTTTGGCGATCGGTTTCTCGCAACTGCTTCTGTTTGAAGCTAGCGTGGATAACCGGTCACTAAGGGTCCCACACACCGTGGATGCCTGCTTCTGCGCTGCATTTGGCCTTTTCCCTGAAGAGCCCGAGGACAGTTTCCAAAGACATTCCCCCTGAGTTATTAAAAAAAAAAGGTTGTCTTCCATCCAATGATACACTCTATATATTATTACACCTACTCTCAATAACGACAACAATTAAATAATAAAAAGTACCTTTTAAGTTACCAAAATTAGTAAAAATTATGCAGCTGTGTATGTTCCTTTATTGCTTTATTATCCTAGCCGTTCTGTTATTTTATTGCTTTATTATCTTAGGGCATCATGCATAACGAAATTTCTAAGAAATTCCGAAATACCGAAATTTCTAAGTAATCCCTTTATCACCAAGATGCTTCAATATCAAAAGATATATCGAGTAAAATAAGTAAAAAAAAAATACAACAAAATTACTGGTGCAGCAAAAGACATCAGAGAAAAATAGCAGAATTCTCTCCATTTAACGACAACTCTCTATAACGCTATAAAATACACAGACCCTTCAGTGTCGTTATATAGAGTTTACACTGTATTAATGTTAGGAAACATTTTTGTTTTATCGAGTATTTACTATAGTAATTAATGCCTAAATATTGAATTTTGATGTTTTAATACTGGTATTACTCTCACCCGGAGTGCCCTCTTGGTGAGACTTGGCGACAAGACAGAGCTATATGCAACCTCGTTTATTCATTCAAGTGTTGCAAACATTGAGATAATGGATGCATTACAAATTATGTCTACACAGTTAGAAAGCTTGCATTATACTGAATAATGCAAGAATGTACAGCGATACACTTGTGAGGTAAGCAAAACCCTTTGATTCTTGCACAAAAACCTGACTTGGAATGGAGAGCAGATGAGGCGAGGCGAGTGAATCATGTATACTCTCGCACTCATTATGCCTCACGATGCCTCTAGGAGAGTTACATTACCCAAATTTACATATCTATAGAGTATCATAGCCATACACATTATATACATAAACTATGCAAGTAATAAACTCTTAAACGTTTTATATAGCGCATATACATATAATAACTACATAAATAATACATATGGCCAGGTCCTACATCTTACTATTCATTACCATAGGTTGAATGTTGACTTGACTTGTACGGAAGTTATGACTAATTTTAATCAATAGTAAGACAAATGAGTGGTTTGTAAGATATAGGACTAGACATGGTGTTATATTACTTGATTTGATGGCATTGTAAGAACAGTAAAACTCACCTTTCTAGATCCTCAGGTGAAGAATATGGAAGAAGCAGTTCAATGACCCTGCATCCTAACTGGTTGCCAATTATATTTAACTCTTCATCTTTTGTTCGCTCTAAGACGTTGTTTACTAGAGCAACTGAAAGTAAGTTTAAAATTTATAAAAATAAAGACTTTCAATTAAATATATCCTATATCGTTATTTTGAAGTTATAAGTTCTTATGGGCCCTGGTGCGGCGGCACTGGGTTTAGCGTTAAGCGAACTGTGTCAATTTTGCAGGAAAAGAAGTATGGGACAATTTTGAATGGGAATCGGAGGATAACCTGGTTAATGGGAATGAAATGCGGCTGCTCCACTGCCCTCAGTCCACTTCACTTTATTTGTTAATTACGTTATTTAATATATGTTTTAATATATCTTGCACAATTTTGGTGCAGAGCGGGTTAATTATAAGTTATATGTATTTATATTTATTTATAGTGTTGCGGGCGCAATATATTTTATGTTATTTTATATATATATATTTACATTTGCGGTGCCATTTAATTTATTTTATTTTTGTCATGAGATGAATGAATGACGTGACGTGCGAAAACGGGAACGCGCCGTCAGATTTAAAGGAAGAATTTAAATAAGAAAGAAGTTTGTATATGCTGAAAGAAAGTTACTTGGCGATACCAGGCCCTCCCATAAGAAGTTATCACTTCAAAACTGTTTTCATACATAATGCGTTATGGCGCTAATCTATCTGGCTTCCCTTTCTGTCATGCATTTGGCAGCGGTGGGCAGGCTATTTTATTAATAAATAACTTTTCCTTACATAAAATTTATTTTATTTTTATTGCATAAGTTCAGTAGACAGGCGTAGGACCTGATAGAAAGCTGTCATCGTCTCCTATGGTTTTCTTCAGCTATACCAGTGGCCCTTTAAAAAGTGATAGCACATTGGTAGCACCCTGGCTGTGGGTTATTTTGATACCTTTTACGACAGGCCAACGACTGCAGGAAATCATATTCTTTCTCTATTCCTGCATGGATGGACGGATGAATGTCCCTATACCTAGTGTACCACACTTACTAAGATGACATATAATATTATATAGAAATATATTCATGACAATTTGGTGCAGAGATATAGGCTTATTGAATATTATAACAGGTCACACAATTCAAGAGTATAACATCAGACTTAGATCAAAAAGACAATTTGAAATACTATATAAATTGCTGTATCAGTTGGTTGAGTTATTGTATATAGTTCAACATGCAGCCATATTTTTATATCACAAACTATTATGGCTATTTTCACATAAATTACACTCTTAATGATTATTTAGACAAATTAGTGACAAAGCTACTACATAACAACTTAAGTTGTGAACTGGCAACTTCATGGAACAGCAGAAAGTACTATGGAATTAAAGGAATAAAAATACACCAATATTCAAAGCGTATTTCTTGAAGTTGATAGTTCAGAAAACTACATTACACAACTACTGTCAGCAGCTACTATAACTATCTAATAGAGCAAATGAACAAATTGTTGATAATTAGATTCTAAAACTAACTTGGAAACACTTCATGCCTACAGTATTATGGACATAAATAATATTCAAGTTCTAAACTTCTAGAATGTTATAACTTATAAATGTTTGAGTATACCTTTCTCGTCTTCACTTTCAATCCCTTGCTTCATAGCATCTAAAATACCGACAAAATATTGATACAATTCATCGGGGATTTTGGTTCCACGTCCCATCTGGCCTTTTTTGGCATACTTCTTTGCATTTGACAAAAAGTCTTTTCTTTTCTTCTTATACTTCTTTTTGGGAATATTACTATTTGTATTAATTGGAGGTTCGTCACTCATTTTTGTTATATTTAGATTTTAATTAACACAAATAACTATAACTTCTTAAAATTCCAACATTAAGGTTATGTTTTCGTTAACTGTCAAAATCACGTTGGTTAAGGTCGCGTTCCATAAACCTGTGTAACACATTGTGACGCTTTAGCATGTTTGCCATGCTTATTATTTATTATATAATTTATTTGACAGTTTTTTTTATTGCAAGAATTCAGCAGACAGGCAGACGGCCCACTTGATGGAAAGCGGTTACCATCGCCTATGGACATTTGCAACACCAAAGGTGCTACAAATGCGCTGCTGCTCTCTTAAAGGAGACTGGAACCTGGTCACTAATGCCGGAACACAACACAAAGTTGTTATGGCGGCATACTTTAGACCAGGGGTGGTCGCCATCCAGTCGAGCAAATACTCTACCACCTGGCAAAATTACCAGTAATTTAATTACCTCATCATGACCGGTTCCTGAGAATACCAGTAATGAGTTCAATAACAATGAATTCCATAAAGTTATGTATTATATAAACTTAGGTTAACTGTTATTGAGTTTCTGAATACGTATGCAAGCGTTCGATAAATAAAATCGACAACTAGTACCAAAACTCGCCACTAGATGGATCTATTTAAGAAGGAATATCTAATATTAATTTTACTAGTTTAATTCATCATTACAACTAGTACTTATACACCGAATTATGATCATTTAAGCGATTTAAACTCATTTTGGTCGTAATACATAATATATTTAGTTAATCTTATGGATGTATAAATGATAATTATTGTAATAAAAAAACATTTGTGATATTATGTCAAATTGTCTTTGATTTTTCATAATATTTCGGTACGCTTTACCGTGTGATTGCCATATAAAACATGTCTGCACTTCTCCGAGATCTTCTGGATTTGGCATGCTTATTTTAGATCTGGATAATTTTGCTATTTCCTTGCTTTAAATATCACTCTTGATGCAGTGTTCTAAGAAAATTTATATCATCACCAATATCTACCTGAAAAGTAGCGTAAGCGTAAAGATATACAAATTTTCTCCAACAGGGACAATGTGTATTTACGATTAACAATAGGTGCTAATGCAGGATATCAGTGTTACCAGACGACTATATCAATCACCTCCAAACTTTTATCGAAAACTCCAAAAATAAGCTTTTTGAGAAAAAAAAACCTCCAAAACCGTATTTATTTATTTTAAAGGAGAAATAAAAAGCCGTCGTGGTGAAAATTTACTAATGACGTTATCATTTTCATTATTCATTTTCGCTCACGCAGCGTTTAGAACGACCCGTGTCAATAGGTGGGTCGAATAACCGTTCCACTTGAATTTACGATTGTGACGCCAGCAAACAAGTGAAACGGGAAAAATCACGGTTGTGAATGTGGTCGTTGCCAGTCTCTAATGGAACGTAGCCTATATGATACGACGTATACGAGTAGATAGCATTTTAAATGAATAACATAAATAACGAAAGAACGAATGAATTGAATTGTTGAAATGTTTATTGAATTGAAGTATGATTCACTAGTAGAATATATAAGTACATACATACATACATAACTTCACGCCAGTTCCCTTGCGGGGTAGGCACGAACAACAGAGGGCCATTCAGGCTTATTCTTACATACCTCACTTGCTTCTTTGATATTCATAACTCTTGTCATGCACGCTCGTCTGTTCTTAAGGCTCCTGACATCACCTTCTGCTAGTACACGATCAATTTGATCATGGAAGGTGTGTCGTGGCCTTCCACGACTAGAAATATATAAGTAATTCTAATAACTCCTACTACGACTGGTACTATATTATATCTTGGATATAATAATTGTAGTGATAAGAATTGTATTTGTGGATGAATTAATGGTACTTAAAAAAACTCCAAAATTTCTCTCGACTTAATTTTTCCCCCGACAGTCCCCCCAAAGTATCTTTACCCTCGAATTTCCCTCCCGAAGTCGAAAATAGCCCCGAATTTACAGGAGTTTCCCCCCATCTGGCAGCACTGCTGGATATTCTTTTTCATCACGTACATCACGGTACCCTTATTGAACCGATACCTCATTTTCAATTCTTCATCTGTAAATAATACGAATGGATTTCTACGTATGCTTAAGTTTTGAGGTATGGACATAGTAGCAATAATGTACGATATTTCCATATTCAACTCCGATGAACAGCTGTCCATAATTATAATATTTTTAGTATGAATTGCTTATCCAAATTATAAAAATAAATCGCAAAATGTGTTGGTAAGCGCATAACTTGAAAACGACTTTACCGATTTTCATGTAATTTTGTGTGTGTGTCTGAGTGGGTCCCGGGATAGTTTAGATCCACAATTGGAACCGGTAGGTGGCGCTGAGATCGAGTTCTACAATCCTCCTAATAACCTGGAGCGATTTTGGTGATTTTGTTTTTGTGTGTTTGAGTGGGTTCCCAGATGGTTTAGATTCACAATTAGAACCGGTAGGTGGCGCTGAGATCGGGTTCTAGAATCCTCCTAATCACCGGGAGCGATTTTGGTGATTTTGTTTTTGTGTGTTTGAGTGGGTTCCCAGATGGTTTAGATTCACAATTAGAACCGGTAGGTGGCGCTGAGATCGGGTTCTAGAATCCTCCTAATCACCGGGAGCGATTTTGGTGATTTTGTTTTTGTGTGTTTGAGTGGGTTCCCGGATGGTTTAGATTTGCAATTAGAACCGGTAGTTGGCGCTAAGATCGGGTTCTAGAATCCTCCTAATCAACTGGGCCGTTTATGGTGATTTTTTTTGTGTCATGAAACAGTCTTTTAGGAATTCAGAAAATATGGCGATACGAAGTTCGCCGGGTCAGCCAGTATCTCTCTCTCTCTCTCTCTCTCTCTCTCTCTCTCTCTCTCTCTCTCTCTTGTCTATTCTTTATTTGATACTGTTTTAATTATAAATAATATACTACTGCCTGGCACTAACAGAAGACCAGCGTTGGTTGTTATCAACCAGAATTTGCTAAGTTGGGGCCTGTTTAGAGTTAGTTAATCCTTAGCTTTTGTTAAACTGCTTATGTTTAATTACCATTTTAAATAACTCTAAATAAACATTATTTTCTTTCTTTCTTATTTAAAAACAAAGCCATACATTACTTTCTTTGGGCTTTAGTTGTGCAAGCGTTCTTGCAGATATTTTTGCTGTCGATTGGCGAATTAAACACGATTGATTGGTTATCTTGATGTGCAGGTTTCATCAAGCAATGTTTCGTAACTATCCACGCGTTGTAATTGTAATAATATTACGTACATTATATAAAATATTGCTTTGCTCTTCGGCCCAGAATCGAATCCATTCCATTTGAAACGCAAATTTTAATAATAAGCTTCTACATAGACTCAAAACTTACGACTTTTAATTTAATCTAAATAATAACTCAAATATTAATTTACAACTGACTAGGTATCTGCAGAGACTACAATTTGCACAACGAATACAAACTGCCATTGTAATGTTAAATTAAAATGATTTTGGCGCACTTACTGGTTAGTTACAAACGAAATTCCTATGCAATACGCTATCAGAATAGTAAACAAACTTATTGTATTCGTAGCTTGAATGAATCATTATCATGTACTATGATTGCATTGAAAGCTTTAAAGATAAAGAATACGTGAACTATATGCATCTCTTTTTAACATTACCCTAACGCGCTTGAAAAGACTTTCACATTGCGAGAAACTGTTGATTTGAAACTTACCCAACCAGTTTGTTCGGTACAGCCCGACGGGAGTGTCCTATATTATATTTCTCGTTTACGCATTCTTTTACTTTTATTTTATTTAAAAAAAACTTGAGAAGTCTTTTAAATCTTATTACACCTTATCCTTCGGTTTACGAAAAAAAAGTTGCAAACTCCCGCCATTATTTTTTATTAAAAAAAAAATATAAACGACGTGCTAACGAATTTATAATATTTAGCCAAGATTGAATGCAGTGAATTCAAGATAATCAACCAGTCGAGCTGTGCTCTTTAAAGGTAAAATAAATGTTAATTAATATTGTTAACCAGTGACCGCATAAGATCGTTGACCGAGACGCTTGCACGCTCCTTGCTTTTATTTACTTTTCTTGCACTACCGCTTATTTACTTTGAGATGGAAGTGTGGACAGATATTTAGTCAAAAAAGGTTATCGCGTTTTTCAGAATGACTCAGGCCTATTTTTTTTTTTTAAGTAAAGCAGTTATGGCACTACGCTAATTGGGGGACTCTCTCTAAATCAGAGTGGTGTGACTGGTATAATTAGAAATTTAGACGAAATCTTTAGCTACGCCGCGCCCACCAGGGTTGATCAGGGCTCTATAATAAATCAGTGTAGAATCTTTCACGATATAGTATGAGTTAAACGCAGTCTTGAAGTCGTGAAAAATGACACGTGTGTCGTGGTCTTAAAGTCATTGATGCTGAAGATATTAAAAAATAGATAAATAGTAATGAAAATGAGCCGCAGTCTCCAAAGTGAACGTTCTATACGCAACCGGGATTTACCGCTTTATTGATATATAACTTGCTTAAGTAATTTAAATTTTACTGAAACTGCCAAAACTTTTTGATAGTACTATGGAATAAATAAAAAAGTTTTATATGAACGTCATGCAGGTAGGCAGGAATAGCATAGATAAAACAATAGTTTTTCTACAGCAAAAGGTTGACCTGTTTGACTACAACCTCCGTAGAGGTCATTATACCTGGCTCAATGATTGGCATATCGCGAAGCCACTAAAATGTATAAAATTCTTTTCATAGTGTGCTATCGATGATCTCACTTTTGTTTTGTTTTAAACTTTAATGCATCTAATCAAACGCATTTAGCTGTAGATTTTCTATGGTGTAATTCTTGCAACAACTCAGAAGGGTTTTTGCTAATAAAAGAACAGCAAGGTCACTATATTTATAATCAGAGAAACTTACGGCTTACATATATTTCATACACTGACTCTACACATTGGATAAACATTTTTGCTATCCCTCCAACAATTTTACAGTAAGAAACTTAACAAATTGGCACAACCGATAGCGGATTGAAGTCATTGATAAACCATTTTAATTAAATAGGTTATGAATGACAAGAGTTTATTACATTATTGTTTGGAAATTTTAGATAGTATTTTACATAAGATATTATATTTAAAGTTTTACATGTAATAAAATGAATTGAATACAGTAAATAATCTATCGCGTCAGCCGACATGAAAATAAAATGTAGGGTATACCGTCTATATACAATTGAGAAATTTTTCATTATAACCCACACAATTATCACATCATTTAGAATGTTACATAAAATTATGGTAAATTATAGAAAACTACTCTATACAAAACAGGCGCTAATCACAGAATAAATAAAAATATAACATTATTATTCAA
Source organism: Dendrolimus kikuchii (assembly GCA_019925095.2). Taxonomy (NCBI): domain Eukaryota; kingdom Metazoa; phylum Arthropoda; class Insecta; order Lepidoptera; family Lasiocampidae; genus Dendrolimus; species Dendrolimus kikuchii. Next base: position 1,419,613 of record CM034410.1, on the reverse strand, counting down.
TTAAGGAAATGGCCGATTGTATCGTTTAGAAATAAGAGGGTATGTAACAAAATTAATTGTAAACCTTAAAAAGAAACATGAACAGAACAACTATGCAACTAAATAGATGTAAATATAAATAAATAATTAAACATCGATAACAAGGTTAAAAAATATTTTTAAACATACATACATAACTTCACGCCAGTTCCCTTGCGGGGTGGGCACGAACAACAGAGCGCCATTTAGGCTTATCCTTACACACCTCACTTGCTTCTTTGACATTCATAACTCTTGTCATGCACGCTCGTCTGTTCTTAAGGCTCCTGAGATCACCTTCTGCTAGTACACGATCAATTTGATCATGGAAGGTGTGTCGTGGCCTTCCACGACTTTTTTATTTTTTATTGCAGGAGTTCAGCAGACAGGCAGACGGCCCACTGGATGGAAAGCGGTTATCATCGCCTATGGACATTTGCAACACCAAAGGTGCTTGCTACAAATGCGCTGCTGCTCTCTTAAGTGAGTCTGGAACCTGGTCACTAATGCCGGAACACAACTCAAAGTTGTTATGGCGACATGCTTTAGACCAGGGTGGTAGCCATCCAGTCGGGCAAATGCCCTACCACCTGGCTGTGGGTTGTTTAGTCGCCTCTTACGACAGGCCGCCCGGCCGCCGGAAATTGTATTCTCCGTTCCTGCACGGATAAGACTTCTGCATCCATCCACTTTTGCATTGTATATCTGTTTAGTCATTCTTTCATCATGCATTCTTTCCACATGCCCCAACGACCGGAGCATTCCCTTCCTTACCTTCACCCCGACACTCTCTTTCAGACCAACTCTCTTTCTTACTTCGGTATTACGAACGCGGTCCGCGAGCGTCACTCCGCAGACGCATATTTTTAAACATGAAGGTTAAAACGTTAAAGAATTATTTAAATGTCATAGTATAATATATTCTTCAGACAGCTCTAATTTGAATTTGAATGTCACTCTCATAATGACCTTATAAGAAATCTTTTCATAGCAAAGTCACACATAAATCACATGATTTCAGATTTTCTAAAGAACTTGTTATCATAAAATAGTTATTTTGTACTATTGAGTTATATCGTGTACTAGCAGAAGGTGATGTCAGGAGCCTTAAGAACAGACGAGCGTGCATGACAAGAGCTATGAATGTCAAAGAAGCAATTGAGGTGTGTAAGAATAAGCCTGTTGTTCGTGATAAGGGAAGGGAACTGGCGTGAAGATATGTATGTATGTATGAGCTATATGTACGTAGTACATTATACCTCATTGTTATGTACAGTCAGCGTCTTATAGAAAGAAGCGGCCAAGATGATCAAATAGATAAGAACATCAAAAGTGATCATTAGTATCGGTACAACCATTGTCGTCTAATAGATCGAATCAGTCGTCTTGACCAAATACATCAGTACACCGACAACGCCAAATACATGAGTACATTCAAGTCGTCATTATTATGTTAACAACCACCTCGCCAAAACAAAGATACACTCTAGAAAAATGAACTCTATTCTATATGTAATTAGTGTCAAATCGAGATGATTTCATACTAAACCAAAATTTCAATAGTATTATTACTGTTATAAAAATATTTTTCATTTTTATAACGTAACTAGTATTTGCCCTCGACTTCATTTTCATTACTTAGATAGCAAAGATTAAAGTTATTTTAATAATTAATATGTAAAATTGAATAAATATTTAATATGACAATACATGAATCCTGGATATATCCACAAACTCCCGATATTTGTAATGTTACTAAAGACTTATTCAACTACAAATGTTTCACTAAGTATTTCTAATAATTACAGACAGTGTCTTGTGTTTTGCGAACATTGCGTCAAAGTTGATCTAGTGGTTTGGAAGTGGAACGAAATCCTGGGAAATCTCAAGAGTCCCAATATAGTCATGTATAAAAATGTCATAAAGTATTAAACTATGCTGTAATAAGAGTAACACGGCTAGTTTTCATGCTATATCTAGGCGCATTATTCCCAAGAAAATTTTGGAACTTTCCGTCACTAAAGTATAGGAGTAAAAACATGAAAAAGTGAATCCGGTTTCCTGAAAAATTACACTAGAATTCCCATGATATTAGCTTTTTCAGTATTTAAGTAAAAAATGTCTGTATAATAGTGAAAACCTCATAGAAATTAACATATATTTATGAAAAAAAAAACAATTAGTTTCAATTTTCCATCAATCAAACAATTTGATCCCAATTGGTTTTTTTAATAGCTTCAATGTACAGACAAAGCTATTTTACAATATTAACTTAATTTTAACATTTCATTTGACATAATACACTATGTATATGTGAGTATATTTTCTATGTATATGTGAGTTTGTTGAAATATCTACTAAAGAGTTTCAATACACAAGAAATTTAGAATTCGAGTTAAACTTTTTTTATCAGCAATGAATAATTGATGTTTCTTGGATACTGTTTTAATGTCTAATACGTATATGAATTCTCGTGATCTATACTCAGATCATACTATACATATATATAATATACCCCAGTCATTGAAAAAAGCTTAATCTAACGTTCTGGTGAAATCGTATCGGAATCAGCCAATGTTTATGCAGTATAACGACTTTAAACCACTCCCGGGAAGTTTTCGCGGGATTCCCGGAATATAAACTAACGAAGCATTCGGAAAAGAACGGAAACCATGGTTTTAGTATCAATTGAATCTGAATCAACCAATTGTTATGCAAATAAATAATTTATACTATTCCCGGAAAAAATCCCGCAGGATACCCGGGTCCATATCCATCAAAGTACCGCAGTATTTGAAAAAGAAAGTGCATTGTGTTTTAGTATAAGTTGTATTCAAATCAGCTAATTTATATGCATACTAACCACTAGAAACCACCCTCGGGAAAATTTCCGTGAGATTCCCAGGACACAAAGTATTGCTGTATTTAAAAAATAATGTATCGTGTCTAAAATCGTGTAAGAATAAATAAACTAATTTGTAAGCGTCCTAACAACTTTAACCAGCTCCTGAGAAAATTCGCGGGATCCTCAGGATAAAAAGTATCACAGATTTAATTTCAGAAAATTTGCTATCAATGAGTAAAAACATCGCATCGAAATAAGAAAGCTTTTTTTTATTCTGGTCTCTTTAAACCGTTCCCGGAAAATTTCCCGTGCGATTCCGGGATAAAAGGTAGCGCAGAATTTAAGTCTGAGAATTTGCTCACGATCAGCGAAAATCGAATCGCAATCGGCCTAGTAGTTTTTAAGTAAATCCCGAACAAACAGACAAACCGACTAACAGACAAGAAATCTAAAAAAAATCATCGTGTCTCCATCGTTTATATATTCTATTCCAATTGTGTTTTTTTTAATAACTTCAATGTAGAGAGACGACATATTTAGGATATTATAATATTATAGACTATCGTCTGCCCGCGAAACTTCTTTCGCGTTTCCATGATGATGATACATTTGATAGTGAAGTATGTTTGAACAGTTCTTTATGGTGGTTAAAGAAGCGTTCAAACTTACTCTAACTCTCTATAAATAAGGCAGTTAGTATTTAGTAAAAACGAAAACTCAAAGCTGAAAAACAGTGTCATCAAGTATTAAAGAATGTAAACAAAAGTATGAAAAACCTGATTTAATTAAGAGAACTGAAATATCTGGTTAGAAACAGGAACTTGAGACTATTTATAAAATTTGTAGGTTAATAATATATCTTTAGTTAGCTGGGCTCGCCTAATATCTCTGTTCCATCTGAAATAATATTATAGTTAGGTACTGTGGCCAAATGCGTCTTAGTTATAAAGTTAAAATGAACGCCGTTAATAATTGGCTACATTAGAGTATATATGTCATCGTTAAATTGTACAGACCGTTAGATTATAATCTATCTCGAGAGCTATTGAAATATTGTGAACCGGAACAAACTGCTTACAATTTGACGCATTATTTCCCGATAGATTATAATCTATCGACGTGAAATCGTTCTGTGTCCATAGAGTTACTAATAAAACATAGGTGGGTCAGTCAAAAATACTAAAGATTCGATCTCTGCCCTTATGGGTTAGAAGTTTTAACAATGTTTGTAAACAGTCAATAAATGATACTTGATTGGAAAAAAACTGGCGTTTCCTTCCAATCCCAGTGTTTACCCTCGATTAAACGTAATAAATATTATTATGCACATATCATCCTCTTCGTCAATCACATTGCTGTGATTAGGAGTTTTTTTTCAGTTTCAAACGCCTTCAGTATTGATTTCATTAATTTCAGATTAGAAAAGAAAGGTGCTTTTCATTCAGTGCAAATTTAGCAATAAGTAATTCAATTTGAAATACATAATTCGAAATACAATTTTGGTTTAGTATGAAATCATCTCGATTTGACACTAATCACATTTAGAATAGAGTTCATTTTTCTAGAGTGTATCTTTGTTTTGGCGAGGTGGTTGTTAACATAATAATGACGACTTGTATGTACTCATGTATTTGGCGTTGTCGGTGTACTGATGTATTTGGTCAAGCCGACTGATTCGATCTATTAGACGACAATGGTTGTACCGATACTAATGATCACTTTCGATGTTCTTATCTATTTGATCATCTTGGCCGCTTCTTTCTATAAGACGCTGACTGTACATTATTTTGCATCATAATAACCAAAAATTTGTTTTACATAAGTTATTGTTTTATCCCTGGAATGGTGGACTTTTTTTTCGTAAAATCAGGTAAACGCTAAACATATATTAAACAAGACATATATGACAAGAGTTATGAATGTCAAAGAAGCAAGTGAGGTGTGTAAGAATAAGCCTAAATGGCGCTCTGTTGTTCGTGCCTACCCCGCAAGGGAACTGGCGTGAAGTTATGTATGTATGTATATATTAAACAAAATCACTTTTCAGTTGAATTCTTCATTATATAATAAAACTAGGTTTTAACGGTTTTACGCGCGGTAATTTATTTGATTTTTATTATTCCGACGTTTCGGTTACTTTTCAGTGGCCGTGATCACGGAATATAAAGATGTTAAGTGTCGATGAGCATTGTTAAAGTTTTATTAAGCCTACCGCCGACTTGTTCATTTTAATTATTTAGTTTTAATTTTGTTTATGGTTATTATTTACTCTATGGGAGCCTTATCGAATTTATCACCATTATTAGCTAGGCATGTTTGGTGAAGGCTTTCTTGCGCCGCCGTTTCTTCTTTGCAACATGTTGCGAAGCGGTTATTTATCCCAACCTCTACATCAGGCTCGTTAAACCACAAATCATCGCAAAAGAGAATCGTTTCTTACCTAGAACTATGTGTCAGGCTATTGATATAAAAAAACATGCAAATTTCACATGCCTTTTTTTCCTATAATAACGTATAACAGTTAACTTACATTATCTTGTCTGAACTTCTAATTAAATTAATGAAGTAATCAGTCGTAGGCAAGTAGGAAGAAGCAATTCGTGTCCTGCGGTCAAAAGTAGGTCAGCACGATTTGCTAACTGCCCAGACAGATATCCTATCTCTTGTATGGGTTAATGGGCTTTGTGTAATAGCTTAGTAATGTTGAAATAAACCTCTCATATCTGTGATGGACCCGAACGAGACAAAATCATATGTGTATTTAAATAAAAATGGGATTAAATAAAATGAAACGCCATTTTTTCTTTACGTTCGAATCACAATCAACTCGATTGTCTTTCATTTTAAAAACATTAAAAGCCGAGCTGCCAGTATTACAATATTTATAAACAAAAAGTATTTATTCCACAACAATATCAATAGAACCTTTTTGTCTTCTATATTACATTTAAATTTGGAATATGTCATTTTTATATGATTGTTCATTGTGTTTTTTCATTTTGGCGCCAATACATTGCACAATATTTTGCGATATTAATAATAATAATCGGCAGACAAACACACATATTGTATATCCCCAAATTAAGCAAGTTATGCTTGTGTTATGGGTAATATACAACGGACTACTCTGGGGCCGATCCCAGACACCCAGACCATAGTAAATAACGGAGAAAATACATTTCCGAAATTTACTATACCAGGAATCGAACCCGGAGCCTCTGCGTTACAGTGAGGTAGGCCGGCAAAGGCTTAGCCCGCTCAACCACAGAGGCCGTATTTAAATGATATTAGACTATAGTACATGTTTGCGTAGTAAGTCGTGGTAGCGTAATGGCTAGTGAACGCGTCCCAAACTCAAAGGGCGCGGGTTTGATCCTGGCCGGAACGCATTCATCACTTAGGCAGTTTTCTGACCTAATGTGTATATTGTTACAATTAGTACTTGCTAACAGCGGTGAAGGAAAACATCGTGATGAAACCGGCACATCGAGATAACCGACGTGTGAAACCTGCCAAGCCGCCTTGGACAAGCGTGGCGGGTATACTGTCCGTTCCCATATAGTGGGAGAACTGAACCCAGCAGTGGGACGTTTATGAGCTGTTATTATTATTACACGTCTGTGCGTCTATTGTTGATTGAACTGTAAACCGCTACGCGTATATGAATGTAAGAATAAAGCTCTCCTAGTATTCATACTATGTGCTGTATTATTTCCCGATCCATAACCAACACATAACAAGTATACTGCTTACATACATACATACACATACATACATACATAACTTCACGCCAGTTCCCTTGCGGGGTAGGCACGAACAACAGAGCGCCATTTAGCTTATTACACACCTCACTTGCTTCTTTGACATTCATAACTCTCGTCATGCACGCTCGTCTGTCCTTAAGGCTCCGGACATCACCTTCTGCTAGTACACGATCAAGTATACTTCTTGTTATTATGATTTACAATTTGTACTTAATCATTGTCGTGGTACCTAAGTGGACTACAGCCGCGTCTCATTCCAATTAGCTGAGTTCAAATCCTGACCGGGAAGCATACATTGCTTAGACAATTCTTTTAAACCTGATCATAAATAGGTTCATTATTTCCCTTAAAATAACGGTTGAAGATGAATCCTGCTCAGCTATATAACCTATTCACACGGGACTTGAATGCACCTGGATTGCGCTTTTCGGGAAACACGGACTCCGGTAGTGTATATACATACATAACTTTACGCCAGTTCCCTTGCGGGGTAGGCACGAACAACAGAGCGCCATTTAGGTTTATTCTTACACACCTCACTTGCTTCTTTGACATTCATAACTCTTGTCATACACGCTCGTCTGTTCTTAAGGCTCCTCACATCACCTTCTGCTAGTACACGATCGATTTGATCATGGAAGGTGTGTCGTGGCCTTCCACGACTATATACATATATTTTTTTAGACCCGGGCTCCTCTGTCATTGGTCACGACAGAGATACTCATTATCTTTAAAAAAAAATACATTTTACTTCTGCTTATTTTTATTTCCTATGGGTAAACAAGTATTACAAAGGTATGTTGGGTGAGTGGAAGGATGGCGTGGTGGGAGACAATCTAATTGGATAAGTAGAGAGATTTTTTTTATTGCATGAGCTCAGCAGACAGGCAGACGGCCCACTTGATGGAAAGCAGTTACCATCACCTATAGACATTTGCAATAGCACAGTTGCTACAAATGCGCTGCTGCTCTCTTAAGGGAGACTGGAACCTGGTCACTAATGCCGGAACACAACTGAAGGTTGTTACGGCGACATACTCTAGACCAGGGGTGGTAGACATCCAGTCGGGCAAATGCCCTTCCACCTAGCTGTGGGTTGTTTTGTCGCCTCTTACGACAGGCCGCCCGGCCGCAGGAAATTGTATTCTTTCTCCGTTCCTGCACGGATAAAATAGATAGATTAGATATTTATATGTATGGTTGGTAAGATGTGGGAATGTATGGAAAGATGGACTAGTGGGTAGAAGGGTGGGTGAGCGGATGGTTGTGGGTTCCTGTAGTAAATTCCACGGCTCTGTCATATGCAGAAGCGGAGTTTCATTCGCACTGGTGGTATTTCCACTGTGAAACCAAGGCGTAGATCAGAGCACCTTATCATCGAAAGATGGAATTGTGTATGGGGAATTAGGTCTAACACCTCAACCGCACACTCTCCAAAATGATCCGTGCAGGAATTGGGAAAGAATACAATTTCCTGCGACCAGGCGGCCTGTAGCAACAGGCGACAAAACAACCCATAGCCAGGTGGTAGGGTATTTGCCGGACTGGATGGCTACCACCCTAGTCTTGATGTCGTCATAACAACCTTGATTTGTATTCCGGCATTAGTGACCAGGTTCCAGTCTCTCTTAAAAAAGAAGCAACGCATTTATAGCACCTTTGGTATTACATATGTCTATAGACGATTGTAACCGCTTTCCATCAAGTGGGCCGTCTGCCTGTCTGCTGAACTCCGCAATAAAAAAGGTCACCAAAATTAATCTATACTAATATTATAAAGCTGAAGAGTTTGTTTGTTTGTTTAAACGGGCTAATCTCAGGAACCGAGGGTCCGATTTGAAAAATTGTTTCAGTGTTGAATAGTACATTTATCGAGGAAGGCTATAGGCTATATTATATTTTCAAAAAAATAGGGATCCTTACGAAAAGTCCAATAATGTAACCAAAGGTGTAAAAAATTACCCGAAAAAATCCTTACACGGCGTGCACTGCGAAAACTATTGATTATAGAACAAAACAATGTACTACCACTTTGCAGAACATATAATTGTCTACAAAAAATATCGCGTAACCATATGTCTAACTATTGTAGCTATTTCACAATAAGTGCTTTCTTTTATTAATTTTTTAATAATTAAAATGCCGTCGCTTCAAAAACTGTTTATTTTGTACCTTGGTATTAATCCTTATCAAAATAAATTACTCCATATTCAAGACGAATTCAATACCTTTCTAGAACTTTTTGAATTATTCAATTCGGACGTTTCATTCAAAAGATATCGCGATATTTAAAATGTAAGTATTAGTGTTGTAGCCAAATATACTAATATTGTTTGATTGAACGCGCTAATCTCAGGAACTACTGGTCTGATTTGAAAAATTCTTTCAGTGTTGGATAGCCCATTTATCTAGGAAGGCTATAGGCTATATATCATCACGCTAAGACCAATAGGAGCGGAGCACCAATGAAGAATGTTTCAAAATCGGAGGGTTTTGAAAGTAAATTCCACGCGGACGACGTCGCGGACACAGCTAGTATTTTTATAATAGTTTAATTATGACTCTGACCTCAGTTCATCATCTTTGATTAGTAGCACTAATAAAATAGGTTAATCTTGAAGCAAGTTCGTGGCTAAACTCAATTATGTGGGATAGTAAATTGACTTGCCCCACCGAGCCATTTATCTAAATGCCTAAAATTATTCCCTAGACCATGACCTTTAGTATATTCACTATGTTTTATGGCAATAGTCTCATCATGTCAATAGTCAACCGTGCAGGAACGGAGAAAGAATACAATTTCCTGCGGCCGGGCGGTCTGTCGTAAGAGGCGACAAAACAACCCACAGCCAGGTGGTAGGGCATTTTTTTTTTTTTTTGGAACTGGACCCAGCTGAATAGCCGCAGATGGCTGTTTCAGCGATACCGGACTTTGGGGGCTTCACGACTCCGTGGGAGCGGAGGCGTTCGGCCCGGGAGCAGCACGCTCGAGGAGGCACCTCCTGTGAGGTTCGACCTCGGCTCGACCGCTGCGGGGGATTGACTCTATATTGGGAATTAGCCGTTAAAGGCTGAAAGAGCTAAGCCAACAGGCTGAAATGATTGTTTTTTGGGGACCAATTATCGACTCCGCCGGCGGAGCCGATCCTAGTCTATCGTTACTACCGCTTCGCAACGTGTTATAGCTGGAGGAGAAGAAGCGGCGGAAGAAACTCTCCAGCAACACGCCTATGCTAATCGTGTATGGCTACTTGTGTCTGTATTGAGTGTGTGAGATTGGTGGGGTCTTACCTTTGTGTAAGAGGATCCGAGCCGGGGGCTCTCCGGCGTCTGTTCTGTCTGCGTCTGTTATGCCAGGCTGATGTTCTGAGCCTCGGGGGGTTCATGATCGCGAGGAGACGGGTGATTTTATCGGGCTCGTCAATGAGTACATTGCGAGGGCGACGATTTCTCATGGGAGCGTTCGGTGTGGGTTTATAGTTGACCGTTTCCGTCACCAGAGGGTTCGGGTGATGGGGGGCGAGGTCAAAGAATCTGCGCGATAGAGTGACTATATAATCTTTGATGGAGGGAAGCTCCAGATCGCGATGCAGGTCGGCGAGCCGCATATAGCGCGGGGCGTCGACTGCAGCACGCATAAAATGATTCTGGATTCTTTGCAGTCTCCAGATGTTTGTTTCGCTGGCGTGGCCGAAGACCACACTCGCATAGGTCATGATGGGGCGGATGCAAGTTTTGTATAGAGTCACCTTATTTCTAAGGCTCATCTTACTCTTCTTGCATATCAACGGATAGAGTCGGCCTAGGATCCAGTATGCTCTGTTCCCGGCCGCTCTGGTGTGCTTGTGGAAGTACAAGCCTTTATCGAGAGTCACACCAAGATATTTGACTTCGTTAATTTTTATTGGACTTGACTTTATGTTGTTGGTCCGAAGACCTTACAACTTTACCGGGGTCTTTGGGGCGAGTGCCTTCGCGAAGCGAAGGCGCTCGAGCCCGGGGGGCAACTTGCTCGAGGGAGCTCCCTAAGGAGTTTTACCTCGGCTGGACTGTTGCCATGAATGGGGAATGAATTTAATGATGCCCACCATAGGGCGACACAAAATACTAATTGAGAACGGGCGACGGGTAATATAAAGCCCGAAGGGAAGGATCACGGCGGGCCGGGATCGGTGGTTTGCGGTGGCCTACGCTATCTTACTGCCGTTTCGCAACGTGTTATGGCTGGGAGAGAAGAAACGGCGAAAGAAACTTCCCAGCAACACGCCTAGTCTATCCTGTGGGGTGAGCTATGTCTCCTAGCGTCCCTCGCGGGGACGTGGAGAGATCTTGAGTCATGATCGGGAGGATGCATGTTTTATACAGAGTAAGCTTGTGTCTGAGGGACATTTTGCTTCGTTTGTCTATCATGGGTGCTAAACGACCCATCACAAATCGCGCTCTATTTCGGACTATAGTGATATGCTCGTTGAAGCGCAAGTTCCGATCTAGGGTGACACCAAGATATTTGGTGTACTTTGCCCAGGGGATTTGTTGGTCATAGAGCGAAATGGTTTTTAGGCGAAGGCTAGCGCGTTTGGGGGAGCGAAGCGTGCCCGGGGAAAAGAACATTGCTGCGCTTTTCTCCGGGTTTACCTCTATCCTCCATTTGCGAAACCATTCGCCTAGTTCTGTGACAGCTGTCTGCAGCCGGATGCAAGCCATTTGTCGGTTTTGATCTGATGTATAGAGTGCGGTGTCATCCGCAAAGAGGGCCAACTCCACATCTGGAGTTTTTGGGATGTCGCTGGTGTACAGCGTGAAGAGTAGTGGCGACAGGGCCGAGCCCTGTGGTACACCGGCTGTGAGTGGGTGAGGGGACGAGCGCGTTCCCTCCACTCGAAAACGGAAGCTACGACCTAGGAGGAAGTCTCGCAAGATGAGCACGAGTCTGTCTGGCATACCGAACTGGTACAGCTTGTAAATCAAGCCGTTGTGCCAGACCTTGTCGAAGGCTTTTGCTACGTCTAGAAACAGTGCGGCTGTTCCTATAGGGCGGGGGCGATGGGCAAAGTGAGATAATATGTGCTCCGTGATGCGGTGCACCTGTTGGACGCATGAGTGTCTGGCACGGAAGCCAAATTGCTCATCGGGTATTAGATGTTTGCTGAAGGCAAAATCTCTAAGTCGAGAGAGGATGACCCTCTCGTAAAGCTTGCTGAGTGCGCTCAGTAGGCTGATTGGACGGTAGCTAGACGGTTTATTAGCCGGTTTTCCCGGCTTGTGAATACCGATGACATCTGCTTCCTTCCAGATCGCGGGAAAGGAGCAGTTTGTTATGGCGGCATTGAAGATGCTCACTAGAATTATAATTAGATGGGCGGGTAGGAGTTTTAAAACGCGATTGTTGATGCCATCGGTCCCTGGGGCCTTTCGCGGTTTGAGAGACTTGATCAGATCTTGCACTTCTTCGACCGTGACCGTGTCGAGTGTGGTTTCCGCTGGTAAGGAGGATCTACGTTCGACCTCGGAGTCTACCTCCGTCAGGTGTGACTGGTCGACGTTTTGCGTAGTGGGGGAGCATTGAAGCTCTAGACTCTGAGCAAGGCACTCGGCCTTCTCCTCGTCATCGAACGCCTCGGTGTTGTCGGCTCTTTCTAGCGCGGGTATGACAGTAAGGGTGTCTGATTTGAGAGCTCTAGCCAGCTTCCAGTATGCCTGGTGAGTTGGCTCGATATCCCTCAACGTTCTGTCCCAACGTTGTTCCCTGACTTCCCGGATACGTAGTTTGACCTCGCGCTCTAGTTCGCGGAGTCGGACTCTGTTATCCTCGGTGGGATATCTGTCGTGAGCTCTGGAGGCGGCTCTCTTTTCCCTCAGCAGTACCCTCACCTCGTCCGGCAGGCATAAGTGGCGGTCATCCTCCACTGGCACCTGCCTGGACGAGTTCCGCACTGCGGATTGAAGGTGGCTGGTGAGGGCCTCGATTGCCGTCTCCGTGTCATGGCGGGACACGATGTGGTCCGGGATGCGGTCCAGGTCTTGTGAGCTGGTTGCCTTGAGGAGGGTCTCAAGTCTCAACCAATCCACAGAGGTCCTAGTTTCAGATGTCTGGTCTGTCTGTGGTCCTAATCTGAGGATAACCGGACGATGGTCCGAGTCGATATCGTCCATCGTTTCGATCGAATGGAACTGAAGGGTTACGCCCCTCAGTAATGCTAGGTCGAGAGTGTTTGGGGTCCCCCAGTCGCGGTTGGGGGGGTATCTTGTGGGGGTCATGGGAGTTAGTATATCAAACAAAAGATTGTCTGATATATTTATTAGGGCTCTGCCATTGGGGTTAGTGGTATTGCAATTCCACTGCTCGTGTTTGCAATTCAGATCTCCGGCTATAATAACAGCCGGGCCTAAGTTGAATAGGGTTTCTAGGTCTTTCTTAATAAGGGTTTTTTGGCATGCGAGGTATGCTGAAACTATGACTAGAGGTTGGTGGCCAGTCATTGCTAGTCTGCAGGCGGATACCTCCATACCGTCTAGTGGGGGGGTGACTACAGGCATGCAGTGTAGGGATCTTCTGAAATAGATCAGGGTGCCGCCACCACGGCCTACCCTGTCATGTCTAGTGATCCGATAGTTAGAGATCTTTGGATCTCTATTACTCGGTTTCAGGAAGGTCTCCTGTACTAGTAGTATATCTACTTGATTGGTAACCAGGAAGTCATGGACCAAGTCGCGCTGGTTTCGAAGGCCATTGGCGTTATAAGTCGCCAGAGTCAATGAGCGTGGTTTATTTCTACCTACATGCGCCATTTGTTACCGGTAACAATAATTTGACTAGGTTGTTTAGTTACAACGATCTAAGTATTTGGAGGAGGTACGCGTGATCCATTTCGATCACGAGTTGATCCCGGAGGGAGGGTTGTGTTGACTCTGAAACTTGCCTCAGTTTCCGAGCCAAGAGTTGGACCTCTTGCAGGTCGAAGGGCAAGTTCTTGGCGAATTTAGTCGCCAAAGCTAAGTCCTCCGCTATAGAGTGGTGGGCCGATGGCCCTGAAGGTCCCTTAGAAATGGGGGCGAGGGCGGGGGCGGGGGTGGCCGAGGGTAGGCCGGCCATAACTGGGGCACGCGTCCTTAGCGGAGGGAACGCTTCCGTCGTGGGAAGACCCGTCCAGTGGTTTACCACTGGGGGGGGGGGCCGCCACGAATGCGGGTTTGTTCGGCACTTTTCTAGTGCCTTTTTGGGCATTGCCCTTTCCGACCTTACGTTTGGGTCGGGGGGCGGCAGGGCAGCCTCTGTAGTTAGCGGGGTGACCCGCTTGGCCGCAGAGGATGCAGCTCGGTGGCTCCGGGGAGTCCCGGGTGCGAGTGCACTCCGAGGTCCCGTGGTCGCCCAGGCACTTGACGCACCTGGGACGGGATTGACAATGTAGGGCAGAGTGCCCATAAAGTTGGCAGCGATGACACTGCCGCAGTGTATGTTTTTCGTGTGGACGTTCCACACGAAGGCCAGAGAGGCCACAGACCTTCTCAAGATCGAAGATCTTTTTCCCCTCTGGGGAGAGGTCGAGGACAACCAATACTAGGTTTAGAGGGGACTTTGTGGCGTCGCCTCTGTGCATACGGTGCACTTCGTGCACTGGTAGGGCTTGGGACTTAAGGTCCTCTAGAATATAGGAACTTTCAATTTCCTGAGGAAGTCCGCGGATTACAGCCCGAAGGCGTTTTTCTTCTGGCAGGGCGTAAGTGTAGTAACCGATTTTACGGTCACATAATAAAGTAGTTAGGGCGCGGTGGTCACTTGAAGACGTGACCATAACTTTGATGCCGTGTTGAGTATCACGGGCTTCCTTTATGGAGATTGCCTTACCTGGCAGTTCTTTAGCGAGTTGAAGCCAATGGGCTTTCTCGCGGATGGTCAGGGGTGGCGGCGGGCGTTGTGAAGGTGGCCCAGGGCGGCTGGAAGGTGCCGCTGTCGGTGTTGTGCCCGCTGTTGGGGCGGGGTTGGGGGGGACCTCCCTCTGGGTCTTACGTTTTTTAGTACGATTAACGGTTATAAAACCGTCATCGTCTTCGCGGTCTAAGGGGATGTTCGCGGGAGGCGCGACATCCATAGGAGTAATTTCATCGGCCGGTGGAAGAGGGGCATCCCTGAGGTTTTGCGGACCTTCAGAGGATAAATCGATTTCTCGACGAGAATCGATTACGCGATGGATGGGCGAACGTGAACGCGATGTCGTCGAACTCGCAGAGCTCGAACGCGGTTTTGTCGATGCGGAACCGCGAGAAAACGAGGCGCGCGACTTTGGTGCCACACGATGGGCATCGTTGAGCGGGGGTGCGGGCGGCGGGCGCACTGGTAACGCGGCGGGTATGGATGCGGGGGGCGCGGGCGCTACGGCAGAGTGCAGGTGGACCGCGGTAAGCGCGGCGGCGGGGGTTGCGGGGCGTGCGCTAGTCGCGGCAGGTGCGATGGTCGCGGCAGATGCGGGTGCGGGGAGGGGGGCCTGCGCGGGGGCCCTTTGCACGTGTGACTCGCGGGACACAGGTTTCTCGGAATTAAGTTCCGAAATAACGGGCACCATTGATTGGGACTCCGGAGTCCTCAAAAATTGGTCGAGAGCTTGAGGGAATTGCTGTCGTAAAAACGACAGCAAACCCTCTAGCAACGATGGGGAGGGCTCCACGCCGTCCATTGTCCCTGAGGGGGACGAACGATTTGGTGGAAAAACCACCTGATGACGCACTTTTCACTGCACTGTCACAGAAAAAATACAGATCGACCGGGTGAACGAACGAACACAACGAACACGAATAACGGACTGCCGAGGCGGAACGGGAGACGTGCGCGCGCGACGAACGACAGCGCATCTACGGAACCAGTCGCCTAGTTCCTTGATGGCGGCGTTGAGGTGACTGCAGATTCTGTATCTGCTGGGGTCGCTAATGAATATGGCGGTGTCATCCGCATATAGGGCTAGCTCGGTATGGGGGTGCCGTGGCATGTCGCTGGTGTACAGCGAGAAAAGTAAGGGGGAGAGCGCGGAGCCCTGAGGGACTCCCGCTGAGATGGAATGAGAGGAGGATCTAGTGCCCTCCACTCGGAATCTGAATCTACGGTCTTTGAGGAAGTCCCGTAGAATGAGTACGAGTCGGTCCGGCACACCGAGTTGATACAGCTTGTATATCAGCCCGTTGTGCCAGACCTTATCGAAGGCTTTGGCGACGTCGAAGAATACTGCGCCTGTCGGCCAGAATCTTTGTCCGCTGCGTTGAAAGTGGGAGAGGACGTGCTCCGTGATGCGGAGCACTTGCTGTGGACAAGAGTGTCTAGCTCTAAAGCCAAACTGCTCAGGGGGAATGAGATTATTGCTGAAGGCAAAATCTCTCAGTCTTGTAAGAAGGACTCGCTCATACAGTTTACCCAGCGAGCTGAGTAGACTGATGGGGCGGTAACTAGAGGGCTTTGAGGCCGGTTTGCCTGGTTTGCGGATACCGATGACTTCCGCTTCTTTCCAGGTCTTTGGAAATTGGCAATTATTTATGGCGGCATTGAAGATGCTTACCATAATTAAGATAAGTTGGGCGGGGAGGATTTTTAAAAGTTTATGGCTGATTCCATCATTGCCTGGGGCCTTGCGGGGCTTTAGGGCTTTGATGAAATCCTGTACTTCCTCAACCGTGACCGGTTCGAGTGTGGTTTCGGCCGGGAGGGAGGACCGATATTCGACCTCGGCGTCTACCTCCGATAGGTGAGACGGGTCGTTATTGGCAATATTGGGGGAGCATTGGAGCTCGAGACTTTCGGCGAGACATTCTGCCTTTTCGTCGTCATCAAACGCTTTGGTGTTATCGGGTCTCTCGAGGGGTGGCATGCTCGAGAGGGTTTCTGCTTTCAGAGATCTCGCCAGCTGCCAGTAAGCCTGGTGAGTTGGGGAGATCTCCTCCAGCAGTCGGTCCCAACGTTGGTTCCTGACCTCCTGGACACGGAGTCTGACCTGGCGTTGGAGTGCCCTGTATTGGGCTTTATTATCTGGGGAGGGGAAGCTGCCTTAGGCTCTGAATGCTGCCCTCTTGTCCCTCATCAGATCTCTGACGTCGTCCGGGAGTGACAGTCGGTGGTCCTCGAGAGGTACCTGCCGAGTGGACTCCCGTACCACGCTCTGGAGGTGGCTGGTGAGGGCTTCGATGGCAACATCGTTGTCCTGGGCTGAGTTAATCGGGTCCGGGATCCGGTCCAAGTCCGGGGAGCTTGTCGTTGCGAGCAAGTCCCGGACTTTGGCCCAATCTATGATGGGTTTCGTCGGTGGCGTCGAGTCAGTCGGGGGGCCTAACTGAAGTACGACCGGCAAGTGGTCGGAGTCAATGTCATCCCGTGTTTCGATAGAGCGGAACTGAAGGGAGACTCCCTTCAGCAGCGCTATGTCGAGAACGCTCGGGTGTTGTACGTCCGGTCTGTCAGGGTATCTGGTGGGGGTCAAGGGGGCTAAAATGCCAAAGAGGAGCCTGTCCGAGAGGCGGAGAAGCTCCCTTCCTTTGGGATTTTCAATTGGACAATTCCAAGAGGGATGTTTACAGTTTAGGTCCCCGGCTATTATAACCGCGGGACCCAGACTAAATAGGGCGTTGAGATCGTCTTCCAGGATGGGCTTCTGACATTTTAAGTATGCTGAAACTATGATGATGGGCTGATGGCCTGTCATCGATAGTTTGCATGCGGAGACTTCTAGTTCCTCTAGAGGGGGGGTATCGATGGGGATGCAGTGCAAGGACCGCTTGTAGTAGATAAGTGTCCCTCCGCCATGGGAGGTTAACCTATCGTGCCTGATCAGGTTGTAATTAGCGATTCGGGGATCTCTAATACTCGGCTTTAAGAAAGTCTCTTGCACTAAGAGAATGTCTATGTTATCGGTGACCAGGAAGTCGTGAACCAAGTCGCGCTGATTTCTAAGTCCGTTGGCGTTATATGTAGCCAAAGTCAATGAGCGGGGTTTTTCCCTACTTGTGGTAGCCATTGGGAGGTTAAATTAGGGAGTGTCGTCATAAAGGATCTTCATCAGCGTTCCGTGCTCCATGAAGAGCCGCAGACGAGCCTTTAAGGTAGTGGCGGTTTCGAGTTTCCTCGCTAAGGTTGTTACCTCATCCAGGTTGAAGGGCAGCGACCTGGCAAACTGTGTTACCAGGGCGAGGTCCCTCGAGATGGAGGAGGGAGCACCTGTGGGAGCCGGCAGTGTGGCGGGTTGAGGTTGAGGTTGAGGTTGGGGCCTCATAAGGGGCATCGGGGCTCTGGCCTGGGTAGGCAGGGCGGGAAAACCTGTCCAAGCGTTGAACGCCGGGAGAGGTGCAGGCACGAATGCCCGACGTTTGGGGGCGGCCTTGGGGGCTGGGGGAGAACGCTTGGCGTTCTTTTTGAATTTGGGGGCGGCCGGGCACCCGCGGTAATTAGCGGGATGTCCGGTTTGTCCGCAGAGAATGCAGGCCGGAGGGTCGGGGGAGTCCCGAGTTCGCGCGCAGTCACTGGTCCCGTGATCCCCGAGGCACTTGACGCATCTCGGGCGGGAGTGGCAGTGATTTGCCGAATGGCCATATAGCTGGCAGCGGTGGCATTGCCGGGGGGTCTGATTATTATAAGGCCGCTCGAAGCGGAGATTGGTAAGACCGCAGACGCTCTTCAGGTTGAAGATTGCCTTACCTCGGTCCGAACGGTCAAGGATAACGAGCACCATGTTGTATGGTGTCCGGTCTGAGTTACCTTTGTGCATGCGGTGAACCTCATGCACAGGGAGGTTTTGGGCTTGGAGGTCCTCCAAGATGTAGGAGGTTTCAAGCTCCTGGGACAGGCCGCGTACGACAACGCGGAGGCGCTTCTCTTCCTCGAGAGCGTAAGTGTAGTAATTGACATTTCTGTCAATTAAGATGCGGGTAAGGGCGCGATGGTCGGCCGGGGTCTGAAGGACGACTTTAATGCCGTGCTGGATGTCACGTGCCTCTTTCAGCACGATGTTATGGGCGGGGAGAGAGGAGAGTACATCTCTCCAGAGATGTTTATCTCTGATTATCAGAGGGGGCGGTAGTCGTTCGCGGCGGGGCTGGCTGTCGGCCTTGGTCTTGGCCTGTTTGGGCTCCTTGTCAACGTGGCCTTGAGGCGAGCTGTTAAGCAGTCGCTTCTTGGCCTTCCGGTTCGTGACGACTTGGAAGCCGTCATCGTCACCGGTTTGGGTGGAGGGGTCGATCTCCATGTCGCTTTCAGACGCGGCTGAAGCGACAGTGGGAGATTCGGAAGGGGGGGGGGGGGGGGGGGGTGCGGGTGCGGCCGCGGTAGGGGTGGCCGAAGTGGCCGTTGGGGTTTTAGCCTGAGTGGCTATTGGGATCGCGGGGGCCTTAGGGGCCACGGGGGCAGCGGCTTTAGGAGCCTTGGACGATCCGGCCTTAGGGGCCTTGGGGGGTGGCGCGGAAGACGCGGCTTTCGCGGGGGTCGCGGTGGCTGTCGGAGATGGAGGGATTATCTCCATCATGGGGAGAAATTCCTTCATCTCCTGGCAGTACCATGTTTTGAGAGTCGGGTCGCGGCTCTCAAGCAAGCGGAGGGTCTGAACCCACCAATCCTTTGGGGTAGCCATCCCTCAGGCGGGAGCAGCCTGAGGGATATGTGTAAACTGTGAAGACCTAGTCCCCCTGCCGGGTGAAGGCAGGGGGGTGCGCCCTATGGTGAGCCCTAAGCTTGTAGCCCCTTTGCCGATCTTATTGTGCAAAGGGGTCCCTAACTGTTTTGTGGGTAGGCAGAACCACAAAAGATAGGAAAAAAGGAGGAGGTCACCTAGGACGGATTTGGAGATGCCTGGGGTCGGCAAGGGTACTCCCCCTGTGCCGGTGGTTCCACGCCCGTCCGGGTTTGCCGTTTCCCTGAAGGGGAACCGGCGGGCGCCCGGGTCACGCCCCAGCTAGGTTCGTTAACACCGTTAGGTATCCCCTAGCTGACCTAGTGGTAATTAAAATTGAGTAAACAATTAAAATTACCACGAGGGTTCGCGCAAACGAACTACGCGGGTGTGGGGTGGAAACAACCCCGCGTCAGAGCGCAATGAAAATTGCGATGACGCAACCTTGTGTGTATATACCTAGTGTGTATATATTGACCAGCCTACTAATAGTGTGCGATACTTGATCGACCGAAAAAACCGAATATCGGGTGGGCGAGCCAGAATGACGTCACAGAGTGCGGACACGTCCGCACGGTGCGAGCGCCGAAGTTTCACTAGGAAATAACACAAGGCGTAGTCGCGGGGAAAGGCCATTGTCTGCTGAGTTTCATTTTAAAAATTGTCATGAAATACACGCTGTACTAGTACAATGTATACACACTTATAAAATGTAAATATTATGACTTTTGGCAAGAACACACAGTCTAAACAAAACTATTTTAGGATTTTAATGGATTTCTAATATCAGTAATACGACCGGTCATGTTATACGGGTCCGATTGTTTGGCCATTAAAATGATAGACGAAAAACATCTCCATTCAATTGAGATGACAACGTTCTGAAATGGGTCTGAGGTGTTACAAGAATGGATAAGGTGGGAAAGGAGTAAATAAGCAGATCTTTGACAGTTGCATCCGTGACGAAATATTGAAAAGAATAAATCTAAGGTGTTATGGGCATGTAAGGAGGGATAAAATTCACGCAATAAAAAGGTTGTTGAACTGTAAGATTCATGGGTACTTTTTTTTAAGTTTAAGGCTTGGCAACTAGTCCTTTAAGCCAGACGCCGTTGTATTGTAGGCTATAATCGACGTCATTCAAACAGAGTTCTTGTGAAGACTCGAAAAGCCATATTTGGCTATATAGTGCACATTTCTCGCAAAAACACATAATTACTACTCAAAAACTGTCAATAACTCACAAGTATTGTTCATTTTAGAGTAATTTTACACAGCTTTAGAAAATAAAACTGCACAGCACAACGTCCCCTTTCAGTTCCCGCCAAAAACTACTTTTTTTAAATATAGTAGTATAAATTTGCATTTCACCATGGTCTCACCCGATGTGGAGCGAAGATATGGTCTAAGTGGTAAAAAAAAACAAAAGAACATCAATGTTCCATATTTAAAAATAGTTATATTGTGGCCAGTAATAAACTTTATTAGTCACAATAAAAACTTTTTAGTGGAGATTCCAAACAAAAATTACTAGTATAATATAGTTATTGAATAAATACACACATTGTTGTTACATACTTTATCATTATATTAATGCGTGAAGCAAAAACTTTGTACCCCTTTTTACGAAAATTGCTCGGACGGAGGAGTATGAAAGTTCGCACACTTATAATTTATATAGAGAAGGAGTGCAGAATGCTAATGAATGTCAAAGAAGCAAGTGAGGTGTGTAAGAATAAGCCTAAATGGCGCTCTGTTGGTCGTGCCTACCCCACAAGGGAATTGGCGTGAAGTTACGTATGTATGTATGTATAATATAGTTAAATAAACTTATGCCGTTTCGAGCCCTTTAAAAAAAAACAGACAAGTATTTTAAAAAGAGTAGGTAATTTATTTCTTTAAAATATTCTGAATCGAGCGCTACTGTTCACACGGTGTGAAATTTTCTTGGAAAACAACAGTGTGCTCTCAATGCAACTCTTTCTACAGAATTGGTTTTCATTTGTAGTTTGATGACTTATTGAATAAATACATACATTGTCGTTACATACTTTATCATTATATTAATACGTGAAGCAAAACCTTTGTGTCCCTTTTTACGAAAATTGCGCGGACGGAGGAGTATGATTTTTATTTTTAATGTTTACGGCTTGGCAACTAGGCCTTTAAGCCAGGCGCAATTGTATCGTAGGCTACAATCCACACCATTCAACGGAGTTCTTGTGAAAACTCGAAAGGCCACATTTGACTATACAGTTCACATTTCTCACAAAAACACATAATTACTACTCAAAAACTATCAATATCCTACAACTATTGTTCATTTTAGAGTAATCATACACATTTTTAGAAAATAAAACAGCACAGCACAACGTCCCCTTTCAGTTCCCTCCAAAAACTCCGAGGAGTATGAAATTTCGCACACTTACAGTATACATAGAGAAGGAGTGCAGAATGCTAATATTTTTTTCAACACTATGCATACAAAATACATTAAATAATTTTAAAAAAACATTACACACACTACCATACATTTGACACACACGCATATATACTCTTTTATTTATTGTTAAAGTCAGATTAACAGCCTTGGCGAAATCTGTGATTACAGAAGTGTAGTCTTTGACAACAGAACCTTAATAATGTTCAAACTTATAATTTAAATTAATTATGGCCGAATTTCGACCACTGGGCAACCACTAGTATTAATTGATTTATAATTTAGTTTACGTTTCCTACGCTCACGTATGGAAGCGAGAGTTGGGTATGGAAGAAAGAGCATGAAAGTAGAGTAAACGCGGTCGAGATGCGAGCATTGCGCAAAATCTGCGGAGTGACGCTTGCCGACCGCGTTCGTAATACCGAAGTAAGAAAGACAGTTGGTCTGAAAGAGAGTGTCGGGGTGAAGGTAAGGAAAGGAATGCTCCGGTGGTTCGGGCATGTGGAAAGAATGACTAAACAGATATACAATGCAAAAGTGGATGGATGCAGAAGTCGTGGAAGGCCACGACACACTTTCCATGATCAAATTGATCGTGTACTAGGAGAAGGTGATGTTAGGAGCCTTAAGAACAGACGAGCGTGCATGACAAGAGTTATGAATGTCAAAGAAGCAAGTGAGGTGTGTAAGAATAAGCCTAAATGGCGCTCTATTGTTCGTGCCTACCCCGCAAGGGAACTGGCGTGAAGTTATGTATGTATGTATGTATGTATAATTTAGTTTATTTTTAAGTATTTAGTTTAATTTATAATTTTAATTTATTTTCTAAAGCTAGTATTAAAATATGTTTATTTTAGGAATTAAATGTTAATAACTTTTAGTTGAATAAATTACATATAATCGAATACAATGCAAGAAAACTTATTTGTATTGTATTCTACTCATAGACTATAAGTAGAATACTGAGCCTAGATCACCGTCTTCTATGATAAATTAATTATATATGTTTATATATATACATATACACATATACACATTTGTATTTATGTCACTGACCACTCTAACCTAAATTTTGATGAATTTTTCTGTGTGTAGTCAAGTGGATTTAAGAATGTTCTAGATATGGATTAGGACAATTGAAACCGTTAGGTGGAGCTGGAATCGGCTTCCAGGATTTTGACAAAAATGGCACTGCATGCGGGACCTAGATTTTTATTTTTCAGATCAAGACAACGTCTGTCGCGTCTGTTAGTATTTTTATAAATATTAGGCTATGGTCCGTTTCAGACAATGCGTGAAAGCCTCCGTCGACTTGCCTCCGAGGATGGTGGGGACCGAAGAGTTGGAAACTACAGACGAGTCCGGGTGGAATTGTTAGATGGAGAGCACATTACCATTGATATAGAGGTATAAATCTTTTTTATATTCTTTACATAGTCGCTTTCCGCGTCTGTCTGTCTGTCTGTATATCCGCTAGCTCATCCTAAACCACGTAACGAATTTTGAAGTGGTTTTCACTAGAGATGTCACAAATATTCGGCTTCTATTCGCTATTCGGCCACTTTCTTAACTATTCGATATTCGGCCTATTCGACCCCTTTCTTAGCTATTCGGTGTTCGGCCTATTCGGCCACTTTCTTAAATATTCAGTATTCGGCCTATTCGGCCACTTTCTTAACTATTCAGTATTCGGCCTATTCGGCCACTTTCTTAACTATTCGGTGTTCGGCATATTCGCCCACTTTCTTAACTATTCAGTATTCGGCCTATTCGGCCACTTTCTTAACTATTCGGTATTCGGCCTACATGGCCATTTCTGAACCATTCGCTATTCGGCCTATTCGGCCACTTTCTCAACTATTCGGTATTCGATCTATTCAGCCACTTTCTCAACTATTCGGTATTCGACCAATTCAGCCACTTTCTTAACTATTCGGTATTCGGCCGAATACTGTATACTAATCGGCCGAATAGCAAATACCAAATCGTGAATTTAAAAAACGAACATATTGCTTAACATTGTACATATATTCATCAAAACTTGATAGTTAAACTACGTTTTAACAGTATTTAATACGACTTTAATTAATTTTTATAGTATTTTAAATATTCTAAGCTACCACAATTAGCTGTAGATGATGTTATAGATAAATTTGGATTTATTTAAAAATCAAAGAAAGTAAAAAGAAAAAAATTATTTAAAGAAATAGCGACGTAATTACATTTCTTATACATTATTATACGCAGAGCATATTTTGAGAATTTGTTCGCCGCATTTTCAGCAAACAAGGTTTGCACTCAGCATATTGCTGTGCCGGAATTGTATCCGACACAAAGCTGATTTTCAGTGCAAATCTACCTTTTGGCGTAAGACCAAAACGACCCAATTTTATTAATTATCAGAAAACCTCTTACAATATGACAGACATAAGCGAATTATGTTTATTATTAGTGCAGTAATAGCATGTTTGTCGGAAAATTGAATTTGTCCTGATTAGGACTTTAATTTTAATTTTTAACAATACTCAACCACGTCGTATCTGTGGCGGCACTATGTGCCAGCACTAGTTGCGCGTCACATCACTAACCAAAAAGAAAAAACAATGCTGTCATATTATGACTCATATATAAAAGTACTTTTCTTCCCGGCAAAACCATTGTAAATGATTGTAGTTTAATGTGTTCTTTTGTGACGCTCTGCCTGTGGGATTAAATTTTTATTTATCCAAAACTCGACCCGGAGGTGTCTATAACCTCCACAAGCCTTCCTGAGCTTTCAAATATTACTTATAACGCCATATCCATAAATTCTCGGACACCATTAGCAGTTTAAATTTATGAACCAATTGCGAAATCTATTTTGAACCAACTAATCGTATACACTCTGAAACCCATTTGGTTAAATCAACAAGTAGGCATGGCGTACGTCAGGGGATCTATTTCCGAACGAAGAGCTGTGATTATGGAACTCGTAAATCCTTTACAGCAATATTAAAATGTTTCATATCGCTGCTCTTAAGTTTTATGATTGTTTTGAAGGCAACGAGGCTAATATTGAATCAATATTATTGTATGCTTCAAGGAATACAATATTTATTGATTTTTTTGTGCAATAAAAGTTGGCCCTATAACCTTAATAGCCTTGTGACGTCACTCGTTCATCATGGTTTATTGATAGATTGATAGGCTGATGACATTATATCCAATGCCTTAATAAAATTAAAAAACTATCTAACATTTTACAGGTTTATTAATTTACTAGTTTTAGACCCACGGCTTTATTTACGTGGTAGTCTCGGATCTTGAATTTTTTCGTATACTGAAAAATACCGCCCCCGCTCGCCTATATCTCACCTTAATCATCATCATCATTTCAGCCATCAGACGCCCACTGATGGATACTTGATCTGTGGTTTTTAACCTACGCCTATGTACCCCGCGAAAAGTAATTTATGTCCTTAAAGTACTGGACGTCTCATTGGTCAACGTTGCATACGGTCGAATTTCGAATTTGCCGCCCTCTGGGTGTATTGACCTCCGGGCCCCGGCAGGCCGTCCTCCCCCCTAGATCCGGCCCTGCCACGTGGAACTATACACTGTAAAAATATTGGTCATTGCGTCATGTCATTTGTAAACATCTCCTTTGTAGAAATGCCCTATTTCGATTGTTAAACACTTCTTTAAATATTAATTTGTTGTGAACTGTAATTATTTTAATTATAAAAGAAAACTGCACGTATGTAATATATGACGATTTTTAATGGCGGGAAAAATTTACAGATAAAAAAACAAAAGAACATCTATGTTCTAAATACAAAAATTTTAATTTAATATATTTGGTGGCCAGTATTATGCTGCACCAAATGAACAAAAACTATTTGTTGGATTCCAACATCGATCAAGAGTTTCTGATGGCTGTTAGCACAACCTTTTTTGAGGGCTGGATCCACGCCTGCAGATACTTAATGAAGTGTGGTTACCGTTGCCTGTAGACGTTTGCAACACCCATGTGCGAAGTCAACGCGTTGCTGGCCTTTAGAAAGGAATAGAGACGATGGGATACGAATGGTGGAATACTCTCTTGCTTCGCGTGAAACCTGGGGAGCCCGCTGACTCAATTGGTGAAGGGGGTGTCTTTCCCCGCAGGGCACCCGAGTTAGAAGCCAAGCGTTGGGGCGCCACAGATGTAGTATCTAAGAACTAGTTCCTGTGGCGTCCCGTAAAAGCGCACAGGTTAAAAGACAGAAAGACCCTTGTGTGCAGCTATCAAATCAAGGTATTGACCTTTGGTGTTGCCTAAAATGGCCGTACTAGTGTTGTCAGTGCCAAAAATTAATAGTTGCATTCGAAGAACGCCACAGGTCCCAACACTTTCCCCTGTGTCAACAAAAAAAGGAGTAGTGGAATAATACGGGAAAAGGATAAAGAATATGGGATAGGAGGATCCGACAGGAAGAATGGGATATGGATTAGACAGGGATGGGACTCACTCAACGCATTAAGCACAATTAACTCAGGGTCCAACTTTCACGCCGATGTTCTTTCTATAAGAGCATGGTATCACAACGATCGAGCTGGCTTTATCATAACAATGATTCCGGCATAGCTGTACCAGGTCAATAATATATTTTTCTTTTACAGAGAAAAGCAAGAGGCTCTGATCTCCTGGACAAAGTCTGTGATGATCTAGATGTTCTAGAAAAAGACTTCTTTGGACTTTTATATATGCAACGCGGGGATCCAAGAGTCTGGGTCGATCTCAACAGGCGGCTGTCGAAGACTTTTAGAAGTAAGAAACAGAGATGCAGAGATTAGTTTTGAATCAAAATTTCGTACTATTTAGACATACTTAGGAAATGTAAATATTACTTTATAGACGAGCCTTGGGACGTGAGGTTTGCCGTGAAGTACTATCCACCGGAGCCTTCGGATCTGAAGGATGATGTCACCAGATACCAGCTCGGGTTAGCTGTCAGGCGTGATCTGGTGGAAGGTATAGTAAATACATACTACAATATAAATGTGAAAGTACCTTTAATTCAAGATTCTATCTATATATTCATAAGATTCTTACAACCTTTATTTAGTACGAAATTATTTTAAATGCTAAAAATTTAATTTTAAAAAATCTGCGTTCGGAGGCAACGAATTTCCTGAATTTAAAACGAAATTTATTCATTTATTGCAGAGTTAAATATAGAATAGTAAATTATATAAAAACATGTACACGTGCGCGGCGACAGCGCTCGAATGCGGCCGAATAAGGGCGTTTACAAAACTTTCTAATTGCAAAATAGCGTATGGTATAATGATGGTGTGGCTTCATCTGCAATAATGTTACAAATATAAGCTGTTTCACGCAGATATGATGAGGGGTTTTAGGCGTTATTTGAGATGCGACATTGTTAATGACGTTAAATATTGACAGATAACATAATGTATATAAAAGAATATAGCTAGTCATTAACGACATTATTTTTAACATTATCCCAGATAGAGCAGAATCATTATAGGAATCTGCGAAAGTAACTATTTTAGTTTAACTCTCAATTGCAGGCCGACTTTCATGTTCGACAATAACATACGCCCTCCTAGCCTCGTATATCCTTCAGGCTGAGCTTGGAGATCACGATGAGTGCAACCTTAAGACCTCCATTCTGGCCAAGTACCGCGCCGCACCACTCGAAGCTCTTACACCGGACCTCGAGGCCAAGATTGAAGAGTTGTACAAGAGACACAGGTATTTAGTGAAAAAATGACATTGGAATTGGTTTTTTTCTAATCTGTCCATTTTAAATAATTCCTAGAAAAGTTCCCGCGGGATTACCAGGATATAAAGTAGCGCAGATTTTAAGTCTAAGAATTTGCTGTCGATCAGCGGAAACCGCATCGAAATCGGCCTAGTAGTTTTTACGTGAGTCCCGAACGAACAGACAACAAAACTAAAAAATATTGCATCCGGTTCTCCGTCGTTTATGTTATAATGTATTCCAGTTGTTATTTTTAAAGAGCTTCAACGTACAGACACGGCATATTTAGAATTTTATAATGTTACTAGCTGTGCCCGCGACGTCGTCCGCGTGGTATTTGCTTTCAAACCCCTCCGATTTTGAAACATTCTTGATTAGTGCTCCGCTCCTATTGGTCTTAGCGTGATGATATATAGCCTACAGCCTTCCTCGATAAATGGGCTATCCAACACTGAAAGAATTTTTCAAATCAGACCAGTAGTTCCTGAGATTAGCGCGTTCAATCAAACAATATTAGTATACTTAGCTACAACACTAATACTTACCTTTTAAATATCGCGATATCTTTTGAATGAAACGTCCGAATTGAATAATTCAAAAAGTTCTAGAAAGGTATTGAATTCGTCTTGAATATGGAGTAATTTTTTTTTATAAGGATTAATACCAAGGTACAAAATAAAGAGTTTTTGAAGTGACGGCATTTTAATTATTTAAAAAATAAAAGAAAACACTTATTGTGAGATAACTACAATAGTTAGACATATGGTGACGCGATATTTTTTGTAGACAATTATATGTTCTGCAAAGTGGTAGTAAATTGTTTTGTTCTATAATCAATAGTTTTCGCAGCGCACGCCGTGTAAGGATTTTTTAGGGACATTTTTTTACACCTTGGGTTACATTATTGAACTTTTAGTAAGGATCCCTAATTTTTTTTAAATATAATATAGCCTATAGCCTTCCTCGATAAATGTACTATTCAACACTGAAAGAATTTTTCAAATCGGACCAGCGGTTCCTGAGATTAGCGCGTATAAACAAACAAACAAACTCTTGTTACGAAGCTGTGGTAAATTAGATTAGGCTCCCATAGAGTAAATAATAACCATAAACAAAATTAAAACTAAATAATTAAAATGAACAAGTTGGCGGTAGGCTAAATAAAACTTTAACAATACTCGTTGACACTTGACATCTTCGTCTTCTGTGATCACGGCCATTGAAAAGGCCGAAACGTCGCAATAACAAAAATCAAATAAATGACCGCGCTGAAAACCGTTAAAACGTAGTTTTATTATTCATCTCTATTCTTCTTCTTGCAGAGGTCAAACTCCGGCTGAAGCTGAACTGAACTACTTGGAGAACGCAAAGCGACTACCATTGTACGGAGCTGAAGTCCACACGGTCAGAGATTGCGACGAAGTGGACTTACAACTAGCAATCTGTTGCAATGGCATCTGTGTCTATAGAGACGGGTAAGTAATTAATTAATGGAATACATACATACATACATAACTTCACGCCAGTTCCCTTGCGGGGTAGGCACGAACAACAGAGCGCCATTTAGGCCCATTCTTACACACCTCACTTGCTTCTTTGACATTCATAACTCTTGTCATGCACACTCGTCTGTTCTTAAGGCTCGCTTAATGGAATAAGGGGCCATTAATAAATTACACGTTAAGGGGAGGAGGGGGTCGAACTGTGACATTGTGTGACAAGGACTGGGAGGGGTCCTAAATTTCCTGACACATTTGAAAATCTATTTATTTGGGAAACATCAATAATTATAATTCTTGCAATATAAAACGCATAAATTAATACACATATCAACTAAGTTTCCACTAAAAAAAAATCATGTCATGGCGTATATTAATTTCCCACGCCGTGTACATACCCGCGAAGCCTGGCAGCCATATTTTTCGGTGTTTTATTTAAATATAACCAGCATCCCCTACATTATGCCTTGGTCCTTCGAGCCGGATATATATAATAATTGATATTTTCTACTCAAACAGAATATTGTCTAAAAACAATGTATATCCTACAATTATTGATCAATTTTTGCCAATTTTAAATTGAAACTTGAATTTTCATTCTTTAAATTCGTGATAAACATTCTATACTACAGTTGTCAATACCTTTTAGACTCCAAATAAACCGCTTCAATTGGGCGAATATAATAATGATAATCTAGAACAAGCTACGCTCGAATGATACGAGGCACATTTTTCTTTCTATCTGTCTTCCACCAGGACCTGCTGGAAATTGAGAAGTTGCAGAGTCTAAAATCATATATTTAAGTTTTTTTATAACCATTTGGTTATAACTTTTGGTATATATTGTCAAATAATGTAGTATTATGTGAAGCACAGATTTAGTTTTTGTATGAATATTGTATATAGCTTCTGCCCGCGACTACGTCCACGTGGAATAGTAAAAAAAAGTAAGTTAAAAAAGTCCCCCGATTTTGAAATATTCTTCTTTGGTGCTCCGCTCCTACTGGCCTTAGCGTGATGATATATAGCCTATAGCTTTCCTCGATAAATGGACTATCTAACACTGAAAGAATTTTTCAAATCAGACCAGTAGTACCTGAGATTAGCGCGTTTAAGCAAACAAACAAACTCTTCGGCTTTGTATATTAGTATAAAATTTTACTGACGACCTGCGCATGATCACCGGCGAGGGCTATATGAGGAAGACACGAGACCGTGTGGCGCAAGCTTGGGGAGGCCTACGTCCAGCAGTGGTCAGGGACTGGCTAAAGAGAGAGAAAAATGTATATATTATTCGTATACTATAGTTGTCAATACCTTTTAGACTCCAAATGAACCGTTTCCCTTGGGCGAAGATAATAAAGATATGCTACAACAAGCGCGTGTACACCTTAAAGCTGCGTGCTAGTGAGTTTGATGAATACGAGACTCATCTGTCCTTCAGGCTGCCTTCCACTAGAGCCTGCAAGAAGCTCTGGAGGTGCAGTGTCGAACATCATATATTTTTCAGGTAACATTTTACACTACTTATCCCTTTTATAGTCCTACAGCTATTATATATGTCCATCTATCTATCTTTTTTTTATTGCAGGAGATCAGCAGACAGGCAGACGGCCCACTTGATGGAAAGCGGTTACCATCGCCTATGGACATTTGCAACACCAAAGTTGCTACAAATGCGCTGCTGCTCTCTTAAGGGAGACTGGAACCTGGTCACTAATGCCGGAACACAACTGAAGGTTGTTATGGCGACATACTTTAGACCAGGGGTGTTAGCCATCCAGTCGGGCAAATGCCCTACCACCTGGCTGTGGGTTGTTAAGTCGCCTCTTACGACAGGCCGCCCGGCTGCAGGAAGTTCTATTCTTTCTCCATTCCTGCACGGATAAAATAATTTTACCTAATGACGGATAACTATCTGTTATTAGGTAAAAGGTTAAAAGGCAAAAAGGTTTAATTTCAACGTTAGCCATTTTAGAAAGACGGAACTCTTACGAAATCGTCAAGTGTCAGTCGGCTATGTCTATGAAATTTGACAGGAAGTATTGACAGATGTTGTATGCATATACTCTAACTAGCTGTGCCGGCGACGTCGTCCGCGTAGAATTTGCTTTCAAAACCCTCCGATTTTGAAACATTCTCCATTGGTGCTCCGCTCCTATTGGTCTTAGCGTGATGATATATAGCCTATAGCCTTGCTCGATAAATGGGCTATCCAACACTGAAAGAATTTTTTAAATCAGACCAGTAGTTCCTGAGATTAGCTCGTTCAATCAAACAATATTAGTATATTTGGCTACAACACTAATACTTACATTTTAAATATCGCGATATCTTTTGAATGAAACGTCCGAATTGAATAATTCAAAAAGTTCTAGAAATGTATTGAATTCGTCTTGAATATGGAGTAATTTATTTTGATAAGGATTAATACCAAGGTACAAAATAAAGAGTTTTTCAAGCGACGGCATTAAAATTATTTAAAAAAATAAAAGAAATCACATACATACATTGTTTTGTTCTATAATTAATAGTTTTCGCAGCGCACGCCGTGTAAGGATTTTTTCGGGTAATTTTTTTACACCTTGGGTTACATTATTGGACTTTTAGTAAGGATCCCTAATTTTAAAAAAAATATAATATAGCCTATAGCCTTCCTCGATAAATGTACTTACTATTCAACATTGAAAGAATTTGTCAAATCGGACCAGCGGTTCCTGAGATTAGCGCGTTTATTAGTGTAGATGTGGCTATATGTCAACGGCATTATTTTTAACGCTTTAAATGACGCTCTCTGTGGTTGAGCGGGCTAAGCTATTGCCGCCCTATCGCACTGCAACGCAGAGGCTCCGGGTTCGATTCCTGTCATGGTAAATTTTGGAAACGAATTTCCTCCGTTTTTTGCTACGGTCTGACTGTCTGGGATCGGCCCCAGAGTAGTCCATTGTATATCACCCATAACACAAATGTAATTTGCTTAATTTGGGTATATACAAATTATGTGTTCATCTGCCGATTATCTATATATTATATTATATCAATACGTGAAGCAAAAACTTTGTACCCCTTTTTACGAAAATTACGCGGACGGAGGAGTATAAAATTTCGCACACTTATAGTTTATATAGAGAAGGACTGCAGAATGCTAATATATTTTTTAATTATGCATAAAAAATACATTAAATCAATAAAAAAAACATTACACACACTACCATGTATTTGACACACACGCATATATAGTCTTTTGTTTATTGTTAAAGTCAAATTAACAGTGTAGCCTTGGTGAAATCTGTGATTATAGAAGTATAGTCGTTGACATTAATTATTATGGTCGGATTACGACCACGGGCGACCACTAGTAAAAAATAAATAAAGGGTAAACTTCATGTAACGTCACTCCATTTAACAACAAACTCCCTTGGCTTTGGTTTGTTTAGCTTGTCTTTCATTCAATGATACGCTCTATATAGCATTACACCCACTCTCAATAACGACAATTAAGTAATAAAAAGTACCGTATAAATTTCCAAACTTAGTAAAAGCTGCGCAGCTGTGTACATTCTTTTATCGCTTTATTATCCTAGCCCGTAATAAACTCGACTGTCTGCATCATGCATACCGAAATTTCTAAGAAATTCTAAGTACTTCCTTTATCACCAAGATGCCTCAATATTGCAAGATATGAATAAAGAAGTAAAATAATAAAACAAAATTACTGGTGCAGCAAAAGACGTCAGACAAAAATAACATATGTCCCTCCATTTAACGACAACTCTCTATAAAGTGTCGTTATATAGAGTTTACGCGTAAACACGTGTAAATAAGACGCATTCAGCCAGAGCTTAATTCTTTAACACTAACGCAGATGAAGCCCCAGCATTACTCATGAGGTTTCAATAAATTAACAAATAAACTGTTTTCCAGACGCGAAACGCCTGTGAAAGTGGAACGCATATCGGGGTTCCCTAGACTAGGCTCGCGGCGCGTCTCCTGCCGACGCACGCTGCGCCAGCTAAGGGCGGAACAGACACCACTTTCAGAAATAACCGCCTGACATAGCCCCATATACGACAAAATCAACGCATTCGTCGTTGTTTTATTTCGATAATACAAATTGCAACTTTACAGAGTGGAAATTTCCAGTGAGACAGTACGGAGAAGAATGCATGTGTAATGTAGCCATGTAACGGCCAGAGATTTCCGAGTTGACCGTGATCTTGAATAAGAGGCTGGGTTCAGGAAATATATGGTTTATATTATCAACGAAAACACTTTTATACAATCATGTGTTCAGCTCGCGGCCCGATAATAGTACATTATGGTACTAATGTGTAACATTGGTGATTACCGCCGAAGCGCCATTGAGACTCGAGCCATAGGCGAGGGTCTTAAGAGAGCCGAGGACGGTAGTCATCAATACACACGTGTATCATACGACGTTTTTCAACACACTTGTGAATAAAATAACAACAAAAACTCATTTTATTTAAGTAGATAAAAAAAAGTTATATATGAGTGAAAGTTTTATTTATTAAACACGTACGAGTTAAAATTATCTATTTAAATAAGAAGTTGCATGAAATGAACAAGCAATGGGAACATTAATTTATTTGTTCTATAGAACACGATCTTTTTTTTTTAATAAAAACTTTTTTAAGAACAAAGCAACTCAACCAATAAAATAAAAAAAAAAATATAACTCACTAGTGAGTTATAATGTTTTTTACTCACAGTTTGATAATGGGTGTCATTCTGTGCCTAATTGCGGTGACCATAGAGCCACTTTATGAGCAAGTGTGTTGAAAAATTCTTTTCTCGTTTGTTTTGTGAGGCGTGCCACGAATTAATTTCAAATAATTATATCTATACATATATATAAATCAAAAGGTTTAAAAGGTGAGTAAATATGAAAAAAAAAATTGGAATATAGTAAAAACAACAATTTCGCTTTAAACTATTCCTACCTGTCAAACATTTGATGTTCGGCCCGTCGTTCAGAAATCAAATTAAATTTAAAAGTGTTTTTTTTTCATTTTTTTTAGTTTTGAATGTCAGATGTTTGAGTGTGTGTGTGTGTTTATGGCTTGGCAACTAGGCCTTTAAGCCGGGTGCAATTGTATTACTTATACTTGTGAAAACTCGAAAAGCCACATTTGACTATACAGTTCACATTTCTCACAAAACAGATAATTTCTACTCAAAAACTATCAATATCCCACAACTGTTG
Source organism: Dendrolimus kikuchii (assembly GCA_019925095.2). Taxonomy (NCBI): domain Eukaryota; kingdom Metazoa; phylum Arthropoda; class Insecta; order Lepidoptera; family Lasiocampidae; genus Dendrolimus; species Dendrolimus kikuchii. The sequence continues at coordinate 1,385,435 of CM034410.1, read as the reverse complement.
TTCATTTTAGAGTAATTTTACACATTTTTAGAAAATAAAACTGCACAGCACAACATCTCCTTTCAGTTCCCGCCAAAAAGTCCTCAAACGTTTGATGTTCGTCCCGTCGTTCAGAAATCAACGTTCTTTTATTTATTGAATCTGAGGCGGTACGAAGTTTGCCGGGTCGGCTAGTTTCTTAATATATATAACGACTAAAGAGGTTAGTCGGTACATCCCGCGGGCCTCCGAGGAAGTTTTGGTCACGGTGAAGTGTGGAAAATATCCTCTAAACGAGACCCTAAGCTATCCCTACCTAAGAACAACCATAAACGTTGCAACTACACGAAAATGGTCTTAGAAAACCATAAATAATTTTTCGTCTATATTTGATCCCCATTCACGATTTTCAAAAAAATGTAGGTTACAAAAATATATCGATACCAAACACAATCCTGTTTTTAATACTGTTCAAAAACTTCTATGCGACCAACTTAGGTTGGTGTACTAAAAAAAAGTCAGAAATTGCAACATACTTTTCTAAATGAAAATTTTACACAAATTTTTATTTTTGTATAAACTTTAACTTAGGACATAAAATAGAATAGAAAACACTTTATTGTTCACCAAATAAACAATTACAGAATGAATAATTACAATAATTTAACGGCAAAATAAAAGACGGCCTTATCGCTTAAAGCGATCTCTTCCAGGCAACCTGACTGAGAGGATACTTTCAACAACTTATGTCTAGGTATAATTAAATTAAAAAGAAGTAAAATAAAAACGGAAGAACAGTACAATGTGGACAGTAAACAGCTAAATTAAGAAGAATAGTATAATATATATTTTTCAACACACTTGCTCATAAAGTGGCTCTATGGTCACCGCAATTAGGCACACCCATTATCAAACTGTGAGTAAAAAACATAACTCACTAGTGAGTTATAGATATATTTTTTTTTAATTTTATTGGTTGAGTTGCTTTGTTCTTAAAAAAGTTTTTATTAAAAAAAAAAAGATCGTGTTCTATAGAACAAATAAATTAATGTTCCTATTGCTTGCTCATTTCATGCAACTTCTTATTTAAATAGATAATTTTAACTCGTACGTGTTTAATAAATAAAACTTTCACTCATATATAACTTTTTTTTATCTACTAAATAAAATGAGTTTTTGTTGTTATTTTATTCACAAGTGTGTTGAAAAACGTCGTATGATACACGTGTGTATTGATGATTACCGTCCTCGGCTCTCTTAAGACCCTCGCCTACGGCTCGAGTCTCAATGGCGCCTCGGCGGTAATCACCAATGTTACACACTAGTACCATAATGTACTATTATTATAAACTAATGTAATACTTGCAACACCTCAGAAGGGTTTATATTAATAAAAGAACAGCAACTGGTCACATAGTTATAATCAGAGAACCTCACGGCTTTAACAAATTTGTTATAAACTACTATTCTCACTCGACAAGCATTTTTAGAACATCTCGCCATACCTAGGGATGCAAACAAAACATCGATGTTTCCAAACATCGATATATCGTTCATAAAAATCGATGTTTTAACATCGATGTTGAAACCGAAACATCGACGATACATCGTTGTTCAAGAACGATGTTCTGTGAACGATATTTTATCTTACATAGACATAAAGTGCCATCTTGCGCTCTATTTTATATCTATACAGAAATCCATTATATTATTTTTTTCATATTTTTTTCTTATTGCCAATAATAATTTATAATGTAAACGTTGATTATTATACCTATTTCTTTAATTTCTTTTAAAAATGACAATTTTTCTTAGATGTACATTTATTTAAAATAATGATAGGGATGTGTTAGTGTGTGCCCACGCTGTTGAATTGTAAGTAGTGAATGTTCGGTAAGGCAAAAGACATATAAATAGAATAAACATAGTATTTAGTAGGAATGAGAGCATTGAGAAGTTTGTGTGGTATTTCTTTGAAAGATTGAGTGATAGTGGTGTATAAGAATGATCTTAGTGAAAGCAAGAATTAAGAAAGGTTTGCTAGTGGTTTGGGCGATATTTCATTTGCATCGCAGGAAGAACCGTCAAAAGTTTATGTAAATGGTGATAAAACCATCGTTCATAAACATCGATATATCGTTCATAAATATCGATATTTTTAACATCGATGTTTCACTTTTGAAAACATCGATATCCTAATATCGATGTTTTATATGAACGATGTTGCATCCCTAGCCATACCTCCAACAATTCAACTGTTTATGAAACTTAGCAATTGGTACAACCGATAGCGGATTGAAGTCATTGATAAACTATTTTAATTAAAGTGTTATGAATGAAAAGAATTGAATACATTACTATTTGGAAATTCCATATAATATTTTATACAAGGTATTATATTAAACATTTTACTTAAAGTTTTACATGTAATAAAACAAACCGAACACAATACAAATCTATCGCGTCTGCCAACATGAAAACAAAATGTAGTGAATACCGTCTATATAAAATTGAGACATTTTGAATTATAATCTACACAATTATCCCGTTATACAAAGGATACATATTGTAACAATTATTATTGTAAATTATAGACAACAACTCTAGAGAATAAATAAATAAAATATAATAATTACTATTCAATTAGGTTATGGTGTTTGAAAGAGAAGAAACCAGAACGAATGCAAGGATAATGGTCGATGATGTTATGCTGGAGCAAGTGAATGAGTTTGTATATCTTGGATGTGCTTTTAGCAGGGATGGAAGGTACACCGCTGATATAGAAAGAAGAGTGAATTTGGGGAATAGTTTGAATGGAGCGTTAGGTAAACTTCTAGGCGCTAAGAACCTCAGCCAGAAGGCCCAGCTCGCCATACACAACGCGGTGCTGGTACCTACGCTCACGTATGTAAGGGAGAGTCGGGTATGGAAGAGAGAGCATGAAAGTAGAGTAAACGCGGTCGAGATGCGAGCACTGCGCAAAATCTGCGGAGTGACGCTCGCGGACCGCGTTCGTAATACCGAAGTAAGAAAGAGAGTGTCGGGGTAAAGGTAAGGAAAGGAATGCTCCGGTGGTTCAGGCATGTGGAAAGAATGACTAAACAGATATACAATGCAAAAGTGGATGGATGCAGAAGTCGTGGAAAGCCACGACACACCTTCCATGATCAAATTGATCGTGTACTAGCAGAAGGTGATGTCAGGAGCCTTAAGAACAGACGAGCGTGCATGACAAGAGTTATGAATGTCAAAGAAGCAAGTGAGGTGTGTAAGAATAAGCCTAAATGGCGCTCTGTCGTTCGTGCCTACCCCGCAAGGGAACTGGCGTGAAGTTATGTATGTATGTATGTACTATTCAATTAAGAAAGTGGCCGATTGTATCGTTCAGAAATAAGAGGCTACATAACAAAACTAATTATTAACTTTAAAAGAAATACGACAAGAACTACTATGCTACTCAATAACTGTAACGCTAAGGTAATTAACGGTTTTTGACAGATTTTTAAATATGGCAAGTGATTTAGCTTTTCTGACATCTACGGGCAAAGACTTCCAAAGGCAAACAGCCTGCACAGCGAAGGATTTGGAGTAAAATGATGAAGAATAAGGAAGAAGATATACACATTTACAAGATTTACACACACACATACATACACAGATAGGAGTAATATACTATACTAGCTGTGCCCGCAACGTCGTTCTCGTGAATTTTTCTCCACGGAATCCTAATTTTAAAAATAGCCTAAGTTACTCCTCAAAATATCAACTATCCGCCAGTGAAAGTCCCGTCAAAATCGGTCCAGCCGTTTCCGAGATTAACTGGAACAAACAGTTAGACAAATAAAAAAATTTTAAATTGATTTTTTGACATAAGTGCCGTATATAATTTCATATGCATTTAGTAAAATCTGTTATTTTGATATTATAAACAGACATTTCAATTTTATTTATTTGTATAGCTAACCAAAGGAATTGGTTGCGCGTAGGGATAAAATATTGAAATGAAAAAATTAAATTATAAGTGCCATTATTAGTTGTAAGCGTATCAATACTTTTCGATTTAATATTGAAGAATCAATTAAGGGCTATAATCCCCGGCATGATTCTTGAGCCTTGGCCTGTGCACAAGTGCAAATTCGAGTCTTTTTCGAAATACGAGTCATTTTCGACTATTGGGACAAAACATATATTTCTTTAAATAAAATATAACCAACTTCAAACTAAAACGCTAAAAATTTTTTTTTTCTACAGCATCTTGAAGTTGGCGTATTTTGCAGTTTGTTTGTTATTTTTTATGTTTTACTTAACATCAACTTCAAGACGTAGAAAATATTGATTTTATAGCGTTTTGGTTTGAAGTCAGTTGGGTTTTGTTTATTTAAAAAAAAAACTACTTTTTAGTAATGTTTATGTACTCTATATATATTTAGTATGTATATTGTTTTAATTTCGTGTCTTCGAATGTAGTATGCATATATATAATATTTTTTTTTTTAAATAAATGGCGAAGACGGGCGGCAGAGGGCGAGTGTAGAGAAAACAAGAGCTTTGGCAGGGTGCGGGGGATGGCTTGGGTCGATGGTCGCTCGCGCATTAGGGATGTGAGATTAATGGATAAGAATCGATTAAATTAAAATCGATTTTTTATTATTATTTAAAAGTACATGCTTTTCATATTCCAATAATAAACCTAAGAGATTCATATTAACAATTGATCAGATTAAAAATCAAATAAAATTATATGAATAAAAAAATAACCAATTCAAAACTAAAAATCATGGGCAATGTTCCTTTAAAATTTCAATGTAAGGAATTAGAAAACCAAATAGCATTATTGATACAAATTTTATTACTAATAAACGTTTTATTTATTATAATAATAATGAAATGATGAGCATCCCAAGAAAATGAACTTATTGTTTCAAAAACTAAAATATAAATCAAATTTTAAAAAAAATGCCATAAATGTCCAGTCCTATTTTACATTTGGCTAGTTTTAAAATAAAATACTTAAAGGATCTACCGTACACGTATAAGTCATTTTCATCCAACGCATAGATGGCGCTGTTTATAAAATTTAAACTTACTGCAAGATTTTTTCATCCGTCGCATATTCAAATTCAAATTCAAAAGTTTTTATTCAAAATAAGTTCCACTGGAGAACACTTTTTGAAGGTCATACATGTAAGTTAAAATTTATTTATTTTTACTTCATATTCTATGTACACCGCTTCGCAACGTGTTGATGCTGTAAAGGAGAAGAAGCGGCAAGAAACTCCCCAGCAACACGTCTAGCTAAATATTGATTTTCTTTATATTTCATATTCTATTTATATCTCAAATTGTTTTTTTTTAATAAGTATTGTACAGAAGTATGTTACAGAATCACTTTTTGAAGAATTAATGGAGTTGTAGCAAACAATGCATACTCAATAAGACCAAGACAATAAAAGGAAAGAAAAATAATATTATAGTTATAATAATGACATGACGTGCTAAAATGTTATGCTGCAATATGTCTCCACAAATTCCTTACAAGCATGGCAAAATAAAAAATAAAAACGTTATACAAAATTTAGTATAAGAGGTTGGAGCTAGGTGCTATGTAAATGAATTTTTGTCATTTAAATATTCTTCAATAGGATACTTACTACTATATACTATAGATTTAATCGCGTAATTTATATAATCGATTGACTAAACATCGATCAATATTACTATAAAAATCGATAATAAAAAATCGATTCTAAGAAAATAATAATCGATTGATTTAAATAAAAATTGATTATTTGTTAACATCCCTACCGCGCATCCCAAGCCAGTCTTCCGTCCGCGTCCCGCCGTGCTACATGTGTTTTAGTCGCCTACAAATGTCCGCGTGCCGCTTGTTTTCGGTCAAAAATTCTCTTGTTTTATTTAGTGGCGTTGTCATGTATGCTACGTTCCATTAGGGACTCACGACCGCGACTTTTCCCGTTCCACTTGCTTGCGGACGCTATAATCATAAACGCTAGTGGAACGGGTTATGGAGCGTTGATGTCATTAATGTCATACGCATTACGCAAATGTCATTGGTTGATATGAAAATCGCGCCTTTGTCAACGTATTGAAAAGAGAGAATTAATGCTCTGTGGTCAACGCCCACTTCGACCCACCTTTTGACATGGGTCGTTGTGGGCGTCGTGTGATCGAAAATGATGATGTCATTAGTGACGTTTTCGCCACAACCACAACGATCGCGGTCGCCTTGTGGAACGACTAACTGAGCATTTTGGGCGTTTTGAGTTATTAATGGAACGCCCTAGTAAGCTACGTTCCATTAGGGACTCACAACGACCACGTTCACGACCGCGATTTATCCCGTTCCACTTGCTTGCCCGCGTTATAATCGTAAACCCAAGTGGAACGGCTATTCGACCCGCCTATTGACATGAGTCATTGTGAGCGTCGTGTGATCGAAAATGATGACGTCATTAGTGACGTTTTCGCCACAACCACAACGACCGCGGTCGCCTTGTGGAACGGCTAACTGAGCATTTTGGGCGTTGTGAGTTACTAATGGAACGCCCTAGTAGTGATTAGTGCCTTCCCGCGCCTGGCAACACGCGCATAGGGGGTCTCGACGGTTGGAGCCGCCTTCGGTAGCGTCAGGGCAAATACTTTCCATGACATGTGAACGTGATGGCGCCCAACATAAAACAACTTAATTAAAACTTCGTTAACATTATTTAAATATTTACGGTCTAACTTTCACGATATATTTCACACGTTAAGAATTAGTCTAGATCCCCACGCCCCTTTGATAATTCTCCCGGACAGTAGTCTGCTAGTTTCAGTGCAGGTGACCAGGGTTTAAAACCTGGTAGTTTTCTATTGTCTTAGTTTTTAAGAATGGTATTTACTTTTTTTTTGTTGCATGAGTTCAGCAGACAGGCAGACGGCCCACTTGATGAAAAGCGGTTACTATCGCCTATAGACATTTGCCACACCAAAGTTGCTACAAATGCGCTGCTGCTCTCTTAAGAGAGACTGGAACCTGGTCACTAATGCCGGAACAACTTAAGGTTGTTATGGCGACATACTCTAGACCAGGGGTGGTAGCCATCCAGTCGCGCAAATGCCCTACCACCTGGCTGTGGGTTGGTCTGTCGCCTCTTACGACAGGCCGCCCGGCCGCAGGACATTGTATTCTTTCTCCGTTCCTGCACGGCTCCCTGAAAAGGAGGATTAAAGAGAAGAAGTCTTAGCTGTAATTGTTTCATTCCATCTTCCCCCTGTATGGAAATCGACGGTCTATTCCCGGCTGCCGATTCCCATCACATCATCACACGACCCATCAGTACATACAATAGTGGGCCAGTTCTTTTATATAACAGCGTACAATGATATATAGCCTTCCTCGATAAATAGGCTATCTAACACTGAAAGAATTTTTCAAATCAGACCAGTAGTTGCTGAGATTAGCGCATTCAATCAAACAATATTAGTATATTTGGCTACAACACTAATACTTACATTTTAAATATCGCGATATCTTTTGAATGAAACGTCCGAATTGAATAATTCAAAAAGTTCTAGAAAGGTATTGAATTCGTCTTGAATATGGAGTAGTTTATTTTGGTAAGGATTAATACCAAGGTACAAAATAAGGAGTTTTTGAAGCGACGGCATTTTAATTATTTAAAAAAATAAAATAAAACACTTATTGTGAGATAACTACAATAGTTAGACATATGGTTACGCGATATTTTTTGTAGACAGTTATATGTTCTGCAAAGTCTATAATCAATAGTTTTCGCAGCGCACGCCGTGTAAGGATTTCTTTCGGGTTATTTTTTACACCTTGGGTTACATTATTGGACTTTTAGTAAAGATCCCTAATTTTTTTGAAAATATAATATAACCTATAGCCTTCCTCGATAAATGTACTATTCAACACTGAAAGAATTTTTCAAATCGGACCCGCGGTTCCTGAGATTAGCAAATTAACCAAATGTTACGAAACTCAGTATTAGCACATATGTGTCCGCGATGAGAGTGCAGATGGCGTTTGTGCACGTGATCGTTTTTGTGTTGTTGTCCCATTCTGTTTATATAGGATTTGTATGAAATGGGTATATTTTCTTGGTATACTGCGAGATAGTGATAGTTAGTCTTGCGGCTTTTTGGTAATATCGATAATTTGACTTAAAATAGGGTTAAGGCTTAAATTAAATCACATTAACCCTTCAGCTCTTCCAAAAGCCGCAAGACTAACACTATCATTATCTCGTAATATACCAAGAAAATATACCCGTTTCATATAAACCATACAAATCCTATATAAAAAGAATGAGACAACAACACAAAAACGATTACGTGCACAAACGCGATCTGCACTCTCATCGCGGACACATATGTGCTAATAGTGAGCTGAAGGGTTAACAACGCTCAACAGCTCAAGATCCGTGCCGGGAACTATACGTAGAAATGATTAAGTTCAACTGCTGTTAAGGCGTGTAAATAGCCATAACACATAGGGTTATAATGAACCAGCGTTCGAGCCCTGAATTAATTACGTTGATATAAACCAAAAGTATGCGATGCCGGGCAATCAAGATAACTCATACGACAACCACTGGAGCGGCTAAGAAAATATGGCCACTCACTCACCTTATCATAGTACGTCCGTCAGATCACCATAAGTTCATCACACTTTCTTTGCCACGACACCAGATACAAGGGGAAGCCGGCCGGCTTATAACCTATTCCCAGTCCTTCCACTTAATGCAACACTTATTAGTCTTTATGTAGTTGATTAAGAGCCGATTATTCAATCACCAGATAGTAGTTATTCAATAAGTTTTTAAATATTATTATTTATTGAAGTGCGCCTGCTCAATGAGTACAGCAACGACCAACGACGACGCGTATGTAACGTACGAAAATTAAAAAAAAAACCAGGCACCATCTACTGGCGAGTGGGCAGCCGCAGTGACGTATGAAGTGATCTGTACACTACCCAACATCGCTAGAGGGCGTCATCAACTGGTTTTTGAAGTGATAACTTCTTATGGGAGGGTAAACCGCTTCGTTACGTAACGCGTTATGGCGCCAGTCTGTCTCGCTTTCCTTTCTTTCACGCATACGGCAGCGGTAGGCAGGCTCCTCCTCTCTCAGTCTAACCCACAGCGCTAGCCATATTTCTTCTAATGTACATATTCAAGAATTGTAACAGAGCATGAAAGTAGAGTAAACGCGGTTGAGATGCGAGCACTGCGCAAAATCTGCGGAGTGAAGCTCGCGGACCGCGTTCGTAATACCGAAGTAAGAAAGAGAGTTGGTCTGAAAGAGAGTGTCGGGGTGAAGGTAAGGAAAGGAATGCTCCGGTGGTTCGGGCATGTGGAAAGAATGCATGATGAAAGAATGACTAAACAGATATACAATGCAAAAGTGGATGGATGCAGAAGTCATGGAAGGCCACGACACACCTTCCATGATCAAATTGATCGTGTACTAGTAGAGGGTGATGTCAGGAGCCTCAAGAACAGACGAGCGTGCATGACAAGAGTTATGAATGTCAAAGAAGCAAGTGAGGTGTGTATGAATAAGCCTAAATGGCGCTCTGTTATTCGTGCCTACCCCGCAAGGGAACTGGCGTGAAGTTATGTATGTATGTATGTACGTAACTAAGAATAAATATATTTTATAATCAATAAAAGAGTTTTATATATATTAATAAATAACCTTTCCTTACATTATCATATTAATATACATACAATTTAAGTAATAACCTAAGCTTTTCTCAAGTTAAACAATTTCAATATTAAATAGTTCAACTTACATTCGTTTAAGTTACGACCTCTGTTGGGCGTCCAGAGACGCACACAGTCTTTTTTTTTGTAATTTGTCTATAAAAGAAATACTCCATATCAATAGCTATTGAACGTATCGATATAATTTTTGAAGTTATATCGCCTTGAATATTTTTGTACTGTTATAAATCGCACGCTTAATAAAACTAAGAAATATCTCAAAATGAGCGATTTTTAGTAAAGAGTGTTTAAAGCTTTGGCCAATTACGAGTAGTTTTTTATTTGTTAATAACTTACTTATATACCAAAAATATTGTTGAATGGTGTTTAAACTTTAGCTGAATGTATTTACATATATTTAAGTAGTATTAGTAAAAGAAATGAAGGTTATTTGTTAATAATTGTTATTAATAACTAAAAACGTAATTAAAAGGAATAACTCCCTATGAAGCGAAATTAACCAACGTGACATACACTCAAAATGTAAGTTTTCGCAATTGAAATCTAATTGTATTACTTTAAAATAAATAACATAACACTTGTATTATAAAATTATTTAAAACATAGTGCGTTGCGAAAGGGTACAGCGCCATCTAGTTTTGGCTTGGTAAATTCAAATATTAATACCAATTCCGACAAATATATATTATCATTTTTTTTTATTAGATTCACGAAATATCGCGTCGTTTTGGTATCACGCCAAAAGGAAGGTTCGCATTGAAAATCAACGTTGTGTCGGACATGTTGACACAGCAATATGCCGAGTGCAAATATTGTTAGCTGAAAATGCGGCATACGAATTCCTAAAAATATTTTTAGAGGATTAAATAACTGTACATACATACATACCTAACTTCACGCCAGTTCCCTTGCGGGGTAGGCACGAACAACAGAGTGCTATTTAGGCTTATTCTTACACACCTCACTTGCCTCTTTGACATTCATAACTCTTGTCATGCAAGCTCGTTTGTTCTTAAGGATCCTGACATCACCTTCTGCTAGTACACGATCAATTTGATCATGGAAGGTGTGTCGTGGCCTTCCACGACTTCTGCATCCATCCACTTTTGCATTGTATATCTGTTAAATAACTATCCTTCCTTTAATGAGCTCGCTGAATGAAATTTATGACGGTGGATATGAAAATGGTGCGTAACTATATTAAGCGCCTGTAGAAAATGTAGCACGGGCACACAAACATATTTGCCCTTTAAAATAACTAGGCGTTCCATAACACATATAAGCAATGTAAGAAGAACTACGTTATTTCTTCATATTTATTTTTCTTTTAAACTTTTTTCAATGATTGTCTAGTTATTTCTTTTTTATATTAAGCTTGCGATTTATACACCTGACGATACTTCAAGTTATTGTGAAGCAGGTAGTGTAAAAAATGCATAACTATATTTTTATTTTATTTTTTTATTGCAAGAGTTCAGCAGGCAGGCAGACGGCCTACTTGATTGATAGCGGTTACCATCACCTATTGACATTTACAACACCAAAGATGCTACAAATGCGCTGCTGCTCTCTTAAGGAAGACTGAAACCTGGTCACTAATGCCGGAACACAACTCAAGGTTGTTATGGCGACATACTTTAGATCAAGGGTGGTAGCCATCCAGTCCGGTCAATGCCTTATCACTGTGACGGACCCAACGTTGTCAAAAGGTGGGGTTTGATATAAAAATATGATTAAAACCATATATGTAAATAAAATAATCAAAATTTCAATTAAAGACATTCATTACATGTGAGAAGTGTGTATTTTATTGAACATATTAAATTACAGCCCGTATTTTATTGAATATATTAAATTACATATTCAATCAATCGAATATTGATTAATAAAAAAATGATGATGACATTCTTTTTTATATATTAAAATTAAAATAAGAATAATGACATCTGGCGTCATTAACTTGGGTAATTCATATAAATCATTGTCAGACATTCTTCATTTTCATGTAGTTTTAGCGTGCGATAATAGATGGCGCTGAAACAAAAATATGTTAACATAGGGGCGTTGCATTTTGAAATTCTAATTTTCTTCGGAAATTCAGAGATTAGGGCATGCAAAATGCATTAGAAATAACCACAAGCATCTAATCTATGGTGAATTAACAAAATATGTTACCTTTATTATGTTGGGAATGCAGGATTCATTGATTAGCGTAGCAGCCAAAACACATTTTGGAAATATAGCTAACACTAGGATTTTTCCTCTCATTTGCTGAATATACACTTCAGTATATGTTCGTGGGGAGCGTGTCGTTCCTGGGTTCCGTAAAGAAGTATGTGTTTTGCATTTGATAGCAAGTTCAAGGAACAAAAGCATATCTCTGAAAGGTTAGACAATTATGTTATGAAATCAAAATATGAATAAAGGTTACACACTGGAGTGAGTAGTTAGTGGTTTGCAGACGTTAGATAACATGTATATCGTAGTATAATTAACAAATTTTAGAAATGTTAGAGAATGAATAAGTTATTGGTAAAAAACAGAAATGTGATTTAGAAGGGAAAATTCACAAAAACGATTTAAGTTATTTTACCTTGTTAAAACAGAGTTTAGAGTTGAGAAACTTATGAATAGATATGCTAGATTAATGTCGAAGAAGTAACGTAACTTGCAAAAACTGATTAGAATTGGAAATTTAAGGATAAAAGGAATAAACTAAAATAAGTTAACCAATAACACTTCACAATAAAGATAAGAAATTATCAATATAGGTTTATAACTATACAATTAGTTATTACAATTAAAAATATAAATTTATGTACACAAATTAGTAATTAAATATTAAAAATTCTATGATGAATATAATTAGGAAATGATTAATTATGTGAAATAGGAAATAATTAAATTTGAGAAAGATAAAAGAGGGTAGTTTCAAAAAAATAAGGAATTAGCATTTTATAGTTAATTTACATTATTAAAGAAATATATCTATTGTTGATTAGATAAAATAGTTAAAATTTAAGTAATTAATAGTGCATAAAGTAATAAACGTCATAGATAGGAAAACAAGGAATTAGTGTAAGGAAAATACGAAATACGAATGCTAAGTAGGGGGCGCTTTTAGCGATGTCGGATTGTTTAATATGGAATATTTCGGTAATTATTGGAAATACGTATAAAATATTTATATCAGAAGATAGTAAAATAGTTTGAAAAAGGTTTTATTATAATACAATGATTCGAAGTTTCTAATTTTACAAAATAACATGTAAAAAGCAATGCTGTTTTATGATTGGTTAAAAATAAGTGGTGCAAGTACGAGGGGGGTGCATTGGGGGGAAAAGATGATGCAATAGTAGGAAAGTTACGGGGACTGGTGAAAAAAATATAAATACCAAGGGATGGAGAAGAATCAGGACAGTCGACGTGATATTCTTCTACCACGAAGTGCTGTTAGTCGGACACTAGCACCCCCTAGTAGCCATTCCTAGGGCGAAGCGCTGCCGCTCTGCGCCGGTATTTAATTATTAAATTAAATAAAAAGAATTAAATAATTCAATAGTGCTGCGTCGTCGAGGAGGCTTGCGGTAAAGTTAAATCATTTATATTTCGATTTAGAATAGAATAGCTAGGTGATTCAATCAGGTTCTAATTAAATCAAAATCAAAAGGGTAATTTATAGTCGTGGTTAAGTAAATTTTAAAATGTAAGAAATTACGTGAGTTCATACGATTTTAATTAATAAACGATTGTTTAATTTGCTTTAAAATCATATAAACGGCTCATGTAATATTACTTCTAGTTTCTTGTTCGTTACAAAATTAATACGGGAAATAATGTAATATTTTAATATAATCATAAGACGTCGCGTTAAATAAAGTCTACCTTCTTTTAAATCATGGGAAAAATAAGTACATCGATTCGCTAAATGAAACAACGATGAATTCATTAAAAATATTTAAAAATAAATCTACCTTAATTTGATATAAAAATGAAATGAAATGAATGAAATCCAATTTAAAATATACATTTTTAAGAGATGGTTTGTTTAGGGAATTTAATATTTTTAAGTTTTATAAAGCAATCGTTTCGGTTAAGTTATAATAAAATTTGATGTAAAATTAATTCGGATCTGTATAACATAAACTAATAAATTATTTCCTGCAAGACGCGTCTGATGCAACAAATTTAGTGTAACAAATGTAAAATAAAAGGGGTATTGATTTGTTTTAAATATTGTTGAATTACGTTAGATTGCTTAAAAATAAAACAATGATATATTAGTGGAGCCGTTACGTGTAAATTAATCCTGGTATTGTAGGCTTGATTGAATCGGTAAATTAGTAATTTGTGATCTGCGTATAGATGGTAGTATACCTAGTGTCGGGAGGTATTTTAGTGTAGGAGACCAGTGCCGTGGGTCTAATAGGATATTTTGTGTTAGAACCTCCAAGGACTAAGGTAAGTCGGGACAGGAGCTCCCGACTACAGTGAGTTTTTGAACAAATTGACAGGGATTCTCAAGTTATATTTAAATTATGCATTTATTGTTTTGATGAAGGGTTTTATAATGTACACTATGTATATACCTATGACCAAAATATGTTATTCGGAATTAAAACGTGATCAATATTATATATATTAGCCGGTTGTAATGTAGGTAGGGCGGATAAGATGTGGCGTTATTTATAGGTAGGTAGGCGGTTATAATCGTATAGCGTTAAGTCGTCATGATAAATTGCGGAGTATTAGTTTGTAAGTGATACGTACGGCTTTAGATTTAAGTGCGGCAATTATAGATAATTATAAACGGAAAATAACGGAACGTCTAGATTAAGCGTATAGTGTTAAGTCGTTATGATAATTTGCGGATCGTTAGTTTGTAAGTGATATGAACGGCTTTAGATTTAAGTGCGGCTATTATAGATAATTATAAACGGAAAATAACGGAACGTCTAGATTAAGCGTATAGTGTTAAGTCGTTATGATAATTTGCGGATCGTTAGTTTGTAAGTGATATGAACGGCTTTAGATTTAAGTGCGGCAATTATAAATAATTATAAACGGAAAATAACGGAACGTCTAGATTAAGCGTATAGTGTTAAGTCGTTATGATAATTTGCGGATCGTTAGTTTGTAAGTGATATGAACGGCTTTAGATTTAAGTGCGGCAATTATAAATAATTATAAACGGAAAATAACGGAACGTCTAGATTAAGCGTATAATGTTAAGTCGTTATGATAATTTGCGGATCGTTAGTTTGTAAGTGATACGAACGGCCTTAGGT
The DNA here is from genome assembly GCA_019925095.2 of Dendrolimus kikuchii. Taxonomy (NCBI): domain Eukaryota; kingdom Metazoa; phylum Arthropoda; class Insecta; order Lepidoptera; family Lasiocampidae; genus Dendrolimus; species Dendrolimus kikuchii. The sequence continues at coordinate 1,370,413 of CM034410.1, read as the reverse complement.
TAAATGCGGAAATTATAAATGATTATAAACGGTAAATAGCGGAACGTTTAGGTTAAGCGTATAGAGTTAGCGCGTTAGTTTGTAAGTGATACGAACGGCCTTAGGTTAAATGCGGAAATTATAAATGATTATAAACGGAAAATAGCGGAACGTCTAGATTAAGCGTATAGTGTTAAGTCGTTATGATAATTTGCGGATCGTTAGTTTGTAAGTGATACGAACGGCCTTAGGTTAAATGCGGAAATTATAAATGATTATAAACGGAAAATAGCGGAACGTCTAGATTAAGCGTATAGTGTTAAGTCGTTATGATAATTTGCGGATCGTTAGTTTGTAAGTGATACGAACGGCCTTAGGTTAAATGCGGAAATTATAAATGATTATAAACGGAAAATAGCGGAACGTTTAGGTTAAGCATATAGGGCTACGTTAGTTGTAAGCGAATTAAGTCTTATCAGATATCGATAGGAACGGCTAAAACGTTATTGCTAGTGCGTTGGTTTAGGCGTTATTTATAGGTAGGTAGGCGGTCGAAACGTTCGTTAGGCACTATCATAGGAACCGGCAAAACGTTATTATTAATGCGATGATGAATCATTAATTAGAAGTATTTATGCGTTCATTAGATATAATATATATATAGGAACTGGCCAACACATTATTAACAGTGCGTAGTAAAATATCGAATAGGCGGTAGGAACATTGAATGATATCTATAGAACTTGTATAAATAACAAAATCAATTAACTAAGAATTATCATAAATAACCTGAAGCTTGTCTTCCATTTACTGGTTAATTCGAAATAAATTTTAGTGCTACCTTAACGGTTTATGTCTACCCTTAAAACTATGGTTTCATTACATATGAAATAAGCCGTGTTTCCTTCGCAGAAGGTTATTCAAAATGGTACAGGCTTAAAATGGTTCATCTCAAGGACTTGTTAAATAGTTTATGTATGTGATATAAACAAATTTAAATATTATAACACTGGTGTTATCATAGTCCAAGGGTTAGATACTATTATATAGGTTCAATACTTATATCACTAGATATCTATACATAATGCTAAAGTTTGAAGTACAAACGATATCTAAATATCCTGGCATTCATGTGTTATTATAGTTCAAGAGTTATGTATTTATTACATGTATCTAAAGCCCCATTTCATAAAATATCTATACATACTGGATCCAATATCAGTAACGAATTGAGATACCAAGATTTATGTATGTATTATATATGCACTCGCTCTCTGCATTAATGAAATATTTATATGATGATATATATACCAAACTCTAAGATAAGGTTAATATCAATACTCTAAAGGTTTTATACCTGTATTATAAAACATATATATATCTACTACATACATATTTAGTTATTTATGTATGGACATATACTATATGTATCCAAGTCCCATAATTCTGTATTAATAGATTATTATGTATATAATTACATATCTACTGATACCCCACTTTATAAGTATTTATGTACTTGTGGATATATGCTGCATGCATACATATTCTATAATACTATTGAACTTATATGCGTTAATGGGATACTATGTATATAATTACATATCTATTGATATCCTACTTTATAAGTATTTATATATGTGTGGATAAATGCTGCATGCATACATATTCCATAATACTATTGGATTTAATGGTTTATTATGTATATACTGCCTGCATGTAAAATTATTTACAATAACATACAATAATCTATGGTACATTTTATATGTATTTACAATATATTTTCTTGACACGTTACACTCGACAAATAAACTAGATTCACTAGTTGTGCTTCTGGTGAAGTATGTGTTGAAGTTTTTAAGACATCGATGCCAGTCGTAGCCCAACGTTCGACTCTCGCAAAAGGCGTTTTACTATAGGGTTCCCAGGTCTGTGAGTTGATCTGAATCGGCCCTAGGCGAGCGCTAACGAGATTTTAGTATATCTACCGTGGTACGTCATCAAAGTCGTTGGCTTCTTAGTGAACTGCTTTGATTTCGTGGCGTTCCAGCATTGTTAAACAAGGATTTGGCTAAGAAGCCTAACCAGTCGTAGGATAACTAGGCCTTCCTATGTTATGTCTGGTTTAGACTTCATGTCCTATATGTCAGTTTAACGTGTTGCGAGACAGGGGTCGAATCTTTCAACCAGACAGAACTGTCAGCTTGTACTGATAGTCTAGGTATATCCTCTTTGTGTTGGTATCCACTGAGGGCCCAATGTTGGCCTAAAAACGATTGTATAATCAACGATCGGTTCTTATGAGCTGAAACACATATATTACAGACTAAACAGGTGGTGGTAAAATCCTCCTATATACCTGTCCGATATTTTTATATATACAAACTATACCAGGTGGTGGTAAAATCCTCCAATATACCTGTCCGATATTTATATAAACTATACCAGGTGGTGGTGAAATTCCCCAGTTTACCTGTTGATTTAACTACTATTGATTTAAGATCATATTCTTACATATATTATAACTAAACAGGTGGCGGTAAAACCTTGCAATATACCTGTCCAATATTTATTTATATATATATACAAACTATACCAGGTGGTGGTGAAAATCCCCGAATTTACCTGTTGATCTATCCATTATTGGTTTGATATATATTATATATTTACATGTAACAATTATGTATATTAATACACAGGTGGTGGTGAAACTCCCCAAATTACCTGTCTGATCCGTCCTTATGGGTTCGAGATCTTATAATGAATAAATTTAATGATGTATGAAGTATTATCATACACAGTTGATTTATGCTTGAAGTAAATGAAACGTTCGAGTGGTTGTCTTATGACTTCCATTTTATCAGGCTTCAAACACACATATGCGAGCTGTTACACCGCTGAGTTGCATATATCAGCTTCTTTGGTCACGTAAGTCACAAATACTGTAGACTCATCTACTGATGTACGATGACAAGCTGGCACTCCTAGGCGGATCATCGAAAGCTTCGCTCTCAGGTCTGCTTGCAGCCTCGAGAATATACCAAACTGCCTTTATGATATACGAATCCGAACGTAGAATTACTAAAGCAATTATCAGCAGTAATATCATATTTTGGACGAGGGTTTCGAACCTTATCCTTGTATCCGTCCTAAACAAAGGTGATGCCCTGTTTGTAGTGGACAGCCCTAAGCTGTTCGGGCGGTGGTTTCTTGGGAGACCTCTCACCATATTTTTATATATTTTATATAAAATATGAAGAGAGAAACAGTACCTCACAATTGTTCATCCAAAATATACTTTTATTCATTATACTATATCAACTATATAACGACCTTCTATATAACATTATTATCCATATACTATTTACCAATTATTCATATGTATGAGGAAAAAGAATATATATTTAATAATATTGTATGCGCGACCCGTAACAACACAATTCTATTTTATTTATAATTTAATATACTGTTCTTGCAGCAGTAACACTGAGCTTTAAGATATTGTTAAAATTTGTGTCATAGTTCCTTTATAAAAATAGATCATGAGTAAAGTAATGAATTTATGTTATATGAGTATTATCCTATATTATTTTGTTTTTATGTAGAATATAGGCTATATCTAATATTGTAGTGTAGGGCCAAGTTCTTATGTAATAAGTTTTATCAGTATCTTATATCACATGTAGAAAATATTAATGAGCAAGTTAATATATGAATGTATAATAATTATTCTCTAGATTGGTTGTTAAATGAAGTTAATAATAGTAAGGTTTTAAGTAAATAAATTTAATTAAACTTGTGATTTATTGGTTTCATTTCAAGACATTTCGATTGGCTAAACAGTCCTGTTCGATAGACCTCCATAAAAGACCAAGGGTTATTATAATACACAACAAAGAGTCCTACTCTGACGATTCATGCCAAATAATATAAAGTTAATTCTATACTCGTGAGTGTATATCGGAAGTCTATGTGTAAGAGTATGTGGAGTGATATACGTGATCTGCTTTACTCATGTGTAGTGATGCAGATTGGTAGATTACTCCATATATGTGACATGTATGGGTTAAGATATAATCTCATGTAATATTCTTATTGATGGTTACACACACATCATGTATCATATGTGTTGTTTATATGTGTATTATTACTCGTGTGGGAGTAATAGTTCAAAGTGCGAATTCCGAGGGGGGGGATGTTACAATTTGGTGCCGTGACCAGGATTGTTTTGCATAAGAGCTACAAAGAAAGTACCAACTTAAGTTGGTACAATTTGATGTCCGTGTAAAGGAATGGATCCAAGTGTCTATCGAATGGGCTTTTGGTTTCGATTGTCTTGAATTGTAGACCAGTTTATATAAATATGCTTATATGTTAATTTGGTAGGAATGCTCGGGTTATGTACATTATATAAAATTGATATATCAACGTAAATCTATAAATTTAGGTACTAATTAATAAACAGTATAGAAATATCTAGATCGATAGAGAAATAAATAATTAGACTTCTTGAATAATATTGACAATTGAAATATAGGGAATTTAAACTTTTTACTTTCTACAGATTAATCTATAGGTAAAATAAAATATATATTAGCTTCTAGGTAAATATTTAATATCAAAGCAATAATCTAGTATACATTAACATAGGAAACTTATTACCTGTTACAATTAAAAATAAACATTAACTCGGTAAGAGATGTAAATTAACACTAGTTGTCTCCAGCGTTGAAGGCATATATATTGATAACTTGCTGGTTAAATAATGTTAATCTTGTCCTAAAGTCGCTATAAGGAGTCTGTTTTATTCATGTACGGTGATTTTACCAATATTTGGTTTATTCACGTCTGAAAACCGAAAGTTCCATTGTTAAACAATAATACACAAGTGAAATACAAACTTTTCACATGGTTATCACTATTACTTACGTTCATTTGTACTTAAATAACATAACTGTATATATCAAACATAAAATTATATTCATTGTTAAATAGTCAGAATTATAGAAGCAAATTAATTTACAGAATTAATATGAAATTATTATTTGTAAACAAAACAAATGACGTTTGACGGTTTTGGAGGGATTCGGTGTTGCTAGTTAAGGAAAAATTGGTAAAGTGGTATTACAATCAATTAATAGTAAAATAGAAATAGAGAGATAATAATATTAAAATTAATATAAAAATCGATTAATATTAAAATCGATTCCGGGCACTGGTTAAATCATAGCAAAATTTTGGTGAGAGTAGTCAATGTAAATTGCGTTCTATTAGTAATAAATTTATAGTATAAAGGGAATAGCCATTACTAAGTGTTAGCAGATACGAATCGGTGCTTATTCTATAAGAACATGTGGTGAAATACTGAAAATAAAATGACAAAATTTTACACACTTGAAATAAATCGATCGAAATCGGTTTAATCTGTGAGCATTCTTGTAATTAACAGTATCATAATATCCAGGAAAGCCTAAATAGCACGATAATGTTAATATTTTACTCGAAAATAAACATTAAATCGAAGAATAAATATTAAGTTTCACATATGTAAAATAGATCAACCAAAGTTATTTAATCTGTAAACATTTCTTTAAACTCGAGAGTAACATAACGACTAAAAATTCCAAGGAACGTATTAATCAATATTTAATATTAGATGGTTATAGTTATTCAATAGAAAAAAAAAAAACTTATAATAAAAGTAAGTATACAACAAATCAAATAACATTAAATAAGTAACTCATTAATAAATCAATATATGTAAAAATTCAAAGAATCGTAAAGGATTAGGATAAAATCAAATCGATTAATAATAGTATGAGTGGGCATATCATCATCGTTTGATTTAACGTTCCATAAATAAATCGATATAATAGAGAATAGGGAGGCGAAAAAATAAGTTAAAGTTCATTGCGTTTTAATTTAAATAGGTATTTCCTCATTATAAATGATAAAAATAATCTAGTAAGTAGGTAAAGTGGCAATCGCGCTTAATTAATAAGACAATACGAAATGATTTAAAGAATTTGGAAAAAAAAGTATATTCTTTTAAATAATTAGTAACAAATAAATTCTTTTAAGTGGTAACATTGAGTAGTGAAGTGGTGTTGTTGCGAAATTCGATATCAAACTATATCGACTGTATTAGAATAAAAAATTACAAGGGAAGGAATGACTTGTAGTAAGCAGGATGAGTGATGGAATGATTGGTGTTTTTTAAACATTATTCATTGATCTCTAACGTTGTTAAAATAATTTATTGTTGTTTTAATGTCATGTAATATATCGATACATTTGTTAAATTGTGCATTGAGGCACAACACTAACGTTCAAGACTAAAAGTATTTTGAGATGAAACATAACCTCTGATATATATTATGAAAGATGATCGAAGAATATTGTATATTATGGCCAATTTTATGGATAATGAATGAATACTTAATATAATTTTGCAGTGAAAGATTGTGGGGATATGTGTAGTGAGTTGTGATGTAAGATTGTAACCTTAAATACTTCTGATAGCTTGGGGAGAATTAGCTAAAGGTGATTAGTAGAATTATTGATATAATATGTTAGAAGAGCTAAATATTTTAGTTTAAAGTAGTGAGATATGTAATAGAATGATCAGTACTTTAGTCTGACTAGCTACTATAGAACAAGTACTAATAGAAAGGTTTGTAGGTCTATAAGGGTCATTGTAGAACTTTTAAACATAGGCAGACAAGGAAGTGATAAGAATTCAGTTTATGGACATAATCAATGATACTTGGGTAGGGATAGGTCTATAGTTGGGATGGAAAATAATAATTAGGTATTTTAGTAAACATAGGTAGTCATAGCATGTATAGAATCATTATACAATGATTTTATAATATCATATAGTTCAGTTTTGTCATAAAAGAAGTTAACAATATATTATAAACAAATTCATTTATATAGTAGGTAGGGCAGCATTAGTAACTGTAGATCACTGATTACTACATATATATTTTAGTAATAGGATTAGTTGTTTATTACAAAATTAATACATGTAGATTTAATTACTTTTAATGCCTCTGCCAAAATAAAGTTGTTATTTTACAATTTAAATTAAATTTTCAAATTATTGGGGTTTGTGCGTTAAAGATTTCTTTAGAGTTGGGTACAACTCCAAATGCGTTAAAATGTATTGTGTAAAAGTGTCAATTATAAATGAATAACAATTGTTCTAGAAGATTGATTGAGTTGCTTAGTGTTTGGTTTAGGATGTTATTTGAAAAATATTTGTAGGTAATAAAAATATTGAATTAGTACAAAGATGACTAGATATATTTAAAATAATGAATGTATACTGTAGATAGGGCTAGGTCATGGGGAACAGATTTTAGGTGTTTATGCTAGAACAGAATGAAAATGGTACTAGGAGGATAGTAAATAGGGGTTTTGTAGGGCGTATATGTATTATAGTAGTGTTATGTGGTTAAAAGATCAAATGTTATTCCAGTTTTATGAAGTTAAAGATTTGAAATTGGTTTAAGTTGGTTTAGATTGGTTTGGGTTGATTAGATTAGGTTAGGTTGAGGCGTTATACATAAAACGATAGAGTTAATAACTGGGAAAGGATGGTTGGGGTTCGAAAGTTGAGAGATAGAGTAAATGGTGTTTCGAGATGTGAGAGTGCAAGTATAACTTTATCACATGAATCATTACATGGAAACGCGTAAAAATGTAGAGTTAACAAAAAATTTGGAGAATATAGCGTTATTTCAAGTAAGGGATAATGAAATTCAAAATATTATGGCTCATATTAAAACTAATTTGTATAATAATAGTAGAATAAGTAGGATAGCTAGATGCTGTAGGGTTTTCGATAATGTATTGTATTATGTTCGCGACTCAAACTGTTGTCACATTTGTACCGTCTGAATTAAAACAAGCGATAGTGTTACAAATTCATGAAGAGATGGGACATCAAGGCCCATATAAAATTTTGAGGTACTTAAAAGATAGGTTTTATTGGATTTGTATGGGCAAAGATGTTAAAAAGATATTAAGGGGTTGTCATTTATGTCAGGTGTCGAAGAGTGACAATGTCAAGTATGTTGGAGAATGTAGGTCTATAGTAACTAATAATTTGGGGGACCTAGTCATGGCAGATTTATATGGACCTCTGCCTAAGGGGAAATTTGGGGTAGCCTACATATTAGTGATTCAAGATTCATTCAGTAAATTTGTAAAACTTTTTGACCTAGCTAAGGCTTCATCTAGAGCTGTTATTTCTAAACTCAAACATTTTGTTAAAATCATCAAACCTAAAGTAATAATGACGGACAACGGAAGTCAGTTTAGTTGTAAGGGGTGGAGAAGTGCTTTAAGGGAAATGGGTATTAAACCTATTTATACAACCGTGCGAAATCCTAGGCCGAATTCAACGGAAAGGGTTAATAAAGAACTTGGGAGACTATTTATGACTTATTGTCATACCAACCATAAAAGTTGGGCAACGATTCTTAGTAAGGTCGAGGAGTTATACAATAACACCTATCATAATAGCACAGGGTTTACACCAAATGAAGTTATATATGGGATTAGTAATAAAATAACATTTGATGATTGCTTACAGAAATATCAAAATACAAAGGATGTGTCTATAGTTAGAGAAAAGGTTAGGGAAAATTTAAAGCTAAATAGTCAAAAAAGAAAGAATAATTTTGACAAAAGTCATAAAATAATTACATTTGAGATAGGGGATTTTGTTAAAATTAGAAAGGTTAATAAATCAGACGCACAGAAAAATGTTACAAAAAAGTTTGAGTTGCTTTATGAAGGTCCTTATCAAGTAGCAGCTGTACCCTTTCCAAATGTCTATACTTTAGTAAATCCAAACAATGGGAAGGTTAGGGGAAATTATAATACTATCCATCTGAATAAATACTATGTGAATTAGAATTAAATAAAAGTAGTTATTAAAAAATAAATGTAGTAGGGAATGGGGAATGGCTCAAACAAGTCTATATATAAAAATATATATAATAATAATAATAATGCTATTAACAATTTATAGAAATACAGAAAAGAGAATTTTATTTTGATAATTTATTAAAGTGAATTAAGTAACATTATCTAGATTTAAATAAATGTAAATAGACTTGTTTGGTGGGGAGAAGGGTGGCCATTCCTAGGTTAGGGTATAGTAGTATGTTGAACAAAAGAGGTGAAGAGGACGTTAATGAAAAGCTGGGGATTGAAGACTGCACATGCATAGAATACGTTCATCGTAAAGGGAAAGAAAATTGGATTTGGTAGCTTGCTCAAAGAAGACTATGCTGGGACAGGTCGCCTTATTGAAGTCATTTGCGGAAAAACTTCAGGTGAGTTGCATTTTAGCAATGTTCTGGAGATAGGTTGTCCACAATAAAGGGATGTTAGTGTGGAAGATAGAATGAAGATACGCGGAAAGTTGTATAGATATGTGTAAGTGGTTATTGTACTATGAAATGGTTTGGAGAAATTTATGGAGGCATGAGAATAGCGGACACTCGGGTTAGATAACAACGTACTATAGAGGAAATGGAGAATTAGATGCGGAATTAATTGTCCGTAACTTAGTAAGTACTATCTCGGAATTTAGTTCGTCTAGATAAATAATTCTCCCAAGAGGGTATTTGGGGAAATAAAGATTTTCTTTTTCGGAAATCTAATAGATTATGGATAATATATTCCATGCGATTAAATTTAAACTTAAATAAAATTGAGAGTAGGAGTTTGTAACTTAGTCACTTTTATTTTAATTAAAAATTTATGACAAATGATGATAATTATTTGATAATGTGATCCATATACATAATATATTTATGCATTTGAAGTAGACAACAAAGCGGTGTCACAGCCTATAAAAATTTTAAACAAAAATTCATGAGAACGATTTATTGCTATAAACTTTCTGTCAGGGGCAGTTGAGTATGGGCATAAATAATGAATTATAATTCTCGTTTTCTTGTTTCACTTTAAGGGGATTTAAACAATTCAGGCTATTAGTGTTAGTTATTGTAGGTCATTTAGCATTATATTAATATAAATATTAAAGGGAAATGTAAACATTTCAGAGAAATTTTTCTCTTCTTTTAATCTATTTAAGTATGAAGTTGCTGTTCATCTACTTTCGATAATTAGTTGATTGTTAGGATTACTATATATAGTGAAGTTTAGATCTCGTTAAGGTGAATTTTTATGAAACCATTTGACAACTGCCGTCTTGTAGGTTAATTATATTTTATTTCGATAAACTACATAAAATCTAGTAGGGCGACTGTGACGGACCCAACGTTGTCAAAAGGTGGGGTTTGATATAAAAATATGATTAAAACCATATATGTAAATAAAATAATCAAAATTTCAATTAAAGACATTCATTACATGTGAGAAGTGTGTATTTTATTGAACATATTAAATTACAGCCCGTATTTTATTGAATATATTAAATTACATATTCAATCAATCGAATATTGATTAATAAAAAAATGATGATGACATTCTTTTTTATATATTAAAATTAAAATAAGAATAATGACATCTGGCGTCATTAACTTGGGTAATTCATATAAATCATTGTCAGACATTCTTCATTTTCATGTAGTTTTAGCGTGCGATAATAGATGGCGCTGAAACAAAAATATGTTAACATAGGGGCGTTGCATTTTGAAATTCTAATTTTCTTCGGAAATTCAGAGATTAGGGCATGCAAAATGCATTAGAAATAACCACAAGCATCTAATCTATGGTGAATTAACAAAATATGTTACCTTTATTATGTTGGGAATGCAGGATTCATTGATTAGCGTAGCAGCCAAAACACATTTTGGAAATATAGCTAACACTAGGATTTTTCCTCTCATTTGCTGAATATACACTTCAGTATATGTTCGTGGGGAGCGTGTCGTTCCTGGGTTCCGTAAAGAAGTATGTGTTTTGCATTTGATAGCAAGTTCAAGGAACAAAAGCATATCTCTGAAAGGTTAGACAATTATGTTATGAAATCAAAATATGAATAAAGGTTACACACTGGAGTGAGTAGTTAGTGATTTGCAGACGTTAGATAACATGTATATCGTAGTATAATTAACAAATTTTAGAAATGTTAGAGAATGAATAAGTTATTGGTAAAAAACAGAAATGTGATTTAGAAGGGAAAATTCACAAAAACGATTTAAGTTATTTTACCTTGTTAAAACAGAGTTTAGAGTTGAGAAACTTATGAATAGATATGCTAGATTAATGTCGAAGAAGTAACGTAACTTGCAAAAACTGATTAGAATTGGAAATTTAAGGATAAAAGGAATAAACTAAAATAAGTTAACCAATAACACTTCACAATAAAGATAAGAAATTATCAATATAGGTTTATAACTATACAATTAGTTATTACAATTAAAAATATAAATTTATGTACACAAATTAGTAATTAAATATTAAAAATTCTATGATGAATATAATTAGGAAATGATTAATTATGTGAAATAGGAAATAATTAAATTTGAGAAAGATAAAAGAGGGTAGTTTCAAAAAAATAAGGAATTAGCATTTTATAGTTAATTTACATTATTAAAGAAATATATCTATTGTTGATTAGATAAAATAGTTAAAATTTAAGTAATTAATAGTGCATAAAGTAATAAACGTCATAGATAGGAAAACAAGGAATTAGTGTAAGGAAAATACAAAATACGAATGCTAAGTAGGGGGCGCTTTTAGCGATGTCGGATTGTTTAATATGGAATATTTCGGTAATTATTGGAAATACGTATAAAATATTTATATCAGAAGATAGTAAAATAGTTTGAAAAAGGTTTTATTATAATACAATGATTCGAAGTTTCTAATTTTACAAAATAACATGTAAAAAGCAATGCTGTTTTATGATTGGTTAAAAATAAGTGGTGCAAGTACGAGGGGGGTGCATTGGGGGGAAAAGATGATGCAATAGTAGGAAAGTTACGGGGACTGGTGAAAAAAATATAAATACCAAGGGATGGAGAAGAATCAGGACAGTCGACGTGATATTCTTCTACCACGAAGTGCTGTTAGTCGGACACTAGCACCCCCTAGTAGCCATTCCTAGGGCGAAGCGCTGCCGCTCTGCGCCGGTATTTAATTATTAAATTAAATAAAAAGAATTAAATAATTCAATAGTGCTGCGTCGTCGAGGAGGCTTGCGGTAAAGTTAAATCATTTATATTTCGATTTAGAATAGAATAGCTAGGTGATTCAATCAGGTTCTAATTAAATCAAAATCAAAAGGGTAATTTATAGTCGTGGTTAAGTAAATTTTAAAATGTAAGAAATTACGTGAGTTCATACGATTTTAATTAATAAACGATTGTTTAATTTGCTTTAAAATCATATAAACGGCTCATGTAATATTACTTCTAGTTTCTTGTTCGTTACAAAATTAATACGGGAAATAATGTAATATTTTAATATAATCATAAGACGTCGCGTTAAATAAAGTCTACCTTCTTTTAAATCATGGGAAAAATAAGTACATCGATTCGCTAAATGAAACAACGATGAATTCATTAAAAATATTTAAAAATAAATCTACCTTAATTTGATATAAAAATGAAATGAAATGAATGAAATCCAATTTAAAATATACATTTTTAAGAGATGGTTTGTTTAGGGAATTTAATATTTTTAAGTTTTATAAAGCAATCGTTTCGGTTAAGTTATAATAAAATTTGATGTAAAATTAATTCGGATCTGTATAACATAAACTAATAAATTATTTCCTGCAAGACGCGTCTGATGCAACAAATTTAGTGTAACAAATGTAAAATAAAAGGGGTATTGATTTGTTTTAAATATTGTTGAATTACGTTAGATTGCTTAAAAATAAAACAATGATATATTAGTGGAGCCGTTACGTGTAAATTAATCCTGGTATTGTAGGCTTGATTGAATCGGTAAATTAGTAATTTGTGATCTGCGTATAGATGGTAGTATACCTAGTGTCGGGAGGTATTTTAGTGTAGGAGACCAGTGCCGTGGGTCTAATAGGATATTTTGTGTTAGAACCTCCAAGGACTAAGGTAAGTCGGGACAGGAGCTCCCGACTACAGTGAGTTTTTGAACAAATTGACAGGGATTCTCAAGTTATATTTAAATTATGCATTTATTGTTTTGATGAAGGGTTTTATAATGTACACTATGTATATACCTATGACCAAAATATGTTATTCGGAATTAAAACGTGATCAATATTATATATATTAGCCGGTTGTAATGTAGGTAGGGCGGATAAGATGTGGCGTTATTTATAGGTAGGTAGGCGGTTATAATCGTATAGCGTTAAGTCGTCATGATAAATTGCGGAGTATTAGTTTGTAAGTGATACGTACGGCTTTAGATTTAAGTGCGGCAATTATAGATAATTATAAACGGAAAATAACGGAACGTCTAGATTAAGCGTATAGTGTTAAGTCGTTATGATAATTTGCGGATCGTTAGTTTGTAAGTGATATGAACGGCTTTAGATTTAAGTGCGGCTATTATAGATAATTATAAACGGAAAATAACGGAACGTCTAGATTAAGCGTATAGTGTTAAGTCGTTATGATAATTTGCGGATCGTTAGTTTGTAAGTGATATGAACGGCTTTAGATTTAAGTGCGGCAATTATAAATAATTATAAACGGAAAATAACGGAACGTCTAGATTAAGCGTATAGTGTTAAGTCGTTATGATAATTTGCGGATCGTTAGTTTGTAAGTGATATGAACGGCTTTAGATTTAAGTGCGGCAATTATAAATAATTATAAACGGAAAATAACGGAACGTCTAGATTAAGCGTATAATGTTAAGTCGTTATGATAATTTGCGGATCGTTAGTTTGTAAGTGATACGAACGGCCTTAGGTTAAATGCGGAAATTATAAATGATTATAAACGGTAAATAGCGGAACGTTTAGGTTAAGCGTATAGAGTTAGCGCGTTAGTTTGTAAGTGATACGAACGGCCTTAGGTTAAATGCGGAAATTATAAATGATTATAAACGGAAAATAGCGGAACGTCTAGATTAAGCGTATAGTGTTAAGTCGTTATGATAATTTGCGGATCGTTAGTTTGTAAGTGATACGAACGGCCTTAGGTTAAATGCGGAAATTATAAATGATTATAAACGGAAAATAGCGGAACGTCTAGATTAAGCGTATAGTGTTAAGTCGTTATGATAATTTGCGGATCGTTAGTTTGTAAGTGATACGAACGGCCTTAGGTTAAATGCGGAAATTATAAATGATTATAAACGGAAAATAGCGGAACGTTTAGGTTAAGCATATAGGGCTACGTTAGTTGTAAGCGAATTAAGTCTTATCAGATATCGATAGGAACGGCTAAAACGTTATTGCTAGTGCGTTGGTTTAGGCGTTATTTATAGGTAGGTAGGCGGTTGAAACGTTCGTTAGACACTACTATAGGAACCGGCAAAACGTTATTATTAATGCGATGATGAATCATTAATTAGAAGTATTTAAGCGTTCATTAGATATAATATATATAGGAACTGGCCAACACATTATTAATAGTGCGTAGTAAAATATCGAATGGGCGTTAGGAACATTGAATGATATCTATAGAACTTGTATAAATAACAAAATCAATTAACTAAGAATTATCATAAATAACCTGAAGCTTGTCTTCCATTTACTGGTTAATTCGAAATAAATTTTAGTGCTACCTTAACGGTTTATGTCTACCCTTAAAACTATGGTTTCATTACATATGAAATAAGCCGTGTTTCCTTCGCAGAAGGTTATTCAAAATGGTACAGGCTTAAAATGGTTCATCTCAAGGACTTGTTAAATAGTTTATGTATGTGATATAAACAAATTTAAATATTATAACACTGGTGTTATCATAGTCCAAGGGTTAGATACTATTATATAGGTTCAATACTTATATCACTAGATATCTATACATAATGCTAAAGTTTGAAGTACAAACGATATCTAAATATCCTGGCATTCATGTGTTATTATAGTTCAAGAGTTATGTATTTATTACATGTATCTAAAGCCCCATTTCATAAAATATCTATACATACTGGATCCAATATCAGTAACGAATTGAGATACCAAGATTTATGTATGTATTATATATGCACTCGCTCTCTGCATTAATGAAATATTTATATGATGATATATATACCAAACTCTAAGATAAGGTTAATATCAATACTCTAAAGGTTTTATACCTGTATTATAAAACATATATATATCTACTACATACATATCTAGTTATTTATGTATGGACATATACTATATGTATCCAAGTCCCATAATTCTGTATTAATAGATTATTATGTATATAATTACATATCTACTGATACCCCACTTTATAAGTATTTATGTACTTGTGGATATATGCTGCATGCATACATATTCTATAATACTATTGAACTTATATGCGTTAATGGGATACTATGTATATAATTACATATCTATTGATATCCTACTTTATAAGTATTTATATATGTGTGGATAAATGCTGCATGCATACATATTCCATAATACTATTGGATTTAACGGTTTATTATGTATATACTGCCTGCATGTAAAATTATTTACAATAACATACAATAATCTATGGTACATTTTATATGTATTTACAATATATTTTCTTGACACGTTACACTCGACAAATAAACTAGATTCACTAGTTGTGCTTCTGGTGAAGTATGTGTTGAAGTTTTTAAGACATCGATGCCAGTCGTAGCCCAACGTTCGACTCTCGCAAAAGGCGTTTTACTATAGGGTTCCCAGGTCTGTGAGTTGATCTGAATCGGCCCTAGGCGAGCGCTAACGAGATTTTAGTATATCTACCGTGGTACGTCATCAAAGTCGTTGGCTTCTTAGTGAACTGCTTTGATTTCGTGGCGTTCCAGCATTGTTAAACAAGGATTTGGCTAAGAAGCCTAACTAGTCGTAGGATAACTAGGCCTTCCTATGTTATGTCTGGTTTAGACTTCATGTCCTATATGTCAGTTTAACGTGTTGCGAGACAGGGGTCGAATCTTTCAACCAGACAGAACTGTCAGCTTGTACTGATAGTCTAGGTATATCCTCTTTGTGTTGGTATCCACTGAGGGCCCAATGTTGGCCTAAAAACGATTGTATAATCAACGATCGGTTCTTATGAGCTGAAACACATATATTACAGACTAAACAGGTGGTGGTAAAATCCTCCTATATACCTGTCCGATATTTTTATATATACAAACTATACCAGGTGGTGGTAAAATCCTCCAATATACCTGTCCGATATTTATATAAACTATACCAGGTGGTGGTGAAATTCCCCAGTTTACCTGTTGATTTAACTACTATTGATTTAAGATCATATTCTTACATATATTATAACTAAACAGGTGGCGGTAAAACCTTGCAATATACCTGTCCAATATTTATTTATATATATATACAAACTATACCAGGTGGTGGTGAAAATCCCCGAATTTACCTGTTGATCTATCCATTATTGGTTTGATATATATTATATATTTACATGTAACAATTATGTATATTAATACACAGGTGGTGGTGAAACTCCCCAAATTACCTGTCTGATCCGTCCTTATGGGTTCGAGATCTTATAATGAATAAATTTAATGATGTATGAAGTATTATCATACACAGTTGATTTATGCTTGAAGTAAATGAAACGTTCGAGTGGTTGTCTTATGACTTCCATTTTATCAGGCTTCAAACACACATATGCGAGCTGTTACACCGCTGAGTTGCATATATCAGCTTCTTTGGTCACGTAAGTCACAAATACTGTAGACTCATCTACTGATGTACGATGACAAGCTGGCACTCCTAGGCGGATCATCGAAAGCTTCGCTCTCAGGTCTGCTTGCAGCCTCGAGAATATACCAAACTGCCTTTATGATATACGAATCCGAACGTAGAATTACTAAAGCAATTATCAGCAGTAATATCATATTTTGGACGAGGGTTTCGAACCTTATCCTTGTATCCGTCCTAAACAAAGGTGATGCCCTGTTTGTAGTGGACAGCCCTAAGCTGTTCGGGCGGTGGTTTCTTGGGAGACCTCTCACCATATTTTTATATATTTTATATAAAATATGAAGAGAGAAACAGTACCTCACAATTGTTCATCCAAAATATACTTTTATTTCATTATACTATATCAACTATATAACGACCTTCTATATAACATTATTATCCATATACTATTTACCAATTATTCATATGTATGAGGAAAAAGAATATATATTTAATAATATTGTATGCGCGACCCGTAACAACACAATTCTATTTTATTATTTATAATTTAAAATACTGTTCTTGCAGCAGTAACACTGAGCTTTAAGATATTGTTAAAATTTGTGTCATAGTTCCTTTATAAAAATAGATCATGAGTAAAGTAATGAATTTATGTTATATGAGTATTATCCTATATTATTTTGTTTTTATGTAGAATATAGGCTATATCTAATATTGTAGTGTAGGGCCAAGTTCTTATGTAATAAGTTTTATCAGTATCTTATATCACATGTAGAAAATATTAATGAGCAAGTTAATATATGAATGTATAATAATTATTCTCTAGATTGGTTGTTAAATGAAGTTAATAATAGTAAGGTTTTAAGTAAATAAATTTAATTAAACTTGTGATTTATTGGTTTCATTTCAAGACATTTCGATTGGCTAAACAGTCCTGTTCGATAGACCTCCATAAAAGACCAAGGGTTACTATAATACACAACAAAGAGTCCTACTCTGACGATTCATGCCAAATAATATAAAGTTAATTCTATACTTGTGAGTATATATCAGAAGCCTAAGTGTAAGAGTATGTGGAGTGATATACGTGATCTGCTTTACTCGTGTGTAGTGATGCAGATTGGTAGATTACTCCATATATGTGGCATGTATGGTTTGAGATATAACCTCATGTAATATTCTAATTGATGGTTACACACACATCATGTATCATGTGTTATTCATATGTGGGTTTAATATTACTCGTGTGGGGGTTATAGTTCAAAGTAATATATTGAGAGGGGGGGAATGTTACATCACCTGGCTGTAGGTTGTTCTGTCGCCTCATACGACAAGTCGCCCGACCCCAGGAAATTGTATTCTTTCTCCGTTCCTGCACGGATAAACGGGTTTTCTATCGGTTTCACTTCGGAGAGTGCGCAGCTGAGCTCTTCGATGTGAACCCGCTATCTCTCTTCCATCATCGGACAACCAGACGCACCGGCATGCGGCACCGATATAAGGTGGATATTCCACCTGTAAGAACGAAGCGCTTTGCATCTAGCTTCATCATACGCACCGCAAAGGAGTGGAACTCATTGCCGGAGTCTGTCTTTCCCGATACTTATAACCTGGGTGTCTTCTCTTGTACCTTCTAAGTAAGCGTGCTCCATCCTAGACCATATCTTCGCTCCACATGGCGAGATTGTGGTCAAACGCCTATACTACAATAAAAAAAAAACTGATTTCATCTCGCAGGCCCATAGATTTTCTTTTTTTTATATTGCAGGAGTTCTGCAGACAGGTAGACGGCCTACTTGATGGAAAGCGGTTACCATCGCCTATGGACGTTTGCAACACCAAAGGTGCTACAAATGCGCTGCTGCTCGCTTAAGGGAGAGTGGAACCTGGTCACTAATGCCGGAACACAACTCAAGGTTGTTATGGCGACATACTTTAGATCAGGGGTGGTAGCCATCTAGTCGGGCAAATGCCCTGCCATCTGGCTGTGGGTTGTTTTGCCGCCTCTTACGACAGGCCAGGCGGCCGTAGGAAATTGTATTCTTTCTCCGTTCCTGCACGAATAGAAAGATTTATGTGTTTATCTCTTTTAGTGTCGCTTTTCCCTTTCATCGAGTTTCAAATTACGTTTCTAAAGAAGTTTCACTTCAAAAATAGCATCAAAATGTAAAAAACAAAATGCCAATATGAAAAAACATGTATTTGCATTTTAGTCACAAGTTGATTCAGTTTTAAGCTTCTCGCATACTAATAAGCTCGATGGCATCATATAAAATGTAATACGCCATTATAAACGCCATTCCTAGAAATCATTGCATTTATTAACATTTTTCTACGACCCGTGATTCAAATATAAATAATCAAACAAGTGAAGACCTCGAGAATCATCCGTGTAGGAACGGAGAAAGAATACAATTTCCTGCGGCCGGGCGGCATGTCGTAAGAGGCGACAAAACAACCCACAGTCAGGTGGTAGGGCATTTGCCTGACTGGATGGCTACCACCTCTGGTCTAAAGTATGCCGCCATACCGACCTTGAGATGTGTTCCGGCATTAGTGACCAAGTTCCAGTCTCCCTTAAGAGAGCAGTAGAGCATTTGTAGCACCTTTGGTGTTGCAAATGTCCATAGGCGATAGTAACCGCTTTCCATCAAGTGGGCCTTCGGCCTGTCTGCTGAACTCCTGCAATAAAAAATATAAAAGAAAGAATCGATGGAAGATTTTTGAAGTGAACCATCTGTAGCATCGTGATTTGAAACGAAAAAGCGACACTAATCAGCCCATAAATTTCGCACTGCTGGACTCGGGCCTCCAATTATAGGGAGGGAACGGACAGTATACCCCCGCCACGCTTGTCCAAGGCGGATTAGCAGGTGTGACACATCGGTTATCTTGATCTGCAGGTTGCATCACGACGTTTTTGCCTTTACCGGTTTTAGCACGTGGTAATTGTGACAATATGCACATTAGGTCAGAAAACTGACTAAGTGGTTGTGTATGCGTTCCGATCAGGATCGAACCCGCGCCCTTCGATTTTGGGACGCGTGTGCTAGCCATTACGCTACCACGACATTTCAAACCACGCTACGAAAATGTATAAAGCTTAAATATATTATAACGATGTAATTGATCGTGTACTAGCGGAGGGTGATGTCAGGAGCCTTAAGAACAGACGAGCGTGCATGACAAGAGTTATGAATGTCAAAGAAGCAAGTGAGGTGTGTAAGAATAGGCCTGAATGGCGCTCTGTTGTTCGTGCCTACCCCGCAAGGGAACTGGCGTGAAGTTATGTATGTATGTAATATATGAAATGTGACGTCACGAAATTTAGAATCCCTCCCAGCCCCTGTCACACCCTGATTCACTTCTACTGCGTGTGAACTGCACACACATTTTTTTTATTACGGGAATATAGTAAACAAGCTAAGAGCCCAGCTGGTGGAAAGTGGTTCTTATCGCCTATTATTATTATTAAATTAATTAAACTAAGAATTTTCAAGGTTACTCAAACGCTGTGTACACAATACAAACGGACAAGACACTCTTCAAGTCCATTAATCTCAGCACTCATGCATACGTGAGACATTCATACATGCTCACACAGTCCACGGCTAACTGGTTCGTTCAGTATTATGACCGCCTGCGACCTTAAGTTCTTATAGGACGCAAAAATACCATAGACAACAATATATTACATTTTACTGTTTTTTTTGTTCACAAGAGCGGGCTTTGGATTAGTCTATACTAATATTATAAAGCTGAAGAGTTTGTTTTGTTTGTTTGTTAAAACGGGCTAATCTCAGGAACCGCTGGTCCGATTTGAAAAGTTCTTTCAGTGTTGAATAATACATTTATAGAGGAAGGCTATATTATATTTTCATAAAAATTAGGGATCCTTACTAAAAGTCTAATAATGTAGCCCAAGGTGTAAAAAATGACCCGAAAAAATCCTTACACGGCGTGCCCTGCGAAAACTATTGATTATAGAACAAAACAATGTACTACCACTTTGCAGAACATATAATTGTCTACAAAAAATACCGCGTGACCATATGTCTAACTATTGTAGTTATCTCACAATAAGTGTTTTCTTTTCTTTTTTTAAATAATTAAAATGCCGTCGCTTGAAAACTCTTTATTTTGTACCTTGGTATTAATCTTTATCAAAATATTTACTACTCTACTCCATATTCAAGACGAATTCAATACCTTTTTAGAAATTTTGGAATTATTCAATTCGGACGTTTCATTAAAAAGATATCGCGACATTTAAAATGTAAGTATTAGTGTTGTAGCCAAATATACTAATATATTGTTTGATTGAACGCGCTAATCTCAGGAACTACTGGTCTGATTTGAAAAATTCTTTCAGTATTGGATAGCCCATTTATCGAGGAAGGCTATAGGCTATATATCATCACGCTAAGACCAATAGGAGCGGAGCACCAGTGAAGAATGTTTCAAAATCGGAGGGTTTTGAAAGCAAATTCCACGCGGACGACGTCGCGGGCACAGCTAGTATTTAATAAAGCCAAATAAAGAACCAAAGAGAAATATACATGTCATGTGTTCGCCACTTCGTACATATCTTCTGGACAAACTTCACAAGGAGTTCCATTAGTAGCTCACAACGGTCAAAATGCTCCGTTAGCCGTTCCACAATGCAACCGCAGTCGTTGTGATCGTGGCGAAAATGTCACTAATGATGTCATCATTTTCGATCACACAACGCTCACAACGATCCATGTCAAGAGGTGGGTCGAATAGCCGTTCCACTTGGCTTTACGATTGTGACGCCGGCAAGCAAGTGGAACGGGAAAAATTGCGATCGTGAACGTGGCCGTTGTGAGTTCCTAATGGAGCGTAGCGTGTATTTTTTTTTAAAAGAGTGAGAGATAAATATGGCAAAGCAATTTTTAGCTCGACGTGTTGCTGGAAGTTTCTTGCCGCTTCTTTGTTTCGAAGCGGTGTACACATAGAATAGGAAGTAAATTTAAAATGTAAGTATGACCTTCAAACAATTTTAAGAAACTGATTTGAAAAATTACTTGCCAAATTTTCTCTTTGTATTTATATTTATATATGAACCTGACATTTTACCACTTACTGTGACATTGGCTAAATCAATGCAAATTGCGTTGGAGGTATAACCCCTTCAAAAAGAAGAAGACCTTCGAAAAATCTTCTCCAGTGTTTTTTTTAAGTAGCTTTAAGGTACCTCTTTGAATTTGAGTGATCTATTTATTGTTCGCGCTAATCTCTTTATTCACGCCGCCGCAAGACGTCATAAAACCTCCTTTCCTCTGTTGGTATTTCATGCGGATTCTTGGAAGCCATTAAGCTGGCCGTTTAACGATATCAATAACCAGTGGGTAGCATATTGCTAGGAGGCCATGTCTAATTTACAAATGGATGAGGGTCGGTCAGTCGAGAAACGCGCCAGTCGTGTTCTGACTGCGAACGAGGCGTAACCTACTGCACTTTCGGAGCGAGTATCTTATAACGACGAACTTTGCGCGATTTATATAATAACGATTATCAGCCCTACGATTTGGTTTTGTTCTATTCGGCTGTACTTGTAAGAACTGTGAATTACATGTGTGTACTTCTAATAAAATTTGTGGTCATTCCAACGGCATTTTCGAATCCACATCCTACGAACCCCCTACAAATTGGTAACAATATATAGATATATACATATATGTGTATATATCTTACCTAAAAAATTATCTGATAGTAAAAACCGTTCAAACATTCGCTGCGTAGTTTAGGAGGACTTTGCGGACGTACAGACAGACAGACAGGTAGACAGACACGGAAAGCGATTTTGTTTTATACTATGTAAAGAATATTACATGTATATCAGAAGTATTATGATTTAAAATTATTTTA
This sequence comes from Dendrolimus kikuchii, assembly GCA_019925095.2. Lineage (NCBI taxonomy): Eukaryota > Metazoa > Arthropoda > Insecta > Lepidoptera > Lasiocampidae > Dendrolimus > Dendrolimus kikuchii. The sequence goes on along the minus strand of CM034410.1, from coordinate 1,347,762 downwards.
CAGTCTTAACGTACAAATAGGACAATTTAAGAAATGTCAGTAAATAGAAGTATTGTTGAATGGATTAAATATCTATGGCCATCGTATCAAGTTGTCGTTGATCATGACGTCATAACGAGGCGGTTGACTTAATTTAAAATATGCAATAAATTAATGTTAAAAAACACTTCCTATGTTCAGAATTTCCTTAAAGTTGTTCTCGGAAGTTCATTATTTGTAAATCCTTTTTTGAAGACATTAGGGATGGTCATGATGAGTTCAGCAGACAGACAGACGGCCTGATGGAAAGCGGTTACCATCGCCTATGGACATTTGTAACACCAAAGCTGCTACTAATGTGCTGCCGCGCTCTAAGGGGAGACTGGAACCTGACCACTAATGCCGGAGCATAACTCAAGGTTGTTATCGTGGCACACTCTAGACCAATGTTCCGCAAAGTTCCCTTGCGGGGTAGACACGAACAACAGAGCGCCATTGAGGCTTATTCTTACACACCTCACTCGCTTCTTTGACATTCATAGCTCTTGTCATGCACGCTCGTCTGTTCTTAAGGCTCCTGACATCACCTTCTGCTAGTACACGATCAATTTGATCATGGAAGGTGTGTCGTGGCCTTCCACGACTTCTGCATCCATCCACTTTTGCATTGTATATCTGTTTAGTCATTCTTTCATCATGCATTCTTTCCACATGCCCGAACCACCGGAGCATTCCTTTTAGAGGTACACCACAAATAAAAATCATTTTTTAAGTAATACTAATCAACATTTATTTATAAATCATCGAAATACTATTTATTTAAGTGTAAATTGCAGCATAACCTTATTTTACCGAGGCACATCAATTGATGACCACGGTACACCAGTGTGCCGCGGTACATACTTTGCGGAACACTGCCCTAGACCAGGGGTAGGCATCCAGGCGGGCAAATGCTGTACCACCTATAGCTATGAACTGTATTGTCGCCTCTTAATACGGCCAGCCTTTTTTTTTGGCCAGGGGAAATCCGTTTGAGGACTAAGCCGCGACAGGCACAGAAGCCTGGGGGGATGTTCGTGACCCGTGTGAGTGTGGGATTCGCCAGATCGGGGGTGGCACTAGCGTGCCCGGTCAGAACCGGTGCCACGCTATTGCCACTCCCCAGTTAGGGATACCCACTAAAACCCCTGGGTGTTCCGTCCTGCGCCTTATGCCAGGGCTACGTGAATGCGGGATTCCCAACTCCGCGTGCCCTGGCAGGCGTGGGCCCCCTCACTGGGCCTCTTCCTATGCCAGGGGACGTATCCCCCGGCTACTACTAAGTCTAGTCCATGCGTGGGGCGGTTTGTAACGCGCCCCACGGGAACACTCGCGCACTCATCTCGACGGCATATGCGGGTGAGTGAGAACCCCTATACCTAATACGGCCAGCCGCCCCAACGCTGGAAATTGTATTACTCCTCCGTTCCTGCAAAGAAATACGAAGGAATTCTTAAGGTCCATCAGTCTGTCTGTTGCATGTCATCTATTCTACTCTATGTCACATTATTCAAGGAGGACTAAGTCGCGACAAGGGCAGAACCTTGGGGGGATAATTCGCGACCCGTGTGTGGTATTCACCAGATCGGGGGTGGCACTAGCATGGCAACTGGTGCCATGCTATTGCCACTCCCCAGTTAGGGATACCCACTAAAACCCCTGGATGTTCCGTCCTGCGCCTTATGCCAGGGCTACGGGTATATGACCTAGCCTCTCCGCAGCTCTGGCTTGGTACTTCCAACATTATTCAGGGCTGCCTTTACCCAAGGATGCAAGGGATGCGTGGCACCAGGGCGCGACGACCTTGAGGACGCAAGCCGCTTAACTAATGGCATACCGCAAACGTCATGTGACGAACAAGCAGACTATCTTGATAATTTCACAAAGACTCCGTTTTTGTCCAAAGTCTACGAACAACAACCCAACTCTGCATTTATCATTTATCTCTTATAAAACAGAGATAAATTAATAATTTTGTTACAACTTAGGTTCCGACAAAAACAAATTCCACCTGCATATCTGTGAAAACACATTTTATTACCTATCGGCATTTGAACTAATTGTAATTCTTTTATGATCGTCTTCTTTTGTTTACTGATTTATTGGCATACGTTTCTAGAGTACAGCCTATTGTTCTATTGTACTCGTTTATGGCAGCTTGCAGCTGAATCATTAGCCAGGTGTTGCGGATTACGTAGACGGACACATTTGTATATGTGAGGTATAAAACGACGGCCTGATGGAGAGAGAGAGCAGTTCAGCGACAACTACGATCAAGGCGTGACGTGTGTACAATCGGGAATCTAATAGTGACGGACTTTGCGCGTTTTATTGAATCAGGACTTTCTGCATTACGTTTGGATTTTTTGTGTTCGGTTCTATTTGTACCTGTGTTATACGTGTTTGTATAGTTCTAATAAACTCTATAATAATTCCAACGGCATTTTAATTCGAGTCCCGCTAAACTCGCAACAATATAGTAAATATAATTTGGTTTTATTATTTTTGAAGTGAAACTTCTTTAGAGTCGTTGTGATTTGAAACTCGATGAAATGAAAAAGCCACACTAAAAAGAGACAAACGCATAAATCCATAGGATTAATCCTGCGAGAGAATGAGATGGAATACATTATATGGTTGTATTTAATAAGTTAAACACTATACAGTTATAAGTTAGAGACTACTAGAGTTTAAGGAATTTGTGGAGACATATTGCAGCATAACATTTTAGCACGTCATGTCATTATTATAACTATAATATTATTTTTCTTTCCTTTTATTGTCTTGGACTTATTGAGTATGCATTGTTTGCTACAACACCATTAATTCTTCAAAAAGTAATTCTGTAACATACTTCTGTACAAAACTTATAAAAAAAAAGAATTTGAGATATAAATAGAATATGAAATATAAAGAAAAACAATATTTAGCTAGACGTGTTGCTGGGTAGTGTCTTGCCGCTTCTTCTCCTTTACAGCATCAACACGTTGCGAAGCGGTGTACATAGAATAGGAAGTAAAAATTAAATTTTAACTTACATGTATGACCTTCAAAAAGTGTTCTCCAGTGGAACTTATTTTGAATAAAAACTTTTGAATTTGAGTTCGAAATGTTTTGAAGTTTTTCGTTAATACTTCAAACGTGTTAAATCTTAAATATATTAAATGAAATGTGATGTCACGAAATTTAGAATCCTCAGAACCCTTGTCACACTTTCTTTCACTTCTACTGCGTGTTAACTGCACATACACATTTTATTTTATTGCAGGAGTTCATCAGACAGGAGTTCCGCCTATGAACATTTGCAACACTAAAGGTGCTACAAATGCGCTGCTGCTCTCTTAAGGGAGACTGGAGCCTGGTCACTAATGCCGGAACACAACTCAAGGCTGTTATGGCGGCATACTCTAGAACAGGGGTCGTAGCCATCTAGTCGGGGAAATACCTTACCACCGGGCTGTGGGTTGTTTTACCGCCTCTTACGACAGGCCGCCCGGCCGTAGGAAGTTGTATTCTTTCTCCGTTCCTGCACGGATAAGAAAATTAAATTGTAGAGTGAGCCTCGATAGGGTGGAGGAGCGAGATGGAATTGCTCCTCCGTCCCAAAGGAAGATCTTCCAGCTTCCAGCGAGGCTAATGTTGCTCCTCGCAGGCCCATCTGTTATACTTGAAATTTTGCATATATTCTTTGTATGTGTCGGGACTAAACAGATATACAATGCAAAAGTGGATAGATGCAGAAGTCGTGGAAGGCCACGACACACCTTCCATGATCAAATTGATCGTGTACTAGCAGAAGGTGATGTCAGGAGCCTTAAGAACAGACGAGCGTGCATGACAAGAGCTATGAATGTCAAAGAAGCAAGTGAGGTGTGTAAGAATAAGCCTGAATGGCGCTCTGTTGTTCGTGCCTACCCCGCAAGGGAACTGGCGTGAAGTTATGTATGTATGTATGTATAGACAATGAAATAATAATGCATCTGAAAAATGACCGTGTCTAGCGAATTCCCGCTATCGCCCGATAAACTAGTACCGAAAAATCTTGAAGGACATTGGCGTCGATACTAGCCTTAAACATTTAAGTCAAATTTGCTTTCATATTGTAGGCAAGAGCGTAGATTATTATCCTCAACTCGGCGCCCAATGTTATCAATGCAATTGTCAGGGCCGTCTTATCGTTCAGTCACTTTTCTCAGAATCTACTGGGTTTATATTGATGAATTTCTACAGGAAATCAAGTTTATATGACGCTCCACATTATTGTAGTACATTTGTGGCCGATTCCTTTGTCTTATTATCACTTGCCCTACCCTGAATTTTGACATTAGATTTTTGTACGATATCATAATAGTACATTATGGTACTAGTGTGTAACATTGGTGATTACCGCCGAGGCGCCATTGAGACTCGAGCCGTAGGCGAGGGTCTTAAGAGAGCCGAGGACGGTAATCATCAATACACACGTGTATCATACGACGTTTTTCAACACACTTGTGAATAAAATAACAACAAAAACTCATTTTATTTAGTAGATAAAAAATAGTTATATATGAGTGAAAGTTTTATTTATTAAACACGTACGAGCTAAAATTATCTATTTAAATAAGAAGTTGCATGAAATGAGCAAGCAATAGGAACATTAATTTATTTGTTCTATAGAACACGATCTTTTTTTTTTTAATAAAAACTTTTTTAAGAACAAAGCAACTCAACCAATAAAATTTAAAAAAAAATCTATAACTCACTAGTGAGTTATAATGTTTTTTACTCACAGTTTGATAATGGGTGTCATTCTGTGCCTAATTGCGGTGACCATAGAGCCACTTTATGAGCAAGTGTGTTGAAAATTCTATTTATGATATCGTAAATTGATCGTGTACTAACGGAGGGTGATGTCAGGAGCCTTAAGAACAGACGAGTGTGCATGACAAGAGTTATGAATGTCAAAGAAGCAAGTGAGGTGTGTAAGAATGGGCCTGAATGGCGCTCTGTTGTTCGTGCCTACCCCGCAAGGGAACTGGCGTGAAGTTATGTATGTATGTATCATAAATTCTATTATCGATTGTCCTGCTCTCACTTCGTCTTTAAATATCAACGTACCACAGCGTTACCCTCGTATACTTCCTCGCTCAAACTGTTTGCTACCCCTGTTTCCAAAACTTTATTACACTATACAGACATACACTATACTATACAGATTATCCGTGCAGGAACGGAGAAAGAATACTATTTCCTGCGGCCGGGTGGCCTGTCGTAAGAGGCGACTAAACAACCCACAGCCAGGTGGTAGGGCATTTGCCCGACTGGATGGCGACCACCCCTGGTCTAAAGCATGTTGCCATAACAACCTTGAGTTGTGTTCCGGCATTAGTGACCAGGTTCCAGTGACCCTTAAGAGAGCAGCAGCGCATTTGTACCACCTTTGGTGTTGTAAATGTCTATAGGCGGTGGTAACCGCTTTCTATAAAATGGACCGTCTGCCTGTCTGCTGCACTCCTGCAATAAAAAAAAAAAACTAACTACGGACAAAATGAATACCTACGTCATTGTACAAATACCTACAACAAATATTTTAGTGACATGTGTCATTTTTCATTCTTCGAAACAAAGATTTAAGTCATTAGTAGTTAGTAAACTTATTAATAAGATTCAAACGGAATGTAAGTTCATAGCCGTGTTGACTGTCCTGAGCTCGTCTCGAAATTGGCATATAATGTACCTAGATACCGCACCCGTCATACATCTTTGCTGAATGATCCTTGTAATTCTTTTTTTTATTTTTTTATTGCAGGAGTTCAGCAGACAAGCAGACGGCCCACTTGATGGAAAGCGGTTACCATCGCCTATGGACATTTGCAACACCAAAGGTGCTACAAATGCGCTGCTGCTCTCTTAAAGGAGACTGGAACCTGGTTACTAATGCCGGAACACAACACAAGGTTGTTATGGCGGCATACTCTAGACCAGGGGTGGTCGCCATCCAGTCGAGCAAATACCCTACCACCTGGCTGTGGGTTGTTTAGTCGCCTCTTACGACAGGCCGCCAGGCCGCAGGAAATTGTATTCTTTCTCCGTTCCTGCACGGATAAAATTCGGATTCTTCCAACTACACACAAAATTCTTTGTTTTCTCGTATGGCTTGAACTTATTTTGTAAAATTGATCTTTTTGTGTCCTCCAAATACAAATTTAAAAGTAACATAATTAATGACTTGCTGAATTTGAAATAACACAACCCGACTTTACTTTACTTTATTTGTTTAAATTCAACATTTGCTTTGTAAAATTGTTACTAAAGTGGTAGTTAATAAGGAAAACCTGTTATTGGCCTTACTTTTTATTGTAAACTATTTTATATTATATTTGTGTATTGTCTGTTGGTTTTCTCAATAAATAAATAAGTAATGGTTGTATTTAGACTTAGACATTTAGTTGTGTTTAGTTTTCCCGTCAGAAGTTTCACAGTATTAGATATGTCGAATAATTAATTTTAGTGTTGTGTAGCTTACCATTTGTTTCTGTTGCTTCTTCTAGATTATAAATATCCAGTTTTGGTTTAGATTTATGGTTAGACCTTAAATTTATGGTTATACTGTTGGATACTTTTTGAAAATAAATAAATAAATAGATATATGCAGTGGCGTAGCTTGCCTTAGACAGGCCTTTTATCTAAATGTATTGGGAGGCTCAAAGAAAGGGTTGTTTGTAATAAAAATAATACAAAATATGCTTGAATTGAATTAAAATAATTATATACCTACCGTGACGTCGCCAAACGTTTAGTAGACGTCACAGGCGACCAGAAGGCTGGCGTCTATTTTGCTCAAAGGGTTAAGCATTGCTATTCAGCGTGGTAACGCCGCCAGCATTTTGGGAACGTTCCCGGCAAGTGACAGTGGTTTGGGACCAATATTTTATCTATAATTTTGCTCTCCTTTTTTTATTTAGTTTTAGTATTTAATTTTAGGTTTCTATTTTATAGTTTAGTTTAATTTTTAAAATAATTTTGGTTGTTACAATAAGGCCCGCTTGCACAACGATCGTCTTTAAATCAAATTTAGTTAATCATATTAAACTGCCTAAACACGTTTTACACAAAACGTATTTAAGATGTCTTGCATGAGGCGGTCTCCCATGTTATTTAGCTAAATGTATTTATGCCGTCGGTAAAACAGTCAGATGTGTTCCGTTTCACGCGGCGATCCATATTTTCGGACAAACACACGAAATTTAGCTTTAATGTTAGTTATTTCTTGCGTAAAAAGGGATTTTACTTGGCCAATGTCCACTTGACATTTTTAATTTCGTTCGTTTGATTAGGTTTACTTCGGAATTTTTGGCGGCAACCTGAAGAATGATATTTTGCTGTATCGTTTTATTTTCACACATACATGTAGGATAGTAAATAAATAGTTTGCCGATCCTCAAACACGTATATTAATTTTATCACAATAAGGTAAAAGAAAATAATACAATTCTCCCTGACAATCCATCTATAAACAAACCGTTGCTACACAACCACCATCCTACACTCGGCCATCCTATAAAATATCTGTCCTCAGATATTTCATCATGTATAATTAAACAATTTACTAGTAGGTAGAATAAACAATTATACTCAACAGCTTGAATAGCCTAGTTATTGAGAAAAATAATGAACTAAATATTAAAATAAAATTACATACTTGTAATGAAAAAAACAAAAGTAACAATATATGTCTTATATAACCCAAAAGAACCATTCATCAATTGATACACATGCATATCACTCCTTCCTATTTAATAATCTGGCCATCGTTTCATGTAATCAACTGCCGTTGACGTTCTAGTCGGGCCCTCACTGCAAGGATCAACCTTTTCTACATCATACCGGTCATTCCTCTTCACTTTCACAACACGATATGGGCCTAAATACTTCGCTTTTAGTTTGAGACATGTGCCAAATTGAGTACGTTTAATTGCAACAATATCACCGATCTGATAAATATCCCCCGCTTTTCTGGTTTTATTAAAAGTTTTAACATTTTCTTCTTGTATTTTTAGAATCTGTTCCTTGGCTTTAAGTCTAAGGTCTTCCCTTTCTAATTCAAAGCAGTTTATTGCTTCTTGTTGTAATAAATTATAAATTTCATTGTCCATGTTCTTCATTTTCACCCCAAAAATCAGTTCAAATGGCGTTGTCCCAATACTTCTTTGAAATGTACTATTAAGTGCTCGTTGCACCGCACTAACATGCTTATACCACGTGGCTGGAGTCTCAATACACATTTTAGTCAGTACAGAAATAATTGTACGATGAACTCTTTCAACCTGTCCATTGGCTCGTGGAACTCCAGTAGTAATCTTTATATGTTCAATACCTTTTTCTTTACAGTAATCGCTAAATTCAATACTGGTAAATGCAGCACCTCGATCTGTGATGAACCTTATCGGGTCTCCAAATGTTTGTTGATGGATTTTAATTTTCTCTACAACTTCCTTAGCTGTTAATCCTTTTGTTGGAAATAACCATACAAATTTCGTAAATCCATCTATAGCGGTGAGAATATAATTGTATAATTTCTTAGTCTCAGACAGAGGACCAATATGATCAAGGTGTATAGTATTTAACGGCATCTCGCCTTTATCTATTGTGTGAAGGAATCCTTCTTTTTTACCCGTCTTATTATTTGCAAGTAAGCATGGTATACAAGTTGCTATATATTCATCCACCTTTTTATCAACTTCTTTAATAAAATAGTTTCTGCTTATCGCCTCCAAGGTTTTCTTTTTAGAAAAGTGGCCATTAGAATGTGCTTGTTCAAATATAGCTAGCTCCATACTTTTCGGAACAACTAGTAATTTCTCGGGACCTTTGTATAATAAATCATTTTCTAAATGATAATCTTTATACGGTTTTTCTTTTAGTATAGTCATAATAGCTTTAAGACCTTCATCACTCTGCTGAGCCTTGCGCAGGTTGTCGTGTAATGTTGTAATAGCACCAATAAATGGATTTCTACTCAATGCATCTACATGTCGCATTTTACTTCCCGTACGATGTTCTATTTCAAAATCATATTCTTGTAGTAACATTGCCCATCTGGCTACCTTAGGCGTTAGGTCCTTTTTTTTAAGTGTTAATTCAAACGCTTGACAGTCCGTTACAATTTTGAATTTAATTCCAAATAAATAGCATCGAAATTTTTTAACTCCATATATAACCGCCATAGCCTCCAACTCATAACTTGAATATTTTTCTTCATCTTTATTAGTCTTGTTGCTCATGTAATAAGTAGGATGCAACTCGCCATTTTCATCTCGTTGCATGAGTATTGCACTTATAGCCTTACTAGACGCATCAGTGTGTAATTCTGTCTGTAATCTTGAATTAAATATTTTAAGCACTGGGTGACTTGTTAGTTTACGTTTAAGATTGTCAAAAGCTTCTCTTTCTCTTTCTCCGAATTCGATTTTGGTGTTTGCTTTCATTAAATCTGTAAGCGGTCTTGCAATTAAAGCAAAATTCTCGATATATTTTCTAAAATAAGATGCCAAACCAATAAAACTTTGCAATTTTTTCAAGCTTTTGGGCTTTGGAAATTTCATAACCGCTTCAGTTTTTTCATCAGACGGCCTCACTTCACCGTTCTCGATCTTATGTCCGAGAAAAGTGATACTTCGAGTGATTAAATGTGCTTTTTTCCAATTTATTTTCAATCCATACTCACTAGCAACTCTTAATACTTCTTTTAATCTTTGAAAAGCTTCGATCTCGTCTTTTGCTGGAATTAAAATATCATCAATAAATATAATTACCCATCTCTTTATTATCAGCTCCCGGAAAATGATAGCAATAAATCGCATAAAATATCCAGGGCAAATGGTAAGTCCAAAAGGAGCCCTACAAAATTCAAATTGTCCGTGATGAGTGACAAAAGCTGTGAATTTTATTGATTCTTCACTGACTTTGAGATGGAAAAACCCATCTTTCAGGTCTAAAATGCTGAACACTCTAGCATCACATAGCTTGTCAATATAGTCATCAATAATCGGGAGCGGAAACTCATCTTTGAACATTTTTTGGTTCAGTTTTCTATAATCTACACAAACCCGAATTGATCCATCTTTCTTACGTACAAGAACAAGAGGACTAGCATATTCTGAATGACTTACCCTTATAATACCTTTCTGAAGCCAGTCATCTATCTGTTTTTCGACTTCAGCTTGTTCAGTCAATGAAATACGTCTTGGACTAAACTTCACTGGAATATCATCTTTTAAAATTATTTTCATCTGAATTGGCGCTTCTTTAATTTGTAAAGGTTGGTAGGTTTCTACCAAATATTGTGTCTTACTTCTCAAACGTACGTCATTAATATGAATTAGGCAAGGAAAATCGCAGCTAGCAACATCACAGTTACACATTAAAATGTTCAACCAATCAACGTTTTTAGGCATCAATCTTACATTCCCATCTTTCATAACCATAGTGAACTTTTTAAAAAAATCATTACCTAAAATGACCCTAAAAGGCATAGAATATCTAGATATAATATAAAAAATTACATTAGTGTATAAACAGTCGTCTATCACTACTTTAATAATCACGGAACCAAGAGTTATAATTTCCTTTGAACCCAAACCAGTCAATACTATGTTTGAACTTGCGTCACATTGCGACAACTTTAGTTCATTGTAAAGTTCATCTGACATCAAATTAACATCACACCCCGAATCTATTAATGCATTTTCCATTTTACCGTAGAGATTTATAATTTTAAATGGTTTATACGAACGATTTTGTTTACACACATCCTGTTCCTGTTCCTTCGTATTGCCGACGTAACACGATCGACTCGGCCCTGCGATCTCGACGTCTTTTTCTATATTAACGTCATCAACATCAACACCAGCGCCACTTCGGTTCGAGTTCGAGTCAAATAAGACTTGCTTCGGAGCGGAAAGCAGTGGTTTTCGGAACTTTTCGCGACTTTTCGTATTCATTCGCTCATCGCAGTCGTAGCCGGTCAAACCCGATGACTCCCGAACGACCTGTTGTGCCATCTGCGATGATGTGATTGCTCTAGGCTTAGTGGTAAGAGTTTTCGTCGCCATTTTCTGAAGATGACAGTTTGTAGCAATATGCCCAAAATTTTGACAATTAAAGCATCGTCGACCTTGAGATTGATATGGACAGCTAGCAGATATATGATTTCTTTCCCCACAGCTAAAACATAAAATACCTTGAATTGCTGCGCGAGTAGAATAGTTTTGTTTCATTGGTATTTTACTTCTAAAATCACTATACAGAGCCAATCGTCTCCGAAAATCAGCAATATCTGATGCCCCATACAACATGATCTTATTCGTCTCCACATCTGGAATTCCGTCGATAACATAATCTATAAGTGCTGAGTCTTCCACGTTACCATGGAAAGCTAATTCCTTCATAATTAGAAAATATTGTTGAAGAGTCTCGTTATTCTGCATCTTTCGTGATGCGAGTCTCTTATGTATCGTCGCGCTATTCATTTTTGGTCCAAATTCATCCATCAGAGCTTTTTTCAGAGTCGAATAATCCTTCACTCGACCTAACGTCCTTAGGAATAATTTAGCGGTACCATTCAATAACCGCTTGGCGTAAATCAACTTCTCAATATTAGTCCAATGCATCATCTCGGCAACGTCTTCAAATTCTTCAATAAATATTGCGATGGGATAGGTGTCGTCTCCGGTAAAAGTCGTCATAGACCTTTCCATATCGCTAAACGAAATTCGTATATGCTGTTCCAAATTATCCTCGTCCAATATTGCGTCTCTCTTCGGCGGCATTGTAAAAATAAAAATTATTTTCTATCCCGGACGAGCCCCCAAAAATGTAGGATAGTAAATAAATAGTTTGCCGATCCTCAAACACGTATATTAATTTTATCACAATAAGGTAAAAGAAAATAATACAATTCTCCCTGACAATCCATCTATAAACAAACCGTTGCTACACAACCACCATCCTACATACATACATAACTTCACGCCAGTTCCCTTGCGTTATATTTTCGATTTTATAAATATTTAGCATTGAGATAAATAATTAAAGCAAATAATATATGAGTGACAATATGTAATTGACTTTTTAATATGTGACAATTTCTAAAGAATAGTAAATATTAATTTATGAAAAGGGGTTACTCAACATTTATTGTCCTTAAACGCGTTTAAGCCAGTTAAATACCCATTTTTGGACGATTAACTTTGACAGCTCTTTAAACGTATTTACCGGTAAATTTTGCGTTGTGCAAGACGCTAATCGTATTTAAGGGTGTTGAATGCGTTTAGTGTTTCTTAAATCAATTTAAGGAACGTTATGCAAGCGGCCCTAAATGTATTAGTTTTATTATAAATAATAAAATTTATTAGACATTTGGATAACATTTTGGGAACATTTGCTTACACAGTTTCGGGGCCCCTATAGCATGGGGGCCCCGTATCATTGATACGGCTGATACGGCGGTAGCTACGCCCCTTTTTTTTTACATGGGGAAATGCGTTGCCGCACCGTCAGCCGCGCGGGGATCGACGCGGCCGGTGTGTGGGGCTCCCCGACGCCGATTAATCAATACGACCGACGCCAGTATACCCACTAAAACCCCATGGGAGCCTACTTCCGCATTGATGCAGGGGTCACGGTACACAGTGTGAGCCTTAATCCGCAACCCCGACGAGCGGTGGGCCGCCCCGTAAACAGGGGCGGCCTCTCCTGTGTGGGCCGGGTGAAAGTTACCCGGCCCTGAGAGGGTCGCGGGACTGCATCTCGCGCCCTCTCGCGGCATTGGTGCAGGCGGAGGCCTATGTGATGCCGTGGCCTCAACGCCCGCTGCCGCTCGCCCGTGGCATTACCGCCACGGGCGTCACTCCTGTAGCTACGCCCCTGGATGTATGATATTGTCAATTTTTAACCAGTATTAAGGCAAAGGAACGGTTGGTAAGATACAGTGAGTCCCCTTTAATTGATACTTGAAATTTTTTAATGTATACGTCGCACGGAAGACAACAGAAAACTGTCTAAGTTATGCATATTTTCCTGTCAGGATTCGATCCCATGCCCTCTGCGTTGAGAGTGGTACGCGAGTACGCTAACTTTTTTTAATTTTTTATTGCAGGAGTGCTGCAGACAGGCAGACGGCCCACTTGATAGAAAGCGGTTACCATCGCCTATAGATATTTGCAACACCAAAGTTGCTACAAATGCGCTGCTGCTCTCTTAAGGGAGACTGGAACCTGGTCACTAATGCCGGAACACAACTCAAGGTTGTTATGGCGACATATTTTAGATCAGTGGTGGTAGCTATCCAGTCGGGTCAATGCCCTATCATTTGGTTGTGGGTTGTTAAATCGCCTCTTACGACAGACTGCCCGGCCGCAGGAAATTGTATTCTTTCTCCGTTCCTGCACGGATAAAATATAATTATTTCAATTCCGTCCAGAAACGGTGAAAAGAATACAATTTCTTGCGGCCGGGCGGCCTGTCGTAAGAGGCGACTAAACAACCCACAGCCAGGTGGTAGGGCATTTGCCCGACTGGATAGCTACCTCCCCTGGTCTAGAGCATGCGCCATAACAACTTTGAGTTGTGTTCCGGCATTAGTGACCAGGTTCCAGTCTTCCTTTAGAGAGCAGCAGCGTATTTGTAGCACCTATGGTGTTGCAAATGTCCATAGGCGATGGTAACCGCTTTTCATCCAGTGGGCCGTCTGCCTGTCTGCTGAACTCCTGCAATTTTTTTTTTTTTTAATTTAATTCGAGCATTTTTTGTTTCTTTTATAAGAAACTTAACACTTCCTATGGGCCCCCAACACGTTTTGATACAGGGCCCGTCTAAAGCAAGCTACGCCACTGCACTGGATACATACGCCTTTAAATAGACTTTTGAAGTATTACCAACCGGAATAAACAGACACGTCATAGTGGCTTGAATATAATAGTAGGATTCGCAACAATACTATAGTCAGTGGTACGGACGATCTCTCAGTGATAATATATAATAAATCTATTTAAATAATGGCGCGAATCAGAAGGGGTCATGAAAATAAGGTACTAGTGATTTTTATTAGTAATTTCAAATTAGATTTATTAAATCAATAACAATTTTAGGATTTATTCTGTTTCTATTATTTTACTGCTTAATAATAAATACTCTGTATTGTTTTTGTCCTGAATAAAATATCTCTTTTTTTTCTACTTATTTGTAATAATAACTGGTAAGCGCCGGTGAAACTTCGTTCGTGTTGCCGTAACAAAAACCTATTTAGTTAAAAGGATGTTTTAACGGTTTTATAGCGTTTATTACGACGTTTCGGCCGCTTTTCAGTAGCCGTGATCACGTAAGAGATATTTTTTTATGGCAGGAGCTCAGCAGACAGGCAGACGGCCTACTTGATGGAAAGCGGTTACCATCGCGTATGGACATTTGCAACAGCAAAGGTGCTACAAAGGCGCTGCAGCTCTCTTAAGAATCACTGGAACCTGGTCTTTAATGCCGGAACACAACACAAGGTTGTTATGGCGGCACACTCTGGACCAGGGGTGGTCGCCATCCAGTCGAGCAAATACCCTACCACCTGGCTGTGGGTTGTTTTGTCGCCTCTTACTAGTATCAATGAGTAATGTCAAATTTATTCATTGGTTTACCTCCAACTTGTTCATTATAATTAATTTTCAATTTACGTATTACGTTGACGTATTTGTCAGTGAATTGTAACAGTATTACCAAAAAAAAATATATGCAAAAAACATGTTAAATAATTAAAGAATTTATTCGAAGCCATTAACATAGTGTACAGAAATAATTTAGTATCGCAGATAACTGCTGTAGTACAATACTGTGTTACAGTTGTTAGCGCCCACATCCAACAAACTATTGCCTTAGTTTATAATAAATTGTATTTTTTTTAATTCTTCTTAACTTAGCTGTTTACTGTCCACATTGTATGCCGGAACACAACACAAGGTTGTTATGGCGGCACACTCTGGACCAGGGGTGGTCGCCATCCAGTCGAGCAAATACCCTACCACCTGGCTGTGGGTTGTTTTGTCGCCTCTTACTAGTATCAATGAGTAATGTCAAATTTATTCATTGGTTTACCTCCAACTTGTTCATTATAATTAATTTTCAATTTACGTATTACGTTGACGTATTTGTCAGTGAATTGTAACAGTATTACCAAAAAAAAATATATGCAAAAAACATGTTAAATAATTAAAGAATTTATTCGAAGCCATTAACATAGTGTACAGAAATAATTTAGTATCGCAGATAACTGCTGTAGTACAATACTGTGTTACAGTTGTTAGCGCCCACATCCAACAAACTATTGCCTTAGTTTATAATAAATTGTATTTTTTTTAATTCTTCTTAACTTAGCTGTTTACTGTCCACATTGTACTGTCCTACCTTTTTTAGTTTAACTATTTTTTAATTTAATGATACCTAGATATAAGTTTTTTTTTCATTTTTTTTATTATTAACAACTACGGACTCGAGTTCCGTACCCTTTTTTACAACTTCATTTCTAGTTTTTTTTTTAATTAACACGCTTATAAGTTATTTTGGTTCTTGTGTGTGACATTAATTTATTGATTTTTGTATTGAGGTGTATGTGTCTTACGAATAACTTATTATATTAATTTATTCTAGTTTTCAAACTAAACTTATACTAATGTAGAGTGTATCTGTTACATGCTGGTGTTGTGAGGAAGTGCATGTGCAGTGTTGGCCTTATATCTATACTTATATATATTGTCCTATCTAGTGCCATGTGTGTTGTTTTTCCTTTCTGTGCCTAGGTTATTAATTTTTAGGCTCTTTGTGTGTCTTGGTTTGTTTGTGAAGTGTGCGTGTAATGCAATGCGGTGGTAGTGCGCGTTGGTTTCAGTATGTGTATTTGTTTAATTGTTGTGAGATATAAGTTGTTGTAAGTATCCTCTTAATCAGGTTGCCTGGAATAGATCGCTTTTAGCGATAAGTCCGTCTTTTGTTTTGCCGTTAAATTACTGTGTTTTTTTTATTTATTTATTTTATAGCAGGAGATCAGCAGACAAGCAGACGGTCCACTTGATGGAAAGCGATTACCATCGCCTATGGACATTTGCAACACCAAAGTTGCTGCAAATGCGCTGCTGCTCTCTTAAGGGAGATTGGAACCTGGTAACTAATGCCGGAACACAACTCAAAGTTGTTATGGCGGCATGCTCTAGACCAGGGGTGGTAGCCATCCAGTCGGGCAAATGCCCTACCACCTGGCTGTGGGTTGTTAAGTCTTGGTCTTGTCTTGTGAGTCGGTATTTATTCTGTAATTATTTCTTTGGTGAACAAAAAAAGTGTTTTCTATAGTATTTCTATTCTATCATGTCTGATATAAAATATATACCCAATTTTTTCTTACATTATAAATTTTTGAATAAAATTTTAGTTAATTTGTGTGTTTAGGTGGTTCATTTAAAACATTTACATATAAATATTAGCTTTTGTCAATCTGCAAAATTGTGTAAGTACACTGTTTCATATTTGTCTGCGATTAACACATCCTTTTCATGCATTACAACCTCATTTCATTACTATATAATATTACTAGCAGCCCAGCGGGGTTTCACCCGCGCTCTGTCCCGCTCCCGTGGTATACAGCGTTATGTTATATAGCCTATGACACTCCCTGTTAACGTAGCTTTCGAACAGTAAAAGAATTTTTGAAATCGGTTCAGTAGATCCAGAGATTACCCCCTACAACCTCACAAACTCACAAACTTTTACCTCTTTATAATATTACTAGCGGCCCGGCGCGGTTTCACCCGCGCTCTGTCCCGCTCCCGTGGTATATAGCGTCATGTTATATAGCTTATGACACTCCCTGTTAACGTAGTTTTGGAACAGTAAAAGAATTTTTGAAATCGGTTCAGTAGATCCAGAGATTACCCCCTACAACGTCACAAACTCACAAACTTTATCTCTTTATAATATTAGTAAGCATTATAAATCACACGTCACTTGCCCTACATAAGCCTAGCATAAATAACTAGAGATGTGCCGATTGTGACTTTGGCCGACTAGCCGAATACCCGATTAGTCGGTTGTAAAGAGGCCGACTAGTCGGCCGATTAGTCGGCCAAACCGATCACGGTTTCGGGGATTTCCGTGACGCTTCATCTATAGCTGATTCGCGCACAAGTCGCATGCGAGCGCATCGGAACTGTTTTGTTTATTTCGTATTTCTTGATTTTTGCTTTTGTACGGGTTAGGGCCGGTGTATTTGTGTTCCTGCCAGGGCACGCGGAGTTGGGAAGCCCGTGTACACGTAGCCCTGGCATAAGGCGCAGGACGGAACACCCAGGGGTTTTAGTGGGTATCCCTAACTGGGGCGTGGCAATAGCGTGGCACCGGTTCTGACCGGCACGCTAGTGCCACCCCCGATCTGGCGAATCCCACACACTCACACCGGTCGCGAACATCCCCCCAGGCTTCTGTGCCTGTCGCGGCTTAGTCCTCAAACGGATTTCCCCTGGCCAAAAAAAAAACGGTGTATTTGTGTAAAAATAAAAAAAATGTTTTAGTTTAAAGATTATTAAACTGTTATTATCCATTACAGTGAAAGAGCTCAATTAAAATTTAATCATGTCAAAAAGAAAGTCTCGTGTATGGATTAGCGATTACAAAGTATAATAATAATATCGCAAAAAGCCGAGTGGTTGCCTATCTCACTTCGCCGGAATGCTCATCTTCTCAACTTACTATATCGTATACTGTTTATACCTTATACCCCTCCTTATCTTAAGGAATGTTTCAACTTTCTTCATACATCACATACACTCAATTTGCGCTCCACTAATAATCTCCTGTTAATGGCACCTGCACACTCTTCAACATTTTATTCCAACTCCTTCACCATGCAGGCTGTCTTACTTTGGAACTCTTTGCCCACTGATGTCAGAGAAGCTAAATCCTTTGCCATATTTAAAAATTCACTTAGGAATCATTAGGTAAGTCTTACGCAATAATGTATGTGCTAGTTTACAATAGACTGTAATCTGCTGTCCATGTATGTCATATTTTTCTTTTTTCCTTTTCTTTGTTGCATAATAATTACAGATAATTTAAGAATTTCCTTTGATTCAGGTTGTCTGGAAGAGATCGCTTTTAGCGATAAGGCCGCCTTTTGTTTTACCAAGTAACTATTGTCTTGTTGTAATTTTTTTTTGTAATTTTTGTTTTGGTGAACAATGAAGTGTTGTCTATGTCTATGTCTAAAGTATTAGTAAAGTATAAATTACAAACTACAAAGAAAGAAGCCGGATAGTCGCCGACTATGATAGTGGCCGGATAGTCGGCTTTACCGAATAGTCGGCACATCTCTATAAATAACACAAAATCATATCTATAAATAATTTAAATACATAAAAAGCTGTGAAATCATAAAATATACATACTGAAATTGAAACGGAGTTTAAATTTAATATATCATCAAAACAATATTATTTTATTATCTTTAATATTCAATCCGTGCAGGAACGGAGAAAGAATACAATTTCTTGCGGACGGGCTGCCTGTCGTAAGAGGCGACTTAACAACCCACAGACACACAAAGCGCCTAAAAACTAATAACCCAGGCACAGAAAAGAAAAAAAAACAACACACATGGCACTAGATACGACTATATATAAGTATAGATATAAGGCCAACACTGCACATGCACTTCCTCACAACACCAACATGTAACAGATACCCTCTACATTAGTATAAGTTTAGTATTAAAATGAGAATAAATTAATATAATAAGTTATTCTTAAGGTACACCAAAACAGAAAAATTACTACATATAATGTCACATACACTAACAAAAATAAACAATAAGCGTGTATGGAGTCTCAAATTTTTCATAGAAATTAAGTATTAAAAAAGGGTACGGAACTCGAGTCCGTAGAGATATATATAATAATAATAAAAATAATAAAAAAAAAAAACAACCCACAACCAGGAGGTAGGATATTTGTCCGTCTAGATGGCGATCACCCCTGGTCTAGAGTATGCCGCTATAACAACTTTGAGTTGTGTTCCGGCATCAGTGGCCAGGTTCCCGTTTCTCCTTCAAGGCCGGCAGCGCAGCAGCAGCACCTCTGGTATTGCTAATGTCCATAGGCGACGGTAGACACTTTCCATCACAGTTGGGCCGTTAGGTATTCTTTTGTTTATTAGAATTTTTGTGTTTGATTGTTCGGGATTCACGTAAAAACTAATGAGCGGATTTCGATGCGGGTTTCACTGATCGATAGCAAATTCCCGCACTTAAAATCTGCGGTACTTTATATCTCGGAAATCCCGCGGGAGTTTTCCTGGGAATGGTTTAAAGTAGCCGGAGTGCAAAAAAATCTTATTCCCATGCAAGTTTGTCACTGTGACTAATACTATGTTTACTAGACAGACATCTTAATAGAAAATTTTCCACCTCAGCTAATATATATTTTTTTTATAGCAGGAGATCAGCAGACAGGCAGACGGCCTACTTGATGGAAAGCGGTTACCATCGCCTATGGACATTTGCAACACCAAAGTTGCTACAAATGCGCTGCTGCTCTCTTAAGGGAGACTGGAACCTGGTCACTAATGCCGGAACACAATTCAAGGTTGTTATGGCGACATAATTTAGACCAGGGGCGGTAGCCATCCAGTCGGGCAAATGCCCTACCACCTGGCTGTGGGTTGTTAAGTCGCCTCTTACGACAAGCCGCCCGGCCGCAGGAAACTGTATTTTTAAACAATATTTAAATATTTAAGTTATTATTACTTTATCTAATCACATTCAACGGGTTTATTTTTATTGTATACCGGTTTCACACATGGGAAGGTTATTATTCAAATTCAAACAACATTAATATATAAGTAGCTTGGAACAAAACATTAACTTGATAAAAAGTATCCAAACTGTGTATAATAAATGTGAATTCGTTTGTTTGTTACGTTGTTATGTATGTATACACAAACACACACACTTATATATATATATATATATATATATATATATATATATATATATATGTGTGTTTGTGTGTGTCTATATATATATATATATATATATATATATATATATAATTCGTATATATATATATATAAATATATATATATATATATATAAGCAAAATACCCCTCACTAACTCATCACGAGATCTCCGAAACCATACGACCGATTGATTTTAAATTTTGCATAGGTACTTCTGTTATCTCGGGTAGCGCCTAGCAAAATGACCACTGGAAAAAGTATTTTCTGTATGGGCAACTACATGTTGTCTTATCTCGGGTAGTGCCCAGCGAAGTGGGCACGGGAAGGAATGTTTTTCCTATGGGCAACTACATGTTGGCTCATCTCGGTTAGTGCCCAGTGAAGTGGGCACGGGAAGGAATGTTTTTTCTATGGGCAACTACATGTTGGCTTATCTAGGGTAGTGCCCAGCGAAGTGAGCACGGGAAGGAATGTTTTTCCTATGGGCAACTACATGTTGGCTTATCTCGGGTAGTGCCCAGCGAAGTGGGCACGGGAAGGAATGTTTTTCCTATGGGCAACTACATGTTGGCTTATCTCGGGTAGTGCCCAGCGAAGTGGACACGGGAAGGAGTGTTTTTCCTATGGGCAATTACATATTAGCTTATCTCGAGTAGCGCCAGGTAGGCGCTAGTTATATATAACGACTAAAGAGATTAATTATTACAGTGCATAGCCCGAACTTATGCTGCCTCAAAAGTTTTCTTCAAATTACTATGTTTATTTATTTATTTATTTATTTATTTATTTATTTAATTTATTTGGGAAACATACAATAATTATAATTCTTACAATATAAAACACAAACTTAATACACATATCAACTAAGTTTCCACTAAGAAAATAATTCTTGTTACGCATTTGGCTCATACAACTATAAGAAAATTATAATAAATTTGATGAAATATTGGAAAATTAGATATAAAGTAAAAAAGGAATTAAATAATACAATACAACTCAAAACAAAAAAAAAAAACAAAAAAATGTTATTTAATATAGATTGTATTGGATAAAAACCACACGTAAATTATCTTAAAATACTTTAAATCTCTTTTTAGTCCAAACAGCTGCCCATCAATGCGTCATATGTGGTGGCATTGGTATCAGCCCTGATGGTTACCAGCTCAGGGCACCCTCAAGGCATCAACATCTTTGAATCTGTGGGCAGAGGGATCACAAAAGAAGTGGTGGCCGTTAAAGCGCCTGTTGAAGAAGTTGTCGTCACGGTAGGATCTAGCCAATGTAAGTAATGTATGTTGTTTTCTAACCAACTTTAAAAAAAGGAATACTGTGTGCTGGGACACACAGTAGAAGTGAAACTTGGACAAGTGGAAAAACGAATCGCAATAATAATTAACTTGAAGTTTTACGATCAGGTTTTGAAATTGGACAAGTAGATTAACATTCAGCCCGTAAAACTTCTTCTCACCATGCGATATACCTCCTACTCCCTCCACGCGGCCGTAACGCTTTTCCGTGACAGAAAAACTCCTAATACTCCCCCGTCTATATAGAAGTTTCACTTCAAAAATATACGAGCCCACCTCCTGGTGGGTTCTTAATTCGTCGTGTATATTTGTTTTAGTGTAACACATAAAAATAAAAGCTAAGATATCCTAGAGTGATCACTTCTTTTGACCAGTATTACACAACAAGTTCTTAGCACGGCCAGTAATTACAATTAGCGTAAAATATGTTTAAATAATAAACGCACGGCGCAATCTTTCTTTTTAAAAACGTGACAGAGAGGGCCTTACTTATAATCGTTGCTTAAATTTAAAGAAACTGATTAGTGAATATCTTACCCATAAACTCCTCTTTAGTCGAATATTTTAGGTACAACCTACGTTAATCATTCAAAATTCGCTTATCTGTGCTCCTCTTAGGTAAACAACAGGTAATACACGTTTATAAGTGAAAAAAAAGATACTCATTGATTAGGGTCTGATTCTGATTCTCTTATTTAACATACATACATACATAACTTCACGCCAGTTCCCTTGCGGGGTAGGCACGAACAACAGAGCGACATTCAGGCTTATTCTTACACACCTCACTTGCTTCTTTGACATTCACAGCTTTTGTCATGCACGCTCGTCTGTTCTTAAGGCTCCTGACATCACCTTCTGCTAGTACACGATCAATTTGATCATGGAACATGTGTCGTGGCCTTCCACGACTTCTGCATCCATCCACTTTTGCATTGTATATCTGTTTAGTCATTTTTTCATCATGCATTCGTTCCACATGCCCGAACCACCGGAGCATTCCTTTTCTTACATTCACCCCGACACTCTCTTTCTTACTTCGGTATTAGGAACGCGGGTTTACTCTACTTTCATGCTCTCTCTTCCATACCCAACTCTCGCTTCCATACGTGAGCGTAGGTACCAGCACCGTTGTGTATGGCAAGCTGGGCTATCTCTTACTTAAGAGATGCCTAATCGTTTCTTAACGAGATTATTATAAGTAAAGCCTTAAGTGTTTAAAAAATGGCTGCACTTACCCACCGTGTATTGGGCGTCGCCTCACTCAGAAAGAGGGTAGACAGTAAAATTGATGGAGCGACATTCTACCTTTATACTAGGCAAGGAACAATTATAGTGATGATCAAGAGGTTAGCAGTATCAACACATAATAATTTTTATTGTTTTTATTTAAAATAGGCACTACCGTAAAGAAGATCTTTGGTTTGGAGTACGACCAATACAAGATAGGAGGCGAACCTGATCTCAATCAGCTGACTCTTAATTTCATAACCAGGTGATTATAATTATAATTATGGGTGATTATAAGGAATGCTCCGGTGGTTCGGGCATGTGGAAAGAATGCATGATGAAAGAATGACTAAACAGATATACAATGCAAAAGTGGATGGATGCAGAAGTCGTGGAAGGCCACGACACACCTTCCATGATCAAATTGATCGTGTACTAGCGGAGGGTGATGTCAGGAGCCTTAAGAACAGACGAGTGTGCATGACAAGAGTTATGAATGTCAAAGAAGCAAGTGAGGTGTGTAAGAATGGGCCTAAACGGCGCTCTGTTGTTCGTGCCTACCCCGCAAGGGAACTGGCGTGAAGTTATGTATGTATGTATGTATGTGATTATAATTTCCAATTATAGAGAGATAAAGAATTAACCACAAGTTAAAATTTATATATACCTAGCGGGTGTTTGAAAATATAAAAATCTGTAACCAGATTCCAGCACCACTTACCGGGTCCAGATGTGAATTTAAACCATCCCGGATCCCACATGAACACACCCAAAAAAAGTCCCAAGAGCTCCCGTATTGAGGAGATGCGTCGAAGTGTGATAGTGTCGTGCGTACGTCATATCCTATGGTACTTCACTAAGGCTACTGTCCATAAGAGACTCACAACGACCACGTTTACGACCGCGGTTTTTCCCGTTCCACTTTCTTTTTTTTTTATTGCAGGAGATCAGCAGACAGGCAAACGGCTCACTTAATGGAAAACGGTTACCTTCGCCTATGGACATTTGCAACACCAAAGTTGCTACAAATGCGCTGCTGCTCTCTTAAGGGAGATTGGAACCTGGTCACGAATGCCGGAACACAACTCAAGGTTGTTATGGCGACATACTTTAGACCAGGGGTGGTAGCTATCCAGTCGGACAAATGCCCTACCACCTGGCTGTGGGTTGTTAAGTCAACTCTTACGACAGGCCGCCCCAACGCAGGAAATTGTATTCTTTCTCCGTTCCTGCACGGATAAGCTTGCTGTGTAAAAGGAATTATCAAACGCGTGAACCCTAAAGATGTCACTTGTCACTTTTTCTAATTGAATCAAATAACTATAACTTCTTAATATTCCAACATTAAGGTTATGTTTTTTGTTAACTGTCAAAATCACGTTGGTTAAGGTCGCGTTCGATAAACCTTTAACACATTTTGACACTTCAGCATGTTTTTCATGCCTATTATTTATTGGCTACGTTCCATTAGAGACTCGCAACGCCCACGTTCACGACTGCAATTCTTCCCGTTCCACTTGCGGCGTCACAATCGTAAACTCAAGTGAAACAGTTATTGACCCACGTCTTGGCAGGGGTCGTTGTGAGCGCTGCGTGAGCGGAAATCATGACGTCATTAGTGACGTTTTCGCCACGACCATAACGACCGTGGTCGCCATGTGGAACGGCAGACAGGGCATTTTGGGCGTTGTGAGATATTAAAGGAACGCGCCTTAAGACGCGACAGGACGGTAGTAAGTGGGTAGTCTAGTGGTCGGCATTTCACAAGTCTTGCCTCAGGGAAGATGTCTGCTGTCTGGTGACTTCCCAAAATCGAAGGGTATGCACAAACGCATTCCCTTACCGTTATCAATTTAAAGGCTGAAGAACGAAATACAAGAGCAGTTTTAGTAGTTACCTAACAATTCTGGAGGCTCTTACATCTCGCTGCCTGCCCCCGAGCATTTTTTTTTGTTTTTGGATTTTATGGCTTGGCAGCTAGACCTTTAAGCCAGATCTTAGATTCAATGTAGTTTCTTCATTTTCTTAAACCTATGAGTAGCACAGCTGAACTGTAGGTTATCAGCTGGTGCCATTCAACGGAGTTCTTGTGACAACTCAAAGGCCACATTTGACTTTACAGTTCATATTTCTCACAAAACACATAATTACTACTCAAAACCTATCAATATCCTACAACTATTGTTCATTTTAGAGTAATTTTACACATTTTTAGAAAATAAAACTGCACAACATCTCCTTTCAGTTCCCGCCAGAAACTCCCCCCGAGTAATGAGGTGTGAAAGCACATACTCTAAGCACTCCTTTCTTACAGTGCATTCAAGATTGCGTACAACATAACGGAGGCTGCGAAGCTCATCCCTGAGTCTCGGGACTTTAATCCCAATAAAAAGCTGATCCTCTACATGCATGGTTTCACCGATGACCCGACTAAGGATAGTTTTAAGAACATCAGCTCTGCGTTCTTTGCTACAGGTTAGTACAAAGGATAGTCGTAATAATTTATAAAGATATAGTGTGAATTATCCAAAATATAACGATTTTTCATCACCACGCGGATGAAACCGCGGGGCGCAGCTAGTATTAAAGTACATTCCTAGTTTTGTTATACGCAATTTGGGATTTCTTTCGCGGAACCCTAATTTTAAAAGTAGCCTAAGTTACCCCTTGTAACATGAGCTATCTGCCAGCGAAAGCTTCGTCAAAATCGGTCTGGCCGTTTCAGAGATTAGCCGGAACATCCAGACAGACAGACCGATAACAATTCAAAAAATTGTATTTTCGGTATCTCCTGGTCCGAAATTTCCCCCCCCCCCCCCTTTTTTTACATTTTTATTTTGTCATTACAGACAGACGCGCACATTGTAAGTATATCTCAGAGCTAAGCAAGTTACTATTATGAATTGGTTAATATACAATGGACAATTATGGTATCGCCCAGACACTCAAACCATAGTACTAACGGAGTTCACTTACGAATTTCCCATGTCAGGAATCGAACCCGAAGCCTCTGTATTCCGCTAAGCTCGGCCGGCAAGAGCTTAGCCCACTCAACCACAGAGCCGTTCTTCAGCATTTACTTATAACGAGTAACTAATTATGACGCTTAAGAACAGACGAGCGTGCATGACAAGAGTATTGAATAATAAAACTACGTTTTAACGGTTTTAAGCGCGGTAATTTTATTTGATTTTGGTTTTTCCGACATTTCGGCCACTTTTCAGTGGTCGTGATCACGGAAGACAAAGATGTCAAGTGTCAACGAGTATTGTTAAAGTTTTATTTAGCCTACCGCCAACTTGTTAATTTTAATTATTTAATTTTAATTTTGTTTATGGTTATTATTTACTCTATGGGAGCCTAATCTAATTTACTACCGCTTCGCAACATGTTATGGCTTGAAGAGAAGAAGCGGCGCAAGAAACTTTTCAGCAAACATGCCTAGCTCTAATAATTTTATATAATATTAAAATGGTGGAGTTATGTATACAAGTCGCGAAAACTTAAGAAAATATTATAAGAGTTATGAATGTCAAAGAAGCAAGTGAGGTGTGTAAGAATAAGCCTGAATGGCGCTCTGTTGTTCGTGCCTACCCCGCAAGGGAACTGGCGTGAAGTTATGTATGTATGTATGTATGAGTAACTAATCTATTTACAGGAGACTGCAACATCTTAGCTCTTGACAGTAGCTCTCTGATCCGCTGGCTTTATCTGCGGTCTACTACGTTCATCAGATTTATTGGCAGTAGGCTCGGAGAAGTGCTTGCTACAATGATACAACGTAAGTCTTTTATATTTCTTTTTAAAGTAGTATATTATTTCTAAGTATAAATGATAAAATGTTGGGGAGAGCTCATTAAGTGACAGTGACGATTCATCAGATTTTGATTAAAATAAATAAATAAAGAATCAACATAATATAATTACATCTTTTGCCAGGTGGTAGGGCATTTGCCCGACTGGATGGCTACCACCCCTGGTCTAAAGTATGTCGCCATAACAACCTTGAGTTGTGTTCCGGCATTAGTCACCAGGTTCCAGTCTCCCTTGAGAGAGCAGCAGCGCATTTGTAGCACCTTTGGTGTTGCAAATGTCCATAGGCGATGGTAACCGCTTTCCATCAAGTGGGCCGTCTGCCTGTCTGCTGATCTCCTGCAATAAAAAAAAAACATCTTGTAACGAAATGTAATATTAGTTAATAAATTTTTACGAAATTATCCGGCAATAGTTTAGTTTCTTACACTTTGTGAAAAAATATCGGGTCTGTTATCGTGTTACGTTTATCGATAGCTTCATCTCTATCAGTTTCTTCGACTCTGCTATGACCTTGTACGTGCGTAAGCGTCATATTTTTATTAAATAATGTATACATAAAGTAAAAACGACGCTCGTTCAAGTTTCCACAGGAAACTGTCATCGAGAAAATAAACAAAGGAAAATATTATAGCATCAAATATTGCAGCGACTTCGTTCACGCTTGACTTAAGTTTAAGTAACACTTCATTTTAAAAAGAATGTAAGCAATCATTTTAGTGAAAACTGTGCAGGAATAAGCTAATTTTGATGCACCTGAACAAGTGCGAATTGTTCCCAAGAAAAATCCCGCTGGATTCTCGGGATAAAAAATATCAAACTTTTATGTGAATCCCGAACAAACAGACAAATAGACAAGGAATCTAAAAAAAATTACATCGTGTTCTTCATCGTTTATATATTCTAGTTGTTTTTTTAATAGCTTCAACGTACACACACGCCATGTTTAGAATTTTATAATGTTGTAGACAGATAGTCTTGCTATTGACTAGTCGGTAAAACTATTTATCCGTGCAGGAACGTAGTAAGAATACAATTTCCTGCGGCCTGTCGTAAGAGGCGACAAAACAACCCACAGCCAGGTAGTAGGGTATGTGCCCGACTGGATGGCTACCAGCCCTGGTCTAGACTCTAGAGTATGCCGCCAACATTGAGTTGTGTTCCGGCCGGCATTAGTGATCAGGTTCCAGTCTCCCTTACGAGAGCAGCAGCAGCAGCGCATTTGTAGCACCTTCGGTATTGCAAATGTCCATAGGCGATGGTAACCGCTTTCCATCAAGTGGGCCGTCTGCCTGTCTGCTGAACTCATGCAATAAAAATAAAATTAAAAAAAAAACAGAAAATTTGAGGTCAGGCTTTTTTTACCGACAGTTAGATATTATCGCTATATTTTGAAATTTTAGTAGATTTTTACAGTTTACTAGCTAAATAACAAAAACACCGGATGTGGTCTCTCCTAGGAAACCTTTCATAGTTTCTGGACTACGACCCTGATATTTTTACGCAGTCCTAAGAGCTAATAGCACTTCCTCGCACAGCGGAACCCTTAACGAGTCTGGGAGGATGTTTGGCCCGTCAGATTTGTCTGGCTCATTGGGAAATGTTTTAAAATATTATACTTGATAATATATATAAAATTCAGCCTTCCTAAAATGACGTAAGTTCCCACTTTTTTTTTAAAGTGTCTGTCAAAAGTTATGGCCCACAGGAAGTGTCTGGCAACTGTATATCTTTGTTTATAACCTTAAGTACATTTTTCATATAGTTATAGATAATTAAATATCGTTTAAAGTCCAGATGACGCGTTCAAAATAATTATATCAAATAATGCATTAAATGCATCAATGAAATGACAACATCGTAGCAATTAGCTGACGTGATACCTAGATCTAGAATTATAGTCACGCGATGTTAATGATATAAGGTATAAAGTCAAATGGACTGTCAGTAATTGTATTGCAAACAAAGTAATTTATTAAAATGTCATAACTATATATTTGTCCAAAGTAAAGTAATCATATCGCTTTACTAAAAGAATTTATTTTTATTTATTCTATACAAATTACATATAATCGAATACAATGCAAGAAAACTTAACTTATTTGTATTGTATTCTACTCATAATCCTTCAAGACTATAAATAGAATACTGAGCCTAGATCACCGTCTTCTACGGGTAAGGTGTCTAGAAGGCTGGCTACGTTTCCTCGCTGGATCGCCTTACTGATCCGTTGGCCGAGGTAAGCACCAGCCCTCTGATCACCTGAAGAGTCAATGAGTCGTTTCGATAAATTTTGGTAGAGGCTCATGGCCTCAGGACCCCACGGTCCAAGCGTCTCGACAGCAAACGGCACATATAACTCTCACTGAGGGTTGCATATTTCCGCCGCTGAACCGGCTGATTTAGACGTGTTTGGTAAATGGGATGCGGCCAACGTGTCTACGCAAGTCGCATCCCACACCAAAGGCTTGCCACGCTGCCAGGGAATTAGAGTCATTACTTTACTAAAAACAAATATAAATTAAAAATTCCCAAAGCAGTTACTACGTTTTAGATATTGATATTTTATACCTGAGCTGCGAGCCTCAGATTCTAGGTACAGTCGACTCACGATAATTTGGCACTCGTTAATTTGAATCTCTGGATAATTGGAGTTTTTTTCTATATCGCTCGAATAATACTCGAGAAATTATACAAACTTTTAGTACGTCTCGTCATTATTATAACAATTATAATATTCTTCTTTTGCCTTACTGTGTCTTTGTCTTACTTAGCATGCACAGTTTGCTACAACTCCTTTAATTCTTAATAAAACTACGTTTTAACGGTTTTAAGCGCGGTAATTTTATTTGACTTGACTTAACTTTTTAGTGGCCGTGATCACGGAAGACAAAGATCTCAAGTGTCAACGAGTATTGTTAAAGTTTTATTTAGCCTACCGCACTGACCTCCATATATACAAGTACGCTGGACCTATGATTAGCCGGGCCATAGTGAGACGATTTGATTTTCGCCATTTTGGCGCTGAACGCAGAAGTGGGTGGGAACGGAACTAATAATAGAGATGGGACAATGAGATAAAATACATCGATAAAAGACATTTCCAACAGCAACAAAGTACTCATTGGCGAGCCCAAATAATTTGTCGGGACAAAAGAATTCGTACATTTACACCTGTAATATATAGGGAGTGGTTTTTAACGGCTGCGTACAGACGGATGTCTATATATTTGTTGATTATTTGTTTCAATAAAATATGAAAGTGACTGTTAAAATTATCTGACACTAAAGTATCCTTGAATTGGTTCTGTAAATCAGGAAATAATGTTTCTGTTTTGTGTATCAGATCTTTTAGTACCCTTGCAGTTAATACTGCGGGAAAATTTGGTTCTATAAGAGGTTTTCCATTATTATTTTTGCAAGCCTGGCGGAACAATGACTCCACCAATAAACAAACATTTACGACACTTGTAGAAGGCATTGCTAAACCACCTCTCGTTTTTTGTACAACGAGTGCTCTACCATTTCTGCCATTCAATACAGAATCTTGTGGTAAAGACTCGCAAGCATCCAAGCAATCGTCACACTTGATTTTTTTTCGAATCGCTCATATCACAAATCCTGCGATATACCCGACACATTGTTTAGAAGTTTCGTTTATGTACGAGTCCGGTACCGCCCAAAATAAGTGTAAATATTCCCCTATTTCATCTTGCAGTGTTGTTGATTCAGTTTCATCTGAACGATATTTTTTTATTAATCGTATATTTTCAGCATCGCTATAAACATCTACATCAAATTTATCGATTTTAGTCCGTTTAGAAGAATTAGAAGATACACTTAATATGGCTATGTCGTTACCCTGGACGTTACCAGTAGAATTGCTTATTTCGTGATGAATAAGCAATTGTTTAAATGCATTCACAAACTGTGCAGCTGTTGGGTTGGGACACCAACCCCCTCGGCTGCGTATTGCACAAAAAATAACTCTGAATGATCTTTGTGGTCAATGTAGAAGTACGTACAACTCAAGTTGGTATCATTCTGTTCCTAATTATTTAGTCTTCTTTTTACTTCTACAGCTATTGTCTCAGGTACAGGGGGTGCGGGGATAACCATCTTTGTTCCACATACAGAAGGTGTAGGTAAGACCATATTTTCATGCGTTGAAGATGCGTGTTCTACAAAAACATATGATATTTTAATTTGAAATAAAACAGCCTTTATGGTAATCTTAATCCATCAGACGGAAGAAAAAAAAAACAATATTAATTACTAATATACTATTTTAACACATGGTGTAAGGGACAGCTTCCCAAGTAACTGAAATGGTGTATAGCCCATCATTCAAAATCAGAATCTACAGAATTTTCATCAGAATAAAAATCTTATGTATGACCTATCTTTATATCTTAGAAATAATACGGTATTTTTATACTTACCGGCACTGCTACAGAAAATTGTTAGAATACTGCACTTTTTCAAAGCAGTGCATAAGTTATGTTTAATAAAACAGTCATCAGAGAAGTGCTTTGAACAGATGTAATCATATTTCTTCGGACGCAAACTAGGCTTTTCAATTTTTTCAGTCATAATTCCAGTCTTTTTTTGTCAGTCGAAAACCTATGTATTATTTTAAAATTATATGTATTTGATAATAAAAATTGGTCATCGGCGATTTCCGTTCTTGAAAGTAAATAGATATTGATAGGAAAAATATCGATAAGTTTTATCGACAGGTAACTTTGACAGCACTATTAAATTTTATTGTTTATAAATAACCGGTAATACAAAGACAAATATGTTGTAATTGCGTATAATAACATTAGTGACAGATTTTAAGTGTCTATAGAAGTTTAATTTGTTGAATATTAGCCGCAAATTCACCTACTTGTGGAATATAACCCCACTTCCCTTCTGGTAACGAGTTTTGCATAATACCCACTCTTTCATAGTTTACGTATGAATGACCACCACTTATTTATGTATCAACTAAATTAATACGACACAACAAAGAAGCTTAATCGCGTTAAACCTCCAAAAACACTTTGAAAACACGGGAGACAATCCAAACAAGACAGCGGCCATTTGCAAGTTACGTCACATTTAGTTCTCTTCCCACGCATTGGGGGCGCTTCAAATAGGCACAATATAGAGCTGTCATTTCATAGGGTATCATAGGTCCAGCGTACTTGTATATATGGAGGTCAGTGGCCTACCGCCAACTTGTTAATTTTAATTATTTAATTTTAATTTTGTTTATGGTTATTATTTACTGTATGGGAGTTTAATCTAATTTACTACCGCTTCGCAACATGTTATGGCTTGAAGAGAAGAAGCGGCGCAAGAAACTCTTCAGCAAACATGCCTAGCTCTAATAATTTTATATAATATTAAAATGGGTGGAAGGAAAAATAAAAGTAATTATCAGTCAAGTTAGTTTGTGTTCCGTTGTACGCAGAAAGAGCTCACAGTGTCTTGAGGTCTGGCAGCTGGTTTTTGCTGGGTTTGGGTCTTAATAGTTTTGATAATTGGATCCCAAACAGGTGGTACTTGCCAACCATCTTCTCTATTGAAATTTGGGTGTTTTTGATTTCAATAGCCTCACGCATCATTCTATGTATGAAACGATTCTCTTTCGCGAGGATTTGTGGGTTATCGAATCTGATGTAGTGGTTGGGTTTATCCAGCGTGCGTTCACTGATCGCAGACTTCGTAGACCTTGTGTGTTTCATGTCAGCAATGTGTTCTTTTACTCGTGTTTTTATGCTCCTCTTTGTTTGCCCAATGTATGACAATCCACACTCACAATCAAGCTTGTAGACCCCTGCATCCTGGAGTGGGATATTGCATTTCACAGGTCTCAGAAATTGGGTAATCTTTTTCTGCGGCTTGAAATATGTTTGGACTGAAGCTCGCCTGAGGATGTGGCCAATTAATAATAATATATATATATATATATACATATATATATATATATATATATATATATATATATATATATATATATAGGCCAATTGATCCTTTAATTCTTTGAAAAGTAATTTAGTAACACACTTTTTAAAAAACTTACAAAAATAAGAACTTGAGATATAAATAGAATAAGAAGTTTTTTAGCTAGACGTGTTACTGGGGAGTTTGTTGCAGCTTCTTCCATGTTGCCATGGCGGTGTATATGCAATAGGAAGTAAATTTAAACGTTGACTTATATGTATGACCTTCAAAAAGTGTTCTCCAAAGCCAATGGAACTTATTTTGAATAAAAACTTTTGAATTTGTTAAATTATCGAAAGTCGACTGTTATAAAGACCAATTGTTGTGATTTTGTCATAAGTAACTTTGATTACAACCCTAAGCAAGAGTACTCTTTCCTAGAATTCCAACCCGTCATGGGAATACAAAGCGCCTCTAAAACGACTGTTTTGAAATTCTTAACAATGGTCAAATTGCTTATTTCTAGGTGGTACAAATCCAAAAGCAATCCATCTCGTTGGACACAGTCTGGGTTCGCATATATCAAGCTTTGCCGGAAAACGTGTCACGGAACTGACCGGTTTTAAGGTGGGGAGGATCTCGGGCTTGGACCCAGCAGGACCCTGCTTCAGTCACATTGACCCTGAGTTAAGACTGAAGGCTGATGATGCAGACTTCGTTGACGTGATGCACACAGATTCTGGAGTCTTTGGCTTGAAAGATCCTGTGGGTAAGTAGAATTGATGAAATCCGTAAATAGAGTAGGCACTTGGGCACGTTGGGCACTTTTCGGGTGGGGAAAAAGCACTGAACTCGCGTGACCGTCACGCTCAGACAGCCCCGGATCTTGAATTTTCGCGAGGACAGGCAAAAAAGAGGTCATCATCATTTCAGCCATCAGACGCCCACTGATGGATACTCGTGCGTCTGTGCTTTTTAACCTATGCCTACGTGCCCCGCGAAAACTAATGTATGTCCTTAAAGTACTGGACGAATCTGTGGACAAAGTTGCCTTAATGATGAGTTAGGAGTTCTTAGCGGGAACTGAAACGTCCCCACGTTGTGCTGTGCAGTTTTATTTCCTAAAAATGTGTAAAATTACTCTAAAATGAACAATAGTTGTAGGATATTGATAGTTTTTGAGTAGTAATTATGTGTTTTTGTGAGAAATGTAAACTGTGTAGTCAAATGTGGCCTTTCGAGTTGTCACAAGAACTCCGTTGAATGGTGTGGATACCTACAATACAACTGCGCCTGGCTTAAAGGCCTAGTTGCCAAGTCTTAAACATAAAAAAAAAATATGAGTTGTGTATTTGTCTGCGAAGTTTGAATTGGCCACCCGGGGCATGGGCCCAGGCTTGCTATTAATACACAACTGATAATAATCCTTCCGATGTCTGCGCAGTAAACCAATTTTAATGTGGCGATTGAGGGTAGAAGGCCCTGGCAGCGTAAGCCGATCTGAAGACTTTCAGAAAAGGGTAGAAGATTCTGGAAGGAAAAGACAGGGACACATACATTTTAGAAAGGGATAGGTAGATATCAAAATTCTAGAATAGAACGTTCAAGAGGAAAACGACAGAGATAGATACCTAGATGTTTAGAAATAGACAGACAGTAAATAAAAGAATAACGACAAGAAAATCGAAATTATGGTTTCTAGATGATTCTTCCGGGTATATAAGCAGCGTAAGACGCGCCTAAAGGGGAGTTCAGTTCTAGACAGCGAAGCGACAAGTGCGATATGAAAGGTTTGGAAGAGAAGTTTAATAGAAGACAGTGACGAGTTTACAGAGTTGGAAGAGAAGTTTAGTTGAAGACAGTAATAAGTTTAGTGGGCAGTTCAGCGAAGGAGTGTAGCGTAGTTTAAAATGCCATCCAGAAGCGAGCTACGCGTGGTAAATTCGGAGGTGAGCACTGCAGTAGCAGGAGGTGGGCTACGCATTATCGGCGAGGGTGTTGTGAGTAAGACATCTTACCGTAGGGACAGTGCGTCGTTAGTTGTGCATGTGCGGGCAATCCTGCGGAGAAGAATCATGTACAGCAGTGTAAGTTAGTAAAAGCGTTTATTACAAAAAAAATGGTGTTTCCTTCCAATCCTAATCGTAATAAAATCCTAAGTGCGTACACCCCCCCCCCCCCCACCCCCCGCTCGCACGTAACAATATGTATATAATAGTACTTTTATGTTCAGATGTTTTATATATAGTATTATTTAGATATTTATTTAGGCATTGTGAATATTTATAACATTCAATAAATTGTTACACAAATTTCTGTATTAATCTTATATATAATATATAAAAGAAAGTCGTGTTACTTGCACTATTTATAACTCAAGAACGGCTGTACTGATTTGGCTGAAAATTGGTGGGGAGGTAGCTTAGAACTAGGAGACGGACATAGGATACTTTTTGGAACCGGTAGGTGGCGCTGAAATCGGGTTCTAGAATTGTCCTAATCACCTGGACCGATTTTGGTGATTTTGTTTTTGTGTGTTTGAATGGGTCCCGGGATGGTTTAAATCCACAATTGGAACCGGTAGGTGGCGTTGGGATCGGGTCCTAGATTTTTATTTTTGCAGAGCAGGACAACGTCTGCCGGGACCGCTAGTGAATTATAAATAATATTTTCTAATGCTATATATTATTTTACAGGTCACGTAGACATCTACCCTAACGGTGGTTCCCAGCAGCCCAACTGCCCGTTCGAAACATGCAGCCACAGTCGGGCGTGGATCCTCTATTCCGAATCCGTCGAGTTCCCTCAGAACTTCCAAGCGGTCCAGTGCGAGGATTGGGACGCGTTCAGACAAGGCAAATGCAGAAAGGACATCAAGTGAGTTTGTGAATTATTCCAGTAGGAATATATCGACCCTGTACCTTCATTTTATCGTAAGCGACATTTGGACTTAAATCTATTTTTTGTTGCAAAAGGTATTTTATATAATAGTTAAAGAGTTATGGGCAAAAATAAGCACGAGTCTTGATTTTAACTGATTTTATTATATTTCACAAAATACATGAACAGAGCACAATTAACATTCAGAGAGCACGGAATGAGAGAATGGAGGAGACAATGTTGCCAGTATGAATACTAAAAAGTGATACCAGTTGTTATGTAATAATTAACAGATATTTTGTTTATTTATTACTAAAACAATATTTACTTTAACAATAGTATTATGTTGTTTTATGACTTTCAGTTTTGATTAGATTAGATCCTACTAAATCAGAAACTAGAATTCTTAAAATAAAATAATACTTCAAAATACCTTGTGCCCTTTTCGACCTGGCCACTTTAAACTCTCTCAAGAAAATTCCCGTAGGAATCTCGGGATATAAATTATCGCAGATTTTAATTCCGTGCATTTACTAACGATCAGCGAAAACTCCATCGAAATTGGCCCAGTAGTTTTTACGTGAATCCCTAACAAACAAACACAAAAAATGCAAGAAACAAAGAACTACACTTGTACAATTTTATAATATTACTAGCTGTACCCGGCAGACGTGATCTTGCCCTTAAAAAAATAAAAATCTAGAAATCAGCGCCATCAACTGGAACCAATTGCTAATCTAAACCATTCTCGAATCTACTTTAAAAAAACACACTCATCAAAATCAGTCCCACCGTCAAAGAGGTGTTTAGCGGCGCC
Source organism: Dendrolimus kikuchii (assembly GCA_019925095.2). Lineage (NCBI taxonomy): Eukaryota > Metazoa > Arthropoda > Insecta > Lepidoptera > Lasiocampidae > Dendrolimus > Dendrolimus kikuchii. The sequence continues at coordinate 1,311,737 of CM034410.1, read as the reverse complement.
ATCTACCGGGTCCAATCGTGAATCTAAACCATTCCGGGATCCACTTGAACATATAAAAAAATAATTTCACCTCAGTCCTGGAGCCCGATTGCAGCGCCATCTACCTGGTTCAAATTTAAATCTAAACCATCCCGGCACCCACTTGAACACACACAAAAATAATTCACCTAAATCAGAGAAATGAAAATCGAGTTTAAATGCAGTCACCATTGTTGAATCGGCCGGGAGAGATCATAACAAATGAATGGCTACATTGATGTTGTGACTGATGTTTTTTTAATAACATTTTTTTTATTGATGATTATTATATTTTAATACTTATTATCCTATTCCCGACGAAGATTTCTTTTATTGATGATTATTATATTTTAATACTTATTATCCTATTCCCGACGAAGACAATTCCAAAAACACAAAAATCATAAAAATTGATCCAGCCGTTTTCGAGTTATAAATAGTGTAACTAACACTATTTTGTTTTATATACATAAATTATCATTTATTATTATTATTTATATAATTCATTTGATAAATTTCAGAACAATGGGCTACGCTTGCAGTCCCGACACCCGTGGAAAGTACTTCCTTCAGACGGGCAGTGACTACCCCTACGGCTTAGGAGCTAAGGGGGCGTCGTTTGTAAACAACGAGGGCATAGTCAGAACTTTAGGAGCGTTTGGCACCTCTTTATTTAAACCGTAAAGAGAAAAAAATTCTCGTTGAATATTTGACACTATGAGTGGAACCAAAGAACCAAATTTTAGAAATAATATATTTTAATTTTTTATTATACTAGTTGTTGATGGCGAGTTCTTTGGATTTTTTATTTCTAAATAAAATACAAACGCAACTGTAAAGTTGAAACATGTAGGTCGTATTTTATTTCTTACCAAAAGCCTGAAAAAAAATCATATATCTAACGCCAGGTACGCATTGAGCCAAGGATCGATTTGTCATTCACTGGCCCAATGTGTACGCAGCATAACTCGAGACCTATGTAGAGTTGCCAGATGTCCGGTCAAGAAAATCCTGTTAAACCAGACAAAAGATTGATTAAAGCAAATTCGAAAGAATGGTCACACGTGTCGTTCGACACGCCGCCACTCCGAATTATGCGTTTTCTTTAATATAACTGCTAGTTAAACTGAATTCAAAGACTATTAAAATCTATGGCCCCCCAGTACCAAGAATATATATAAAAGTAGATTGGCTCTTAACTTAGCATTCAATGCAAATTTAGTATCTAAGAAATTAGTTTTCAGTAAATTTGAATGAATGAATGTAAACTCTTTATTGTTTACCATAATTGAAACCTAGACAATCTAATAAGAATATATTTCCATTGGACCATGGGCCGCCTTATCGCTTATAGCGATCTCTTCCAGGCAACCCGGTGTCCAAGGACAGATTACGTTTTAGTAGGGATACCTATTTTTTTCTCGTAATAAATATAGCCTATGTTACTCAGGGATAATGTAGCATTTTAATGGTCGACTGGGCGTAACTATGTTCTAAATATCAGCCTTTCCAACACAAACAAAAGCGCAGGGTCGACAGGGAGGACGGGGTTTTTAGTGGGTATTGGGGTTGCTCGCTCGTGTAGCAACGCTTGGAGTCTTCCACACTATTCTGTGACGTCGATCGCGGACGGAGCACTGCCAAGAGCATACTATTGCTGCAGTGTTATCGCCCCCGACCGACGCGTGTCGTACCCCTAGCAACGGCCCAGTTTGTGCGTAAATCGGTTAAGCATTTTTCCTCGCCTCAAAAAAAAAAAAAGCATTCTAATGGTCAGCGCACCCGACACGGCGTTTCACATGCTAGTCGAGTGCGCGGCATGGGCGCCGCAGCGTTTCGAACTCGAGACACAAGTAGGAGCGATCGACTCGCTCTGCAGTCTGGTGAAAGCCATGCTGCATAGCAGCGATACCTGGGGGGCGGCGGTTACTTTTTGCGAGACGGTAATATCTCTCAGAGAGGCCGCCGAACGAGATAGGGAGAGGAGTATTATTGCGCGTACTAATGCGACTCCACGCTGACGCCGGCGGTTGGCTGGCATCCAAAAAAAGGCATTCTAATGGTCACAGGGAGCATCTAGGGAGCAGAGGAGTCTTCAACCCCTGTTGACGAAGTGAGCTTGCCTCTCCCGGGGCACTCTCAAGCACTGATGCTCTAGGATCAGCGTGGGCGTAACTACGTCTTAAGTCTCACGCTCTTCCTGCCATAAGCGCGGGGCACATGGGAGGAGGGTGGTTTTTTTTTATTGCAGGAGATCAGCAGACAGGCAGACTTGAGTCTCCACACAAGCCGGTCGATTCGTGTTTGGATTGCCCCAAAGGTGCTACAAATGCGCTCCATAAGGGAGACCTGGAACCTGGTCACTAATGCCGGAACAAAAGACAAGGTTGTTATGGCGACATACTTTAGAGCCAAGGGTGGTAGCCACTCCAGTCGGGCAAATGCCCTCACCTGGCTGTGGGCGTTAAGTCGCCTCTTACGACAGGCCGCCCGGCCGCTGAAATTGTAAGCTTTCTCCGTTCATGCACGGAGGAGGGTGGTTTTAGTGGAGTATTGAGTAGTCGACTCTACACAAGCCGGCGATTTGACTCTGGTGCCCATTCGTGGTGTCACCTCTCCGTCGCTTTGGTCTAGTCCCTAGTAAAGGACCCAGTAGTGTGCGAAATGCATTTCCCCCGCCTCAAAAAAAAGCATTCTAATGATGAGAATTTTTTGAAATCGGTCCAGTAGTTTTTAAGTTTATTCGTTTTTTTTATTGCAGGAGTTCAGCAAACAGGTAGACGGCCCACTTGATGGATAGCGGTTATCATCGCCTATTGACATTTACAACACCAAAGGTAGTACAAATACGCTGCTGCTCTCTTAAGGGAGCCTGGAACCTGGTCACTAATGCCGGAACACAACTCAAGGTTGTTCTGGCGACACACTTTAGACCAGGGGTGGTAGCCATCCAGTCAGGCAAATGCCTTACCACCTGGCATTACAAACATACAATGTTTTCCTCTTTATAATGTTAGTATAGATTCATTTATATTATATTTTTTCTGTTATCTGTGGCGGTTTACGAATAGCTCAACTTTACCTATCACTGTACCTTAGTTTTTAAGATTACAACAGTTATCTCCCAAAACAAAATAATTTTTTTTAAAATACCCTGAATCTGTTCGCTGAATTAGGCCCTTGTTCTTTTCTCCTTTTTAAATTCATTGTACAATCTCAACCCCTGTACAGATTTATTATATTACTACTTACTAGCTGTGGAATAGTTAAAAAAAACCCCCGATTTTGAAATATTCTTCATTGATGCTCCGCTCCGATTTGTCTTAGCGTGATGATATATAGCCTATAGCCTTCCTCGATAAATGGGCTATCCAACACTGAAAGAATTTTTCAAATCAGACCAGTAGTTCCTGAGATTAGCGCGTTCAAGCAAACAAACAAACAAAGTCTTCAGCTTTATATATTAGTATATTTTTTATTTTTTTATTGCAGAAGTGCAGCAGATAGACAGACGGTCCACTTTATAGAAAGCGGTTACTATCGCCTATAGACATTTACAACACCAAAGGCGGTACAAATGCGCTGCTGCTTTCTTAAGGGAGCCTGGAACCGGGTCACTAATGCCGGAACACAACTCAAGGTTGTTATGGCGACATGCTTTAGACCAGGGGTGGTAGCCATCCAGTCGAGCAAATGCCCTACCACCTGGCTGATATTATGATTAGTATAAGATAATGACAATTCATAAACATCCCACTGTTGAGCTGGGGCTTACCATTTATAGGGGAATTATTAGCGCGTAACGAGTTCAAGCAAACAAACTCTTCAGCTTTATATATTAGTATAGAATACATAGATTTAAGGGTAATAAAATCACATTTTATAAACAAAGCATTTTATTTTAATTATATTTAATTTTAACCTCGTGGATGAAGCCAAGATGCGCGGCTGGCGGTCACTTGACTTGACAACAACACAATAATTAATAGATAATTAAAAATGTCAAAATCACTTGCAAACACTGTTGTACTTTGGGCGCGTTCCTCTTGTAACTCACAGCGCCCAAAATGCTCCTCCAGCCTTTCCACAAAGCGACCACGGTCGCTATGGTCGCCGCGAAAACGTCACTAATGACATCATTCTTTTCGATCGATCGAGTTATTGTTAACAACGTTCACAAGTGATTGTATATAAAAAAAGGTTTAAATAAGAAAATTCAAAAGTCTATTTAAAGGGGGAAAAATATCAACGACTGTTCCAAAATAAACAACTTAAATAAAATTGACAAACTTATTTAATAAAATTAAAGAATAATAAAAAATAAAAGACATGTTGTAAATTTAAAAAAATCGTGATTTTAAATCAGCGACAAATAACTTCATTATATTCAATAATAATTATTTATTATTACAATGATAATAAAACTTAAGTTCTAATACAAAATAATTATATTCTAGCGCGTGTAAGAAATATATTAATAATAATTAATTATCAATTAATAAAATTGTACAATATCAGTATAATTTTAACTTATGTTCATGGATAAGTTTTAATTTTACGAAAAAAAAACTACGATATTTACACAGTTAATGAGAAAATTACGTTAAAAATAACCGTTATTTTTAAACTGCTAAGGTGTCTATATTCGAACTAGCCGATACCCGTCCGCTTCGTGTGCGGTAAAATCCGTTCTTAGCTGACCTCTACTTGGCGAATGGAAGGTCCATGCCAATTTTCAAGTCAAAAAAGGTATTATAGTTCCCGAGATATCGTGATGAGTAACTAACTATATACGTGGATTTCAATTATATATATATATAAAAGAAAGTCGTGTTAGTTACACTATTTATAACTCAAAAACGGCTGTACCGATTTGGCTGAAAATTGGTGGGGAAGTAGCTTTTTATCCCGTTGGAACCGGTAGGTGGCGCTGAGATCGGGTTCTAGAATCCTCCTAATCACCTGGAGCGATTTTGATGATTTCGTTTTTGTGTGTTTGAGTGGGTGCTCCGCGGATGGTTTAAATCCACAATTGGAACCGGTAGGTGGCGCTGGGATCGGGTCCTAGATTTTTATTTTTTCAGAGCAGGACAAAGTCTGCCGAGGCCGGTAGTAAATATATATATATATAAAATGAAGAACTAAAATTTAGAACCCGATTCCAGCGCCACCTACCGGGTCCAAATGTAAGCTATCCTATCTTTCAAGTCGGATCAAACTGCACACGGTGTGCAAATTTGATTAAAATCGGTCAAGTAGTTTAGGAGTCCATCGCGGACAAACAACGTGACACGTAATTTATATATATTAAGACATATATATAGATAACAAAACATGTAAATAGCACATATCAATACGGTGCTAACTTTTAACACCAGATTTTTTAAATCTACAGACAAACACATATTATATGTTCCCAAGTATATAACGTTTGTTTAGTCGGTGAAATACAACGTACAACTATGAGACTGATCGCAGTAACACTCAGACTAGAGTAAACATCGATTATGCTTTATATGTAGTCGTAAACCACTAGACCGCGAGGCCCGTAAGTATGAAACGTCAAAAATAATAATATTTGACGGTAGTCTGTCCACACAAATGATTCGTAAAATTAAAACTACCCACAAAAACGTACACGTATGTATAAAGAGAATCTTAATTGAAAACAGGACATAGACTAATAAAAAAAAAAATGAAAAATACACTCTGTGTCACAATAAATCTAGCGTTTGAAACTAGATTTTTTAAAAAATATTATTTAATTTGTGAACGATCTGGAATGTCCGGTATTTATAATTATTATTTATATAAAACACGGTATATGCATTGCAGTGATTATACAACTATTTTATTTTTTATTCATTTATATTATTAATAATAAAATTCGTCATAGCGCGTCATAGCATTGAGGGCAGATGATTTACTATAATATATTTTAAAATATTTCCACGTGAATTACGTAGTTTTACAAGACTTGGAAATAAATCTACGACGTACATACCAAATACTGTTGCGTATTTATGTCTTGCAATTTAGATAAAAAATAAAATTGAATCATTCAATGTCATTGAACGTCGCACTTTCCTCTCGTTTTGTGCCTTTCAACGAAAGCGGTTGGACCATGTAACTCGCCTATTCATAAACGAAATTTTTAGTATTAACGCCATCTATCATCAAAATTAAGTAAACTACATGAAGGAACTTAGCACAGACGCTAGATGGCGTCACAATTTTCCCTTGTCAAACAAATTTTGGTCGTTTGTCAAATATCCAATGGTATATATACATAGTGGAGGCAGAATAAACATCGCTGAAAGACGAGAAAAGTATTGATAAACAAAATTATTTTTCTAGTAGTGAAATTGGACATTTTTGTTTATTTAACAATCTGTCTTTAACAGACGAGCGTGCATGACAAGAGTTATGAATGTCAAAGAAGCAAGTGAGGTGTGTAAGAATAAGCCTGAATGGCGCTCTGTTGTTCGTGCCTACCCCGCCCGGGAACTGGCGTGAAGTTATGTATGTATGTATGTCTTTATAATATAACATTATTGCAATTGAAACCTACAATGGTTGCTAGTCGAAAATTTCGGCCACGAAAGAAGAATCGAGAATTACAATCTTGAAAGAGGAATCGAAAGTTTTTATTATTTTCATTATTGCAGGAGTTCAGCAGACAGGCAGACGGCCCACTTGATGGAAAGCGGTTACCATCGCCTATCGACATTTGCAACACCGAAGGTGCTACAAATGCGCTGCTGCCCTCTTAAGGGAGACTGGAACCTGGTCACTAACGCCGGAACACAACTCAAGGTTGCTATGAGGGCATAATCTAGACCAGGGGTCGTAGTCATCCAGTCGAGCAAACACCCTACCACCTGGCTGCGGGTTGTTTTGTCGCCTCTTACGACAGGCCGCCCCAACGCAGGAAATTGTATTCATCCAATCATGGCATGCAATAATTTCAAAATATATTACAGCAGCCATCCACGCTCAAAATTTGTCACATAATATAATATTCATAATACAATTCTTGACGTAATCATATAAAACTCGATTTTCATATATTCAGAAGAGAAAATATCATAAAACGTTGAAAATGCTCAACTGGCCTTATTACAAGTGCTTTATATATATCTAAACATTGACCAACTAAGCTCCTATCATTCTTAATTTAGCTCATTTCAAAGGATTCATCATACTTTAGGTAAACCTATGACAATACTAAAAATATACGATTCAAAAAATAAAACAGCATACATAAAGAGGCAAAATTAAAAAAAAATCTTAATAGAGGTATAATACTATCTTAAGTTTCCGCGACTTGTATACATAATAAGTAGTGAGTGGCCGAAACGTCGGAATAACAAGAATCAAATAAATTACCGCGCTTAAAACCCGTTAAAACGTAGTTCTATTATTAATAGAGTTATATTAAGCAAGGCCGTGAAACAAGAATATATTGTTGCAATGATAACTACTAAAAATGCGACTCAAAAAAATCCTAGATTTTGCTTAATTAAATAGCGGCCAAGTCAATCTTCTCTCTGTTCTGACTTTTTTTTAAATTTCAAACATAATTATTAAATAAAATTTCATTACGATTTATTACAAGGTAACATTTTGAAATAGTCATTACAAAAAAAAATATCAAAGTATGATAAAATCCTTTAAAAATAATAATCAATCAATATAGCCAAAAAGCCACCATACTATCATAATTTTTTTATATGAAATAATACACTGCGAGACGTTATAGTTCCCGGCACGGATCTTGAGTGTTCGGCGGAATGGTCGAGATGGCGTTGCACATTGATCGTCGCCAATATTTTGACGTTATATTTTTATCCCATTACTCGAATACATCATACTTCAGAAAAATCCGAATTTCACCATGAGCCAAGGGCACCGCTCAAGAATCGTGCCGGGGATTATATGTAAGCGTTCTATATCTCGCTACAAGGCCCTCCCGTCAGCTGATCACAATGGATATGTTCACCAAAATGAATTACATATAATAAAATATTACAATAAGTTTAGCTTTATTAATTGTAAATGATTTATTGCAAAATAAAAAAGGTCATACATACAAAGAAATAGAAGTCAATACTTACTACTTTTTACACGCACGGTGGCGTGTATTTTTAAGAGCGTGAAATTCTTATGACCCCAAAAGCAATGTATTAATTACAGTCAATTAAGTAAAAAATGTTATTAGAAATATTAAATACAACCCGTGCCCTACTTCGTTGGGCGTCATTAAAAAATTCACCTTCCCACATGCACGCATGTCAAGGTTTAATTAAGCTTTGTAACTAGGGGTGTGCGGATAATTCGAACTTACGAATTATTCGATCCGATCCGAATAGTAATATTCGATTCGAAACTCGAATAGAATAATTCGAAAATTCGAATTATACCAAGGTTCCCGAACAATTCGAAAAACTTCGAATAATTCGAGAAACTTCGAATTTTTTCCCAATTATTCGCGAATTATTATATTATTCGCAAATTTTCGAGTATTTTAAAACATTGCACCTTTTACTTATAGATTTTTTTCAAACGGATATTAATAATTACAAAAACCAAAATGAATTGAAAAGATCTCTTGCCAATATTAGTATCTAGATTTTTTATGTTACTGGCAGAAATTAACATATATGGAAATTGAGCAATTATTTTCTCCGGGTAATTGATTTTTAATCAAAAAGTATATTATTCGTAAGTAGAATATTTTGATACACCATGTAATGGAATTCAAATTGAAAACAACAGAAAATCCAGTGATATTTCGATAATTCGCGAATTGTTCGAATTATTCGTCGAATTTCGAATGATTCGATTCGATTCGAGCTATATTCGCACACCCCTATTTCTAACCTTTAATTAATTCATAAAAGCGAAGAGTTTTTGACGGGAACTGAAAGGGGATGTTGTGCTGTGCAGTTTTATTTTCTAAAAATGTGTAAAATCACTCTAAAATGAACAATAGTTGTAGGATATTTATAGTTTTTGAATAGTAATTATGTGTTTTTGTGAGAAATGTTAACTGTATAGTCAAATGTGGCCTTTCGAGTTTTCACAAGAACTCCGTTCAATGGTGTGGATTGTAGCCTACAACACAACTGCGCCTGGCTTAAAGGCCTAGTTGCCAAGCCCTAAACATAAAAAAAAATACATAAACGCAGAAAACACTCCCAGTGCCTCGTACGAGGATGTGCGCAATCCCTGCGTGGAACGTTATTGCTATAAAATATTTGACAGGCGTTTTCCGTGCCCGTTTCGCTGAGCGTAAAACATTTTTACTTTTGTTATTTATTAATCACAATCAAACGCCTATGTAACTCGGGTTAATGTAGCTGTCTACCGGCGAAAGAGTTTTCAAAATTGGATCAGTATTACCGGAGATTACTCCGAACATCCAAACTCACAAACTTCTCCGCTTTATTATATTAGTATAGATACGCATTTCGGTGAATATATCCATCATGATCTAATGATTAGTATATTATGCCTTGCAAGTCGTATATTTTAATAATAACCATACATAACTATACCTAAATAGCACCTAACTGGTGAAATATTATTTTATCATTGTAACACGTCATAATTATCTGTCAATCGTTTCTTAAACTTCTATACCATGGAAATATATCTTCTTATTGGTGACTATTATTTTTAAGAAAATAAGAGACAATGTATATATTACTTATGATACTATCTAACGCCATCTACTGAAGTTTATGATGACTAACAGAAAGCTTCTGCTAACTGTACAAAATGTTTTCAAAATCAGTCGCATGAATATTAGAAATATTCATTTTTATATATAGACTTTATATACCGGTCTGGAGGTGATATCAGTTAAACCCAGACTGGATTGTCAATTCAATCATTTAAGTGTAAATTAATTATTTTTACAATCAAAAGAACTAATATTTGAATTATTTAATGTACTAGCAACACTTACCTTCAGATTAAAATTGAAAAAAAAAAATTGTTTCTGGATACTCAGATTAGTTAGCGAAATATAAAACAGCATGAACTTTAGTAAAATAAATTCGATACTTTAAATATGAAACCATAAATAAATGGTCACAAATAAAAAGATATACTATGATCAACGATTTCTTTAGTCCCGCGCTACATTGTTATGATTTTGATAGAAAACAAACATAGAGAGAAATACAAACCACAAACGACTCCAATAAACCTAGAAAAACCGGTGGTTTCATTCGTGTGACATGTTATAAAGCTACTCCATATCCAAATTAAAAAAAAAAACTTATAATTCAACTGAAAATAGCTTTAAAGTGGTCCGTAGATGTGCGAGCAACTCGCACTTATAGCTCGGCGAATTACACGCCCGTGTGTCACCGTAAGTATACGAACTATCGCAGACGGAAAAAGTTCGTCGAGCTTTAAGCACTCGCTCGCATATCTATCACCCGTTTAAGAGCTAAGTATTTGATTTTAATATTAAATTCACAAACACTTGATTGATCTGTCACCCCTTCAGTGTTGCCATTTGAGAACCACCCTAAAAGCGGTGAAATACACGAATATACTTTATTTAAATTATTTGTATAAAATTATTTTCAGTCAAATTCAACAAACCCGAAACCATGCCATTTTTAATTTTACACGAACACATATCATAAATATTTTTTTTTACTATGGCAACATTTATACCTACGAAGCTGGTATGCTAATCGGATGTATAGATTGCTTAAGCTTAATAAAAAAAAAACAAAAAAAAATATTTTTTTTACAATACAGTATTTCTGGCTCGACAATTCGTTCATTCTAATATCTAAAACATTTATTTATCAAAAAAAAAAAATGTATTCACGGATAAATATTCTCTTAAATATTACAACACTCAGCAATGCAAAGCTACTTTCGAGAATGGACAAATATCGAGCCTAAAAATCTTAGATTTTTATTTACAACTTTTCTCAACAGTGTTGCCATGACACCTTCTTTCATATCGGTACGTATACTTAGTTGTATTCATACATTTTTGACATTAGAATATACATTCCAAATCTCTCGTAAGAATCCACAATTCAACCTTTCACGTCATAAATGTTTAAAAGAAAAATATATAAATAAAAACCTAACACGCCTTCGACTTCACAACGTCGAATAAAGAATTAATTTAAAAAAAAATTAACTCGTCTCACATATGGATATTTAAAATGAACTTATTTTAAATAATATTCGCAGTGGTGTCGCTTATATGCTATACTAAAGTATGTACTAAATATACATACAAGTATACAAATAAATAGTGTCCGCCATTTTGGCTGTTGCGCATTTGAAAATGGAACGTACCGATTGCGACGCCATTTGCAATGCGGAGCTCTCCAAGATGGCGGGTGCCGGGTGACGCGTTAAGGCTGCGTGCTCTGCTGCTGGATCTCTATCTTTTCCACTGTCATGTCGGGATTCATCGCTGTTGCTTCCTGCATATTGAAAGAGAGGACATTATTCGCAAATAATTTATATTCAAAATTCAAATGTTTTTATTCAAAATAAGTTCCACTGGAGAATACTTTTTGAAGGTCATAGATGTAAGTTAAAATTTAATTTTACTTCCTATTCTATGTACACCGCTTCGCAACGTGTTATTGCTCTTAAGGTGAAGAAGCGGCAAGAAAGTCCTCAGCGACACGTTCGGCTAAAAATTCTTTTTCCTTGTATTCTTTTTACTCTATTTATATCTCAAGTTCTTTTCTTTATAAATTGTATACAGAAGTATGTTACAGAATTACTTTTTGAAGAATTAATGGAGTTGTAGCAAACAGTGCATACTCAATATATAACGGCGGTTTATTAACGCTCGAAAACAGACCAAATATGTTGGGTATGTGTCTTTTTTTTATTTTTTTATTGCAGGAGTTCAGCAGACAGGCAGACGGCCCACTTGATGGAAAGCGGTTAACATCGCCTATGGACATTTGCAACAGCAAAGGGGCTACAAATGCGCTGTTGCCCTCTTAAGAGAGACTGGAACCTGGTTACTAATGCCGGAACACAACTCAAGGTTGTTATGGCGACACACTTTAAACCAGGGGTGGTAGCCGTCCAGTCGGGCAAATGCCCTACCACCTGGCTGAATGTCTACACTGTTTCCAAGCGTTTATTTAACTTTTGACGTTTGCACGTCTATCAAGTTACACATTTCTTGACAGCAAAGCCCACATGAAACAAATAACATATTTTCCTACTTTATTGTTGTGGGTGACCATCGGTACTATACGTAAATAAATCGAAAGTAATCGATTTGGAAATAAAAAAATGTTCTACTTTAATACATTTTTTTTTTGTTTTATTACAAAAATAGCTTATTTAATATATGTAAAATATGTTAATTGAAATGTGAGTATATTTATTACACGATATAGTATTTTTAGCAAAAACATATAGATAAGTTAAATTGATTAATAGTACATTATGGTACTAGTGTGTAACATTGGTGATTACCGCCGAGGCGCCATTGAGACTCGAGCCGTAGGCGAGGGTCTTAAGAGAGCCGAGGACGGTAATCATCAATACACACGTGTATCATACGACGTTTTTCAACACACTTGTGAATAAAATAACAACAAAAACTCATTTTATTTAGTAGATAAAAAAAAGTTATATATGAGTGAAAGTTTTATTTATTAAACACGTACGAGTTAAAATTATCTATTTAAATAAGAAGTTGCATGAAATGAGCAAGCAATAGGAACATTAATTTATTTGTTCTATAGAACACGATCTTTTTTTTTTTAATAAAAACTTTTTTAAGAACAAAGCAACTCAACCAATAAAATTTAAAAAAAAAAATCTATAACTCACTAGGGAGTTATAATGTTTTTTACTCACAGTTTGATAATGGGTGTCATTCTGTGCCTAATTGCGGTGACCATAGAGCCACTTTATGAGCAAGTGTGTTGAAAAACTTATTATTAAATGCAATCGTTTTTTTTCTAATAACACGAATCGGTAACGCATTAGGACATTACTAATTGATCCGTCATCGAGCTGTCAAAAGTAAAATAAATGCTTGGAAAGGACATAATACTGTGTGATATTGTGAACGAGGAGTTAGATTGCTCAGATATATGAAGATCATGAAATCTATCGATCTATCTAAACAAATATCTAAGTCATCAGTTGTTAGTGAAGTTATTAATAAGCTTCAAAAGGAATTTAATGTTTATATTGATCGCCTCTGTGGTTGAGCGGGATAAGCCTTTGCCGGCGTACCTCACTGCAACGTAGAGGCTCCGGGTTCGATTCCTGGTATAGTAAATTTCGGAAACGTATTTTCTCCGTTATTTACTATGGTCTGGATGTCTGGGATCGGCCCCAGAGTAGTCCGTTGTATATTTTACCCATAACACAAGCGTAACTTGCTTAATTTGGGGATATACAATGTGTGTGTTTGTCTGCCGATTATTATTATTATATAATATATTCAGATTCAATCATCTAGTTGTGTTTAGTTTTCCCGTTAGAAGTGTCACAGTATTAGATAGATTGAATAATTAATTTTGGCGTAGTGTAACTTGCTATTTATGTCTCTTTCTGTTCTTTTTCTAGATCATAAGTTGTATATATTTGGTTTGGATTTATTATTAGCTACTGTTAGGCCTTAAATTTATGCTAATACTGTAGGATGCAGTTTAATAATAAATAAATAAAAATGGCAGGTTAAGCTCGCTTTTATAAATTCCCACAATTCTAGTTTTTTTTTTTATTGCCGTAGATCAGCAAACAGGCAGACGGCCCACTTGATGGAAAGCAGTTACCATCGCCTATGGACATTTGCAACACCAAAGTTGCTACAAATGCGCTGCTACTCTCTTAAGGGGATCTGGAACCTGGTCACTAATGCCGGAACACAACTCAAGGTTGTTATGGCGACATACTTTAGACCAGGGGTGGTAGCCATCCAGTCGGGCAAATGCCCTACCACCTATAGTTTCATAAACTCTTGTGTATAGCATTAAATAATAAAATTCGTAAATAAAGAACATTTATAAGAAATAATGTTAGTCTCTAGGAATGTCCCGACTAGGTGGAGGAGCGAGATGGAATGCTCCACCGTCTCAAAGGAAGATCTTCCAGCGAAGCTGTTGTCACGCCTCGCACCCTAGGCCCATCTATTATTGTTGGAAATTTGTATATATTCTTTGTACGTTTCGGGAATCGTTTGCGACCTCAATTATTGCACAGCGCCATCTACTGGCTTGTAAGTACTCAAACCTACGCGCACTACCATCGCATTGCATTACACGCACACTCCACAAACAAACCATAGCACACAAAGAGCCTAAAAATTAATAACCCAGGCACAGAGAAGAAAGAAACAACACACATGGCACTAGATAGGACTATATATAAGTATAGATATAAGGCCAACACTGCACATGCACTTCCTCACAACACCAGCATGTAACAGATACACTCTACATTAGTATAAGTTTAGTATTAAAATTAGAATAAATTAATATAATAAGCTATTCTTAAGGTACACCACAACATAAAAATCACTAAATGAATGTTACACGCAGTAACAAAAATAAACAATAAGCGTGTATGGAGTCTAAAATTTTTCATAGAAATTAAGTAGTAAAAGAGGGTACGGAACCCGAGTCCGTAGATAACAATCAAATATTTTTATTTATTTATGTGCCAGAATCGTATCTCCTTAAAAACACGGAACCCGCCACAATATGGCATAGTATGTTCTTCAGACATGCTTTTTAATAGTAAAAAGGTGACATTTATTACATGCCTTTTGCCTAATGCTAACAGATAGGCAGATTAATGTTTAAAAATCGAATATCCATGAATACATGACACTGGTTAGATACAAAAATAGTGCGAAGCCATATGAAGAAAGAAGAAGTGTTCGTCTCTGACCTGTATCGCCTCGGCGAGCGCGCGGTCGTGGTCGATGGGGTCCCCGTCGGACTGGATGGTGATTTTCTGCTCCACGCGCGTCTCCACCACGCCGTTGCGCTCCGTCTTGTACTACAGTTTTATTTATTTTAGCATCAAATAGATCATATACATATATGATATATATATATATATATATATATATATATATATATATATATACCGAAGTAAGAAAGAGAGTTGGTCTGAAAGAGAGTGTCGGGGTGAAGGTAAGGAAAGGAATGCATGATGAAAGAACGACTAAACAGATATACAATGCAAAAGTGGATGGATGCAGAAGTCGTGGAAGGCCACGACACACCTTCCATGATCAAATTGATCGTGTACTAGCGGAGGGTGATGTCAGGAGCCTTAAGAACAGACGAGTGTGCATGACAAGAGTTATGAATGTCAAAGAGACAAGTGAGGTGTGTAAGAATAAGCCTAAATGGTACTCTGTTGTTCGTGCCTACCCCGCAAGGGAACTGGCGTGAAGTTATGTATGTATGTATATATATATATATATTTTTATTGCATGAGATCAGCAGACAGGCAGACGGCCCACTTGATGGAAAGCGGTTACAATCGCCTATGGACATTTGCAACAGCAAAGTTGCTACAAATGCGCTGCTGCTCTCTTAAGGCAGACTGGAACCTGATCACTAATGCCGGAACACAACTCAAGGTTGTTATGGCGACATACTCTAGACTAGGGGTGGTAGCCATCCAGTCGGGCAAATGCCCTACCACCTGACTGTGGGTTGTTTAGTCGCCTCTTACGACAGGCCGCCCCAACGCAGGAAATTGTATTTTTTCTCCGTTCCTGCACGGATAGAAATATATATATATATATATATATATTATATCCAACAGTAATTTATAAAAATAAATGCTAAAAGTGCTTAGAACAATGGAAATGCACATTACACGACTTGAAATTTCTCCTATACCGTCCTATTTAAAATAGATTTTATTGGTCTTATTTGTAAAGGTCCATTTACATGACGCGAAATTATGTTTTTCCTTTCCCCGTTTCAAGTGATTTGGATTTATTATGTTTTCCATTTTTAAAAATATACTATACCTACAAAAGAGGGTATATAACAGAGTTTCTAAGTAAACACTGCGCCAGATATTTCGGACCAGGAGATACCGAAAACGCAATTTTTTGAATTGTTATCGGTCTGTCTGTCTGTCTGGATGTTCCGGCTAATCTCTGAAACGGCCAGACCGATTTTGACGAAGCTTTCGCTGGCAGATAGCTCATGTTACAAGGGGTAACTTAGGCTACTTTTAAAATTAGGGTTCCGCGAAAGAAATCCCAAATTGCGTATAACAAAACTAGGAATGTATTTTAATACTAGCTGCGCCCCGCGGTTTCATCCGCGTGGTGATGAAAAATCGTTATAGTTTGGATAATTCATACTATATCTTTATACATTATAGCCGATGTGTTATTCTAATGTCTCACTACACTCACTAGAAGAAAAATGTTCTTAAGTCCCTAGCATATGGAATTCTCATTCTGTAGACAATTAAAGTCATATGAATGTTTAATAAGTCGCTTGACTAAAAATTTTGGGACTACCTCCAAATGTTTGTTGTAATTTTTATTTGTATTGTAGAACATTTAATTTGTTACATAAATTTAGTCATTAAGTCACTGGAAGCGACTAACACCTAAGGATACAGGCTTGGCCTAGTCTTGGTGTTAGTATCCAGTCTTACTTTTAAGACAAAACTTTATTATATCTTTGGTGACAATAAACTCTTTCATTATTATTATAACGTGTAAGCTATATTGTTGTAAAGTTTCATCAAAATCCGTTCAGTAGTTTTTGCGTGAGAGAGTAACAAACATACACCCATACAAACCTTCGCGTTTATAATATTAGTTAAGATGGACGGATTAAAGCACGATAAACGCATACATACAGTGATAGTTTCGACGGTTCTGGTCTTGGAGCTGATGGTCTGCGACGACACCACCTCCCCGTCCGGCCCCACCTCTTCCTCCCCGGTCACGGTCTCCACACCCACGCTCCCCTGGGGACCGGTACTCGTCTGCAATATCAAATTCATATAATTATAGTACCAACTAGAGTTTTGCTCCGCGGCTACGTCAAACCCTAGGCAGTAGTTTTTATTTTACTTACATAAAAACCATTGTATATAATATAAAAACAGTGTAAACTCTATATAACGACACGGAAGGTACTGTGCAGTTTATGGCGTTATAGAGAGCTGTCGTTAAATGGAGAGAAGTCTGTTATTTTTATCTGACGTCTTTTGCTGCACCAGTAATTGTGTTGTATTTTTTTACTTATTTTATTCATATATTGAGATATTGAGGCATCTTGGTGATAAAAAAAGTGCTTAGAAATTTCGGTATGCATGATGCCGACAGTCGAGTTTATTACGGGCTAGGATAGTAAAGCGGTAAAATAACTTACACAGCTGAGCAGTTTTTGATAATTTTGGCAACTTAAAAGGTACTTTTTATTACTTAATTGTTGTCGTTATTGAGAGTGGGTGTAATGCTATATAGAGTGTATCATTGTAAGGAAGACAAGCTTTTTTTTTTTGAGGCGAGGGAAAATGCTTAACCGATTTACGCACAAACTGGGTCGTTGCTAGGGGAACGACACGCGTCGGTCGGGGGCGATAACTCTGCAGCAATAGTATGCTCTTGGCGGTGCTCCGTCCGCGATCGACGTCACAGAATAGTGTGGAAGACTCCGAGCGTTGCTGCACGGGCGAGCAACCCCAATACCCACTAAAAACCCCCTCCTCCCTGACGACCCTGCGCTTTGTATGTGTTGGAAAGGCTGAGATTTAGAACATAGTTACGCCCAGTCGATCCAGCGCAATAAAGTGCCTGGAGTGTGCCCTGGGAGAACACACCCCACTTCGTTGTGCGGGGGTAGAAGGTCCTTTGCTCTCCTAGCAAGCTAAAGGCCCCCCGCGGTAAGGAAGACAAGCAAAGTCAAGTGATTTCGACGCTTAAGGAAGTTTGTCGTTAAATCGAGTGACGTTACAAGGAGTTTACAGTGTAATAATAACAAAGAAACTAAGTCCATATAATCTAGACAACTGCCCAGCAAAACATAGAGGTGAGTCGAAGCCAACCTGATTTGAAGTAATATAATAAGTAACACTCCCGAGAATATTCCCGCGGGTTTCCCAAAATATAAAGCATCGCACCACTTAAAGCTATCGTTTTGGTGAAATCGTATCGAAGTCAGATAATATTTATGCAATCTAACTAATTTGTACCATACCCGGGAGAATTCCCGCGAGATTTCCGGGATAAAAAATATAACACATTTTATTACATAAAATTTGCAATCGATCAGTGAAAACCGTATTAGAAATCGTTTTTTTTTTAATCTGGCCATTTTATAAATTCGCAGAAAATATCACGGGATAAAAAGTAGGGCCGATTTTAAGCTTCAAAATTTGCTGTCGATCAGCGAAAACCGCATCGAAATCGGCCCATTAGTTTTTACGTGAATCCCGAACAAACAGACAAGAAATAAAAAAAGCATCATTTATAGTCTATTCTAGTTGTTTTTTTTTTAATGGCTTCAATGTACACACACGGCATGTTTAGAATTCTATAACGTTATTGATAGATTCATATATTCACGGTATAATTAAATAAATATTATTTTAATTATATAACGGGCATTTAATGAAATTATTTTTAATTTTTTAATGCACGAATTCAGCAAACAGGCAGACGGCCCGTGGTGACGCCATCTAGCGATGTTGGATAAATCGCAGATAACTTCACTTCATACGTCGTTGCGGCCGCCCACTCGCCAGAAGGTGGTGCCTAGACTTTTTGAATTTGAATTCGTTACATACGCTTACGTGTCGTCGTTGGTCGCTGCTGTACTAGTTGAGCAGGCGCACGTTAATAAATAATAATATTTAAACCTTATCAAATAACTTCTCTCTGGTACTTAATAAATCGGCCCCTTAATCAAACACACAAAGACTGATATGTGTTGCATCAAGTGGAAGAACTGGAATTTGGTTATAAGCCGGCCGGCTTCCCCTCGTGTCTGGTGTCGTGGCGAAGAAGGTGTGGTGAACTTATGGTGATCACTGATCTGACAACGTACTTCTAATAAGGTGAGTGGGCATATTTTTTAGCCGCTCCAGTGGTTGTCGTATGAGTTATTGTCTTGATTGCCCGGCATCGCATACTTTGGTTTATATCACCGTACTTTAATTTTGGGCTGAACGTTGGTTCATCATAGCCCGCATACTACGTGTTAGGGCTATTTACATGCCTTAACAGCCCGCCTGATGGAAAGCGGTTACCAACGCCCATGGACATTTGCTACACCAAAGGTGCTACAAATGCGCTGCTGCTGTCTAAACGGAAACTGGAACCTGGCCACTGATACCGGGACAAAACTCAAGGTTGTTATGGCGGAATACTCTAGACCAGGGGTGACAGCCATTGTCTCGAGACTGTAATGTCCGCAAATAATGCGCAGGAGCGGAAGGAGTAGACTACCACGCTCCCCTCCCGCCAGAACCGCCGGCGTAGACGGAGGGTAGTCCATGACGACCTTAAGCCACCGTGAGCTACAGCCGTGCGGGCAACCAGCTGGGAATCCTGATCTGACCGCACATAAGGCCGGAGAGTAAGGCCGCGAACCCCCCTCACCTCGAGGTGAGACCCAGATCTCCGGCTAGCAAATGATGGGGCCAGCACATAAAGGTTCGTCCATGGGCTGGAGATGAATGCGCGAGCGAGCCCACAGCTCGGACAAAGGACGCTCGAGGATCGGACAGGGGTTTTGGTGGGTATCCCTAACTTTTTTTTTTATTACAGGAGTTCAGCAGACAGGCAGACGGCCCACTTGATAGAAAGCGGTTACCATCGCCTATGGACATTTGCAACACCAAAGGTGCTACAAATGCGCTGCTGCTCTCTTAGGGGAGACTGGAACCTGATCACTAATGCCGGAACACAACTCAAGGTTGTTATGTTGACATAATTTAGACCAGGGGTGGTAGCCATCCAGTCGAGCAAATACCCTACCACCTGGCTGTGGATTGTTTTGTCGCCTCTTACAACAGGCCACCCGCACGCAGGAAATTTTATTCTTTCCAAATCCCATTCCTCCTGCCTGACCCCCATCCTAAGAGGCTGATAGCGCGCTGACAGGCTTCGCTCCTGGTGTTGCAAACACATACAGGCGACAGTAACCACTTTCCATAAGCTTAGCCGTTTGCGTGTATAATCTATACATATATATATATATCAATTCCTGTTCGTTAGTCTCGCTAAAACTCGAGAACGGCTGGACTGATTTGGCTAATTTTGGTTTTGAATTATTTGAGGAAGTCGAGGGAAGGTTTAAAAGGTGAGTAAATATGAAAAAAATGCTTGGAATATAGTAAAAACAAAAATTTCGCTTTCCCTTAGAAACTATTCCTACCCGTCAAACATTTGATGTTCGTCCCGTCGTTTAGAAATCAATTAAATTTAAAAGTCGTTCAGAAATCAAATTAAATTTAAAAGTGAAGTTCTTTTTTCATTTACTTTTAGTATTGAATGTCAAACGTTTGCTGTTCGTCCCGTCGTTCAGAAATCAACGTTCTTTTATTCATTGATTTTGAGGCGGCAAGAAGTTTTCCGGATCAGCTAGTAATATAATAATAATATCAGCACGTAAATGTCCCACTGCTAGACTCGGGCCTCTCATTATAGGGGGGGAACGGACAGTATACCCGCCACGCATGTCCAAGGCGGCTTGGCAGGTTTGAGACGTCGGTTATTTCAATGTGCAGGTTGCATCACGATGTTTTCCTTCACCGTTGTTAGCACGTGGTAATTGTAACAATATGCACATTAGGTCAGAAAACTGACTAAGCGGTGCATGCGTTCCGGCCAGGATCGAACCCGCGCCCTTTGAGTTTGGGACGCGTGCGCTAGCCATTACGCTACCACGACTTTGCCAGTATACCAGAAATAAATAAAAAAACTTGTCTACATTTTACCATAATGACGACGGTCGATCGTTTCGGTTTTACTTGCCTGCGGAAGCAGGTCGTCAATTTTTTCATTACACTCCACTATACTTCACACGACGATGTATTCAAGTCACAGTGCCGGCTATTAAATGAATGACAACGTATTTCCAACTCAATACTCAAAGGGCTGTATGTAAGCAGACACCTCTCTAATGGTACTTATGTTCTTGACGAAGTAATCGAAACTGTTCAGTCAACCGTGTCATAGAGGTGAATTTTTCGAGTGGGCCTTCAAGGCCAAATCCTAAACTGTGCTAAACAGTGAAAAAACGCTCAAAGGAGTTTCGAGGCCGATTTTCACGAAAACTAAAAGGGTTCATGCAAAAGTGGACGGATGCAGAAGTAGTGGAAGGCCACGGCACACTTTCCATGATCAAATTGACCGTGTACTAGCAGAAGGTGATGTCAGGAGCCTTAAGAACAGACGAGCGTGCATGACAAGAGTTATGAATGTCAAAGAAGCAAGTGAGGTGTGTAAGAATAAGCCTGAATGGCGCTCTGTTGTTCGTGCCTACCCCGCAAGGGAACTGGCGTGAAGTTATGTATGTATGTAAAAGGGTTCATTAGATTGTTGAAAAATCAATTACCCGAGTCAGGAATCAAATCATAATAAAAATAAATACAAGCCTGTATTATTCTACTATATTGTTACGAGTTGCAGGACTCGAATTAAAATGCCGTTGGAATAATTATAGAGTTTATTAGAACCATACAAACACGTATAACACAAGTACAAATATAACCGAAAGCAATAAGTCCAATTGTAATTCAAATACACGCGAAAAGTCCGACACTAAAAAATAAAGTCTTGCTTCGCTCGTGGCTATCGCTCGACTGCCTCGACCATCAATCGAGGCATTGCTTTATACTGCACAGGTGCAATAGGTCTGCCCGGCCGCGTGGACCGAATTTCTAGAATCGCACCTGGCTAATGAGTGCCATAAAAGATTACAATACACAATGGGCTGTTTTCTAATCACAAATTTTAAAAACAAAGTAAACAAAAGAAGTCCAAATGCCCGAAAGGTAATAAAGTGTGTTTGTACAGGTATGCAGGTGTGAATTTGTCTTTGTCGGTCGTAACGATATCATAGTGCAGGTGTTCCCAAACTTTTTCATTTTGCGGCGCACTTACACGTTTAGTACTTTGTCTCGGCGCACTAGCTAGTTGAAATAGTGTACAATGATAAGTAGATAGGCACAAAAATTTAAACATCCACAATATGAAGCTGAGATTTTATATTTATATACAAGAAAACATTTGTTATTTAAGAAAAATAGAAAATAAAATATAATGCAACTTAATCAATGTGACGTGTGAGCTTGGTGATCTCCACACATTTTATAACAGCGAATGCCTAAGTTTAGTTTCCGGAGAATGGTAATCAGGAGTGCCTAACGGCGCCCCTCTTTACTCTCTACGGCGCACACTTTGGGAACCCCTGTCATAGTGGCTACGCTCCATTAGAGACTCACAACGACCGCGATTTCTTCCGTTCCACTCGCTTGCCGGCGTTACAATCGTAAACCCAAAGGGAACAGTTATTCGACCCACCCCTTGACATGGGTCGTTGTGAGCGTTGCGTGATCGGAAATGATAACGTCATTAGTGACGTTTTCGCCACGAGCACAACGACCGCGGTCGCCTTATGGATCGGGCTAACGGAGCATTTTCGACATTGTCAGCTACTAATGGAACGCGCTGAGTGTAGCTTCTAAGGATTAACTTCTGTGAAGGAATGTCAAACGGCAAACTAAGGTAACCGATTCTATTTAAAACAAAATGTTCTATTTTCCAAAAATAAGGAGGTAGATATGGAGATTAAAGAAAAATTATATGATATAGCAATTCTCCCGTGTTCAACATCTCTTTTCTCTCTTTTCTTTCACCATATCCCAATTACTTGGGGTCGGCACAATATGTCTTTTCCTTCCACACTCTTCTATTCTGACATACCTCTTCTGTCACACCGCATATCATCATGTCATCCTTCACACAATCCATCCATCTTTTTTTTGGTCTACCTTTAAATTTGTACCCATCGATCTTGTAGTATAACATTCTTTTTGTCACGTGACTTTCATCCCTCCTCATTATATGCCCATACCAACTTAATCTTCTTCCTCTCAATTTTTCTGTCACAGGTGCAACTTTCAAAGATCCCCTTATGTACTCATTTCTCACCTTATCCATTCTTGTAACACTACACATCCATCTCAACATTCTCATCTCAACATACGGGTGCCAAACATGGGCTCTTCGTAAGCAAGATGAAAACAAACTAGCCGTTCATCAGAGGAAAATGGAGCGAAGCATGCTACGCGTGAAACTGATGGATAAAATTCCTAATAAAAATATAAGAAGAAATACAAAAATATGTGACGTAGTAAAAAAGGTAAGAAGTCTCAAATGGAAATGGGCAGGACACGTTCACAGAATGAAGACGACAAGAGGAAAAGAGGAAGACCAAATAAAAGATGGGTAGACATATTTAAGGAAAGATGCGGCCCACATTGGACAAGGCTGGCAAGAAATCGGGATGAATGGAGAAGATTGGGGGAAGCCTACGCCGCTGAGGCGACTTCAAAAAAAAAAGAAAAAATATGTAACAGTGTATGAATTTAATTGTTTGTAATATGACGGTAGAACAAAGGCTTTTTTTTATTTATTTATTTATTTATTATAATCCACACCTCATCTCATTTCATTCAGTATGGAAATTAAGAAAATCGTGGTAATACAAGTCGTGGTAGCGTAATAGCTAGCGTAGGCGTCCCCAAGTCAAAGGGCGCGAGTTCAATCCTGGCCGGGACACATGGACCACTTGGGCAGTTTTCTGACTGACTAATGTGCATATTGTTACAATAACCGCGTGCTAACGACACGTTGAAGGAAAACATCGCGATGCAATCTGCACATCGAGATAACCGATGTGTCAAACCTGCCGAGCGGCCTTGGACAAGCGTGGCGGGTATACTGTCCGTTCCCCCTGTAATAGGAGGGCCGAACCCAGCAGTGGGATCTATAGATTAATATTCGAAACGCACGTTACTATACCCCAACGACTTTTTTCATTGCGAAGTGGCAAATTGGTAGACGTTCCATCTCATGGAAAGTGGTCACCGTCGCCTATGGACGTTAGCAATAACAGAGAGAGGATAGAGGGACAGGACAGGGCGATGAGATAGAGGGATCCAACAAGAGGATCCGTGCAGGAACGGAGAAAGAATACAAATTCCTGCGTTGGGGCGGCCTGTGATAAGAGGCGGCAAAACAACCCACAGACAGGTGGTAGGGGGCATTTGCCCGACTGGATGGCTACCACCCCTGGTCTAGAGTATGCCGCCATAGCAACCTTGAGTTGTTTTCCGGCATTAGTGACCAGGTTCCAGTCTCCCTTAAGAGAGCAGCAGCGCATTTGTAACACATGTCCATAGGCGATGGTAACCGCTTCCCATCAAGTGCGCCGTCTGCCTGTCTGCTGAACTCATGCAATAAATAAATATATTGTTACAATTACCACGTGCTAACAACGGTGAAGGGATAACATCGTGATGAAACCTGCGCATCGAGATAACCAATGTGTCAAACCTGCCAAGCCGCCTTGGAAAAGCGTGGCGGGTTAAGGCTGTCCGTTTATTTTTATTTTTTTTATTGCAGGAGTTCAGCAGACAAGCAGACGGCCCACTGGATGGAAAGCGGTTACCATCGCCTATGGAAATTTGCAACACCAAAGGTGCTACAAATGCGCTGCTGCTCTCTTAAGTGAGTCTGGAATCTGGTCACTAATGCCGGAACACAACTCAAAGTTGTTATGGCGGCATGCTCTAGACCAGGGGTGATAGCCATCCAGTCGGGCAAATGCCCTACCACCTGGCCGTGGGTTGTTTAGTCGCCTCTTACGACAGGCCGCCAGGCCGCAGGAAATTGTATTCTTTCTCCGTTCCTGCACGGATAGACGGTCTGTTCCTCAATAGTGGGAGGCCCGAGCCCAGCAGTGGGACATTTACGTTATTTATATGTCTAGTGAAGCTTTCGCAATAGCAGGATGACTAGTGCCCTTCGGCTACTCACCCTGGTGGTGGCTCCATGCAACATACTTCCGAACGGTGCGTTGCCCATTACAGTACTGGTCGTCGTAGTGCGGTATGAGCCCGGCTCCTGAATATATGATAAAATATATTTCGTATTACATTTGATTTGCATTAAATCTTAGTGTAGACTTTATCTTAATGATTACGTACGCAATGTATAAAATAAATAAGGATTAACCGTAGCAATCTCTAATACGTCCAACAAATTCAGTTAGGCCATTGAAAAGTTACATAGAGGTTTGCGCCCTTGTCCTCCGGCCGCCATCTTGGAAAAAGGGATGCAAAATGTTTTCGAGCTGTTTCTCGTAAACTAGCAACACCACAGAAATGTTTATATGGCATTATTTGTAGCAAATTAAATTGTCTACAACTTATCACTTCTTATCGTAAAATGGAAATGAAAAGTTAAAAAAAAAATACTGAAAATTTTTGAACAAATTTTCTTTTGGGCTTTATAATTTTTTTCTTGCCATCAGAGCAATCTTATAGAGGGTTTTTAATAAATAATTTTCACTACATATTTGTTTAATTTCATTAATTTATCTGGGTTTTACAGCGCTACGAAATTGACCGGGTTCTCTTGAATACCCGTAAGAATACGATCAAAACGAACTATTAGGCTTAATTTTCTATTATATACTTTTGTATTCACATAATTTATCATTTTCTTAACATTTCTATGTTATTATTAATTTATTATATTACACATCAAAAAAATAGAATTGCGTCCTCTGAGAAACGCACGTAAGGCCTAAAAAATGTAAGATTTCAATGGCCTAAGTGTATTACGAGCAAAACTGAAGTGCGTTCTTGAAGTTCGTACAAGTTATTGCGCAGAACACAATTATAAGGTTTACAGACAGAACATAGAGTGAGGAGTGTTGCGATTTCACTCGACCGCTATCCGGACTCGCTTGCCATCTTTTTCGCACTTCACAATGTCAGGTGTAACAAACATTAACACTTGACTGAAACTAGGCAAACTCTTGGAGCTAACTTCTCTCGAGAAGTATTTAAGTTTTGAGTATACTGTACAATTGGGTTGATGAGACAATATGTTACAATAAATACTAGCAATATTTACATAATAAACACAGGCGCTTAAATCTATATATATAAAAATCAATTGCCGTTCGTTAGTCTCGCTAAAACTCGAGAACATCTGGACTGATTTGGCTTATTTTGGTTTTGAATTATTCGTGGAAGTCCAGGGAAGGTTTAAAAGGTGAGTAAATATGAAAAAAAAAAATGCTTGGAATATAGTAAAAACAGTTTTCCCTTAGAAACTATTCCTATCTGTCAAACATTTGATGTTCGTCACGTCGTTCAGAAATCAACATTTTTTATTTATTGATTCTGAGGCCGTACGAAGTTGGTCGGGTCAGCTAGTATCTAATAAATTAATTACTATTCAAACAATGAATGTGCTACTTGGCTCCTTTTACTTGCAGAAAGTCTTGATATCATGATTTTATACGCTCGTCCAGATTCTATATAAAATATAATGATACGTTTCGTAAGATAGTAACAAATGTGTCAGATGATTCGACAGTCATCTACCTCGTTAAAATAGCGATAGATTGCAATACAGCGGGACTATATACAATTTTTCCTTTAAACCTTTGCGAATGAAGTACATTATGATATAAGGAGCCGTCCATAAAATCCTCCCTTTTTTATTGCAGGAGTTCAGCCGACAGACAGACGGCCCACTTGATAGAAAGCGGTTACCATCGCCTATGGACATTTGCCACACCAAAAGTGCTACAAATGCGCTGCTGCTCTCTTAAGGGAGACTGGAACTTGGTCACTAATGCCGGAACACAACTCAAGGTTGTTATGGCGACATACTTTCAGCCAGGGGTGGTAGCCATCCGGTCGGGCAAATACGACAGGCCGCCCGGCTGTAGGAAATTGTATTCTTTCTCCGTTCCTGCACGGATAATCGTCTTCGTCACAGTTTCTGGGACCCCCCTATAAATAGCACAGAAACTAACAGCTCCCCCTACTTTTTGGTTCTTTTTCACCGATGGGAACGTAACGGTTCCTAAAAACCCTCGCGTCCCCCTTGTCACATCAACCGACACCCCTTCACCCCAGTATGCAAACCTACTTTACAGACGGCCCCCAACGAGGATGAATATAGGATACGCTTCGTAGCGTATATTAGGATAGTTTCGCGGGATACAGACTTAAAGTTTGCGACAGGAAATGAGACACTGGTCTGAGTGCTCGGAATCGACACAAGAATTGCCTGTACTATATGACACACAACACAAGCTTAAATTGATTATACGTGCGATTTGACCTTAAAATGTATGAAATAAAATCCACAATACAATGACTTTGATCATAACCTTACCTGCATTTATAATATTAATGAAACTAATAAAACGCACCAAAAAATAATATAAGACCACATCACTGACGCGTCTATTTTAATTTACTCCATACAATAAAGATGCACCATGCTTTGTCAAATGCTATCACACCAATCATGCCGGTAGTTCATGACAAATCAAATATCATTCAATGTATTTACATGTTCAACATTACCTTTTAAGTCAAATACATATAAGACGCACGCAGAAGGTTTGCCGATGACTACTTACTATATACGTACATAGAATAATAAATTTATTGCAACAACAAATATTTATGTAACCTTTTTTGTCAACCCTACTGAGCATCGCCGCGTGACGTCATGAGGCTATCGGCAAACCTTCTGCGCGCGAGTAGTACTCACAAAAGTAATCGATAAGGTGGAGATTTTCGTCTGCCGGTATAAGGACATTATTTTTATAATCTTATATATATAAAAATCAATTGCTGTTCGTTAGTCTCGCTACAACTCGAGAACGGCTGGACTGATTTGGCTGATTTTCGTTTCGAATCATTTGTGGAAGTCCAGGGAAGGTTTAAAAGGTGAGTAAATATGAAAAAAATGCTTGGTATACAGCAGAAACAACAATTTCGTTCTCCTATGCTATGAACGTCAAAGAAGCAAGTGAGGTGTGTAAGAATAAACCTAAATGGTGCTCTGTTGTTCGTGCCATGTGCGTTGACATTCATAGCTCTTGTCATGCACGCTCGTCTGTTCTTAAAACTCCTGACATCACCTTCTGTTAGTACACGATCAATTTGATCATGACCTTCCACGACTTCTGCATCCATCCACATTTGCATTGTATATCTGTTTAGTCATTCTTTCCACATGCCTGAACCACCGGAGCATTCCTTTCCTTACCTTCACCCCGACACTCTCTTTCAGACCAACTCTCTTTCTTACTTCGGTATTAGGAACTTGGTCCGCGACCGTCACTCCGCAGATTTTGCGCAGTGCTCGCATCTCGACCGCGTTTACTCTACTTTCATGCTCTCTCTTCCATACCCAACTCTCGCTTCCATACGTGAGCGTAGGTACCAGCACCGCGTTATGTATGGCAAGCTGGGCCTTTTGGCTGAGGTTCTTAGCGCCTAGAAGTTAGATAGATAGTAAATAGTAAACAAACGTATATATTAAAAATATTAAAATCGTCCATCGGAGAGAAAATGAACCTACCAGCAGACGAGAATCTCACCTTAAATCTCCACTTACCGTCACATAATAATGGCCCTCTCCAGCTCCCTCATCAAAATCGATCGGAGTACCAGAATCACCGCTACTCAGCGAACTCTCTGAGCCGCGTCTGGTCAACTGGTTTTCACACCAACCATCCAGAAATTCATATAGGACCACCAATAAATTCAACAATCCGTGAAGAGTTGTACAATCCGTGAATAGTTGAACAATCCGTGTA
Source organism: Dendrolimus kikuchii (assembly GCA_019925095.2). Classification (NCBI taxonomy): domain Eukaryota; kingdom Metazoa; phylum Arthropoda; class Insecta; order Lepidoptera; family Lasiocampidae; genus Dendrolimus; species Dendrolimus kikuchii. The sequence goes on along the minus strand of CM034410.1, from coordinate 1,282,824 downwards.
GAGTTGAACAATCCGTGAACAGTTGTACAATCCGTGAAGAGATTAATCACCAGTGACGGACAGGTATTGCGATGATCACCGATGATCGTGCGTTATTACAACACGGATCCAAAATTTAGTTAGTTTTGATCAATCCCGTGTTACGTGAGTCCATGTTGGGTTGGGGAGGGAGGAAAAAGAAAAAACAAACGAATTAGAACACAATTCATACAACATGCTTTCATAGACAGCTTTGGGTTGCGCATAGATAACGACTTTTAGTTCTATGCACATATAGACAGTTAAGAGATGTTTTGTCCATTGTTTAGATTGATAAGAACGCTTTTTATTATTTTAGTCAAAATAATACAAACAATATTTTAGTCAAGACAATAGGCGGCCTTATCGCTTAAAGCGATCTCTTCCAGGCAACTTAATTTACAGGATATATTTCAATCTGGCTTAGTAGGTGTCCAGATAACAATTAACTACACGACTTTTAGTCTTTGATGCTTGTAAAAGTACGCATACTGTAGAAAATGCAGTTAATACCATAGGGCATACAAATGAGATGCACCAGTATGAAAATGCTTTTGAATTTTGCCATCGTGATAAGCACATTCCTCATTCAGAAAACTCGCCAAAAGCTGTCATAACCAAAGCTTTAAGAACAAAAATTAAACAAAAACCAGGGGAAAAATAATTAAAAAAATATATTCTACATGCTAATGAGAGATGATTTAGGCTGGGGAGATGTGTAAAGGGGGTATTTTACCTGATCGCCTGTGGTTACTGTAGTTTTGACCTGTTGGGTCAGAACCCGTTGTTCCTGCCTCGTAGCTGAAGATGTTAGCGTGTGGGCGACGGTCTTCTCCTCCATCTGCTGCGTGCGTGCCTTCGTGTCCAAATCGTGATGGGTGGTCGCTGTTCTTGTAGTGACAGCTCTCGCGGTCACGTACGGACTCTTCCCTTCGATCGGCTCGAGGCTTTCCGCCTGATCAACGTTACAAACTAGCATGCTTTCAACTATATACACGAAAAAAATACTAGAAGCTTGGAAGCTCGGTGTAAAGAAGCCACACTCGAACATAAAATTAAAAAGGAAATAATTAATAAGAAAAATAAAACAACATTTATGAGGGTGGCTGTCCTGTCTGCCAGGTTATACAACGTATAGAAACAAACGAACCTTGTTTGTGTGAGTGGAGAATGTGACCTCGCCAGTGCCGAGGTTCTCGACCTCTTGCTCTACGTTGTGCGTGACGCCCTCGTCATTCTTCGTCAGGAGCTGCTTGGTTGTCGTTTTAACGACAACTGGGGGGGTCGGGGTCTTCTTGGCGCGTTGGGATATCGGGATTTTCGAGGACAGAGGGGTAGAGGACGACACGTATCCTTGATGCTTAATATGCTCGCTTGTTGTGTATTCTGTGAACGTTTTGGGCTCGTCACCTCTTTGTGGACTCTCATCTTTGCCGAAGGTCGAGAATTTGTGCGTGTTGACGGTGTGTATATCGATGTTCGCTGGTAAATCTTCGGTTTCTTTCTCGATTGTGTAATTGCCGCTCTTGTCTTCGAAATGAGACGGATCGATTTGTGAATAGTGAAGAATCAATTGCCCGGTTACCGGGTCTCGGACAGCAGTACTAGGGTCAATATCGCCAGTATCAGGATCGATATCACCATATTCTGTCTTTATCCTTCCAGTGACAGGATCTATTTTTCCTGAAAGAGTCATCGTTTGTGTGACAGTCGTACGTGCACCCTTCAGCCTTGGGTCATCTGGGTCTACGTCTATTGTTTCCCCTGTAATCGGATCTATAATTTGATACAAATACACTGTCTTTGTAGTAATGATTCTTCCTGTAGTTTCATCTATAGTACATTCTTTCGGATCGACTTCCTTCACTCTACCCTTTTCATCTTTCTGTGTTATAACGAATATCTTAATAATAACTAACCTGCCGGTTCTATGATCGATTCTGCCAAGTTTTGTATATATTTCTCCAGTACCAGGATCAACTTGAGACGCCGAGTACAATGGCTCATTATTTTCATCGACTTCACCAGTCGCTGTGTAAATCTGTCCATTAACAGGATCCACTTTGATAAGAGATTTATCAATATCTGTCGTCCTAACGATGTTACCAGTCTTAGGATCCAAGCGACCGTAAATTGTGATGATATAACCAGTTACAGGATCGATTTGGCCAGCTGTATACAAGGTTTCACCGGTCTGAGGATCTTTAGGTCCTGCTATCCAAATTTGGTTGGTCTTAGGATCAACTTTAACGTTCTTAGGGTCATTAGAAACAATTTGTTTTCCTGATACAGGATCAACTTTGTTCTGGATAATCCTAAGACAAATAAGTCTTCCGATATCTTTGTCAGGTTTACCGGACTTTGGATTGATTTGACCACTTCGTAGCATAAATTGACCAGTGACTGGGTCTACTTTCAAATCTGTGCTCTCATATTTGCCTGTTTTCGGGTCATTATATGTAACTGTACCTTTTACAAGATCAATTTGACCATATTTTGTATCAATTTTATTATTTTCTGGGTTCAGTTGGCCAGTCGTACTTTCTACAAGAGAATGTTTAGGTTCAATAAGTCCTTTTTTAGTATCTAGTTTCCCTACGAAAGATGTCACTTCAACTACAGGGTCAATATGAGTGCCTACAACAATAACTTGGCCAAGTTTAGGATCAGTTTTACCTGTCTTTGGGTCAACTACACCTCTGATTGTAATAAGACCATTATTCTCGTCAATTTCAACTGGTTTAGTGTCTGAGGTATCTGTAACAAATATAATACCATTCGATGGATCAATGACACCATATTTAGTAGAAATATGACCGGTTTCTGCGTCCACTTTGCCTTTCGTATGTTCTACAGTACCATCTTCGATGTTGACTTTGCCAGTTCTCGGGTCAATTGGACCGGTAATAGTAGTAATTTCAACAACAGGATCGTCTTGTTTAGCTACGCTCAAAATCATGCCCAAGTTAGGATCAACTTTACCAGTTTTCGGGTCAATAGGGCCTGAATTGATGAATATTTGTCCCGTTTCTGGCAAAATAATACCATCGCGACTTTGTTGCTGACCAGCTGCATCCGTTAATACCAAAGTTCCTTTATTTGAATCAATTACTCCAAATTTGGTCTCAATAAAACCATTGGGATCAAGTATGCCAGTCAGATGCTCAACTTCAGCAGTATTCATGTCTGGTTTCCTTGTCTTTGGATCAACTTTAGTTATGATTACCATGATCTTAACAATTTTCCTCTTTGGTGGTTCAGGAGGCGCCATTGTAGGCTTAACAGGTGGAATCGGAGCAGTTCTTTGCACTGGTGTGGTCGGTGATGATTTTTGTGCATAGCTACTGATGATAGGAGATGATGTACGGATAGGTGATTGCAGAGGTGTATGAACTGGCGTTTGAGTCGGCGTTTTGATGGGCGTAGGAACCTGCCTGCCAGGAGATATACTAGTTCTAGACGAAGGTCTAGATAAAATATTCTGTTTATCAACGATGGTTAGTTGTTGGGCATATGTAGGTTCCACTTTACCTGTCTTCGGGTCAACTACAGAAGTAGTAATGATCAAATTACCTGTTTTAGGATCGATATCAGCTTGTTTTAACTCTTGTTTGCCTGTTATTGGGTCTTTGTATAGTATCTGGCCTGATCTTGGGTCAATTATACCGAAGTCTGTATGGATCTTTCCATCTTCAGCGCTAACATAACCCTTAACTGCGTCAATAGTACCTGATCCAGCATCAACAGATTTGGTGTAAGGATCGTACTTACTGGTAACGATTACTAAACGAATTTCACCTCTAGAAACCGGTTTTGAATGCTGTACTACTGGTTTGTTTACTATACTGTACTGTTGAATCAGTGTTGGATCGATTCTTCCAGTTTTCGGGTCAACAACCTGGCTAGTAATCACCATGTGACCGGTTACGGGATTGACATCTGCCTTCTTAACTTCTTGCCTGCCAGTTTTAGGATCAGTAACCACGATCTCGCCTGTAGCAGGATCAATAACACCAACTGCTGTACGTATTCTTCCATCAGGTCCGATTGTACCGGTTACTGTGTCAACATGGCCTTGACTTGGATCTATTTTTTTAGTTCTTGGATCATATTTAGTTGTTATAATAACCAAGTGTAATTCTCTTTCAACAGGCTTAGTTTCTTTCTCGACAATAGTTAACTGTTGTGCTAATGTAGGATCTGCTTTACCTGTTCGCGGATCTATAACTCCCGTTGTTAACAATAGGGTGCCAGATTTGGATCCAATACTGGGATCAGCTAAAGCTTGCTTAATAACCTGCTTTCCTGTGTTAGGATCAACATATTCAATTTTGCCAGTTTTAGGATCAATTATACCATAATTAGTATGAACTCTGCCATCAGTACCAACAATACCACGTGAAGTATCCACGTGGCCATTAGAATTATCCAATTTCTTTGACTTAGGATCATATTTGCTCGTAATAATTACTAATTGGACTTCCCTTCCTGGAACTGCGGCAAAGGTATCTTTAGGTCTATCCACCACACTAATTTGCTGAGCAAGATTAGGATCCACCAACCCTGTTTGAGGGTCAACCACTCCTGATGTGAGACTAAGATTGCCAGTCTTCGGATCGACTGTAGCTTTCTTTATATCTCTCCTACCGGTAACAGGATCTTTATAAATAATATCACCGATAACTGGATCCAATTCACCCAATTCAGTACGTACCTTTCCATCAACACCAATTTTGCCGGGTAGAGTATCTATATGTGCATTGTTCAAATCTAGCTTCTTGTTCTTGAGATCATATTTCGATGTTACAACAACTAAGTTGACCAAGCGTTCTTTTGGAGCATTCTTGTCAACTACAATAAGTTGCTGAGCAAGAGAAGGATCGGGTTTACCTGATTTAGGGTCTACCACACCTGAAGTAACTATCAAATGTCCCGACTTAGGATCTATTATGGCCTGTTTGACTTCTGTTTTACCTGTTTTAGGGTCCACTTGTTCTACTTTGCCGGTTTTAGGGTCTAGTATACCGTAATTGGAATGTACTTTACCATCATGTGCAACGATACCCCTAGAGGTTTCGATATGACCATTAGGATTATCCAGTTTCTTAGATTTAGGATCAAATTTGCTTGTAATAATAACAAGTTGTACTTCTCTACCTGGCACAGTGGCAAATGTATCCTTTGGCTTATCTGTAACGCTTATTTGCATTCCAAGTGTGGGATCAACTTGTCCGGTACGTGGGTTCATGACAGCCGATGTAAGCAACATATTACCTGTCTTTGGATCAACAGCTGCTTTTTGAACTACCGGTTTTCCAGTCGGATCCGTTACTGTAATCTCTCCGGCTTTGGGATCTACAATTCCGAATTGTGTTTGTACCTTATCATCTGCTGTCAATTTGCCAGGTATAGTATCAACATAAGCATCAGTTAAGTCAAGCTTTTTAGCTTTGGGATCGTATTTAGCAGTGACAAATACTAAATTAACAAAGCGCTCGGGTACCTTGGCATCAATAACTGTTAGCTGCTGAGCTAACGAAGAATCGTGTTTACCTGTTTTCGGGTCAACGACTCCAGTAGAAATTATCAGATGACCCGTTTTTGGATCAGCAACTGCTTGTTTAATTTCTTGCTTACCTGTATTCGGATCAACGTGTTCAATTTTACCTGTTTTTGGGTCAATAACACCGTAATTACTATGGATTTTACCATCTGAAGCAACAATACCACGGGAAGTTTCGATATGACCATTAGGATTATCTAACCTCTTATATTTTGGATCGAACTTGCTAGTAATTATCACAAGTTGAACCTCCTTTCCAGGTACAGCAGTAAACCTATCTTTAGGCTTGTCAACTACAGTGATCTGTTGTCCTAAACTAGGATCCACTTTACCAGTCACGGGATCGATAACACCTGACGTAAGAAGTAAGTTGCCTGTTTTAGGATCCACATTTGCTTTCTTTATTTCAATTTTACCAGTTGCTGGATCAAAGACTTCGATTTCACCAGTGACAGGATCGACCACACCAAAGTCTGAGTGCACCTTATCATCATTGCCATATTTTCCTGGCACGCTATCAACATGAGCGTTTGTAATATCAAGTTTCTTAGTTTTTGGATCGTATTTGGATGTAACGATGACTAAATTAGCATACCTCTCTGGAATACCTTTAGGAGCATCTTTATCAACAACTGTCAACTGTTGAGCCATTGATGAGTCTGCTTTACCAGTTTTCGGGTCAATTATGCCACTAGACAGGATGAAGCTACCTGTCTTAGCATCGATATTTGCCTGTTTGGATTCTTTTTTACCTGTTTTAGGATCTGTGTAATAAATTTTACCGGTATTAGGATCCAAAATACCAAAGTTAGAGTGTACTTTGCCGTCTTTGTCACTGATGATAGCTTGTGAAGTTTCGACAAAACCATTAGGGTTGTCAAGCTTCTTGATTTTGGAGTCATATTTTCCTGTGATTGCAACAACCTGTACTTCCTTACCGGGTAGCGCTGCAAACGTATCCGTAGGTTTATCTACAATACTATATTGTTGCCCAAGAGACGTATCAAGTTGTCCTGTTCTCGGATCAACAACTCCTGAAAGTAGTAGAATATTGCCAGTTTTTGGATCAACAACAGCTTGTTTGGTTTCTGTTTTGCCAGTTTTAGGATCAGTGACATGTATCTCTCCAGTTCTTGGATCTATGATGCCGTATTCAGTGTAAATTTTACCGTCTGTGCCACTGAGAATACCCTTTACAGAATCAACATGGGCGAAAGTGGGATCTAGTTTCTTATTCTTCAAATCATATTTGCTGGTGACGACTACTAATCGGACTTCTCTGTTTGCTTTTGTAGCATCTTTCTCGACAATGCTAAACTGTTGGCCAAGAGATGAATCAACTTTCCCTGATTTAGGATCGTGCACTCCCGTTGTGACCAAAAGATTGCCAGTCTTGTTATCTACGTAAGCTTGTTTAGGCTCCAGTTTACCTGTCTTAGGATCAACGCAGTCTATCTTTCCAGTTCTTGGGTCGATCACACCATAATTAGACGAAACATTACCGTCTGTGCCAACAATTGCTTTGGAAACTTCAACATGTCCATGAGAAGCGTCCAGTTTCTTATGTTTACCATCATATTTGCCCGTTATTACTACTAAATCCACTTCTCTGCCAGGTTTAGGGCCAACTTTGTCGGGTAACTTTTCAACAAAACAGTACTGTTGTGCCAATGTTGGGTCCATTTTACCCGTTTTCGGATCAATAACTCCTGAAGTAAATAGAATATGTCCAGATTTTGAATCGACATGTCCATTCTTTGTTTCTTGCTTGCCAGTTGCAGGGTCTGTATAATTAACTTGACCAGATTTTGTATTGATAATTTCTTTATCAGTTTGAATTTTACCATTCGCTCTGTTAAGGTTGCCTTTGGTTACTAAGATTGTACCGTTAGCGTCATCCAACTTCTTGCTCTTAGGATTATATTTGCCTGTGATAATTACTACTTGGATTTCGTTTTCTTTCTTAGCTGGTGGAATTACAGCCAGCGCTGGAACTTCATGATGAGCTCTTTCAGCATCTAATAAGGCTTGAGTGGGATCGATTAAGTTCTTAGCTTGTTCTTTCAAAGCGGCTGATTGCACGTAATCAAGACCTGGTGTTTTAAGTTTGCTTAGATCTTCAGGAGTTTTCCGTTTTTCAGCGCTTTCAGCGACTTTTCTATCCTCGCCTGGAGCATAATTGAAAGCCAAACCAGCTTTTCTAGTAGTAGGACTTTGACTTTCGTCAAGTGCTCTTTGTTTTTCGTCGGATATTGGTTCTTTGTCGTAACTGAATCCACCTTGGATGAAGGGTTTCGTACGTGAGGGGCTCTTTTCTGTGTCAGTGTATTCATAAGGTTTTGTGAAACTTGGTTTATCCTTGTCATCTTTGCTTGGACTCTTTTCTAATGAGCTATCCAGGTTGGAGCTGTCATTTGACGTGTCTAAAGCAGCTACTTTGACTTTCGGATCTTTGACCTTACTCTTGGGTGATTTGTCCTTTGATTTGGGTGATTTCTCCTCTTTAGGCGTCTTTTCCTTTCTACCACCAAATAGACCGAATCCTCCCTATTAGGTGAACGAGGAGTGAGGATGGGGAAGAGAAACAAAAAGTAATCAAAATAAATATACACAAACAAATGCAACATTTTTTCTTGGCTTTAGTATAAGTTTTACTAAAAAAGATTTAAAAAGATAATAAGTTTTAATTTTGTGGGCTTTATTGCTGACAAAAATAAAGTCGTTACATTTGATTACTTATACTAAAACCACATATAGCGAACAAAATACAGAAGTGTTTGCATTTTGCATATTGAATGCATGCATTGCTCTATTGTTTGCAATTTCTAACATTTAACATTTTTTTATTTACATATGACATTTAATTTTGTATTTTACATTGAAGTGCTCCGCTGTATTGGGCGGAGGTCATTTAATAGTGAAAGTAGTGAAACAATCCATTGAACCGTATTTTTAATCTTTTTTTGAGAAATTTAACCAAATTTCTTAGTAATGACTGTCTGTTTGGTTGAGTGCGTGAAACCCTTTGCTAGCCTAGCTCATTGCAAAGCAGAGATCCCAGGTTGGATTTCCTGGCATGGTAGATCATATTATGTAATGTAATGTTGATGTAAATTTAATCAATTTTATTATTATTTTATTTTAACCCCAGAGTAGCCCGTTGTATGGTAAATCTCAATATATGTAAGCTTATCTATGGATATAGAATATGTATCTGTTTTCATCTAGCAATTCCTATATTATCTTCGGCAGTGCGCACCAGAAAAGATGAAGCGAAACGCTTGCTTCTGACTGGTGGTGTTTCCACCAAACGGTGGCGCAAACCGGTGCGTCTGGTTGTCCGATGGTAAAATGGTTATGGAGGAATCAACTCGTGCAATTCTAAGGAACCCTCCCCGAAATGTATCCGATAGAAGACAATTAGCCCCGCGATATTACGTCTATGCTTTACACTCTGCAGTCGAACATAAAAAAGACGCTCATCGCCGACCAGCTTCCTGGCTCTTTTCTCACTTTTTTTTATTGCAGAAGATCAGCAGACAGGCAGACGGCCCACTTGATGGAAAGCGGTTACCATCGCCTATGGACATTTGCAACAGCAGAGTTGCTACAAATGCGCTGCTGCTCTTTTAAGGGAAACTGGAACCTGGTCACTAATGCCGGAACACAACTCAAGGTTGTTATGGCGACATACTTTAGACCAGGGGTGGTAGCCATCCAGTCGGAAAAATACCCTACCACCTGGCGTACTTGATTCACTTGATTCTTCCCTAATTTCTGACCAGGTATATTACCTGTATTTATTATTAAATAAATACAGATATAGAAAGAAGAGTGAATTTGGGGAATAGTGTGAATGGAGCGTTAGGTAAACTTCTAGGCGCTAAGAACCTCAGCCAGAAGGCCCAGCTCGCCGTACACAACGCGGTGCTGGTACCTACGCTCACGTATGGAAGCGAGAGTTGGGTATGGAAGAAAGAGCATGAAAGTAGAGTAAACGCGGTCGAGATGCGAGCACTGCGCAAAATCTGCGGAGTGACGCTTGCGGACCGCGTTCGTAATACCGAAGTAAGAAAGACAGTTGGTCTGAAAGAGAGTGACGGGGTAAAGGTAAGGAAAGGAATGCTCCGGTGGTTCGGGCATGTAGAAAGAATGCATGATGAAAGAATGAATAAACAGATATACAATGCAAAAGTGGATGGATGCAGAAGTCGTGGAAGGCCACGACACACTTTCCATGATCAAATTGATCGTGTACTAGCAGAAGGTGATGTTAGGAGCCCTAAGAACAGACGAGCGTGCATGACAAGAGTTATGAATGTCAAAGAAGCAAGTGAAGTGTGTAAGAATAAGCCTAAATGGCGCTCTGTTATTCGTGCCTACCCCGCAAGGGAACTGGCGTGAAGTTATGTATGTATGTATGTATGTATTATTAAATAAAATGTATCTCAAACGAGAATGCTTATCGTCGTTGTTTGATTACTTTAGAAAATCACCCCTCGAGTTGTTTTTGAGATATGCGATATATTCGACGAAACGCTTTCATCTAATTCCATAGCCAAATAACGGTAATAGGGAGGAACGTTCGTCACTTTCACGGAATCATTTGTCGCGAGCGTGGTTTTACGTACTGCCCGCGCGCAGAAGGTTTGCCGATAGCCTCATGACGTCACGCGTCGACGGTCAGTAGGGTTGACAAAAAAAACGTTACATAAATAGTTATCGCAATAAATTTATTATCGTACACACTCTACATAAGTATATACAATAATAGTAAGTAGTCATCGGCGAACCTTCTGCGCGCGGCTTATGATTGAAAATTCGTCAAAAATCAAACCCCAGTCCAATACAGCGTTTTTTTTTTTTATATTCCTCTACAAAATGTCGGAGTAGGTCATTTTTATTTCTGTTGTAACAAATAAAATCGCCTGGTGAGTGCTACCATTCTTGCTTATGTCGATTATATTTTACAAAAACATATTCAATTAAAACAGCCTCATACCTTCGACTTCTTCGGTGTTGTTTCCACGTTGTTGGCGACACCGGGATCGCTTGTTGTATCGGTGCCTAAAAATTGGAAACAATTATACAGTATTTTTTTTTGCATCAGTTCAGCCCACCTGATGGAAAGCGTTTACCATCGCCTATGGACATTTGCAACACCAAAGGTGTTACCAATGTGCTGCCTTCCTCTAAAGGCAGACTGGAACTTGACCACTGACTGATTCAGTAGTTCAAGAGATTACTTCCTACAAACCAAACAAACTCACAAACTTTAACTATTTATAAGCAGGCCTTTTTTTGTCACTTCTTTTTTGGGGGCACGCTAATTCTCGAAAGTTGTAGGTCTATAATTTTTAGTTTGTAGCTCCACTCCAAAAAATGGCAATTTATTCACCGCTTCCAAAGCCTTATTCATAGTAGTCTTATCCGTGCAGGAACGGAGAAAGAATACAATTTCCTGCGGCCGGGCGGCCTGTCGTAAGAGGCGACAAAAGAACCCACAGCCAGGTGGTAGGGCATTTGCCCGACTGGACGGCTACCACCCCTGGTCTAAAGTATGTCGCCATAACAACCTTGAGTTGTGTTCCGGCATTAGTGACCTGGTTCCAGTGACCCTTAAGAGAGCAGCAGCGCATTTTAAGCACCTTTGGTGTTGCAAATGTCCATAGGCGATGGTAACCGCTTTCCATTAAGTGGGTCGTCTGCCTGTCTGCTGAACTCCTGCAAAAAAAAAAATAAAAAAAAAGTATGTACCAGGTTCAGTTATTCTTCGTTCAAATAATGGAACCACATTTTCAATTTTCTGATTAGCACTCATTAGGCTTATATCACGATTTTGCAAATTTTAACTCTGCTCACTTAGCTCTTGAAGGGCATTGCAAATTTCGTATGAGGCGACGCGATAACTGTTCAGGAAAGATAGATTAGATTTTGTATTTGGATAATTTTGACCTATTAAAAAATCCATTAATTTTTTTTTTGTAAAGGTTACCAAAATGGATTTTTTCATTTTTTTTCAATTTCTTTCATTTTTTTTTAGTTTTTATAGCAATTTTTCGATATTTTCGAAATTTCCTTTAAGGGCACTTCTTACCCCCCGAAAACAGCCCTGTTTATAAGTATAGATAAATGTGGTAATGCCCGAGCAAGACAGCGCGATTTCGTCTAAGCTAACCCTGTCGCATGATTTTATACCATTGCGAATGTTCATTTCAGGTCGAATACAAAGACAATAATAAAGTGCACTGACCGTTCTCGGCCGGTTTCCTCTCGGCCACCTTCTTCTCTTTCTCTTCTTTCTTGTCCACGGGAGCGGTTGGCATCACCCTCACTGCGCCAGGGGGTGGTTTCTGGAATGCGTGAATACAATACTAAGATAAAACTTCCTTATCAGAGCGTTACGCAAGGATGCACTTTCGGGCCTTAGGCATTCGAAGGATGCGGAATAGACAAATAGCAAAATTTTGAGTACTAGTAGAAGGTAACATACAAATGTGTTTTGCCATTTAGAGGTATATATCAGGCAATCTTGTGCCTTAGAAGGTGAATGATAAAATAAGAATGGAAATAATACTTCTATTTCTCATACTTGGAAAGCACGCTAGAAGTTACCTGATCAGAGGGATGAAAATAGTACTTTTAGTTTCTGCGAAATTTAGAAATTGTGCGAACCATGTCCCAGCTTTTGATATAGCCACAATATTTTAACATGACTCTTTGTTTTAATTAAAAAATATTGCTTGATTAACTAGTCAGGTTTCTATTTACTTTCGTCGTATTCGAAATGAAAAGAAGAGTGTTTACCTCGGGTGGAAGACCTATTTAGGCACTCGAACTATTGGCGCCCTCCCGTCTCGTGCTTAAATAGGTTCCCTTCATCCCTTGTGTCACAATCTACTATATAATTACGCCTAATACAATATTATTGATAAACATACTATTGCGGTGGATACACTTGCCACGATCATAGTTGTAAATATTTTTATATTCTTCATTTGGCTTAATATACCACGATCTTGGTTACCACGTACTCGGGTTTCCAACTCAATTATTCGCTTATACATTTCTATTAGAAAATTTCGTAATAAATAAAGCTTGTGTTTAAACGTAATTCTCTCATAAACAAAAGTAGATCAAGTTCAAGGTCAATCTTTTGGCATTTGAGACCTTAAGAAAAACATAGCAACAACATTGAAAGTGGTAAGTGTCTCCACTACAGTATCAATTATAGTGCCCCTGGTTACACATGCTTATATCATCGAAGAAGAATGTGTGTCGAAGAAGAAGTGTCGGTTCAAGTTAGCGTAGGATCGAAACGCACCAGCCTTTCCTACACAAAAGCGCGGGGCACATGGGAGGAGGGTGTGGTTTTAGTGGGTATTGGTTGTTACCCGTGCAACTTCTCGGAGTCTCCACAAAAGCCGGTTGATTACTGTTTAGATTGCCCCTTCTAGGAAGGCCTCCATGATCAACTATGATCTAATCCCTTGCAAAGGACCCGGTATTGTGAGTAAATAGCATTTCCCCCGCCTTAAAAAAAAGGATCGAAGCGCATCGGAGCAATAATCTAAATGTTGGTACATAGCAAATTCATCCTTATCCTCACAACGTAATGCACACACTTCTACAGGGATAAAATGTAATTATCTCATTCATATGAATGGTAGTTTCAATTGAGATTTTCTATAAAATCAAACAAGAGACTGGTGGCGCCAACTTTGATTGCGGAGTGTGTTAAAAGTTATGCAGTTATAGGGCGATTGTAATTCTTTATGCTGGGGCCGCACTTGCGACAATGTTACAGTTATTAGGGGTGTGCGAATAATTCGAACTTACGAATTATTCGCTCCGAATCGAATATTAATGTTTGATTCGATTCGAAACTTGAATCGAATACTTCGAATCATTAGAATTTTTTCCGAATTATTCACAAATTTTCAAGTATTTTAAAACGTTGCATGTGTAAAGTTTTTCTTTAAAAAAAATTTCAAAAGGAAATAATGAGTTGAAAACAAAAATGAATTGAAAAGATCCCTTGCCAATATTAGTATCTAGAGTTTTATATGTTACTGACATAAATGAACATATATTGAAATTGAGCAATTGTTTTCTCTGGGTAATTGATTTTTAATCAAAAAGTATATTATTCGTTAGTAGAATACTTTGATACACGATGTAATGGAATTCAAATTGGACACAATAGAAAATTCATTGATATTTCGCGATTTGTTCGAATTATTAGAATTTCGAATAATTTGATTATTTTTTATTTAGATTCGAACGATATTTGCACACCCCTAACAGTTATAGGCCGTTTCAAAGGGTGCGGTGCGATATTGTTGTTAATTGTTAACGACGTTAAATATTGACAGATAAAGTATCTATATACACTAATGTGGCTATGCTTTAACGGCGTTATTCTTAAATCTATAAACGAGACGCCTTTGGCCACAGTCGATAACATTGACATCATCGCAAGTGCAGACCCAGCCTTAGCATATTCTTCTTCGACGATTATACGATCATCTAAAACATGATATTGAACAATTGGTCATTAAGCAATATATCTAACTATTTAGCACCTTTTCGAACTTGTCAGCGAAATATTCGCCCTCTAAAGAACTGGCGGACGACGCACTCGCGGTGCCGCCCGAACGACGACGCAGCTAAATCCAAGCGGCGTGCATGTAATTGTGTGATTTAGTCATCTAAATACTTATAAATGATATATGCATTCTATAAAAACTCCGAAATTGCGATGTACTAATATGATAAGTACAGTACGCGCAAAACTTATATGCGCTTCGAGTGAAATTTACTCCTGCGCATAACTCAACTTACTAAAACAATTCTTATACCGTTAAGGCTATTCAGCTTTCGAACGCGCATCCTGTTGCTATCAGACAAGCAAAATTGCTACCGATATTTAAAACTATGATCAAAAAATACTACCTGTCGTTGGAATATGATATGTATGTATGTATCTATTCAATATATAAAATTTCTGCATATATATATATATATATATATATATATATATATATATATATATATATATATATATATATATATATATATATATATATATATATATATAAATTACGTGTCACGTTGTTTGTCCGCGATGGACTCCTAAACTACTTGACCGATTTTAATAAAATTTGCACATCGTGTGCAGTTTGAGCCAACTTGAAAGATAGGATAGCTTACAACCGTTGGAACCGGTAGGTGGCGCTGAGATCGGATTCTACATTTTATTTCTTCTGGGCCGAACAACGTCTGCCGGGACAGCTAGTATATATATATATATATATATATATATATATATATATATATATATATATATATATATATATATATATATATATATATATATATATATATATATAATTTATGTATTTATTATTAAAAAGTAAGTAGTTCGTACTATATGTTACGTATACCCAGTGGCGGATTTACCAATAGGCTAAGAAGGCTGAAGCCTACGCCGGCAGATATTAGAGGGGCGGCAAAGAGGCCTATTTAAAAAAAAAGTGTTACACAGAAATTATGACTTGCTTAAATTAAAAGACTTGTTAAGATAATTCTTATTAGGTCCACACAAATAATGAAATGTTAAAACAATTTTCTATAATTTGAGTAGTCGCTTTTGACTACGGCGGAAAGAAAGAAAATCATTTTATTCAGGAATAAATTACATTGGTGTAGTGTAGGTATAATTGTTAACAAATTTAAAACTAACAACATAATCTTGTCCTGAAAGAGGCATCAGACTCAGCATAATGCTGGTCTAAAAAACCAGCGCTGATCTTCCGCTGAAGCCCTTAAGGTACTGTCACGGCAGACATTACATCATTGCAAAGCATGAACGGTATCTTAAATAATATATATATATATATATATATATATATATATATATATATATATATATATATATATATATATATATATATACATATACATACGTAGTATATACAAGAAATAGGGAAAATAATAATAATGAATAAATATATATATAGAAACAAACCCATCAATACTTCACAATCTACTAATTACGGGAAATAAAGGTTGTATAATTATGACTTGAGTTACAATATCATTGCCAAAAGGAATTACGTTTATTTGTGAAGTAAGGTATAGATTTGAAGAGGTCGCTAGGGGCGGCAAAGTTTGAATAGCCTACAGGCGTCAAATGTCTTAATACGTCCCTGCCTATACCACCATAGTCAATATCATCTCAATTCATTTCTGGGGTTATCTGGAAGAGATCGCTTTTTAGCGATAAGACCGCCCTTTGTGCATAATTAGACATAATTTTGGTCTGTAAGTTTATTCTTGTATTGATGTATAATAAAGTGTTATCTATCTATTTAGTTCCGTAAGCAAGGCTTGAAACCGTTTAAGAGTAACCGGTTATAACTGTGTAAACCTTAATAGAGCGTCATATAAAACTGAATTATCCGGTTTATTCCGCGAGAGTTACTTTTTCATTCCATCTCCCTCGACATGTATTTGTGTGCGTGCTTCTGAAAACTTGATGTACCACATAGCTGCGCTTTACAGGTGTGCGGCAAAAACCGGTTGAAAATGTTAGAAACCGGTTTATTCAACAAAACGAACGAAAGTATTTAACGAACTTTGGTTACCAAAAACTGTTTGATTGGAGTTAGAACAAAACCGACAAGAAAAGTTCCTATTTACTTAGGCTATAACCGGTTCGACTTCTTTCACCGGTTTGCAAGCCTTACGGTGTTGTGCAAAAGGGCTAGAATACGATTACACACAGTGGCCGAGCGCAACACACTATCTTTGAACCTGTATTATAATTGTATTCTGCGCAATAATGAAGTGTACGAAGTTCAAGGACGCATATTAGTTTTGCTCGTACTGTAATTTAAAATTATTAGAATTTCGGCGCACTCAAACAGATTACTCGGAAAAAAGCCACCACTGAATATAAATGTCAAAGTGACAGCTGAGATCTGATTACGGTGAGCCTGTTGTACCTTGGCTACGTTCCATTAGAGGCTCACAACGACCACGTTCACGACCGCGATTTTTCCCGCTCCACTTGCTTGCCGGCGTTACAATCGTAAACCCAAGTGGAATGGTTTTTCGACCCACCTCTTGACGTGGGTCGTTGTGAGTGAAAATGACGACGTCATTAGTGACGTTTTCGCCACGGCCACAACGACCGCGGTCGAGTTGTGGAACGGCTAATTAAGCATTATGGCCGTTGTGAGCTACTAATGGAACGCGCTGCATGTTTCTGGTTTGTTGACCAAAACAGCAATTTACAATTGTCAAAATTTCATTTTATAACACAAGTTTCACATTTGCAATTGTCAATTTAATTTATTTGAATTAAAAAAAAACGCACTATAACTGTATTAACCACCCAGTCATAAACTAATAACGTAGAATTTCTTTATCTTATACTAATATATAAAGCTGAAGAGTTTGTTTGTTTGTTTGAACGCGCTAATCTCGGTAACTACTGGTCTGATTTGAAAAATTCTTTCAGTGTTAGATAGCCCATTTATCGAGTGAGGCTATAGGCTATATATCGTCACGCTAAGACCAATAGGAGCGGAGCACCGATGAATTTCAAAATAAGGAAGTTTTGAAAAAAAAAAAACTATAGAAAAGACGTTGATTGCAACATTAATAACATTTATAGAAATTTTTTCCACTTTCGACTTTGTACTGGAACACTAACAAACCAATAGATGGCGCTGTGCAATAATTGAGGTCGCAAGCGTTTCCCGAAACGTATAAAATATACACACAAATTTCTAAAAATAATAGTCTCGCTGGAAGATCTTCCTTTGAGACGGAAGAGCACTCCATCTCGCTCCTCCACCTTATACAGGGGGGGGGCTCTCTTCAACTTTGAAAATCAATTTATTTTTTAATAAACAAAATGGCAAAATTAGGCTAAACTTGTAAATAGCTAAAAATTAGACCTCCAACAATTAGGTTCAATTACATTGTGATGGTACATGACGTAAGTAAGTGCTCGCTAATAATTTGGTGGATTTTGTAGTATGATAGTAAAATTCAAACTTACGAACGACATTTTTTAATGTACCTACTAGAATTCAAGTAGGAATTCTTGAAATTATGACTTCGTAGTTTCAAAAATTCCAACCTTAAAGTACTTTTTATACTATATATTTTTGATTCTTGATCAGCATTATTTTGAACATAATAATATATCAGTGTATTAAACGTCGCTCTAAAAACGTATCAGCAGAAAATAGCATCAATTTAATAAATAAAATTTAAATATTGTACTCAAAAATATAAGAAAAATTAATTTGAAAGGCTAGATTCTGTACCACTAAGAATCTGAGCATTTTCATGAGTTAATAAATTTTATGGTAATTAGTTCGTATATAATTAATATAAAACAAAGAAACACAAAACTCTTTCAAGTCAAGAAAGTCTCTCTCATTTCTTTCACCCTATTCCAATTAATTGGGATCGGCACAATATGTCTTTTCCTTCCACACTCTTCTATTCTGACATACATCTTCTGTCACACCCCAAATCATCATATCATCCTTCACGCAGTCCATCCATCTTTATTTTTGGTCAAGTCAAGAAAGTAATTTGTATTTATTGTTTCTCCATTTGAAAAGATATACTATTTCTACAAAAAACTTGTCAGGAAGTCTACGTCCAGCAGTGGAAGTTTTAGGCTAGATATTCTCTTTATTATTAATCGTCTGATTTTTTAAATACCTAGACTGAAATGACAGCTGCGATCGACCTTCTTTTACGTTGCAAGCTTGAAGGTTATAGTGTTGTAATATGGCTGACCTATAAGTGAGTTGAATCAATCAACTCGATTATGAATGAGCCATATTACAACACTATGCTTCAAGCTTGCAACGTAAAAAAAGGTCGATCGCAGCTGTCATGTTAGTACAGGTAATTAAAAATAGAGTTAATTTCTTGAATAACGTAACTTTCTACTGATCATGCAGAAAAGAACCATTCAAAATATGAATCAAAATATAAAATGTATGTACCTTATCTTTGATGGTTGTAGGCCTGAGTGCAGGTTGAGGCGGCATGGTGTGCCGCTTCGCAGCATCCGGTGGCATCGATTCGTCCTTGTCGCCTGCAGCCAGCGCTGTAAGTAAGAAAGAGATAGTTAACAATTAAAAGGGGCCAAATGTAATATTATTTTTGTCCATAATCAGCCATGCTAGCTGCTATCAAAACCAAGAGATATCGTCCCTTTAATTATTACAAGCTTTTATTTAACTTGCAATGGATGTACACCTATCTATGTATGTATGTAAGTTCGGGTGGAATCTTGCAAGTTAAATTTGATCGACTTCCCGGTTTCCGATTGGGCTGAGATTTTGCACCCATATGTATATCGCGTGACAATGCAATAATATGGTACCATGGAGCTGATTTAACGATGGAGCCGGAAGGTGGCCATAGGAACTCCTGTAGTAAACAAGATAGACCCGTCGTGTTTGGGCTCGTTTTACTTGTCTTGGCTAGCACTCTCCTGGTACATAACATCTCTGACGGCCTCTGTGGATGAGCGGGCTAAGCCTTTGCCGGCGTACCTCACTGCAACGCAGAGGTTCCAGGTTCGATTCCTGGTATAGTAAATTTTGGAAACGTATTTTCTCCGTTATTTACTATGGTCTGGGTGTCTGGGATCGGTATTATTATTTCACATATATTTATTTATATTCTTTTTTATGTTTTTTTAATACATATATATATAAAAAATAAACACATATTAAAAAAATATAAAAAGATGACGTCCGTCGGCAGCGGGGCCTAGGGTCCAAGCTACCGGTGGTTAAGGCTCCAGAGACAGGAACTTCCTCACAATGCGTGCCGTGCTCAGGAGAACCGCCTTCTGCATCTGGCCCTTCACCCATTTACCGAGCGAGAGCCTCTCTAGGTGTCGGTCGAGGCTCTTCGCTATTAGACCGTTAACAGACACCACTATCGGTACGATGATCGTTGAGTCCATATGCCACATGGCCGTAATCTCGTGCGCGAGGTCAAGGTATTTCGTTAATTTGTCAGTTTCAGCTTTTACGAGATTACAGTCATGTGGGATACTTATATCAACAAGCATCGTACGTCTCGCAGATCGATCTATTATCACAATGTCAGGCTTATTGGCAACAATAGTCCTGTCTGTGATAATAGATCGATCCCAGTAGAGCGTGATATGACCATTTTCGAGAACTGGCTCAGGGGCATATTTATAATAAGGTACCTCATTCGCTATCAGACCGTATCGAAGAGCAAGTTGCTGATGGATGATCCTGGCTACTAGGTTGTGCCTATGCAAGTACTCGGAGTTAGCAAGACGAGAACAACAGGAAGTAACATGCCTGATGGATTCGCCCGGGCGATGACACGCCCGGCATACGTCGAGCGTGCCGTCCTTCAGGATGTACTTCCTGTAGTTGTTCGTCTTGATAACCTCGTCCATAATTGCACAGACAAACCCTTCGGTTTCCCCAAAGAGGTCACCGAAACGTAGCCAGTTCACCGACGCCGGCAAGTCTATGTCGGGCCCATATAACGCCTGGTAAAACCTGCCGTGCAGCTCCTTGCTCTTCCATATGTCCATTCGCCCGGAGGAAGTCTTTAGCGTTTAGAAATCCCCGGCCACCACACTTCCGTGGGATGTACAATCTCATCACAGATGATCGTGGATGGTGCATCCGATATGTTGTCAGTATACAACGGACCCTACCTACCCTAATTATTATTATTATTATTATTATTATTAACATCCAGGATCTCAAAAGCTTGTATTTAAAAACCTTTAAAAAAAAGTTTATTCAAATACAAATTCTATGTCAGAGGGATAAAGCATCGTTATAGCATTAGTATAGATAATGTGTGATATTTTTTATCCCGAGAATCCCGCGGGAATTTCCCTGGAGGGGTTTGCAGTTGTTTAAGTGCAATAATAATTAGCTTCTTCAGGCACAGTTTTCACTAAAACTACATTTTACATTCTTTTTTAAATGCTGTGGTACTTTGCGTCCCGAGAATTTCAAGCGTGGACGAAGTCGCAGGCATATCCTAAAGGCTAATTTATATTGACCCCAAAATATTTAATCGGGATTATTGAAGTTAGTCAGATTAGGTAGCGCAATTTACATGATTCCAGTATGAAGCCAGCACTGGCTTCAGTAGGTGGATCAATGTAAATCAGCCTTTACTAACGTAGTGTTAATAACGTTTGTTCCAAGTAGTGCTATGTATTATTGTAATATTTGCGGGTAGTCAGAGAGTAAATAATAACCATGTACAAAAATTAAAATTAACAAGTTGGCGGTAGCCTAAATAAAAACTAGCATTACTCATTGACACTTGCCATCTTTCTCTTCCGCGATCACGGCTACTGAGAACAGGCCGAAACGTCGGAATAAAAATCAAATCAAATACAGCGCTTAAAACTTAAGAATATACTATTAACAAAACTCTCAGAACAAATTGAACAAACTGATAATTGAATAAAATGAACAAAAAAGCATGAAAATAAAAAGAAGGAAAGAAAGAAAAAATATTGATTTAGGACAAGATACAAAAAGTCTTACATGATAATATATCTAACAATTAATTGTGGTGTCCTAAAAAGCCTCTTGCTCAGCATATTGCTAGTTTCGCAACCAGCGCTGATCTTCCGCAAGTACCTCTAAGTGTAACCACGGCTTAGCTCCACAAAGCAAATTAAAACAATAAACATTCGTTATAAAATTATATAAAATAATTACTAGTGTACGTAGTGAAACACTTACAAGCCAATAGATGGCGCTGTGCAATAATTGATGTCACAAACGTTTCCCGAAACATACAAAGAATATATATAAAATTTCAACTATAACAGACTAGGCCTGCCTGGGAAGTTTCTTTCGCCGTTTCTCCTCTCCCAGCCATAACACGTTGCGAAACGGCAGTAAGATAGCGTAGGCCGCCGCGAACCGCCGATCCCGGCCCGCCGGGATCCTTCCCCTCGGGCTTTATATTACCCGTCGCCCGTTCCCAATTAGTGCTTTGTGTCGCCCTATGGTGGGCATCATTAAATTCATCCCCCTCTCATGGCAACAGTCCAGCCGAGGTAAAACTCCTTAGGGAGCTCCCTCGAGCAAGTTGCCCCCCCGGGCTCGAGCGCCTTCGCTTCGCGAAGGCACTCGCCCCAAAAACCCCGGTAAAGTTGTAAGGTCTTCGGACCAACAACATAAGGTCAAGTCCAATAAAAAAAAAACTAGGCCTGCGAGGAACAACATTAGCCTCGCTGGAAGATCTTCCTTTGAGACGGAGGAGCATTCCATCTCGCTCCTCCACCCTATATCGGCCACACCCCCTTCATGAACATTGTTACAATTACAAATAACAATACTTGTACTATCACAAATTACCTGATTATATGGACTGAAAGTAACGTGTTGGAACATAGCAAATATCTTTTCCAAACATTTCCTCAAAACGCTCAAAAGCACTACGCATAGTTGTTGCGCCAAAAATATACTACAGACGAACCTAATACAAACAGATTCTAGTTGAGTCATACCACTAATAAACAAATAACACATTTCATAGATAAATCATAAGATATAAATCCACTCGTATATAGATGTATGCTTAATACATTACGGCTATATAATCTGAGCAATTGAGATTGCGATGCGAATGTTTGAGCAAGCTTATGGCAGTCGTAAATCTTAAATCGTATCGTATTATTGCACAATTCGATCGCTAAAATAGAAATACGTGTTATAAGTTTATCCGTGCAGGAACGGAGAAAGAATACAATTTGATGCGGCCGGGCGGCCTGTCGTAAGAGGCGACCAAACAACCCACAGCCAGGTGGTAGGGCATTTGCCCGACTGGATGGCTACCAACCCTGGTCTAAAGTATGTCGCCATAACAACCTTGAGTTGTGTTCCGGCATTAGTGACCAAGTTCCAGTCTCCCTTAAGAGAGCAGCAGCGCATTTGTAGCACCTTTGGTGTAGCAAATGTCCATAGGCGATGGTAACCGCTTTCCATCAAGTGGGCCGTCTGCCTGTCTGCTGAACTCCTGCAAAAAAAAAAAAAAAAGAAATCGGCCCAGTAGTGTTTACGTGAATCGCAAACATACAAACAAACAGTCAAGAAAAAAATATAATAATTAAGAATTTTATAACTCGAAGTACTTTTATGACGCCCTTCTTAAAACAACCCCAGATAAATAGATAGAGCAGTAACATACAAATCGAAATGTGTGCTGGGACTAATAGTAGAAGTGAAACTTCAACGGACAAGTGGCAAAACGAATCGCAACAAAATTTCGACTTGAAGTTTTACGGGCAGATTGTTAATGCACTTGTCCAATTTGAAAACCTGCCCGTAAAACTTCAAGTCGAAATTTTGTTGCGATTCGTTTTGCCACTTGTCCGTTGAAGTTTCACTTCTGCTATGCGTCCTCCCAGCACACATTTCGATTTTTCGCAGGTTTACTGCAAATTACGATTCGGTTAGGTTAGGTACGTTTTAATCCTGCCAGGGCTGCGGAGAGGCTAGGTCATATACCCGTAGCCCTGGCATAAGGCGAAGGACGGAACACCCAGGGGTTTTAGTGGGTATCCCTAACTGGGGAGTGGCAATAGCATGGCACCAGTTCTGACTGGGCATGCTAGTGCCACCCCCAATCTGGCGAATCCCACACTAGGTCGCGAATTATCCCCCAAGGTTCTGCCCTTGTCGCGGCTTAGTCCTCAATCGGATTTCCCCTGGACAAAAAAAAAAAAAAAAAACGTACGTTTTAATGAATGCATTTTATATTTAAACATATTTTATTTTATCAAACAAAAACACTGAATTCGATCCGGAACCAAAAAACGCATCCATAGTCTGGTCTAAAATTATGCCGCCCCTCCACGCGGCCGTAACGCTTTTTCGTGACAGAAAAATTATACACCCCCCCCCCTCCCCCGTTTATATAGAAGTTTCACTTCAATAATTAAGAGTTTTATAACTCGAAGAAGTTCCTTCTTAAAACAACTCCAGACAGATAAAGCAGTAACATAATGAGTGCACAGAATTCTTCGAACATTGTAAACGCGTCGAGTGTTCGTAAGGCAAAACACCGGGGCGTCGGGTGTTTGTTTTGTAAACAGACCGGTGTGGCGGTTGGTTCGCGCCGATAAATTCTTGTAATCTACACTCAGGTCGTTAATGTTTCAGTCTAGACTTTATTGTTCTTGCAATTTACGAAGGCGAGCGGACATCACTTATCTATACTAATATTATAAAGAGGTAAAGTTTGTGAGTTTGTGACGTTGTAGGGGGTTTTATTTATTGCGGGAGTTCCGCAGACAGGCAGAAGGCCCACTTGATGGAAAGAGGTTACCATCGCCTATGGACATTCGCAACACCAAAGTGCTGAAAATGCGCTGCTGGTCTCTTAAGGGAGACTGGAACCTGGTCACTAATGCCGGAACACAGGGGTGGTAGCCATCCAGTCGGGCAAACGCCCTACCACCTGGCTTTGGGTTATTTTGTCGCCTCTTACGACAGGCCTCCCGGCCGCAGGAAGGTGTATTCTTTCTCCGTTCCTGCACGGATGGACATCCGGGGTAATCTCTGGACCTACTAAACCGATTATAAAAATTCTTTTACTGTTGCAAAGCTACGTTAACAGGGAGTGTCGTAGGCTATATAACATGACGCTATATACCACGGGGGCGGGACAGAGCGCGGGTGCAACCGCGCCGAGCCGCTAGTGTTAGATCCTTGTACAGGCAGACTATAGTTTCTAAATGATCCGTTTTTTTAATGATCCGTTTTTTTTATCTATTGTAGTATAGTTTCGCGTTTGATCAGAATCTCGCCCTGTGTGGAGCGAAGATGTGGTCCAGGATGGAGCATGCTTAACTAGAAGGTAGAAGGGAAGACACCCAGGTTATAAGTATCAGGAAAGACAGACTCCGGCAATGAGATCCACTCCTTTCCAGTGCATATGATGAAACTAGACGCAATGCGAAATTTTATGGCCTATACCATGCGCGTTGGACAGCTATATCACCTGATGCTAAGTGAAGATGCGGTCTAGGATGGAGCACTCTTATCCAGTAGATACCTATTCACTCGTGACTCGAAGACATACATACATACATACATACATAACTTCCCTGCCAGTTCCCTTGCGGGGTAGGCACGAACAACAGAGCGCCATTCAGGCCTATTTTTACACACCTCACTTGCTTCTTTGACATTCATAGCTCTTGTCATGCACGCTCGTCTATTCTTAAGGCTCCTGACATCACCTTCTGCTAGTCCACGATCAATTTGATCATGGAAGGTGTGTCGTGGCCTTCCACGACTTCTGCATCCATCCACTTTTGCATTGTATATCTGTTTAGTCATTCTTTCCACATGCCCGAACCACCGGAGCATGACACTCTTTCAGACCAACTCTCTTTCTTACTTCGGTATTACGAACGCGATCCGCGAGCGTCACTCCGCAGATCTTGCGCAGACTCGAAGACGACTGGCTTATATGTATCGGGGAACACAGACTCCGGAAAATTGTTCCACTCGATAGAGGTGAGTAAAGGAAAGATTTAGTTCTAACCAATGGTATGTCCGCCGTGCAGGAACGGCGAAAGAATACATCCTGTCATAAGAGGGGACAAAACAACCCACAGTCACTCGTAGAGTATTCCGCTATAACCTTGACTTGTGTTCCGGCATCAGTGGCCAGGTTCCAGTCTCCTTCGAGAAAGCAGCAGCGCATTTTTAACGCCTTTGGTTTTGCAATGTCCAAATGTCCATAGGCGATGGTGACCGCTTTCCATTAATTGGTCCATCTGCCTATCTGAACTCATGCACTAAAAAAAATCCCATGAAAACATGACGTAAAAGGCTTGCACCCAAGGCCGAAGGGGGCCATACAAAAGCATAATTTTTTTAATTTTTTCACTTCAATAAATATGTATATGTAAATCTTATATTAAAATTATATTACTTTCTTTACATTCTTGTCTGTCTGTATATCCGCTAACTCCTCCTACACCACGCAACGGATTAATAAGCGGTTTTAGTCACCATTTCCACTAACAAATACATCGTCATAGCAACGACAATGACAACAGTAACTAATGTTTCGCTCTCATGTTTAGTTTCACCTTTCTCAGGTGGCGTTACGGGAAATTACGATCATATAATTAAATATTTATGACTTGTCCACTTCACGAAACACCAGTGAGATCAGCAGACAGGCAGACGGCCCACTTGATGGAAAGTGGTAACCATCGCCTATGGACATTCGCAACATCAAAGTTGTTACAAATGCGCTGCTGCTCTCTTAAGGGAGACTGGAACCTGGTCACTAATGCCGGAACACAACTCAAGGTTGTTATGGCGACATACTTTAGACCAGGGGTGGTAGCCATCCAGTCGGGCAAATGCCCTACCACCTGGCTTTGGGTTATTTTGTCGCCTCTTACGACAGGCCGCCCGGCGGCAGGAAATTGTATTCTTTCTCCGTTCCTGCACGTATAAAAGAAATATTTTTATTCAGGACAAAAACAATACAGAAGATTATTCATCGAACCGCAAAACAGTAGAAGCAGAACAAATTCTCAAATCGGACCCGGTCTCAGCATACGATGGTCAATTAACAACAGCGCTGTTCGTCCACTTGGGACCAGCTAGCGAAGTCACAAAAGACAATATAACACAATTTAAAGCTAGTGCAAAAATAAGCAAAGAGTTAAAAACAATCGAACCGCTACTTACAAGAAGAACACGGATTCCAGCAATCGTTAAAAACCATTTTTTCATACACACAAAAAATCTCACTGGAAAAAAAAAACACTATAGACCTTAACAAGTCTATTTTAAAATTGCAATATTTCACTAGAAGTTCAATGGTCCCGCGAAATCCCTTTGACTATGTACACGAACTCTCTACTTCAGATTAACGTTGTAGAATGAACGGATCTAGCTGCCTCCGGGCGCGTATATGCAACGCGATGACGGCTCACGACTGGCCCGCCGGCCCAATTGTGAGTAAACAGTGTATTAATAATAGTTACTTCACTATTCGCAGTATGTACCGATGAGATGTATGGCAGGAATATATTGAGCGTTATGCGGAATGAGAGAAGTAAGAAATTGGCCGCGGATTTGAAACTCCTTTCTGGCGCTCCTGTACCCCGCGTACAGACGTACTGCTACGCGACGACGCCGTCTGCACGCAGTGTTTCTAGCGCGAGGCTCCACCTGTACTACAGTCTGTGACGAGTGACCGTCGATGCTCTGCCTCGTGCTCGATCTAGTGAGGTTCCACTATCAGGGCCTCGCGGTATACCTCCTCCCAGTCGAATTTTCTCAGTGTCCAGCGCGGAAATTCTCCTACCGGAAGCTCTAGGGATGGTGGTACCGAATTCAGGGTGGAGACGTTGAACCAGATGTATCTGTGGTCAGAGAGCGTCTCCACCCTCTCCAGTCCCTCGCACGGAGCGCCCATGCAGGGCTGGCAACCGGGAGATCCACTATTAATCCGCCCTGCTGGCGCACACCCCTGTATACTGAGACCCGGTTTAAAACAACGAGATACGATGTGTGATGGCCCATTCTTCCAATTCTTCGCCTCGAGTACAGGTACGCGGGGAACCCCAAGCCTTGGACTTGGCGTTGGTCTCCGAGCACAAGTATGGGGCGAGAGTGGTTGTGGGCCGCCACTGTGCCCAATTTCTCCAACCAACCCTCGAAGTCGACGCGCCGACGGTTCGGGGAGCAGTGGGTGCCGATTGCCACCAACTCCCCGATTGTAGCAGCTACATATCCATGACCCCTAACAATGTCGATAAGGGGAGGGGCATGAGGTGGCGGTCCGAGTAATTATGGCCACCGAGCCATCAGGGTCCCCTGCTCAATCAGCCCTGAAGATGACGTAGTATGGCTCGGCGACCACGCCAATTCCAATGGACCTCTGTGCCATGCTCTAGAATCAGCAGATCTTGAGCAGCGGCGCTGTAGATTCGGGTTTCCTCGTACCTGTAGAATGGAGGGTAACTATTGAAACAATTACTCCTCCATCCTAGCGGCGACGACTGGCTCCGGCCCCGAAATGTCTGTCGGTGGAGAGGGGTTGCTGGATGACGAACCCCTTAGTTGGAGCCTTTTTTCTATTCCTCTTTCTCTTTTTCCTTTTTGCGTCTGACCGGGAAGGTTGCACGTCTTTTTTAGTACTTTACGAGGGGGCGGGACTACCCTGCACATCCAGTGCGCAGATGCTGCAGCGTGGCGCATTAGAGCAGGTAGCGGCGAGGTATCCCGGCTGACCGCAGCGTTAACTATCCCGGCTGCGGTCCACAGGGGAGGAGCAGGTGCAGGCATCATGCCCCGCAACAAGGCAGCGCCAGCACCTTTCTGACCGTTTCGGCAGGACCTTGATTCCCGCCGAAGTCCACCCGACCATTAAGGTCCGTATCATTGACTTTTCTGGCCGCCGCCTCTGGGCACGAAACTAACACGTAGCATAGCCTGGAGATCCTCACCTCCTCCTCGGGGAGGACACTCTTCAGCTTGGCTGCCATACCTAGTCATACAACCCCAGCCCGTTTATCCCATCCTAAAAGCTGTCAACGCTTGGCTTCACCCCTGGCGTTGCAAACGTCCGTAGGCGACCGACAGCAACCACTCCACGTCAAATGAACGGTCCGTCTGTTTGCCTGGTTCCGACAATTAAAAAAATTCAGGACACAAGCGGGTTAAGCACTAAGCTGCCACAGCGTCATCCACCACCTCACACCATTACGAATAAAGACAATTCAATATTCCGAACAAATGAGAATGACATTGAATATTAAAAGGCGGCTTACATCACGTCTTATTATGACTCGAAATTATCATAATCAAATGCACAAACCGTATCCATTTAAAATGCAAACAAAAACTACGTAAATAATTTTAACGTGTGGGAATTTGTTATTAAATACTATAGTAGAATATGTACGGTCATAGTTTGTCAAAGGCTCATACGCCTCCCTTGTTATATAAAACTAGCTGTGCCCGCGACGTCGTCCGCCTGGAATTTGTTTTCACCCCCCCCCCCCCCCCGATTTTGAAACATTCTTCATTGGTGCTCCGGTCCTATTGGTCTTACCGTGATGATATATAGCCTATAGTCTTCCTCGATAAACGGGCTATCTAACACTGAAAGACATTTCCAAATCACACCAGTAGTTCCTGAGATTAGCGCGTTCAAACAAACAAACTCTTCAGCTTTATATATAAGATTCATCCTTTGGAATTTTTGGTCTTTGGAACGCGCTGCCTGTTAATATCAAGCTAGCCAAGTCACTGCCTATTTTTAATAGACTTGTGAAGGATTACCATAGTTCAAATAGCTCAATTTAGGGATGCAGATATTGTCATCTTTTTCTAGTTTCATATTTATTTATGCAAGTGTATTTTATAATATTTTATTTATATATGTCACCTTAGTATACTTTTTATATTTTATTAATTTACGTATAATCTGCGGAGTGACGCTCGCGGACCGCGATCGTAATACCGAAGTAAGAAAGAGAGTTGGTCTGAAAGAGAGTGTCGGGGTGAAGGTAAGGAAAGGATTGCTCCGGTGGTTCGGGCATGTGGCAAGAAGGCATGATGAAAGAATGACTAAACAGATATACAATGCAAAAGTGGATGGATGCAGAAATCGTGGAAGGCCACGACACACCTTCCATGATCAAATTGATCGTGTACTAGCAGACGGTGATGTCAGGAGCCTTAAGAACAGACGAGCGTGCATGACAAGAGCTATGAATGTCAAAGAAGCGAGTGAGGTGTGTAATAATCGGCCTAAATGGCGCTCTGTTGTCCGTGCCTACCCCGCAAGGGAACTGGCGTGAAGTTATGTATGTATGTATGTATGTACGTATATAATATATCATGTATGTATATATTTATAAGATACTGATTTGGTAGTGAGAATAATGCAACATACCTCAGGCAGTTTTCTGACCTACTGTGGATATTGTTACAATTATCACGTGCTAACAATGATGAAAAAAAACATCGTGATGCAACCTTCACATCGATATAACCGATGTGTCAAACCTGCCGAGCCGTTCCCCAAGGACCCCCTAGTGGGAGGCCCGAGCCCAGGAGTGGGACGTTTAGAACAGTAAAAACTTCTTAAAAAATCCATCGGTTTCATAAACTCCATGGGGACCATTTACATGTTACAAGGTGTCCTTGTTCTTATGATTTTCTCCGATATCTTAAAAAGGAGATAAAATCTCACCGTCTCCGCTGGCTCGGTCATGTAGAACGGATGGAGGGGGATCGAAAAGTGAAGAAAGCATACTTGGGGCGACCAGTCGTTCGGCGACCGGTTGGGCGTCCCAAGTATCGCTGGAAAAGTAGAGTGGAAGTTGACCTGACCGCACTACAAGCCCACGACTGGCGAAACACTGCGCAGGACATAGGAAAGTGGCGTGCTCCCGTTTCGGAGGCCAAGACTCACTTTGGGTCGCTGAGCCAACGGAGTTAGTTAGTTTTACTATTATTATACTACATACATACATACATACATAACTTCACGCCAGTTCCCTTGCGGCGTAGGCACGAACAACAGAGTGCCATTTAGGCTTATTCTTACACACCTCACTTGCCTCTTTGACATTCATAACTCTCGTCATGCAAGCTCGTCTGTTCTTAAGGCTCCTGACATCACCTTCTGCTAGTACACGATCAATTCGATCATGGAAGGTGTGTCGTGGCCTTCCACGACTTCTGCATCCATCCACTTTTGCATTGTATATCTGTTTAGTCATTCTTTCTTATTATTATACTGCACTGTTTAATTTATGTCATCACTGTAATTCAAATTCAAATTCAAAAGTTTTTATTCAAAATCAGTTCCACTGGAGAAAACTTTTTGAAGGTCATACATGTAAGTTAAAATTTAATTTTTTACTTCCTATTCTATGTACACCGCTTCGCAACGTGTTGATGCTGTAAAGGAGAAGAAGCGGCAAGAAACTCCCCAGCAACACGTCTAGCTAAATATTGCTTTTCTTTATATTTCATATTCTATTTATATCTCAAATTCTTTTTTTAATAAGTATTGTACAGAAGTATGTTACAGAATTACTTTTTGAAGAATTAATGGAGTTGTAGCAAACAATGCATACTCAATAAGATCAAGACAATAAAAGGAAAGAAAAATAATGTTATAGTTATAATAATGACATGACGTGCTAAAATGGTATGCTGCAAAATGTCTCCACAAATTCCTTACAAGCATGGCAAGATAAAAAAATAAAAAAATAAAAACGTTATACAAAATTTAGTATAAGAGGTTGGAGCGAGCTGCTATGTAAATGAATTTTTGTCATTTAAGTATTCTTCAATAGTGTAGTATCCCCTTTTTAGCAAGATGCTTTTTAATTTAGTTTTAAATTTAGTGAAAGGCAGATCTAATATTTCATTCGGAATCTTATTGAAGAAGCGTATACCAACCCCCAAGAAAGAGGACAGTACTTTTTGTAATCTAAAAGATGGCAATATCGGTCTATTACAATGCCTGGTGTTGAAATTGTGTACATCCTTATACTGCTTGTAGGCACTCAAATTATTACGAATATAAATTATATTATTAAAAATTGGCATATGTATATTTTGTTATTATTATATTATCACTGTGACTGATATAATAATCTCGTCATTATTGCATAAAGTCATCCACGAATGCAGCGTACAATTTGGCAAAGTGACAATTTGCCAATTATCGTCTCTTCAATATTACGCGGTCATAAGCCACGAGCGGGTGGCGACGTCATGCACGTATTAAGAGTTCTACTGAAGAACCACGATAAGGTTGCTGCAATTCTTGGAAAGAGTGGAGAGTCAGGGAACATAAGAAAGCACGAGTCATATGGCTATCCCCGTATACTATGATCAGCAAGATTAGAGAGTCATCCTTCTAGCAATTATTCGTTCTTAGGGCTACTAAAACAATTTATGTTAAAGTAAGAGAAGCTCGTTGTTCTAAAAGTTACAGTTATTTAGTAGCATAGTTGTTCTTTTCATGTTTCTTTATAAAGTTAATTAATTTTGTTATGTACCCTCTTATTTCTACATACATACATACATAACTTCACGCCAGTTCCCTTGCGGGGTAGGCACGAACAACAGAGCGCCATTTAGGCTTATTCTTACACACCTCAATTGCTTCTTTGACATTCATAACTCTTGTCATGCACGCTCGTCTGTTCTACGGCTCCTGACAGCACCCTCCGCTAATACACGATCAATTTGATCACGGAAGGTGTGTCGTGGTCTTCCGCGATTTCTGCATCCATCCACTTTTGCATTGTATATCTGTTTAGTCATTCTTTCATCATGCATTCTTTCCATATGCCCGAACCACCGGAGCATTCCTTTCCTTACCTTCACCCCGTCACTTTCTTTCAGACCAACTCCCTTTCTTACTTCGGTATTACGAACGCGGTCCGCGAGCGTCACTCCGCAGATTTTGCGCAGTGCTCGCATCTCGACCGCGTTTACTCTACTTTCATTCTCTCTCTTCCATACCCAACTCTCGCTCCATACGTGAGCGTAGGTATCAGCACCGCGTTGTGTATGGCGAGCTGGGTCTTCTGGCTGAGGTTCTTACCGCCTAGAAGTTTACCTAACGCTCCATTCTAAATAGACATCATTATTCAATTAAGGAAATGGCCGATACAATCGGCTATTTCCTTAATTGAATAATAATGTCGTATTTTTATATATTTGGTGATTACCGCTTGTTTTGTATAGAGTAAGCAGTTTTC
The DNA here is from genome assembly GCA_019925095.2 of Dendrolimus kikuchii. Classification (NCBI taxonomy): domain Eukaryota; kingdom Metazoa; phylum Arthropoda; class Insecta; order Lepidoptera; family Lasiocampidae; genus Dendrolimus; species Dendrolimus kikuchii. The sequence goes on along the minus strand of CM034410.1, from coordinate 1,250,401 downwards.
TGTAATTTAACGTAATTTTATGTACGAATATTTATCTCTAATATGTAGTACGACACACCTTCCATGATCAAATTGATCGTGTATTAGCAGAAGGTGATGTAAGGAGCCTTAAGAACAAACGAGCGTGCATGACAAGATCTATGAATGTCAAAGAAACAAGTGAGGTGTGTAAGAATAAGCCTGAATGGCGCTCTGTTGTTCGTGCCTACCCCGCAAGGGAACTGTCATTATTGCATAAAGTCATCCACGAATGCAGCGTACGATTTGGCAAAGTGACAATTTGCCAATTATCGTGTCTCTTTCGGTATTACACGGTCATAAGCCACGAGCGGCGGGTGGCGACGTCATGCGCGTATTAAGAGTTCTACTGAAGAGACACGACAAGGTCGTTGCAAGCCTTGGAATGCGAGGGAAGATACGGGGATATAAGAAATTACGAGTCATGTTGCTATCTCTGTATATTGAGATCAGCAAGAATTGAAGATTATTCTTTAAGTAACTTTTATACATTTCGTCGTCGTTTAAAAATAGGGCTAAAAACATTAATTTAAACGAATTTCTATTACGCGGCTTTCAAGTGTGAACTAGTAGAGATAGTCATTTAAGGAAAATGGGTTATGCCGACGCCGCACAATACATAATTTCGAATTTTAGTGTAATAAAATCTGAAATAAAATAATATCCATCAGTGTAATTTACGCTGATTTGAAAGTAGATGGTTTTGTAACTGCCCTTATTCGGCCGCATTCGGGCGCTGTCGCCGCGCATTTGCACGTGTTTTCATATAATTTACTATTGTAGCAGCGAGTGGTTGGTAAATTATACTTCAGATGATAGAGAGTAGTATACATTATACGAACTTAATTTATTTCGAAAACGTAACCACTTTATACAAGTAGGTATTAATAAACAATATAGCTAGTGCGATACATAGCAAGTGAGTGAGCAGGACAGATGATGTGTGAGCGAAATAGAGCAACTATTAATATGTGCGCTCTCGTATTGCGCTAGCCAGTTGTCTGTTGTCCGCTGCATTGACTAAATGTATTGTTACAACCTAGGCGCCGACAAAAAAACAAATTCACACTTACATATCTGTAAAAGCACATTTATTACCCGTCGGCATTTGAACGAATAAAATTGAAACTATTGTAATTCTTTTATGATCGTCTTCTTTTGTTTACTTATTTATTGGCATACGGCCTGTTGCTGTATTGTAATTGTTTACAGCCACCTGCGGCTGTAATCATTAGCCAGGTGTTACGGATTTTAAAGTACAAGCTGATTCTAGGAAATTCGGTCCACGTTGCCGGGCATTGCATATTGCATTTGTGCAGTATAAAGCGACGGCCTGAGGGAGGGAAAGGCAGTCGAACGAGAACCACGACCGAAGCGAGACGTGTGTACTACAATCGGTAATCTATTAGTGCCGGACTTTGCGCGTTTTATTGAATTACGACCTTCTGCATTACGTTTGGACTTGTTGTGTTCGGTTATATTTGTACCTGTGTTATACGTGTTTGTATAGTTCTAATAAACTCTATAATAATTCCAACGGCATTTTAATACGAGTCTCGTACTCGTAACAGTGTGTATGCAGCCCCCTCTCAATAAATGAATATTTTTCGTTTTAACATATGAGCTTCGTTCAAATTTAAATTCTCAAGATTTTATTCAAAATAAGTTCCACCGGAGAACACTTTTTGAAGGTCATACACGTAAGTCAAAATTTAAATCTATTCTATGTACACCGCTTCGCAACGTGTTATCGCTGTTTAAAGGAGAAGAAGCGGCTAGAAACTCCCCATCAACACGTCTAGCTAAAAAAGATTTACTCATCATAATTATTATTTATATATTAGCTCAGGCTCTTTATTTTGAATAGATCTAGAAGTTGTATTAGAACTACTTTCCAAAAATAAATGGAGTTGTAACAAACAAAAAGCGTTGTTCCTGACGGGGACCCCCAACCGCAGTCTAGTCTTATTTATCCAACCATTGAACTAACTTTGAGAGGCGGTTGTTATTTCCAATGTTTTATATTTTGTGGCATAACGCCATCCCCGAGCGCAGTCTATTCAACGGTCTGGCAAAGTGACAATTGGATGCATGACTCATTTTAGCACTAAACTCTCCTTTAACGTATGTACGTAATGCTTTTGGAGGTCGCCGGTTTGTTTGTTGTTATGATGCCATTGATAAATATATTTTTATTATTAATCCTATATAGAGTTTTTATGAGCTAATAAAATATAAAATTTCTTCGAGACTGATAAATCCCTTGGTGTTGTAAACGTCTATAGATAACCGTAACCACTTTCCATCAGGTGGACCGTCTGCTTACCTCAGGCGACACAAAAAATATTTGCAAATTTTTAAAGAAAGCAATATTCAAAATCCTGCCGTAACAACGTATATCTGTATAAATTTCAGTTCAGGATCCTCTAAATTTTAAAATCTTAAATAGATTTATTATTATTTATTATTCATTTAATGGTAATTACCAAACATAATAGGCCAATGAGTATAGGCCACACACAGTCTGGGTGTATAGTGGGATGGAATATATATCAGCTACGCACAGTCTGGGTATATAGTGGGATGGAATATGTATCAGCTACGCACAGTCTGGGTGTATAGTGGGATGGAATATATATCAGCTACGCACAGTCTGGGTGTATAGTGGGATGGAATATATATCAGCTACGCACAGTCTGGGTGTATAGTGGGATGGAATATGTATCAGCTACGCACAGTCTGGGTGTATAGTGGGATGGAATATATATCAGCTACGCACAGTCAGAACGTATAATGGGAAGGGATGTGTATCGGCTTCACACAGTCTGGGTGTATAGTGGGATGGAACATGTATCAGCTATACACAGTCTGGGTGTATAGTGGAATGGGATATGTATCAGCTACGCACAGTCAGGACGTATAATGGGATGGGATGTGTATCGGCTTCACACAGTCTGGGTGTATAGTGGGATGGAATATGTATCAGCTATGCACAGTCTGGGTGTATAGTGGGATGGAATATATATCAGCTACGCACAGTCAGAACGTATAATGGGAAGGGATGTGTATCGGCTTCACACAGTCTGGGTGTATAGTGGGATGGAATATGTATCAGCTATACACAGTCTGGGTGTATAGTGGGATGGAATATATATCAGCTACGCACAGTCAGAACGTATAATGGGAAGGGATGTGTATCGGCTTCACACAGTCTGGGTGTATAGTGGGATGGAATATGTATCAGCTATACACAGTCTGGGTGTATAGTGGGATGGAATATGTATCAGCTACACAAAGTCTGGGTGTATAGTGGGATGGAATATGTATCAGCTACACAAAGTCTGGGTGTATAGTGGGATGGAATATGTATCAGCTATACACAGTCTGGTTCTATAGTGGGATGGGATATGTATCGACTACACCCATTCTGTATGATGTGATGTGATGATGTGTATTGGCCACACAGTTTAAGACTGTATAGCAATGGGATATATATCAGCCACACATCTTCCTAAACCGATTTCTACCTTGTCTACTTGACTTACTTGTTTATGAAATGATGGGTTTTTTTTTATGAACTGGTTGGTTTTATTACGAATTAACGAAACTATTATACAATGATGGAACTTTTTGTGAGATAAACGATTTTTTATCCAAAATTCCTTTCAAAAAATTACACATAAGACTAAATGAAAATGTTCACGCCACTAGTATTTTTACCTGTTATTAGCAACAGATTCGATTGTTTAACATTAAAATTTTGTTTAAAACATCACGTAAATTATCCATCCGCCTACACTCGGAACAATTCTAAACAAGTTTAAAGTTTAACTGCCTTTAAATTCCTCAGTCGACATGCAGTCTATGAGAGTTGCTAACCCACTGTTTAATTCTAATATAGTTCAGTGCATCTTTTGTTAGGGCTACGTAGCCATTTAGGCAAAAGCGAAATCCTTGTCCTAATATTATACATACATACATAACTTCACGCCAGTTCCCTTGCGGGGTAGGCACGAACAACAGAGCGCCATTTAGACCCATTCTTACACACCTCACTTGCTACTTTGACATTCATAACTCTTGTCATGCACACTCGTCTATTCTTAAGGCTCCTGATATCACCCTCCGCTAGTACACGATCAATTTAATCATGGAAGGTGTGTCGTGGCCTTCCACGACTTCTGCATCCATCCACTTTTGCATTGTATATCTGTTTAGTTATTCTTTCATGATGCATTCTTTCCACATGCCCGAACCACCGGAGCATTCCTTTCCTTACCTTCACCCCGACACTCTCTTTCAGACCAACTCTCTTTCTTACTTCGGTATTACGAACGCGGTCCGCGAGCGTCACTCCTAATATTATAAACGCGAAACTTTATAAGAATGTATGTATGTATGTTTGTTACTCTTTCACACAAAAGCTACTGAATGAATTTTGATGAAACTTTACAATAATATAGCTTACACATCAGAATATCACATATACTATAATTTATAAAGATATAGTGTGAATTATCCAAAATATAACGATTTTCCATCAGCACGTCGGTGAGACCGCGGGGCGCAGCTAGTGTTTTCATAATGTCAGTTTGTCTGTCCACCTGTTTTTAAATATCACAGTAATTTTTCTCAAAGACAGAAATTTAAAAAGTAGTCGATATGGGCTACACGATACACAATAATGTAGTAAAAAAAGTGAGAGAAAAAAATCGAGCTGTACATCATAACTATATATAGCGGTCTGAAAGGCAATATGTTTCAAGTGATATTTGGGAAAAATGTGTCAGAAGAAAATTTTAAAGTTTCAAATGACCACAAAAACGCATAATTAATCAAATTCGTGCCATACTTGGAATAATTTTTTAGATTTTAATGTTTATAGTAATAATAATTCAATGAATAATAATGGGGGGGGGGGGGGGCGGCGGCTGCGGCGGCGGCGGCGGCGGTGTTGTTTTTAGTTAGACCTTGAATCGTCAACAAGCGAGGAAATAATATAAGCTTCCAAAGTCAAAAATATTGTCCCGCAAACCTCCAAATTTTTTAACAATGAAGAGGATAATGTTGAAAAATATTGAGCTTCTAAATACTTTCAACAAAAATTAGTTTTACCAATATCCATTCAATAGTTTTTGATATACGGTGTATTTTCGATCAAATCCTACTATTATGGTTCCGTAGGCCATCGTTTCTCAACCTGGAGATCGCGACCCATGTGAGGGTCGCTGTCTGTTAAAACATTAGACCCATATACATATCAAATGTATAAATAAATTGTACAAAAGCATGGAATTGATGGTATAAAGACATTGTTATAAAAATCAATATGTTACTTGCCTGTTCGGCGTACTAATTTCGTTATAATTATTAATATACTAGCTGACCCGGCAAACTTAGTACCGGCTCAGAATCAATAAATAAAAAACGTTGATTTCTGAACGACGGGACGAGCATCAAACGTTCGACATTCAAAGCCAAAAAAATGAAAAAAGACCACTTTTAAATTTAATTTCATTTCTGAACGACTTTTATAAATTTAACTGATTTCTAAATGACGGGACGAACATAAAATGTTTGACAGGTAGGAATAGTTTCTAAGGGAAAGCGAAATTGTTGTTTTTACTATATTCCAAGCATTTTTTTCATATTTACTCACCTCTTAAATCTTCCCTGCACTTCCACAAATAATTCAAAATCAAAATTAGCCAAATCAGTCCAGCCGTTCTCGAGTTTTAGCGAGACTAACGAACAGCAATTAATTTATATGTATATATATAATATATATAGACTATTTTATAAAAAAAACATTTTTATTACAACTATTACAAGAAAACTTATCTATGTCAATTTTTATTTTTATTAATATTACATTTATAAAATTTTGTAGTGACGGCCTCTGTGGTTGAGCGGGTTAGGCCTTTCACGGTTCGATTCCTGGCATGGTAAATTTAGGAAAACGAATTTTCTCCGTCTGGAATTGGCCCCAGAGTAATCTTTTGTATATTACCCATTACACAAACGCAACTTGTTTAATTTGGGAATGTACAATAAATGTGTTTGTCTGTCAATTAATTTTGTGCTGAAGAGATGACAAGAATGACAAGACCTTTTACTTAATTTTCTGGTGTTTTCGTGGGTCGCGTCATAAAAAAATGTTGAGAAACACTGCCTTCATAATTCGTGGAATACCATTGCTCGATTAAAAAAAATAATTAAAACGAATAAATTGTAATGACCAATTTGAAATAAGAATTGACTTAAAATCCTTTGCTACCAGACGACGAAATCCAAAAGAAAACTAAACAAAATGTTTGAAGTTGAAACATTCGAAATTTAAACACAACAACCAAGAATCGCTATAAAGAAGATATAACGTGTAATTTATGTCTAATGCGTAGGCGCATAACGTACCGCAGTATCGCATTTGATTTTGACGTACGACTCGCGGGCTTATGGCAAATGAGTAATTTCAACCGATACACTTATACAAGCTTTACGCGGCCACGCGTTTGCCACTATGCAAATACAAATTATGAATCCGACATAAACGAAACACTATCGTCGATCATTGATTGGCTAAATCATAATCACTTAAAAATCAACCAAAAAAAAAGACTCAAGTTATGCACTTTAGCCAAAGAAATTGTGCATCTAACATTATGATTAAATATCAACATCATGTGATTGATTCAGTAGATTTCGCAAAATTTTTAGGCGTCACCACAGACAAACAGTTAAATTGGAAATGTCATATATAAAAAATTAAATAAAAAATTAGGCAGTGCGTCATATGCTCTTTATAAAATATCTCCCAACCTTAAATACAGATGGTGTTCTAACAGCTTACTACGGACTAACAGAATCAATTTTGAGATATGGCATCATATTTTGGGGGAATTCTAAGGACACAGAAGTTGCATTTAAAGGGCAAAAACGCTGTACGCGATCTATATTTAGACAAAGTACGGATAGTTGCAGGCAATATTTTATAGATTATAAGATTTTAACACTTCCTTGCTTCTATATATATATCGTGTACTAGCAGAAGGTGATGTCAGGAGCCTTAAGAACAGACGAGCTTGCATGACAAGAGTCATGAATATCAAAGAGGCAAGTGAGATGTGTAAGAATAAGCCTAAATGGCGCTCTGTTGTCCGTGTCTACCCCGCAAGAGAACTGGCGTGAAGTTATGTATATATATATATATATATATATATATATATACTAGTTTACCCCGCGGCTGCGCCGCGGGTTAACCTCTAGTGCGTATCTCTTGTTTAACAAAGCAAGTGGTACAGGTTACATTATATTAAATTTGTATGTATTTGCCCCCGAAAGATTCACTTCATTTAATATCGCAAACCATACCACACCCTATATGTAAACTACATAAATGACAAAACTTGACAAAAATGACAAAATAGATAACATGGTCCAAGTCGACCAACTGGACCCAGTGCACCCAGTGCATCCAGTGCACCCAGTGCACCCAGTGCACCCAGTGCACCCAGTGCACCCAGTGCACCCAGTGGACCCAGTGGACCCAGTGGACGAAATGGACAAAATCACAAAACCTGTCCTAGTTTCCGGGATAAACTTTACATAAATCTATCCCAAAATGTATCCCATTATCCGGGATAAAAAGTATCCCTTGGGCACTCTCGGTATTCAAATTATATATGTACCGAGTTTCAGCCAAATCGGTCCAATAGTCTTTCCATAAAAGGATAACAAACAAAAAGACAAATATACTTTTATCCCGGAAACTATCCCATTTTCCGGGATAAAAAGTATCCTATGTTCATTCTCGGCATCGAAAATATATATATATACTGAGTTTCAGCCAAATCGGTCCAGTAGTTTTTACGTGAAAACGGAACAGACAGACAGACAGACAGACAGACAGACAGACAGAGTTACTTTCGCATTTATAATATTAATAGGGATATGTGTATGAAATCTGTTTATTTGTTAGAAATAATCCTCATCTTTTCCCAAGCATAGGTCAAACTATGAAACGCAATCGACGCGATAATGACAGGCTTTGCATTCATAGTAGTAGAACTACACTAATGCAAAAAAGTGTATTATGTATGGCACCAGTATTATACAATAAATTACCTGACAATATAAAGAAGCAAAAATCCATATTATTATTTAAAGGACATCTAAAAAAATTGTTGATAATTAAATGCTACTATAAAATCGAGGATTATATAATTGACTAAACAGATATAGAATGCAAAAGTGGATGGACGCAGAAGTCGCGGAAGACCACGACACACCTTCCGTGATCAAATTGATCGTGTACTACCAGAAGGTGATATCAGGAGCCTTAAGAACAGACGAGCGTGCATGACAAGAGCTGTCAATGTTAAAGAAGCAAGTGAGGTGTGTTAGAATGGGCCTAAATGGCGCTCTGTTGTTCGTGCCTACCCCGCAAGGGAACTGATTTGAAGTTATGTATGTATGTATATAATTGATAAATTCTAATGATTATTATGTATTCTTATAACTATTGCTTTGCTTGAACATTTAATATAATCTAATTTATTTAATTATTATAGTAATTATTTCAATAATGATTGTAATGTTATTTAGTTTCAATTCAGATTCAATTATAAGATGTGAAAATTGCACGCCTAATAAGGCAAAATGTATCTAGACAATTACCACAAAAAACACCTATGTACGCGTACATTTATAGCAATAAATAATTATCCTATTCTATGGTTAATGCCTTATGTGACTACCTAATTTCTAAACGACTCCAAAACCAAGGGGGTGTTTATTTATTATTATCAATTACCAATTGTGTCTTGGGTTTATAGCGTCTTGCAACCCCCGTATGTTGCCAAACGCCATGCTACCGCCACGCACACGTAGTAGTATCGCACCCGCATAAATACACATATTAGCTATCGAAGATTTCCGCGTCCAGTAGCTAATTACTAGGACATTCGCCTCAACCAGTAATAAATTTAAGTGATCGGTGTATCTGCAGTGTATTTTATCCGTGCAGGAACGGAGAAAGAATACAATTTCCCGCGGCCCGGCGGCCTGTCGTAAGAGGCGACTAAACAACCCACAGCCAGGTGGTAGAGTACTATGGGACCACATTGCCGCCTAACAACCTTGTGTTGTGTTCCCAGTAATGAGAGAGCAGCAGCGCAAATAAATTGAAGTGATCGGTGTATCTGCGTCCCTTGCGCCCCGGGGCTCGTGTAGAAGGACTTTGCCACCTTTATCGCCACGCAAGAAGCACCGGCAGAACCCTGAACCAGCGCTGTCGTGGGCTGGTGGCTGACTGCGAGGTAAGTGCGAGGTTCTATATTCTCCGGGCACCAGTTCTTAATTGGGGAATAAGGGATGGCCATACATTGAGCACATAGCCCCCTACCCGCGGAGATTGCCTGATTGCATCTCCACATACAAACATCCAATCATTGAGCGACAGCGACTAAGGAGACTTGTGCATGGACTTGCTCGACTTGGGAGTTTTTCATTTAGGCCATTGAAGAAGAGTCGTGGTAGCGTAACGGCTAGCAGACACGTCCCAAACTCAAAGGGCGCGGGTTCGATCCCGGCCGGAACGCATGCACCGCTTAGGCAGTTTTCTGATCTAATGTGCATATTGTTACAATTACCACGTGCTAATAACGGTGAAGGAATACATCGCGATGCAACCTGCACATCGAAATAACCGATGTGTCAAACCTGCCAAGCCGCCTTGGACAAGCGTGGCGGGTATACTGTCCGTTCCCCCTATAATGGGAGGCCCGAGCCCAGCAGTGGGACATACATATATATATATATATATATATATATATATATATATATATATATATATATATATATATATATATATATATATATATATATATATATATATATATATATATATATATATATATATATATATATGTTGAAAAGTTGCATTTAGGGTTGCGCTTCTCAGAGGACGCAGTTTTATTTTATTGATGTGTAGGGTGGCTTAGTAGAAGCTTAAGTTCAAGTTTCTGGGGTCGCCGCCCTTGACCCCCCCGGCCGCCATTTTGGAAAAGGGGGTGCAAAGGGTTTTCGAGCTGTATCTCGTAAACTTAAAAAAATATTATGTAAAGCGGTTAATTGAATCTTTAAGGATTGTTGACTAACACAGGTTATAACCGATTAAAACCGGTTCCAAGTCTTGCTCAAAACTAACAGGCACTCACCGTCCATACTCCTGGAGGAGAGCTTCCTGTTGGACAGGGTCCTGGAGAAGTGCGGCGGCGCCCGCTGCGGGGGCTGCGCCCTGGACTCGTAGTGGGTCCTACCCGAGTAGCGGAACCTAGACCCCAGGCGGGGGAAGAGTGTGCTCTTCTGAGGTGGCTCGGGGCTCATCAACCTGGAATGTCACCAAAAAATTGAATCACAGAATATAATAACAATGGAAGTGACGCTCGCGGACCGCGTTCGTAATACCGAAGTAAGAAAGAGAGTTGGTCTGAAGGAGAGTGTCGGGGTGAAGGTAAGGAAAGGAATGCTCCGGTGGTTCGGGCATGTGGAAGAATGCATGATGAAAGAATGACTAATCAGATATACAATGCAAAAGTGGATGGATGCAGAAGTCGTGGAAGGCCACGACACACCTACCATGATCAAATTGATCGTGTACTAGCGGAGGGTGATGTCAGGAGCCTTAAGAACAGACGAGTGTGCATGACAAGAGTTATGAATGTCAAAGAAGCAAGTGAGGTGTGTAAGAATAAGCCTAAATGGCGCTCTGTTGTTCGTGCCTACCCCGCAAGGGAACTGGCGTGAAGTTATGTATGTATGTATGTAATAACAATAGCCCATAAATGTCCCACTGCTGGGCTCGGGCCTCCCACTATAGCTACGTTCCATTAGGGACTCACAACGATCACGTTCACGATCGCGATTCATCCCGTTCCACTTGCTTGCCGACGTTATAATCGTAAACCCAAGTGGAACGGTTATTCGACCCACCTCTTGACATGGGTCGTTGTGAGCGTTGTGTGATCGAAAATGATGACGTCATCAGTGACATTTTCGCCACGAGCGCAACGACCGCGGTCGCCTTGTGGAACGGCTAACGGAGCATTTTGGACGTTCTGAGCTACAAATGGAACGACCTGTATAGGGGGAACGGACAGTATACCCGCCACGCTTGTCCAAGGCGGCTTGGCAGGTTTTTTTTATTTTTTATTGGAGGAGATCAGCAGACATGCAGACGGCTCACTTGATGGAAAGCGGTTACCATATGGACATTTGCAACACCAAAGGTTCTACAAATGCGCTGCTGCTCTCCTAAAAGAGACTGGAACCTGGTCACTAATGCCGGAACACAACTCAAGGTTGTTATGGCGACATACTTTAGACCAGGGGTGGTATTTTTTTTTTAATTGCAGGAGTTCAGCAGACAGGCAGACGGCTCAGTTGATGGAAAGCGTTTACCATATGGACAGTTGCAACATCAAAAGGCTCTACAAATCCGCTGCCGCTCTCTCAAGGGAGGCTGGAACCTGACCACTAATGCCGGAACACAACTCAAGGTTGTTATACCCTACCACCTGGCTGCGGGTTGTTCTGTCGCCTCTCACGACAGGCCGCACAACCGGCATTCACCGCTTGGACGACCATGAGAACTGAATTGACTTCCGACCTGAAGAACGTGTGGTGCTCGACGCAGGTCTTCCAGAGCTTCTTCGCGGCGCGGTGGTTGGCCAACTTGAATCCGACGGTGGACTCGAACTGCTCGAACTCGCCGGGACGCAGCTTCACGTAGAAGTTGTGCCGCTTGTAGCTGATCTTCAGGATCTTCGGCCACGCGAACCGGTTGATGCGGAGTCTGAATCAAAAACATATTTTGCTCACTTAATTGCACAATCCCACGGGAACTCCTTAGTTTTTCGGGATCAAAAGTATCCTATATGTTGACAGGGGATATAAGCTACCATCATACAAAATTTCATTTAAATCGGCAGGGTCGTTTTGGAGATTAGCCGGTACAAACAAACAGACAGACAAACAGAGAAACAAAAAATTTGAAAAAAATCTAAATTAGTTCTATTTGAAAGAAGTGAAATCACTTCTTACATCCCCCAGACTCGGTTTTTAGCAAAAAAATTTTCATTGTACAGAAATTCGACCTCTACAGTTTTATTATATGTATAGATTAGCCAGCCGGCACGGAGTGGAGATCGCTAGACCTAAGACCCAAGCTTCAGGAGTGGAAATGATAAATGACTTAACGTCGGAAGTACCTTCGGTGAATGCATGGAGTGGCCAGTCACCGTCTGCCCATTTTTCCATGTTCCCTGAACATTGCGACCGGCAGACGCCATGGTCTCCACGTTCCCAGACCCCTAGTACCACTAGCAGTTCACCCCAATAGCCCTGGCCGGGGCTTGTCCTTGGGTGCATTATTATATGGTGTAGACAGGGATAATCGCCAGTCAGTGTTACGACACATTTACATTCAATTTGTCTAAGGGGCCTCTACGTGTTGGCCTTCCCATGGCCCCACGCAAGCCCTCCTAAAGTCCAGGCCATTTTATGGTCCGTGGTCTCTAGAGACATACAATTTACATAAATATATTGTTACACGCCAACAAAGTGAATGCACACCTGTAGTTTATTACCACATTTGGACTTCTTTTGTTTACTTTGTGTTTAAAATTTGTAATTGCCGCAGGTGTGCAGATTACGTTTTCTTGGAAAAGTCAGTCCACGCGATCGATTGTTGTATTGTACAGCTCTTAGTATAAAACAATGCCCGAACGGAGGGGTGAGGCAGTCAAGCGAGGGTTACGATACGTGCAAGACGTGTACATTCGATAAGCTATATAGTGACGGACTTTGTGCGTGTTATTGAATCGTGCAGTTTGTACTGGTTGTGTCCAGTTATATCTGTACCTGTGCTATACGTGTTTGTTAGTTCTAATAAATTCTATAGTAATTCCAACGGCATTTTAATTCGTGTCCCGCACTCGTAACAATAGTATGTTAACTTACTTTTCCCTATGAACGAGCAATCCCGACGAGCACACACCCAGAGTGATGTCAACGTTCTCCGAGTCCTTGGCTGGGTGCAGGTCCACTCCGTACATGGCCAGCTTCTTCGCATTCTCCAAGTAGTTGAGCTCGGCTTCGGCCGGGGTCTGACCTCTGCAATTTTCAAAATACACCCTATACCTGGTACAACGGTTTAATTCATTTTGGCAGGTCGATCATTGGTCAATTTGAGATGCTCTAAAACATGGTCCTCAAAGTGGGCCATATGGACCCCCTGCTTTTTTTGTCAACGCTGGGGGAATGCATTTGCGCATATGCTCCGGCCCCGGGGGATGCCACCAAGGGGTATGTGCGACTCCCGGCTGCTGGTGTTGCACACAAGGTTCAACGTTTGAATTTGCAAACACCGACCGCCAGACTACCCACTAAACCTTCCAGCATCCCTCCGCATTAATATGGATCCCTGAGGGTACATATAGAATTTCAAAGGGTGCACGTCAGCGAAAACAAAATCTGGGGATCCGCGAGCTGCAAATAGAAGTCCACAATAAGGAATTCCATTTAAGCAAGTCGTAGCGAACTTATTAACTTTCAATAAATAGAATAATAAAATATGCTAGTATGCGTTTGTACTAACAATCTATAAAATATGTATGGAACCAAGTATACTGAATCGATCGCAAAGAGAATTTTCAAAATCAGTCTAAAAACAAAAAGTTATAGAACATTACAAGAAAATATATATTTACACGATGAATTGAAAACGTCCTCCTTCTTTGAAGTTATTTAAAAAGATAGGGGGTCCACTAAATGCAATAAAGGTTGGTAAGGGGTCTACTAAACAAGATAGTTTGAGGACCACTGCTCTAAAGCATTACCACTTCGATTTTATACAAGGATCGAGTTACTTTGTCAGTAAATTTTAATCAATTTGGTGCAACCGTATCATTTGGTGAAATTTATACTTAAAGTGAAATAAATGCATGACATTGATTGATGATTTTTAAATCTAAATAAATTTCGTGGTTTTTTTTACTTTTAATAAAAAAAAATACATGTCTAGTCTATGCATTAGATGTCTCACAGAACAGCACTGCTACGTCTCTTGTAACAATAAAGTACGAAAATTGTGACATGTAAAATTTACTATCAAAAATGTTTACTTTTTAATCACGAGTCATACCTATGAGTCTTGTGTAGTTCCACAACCTTCTCCTCTAGTTCAGGGGTGCAGGCGGAAGGTGGTACCAGCTTAAGCTGCTTACACAGCCCACCGCCGACCTCAGAGTCCTCATAGTCGCCGAGTTCCGACTGCAGGAGAAAACTGGCGAGGAGCGCGTGCGTCACGGCTGAACATGGAAGGCGACCTGCAAAAGAATTAGATAGAAGTATACCCACCACGTTTTTCCAAGGCGGCTTGGCAGGTTTGACACATCGATTATCTCGATGTGCAAGTTGCATTACGATGTTTTCCTTCACCATTGTTAGTACGTGGTAATTGTACCAATATGCACATTAGGTCAGAAAACTGCCTAAGTGGTGCATGCGTTCCGGCCAGGATCGAACCCGCGCCCTTTGACTTAGGCACGCGTGCGCTTCTATTAGTAGTAGTATCAGGCGAGATTATGGTTAAACGTGAACCTATACTACAATAAAAATAAATAACTGCTACCCAGGAGTTGGTAAAAGAAGCAGGGGAAGGCAGACCAAGTCCTCCCAACGAGAACAAGATCAGTCTGACTGATGTACCATACTGGCGACAGCATAAAAGCTAGCTTCACATAAAATTACTATTGCGGCGATGGCGTATTCGGCGAAGCGTTAATCTCTTTTTGAACATGTGTTTTATTTTTATTACCTTTGGTGTTAAAATTATCTGTAATTAGTTTAATGGTTGTCTTAATTGTTCACTGTTACTGGTTCGCGTTAATTTTCTATGTTATATTCTCAATCTCTAATGCCTTTTTGTTTATGACTGAAATTCGAGTAGGACATCATAAACCATTTTTATTGTTCAAATTTCGCTGCAAGTTTGTAGAAGCCATGTTGTTTTGGATTAAGCCTACAAGTTTGAAGAATTCCAATGAATGGTCTGTGCATGTTTATTAGGGGGTCTAAGTCTATATAAGGTAGACCCGTTGAGAGAGAGTTACCTGAGTTTCAACTGCGACCAAGCCATCATACCCTTAGGTACCTTCGGTACGGGAAACTCCAATCGATGGATTTTGCGCGTTTGGACTTGTTATAATTGGTTGTATTTGTAAGAATTGTAAATTACGAGAGTGTACTTCTAGTAAGTGTAGAAGTACACTCTCACTTCTGCATCCATCCACTGCAAAAGTGGATGGATGCAGAAGTCGTGGAAGGCCACGACACACCTTCCATGATCAAATTGATCGTGTACTAGCAGAAGGTGATGTCAGGAGCCTTAAGAACAGACGAGCGTGCATGACAAGAGTTATGAATGTCAAAGAAGCAAGTGAGGTATGTAAGAATAAGCCTAAATGGCGCTCTGTTGTTCGTGCCTACCCCGCAAGGGAACTGGCGTGAAGTTATGTATGTATGTATGTATGTATGTATGTACTTCTAGTAAAGCTTATGACTTTTCAATTGACATTTAATTCGAATTTCGCAAGCATGTAACTCTATTATGGACTAAGGGGTCCTTGATATTTTTATTATTTTTCTAAATGGGGTGACAATTCAGAAAAGATTGGCAATAACTGGTTTAGATGAATAATAATTATGTTAAATTTACCATCAAGTAAATCCCTCCGTATAGCCAATACGAGCTGGTACCTGGTGAGCTCCTCTTGAAGTTGCGCTGGCTCCGGTGGGTAGAATTTCACAGCAAACCTCAGCATCCATGGTTCGTCTGTTTACATTCAATATCCTATTAATATTTACATATGTATGACAAAGTTTGTGAAGGTGGATTTTTACTTAATACCGTTTAAAAACAAAATCTACTACACGGATTTTGAGGTGTTTACAGTCAAATAGCTTAATTATCAAAATAATACAAAGCGGATAAAACGTAAATGCCTTACAGTGTAATAAAAAAAAACATTTTTCAAGAATGAAACGAAATGTTAATAGAGATTATGATGGTAATCTAGATCTCCAGATTAAGGGACATTTACCAAAGATTTTGTATTTGGGATAAAAAAAAATGGGGTAGTAATGAATTTTTGTCTCTGGGATGTAAAAATTCGAACAAAGCCTTCGAAATGTACATAATGTCTAATAATGACTATGGTCTGCCTGTAACATTACTTCTGGCACAATAAATTCTTTAGATTGGGGAAAATTAGATAATTCAATCTACAGAACCTGATGGTGGTACAAGAACTTTACGTGGTTTGTACAATGTCTGATGTGTAATGATTCTGATGTTATGACTTATTTGTCTTAAGTGAATTCTGTGAAATTATGCCATCAAGAATGTAGTAATGCGCGAGCGGGTTAGCGAATTCCATTTAGATAGTCCCAGTGTTTTTCAATCTGTGGGTCGCGACCCCTAGGGGGGTCGCAGAGCCTTGCTCGGGGGGTCGCCGGCAAAATGGAAAAAGCAATTTAAATTTATACCTCGTACTTAGGTACCCTTCTATGCTCAGCAGCTTTTTGCAGAGTATAAGGCCCTAATAATGAATATTGGTAACAAAATAGAGAAAAACATAAACGTAGTTCCTGTCCATCCAAAGGTTGCCTGGAAGAGATTGCTTTATGCAATAAGACCGCCCATTGTACTACTACCTTATAGTTAAGACAATAAAATATATTACTTTTCTTATGTTGGAGTACAATAAAGAGTATTGTTGTTGTTGTAGTCTTTTAAATTACTAACTTTTTGTCTGTCTATGGCTCAAGGGGATCGCCAAAATTATTCAACCTGCAAAGGGGTAGCGTGTTAAAAAAAATTGAAAAATGAAATAATGATGATGAAATCCATGACCACGATGATGAAGCACCAGCAAATAATAATAAAGAGGCGACACATACACTTACGTTTGAGCATCTTGGACACTCTTTTCTCGAGATCGATCCATACCCGGGGGTCGCCGCGGTCTTCGTACAGCAATCCGAAGTAGTCCTTCTCCACCAAGTTTAAATTGTCGCACACTTTAGCCAAGAGCTCGTGGCCTCGTATTTTTCTCTGGAAATATTAAATTCGCATATATCTTTTTTAAGTTCACATTTGTACAACTGTTTATGGGGTTTTTTTTTATTGCATGAGTTCAGTAGATAAGCAGACGACCCACCTGATGGAAAGCGGTTACCATCGCGTATGGACATTTGCAACACCAAAGGCGTTACAAATGTGCTGCTGCTCTCTTAAGGGAGACTGGAACCTGGCCACTGATGCCGGAACACAACTCAAGTTTGTTATGGGAGCATACTCTAGACCAGGGGTTGTAGCCATCCACACGGGCAAATACCCTACCACCTGGCTGTGGGTTGTTTTGTCGTCTCTTACGACAGCCCGCCCGACGGCAAGAAATTATATTCTTTCTCCGTTCCTGCACGGATAATTGAACTCACTCGAACCAGCTGAACGAGTGAAACACCAGGTTACCAGTTCTAGCATAATTATTATGCATATAGGACCAACGCCTGCGTAATATTGCCGGCAGAAGCTAGACGAGAAAGACGTGGTGCAGATTTTAGGTGGCCTACATCCAGCAGTGAACATTTACTGACTGAAGAAGAAGTCATAAATTTGAAAATGTTTTTGGTGTAACTAGAGTGGGAAAATTGTGGTCATAGTACTTAAGCATGTGGTCTAGAGCCGCTATACTCAACTTGCGGCCCGCCGAGCTTTTATGAGTGACCCTCCTGGCATACTACATAATTGTATAATATAATGTATTTACACTGGTAACATCTATGGCATTGTTTCTCAACGTTTTATATATAGCGACCCACGAAAAAAGTAAACACTTTTTCGAACCCTCCACTACAAATTATAATAATATTTTGATTAATAATACATATAATAAAACTACGTTTTAACGGTTTTAAGCGCGGTGCGGTAAAGACTGCGACCCCCTTTAATAACAAACGCGACCCCCAGGTTGAGAAACGATGGCTTTTGGTGTTGCAAATGTCCCTACCTAGATGACGGTAACCACTTTCCATGAGCTGCACCGTCTTCCTGCTTGCTAACTTCGCAATAAAAAAGAATCGAATGCATAGTAAAATGGCGACCAGTGTCAAAATGAATGTATTGAAAGTACTCACATCGACTTCCAGATCCATCGTGGATCCGTCGAGTAGTTCCACCTTGACCCTGGCGACGTTGCCCGAAGGCTTCCGCCGCGGGGAGGCCTCCTTCGATTTGGCCTTGGCATCCTCCTTGGCCTCCTTGGCCACGACCTCCGGCATCTTGCCGCTCTTCCTTCAACACCTGGAAAGAAGAACAAGAAAATCTTAACTCATTCTTGTATCGCTTTCTTTAAAAGTAGGACTACTTTATAGTAGTGACCAAAAAAATCAACCCAGTTGACGTCATTGATGTGTTAGTCATGCTGGAATCATTATCTTCATTACAGCTTTTTGAGCCGGCTTGATCGGTGTGATACCACGCTGTCACAGAATATCAGCGTGAAACGGTAGCCTTAAGCGATTCCCCCTGTGTCTATACCATCTTCTTTATTCCATTCATTTTTTTTATAACGGAGGGGAATGCGTTTGCGCATCCGGAGGAGACAACGCCGAGAGAGTATGTGGGACTCCCGACGGCCAGCTCTACACACACTCCTTCTCCGAGGAGAGGAAGTAGTTGTAAGATGCCGGCCGCCAGACTACCTACCAAACCTTCCATCGCCCCGCCGCGTCTTTATAAGACGCCATGGGAAACCACGTAGAAATTGACCCATGACGCTTCGACGCATGCCCGCCCTCAAAAGGGGTGCTAGCGTCCTACGTTTAGGCCGGCGAAGACGTCCTTCGACCTTGACCCGGCCCCACTTGATTGCAAGAAGATGAGCCGCCTCTGACGTCCCGGTCGCCGTCTGCCCGTCCTCCTCCCGCTGTCTTTCGGCCGCGTCCTTTTGTGGCATAACGTTCTTGCAGAAGGAGGCGACCGCAAGACATCCACTCCTCTCTTTCTCTATCTCTCTTTTCTTTCACCATATCCCAATTAATTGGGGTCGGCACAATATGTCTTTTCCTTCCACACTCCTCTATTCCGACATACATCTTCTGTCACACCACAAATCAACATATCATCCTTCACACAATCCGTCCATCTATTTTTTGGTCTACCTTTACATCTGTACCCATCCATCTTGTAGCTAAACCTTCTTTTTGTCACGTGACTTTCATCCCTCCTCATGATATGCCCATACCAACTTAGTCTTATATATATAGTCTTATCCGTGCAGGAACGGAGAAAGAATACAATTTCCTGCGGCCGGGCGGCCTGTCGTAAGAGGCGACTTAACAACCCACAGCCAGGTGGTAGGGCATTCGCCCGACTGGATGGCTACCACCCCTGGTCTAAAGTATGTCGCCATAACAACCTTGAGTTGTGTTCCGGCATTAGCGACCAGGTTCCAGTTTCCCTTAAGAGAGCAGTAGCGCATTTGCAGCAACTTGGTGTTGCAAATGTCCATAGGCGATGGTAACCGCTTTCCATCAAGTGGGCCGTCTGCCTGTCTGCTGATCTCCTGCAATAAAAAAAAAAAAAAAAAAGTCTTCTTCCTCTCAAATTTTATGCAACTTGCAAAGATCCCCTTAGGTACTCATCTCTCATATATCTCATTCCTCCTAACCCATTCTAAAGGTTTGCAACGCGTTGCGATCGCCCCTTGGTGCTGCAAACGCGTATAGGTGACCGTAACCACTTTTCATTGGCTGGGCCGTCCGCCTATTTACTAGTTGCGTAATAAAAAAATAAAAAGTGTGTGTGTGCAATTCACACACGGCAGAAGCGAAACTCCAGAAAAGTAGCCTACAAGAGAATGAGATAAATATAGAGTATCAGGAGTATCAGGATAATAGTTACCGTAGTTCTCCGAAACGGCTTGACCGATTTTTATGAAATTTTATATGCATATTCAGTAGGTGTGAGAATCGGCTACTATTTATTTTTCATACCTCTAAGTGATAAGGGTTGTCCAACCCTAACATTTTTCTTAAATTTTTTGGTCAATTTTTTTTTATAATATTGCATTAAAAAATGTATACAACCCTAAATTTTCACCCTTCTATCACCAACCCCTATTTTTATTTGTTAATTATATTATAACTTTAATTTTTTTGGCAAGATTTTTAATCTTATTTTGTCATGACTTAGAATTTTTTAAAAATTATTACTCTTAATTCTATCAACCCCTATTTTTCCATTGCGATTTTTTTTAAACTATCAATCGATCAGTTATCCCCGCTAGATGTCTACCGTTATCACCTCTCATCCAGCAAACATCACGGAGTAGGGATGGGTGGGTTCCCGGATGGTTTAGATTCGCAATTAGAACCGGTAGGTGGCGCTGAGATCGGGTTCTGGAATCCTCCTAATCACCTGGAGCAATTTTGGTGATTTTGTTTTTGTGTGTCTGAGTGGGTACCCGGATGGTTTAGATTCGCAATTAGAACCGGTACGTGGCTCTGGGGTCGGGTTATAGAATTTTATTTTTAAAGGCAGGACAACGTCTAGTTATTTTTATAATATTTTTACCAAGGGCAAAAATTATTTTATATTTTAATGCAAAGTATTACCTGTCACGTAATACATATTTAAGGTATATTATAACACATATTATTCAGATTCCATGTACAGTTAGTACACTTGCTGTTGCTTGTACTGGTGGATGCTGGTGCTTTCTTATAAGTACAGTGAAGAAAATACACCTTGTTGCTTTCAGGGATTTATTCTCGTACTATTAGGTCTTCGATGCTGATCCCTGGGTTCAACTTAGTGATAGTTGAAGTCGTATGTTACGACTAATAGCAACTCGTAGCGACTTGATTGCAACTCGATCACACAGTATTTGTGAGCACTACTTATATTAGGTTGGGGAAAAAGTTTCTTCGCATTTTATATAAAAATTCAAAAGATTTTTTTATAAAGTTTATTTACATTTGACTAAAGTATGTAGGTGCCATTTTTTTGGATAACTTTTTGCTATCTTGTAGGTAGGGACGTGATCCCATTGCTATAAAAATTTTGGGGCCATTGATAAAAAAAACTGCGATAAGTGGTTTTGGCAATCCTCTCGTGATGTTAATCTGACACTGCCTAAGGAATTCTGCACAGACCGAAACAGATGAAAATCTGAAGGTGCAAGGTCAGGACTATTCGGCAGATGCATTAACACCTCCCAGCCAAACTCTCGTAATTTTTGCTGAGTGGCTAAAGTTGTGTGAGGTCTAGCGTTATCATGGTGAAAAACCATACCCCTTCTGTTGGTTAATTCCGGCCGCTTTCTCTCAACTTTTTTTTTTTTTCAAATTTATTTATTACATATCCAACAGCTATATTTATAACTTAAAACAATCAACTCTGTTTAATATGAATGTTGCCAATTACTGGATACTTCACGCTTTACAGTCAATTTGTGCAAAACCAAGACCGCAATAATTTGTTTATATTAACCTCTATATAAATGTAGTATATTTAATAAAATAAAATAATATAAAATAATGCCTGCTGTAGCGTCCCCTATATAGTATATGTTGTATATAGTATATATAAGTAACTAAAAAATAATATTTATTAATTTATACAGATATTCATATTATATATATTTATAATATTACATACATACATACATAACTTCACGCCAGTTCCCTTGCGGGGTAGGCACGAACAACAGAGTGCTATTTAGGCTTATTCTTACACACCTCACTTGCCTCTTTGACATTCATAACTCTTGTCATGCAAGCTCGTCTGTTCTTAAGGCTCCTGACAATAATATTCATATATATATAACGCAGTAATACATGTTATACAAACTAAAAAGAAAACTATACAGACAAAGGCGTGGATATTTATGGTGGCTAATAAACAGTCAAGATATCAGACTAATCTTTTTAGTATCTTTGATATATAAATTAATTTTGAATGATAGAAAATATCTATTTCATTAAATTTGTTGTTATAATATTACATACATACATACATACATAACTTCACGCCAGTTCCCTTGCGGGGTAGGCACGAACAACAGAGCGCCATTTAGGCTTGTCATGCACACTCGTCTGTTCTTAAGGCTCCTGACATCACCCTCCGCTAGTACACGATCAATTTGATCATGGAAGGTGTGTCGTGGCCTTCCACGACTTCTGCATCCATCCACTTTTGCATTGTATATCTGTTTAGTCATTCTTTCATCATGCATTCTTTCCACATGCCCGAACCACCGGAGCATTCCTTTCCTTACCTTCACCCCGACACTCTCTTTCAGACCAACTCTCTTTCTTACTTCGGTATTACGAACGCGGTCCGCGAGCGTCACTCCGCAGATTGTTATAATATTAAAGTAGCCTAAACTAGGCCGCAGCGTCAGCAAAACGCTGTACGCGTACATTCCATATTTCCACTTTGAACAAATGACACGAGAGGCTTAAACACATGCTCTAGTTAACAATTTGATTTAAGAACTTCTTCGAACCTCAAAATATTTACAACTCTATCTTTATGAGCGTTTCATACGGTTTCATATCACAACGATTCTAAAGATGATTCACTTCAAAAAAACAATCACCATAAACAACAACTCAGTTGACACCGATAACCCAAATTAGGCGGCATTAGGCGCTTAAGGGCCTCAGATGTCCACAGAGCCACTCGTGCGTGTCGTAAGCCTCAGCTAGTCCCATTTCACACGACACTGCGTTACATTCGAGCTCGTTGGGAGCCAATCTATCGCTCCATTTGCGTTATTGTAATCCTTATGCTTGTGTAAGGATCTCCGGACTGACTTTGTTATTAGAGAATTCTAGTTTTGTATATATTTTGACTGATTAGACAATTCATCCGTGCAGAAACGGAGAAAGAATACAATTCCCTGCGGCCGGGCGGCCTGTCGTAAGAAGAGACTTAACAACCCACAGCCAGGTGGTAGGGCATTTGCTCGACTGGATGGCTACCACCCCTGGTCTAAAGTATGTCGCCATAACAACCTTCGAGTTAAGTTAAGAGAGCAGCAGCGCATTTGTAGCACCTTTGGTCTTGCGAATGTCGATAGGCGATGGTGACCGCTTTCCATCAAGTGGGCCATCTGCCTGTCTGCTGATCTCCTGCAATAAAAAAAAAGAAAAAATCTGTAGCTTAAAAAAATATTATCAATGAAAATTCATTTTTTTATATTCAATCTTGACGTGCAATCTGTACTTGCGTATATCTTGTGTTTTGAGAATCAAGGGAGATCTATTTTGTTTTTGTTTTTATATTTATATGTTTGTAGGCAATGGTAACCACTTTCCATCACAGTTGGGCCGACAGCCTGTTTGCTATACTCCAGAAATAAAAATAATGTAGGTAGAGAGTAAGTAGTATTCACTGTCGAGTGCTGCTAAGAACTGAAGTTAAGTTATTTACTTTACTTTGGAAACGGTAACCTTATGTATAGATATTAACAAGTCGTACAGCTAGTACAATACGTAGCACAATGTGTGAGAGGGACGGATGATGTGCGAGAGAGATAGAGCAACTATTAATATGGGCGCTCCCGTGTTGCGCTAGCCAGTTTTCCGTTGTCCGTTGCGACAACTGGATGTATGCAGCTCCCATAAAGTCAATACATCTTTGTCTTTCTTTCTTTCATAGGAGAAAAATACTAAAATCTAGTTTTTATTATATGTAAACCGCTTCGCAACGTGTTAGCTAGGAGTACAGGTGGCAAGAAAATCCTCAGCAACTCATGTTATTACGATCTTCTGCTTTACAGTTTGGACTTTTATTTGTAAGAATTGTGATTTAAATGTATATACTTCTAATAAAGTTTGTGAACTTTCAACTGACACTTTCTTTGAATTCCGCAAATTCGTAACAATATTACCATTACTTTCGACTTCATTTTACCCTTTACGTAAGATAGGCAATTATAGATATCAAGCCAGACAGACTCTGGCTGTTCAAAAGCCATAAACCCCAGCCCTCGTAATCCTATCCCTATAAACATTCTACGGCTGGAAACCAGCCAAACGCCTGTCTGTCCGACTGTGATTCATGGCATATTTCACTTGGAAACGACACTTACGTTTATACATATCGATGAGTTTATCGCCCTACAACGATTTCTATCTGACGAATATTATTTACGAGTTCTCTTTATAGATTACTAGGATGTTTACCGCAGATCCGCCCGCATGCATATTGTTGCGGACAGAGAGCACCCCTCTGACCCGCCCGCCGGAGCACACCCACTCTCCGCGCCCCGCACACCGCCGACGCCCATAGCTCACACAGTTAACAGCTAGGCGTCGGACGACACGCGGGATTTAGGAGCGGCCTTGAAAGCAAAAATTGGTAATTCATCACAATTCTCATTGACGACTTACCACTCTCTCCCTCGACTCTCTCGCACAATTTGTAATTACGTACTTCTTTTTGTATCTATATTTCGATTCTAAGTAATAGTTTAATAATAATCATACAGTCCTTTTATATCGAGTTTCATTTCCAAAGAAGAAGCAACTGCCACCAACCAATACATATGTTTGGACACTATATTGCGTCCAAAATCTACTTATACAGATAAAAAAAGCAAGTGTCTGTTTGTAATATCAAAATATACGATTTGATTATACATTTAAGTTTATGTATAAGACAAACGTAACAAGACATAGCATAGAATAAATAAAGTAAGATTAGTATCAACAAATAAATAAATGTAAATAAAGCACAAAAGGTATTATTACCAAGAATACCACTGTTTCTAAAAATAAAATAAACAAATCTATATATATGTATATATATATATATATATATATATATATATATATATATATATATATATATATATATAAATCAATTGCTGTTCGTTAGTCTCGCGAAACTCGAGAACGGCTGGACTGATTTGGCTAATTTTGGTTTTGAATTATTTGTGGAAGTCCAGGGAAGGTTTAAAAGTTGAGTAAATATGAAAAAAGAAATGCTTGGAATATAGTAAAAACAACAATTTCCCTTTCCCTTAGAAACTATTCCTACCTGTCAAACATTTGATGTCCGTCCCGTCGTTTAGAAATCAATTAAATTTAAAAGACGTTCGAAATCAAATTAAATTTAGAAGTGAGGGTTTTTTTTTTCATTTTTTTGTTTTTGAATGTCAAACGTTTGATGTTCGTACCGGGTCAGCTAGTAGTAAATTTATATACGGATACACGATGTACAAAAGATAAGCATGTATAATGTTAAAGAGTTATGAATGTCAAAGAAGCAAGTGAGGTGTGTAAGAATAAGCCTTAATGACGCTCTGTTGTTCGTGCCTACCCCGCAAGGGAACTGGCGTGAAGTTATGTATGTATGTATGTATAATGTAAGAAATAAACAATAAACGAGTAGATAAATGAAACAGTAGTAGAAATATGTAATAGGATAAGCAAAATAGTGTTATATAAAGTACACAATAGGGAAGAAATGTTTAGAAATCAAAATTGTATTTTAGACACACATGTATTAAAAATTAAATAAATTTTCAATAAAGAAAAGACATACATACATACATACACGCCATTTCCCTTGCGGGTTAGGCACGAAAAACAGAGCGCCATTTAGGCCCATTCTTACACACCTCACTTGCTTCTTTGACATTCATAACTCTTGTCATGCACACTCGTCTGTTCTTAAGGCTCCTCATAAAGAAAAGAAAAAAATAAAAATAAAATAATGTACTACGACTTTGCAGAACACATCATTGTTTACAAAAGATGTCGCGACAGCATATGTCTGACTATTACAGTTATGCCACAATAAGTGTTCTTATATTTTAAAAATTTAATTAAAACGCCGCCGCTAGAAAAGTCTCTTTATTTGTATCTTGGTATTCGTCCTTATCAAAATAAATTACTTCATATTCAAGACTGCTTCAATACCTGTATATAACTTTTTGAATCATTCAATTCGGACATCCCATTCGAAAGATATCACGAGTTTAAAAATGTAAGTATTAGAACACGCGGCCGTGACGCTTTTTCGTGAGCGAAAAATCGTAAGACCCCATCTATATAGAAGTTTCACTTCAAAATGAAAATGAAAACATAAAAACATTGGACATTATACCCTGACAAGCGCGTGCGTCAGAAGGAGAAGAAAAGAAATATCCAAATAAAAAATGAAAAAAAATAATAGTTAAAAAATACGTTTTTATAGAAAATTCAACTAAAAAATAAATTTGAATTAAAAATAATGTAAGAAAAAATGATTTTATTGTAAAAAAAGCATGGTCTTCTTTAGTACAGGAGTTCCTATGGCCACCTTCCGACTCCATCATCAGATCAGCTCCATGGTATCATATTATTGCATTGTCACGCGATATACACATACGTGCAAAATTTCAGCTCAATCGGAAACCGGGAAGTCGATTAAATTTAATTTGAAAGATTCCGTTACAAACATACGTATGAAGCTAATAAAAGCGTATTAAAAATGTGAAAAAAAAAACCAGGGGGCATAATTCGGACCAGGAGATTTCGAAAAGGCAATTTTTGGAATTTTGTCTGTCTGTATATCTGGATGTTTTATTTCCACCTTCTCCTCCATTATATGGCAGAAAGGAAATGGCGGTTCGGGTGCATAACACTTACTCGTAGCTTATTCCGACACACTTTCGATACTAAAATAATAGCTGACATACTTTTTGTCCCGGGAACCCCGCGGGAATTTCAAGTCATTGTTATGTCTAAAGTGAAGAGACAGAGAGTGTTGCCAACATTACAATTATAAATCTACCTAACATCTCCCCTTTTAAAATAAAGACAGATTTCAAGGCAAGGTAAGAAAAGTAAAACATACTTGTTCATTGGGCTATATGACTTGGTATCCAAGCTGTGAAATCTTTACATTAGTGTCTATGACTTTGACACTTCTGACTTCTTACACTCACATTGACATTAACAAAGGAAGAGGAAAGCGAAGAGACAGAGAGTGTTGACAACATTACAATTATAAATCTACCTAACATCTCCCCTTTTAAAATAAAGACAGATTTCAAGGCAAGGTAAGAAAAGTAAAACATATTTATTCATTGGGCTATATGACTTGGTATCCAAGCTGTGAAATCTTTACATTAGTGTCTATGACTTTGACACTTCTGACTTCTTACACTCACATTGACATTAACAAAGGAAGAGGAAAGCGAAGAGACAGAGAGTGTTGCCAACATTACAATTATAAATCTACCTAACATCTCCCCTTTTAAAATAAAGACAGATTTCAAGGCAAGGTAAGAAAAGTAAAACATATTTGTTCATTGGGCTATATGACTTGGTATCCAAGCTGTGAAATCTTTACATTAGTGTCTATGACTTTGACACTTCTGACTTCTTACACTCACATTGACATTAACAAAGGAAGAGGAAAGCGAAGAGACAGAGAGTGTTGCCAACATTACAATTATAAATCTACCTAACATCTCCCCTTTTAAAATAAAGACAGATTTCAAGGCAAGGTAAGAAAAGTAAAACATATTTGTTCATTGGGCTATATGACTTGGTATCCAAGCTGTGAAATCTTTACATTAGTGTCTATGACTTTGACACTTCTGACTTCTTACACTCACATTGACATTAACAAAGGAAGAGGAAAGCGAAGAGACAGAGAGTGTTGACAACATTACAATTATAAATCTACCTAACATCTCCCCTTTTAAAATAAAGACAGATTTCAAGGCAAGGTAAGAAAAGTAAAACATATTTATTCATTGGGCTATATGACTTGGTATCCAAGCTGTGAAATCTTTACATTAGTGTCTATGACTTTGACACTTCTGACTTCTTACACTCACATTGACATTAACAAAGGAAGAGGAAAGCGAAGAGACAGAGAGTGTTGCCAACATTACAATTATAAATCTACCTAACATCTCCCCTTTTAAAATAAAGACAGATTTCAAAGCAGGGTAAGAAAAGTAAAACATATTTGTTCATTGGGCTATATGACTTGGTATCCAAGCTGTGAAATCTTTACATTAGTGTCTATGACTTTGACACTTCTGACTTCTTACACTCACATTGACATTAACAAAGGAAGAGGAAAGCGAAGAGACAGAGAGTGTTGCCAACATTACAATTATAAATCTACCTAACATCTCCCCTTTTAAAATAAAGACAGATTTCAAAGCAGGGTAAGAAAAGTAAAACATATTTGTTCATTGGGCTATATGACTTGGTATCCAAGCTGTGAAATCTTTACATTATTGTCTATGACTTTGACACTTCTGACTTCTTACACTCACATTGACATTAACAAAGGAAGAGGAAAGCGAAGAGACAGAGAGTGTTGCCAGCATTACAATTACAAATCTACCTAACAGTCATATCCCGTTATGAATACTATTGTGCACAAAATGTACATATGGGCACGTACGTGAAATTAGCATAAATACCGTTAAATAAATACAACCCTATACCTAAGCTGCAGTCAGGTGGAAACCAACAATGGTGTTTCATAATGGCCGGCACTAATAAATAACTACTCTGATGAATACACAGCCCTGACCGGTGACATTGTCATGGGATGACATCACCATATCACGGCAGGGCTGCCACCTTATAATAATATTCATAGCATTAGTATCCAATGGAAAGAATGACTAAACAGATATACAATGCAAAAGTGGATGGATGCAGAAGTCGTGGAAGGCGACACACGACACACCTTCCATGATCAAATTGGTCGTGTACTAGCAGAAGCTGATGTCTTTGAGCCTTAAGACTTCTTAGACGAGCATTGACATTGACAAAGAGCTATGAATGTCAAAGAGGCAAGTGAGGTGTTGCCAAGATTATAAGCCTGAATGGCGCTCTGTTGATCGTCCCCTTACCCCGCAAGGGAACAGATTTCAAGGCAAGGTAAGAAAAGTACGTACATATTAGTATTCATTGGGCTATATGACTTGGTATCCAAGCTGTGAACTGGTTATATTTTAAGTACATAGAAACTTTTCGGTTTTGTTCTCACTTTAACCTTGATTGTAGCAATTCAGCAGACTGCCCACTTGACAGAGAGTGCTGCCAACCTGGTCACTAATAAATCTAACTAACAACTCCCCTTTGTTAATAAAGGCATGCTCTAGACCAGGGGTGGTAGCCATCCAGTCGGGCAAATGCCCTACCACCTAGGCGGTGGGTTGTTCTGTCGCCTCTTACGACAGGCCGCCTGGCCGCAGGAAATTGTATTCTTTCTCCGTTCCTGCACGGGTAAACTTTCGGTTTCGAACGATTCCTAACGGTTTTTGCTGCACACCGTCAAAGCGCAGCCATGTGATACAACAAGTATGACCGTAACCGCAACCCTTTTAAACCGCAAACAGAACACAATGTTGGGTAAGAAAAGTAAAACATATTTATTCATTGGGCTAAACCGGTCACGTATGTATAACAAGCTGTGAAATCTTTACACCCCGATTGAAATAGTTGACTTAAAACCGGTTCTGACTTCTTATACTGTACATTGATTATGTATACAACGGAAGAGGAAAGCGAAGAGACAGAGAGTGTTGCCAGCATTACAATTATAAATCTACCTAACAGTCATATCCCGTTACGAATACTATTGTGCACAAAATGTACATATGGGCACGTACGTGAAATTAGCATAAATACCGTTAAATACATACAACCCTATACCTAAGCTGCAGTCAGGTGGAAACCAACAATGGTGTTTCATAATGGCCGGCACTAATAAATAACTACTCCGATGAATACACAGCCCTGACCGGTGACACTGTCATGGGATGACATCACCATATCACGGCAGGGCTGCCACCTTATAATAATATTCATAGCATTAGTATCCAATGGAAAGAATGCATGATGAAAGAATGACTAAACAGATATACAATGCAAAAGTGGATGGATGCAGAAGTCGTGGAAGGCCACGACACACCTTCCATGATCAAATTGATCGATAGTAGCGTAGCACAAGTATGATGTCAGGAGCCTTAAGAACAGACGATCCGTGCATGCTCCAATGCTATGACCCGGGCCTCAAAGAGGCATAGTGAGGTGTGTAAGAATAAGCCTGAATGGCGCTCTGTTGTTCGTGCTTACGGGCAAAACAGTAGCTCAAGTCTGTTTCGAGTAGGATAATTAATGTATAGAGGGCGGTTAGATTTATTGCAGCTGTCAAAGCCGAGACAAGTTCTACTAGAAAAATGGTATACCTACCTAAGCTAGATTTATACATAATTTAAGCGTTGTTTTAAAATATCTTTTAAGTGGTAATAACGATGTTATTTATAATATTTAATGTTCTTAAAATACCCAAAACTAAAGTTGCAATGGTTTAAGTGCAAGTCATCTTCTGCCCCCGCTACACCTGGGATAATGTCATGTAGTCAAGGGTTTATTAACAACGTTAAACATAGACGTAAAACTCATGTATATATACGACAGGCCCGCCTAATCATTGCAGGAAATTGTAATTCTATTCTCCGTTCCTGCACGCAGTAAACTTTCGGTTTCGAACGATTCCTAACGGTTTTTGCTGGCACATTAGCTCAAAGCGCAACAATAGTAAGTACAAGCAGTATGACCGTAACCGCATTCCACCGTATGAGTCAACAAACACATATTGAGAAACTCTTAACGACTTACCGTTGTCTTGTTTGTATGTTTTCGAGATATGTATGTTTGTAACCAAAATCTTATTTAATTTAAAAAAGCTAAAGATATATTATATCCACGCTCTACAAGAAACAGGGATAGATTAGTATTTGATTTTGTCCCAAGAACAACCCTATTTATGAAAAATTGTTACGCGATATGCATAAGAATATTTAATAAATTACCTCCAACGATTAAAGAACTGCCGTTGAAACCATGTGAAAAAAAGTTAAAATATGGTTACTGGAAAAAATGATATACTCAATTAATGATTTCCTTAAATTTTTTTTTTTTTTTTTTTTTTTTTTTTTATTGCAGGAGTTCAGCAGACAATATGACAAAGAGATGCTTATTTAATACTATTTTACATTTTATTTATATTTTTGGCTTTTGACATTTAATTTATCTTGTTTTCATAATATTTTCTTAGGTTTTCGCGACTTGTATACGTAATAAAACTACGTTTTAACGGTTTTAAGTGCGGTAATTTTATTTTTATTTATTTTATACAATGCAAAAGTGGATGGATGCAGAAGTCGTGGAAGGCCACGACACACTTTCCATGATCAAATTGATCGTGTACTAGCGGAAGGTGATGTCAGGAGCCTTAAGAACAGACGAGCTTGCATGACAAGAGTTATGAATGTCAAAGAGGCAAGTGAGGTGTGCAAGAATAAGCCTAAATGGCACTCTGTTGTTCGTGCCTACCCCGCAAGGGAACTGGCGTGAAGGTATGTATGTATGTATGTAATTTTATTTGATTTGAAAAGTGGCGAAACGTCGGAAGAACCAAAATCAAATGAAATTACCCCGCTTAAAACTGTTAAAACGTAGTTTTGTTATTTTGTTTTCTTGACATTTTTTTTTTATTTCTGTTTCTTTAATATAACGAATCAATTAATTTTATAATATTAAAATTGTTGTGATGTTTTTAGATTAACGTACACTTAAATATTTGTATGACCTTGTGTAGGTCAAATACAGTGGGGACATCTGACTTTGTTACCATCCTAGTTATAACTATTACCTGTATTTCTACAAATAAAGATTCATACATTCATTCATTCAAATTATATTTCGGGTAAAACTCAAACACAGGAGTCGGTAAATTATTAATGTCGCTTTTTTTATTTATTTTTTTATTGCAGGAGTTCAGCAGACAGGCAGACGGCCCACTTGATGGAAAGCGGTTACCATCGCCTATGGACATTTGCAACAACAAAGGTGCTACAAATGCGCTGCTGCTCTCTTAAAGGTGACTGGAACCTGGTCACTAATGCCAAGGAATGCATGAATGCTTAAGGAAAAAGCGATACTAAAAAGAGATAAACACACAAATCTATACGACTAAGCCTGCGAGAGAATGAGATAGGAGTTTTACATTGTGGAGCATGGATTAGAGAGTCAATAAGACCGATGAATAAATATAGGTCCAATTTGGACTACTATTTCTAAGACTAAAACAGTGAAAAATTGAAAGTGAGACGTAAGAAGTCTATTTTGAATTATAATATGTTGACGGATGTAAGCCAAAAGGAATAATATTCATATTAGTAAAAGTTAGAGAAGAAGTATCTGTGAGTATAGTGATATTCTCTGAAGTTTCACTTCTACTGCGTGTGAATTGCACACATACAGAATATTTTTTTAAATTATGCCAGATATTATCTCAAACGTCAGTTCGCGAAAATGTAATGCTACAAACCTTCGAATGAGATAATCGTGAGAAATAACCTTCGTAAACGATTTTTACGACATTTATTCCGTTCAACAATAACCAACGAAGTGTTAAAACGACGTTAGATAAAAATCATATCAAATAGACGTGCATGTATGAAGAGGTTAATGAAAGTAAATGAAGCGAAAGTCGTCTGTCAGGATCGTCGCAAGTGGAGATCTATAGTCTCTGCCCACCCCCATGGGAAAAAGGCGTGATAATATGTATGTATGTAACAATAACCATTCAATGTCATTATAATTGGGTTGATGATACATACATGTTACAATGGACACTAAAATTATTTTTGCATAAAAGAGCGGAAGCTAATACCACATCATTATCAAACTTTTAAATATCATAACAAAAATAATTTTAATCACTCTTTAAACAATTAATACGCTATTTAAATATACAAAATCTGTTGATGATAGTGTAACATACATACATACATACATACATAACTTCACGCCAGTTCCCTTGCGGGGTAGGCACGAACAACAGTGCGCCATTCAAGCTTATTCTTACACACCTCACTTGCCTCTTTGACATTCATAACTCTTGTCATGCAAGCTCGTCTGTTCTTAAGGCTCCTGACATCACCTTCTGTGCTAGTACACGATCAATTTGATCATGGAAGGTGTGTCGTGGCCTTCCACGACTTCTGCATCCATCCACTTTTGCATTGTAACATAACATAACATTATTCTTTATTTCCTCTCTAAGTACACAGTCAAACTTCTAGTAACAACATTAACTAAGAGGCTGGTGCCTGAATTAGGTTGAAAAGAAACCTGTAGTACAGGTCACCAGGGTCAACCCGTTGGCCTTGATATTTGGCTAATTAAGAGAAAAATCGAAATGTGTGCTGGGACACATAGTAGAAGTGAAACTTCAACGGACAAATGGAAAAACGAATCGCAACAAAATTTTAACTTGAAGTTTTACGGGTAGGTTTTCAAATTGAACAAGTACATTAAGAATCTGCCCGTAAAACTTCAAGTTAAAATTTTGTTGCGATTCGTTTTGCCACTTGTCCGTTGAAGTTTCACTTCTACTATGTGTCCCAGCACACCTTTTCGATTATTCGCAGGTTTACTGCAAATTATGATTTGGTTGGGTTAGGTACATTTTAATGAATGCATTTTTTATTTAAACATATTTTATTTTATCAAACAAAAAAACTGAATTCGATCCGGAACCAAAAAACGCATCCATAGTCTACTCTAAACTTATAACGAATCTTACCGCGTCTAGTCTAAATTTATGCCGCCCCTCCACGCGGCCGTAAAGCTTTTTCGTGACAGAAAAATCCTAAGACCCCCCCCCCCCCCCCAATAGAAGTTTCACTTCAAAAGAAAATATACTGTATAATTATTATAAGTAATTGTGTTAGAGTGAGTCCTTCAAGTGCTTAAGTGTGATATATTGTCTGTGTATCTGTAAGTTCGCATAGGTGATGTAAGAATAAGTAGGTATATGTGACTGAGCAAGAGTGGCTGAGTCAGAGAATGTTAAGATCCATATGTTGTATAACAAGTGTTAGGAAATCATGGAGGGGATTAGGAAATAACGTTGGTAGCGGAAAACAGTGTCCCAAAGGACTTGCTTATTACCTAGCCTATCACCCATTCCAAGTTTTGTATGCAAATATAACAGCCCATAACGTCCCGCTGAAGGGCTCGGGGTCTCCCTATTTTTACAGTCGATGAACGGATAGTATCCCCGCCACGCTTGACCAAGGCGCCTTGGTGGTTTTGACAGATCATATATCACAATGTGCAGGTTTCATCACGATGTTTTCCTTCACCGCCAGCATACGGTAATTGTAACAATATGCAAATTAGATCAGAAAACTGTCCATAAGGTGCATGCTTTTCCGGGCAGACTTCGAAACAGCTACCACGGTTTTTAATATTGCAAATGTATACGTTTACTAGCGGGCCTATCAAACGAAGTTCTGCCCTAAACAATGAAAATTTAGAACCCGATTGCAGCGCCACCTACCCGGTTTAATTGTGAATCTGAACCTAGAATACACACATTATGTGTATGTGTGTGTGTGTGCAGTTCACACGCAGTAAAAGCGAAACATCAGAGAATGTATTCACAGATAATTCTTCTCTAATTTCTATTAATCTATACTAATACATAAAGCTGAAGATTTTGTTTGTTTGAACGCGCTAATCTCAGGAACAACTGGTCTGATTTGAAAAATTCTTTCAGTGTTAGATAGCCCATTTATCGAAAACGGCTATAGGCTATATATCATCGCGCTAAGACCAATAGGTACGGAGCACCAATAAAGAATGTTTCAAAATCGGGGGGTTTTTAACTTACTTTTTTTTTATTATTCCACGCAGACGAAGTCGCGGGCGAAAGCTAGTATAAATATAATTCCTTTCGCCTATATTCGTCAACATATTACAATACAAGAAATTCAATCCAAATTACACTTTAAATCAATAGCATAAAGTGCATGATTTGATGCGCTGTTACGCACATTTTCCCTTGATCTATGTATAAAAGAATATCTGCTTTAAGTATATACAGATACAACTAAAACTTGAAATCTTTTAAGATTTCTTTAATTGAAAATTAAATTAATACCAACGGGTAAAGAAAAATGTGCTTTATTTCGAATTGAATAAGGTTGAATTTCATGTGTTTATCTCTGTTTAGTGTCACGTTCGTTTTATCTGTTTTTAAATCACAACGATTCTAAAGAAGTTTCACTTCAAAAATTCATCAAGATCGGTCCAGGGGTTTAGAAGTTCAATGACATACACACTTACATAAGGATTTTATACATAAAGATTATTATGATCTATTTCTAGTTATGTTGTTAAACATTTCTTATTTGTATCAAAAATAAAAATTTTATTTGTTAAATTGTTAATCAACGAAGCAGTAAACTTGTAACTGCGTGCGCGGCCTTGATTTACTGGTATTTGAATGCACCGCGCACCATCCCAATCGTACTTGATGAAATGCTAATTAAGCAGACAATAGCTTAATTAAAATCACATTTCATTCGAATGGTAATCAATTAGTCATAGCCGCTAACAGTGATAGTCTGTGTAGACCCTGTATAGTTTATAGAATAATTTTATCAACGACTACAGATGTTTGAAACTCACTTAAACAGGCGTTGTCAGGCTTTAGTAGAAAAAAACAGGGGGAAGAAAGAAAGAAAATATTTTGCCTATTTGCTTCAATAACGTGATAAGTCCGACAATTTTATTTTATTGCATGAAATCTGCAGACCGGCAGACCGCCCACCTGATAGAAAGCGGTTACAATCACCTATGGACATTTGTAACAGCAAAGGTGCTACAAATGCGCTGCTGCTCTTTTAAAGGAGACTGGAACCTGGTCACTAATGCCGGAACACAACACAAGGTTGTTATGGCGGCATACTCTAGACCAGGTGTGGTATAGAGTATGCCGCCACCTGGCTGTGGGTTGTTTTGTCGCCTCTTACGACAGGCCGCCAGGCCGCAGGAAATTGTATTCTTTCTCCGTTCCTGCACGAATAAAGAGTTACAGACCGCCCCACGAACACAGAGCTTAAAGATGCCAGGGCATAAAAGTAGTCCCCCGGCAGTGGACGTGGCCTTGCGAGGCCCACGTCTACCAAGGCTGCGGAGAGGCTAGGTCATATACCCGTAGCCCTGGTATGAGGCGCAGAACGGAACACCCAGGGCTTTTAGTGAGTATCCCTAACTGGCTAGTGACAATAGCATGACACCAGTTCTGACTGGGCATGCTAGTGCCACCCCGACCTGGCGAATCTCACTCACGGGTCGCGAACTATCCCCCCAAGCTTCTGTGCTTGCCGCGGCTTATGGTCCTCTATCGGACTTCCCCTGGTTAAAAGAAAATGGCCACCAGTATTATTAATAGGGTTATTATAATTTCGGGCATGTGGAAAGAATGCATGATGAAAGAATGACTAAACAGATATACAATGCAAAAGTGGATGGATGCAGAAGGCCACGACACACCTTCCATGATCAAATTGATCGTGTACTAGCAGAAGGTGATGTCAGGAGCCTTAAGAACAGACAAGCGTGCATGACAAGAGTTATGAATGTCAAAGAAGCAAGTGAGGTGTGTAAGAATAAGCCTAAATGGCGCTCTGTTGTTCGTGCCTACCCCGCAAGGGAACTGGCGTGAAGTTATATATGTATGTATTATAATTTATTTTAAAGCTCTTTATGTTACCACTAGCTGACCCGGCAAACTTCGTACCGCCTCAGAATCAATAAATAAAAAACGTTGATTTCTGAACGACGGGGCGAACATCAAACGTTTGACATTCAAAGCCAAAAAAATGAAAAAAAATCTTCATTTTTATATTTAATTTGATTTCTGAACGACTTTTAAATGTTATTGATGTCTAAACGACGGGATGAACATCAAATGTTTGACAGGTAGGAATAGTTTCTAAGGGAAAGCGAAATTGTTGTTTTTACTATATCCCAAACATTTTTTTCATATTTACTCACCTTTTAAACCTTCCCTGACATTCCACAAATAATTCAAAACCAAAATTAGCCAAATCAGTCCAGCCGTGCTCGAGTTTTAGCGAGACTAACGAACAGCAATTGATTTATATATATATATAGATAGTTATATAATTTAGGCCTGTCCAAACGGGTAATGAGTAGAAATCCTTACGCACGCCAGCGCCACATGGCGACAGAAGTGATTTACGTTCATCTGAAAAGTTTACGAGTTTTAAGAATAGTATATAGGTTAAACTGATAATTTAACTGCGAGAAACTATCAATCAGGTTTATTTACTTCGAAATTGTACAGGTGACAACTTTTACAGTTGTTCGCAAATAAGCATTTTTATCATCTTACATCATATTTATTTTTTGCTTTTTAGTTACTTTTCAAGTCGGTTTTGTTTTTTGATGCATTTTTATTTTCTATTTTTTAACGACTTCAATAAAAGAGGAGATTCTCAATTCGTGTGTATGGTTTTTTTTGTATATCCGTTACTCGATTTCTCCGTCAATTGTAAACCGTTTTTCAAAAATTTGTTTAATCGAAAGGTTATACTTCCGAATTGGTCCCATTGTCGCCATGGCAGGATCTGATGAGTGGATTGCAAGGGATCAGAGAAACCCACGAAAATTGATAAGATTTCTTCGTAAATCTCCGTCAATTCTAAGCCGATTTTCAAATGTTTTCTTTACTCGTTATTCCAGGAAAATCAACAATAACCATTACTTATTAAAAAACGCCGTACGCCTAAATTCTTAGAAAAAAGCTTGTATACGCGTGTAGGTATTACATTTTCTACAGGCGCTTAATTTTTTTGTATGTATGTAATGCGATTTCACAGTCTATTGCGGACCGATTTTCAATTCAATTTATTTCTCAATTCGTAAGAGTATACAGCCGAAGTGTTCCCATGATTATCAAGTCAGGATCTGATGAATGGATCACAGGGAAATCGCGATCAACAACCCTTGTTGACAAGCGTCGACACCGAAGAGTGAGATAGTAACCTTAAATACGCCTGCCAGTATAACAATTTCTACGGGCACTTAATATATTATTTTTAAAGCTATTCAAGAGCTTGCGCAACTAAAAAGTAAAAAAAAAACAAATGGGCAAAATATAGTCATTGTTATGTTTTACTCGTCACCGCCTTCAAGATGTAGAAAGAAGGCGGTTAAATATTTATTTTTCGCTTTTTTAGTTTAAAGTCGGTTTAGTTTTTATTAAAAAAAAAAGTTTACGCAAATACTTGAATACCATTAGGTTTAAAAATATATGAAACGCGTTATACGTGCTTATAACATTCGAGAGTTATTCTTAAATTCCCTGAAATCCCCTCCTCAGATCCTGACTTGGCGACGATAGGTTCACCTCAGGAGTATACACTTTCGAATAAAATAAAAAAATGTAAAAACAGTTCGCAGTTGACGGAGGCATCGCGTAACATAAAAAACACACGTCCGAATTCAGAACCTCTCCTACTTTTCAAAGTCGATTAATAAAAACTAGTGGTCGCCCAATGGTCGAAATTCGACAATTATTAATTTAAACTAGTTGTCGCCCGTAGTCGAAATTCGAGCATAATAATTTGTTGTCAGACTATCCCTATTAATATTATAAATGCGAAAGTAACTCTGTCTCTCTGTCTGTCTGTCTATCTGTCTGTTCCGTTTTCACGGAAAAACTACTGGATCGATTTCGCTGAAACTCGATACATATATAATTTGAATACCGAGAGTGGCCAAGGGATACTTTTTATCCCGGATAATGGGATACATTTTGGGATAGATTTATGTAAAGTTTATCCCGGAAACTAGGACTGGTTTTGTGATTTTGTCCATTTCGTCCACTGGGTCTACTGGGTCCACTGGGTCCACTTGGTCCACTGGGTCCACTTGGTCCTCTGGGTCCACTTGGTCCACTGAGTTTACTGGGTCCACTGGGTCCATTTGGAATACTTAGCCTACTGGGTCAACTGGATCCACTGGGCCCACTGGGTCCACTGGGTCCACTGGGTCCACTTGAAACAGTGGGTCTACTTGGTCCACTGGACCCACTGGGTCCACTAGGTTCGTTGGGTCCACTGGGTCCACTTTGTCCACTGGATCCACTGGGTCCAGTTGGTCCACTGGGTCCACTTGGTCCATGTTATCTATTTTGTCATTTTTGTCAAGTTTTGTCATTTATGTAGTTTACATATAGACGGGGGTGCTGTAGTTTGCGATATAAAATGAAGGGAATCTTTCGGGGGCAAATACACAAAAATTTAATACAATGTAACCTGTACTACTTGCTCTTTAAACAAGAGACACGGTCTAGAGGTTGACCCGCGGCGCAGCCGCGGCGTAATCTCTAGTACTTCTATAGTCACAGATTTCGGCAAGGCAACAATAAACAAAGAAGTATATATGCGTGTGTGTGTCAAATACATGGTAGTGTGTGTAATGTTTTTTTTTATTGATTTAATGTATTTTTTATGCATAATTTTAAAAAATATTAGCATTCGTCGCTCCTTCTCTATATAAACTATAAGTGAGCGAAATTTCATATCCCTCCCGTCCGCACAATTTTCGTAAAAAGGGATACAAAGTTTTTGCT
This sequence comes from Dendrolimus kikuchii, assembly GCA_019925095.2. Taxonomy (NCBI): domain Eukaryota; kingdom Metazoa; phylum Arthropoda; class Insecta; order Lepidoptera; family Lasiocampidae; genus Dendrolimus; species Dendrolimus kikuchii. The sequence continues at coordinate 1,210,758 of CM034410.1, read as the reverse complement.
TCACGTATTAATATATAGATTATAAGTTCGAACCTTATTTAGGTTCTGTTATCAAAGACTATACTTCTATAATCACAGATTCGCCAAGGCTACATTGTTAATTTGACTTTAACAAAAAGCAAGAGAGTATATATATGCGTGTGTGTGTCAAATACATGGTAGTGTGTGTAATGTTTTTTTATTTTTTTTAAAGAATTAGCATTCGTCGCTTCTTCTCTGTATAAACGAATAAGTGTGCGAATTTTCATACTTCTCCGACCGCGCCATGTTCGTAAAAAGGGGTACAAAGCTTTTGCTTCACGTGTATATATATATATATATATATACGAAAGTCTTCGTCAGACCCACCCTGAAAACAATTTTTACGTACCTATGTTTCACCTACCATAGAACATGTCCCCGCCGAGCCTCGTTCACGGGCAAACACTCGAAAAACCCCCAGAGACAAACCGTTGCCGCGTGTTCGCCCCTGAATTATATATACGTAAGGAATGCGAGGGTCGTCCGTCTACTGGTGCCATCGATCGTAATACGGCTAGACAGTGGAACAATTTGCACGAGATTTACCGTCATAACTGTAGCGAAGGAAGTTTTCGCAATTTCAGTTCATTACTTTCCGTGCTATTGAAACTTGCTTGTTTCTTGGTACGAGATGGACTTATCTATATATTAATACGTGAAGCAAAAACTTTGTAGTAGCCCTTTTTACGAAAATTGCGCGGACGGAGGAGTATGAAATTTCGCACACTTATAGTTTATATAGAGGAGTGCAGAATAATATTTTTTTTTTATTATGCATAAAAAACATTACACACACTGCCATGTATTTGACACACGCACGCATATATACTCTTTTGTTTATTGTTGCCTTGGCGAAATCTCTGATTATCTAACATATAAAATTCTCGTGTCACAGTTTTCGTTGCCATACTCCTCCGAAACGGCTTGACCGATTTTGATGAAATTTTATGTGCTTATCCGGTATCTATGAGAATCGGCCAACATCTATTTTTCATCCCCCTAAATGTTAGGGGTAGTCCACCCCTACATTTTTTTTTTATTTTTTAGACAAAATTTTTAATTTCTATTTTTTTATGATACAACATACAAAAATACATACAATCCTCAATTTTCACCCTTCTACGATCAACCCCTATTTTTCATTTGTTAATTATAAACTTCAATTTTTTGGCAAGATTTTTAATCTTATTTTGTCTTGACTTAGAATAGAAAAAAATTATATTACTCTTCTAGATTCACAATTAGAACCGATAGGTGGCGCTGAGATCGGGTTCTGGAATCCTCCTAATCACCTGGAGCGATTTTGGTGATTTTGTTTTTGTGTGTTTGAGTGGGTACCCGGATGGTTTAGATTCGCAATTAGAACCGGTAGGTGGCTCTGGGATCGGGTTCTAGAATTTTATTTTTTAAAGCCAGGACAACGTCTGCCGGGGCCGCTAGTAGAAGTATATTATAGTCTTTGACAAAAAATGATTATGGCCGAATTTCGACCACCGGCGCCCACTAGTTAATAGTGTTATGCAAAATATATTTTTGTCCGAGCATACAAATTCCTGTGGCCGGGAGGTCTTTCGTAAGAGGTGACAGAACAACCCTTAGCAAGCTGGTGGGATATTTGCTCGTCTAGATTGCTACGATCCCTGGTCTAGAGTATGCCGCCATAAAAAGTTTCGAATTCTGTTCCGGAATTAGTGGCCAGGATCCAATTTCTCTTTAGAGAGCAGCAGCACAGTGGTAGGTGCTACAAATGTCCATAGGCGATGGTAACCGCTTTCCATCCAGTGGAACGTCTGTCTGTCTGCTGAATCATGCAATAAAAAAAAAATCGTGACATATTTTCACGATTTTTTTTTTGATATATAGCTCCAGACTTAAATGTATCAGCCATGACTAACGCAATTCGCTAATTCTTTGTAGATGTGTCTATGAAATATATCTATATAAAAAAAAATATCGTAGAGGTGTATGTACGCACATAACTTGAGAACGACTCTACACCTATTTTCATTATTATTTTGTGTGTGTTTGGGTGGGTCGGGGGACCCATCCAACCATCCGGGGGGATGGTTTAAATCCACAATTGGAACCGGTAGGTGGCGCTGGGATCGGGTCCTAGATTTTTATTTGTTTCAGAGCAGGACAACGTCTGCCGGGGCCGCTAGTCTCATCTAAATAAGAATTTGATTCAAAATATCAACCGTCAGATAATCCGTCCGTATTTCGTTAGTCTACTTTAATCGCCATCCATCTTTCATTTTAACATAATTTTCTTCCTACTAAATGAGTCATAGGCGCTATTTTTAAACCAACTCTATTCAAATTAAAAATCACCCCTTCATGTTCGTACCCCATCAAAGATACCACCCCAAAGACATAGCCAATAACACTCATAACCCCAGCAAAGCAATGGTTCGTCGACTTTCCAAAAAAAGTTGTTTGGAAAATGTTTATTAGCTTGTAAACCTCAGCCTATAACCCCAGTAGACATGGGTGCCGCGTTGAAAGATGGCAGCGCTCATGTCAAACAAACATAAACATTTAAATACAATAGAATAGAACGGAATAGCACAAATAGAACCGAATAGAACTGAAAAGAACCGAACAGCCCTAGAAAATTAGTTTTAACGCTAAACGAATAGGATAGAAAATGTATGGGAATGACATATTATTAAGCTAAGTATTGGTGCAAACTGGTCCTTTGCAGGTGTTTTATTACTGTTTTGAATTTCAGTGACCTTATTGTTCACGCTAATCTTCTTTGTTTACGCCGCCGCAAGTCATAAAACCTTATTCCTTCTGTTTGTATTTCATGCAAATTCATGGAAGCCATAAAGCTTATAAATTGAGAAGGAATGGTAGGCATAAACGTTACCTAGTGCACTTTCGGAGCGAGTATCTTTTTTTTATATATATATATTGAATAGGTTCGCGTTTGACTGACATTGCACCTGACGTCAGGCGGAAATGCAGTCTAAGGTGGAGCACGCTTACCTAGAAGATACCTGTTCACGCGAGACTTAAAGACACCTAGATTATATTTTTAAATCTTCTAACGACGAATCTTATAACGACGGACTTTGCGAGATCTATGTGATTACGATTTTCTGTCCTATGGTTTGGACTTTTTGTATTCGGTTGTACTTACAAAGTATTATGAATTACGTGTGTGTACTTCTAATAAACTTCGTGATGATTCCAACAGCACTTTGGAATTCACATCCCACAAATTCGTAACAGTATCATCTCATTATATATTTTAATTCTATTCGTTTAGCGCTATTGCCACCTGTCTAGGGGGTCAGAACAGAATAGAATAAAACATAATATAGACTTTATCATACAATAAAATTAATAAAACGATATACAAAAACAGCTTAGAACTAAGTACGAATGGCGGGCAGCCTTATCACTTACGGGGGGTCTCTTCCAGACAACCTTGGGATATAGAGAAATATGGCACATAACCTAGGATTACTTGCACAATATTCTAAAAAATATTTTAAAACACATTTTAATATTATTATCTGAATGTCGGTATGTATACATATAGCACGGGCTATTAAGCGCATGTGTTTTCATTTTAAACTAATTACCATAAAAAGTAGGCCATAGATGTAGAACCGCGTGGCCTTAATTAATACGAAACGTTTAGTGGTCACTTCTAGAGTTGGGTAGGACATGATTTTAAAATGAGTTTGTAAGAGTAACATGACATTTTGTACTGAACCAGTACAATGTATCAGTTCTAATGAGGCGAGGAGATTTGTACGGTTTGTACAGCGGCAGTACATTCGAAGCGATGAGGCCGGTGAGGCGGTGAGCGTCATTCCCTCATTTGTCCCGTACTAGACTTGTAGTTCGGAAATGTTCGTTAAGAATCGGATGAGTCTGTATCGGTCGCCTCATTTTACTAGCAGTCGTACATGTCATGTTGTCCCGCTTTGTCATGTGAATATCCGTAGAGGCGTTATTGTACTGTTGTCCTCGTACCGTCCTTCCTCTTACATTTGACGCGTGAGTAGTACATACATACATACATACATAACTTCACGCCAGTTCCCTTGCGGGGTAGGCACGAACAACAGAGCGCCATTTAGGCCCATTCTTACACACCTCACTTGCTTCTTTGACATTCATAGATAGGTTTGCGTTTGACCACGATCACGTCCAGTGCCGGACGATGATGCGGTCGAAGATGGAGCACGCTTACCTAGATAATACCTATTCACACGAGACTTGAAGATTCCCGGATTGTACTTTTCTGGAAACACGGACTCTGGTAGTGCATTCCACAATTCTGCCGTACGCAGAAGGAACGTGGAGGCGAAACGTTTAGTACGCACTGGTAGCGTTTCCACTGTGAAACGATGGCGCAAACCAGAGCGTCTTGTGGTCCGAAGATGGAATGGTGTAGGGGGAATCAGGTCAAACAGTTCAACCGCACACTCTCCGAAATGAATCCTATAAAAAACCGACAGACTAGCAACCCGGCGTCGATGCTCTAAGCTTTGAAGCCTTGTATTGACAAGCTGGTCGCTACCAATCAACCTCTTGGCTCTTCTCTCAATTGACTCCAGCGCCTCAAGCTGGTATTTGGCTGAGCCGTCCCAAAGGTGAGAGCAGTACTCCATGCAAGATCTTACTTGAGCACAGTAAAGATTAAGTAGTTGCTCTGCAGTGAAGTAGCGACTCACCTTTGTAAGTATACTTAGCTTTTTAGCAGCCAGCTGAGCTACACTTTCAATATAGGAGCCGAAATTGAGAGTGGATGTTAAAGAAATGCCAAGAAGTTGAAGTTGGTCGGTTATCGGAATGGGTACATCTCGAAAAATGGGACTTAGTTCAAACTGACTTTTTTTCGCCGTAAACAGACATGCTTGGGTTTTAGCTGTGTTGAATTTGACCAGTTCTGTCCGCAAGGATTGGATTTCGGCTCCGCCTGCCCGTGGATGAGACATATATCTCTCTACAACTGTGCTGTCATCTGCATACCCAAAGATACCGGGCTTAAGGAGCAGATCATTTATATGCAGCACAAAAAGCGTTGCAGAGAGCACAGACCCCTGAGGGACACCGGCGTTAATCATCAAGCGATCGGAGGAACAACCATCAACGACCACTTGGATTGACCTTTCCCTCAGGAAGTCCGATATCCAAGCACACAAACCAGCAGACAGGCCATAGGCTGGAAGTTTGGCGATGAGACTGTCATGCCAGACCCTATCAAATGCCTTTGAGATATCGAGAGAGACCGCGAGCGCTTCGCCATATCTCTCGATAGCCTCGCTACAAATGTGTGTGACGTACGCTAGAATATCCCCAGTGGATCGGTTTTGACGAAAACCGTATTGCCGATCGCTGAGGAGATCATTTGATTCTAGGTGCGTGAGTAGCCTAGCATTTAGGATACGTTCCATACTCTTACAGAGTATCGACGTAACCGAAATTGGTCTATAGTTGGCAGGGTCGGCTCGACTGCCCTTTTTGGGTACCGGCTGTACATTTGCCTGCTTCCAGGATGTTGGAACCTTTCCAGTCTTCAATGAGAGGCGAAATAGGCGAGTCAGTACGGGAGAGATCTCTGGTGCACAGGATTTTAGAACTCTGGCTGGGATTCCATCAGGTCCGCTAGCTTTATTCGTATCTAGATTGCGGAGCGTTTTGCGTACCTCAGTCTGACGAATGCGTATTTCTGGCATTTGCAACACGCATTGCGGCAGACTTGGAGGTAGTGTGCCCATAGCGTCTAGACGCGAAGACTCCGCGAAGAGTGAAGCAAACAAGTTAGCTTTATCTACAGCAGTGTGGGCCAGCGAACCATCTGGCCGCAGCAGTGGAGGAAGTGAGGGGCGACAGAAGTTCGACTCGACTGACTTTGCTAAGGACCAAAATGCTTTGCTGCCAGCAGGGTAAGAAGCAAGTTTAGTCCCAGTGCGGCCAATGTGGTCAAATCGTGCTTTCTGTAATGTCCTTTTGCATGTCTTGGCAGCCTTATTATATGCTTTCTTCTTATCCGTTATGTCCTCAGTTTTGCGATTACGGGCGTGTACCCAAGCAAGATACGCTTGATGCTTGATTGCTTCAGCGCGTCTGCAATCAGCCCCAAACCACATTTGTGCCTTGCCTGACGTAACTCCATCGGAAAATGGAATAAAAAACTCCATGCCTTGGCGTATTACGTCAGTTATCGCGTCCGCACAAGCTGAGGGATCATCGGAAGAGAAGCAAAGAGGCTTCCAAGGATAGGACGCAAAAAATGCACGCATCCCATCCCAATCAGCTGCATTGTACCTCCATACTCGCCGGTTGCCACAAGAGCTGAGATCGGGCGGGGGGTACATAGATACAGCTTTCACCAGACAGTGGTCGGAACTGCCCAAAGGCGATGATATCGACACAGAATAACGGTCTGGATCAGTTGTCAGCAAGAGGTCCAAGCAGTTGGCCGTTTGATCAGCTACGTCTGGTACTCTTGTCGCTCCTTGGACCAGCTGGGTAAGATTTAACGCTAATGCTAGTTTGCGCGTCTCCCTCCCAGCATGATCAGTGAACTGGTGTGGGTAAAGCCAATCCTGGTGGTGGGCATTAAAATCACCCAGTAGCACTAACTGAGCCGCAGGGTATTTCTGTTGTCCAGCATCGGCCGCCTCACAAAGATATTCGGTGAGCCTGGTTGTTTCCTGATCTCCTTTGTGTGACCTGTAGATACAAGCATAAATGATTTTTTCTATACCTGTATCTATCATAACCCATATAACGGAAAATCTGGGGTCTTCAAGATTGCGGAGACGCCGATAGCAGATGTCATCACGGGCATAGAGACATACGCCCGCACGTGGCTTAAAATTGTGCTCCAGGGTGAACCCTGGGTAGGAAAGATACGCCACATCGGACGGCGGACCTATCTGCGTCTCCGAGAGGAATAAAAGAGCGGGTTTTTCTGTCTCGAGGTGGTGGTGGACAGCAACGAGATTGGAGTGCAGACCTCGAATATTAGAGAGGTGCACTTTAAGTGAGAGGGAGTGCAACCGCTGTTTAACGTTTCTCTTATTTCTCTTTTTCATAGTTGTTATGTGTGTAGAAGGTACGAAGACAGAAGTGAAATGAGGCAGTGTAATAATAAGCCAAAGGATGATAGTAACTTAGCACATCTGCATAGAAGACTAATTTGGAGACTGCGGGGACGCCCGAGCCCCCCCAAGATGTCCATAGGGCCCTCTCATCCGGTCGCCAACCGGCACCATGGCGCATCCCAGGATTTTTCGCTAGTTGGTGGGGCAGCCGTTCGCGAGTGGCTTGAACGCTACTTGGGCCCCCTACTGACTGCGGTCGGCCAGCGGTCAACCGTGCCTCGGATCCCGCTACCCTCCGCAACTAGTTTCAAGGTGTACCGTGTTACTACTTTTCCAGTCGGTAAAAGTACTACAATGCAACTATTTCGACCTGTCTTCTGAAGGCTTCATCGGCCACCGTGCCGGAACATGGCTAGGCCATTCTGGCGGCATGTCTTTGGCCGATGGGTGGTAAAAAAAAAGCCGCGGCCGGAGCCTACCACCTCCAATGTCACCTATTTAGCACCACCCGGGGACTACGTGTAGGGATAAAGAATTATGGTATTCTCCTACGGACGGGGGTGACATAGTCCCCGATGTGTGTGTTTGTCTGCCGATTATTATTATTATTATTATTCCCATTAACCCGGTAAGTGCGTGCTCATTCTCAAATTCCCATTCAAAATTGTCCCACACTTCTTTTCCCGCAAAATTGAAGCAGTCCGCTTAACGCTAAACCCAGCGCCGCCGCACCAAATGTATCGCCTCTCACGTGTACTACTCATCACTAATCATTTCACTCATAATTATTAAGATTAAATATATAGTTTTGCCATCCCTAACAGGCCTTGGGGTTGGCGTCGTCCACCGTTATTCGGTTGACCGAGCCCGTTTTTAAGTGACTTCGAAAAAGGACGTTCTCAGATCGTCGTTTTTTTTATTGCAGGAGTTCAGCAGACAGGCAGACGGCCCACTCGATGAAAAGCGGTTACCATCGCCTATGGACATTTGCAACACCAACGGTGCTACAAATGCGCTGCTGCTCTTAAGTTCGTCTGGAAAAAAAAGCGCTAGCCAGTTCTCCGTTGTCCGCTACGACGACTGGATGTATGCAACGCGTATAAAGTCAATAAATCTTCCTCTTTCTTTCTTTTATAAGAGAAATACTAAAATCTACTTTTCATTATATGTACACCGCTTCGCAGGTTTTTTTTTTATTTTATTGCAGGAGTTCAGCAGACAGGCAGAAGGCCCACTTGATGGAAAGCCATCGCCTATGGACATTTGCAACACCAAAGGTACTACAGATGCGCTGCTGCTCTCTTAAGGGAGTCTGGAACCTGGTCACTAATGCCGGGACACAACACAAGGTTGTTATGGCGACATACTCTAAACCAGGGGTGATCGCCATCCAGGCGAGCAAATACCCCATCACCTGGCTGTGGGTTGTTTTGTCGCCTCTTACCACAGGCCGCCTAGCCGCAGGAAATTGTATTCTTTCTCCGTTCCTGCACGGCTTAGAACATCCATCTCGTCACATTATTTCCTTTTATCAAGTCTCATAGAAATATTTACATTGTACACATCTGAGCAAAATAAAAGACCCGCTACTATTTACTCGAATAAAAATAACACAAAACGAATAAAACCAAACATCACGAGATCACTCGAGCGTGTAGTAGAAAAACGCTTGCGTAACACGCGTACCGACTTTTTGAAAGCATAGTAATGAGGTTTACTTTTAACGGGGACACGATGGTTACGGTGAAAGTGAGACGAAAGTAACCACGCGGTTTAGACGCTAAGCAGATTATAGTTTAACTAGACGCCTTTCATGCGGCTCCGCCCGCGTTAAGCTTAGATAAATTATTCAGCAGAAAGTATCCATTTTTCGCAATAAGAAATAGTTAATCAATCTATATCTATCTAGAAACGAGCCGAACGTTTGCCGAAACGTTGTTTTACGATGAAAATAAAAAAATCTCGAACATGATTGCAACGCCATCTATAGGATCCTATTTTTTGAATCTGAATTATGAACCATCCAAGGACCCCACTCAAACACACACTCACACAAAAGTTCATCAAAATCGGTCTAGTCGTATTCCAGTTGAGCCAGACTAACCGGACAGCAATAGATTTTAATTTTATCGATATTATATTAAATATATAGAGAGATCGGATCTGTACAATAAATTAAAAAAAAGTGAAAAAATTGGAGAGCGCTAATTCGAACCAGTTGATTTCAAATTCAAATTCAAAAGTTTTTATTCAAAATAAGTTCCACTGGAGAACACTTTTTGAAGGCTATACATGTAATTTTTTTTTTTTCCTATTCTATGTACACCGCTTCGCAACGTGTTGATGCTGTAAAGGAGAAGAAGCGGCAAGAAACTCCCCAGCAACACGTCTAGCTAAATATTGTGCCTCTTTATATTTCATATTCTATTTATATCTCAAATTCTTTTTTTTAATAAGTATTGTACAGAAGTATGTTACAGAATCACTTTTTGAAGAATTAATGGAGTTGTAGCAAACAATGCATACTCAATAAGACCAAGACAATAAAAGGAAAGAAAAATAATGTTATAGTTATAATAATGACATGAAGTGCTAAAATGTTATGCTGCAATATGTCTCCACAAATTCCGTACAAGCATGGGAAAATAAAAAAATTAAAACGTTATACAAAATTTAGTATAAGAGGTTGGAGCTAGGTGCTATGTAAATGAATTTTTGTCATTTAAGTATTCTTCAATAGTGTAGTATCCCTTTTTTAGCAAGATGCTTTTTAATTTCGAAATGCTATTCGAAAATGCTATCATAATTTTGGTCTGTCTACTGGAGCATTATGGGAAGAACACTAAAGGGATTTACGGGTAGTACATAACAAACAAGCAGGGCCATAGAAACTTCGTTGGCATTGCCATGACGGCATCTTTTTCTTAGTGGATCGCAACAGCGGCAATAAAATATTTTTTTATAAAGGTTTTTAAATACAAGCTTTTGAGATCCTGGATATCATGTAGCAGTATGACAAGTAAAACGAGCCCAAACACGACGGGTCTATCTTGTTTAGCACACAGGTGTTCCTGTGGCCACTTTCCGACTCCATCATCACATCAGCTCCATGGTACGATGTTATTGCATTGTCACACGGTATACATATGTGTGCAACATTTCAGCTCAATCGGAAACCGGGAAGTTGGTCAAATTTAACTTGCAAGATTCCACCCGAACTTATATACATACTTACATCCATACATAGGTACATCCATTGCAAGTTAAACAAAAGCTTGTAACAAAAAGCAACAGCAGCGCCACCTTTTAACTATATTCGTCTATCCCCGCGGAAACGACATCATTAATCGTGATAAAAGGTATCCTAAGTTTCATTCAAATCCGTTCAGTAGTTTTCATGTCATGCTCTAACAAACAAACAGGCAAATTTCTTACAAGTTGCATTCAAAATATTTTGGTCCGAATTAGCGCCCTTCTCGTTTTAAAGTTATTTGTACCAACTCGACACCCCCAACAGATTTATTACATTATACATATATACATAACTTCACGCCAGTTCCCTTGCGGGGTAGGCACGAACAACAGAGCGCCATTCAGGCTTATTCTTACACACCTCACTTGCTTCTTTCACATTCATAACTCTTGTCATGCACGCTCGTCTGTCCTTAAGGCTCCTGACATCACCTTCTGCTAGTACAGCTACATTATATACATTGAATACTGGTTGGTTGGTCTGAAAGAGAGTGTCGGGGTGAAGGTAAGGAAAGGAATGCTCCGGTGGTTCGGGCATGTGGAAAGAATGCATGATGAAAGAATGACTAAACAGATATACAATGCAAAAGTGGATGGATGCAGAAGTAGTGGAAGGCCACGACACACCTTCCATGATCAAATCGATCGTGTACTAGCAGAAGGTGATGTCAGGAGCCTTAAGAACAGACGAGCTTGCATGACAAGAGTTATGAATGCCAAAGAGGCAAGTGAGGTGTGTAAGAATAAGCCTAAATGGCACTCTGTTGTTCGTGCCTACCCCGCAAGGGAACTGGCGTGAAGTTATGTATGTATGAATACTGATTATATCTACTTCGAATCTCTTTTATTAGCAGATTGCTTTGCTAATATGTGAAATGAAAAGTTTCAGCATTAAACAATGCTCGGGCAGTATTCTCATCACGCGTACCGTATTACAAACCGACATTCCCTCATCATATTTGGTCAACTAAATTTTTAATGCGGCTTTAAAAGTTTAAACCACGCGCCGCATTATGAGGCCCGGACACAATCGGCGCCCCACAATAGGGTCGCGTGATCTGAATACATTCGTCGCTTGCATGGCGGTTACTCTAATTAAAATCCTTGCAACGACTGGAGTGCTATGAAACAAAAATTTTTCATAATTTGCTGTAAATCCATCCTTGCAGGAACGGAGAAAGAATACAATTTCCTTTGGCCGGGCAGCCTGTCGTAAGAGGCGACAAAACAACCCACAGCCAGGTGGTAGGGCATTCGCCCGACTGGATGACTACCACCCCTGGTCTAAAGTATGTCGCCATAACAACCTTGAGCTGAGTTCCGGCGTTAGTGGCCAGGTTCCAGTTTCCCTTAAGAGAGCAGCAGCGCATTTGTAGCAACTTTGCTGTTGCAAATGTCTATAGACGATGGTAACCGCTTTCCATCGAGTGGGCCGTCTGCCTGTCTGCTGATCTCCTGCAATAAAAATAAAAAAAATAGTTACCAGTCGGACGAGTAAGAATGTTGAACTATTCAAACTTTCTTGAATGTTTTCCTCGGCCGTCACGTGACTCTATTTTTTAAAAAGCTCTTACTACAGGCAAGAATTTCTACATTGTAGTACATTATTAACTAAATTGCAACTACAAAGAGTTTGCGATTGACCTACATTGAGGGTAATTTGTGTCGCATTAAAGCCTTTGCTATATTGACTTCACAACAAAAAAATAACTGCACATTATATAAACTACTAATGGTTTGCTTCATGCAACATCTCTATATATATATCTTAGCTGTCCCGGCAGACGTTGTTCTGCCGTGAAGAAATAAAATTTAGAACCCGATTCCAGCGCCACCTACCGTACACGTCCAAATGTACGCTATTCTATCTTTCAAGTCGGATCAAACTGCACACGGTGTGCAAATTTGATTAAAATCGATCAAGTAGTTTAGGAGTCCATCGCGGACAAACAACGTGACACGTAATTTATATATATATTTAGATATAAAAAAAGTCGTGTTAGTTACAATATTTATAACTCAAGAACGGTTGTACCGATTTGGCTGAAAATTGGTGGGGAGGTTGCCTAGAACCAGGAGACGGACGTAGGATACTTTCTATCCCGTTGAAACGGGTAGGTGGCGCTGAGATCGGGTTCTAGAATCCTCCTAATCATCTGGACCGATTTTGGTGATTTTGTTTTTGTGTGGGTGCCCGGATGGTTTAAATCCACAATTGGAACCGGTAGGTGGCGCTAGGATCGGGTCCTCGATTTTTATTTTTTCAGAGCACGACAACGTCTGCCGGCGCCGCTAGCAGTTCATAATATCAGAAAATCAGGGTATGATTCACGTCACATGCAAATCTATCGATTAATAACCGTCCAAATAGTCTACGTGTAATTAGTTTTCTATCTGTTTTCATTCGAGCAGAAATTGAGAAACATACATACATACATACATAACTTCACGCCAGTTCCCTTGCGGGGTAGGCACGAGAAACAATATTGTTATTATTAATTCCTGCGCCAGACCCGCAAGAATATCACTATTTTGGCAACTAATCTTCCTACGAATATTATAAACGCGAAAGTTTGTAAGAATGCATGGATGCATGTTTATTACTCTTTCACGCAAAAACTACTTTTTGATGAAACTTTACACTAATATAGCTTACACATCAGAATAACACATAGGCTATAATATATAAAGATATAGTGTGAATTATCCAATATAACGATTTCCAATCACCACGCGGGTGCGACCGCGGGGCGCAACTAGTTATATATAAAATTCTTCTATGCGTCTTTTTTTTTTATTGCAGGAGATCAGCAGACAGGCAGACGGCCCACTTGATGGAAACTGGTTACCATCGCCTATGGACATTTGCAACACCAAAGTTGCTACAAATGCGCTGCTGCTCTCTTAAAGGAGACTAGAACCTGGTCACTAATGCCCGAACACAACTCAAGGTTGTTATGGCGACATACTCTAGACCAGGGGTGGTAGCCATCCAGTCGGGCAAATGCCCTATCACCTGGCTTACGACAGGCCGCCCGGCCGCAGGAAATTGTATTCTTTCTCCGTTCCTGCACGGATAAAAGTATGTGACTGAACTCTTCCTAAACGGCTGGACCGATTTCGATTGATTATTTTGTGTGTGTTCAGGTGAATCCGAGAATGGTTCAGATTCACAATTGGACCCGGTAGGTGGCGCTACAATCGGGTTCTAGATTTTATGTCGTCAGGGCAGGACAACGTCTGCCGGGACAGCTAGTTAGGCATAAAATTCTCATGTGTTTCATTGAATTGTCCTAATTTGCCCATGTTAGCTAGACGGAGCTCTTATAGTCTCTTCTGATTCCACATATTAAAATTAAGTGTTTGGATTGCCAGCCCTCTAGACCACTTACACCTTATACACAACACCTATAAGTCGCTATATAGCTAGAAAACATTCAGCGATGACGTCATGCTGGTGAGGTTAAACACCTTTATCATAGAGTAAGCAAGTACTTAAAGAAAACTGAAGGTAATAGTGGCCACTTAATAGCTTAGCATTACAAAGAATATGTGTCAGGAGATAATAACCAAATAATACCAATAGAATACATGACAGTCTGAGATCTGGGTGCCCATCTGAGCCGCGTGGTAACAAACAACCCGCTGCTCGGAGTGATCACATACAGACCTAGTACCAGTTTCCTGCGGCCTATCGTAAAAGGCGACAAAACAACCCACAGCCAGGCGTCTGGAGGGCATGCCACAATAACCCTTGAGTTGGTTTCCGACATAAACGGCCAGGTTCAAGTCTCCGTTTAGAGAGCAACAGCACATTGTTAGCACAATGCTCATAGGGTCTGCTGAAATCATGCGATAAGCAAAACAAATCGCTGACAGACTGACTACTCGACGATACGTAGATCACGCGAGGTTGACTGGTTGACAACGCGGTATCCAGCCGTGAAAGGCGGTGCCTTTATGGGCCTACGCAGACCGGGACGGCATGGCAAGGGATTTGATTTTTTACTAATAGACATTCAAACGTATCAATATAAAATTACTACATAAATTGCTATGCTTTAAAATGATGCCGCGGCATCGAAAGGGATTTCATTGTACGGCATTGAAAGACGCGCCACGGGCTCCCGCGACGGGATGCCGTGGCGTACTGCTGGTTGGCAACGGCATGCCAAGGACTCCGGCGCTCATTTTGACATACCACGGAGTGAGTGAATCTTCTTCTATCCCTATTATTAGCCTGTGCACCTCCTTCGTCTGCAATAATCGATATTAACGCCAAATCCCAATCTACCATTTTAAAACTTAGGCACATCAACACACGATCAAACACAGCTGAAGACTAAAAGTGTATCGGGCAGCAGGAGCTGCCGAGGCGTGCTTTGTCGCGCCGTGGCAAGGCGCTGGAATGCCGCGGTATCTAAGTGGCTAATGTGCGCTGACTGACGGCAAAATCCCTTGCCATGCCGTCCCGGTCTGCGTAGGCCTTAAGGTACCGGGTGGCTTTGATGACCGTATACGTACTTCAATTATAATCCTACATCTTTATTTATTGCGAAGCTGGAAAACAGGCCCAGCTCATGGAAAGCGATTCCTGCAACACAAGTGACCAAGCCAACGCGTTACCAGCCTTAAGCATGAGACAGAGAACGGAATAGAAGGAAAGAGAATTGGGTCACCGGGACTCTCACTAATCCTGACACTCTGAGACTTATCCGGCGACAGGATTCAGGACTCAGGAGCTCAAGGCTAACCATTTGGCTCCGATGCTCTTGGCTCTCGGTGACGCAAACAGCGTGGTATCACACCAATCGACCCCGTCCTAAGAATCAAGATAATAATTCCAGCATAAGTCTACCACGTCGATTTAAATGTGAAATCCTTATTCATCAATGATTCGATAGATGATCTTAAAAAATTCAATCAATATCAATCGTGCGGATTATCGTATGACAGGACAATGAAAATGTCTCTTATTAGCATTAACACACAATGCGCCGGTACAATGGACAAATGAAATACTTTTGTGTATCCAATTACCAGGCCGCTTTCATACACGCACGTGATCACGTGACCGGGGGGGGGGGGGGGGATACTTGTTACATTTTTCCTTTTTTTTTTAAATATGACTGTACGATCCATATCTATATTTAGTCAGGTTTTCAAAATATCTATGGTAATATAATAATAATAGGAACGGAGAAGAAATCTAATTTGTGGGGGCTGTGGTAAGAGGAGACAAAACAACCCATAGCTACGTGGTGGGGCATTTTTCGGGATGGCCACTACTTTTAATCTAAAGTATGCCGCCGTAAGAACCCTGAATTGTGTTTCGCCATCAGTGGCCAGATTCCAATATCTCCTTTGAGGCTTGCAGCTTTTGGTAGTACTTATCATCAGGTGGACCCACCCTGATGGAAAGTGGTGCATTATTTTGTTGCGATGCCAATAGACATGCAGGCTCAGCTAATGGAAAATAGTTACCGTCAACTTATAGACGTTTGCACGCCGAAGCCATCGCGTTACAATCCTGTAAGGATCAGATGGAGATCACACAGAAGTGCAGTGAAAAGTGCATCATCAGGTGGTTTTTCCACCAAATCGTTCGTCCCCCTCAGGGACAATGGACGGCGTGGAGGCCTCTCCGTCGCTGTTAGAGGGTTTGCTGTCGTTTTTACGACAGCAATTCCCTCAAGCACTCGACCAATTTTTGAGGACTCCGGAGTCCCAATCAATGGCGTCCGTTGTTATCTCGGAACTTAATTCCGAGAAACCTGTGTCCCGCGAGTCACACGTGCAAAGGGCCCCCGCGCAGGCCCCCCTCCCCGCGCCCGCATCTGCCGCGACCATCGCACCCCCCGCGACCCCCGCAGCCGCACATGCCGCAGACCACCTGCGCTCTACCGCAGCGCCCGCGCCCCCCGCGTCCGTACCCGCCGTGTTACCGGTGCGCCCGCCGCCCGCACCCCCGCTCAACGACGCCCACCGTGTGGCACCAAAGTCGCGCGCCTCGTTTTCTCGCGGTCCCACACCGGGAAAACCGCGTTCGAGCTCCGCGAGTTCGACGACATCGCGTTCGCGTTCGCCCATCCATCGCGTAATCGATTCTCGTCGAGAAATCGACTTAACCACTGAAGGTTCGCAATACCTCAGGGTTGCCCCTCTTACACCAGCCGATGAAATTACCCCCATGGATGTCGCGCCTCCCGCGAATATCCCCTTAGACCGCGAAGACGATGACGGTTTCATAACCGTCAATCGTAGTAAAAAACGTAAGACCCAGAGGGAGGTCCCCCCCAACCCCGCCCCCACTGCGGGCACAAAACCGACAATGGCACCTTCCAGCCGCCCTGGGCCACCTTCACAGCGCCCGCCGCCACCCCTGATCATCCGCGAGAAAGCTCATTGGCTTCAACTCGCTAAGGAACTGCCAGGTAAGGCAATCTCCATAAAAGAGGCCCGTGATACCCAACACGGCATCAAAGTTATGGTCACATCTTCAAGTGACCACCGCGCCCTAACTACTCTATTATGTGACCGTAAAATCGGTTACTACACTTACGCCCTGCCAGAAGAAAAACGCCTTCGGGCTGTAATTCGCGGACTTCCTCAGGAAATTGAAAGTTCCTACATTCTAGAGGACCTTAAGTCCCAAGCCCTACCAGTGCACGAAGTGCACCGTATGCACAGAGGCGACGCCACAAAGTCGCCTCTAAACCTAGTATTGGTTGTCCTCGACCTCTCCCCAGAGGGGAAAAAGATCTTCGAACTTGAGAAGGTCTGTGGCCTCTCTGGCCTTCGTGTGGAACGTCCACACGAAAAACATACACTACGGCAGTGTCATCGCTGCCAACTTTATGGGCACTCTGCCCTTCATTGTCAATCCCGTCCCAGGTGCGTCAAGTGCCTGGGCGACCACGGGACCTCGGAGTGCACTCGCACCCGGGACTCCCCGGAGCCACCCAGCTGCATCCTCTGCGGCCAAGCGGGTCACCCTGCTAACTACAGAGGCTGCCCTGCCGCCCCCCGACCCAAACGTAAGGTCGGAAAGGGCAATGCCCAAAAAGGCACTAGAAAAGTGCCGAACAAACCCGCATTCGTGGCGGCCCCCCCTCCAGTGGTAAACCACTGGACGGGTCTTCCCACGACGGAAGCGTTTCCTCCGCTGAGGACGCGTGCCCCAGTTATGGCCGGCCTACCCTCGGCCACCCTCTCCCCCGCCCCCATTTCTAAGGCACCTTCTGGGCCATCGGCCCACCACTCTATAGCGGAGGACTTAGCTTTGGCGACTAAATTCGCCAAGAACTTGCCCTTCGACCTGGAAGAGGTCCAACTCTTGGCTCGGAAACTGAGACAAGTTTCAGAGTCAACTCAACCCTCCCTCCGGGATCAACTCGTGATCGAAATGGATCACGCGTACCTCCTCCAAATACTTAGATCGTTGTAACTAAACAACCTAGTACAAATTCTTGTTACCGGTAACAAATGGCGCATGTAGGTAGAAATAAACCACGCTCATTGACTCTGGCGACTTATAACGCCAACGGCCTTCGAAACCAGCGCGACTTGGTCCATGACTTCCTGGTTACCAATCAAGTAGATATACTACTAGTACAGGAGACCTTCCTGAAACCGAGTAATAGAGATCCAAAGATCTCTAACTATCGGGTCACTAGACATGACAGGGTAGGCCGTGGTGGCGGCACCCTGATCTATTTCAGGAGATCCCTACACTGCATGCCTGTAGTCACCCCTCCACTAGAAGGTATGGAGGTATCCGCCTGCAGACTAGCAATGACTGGCCACCAACCTCTAGTCATAGTCTCAGCATACCTCGCATGCCAAAAAACCCTTATTAAAAAAGACCTAGAAGCCCTATTCAACCTAGGCCCGGCTGTTATAATAGCCGGAGATCTGAATTGCAAACACGAGCAGTGGAATTGCAATACCACTAACACCAATGGCAGAGCCCTAATAAATATATCAGACAATCTTTTGTTTGATATACTAACGCCCATGACCCCCACAAGATATCCCCCCAACCGCGACTGGGGGACCCCAAACACTCTCGACCTAGCATTACTGAGGGGCGTAACTCTTCAGTTCCATTCGATCGAAACGATGGACGATATAGACTCGGACCATCGTCCGGTTATCCTTAGATTAGGACCACAGACAGACCAGACATCTGAAACTAGGACCTCTGTGGACTGGTTGAGACTTGGGGACCTCCTCAAGGCAACCAGCTCACAAGACCTGGACCGCATCCCAGATCACATCGGGTCCCGCCAAGACACGGAGAGGGCGATCGAAGCCCTCACCAGCCACCTTCAATCCGCAGTGCGGAACTCGTCCAGGCAGGTGCCAGTGGAGGATGACCGCCACTTATGCCTGCCGGACGAGGTGAGGGTACTGCTGAGGGAAAAGAGAGCCGCCTCCAGAGCTCATGACAGATATCCCACCGAGGATAACAGAATCCGACTCCGCGAACTAGAGCGCGAGGTCAAACTACGTATCCGGGAAGTCAGGGAACAACGTTGGGACAGAACGTTGAGGGATATCGAACCAACTCACCAGGCGTACTGGAAGCTGGCTAGAGCTCTCAAATCAGACACCCTTACTGTCATACCCGCGCTAGAAAGAGCCGACAACACCGAGGCGTTCGATGACGAGGAGAAAGCCGAGTGCCTTGCTCAGAGTCTAGAGCTTCAATGCTCCCCCACTACGCAAAACGTCGACCAGTCACACCTGACGGAGGTGGACTCCGAGGTCGAACGTAGATCCTCCTTACCAGCGGAAACCACACTCGACCCGGTCACAGTCGAAGAAGTGCAAGATCTGATCAAGTCTCTCAAACCGCGAAAGGCCCCAGGGACCGATGGCATCAACAATCGCGTTTTAAAACTCCTACCCGCCCATCTAATTATAATCCTGGTGAGCATCTTTAATGCCGCCATAACAAACTGCTCCTTCCCCGCGATCTGGAAGGAGGCAGATGTCATTGGTATTCACAAGCCGGGAAAACCGGCTAATAAACCGTCCAGCTACCGTCCAATCAGCCTACTAAGCGCACTCAGCAAGCTTTACGAGAGAGTCATCCTCTCACGACTTAGAGATTTTGCCTTCAGCAAACATCTATTACCTGATGAGCAATTTGGCTTCCGTGCTAGACACTCATGTGTGCAACAGGTGCACCGCATCACGGAGCACATACTATCTCACTTTGCCCATCGCCCCCGCCCTATAGGAACAGCCGCACTGTTCCTAGACGTAGCAAAAGCCTTCGACAAGGTCTGGCACAACGGCTTGATTTACAAGTTGTACCAGTTCGGTGTGCCAGACAGACTCGTGCTCATCTTGCGAGACTTCCTCTTAGGCCGAAGCTTCCGTTTTCGAGTGGAGGGAACGCGCTCGTCCCCTCACCCACTCACAGCCGGTGTACCACAGGGCTCGGCCCTGTCCCCACTACTTTTCACGCTGTACACCAGCGACATCCCAAAAACTCCAGATGTGGAGTTAGCCCTCTTCGCGGATGACACCGCACTCTATACATCAGATCGCAACCGACAAATGGCTTGCGTCCGGCTGCAGGCAGCTGTCACAGAGCTAGGCGAATGGTTTCGCAAATGGAGGATAGAGGTAAACCCGGAGAAAAGCGCAGCAATGTTCTTTTCCCCGGGCACGCTTCGCTCCCCCAAACGCGCTTGCCTTCGCCTAAAAACCATTTCGCTCTACGAACAACAAATTCCCTGGGAAAAGTACACCAAATACCTGGGTGTCACCCTAGATCGGAACTTGCGCTTCAACGAGCATATCACTATAATCCGAAATAGAGCGCGATTTGTGATGGGTCGTTTAGCACCCATGATAGACAAACGAAGCAAAATGTCCCTCAGACACAAGCTTACTTTGTATAAAACATGCATCCGCCCGATCATGACATACGCGAGTGTGGTATTCGGCCATGCCAAGCCTGCCCTTTTAGATAAATTGCAAATCGTGCAAAACAAATTCATGCGCAGAGCCGTCGGTGCTCCCCTCTATATGCGTAACGTCGACCTCCACCGCGATCTGGAGCTTCCCTCCATCAAAAACTACATTACGTCGCTCTCGCGTAAGTATTTCGATCTCGCGCCGCACCATCGAAATCCACTCGTCGTGTCCATTATTCAATTCGGACATCCCATTCGAAAGATTTCACGAGTTTAAAAATGTAAGTATTAGAACACGCGGCCGTGACGCTTTTTCGTGAGCGAAAAATCGTAAGACCCCGTCTATATAGAAGTTTCACTTCAAAAAAGAGGACTCTGACTCATCTCGTCTGATGTTGAGTGGCAGTGAGCGCCATAAACGGACAGCCTGTGTGTGAAGGAGTTGTCAACGAAGGAACAAGTGTGTACAGGCGTCATTAAAGAGAGATTATTACTAGAGCGCAAATTACGGGAATGATAAAGATGTATTCTACTACTACTACAGTATTCTACTTATAGTCTTGAGGGACTATGAGTAGAATACAATATAAATAAGTTAAGTTTTCTTTTATTCTATTACTGTATGGTTCAACGTACAGCGTTTTGCTGACGCTGCGGCCGACTTTAGGCTACTTTAATATTATAACATTAGTATAAAGAATGCTCATAAATACTATGTAGTTGAGTTGCTAACAAGTTGCAAACAAGTTGCTACGAGTCGTAACATACGAATTCAACTACCACTAAGTTGAACCCAGGGATCAGCATCCAAGCCCAAGTACTACCAGAATAAATCCCTGAAAGTAACAAGGTGTATCTTCTTCATCCTACTATAAGAAAGCACCAGCGCTCCAACAAAAACTGCCTGCATCCACCACAACAAGTAAGAACAAGTGTACAAACTGTACAATTAAATTATTTATGGCATTGTAATTTTACGCTTTAAATAAAACACAAAATTGGAACTAACAACGATACTTCAAAATATTTCCCAATCTATCTGCATGAGCAGTGTTTAAATTATTAAAACACAATTTAAATGACAATAAAACTAATCACGGAACTGCTGTTTTAATTCAATATTTTCTTGATGTAAAATTGCATTTATATGTGACGTCACACTAGTCGTGGAAGACCACGACACGCCTTCCATGATCAAATTGATCGTGTACTAGCAAAAGGTGATGTCAGGAGCCTTAAGAACAGACGAGCGTGCATGACAAGAGTTATGAATGTCCAAAGAAGCAAGTGAGGTGTGTAAAAATAAGCCCGAATGGCGCTCTGTTGTTCGTGCCTACTTCGCAAGGGAACTGGCGTGAAGTTATGTATGTATGTCACGAATGTGACCAGCTGTGACAAGGACAGGAGAGGGGGGGGTCAAGAAATCATGAAATCCGTGTGACGTAATTTCTGGACGGCCCCTAACAACTACACAAGTTTTATCGGGCTCCACTAGTACTATCCTATATCCTAGAAATCCTTCCTATATCCGATTCCTATAAATATTATAAACGCGAAAGTTTGTAAGAATGTATGGATGTATGTTTCTTACTCTTTCATGCAAAAACTACTGAACGGATTTGGATGAAACTTTACACTAATATAGCTTACACATCAGAATAACACATAGGCTACAATTTATAAAGATACTAGCGGCCCCGGCAGACGTTGTTCTGCCCTGAAGAAATAAAATTTAGAACCCGGTTGCAGCGCCACCTACCGGGTCTAATTGTGAATCTAAAACATCCTCGAATCCACTTGAACACACAGACAAAAAATTCATTAAAATCGGTCCAGCCGTTTAGGAGGAGTTCACTGTCAACACACGTACAGAAGAATAGGCTATAATTTATAAAGATATTAGTGTGAATTATCCAAGATGTAAGGATAAGTTTTGCCAGGTGGTAGGGCATTTGCCCGACTGGATGGCTACCACCCCTGGTCTAAAAGTGTGTCGCCATAACAGCCTTGAGTTGTGTTCCGGCGTTAGTGGCCAGCTTCCAGTCTCCCTTAAGAGAGCAGCAGCGCATTTGTAGCAACTTTGTTGTTGCAAATGTCCATAGGCGATGGTAACCGCTATCCACCAAGCGGGCCGTCTGCCCGTCTGCTGAACTCCTGCAATAAAAAAAAGTGTCAAGTAAGCGGGTGAAACCGCGGGGCGCAGCTAGGGTTGTCATAAAAAAAAAACAATAACTCGGGAACTATTTAGAAATGAAAAAGTCGATTATGCCAACCAGTTCAATAGTTAAGGTAACATGTCGACACCATTTGCCGGGGGCCAAGTACTCTTCTGACTCTTCCGACTCTCACTTAGCTGACACGAGTGTGACACGATTCCGAGATCGCTGGTGAAACGGGTAGCGCGGAAATCGATTCGGTTAGCTGGTCATTACTAATGAAATTCGAAAACTTCGTATAAGAACAAGTTTTTCTTTTTAACGGCCTCTGCGGTTGAGCGGGCTAAGACTTTTACGACCTACCTCACTGCAACGCAGAGGGGCTCCGGGTTCGATTCCTGGTATAGTAAATTTCGGAAACATATTTTCTTCGTTATTTACCGTGGTCTGGGTGTCTGGGATCGGCCCCCGAATAGTCCGTTGTATATTACCCATAACACAAGGTGTACAAACCGTTTCCTTTATTAGTAATTTAATATAAATTAGCATTAAATAACATTAAATAGTTCAAGTTCATTTTGTATTTGATAAATTAGCGACAATTTTGTTTGAATTAGATTAGTATATATTTTTATTTGACGCGTGAGCCAGTGAGGGTAGAAATTGCGGCGAGAGTCACTCGCTGCGCTCGTCGTGTACGGACATATGTCGGAAGTCGTTCGTTGTTAAATCCACCTCATAAGAGACTCGTTTCGTATTTTGTGTAAAATATTCGCAATTGTCGCCAACCAGTGCATCAGTGCTGCATCGTCGTCACGAGTGTTGTGAAATTACTCGTTTTAAACAAAATTGTGTTCACGAAGAAAGGAGTCGGCGCCGACCAGTGGACTCGAACCCGATCTTTGCAAGGTGAGTTGACCTACTCGTTGTAAGATTTATTCTCACTGGCCAGCTAATGGTTTTTCGCAAACAATTCGCAATAATACAGTCCGCTTAGGTGCAATCCCAACGTTGGGGATTGTACACAAGGGTAACTTGCTTAATATGGGGATATACAATATGTGTATTTGTCTGCCGATTATTATTATTGCTATTATTAGTCATAATTCCATTTTAAATATCATTATATCCTCCTTTAGAGAGCGGCAGCACATTGGTAGCATCTCTGGTGTTGCAAATGTCCTTAGGCGATGGTAATCGCTTTCCATCGGATGAGTAGTATGCCTGGCTGTTGAACTCATTGCGATTAAAAAACAAAATTTTAATTTGAAGTTTTACGGGCAGGTTTATAAATTGGACTTTGTACATTAACAATCTGTTAAATTAATTGCGATTCGTTTTTCCAATTGTCCGTTGAAGTTTCACTTCTACTATGTGTCCCAGGCCCAGCACACATTTCAATTTTTCGCAGGTTTACCCGCAAATTATGTTTTGGTTAAGTTAGGTACATTTTAATTAATGCATTTTTTATTTAAACATATTTTATTTTATCAAACAAAAAAACTGAATGCGACGCGAAACTAATAAAAACATCGATAGTCTACTCTAACAATATGCCGCCTCTCACCAAGTCTAGTCTAAATTCATGCCGCTCTTCCACGCGGCCGTAACGCTTTTTCGTGACAGAAAAATCCTAAGACCCCCCGTCTATATAGAAGTTTCACATCAAAAAAATCAATAATCTGGCATATGATTTAGGTAAACATCTAACGTGTGAATTCCAATGCTTTTACCATATTTGTTCAATCTTCACAAAAAATTGTGTTGTGTATTTTCAAGATGTTTCCCCGTAATTATATACTAAAGTCTAATTTAAACAATAGTTACATCAACATGTAATGAATTTCTAACAAGACACATCTTTTAGTACATAATGTGCTTATACTGTAATAACTAGTTTTGTCGAAACTAGTTTAGGTTAATGTAAACGAGAGAACTAGAAATTTCTATCACTTAACCACCTAGCTCAGTTTGCACAAGAGAGCATCTTCTACTAGTGTTTAAGTCAAAGCTAAATATTACCCATTTGTTACAGGAAAGGCTACTGATGACCTTGTGAAGTGGAAAGCGTACTGCAGCCTACGAACGAGATATTTTACACTACTATATTCCGATGGCCAACTTCTCTACCCTCCCCCTTAACCTACTTTCTCTATACTCATCCCCTATTCCATTCCTTTAACGTCTCTATTCCGTTTCTCCTGTCTAAACCCTCTATTCCCTTCACCCTATCCTTCCTATGCCATCTTCTCTATCCTATCTTAAAAGCAAGCAACGTGCATGTTTCGCCCCTGGTCTATATATCTGCCCGATTGCTAGCTTCGAAATTGAAAAAAAAAACATACCAAAGAAACACTACGAATAATCTAATTTATGTTTTAAATTTTATTATTACTGGAAACGTGTAACCTTTTTGATTCAATGACGAATAAATAAAAAATAAAAAATTGTGTGTGCAGTTCACACGCAGTAGAAGTGAAACAAAATGTGACAAAGGGCGGGAGGGATTCTAAATTTCTTGACTTCATATATCTTTATAATACATTTAAGCTTTAAAGCACGAAATTTGAAGCACAAACTCAAAACCCTTCCAACTCTATTTGTATGAGTACAGTGTTTAAATTATTAAATACTAGCTGACCCGGCAAACTTCTTACCGCCTCAGAATCGATAAGTAAAAAAGGTGGCCAAAACTTAACCGGAACGAACATCAAAAGTTTGACATTCAAAACCAAAAAAATGAAAAATAAAACGTCACTTTTAAATTTAATTTGATTTTTGAACGACTTTTAAATTTAATTCATTTCTAAACGAGGGGACGAACATCAAATATCTGACAGGTAGGAATATATTCCAAGCATTTTTTTTTTTCATATTTACTCACCTTTTAAACCTTCCCTGGACTTCCACAAATAATTCAAAACCAAAATTAGACAAATCGGTCCCGCCGTTTTCGAGTTTTAGCGAGACTAACGAACAGCAATTGATTTTTATACATACATACATACATACATAACTTCACGCCAGTTCCCTTGCGGGGTAGGCACGAACAACAGAGTGCCATTTAGGCTTATTCTTACACACCTCACTTGCCTCTTTGACATTCATAACTCTTGTCATGCAAGCTCGTCTGTTCTTAAGGCTCCTGACATCACCTTCTGCTAGTACACGATCAATTTGATCATGGAAGGTGTGTCGTGGCCTTCCACGACTTCTGCATCCATCCACTTTTGCATTGTATATCTGTTTAGTCATTCTTTCCACATGCCCGAACCACCGGAGCATTCCTTACCTTACCTTCACCCCGACACTCTCTTTCAGACCAACTCTCTTTCTTACTTCGGTATTACGAACGCGGTCCGCGAGCGTCACTCCGCAGATTTTGCGCAGTGCTCGCATCTCGACCGCGACCATCCACCATCGACCATTGATTTTTATATATATAGATAATGTATTCCATCCCATTCATCGAAGGCTTAGTTAGTCCTATAGATTTGTGTTCATAACTTTTTAGTGTCATGTTCATCGCGTTTCAAATCAGAACGATTCTAAAGAAGTTTTGACTTACAAAAATATAGTAAAGAAACACTATGAATAATCGAATTTATGTTTTAAATTATATTATTACTGGAAACGTGTAACATTTTCATTCAATGACAAATAAATTAAAAAAGAAATAAACAAACGCATCCGACAAATTAAACAACCGTTTCATTACATACATAAATCACGAAGTTTAAAATTCGCGTCGAGACACCGTGGTAGTGGTCCAGCTGGCTCATTGCCAGCCCACGGATCGATTACACGGAGTTCAACGGCACTTTATCATATCTATTACCTGTTGTTTTAACTACTTCCTTATCATCTACGATAGAAAATAACTGTTTAGGTTCAGGCCGACTGCATATGTAGAAGTCGGCCTCTGTGGTTGAGCGGGCTAAGCCTTTGCCCTCACCAGCACCTCACTGCAACGCAGAGGTTCCGGGTTCGATTCCTGGTATAGCAAATTTCGGAAACGCATTTTCTCCGTTATTTACTATGGTCTGGGTGTCTGGGATCGGCCTCAGAGTAGTCCGTTGTATATTACTCATAACACAAGCGTAACTTGCTTAATTTGGGGATATACAATGTGTGTGTTTGTCTGCCGATTATTATTATTATATTATTTGAAGCACAATGAACAATGTAACTAGACATAGTAAAGTTAAATCTATTTTACTTTTTTCGTGGGAAAGAAACCGTTGTCATAAGTTAAGCAGGTTTTCTGTGAAGCCGCAGCGTTTCGAACTCGAGACACAAGTAGGAGCGATCGACTCGCTCTGCAGTCTGGTGAAAGCCATGCTGCATAGCAGCGATACCTGGGGGGCTGCGGTTACTTTTTGCGAGACGGTAATGTCTCTCAAAGAGGCCGCCGAACGAGATAGGGAGAGGAGTATTATTGCGCGTACTAATGCGACTCCACGCGGACGCCGGCGGTTGGCTGGCATCCGGAGACGCTTCGGGGGGCCTTTAGCTATCAAGGGAGCAAAGGATTCATCACCCCCGCTGACGAAGTGGATGTGTTCTGATTCCCGGGGCGCATTCAGGCACTTTTTGCGCTGGATCGGACTGGGCGTAACTACGTTCTAAGTCTCAGCCTTTCCTACATAAAAAGCGCGGGGCACATGGGAGGAGGGTGGTTTTAGTGGGTAGTGGGTGTTGCCCGTGCAACTTCTCTGAGTCTCCACACAAGCTGGCTTGATTATTGTTCGGATTGCCCCTTGTCAAAGGGGAAAGCCTTCATGATCAACTATGGTCTAATCCCTTGCAAAGGACCCAGTATTGTGCGTAAATAGCATTTCCCCGCCTTAAAAAAAAAAGTTTTCTGTGAAAATCAAAATCTAGCAGAAATTAAATATGTTACGAACTTCAACATGTTATTAAAAACTAGTTATTTTAGCTATTCCGGTTGCGTTCCGGAATTAGTGGCCAGATTCTAGCCCCATCTACGAGTCCAGCAGCATATTGGTAGCGCCTTTAGGGTTGCAAATGTTTTTTTTTTATTATTATTATATATATCTCTACGGACTCGAGTTCCGTACCCTTTTTTAATACTTAATTTCTATGAAAAATTTGAGACTCCGTACACGCTTATTGTTTATTTTTGTTAGTCTATGTGACATTATATGTAGTAATTCTTCTGTTTTGGTGTACCTTAAGAATAACTTATTATATTAATTTATTCTAATTTTAATACTAAACTTATACTAATGTCGAGTGTACCTGTTACATGCTGGTGTTGTGAGGAAGTGCATGTGCAGTGTTGGCCTTATATCTATATTTATATATAGTCCTATCTAGTGCCATGTGTGTTGTTTTTTTCTTTTCTGTGCCTGGGTTATTAATTTTTTGGCTCTTTGTGTGTCTTGGTTTGTTTGTGGAGGGTGCGCGTAACGCAATGCGATGGTAGTGCGCGTAGGTTTAAGTATGTGTATAAGTTTTATTGTTAGTTATGTGTTTGTGACTTTGTGTGGTGTTATAATTTATTATGCAGGTTGCAAATGTTTATCGGCAACGGTTACCACTTTCCATCACAGTCGGGCCGTCAACCTGTCTTCTGTACTCCGGCAATGAAAAAAAAACTAATATTATAAATGCGACAGTTTGGATGGATGTTAGTTGCTCAATCATGCCAGAACGGCTGAACGGATCCGGATGAAATTTGGCAAATAGATAAATTATAGTCTGGAATAGACTTTATTTCTATCCGTGGAGGAACGGAGAAAGAATACAATTTTCCTGCGGCCTGGCGGCCTGTCGTAAGAGGCGACAAAACAACCCACAGCCAGGTGGTAGGGCATTTGCCCGACTGGATGGCTACCACCCCTGGTCTAAAGTATGTCGCCATAACAACCTCAACAACCAAGTTGTGTTCCGGCATTAGTGAACAGGTTCCAGTCTCCCTTACGAGAGCAGCAGCGCATTTGTAGCACCTTTGGTGTTGCAAACGTCTATAGGCAATGGTAACCGCTTTCCATCAAGTGGGCCGTCTGTCTGTCTGCTAAGCTCCTGCAATAAAAAAAAACAGAACATAGGCTTCTTTTCATCCGGGAAAAATGTACAGTTCCCGTGGGATACGCATCGGCCCAATAGTTTTTCCGTGAAAGCATAACGGCCAAACAGAGAAATATATTTTCATCCCGGAAACTATCCCATTTTCGGGGATAAAAAGTATCCTATGTTCATCCTCGGCATCAAAAATATATACATAATAATATCGAGTTTCAGCTAAATCGGTCAAAGTAGTTTTTCCGTGAAAGCGGAACAGACAGACAAATAGGGTTACTTTCGCATTTATAATATTAATAGGGATTAAATTTATAGATATTAAGAAAAATGTATTGGAATGTATAATATCTACACTAATATTATAAAGCTGAAGAGTTTGTTTGTTTGTTTGTTTAAACGCGTTAATCTCAAGAATCGCTGGTCCGATTTGAAAAATTCTTTCAGTGTTGAATAGTACATTTATCGAGGAAGGCTATAAGGCTATATTATATTTTCAAAAAAAATTGGGATCCTTACTAAAAGTCCAATAATGTAACCCAAGGTGTAAAAAAATGACCCGAAAAAATTCTTACACGGCGTACGCTGCGAAAACTATTGATTATAGAACAATGTACTACCACTTTGCAGAACATATAATTGTCTACAAAAAATATCGCGTAATCATATGTCTAACTATTGTAGTTATCTCACAATAAGTGTTTCCTTTTATTTTTTTGAATAATTAAAATACCGTCGCTTCAAAAACTCTTTATTTTGTACCTTGGTATTAATCCTTATCAAAATAAAATACTCCATATTCAAGACGAATTCAATACCTTTCTAGAACTTTTTGAATTATTCAATTCGGACGTTTCATTCAAAAGATATCGCGATATTTAAAATGTAAGTATTAGTGTTGTAGCCAAATATACTAATATTGTTTGTTTGAACGCGCTAATCTCAGGAACTACTGTTCTGATTTGAAAAATTCTTTCAGTGTTAGATAGCCCATCTATCGAGGAAGGCTATAGGCTATAAATCAATGGTCGCTAAGACCAATTGGAGCGGAGCACCAATGAAGAATGTTTCAAAATCGGAGGGTTTTGAAAGCAAATTCCACGCGGACGACTTCGCGGCCACAGCTAGTATAATATAAAAGAAAGAAATACTAAAGAGGAAAAGAACACCCTCTTGCTTAAATTATGAAAGGGGCGGAGGCGAATTAAAAAAAAACAGATATATCAAAGCCTAAACCCGGCACGATACCTATCTATTACGATTCAAAAACACATCATTAGCATATGACGCGGTTGCCTTAACCACTAAGCAACCGTTGCTTAATAAATGTTAAACCTTATAAAAAAAAAATACACGATCCGGTCACGTAGGGCGCGTAGATAGCGTCCCGGATGCCGGCCGACCCTTCTCGGTCCAATCGATACACCTCGCCTATGCCGGCTATATTTAGGTGTTACACGGTTCAAAGTATCATAATAACATTCGACCAAAAAACGGCAAACCGGGCGGACTACGAGCTGAGGTCAAATAATAAAGACATAGACAAAAATGGATGGATGCAGAAGTCGTGGAAGGCCACGACACACCTTCCATGATCAAATTGATCGTGTACTAGCAGAAGGTGATGTCAGGAGCCTTACGAACAGACGAGCGCGCATGACGAGAGCTATGAGTGTCAAAGAAGCAAGTGAGGTGTGAGAATAAGCCTGAATGGCGCACTGCTGTTCGTGCCTACCCCGCAAGGGAACTGGTGTGAAGTTATGTATGTATGTATGTATAGACAAAAATTACAAAAATGAACAACAAGACAATAGTTACTTGGTAAAACAAAAGGCGGCCTTATCGCTAAAAGCGATTTCTTCCAGGCAACCTGACTGAAAGGAAATTCTTCAATTATCTGTAATTACTATGCAACAAAGAAAAAGGAAAAAAAAATCTATATATTGTTACGACATAGGTGCCGACAAAAGACAAATTCACACCTGCATACCTGTACACATTTTATTATCTTCTCGGCATTTGGACTTCTTTTGTTTATTTTGTGTTTAAAATTTGTGATCAGGAAAACAGCCCATTGTGTATTGTAATCTTTTATGGCAGTCATTAGCCAGGTGTGATTCTAGGAAATTCGGTCACGCGGCCGAGCAGACATATCGCATCCGTGCAGTATAAAGCAACGCCTCGATTGATGGACGAGGCAGTCGAGCGATAGCCACAAGCGAAGCCAGACGTTAGTGGCGGGCTTTGCGCGTGTGATTGAATCGTGCATTACGTTTGGACTGGTTGTGTCCAGTTATATATGTACCTGTGTTATACGTGTTTGTATAGTTCTAATAAACTCTATAATAATTCCGACGGGATTTTAATTCGAGTCCTGCAACTCGTAATAATATTAATACGTGAAGCAAACCAAAAAACAAAATACGGTAAAGCCCTTCCAAAATTTAATAACAGACTTCAATCACGTGCGAGCACCCACACAATAATACAATATCCGCGCAATGTAGGAGTTTCTGAAATACTCCAACCAATTTCATCACTGAGAATACGTCCAACATCCCCGAAATTTCTTAGTAGAATATTTACTTATTCGCTATGTACAGCTTGGTTTCCTTATTTCTTATTCCCGGTGATATTTTTAGCCCTGCAAGGTTACGTGAAGGTGTCGCTTATACAGTAAAGCCTCTGAAAGTCGAATTTGAAGGGAGACGCCAAGAAATCGACTTACATACATACATAATTTCACGCCAGTTCCCTTGCGGGGAACTCAGGCTTACTTTTACACACCTCACTTGCTTCTTTGACATTCATTACACTTGTCATGCCCGCTCGTCTGTTCTTAAGGCTCCTGACATCACCTTCTGCTAGTACACGATCAATTTGATCATGGAAGGTGTGTCGTGGCCTTCCACGACTTCTGCATCCATCCACTTTTGCATTGTATATCTGTTTAGTCATTCTTTCATCATGCATTCCTTTCCTTACCTTCACCCCGACACTCTCAGACCAACTCTCTTTCTTACTTCGGTATTACGAATGCGGTCAGCAAGCGTCACTGGGCAGATTTTGCGCAATGCTCGCATCTCGAATTGTAGAGGTCAAAATTTATTCCAACTGATTTTGAGTCAGAGACGTGAAATAAATAAAAATCCTACTAATGATGAGGTAAAAAAACATTTTTCAACTATTGCTATGTTCGAGATACAGAGGTCCAATTTATTTTTTACAAGCTTTTATTTCACATGCAATGAGTGTACCTATGTATGTATGTATATATGTAAGTTCGGGTGGAATCTTGCAAGTTAAATTTGACCAACTTCCCGGTTTCCGACTGAGCTGAAATTTTGCACGCATATGTATATCGCGGGACATTGCAATAATATGGTACCATGAAGCTGATCTGATGATGGAGTCGGAAGGTGGCCATAGGAACTCCTGTATTAAACAAGATAGACCCGTCGTGTTTGGGCTCGTTTTACTTGTCTTGACTAGCACTCTGCTTCTACATGATATCCAAGATCTCAAAAGTTTGTATTTAAAAACCGTTTTAAAATAGCTTATTCGAGTTATAGAAGGAAAATATGTACTGAATTTGCTTATTACTTATTTTGAATTATACACGGTTCAGATTTCGAGTAACCGAGGTCTTGGGGCTTGAAGGGAAGGGAACAAATTTTTTTCGAGTTTGGGAGGTTTTCGACTTTCGAGGTTCGACTTAAAGAGGTTCTACTGTATTAAACATTTATTATGGAAACTACTGTATCTTGTTTTGTCTGAAGAAGAGAACAATTTTAGTAGACTTCAAGAAAAGGAGGTAGCTCTTTCGTCTTGTAATTTATTTTTTGTATCTTTTTTTTTATTGCAGGAGATCAGCAGACAGGCAGACGGCCCACTTGATGGAAAGCGGTTACCATCGCCTATGGACATTTGCACCAACAAAGTTGCTACAAATGCGCTGCTGCTCTCTTAAGGGAGACTGGAACCTGGTCACTAATGCCGGAACACAACTCAAGGTTGTTATGGCGACATACTTTAGATCAGGGGTGGTACCCATACAGTCGGGCAAATGCCCTACCACCTGGCTTTGAGTTGTTAAGTCGCCTCTTACGACAGGCCGCCCCAACGCAGGAAATTGTATTCTTTCTCCGTTCCTGCACAGATAGGAGATCTTAGGACTTTTTGTTTCGGAACCGATGTTGATCATAGTTTTAGCGTTGGATCTACCAGAGCTTCAAAGTGGTCTCCTATAAATTACATCGCTATTGGACCTTGGACTCCGAACACATAGCAAGAACTTCTTTTAAATCAAATAGAATAATTCTAATGATTGATACATTGTTTCAGCCACAACTTTATTTCTGAACCGATTTCGATGGTTCTTTATGCGTTGGACATTTTTTTATCGCATCAGGTCAACAGACAGGCAGACGGCCCACCTGATGGAGAGCGATGGACATCGCCTATGGACATTTGTAACACCACTGTGCCGCTGCTCTCTTAAAAAGAGACTCGAATCTGGCCAGTATTTCCGAAACACAACTCAAAGTTGTTATAGCGGCATACTTTAGACCAGGGATTTTAGCCATCCAGTCGGGTAAATGCCACCTGGCTGTGGGTTGTTTTGTCGCTTGTTACGACAGGCCGCAAGAAATTGTACTCTTTCTCCGTTCCTGCACGGATACAAACATATACGGACATAGTGTAACTTCTATATAAATTTCATGGCTATTGTGCCTCGGTTTCCGAAGATATATCTTGAAATCAAGTAGTTCGTAAAGAAGTTACTCTTACTCAATATGAATAAAACCGTAGGTATATAATAATAGCCACATATTAAAGTAACTTCTAGATGCAATAACTGTTTTCTCAGTTATTTGAAATGACGGCAATAAAATAATATAAAATTACCCGACAGTCCGTCCGGTTACACTGTCGTGCACGAAACTCATTACCATTCTTACGTGCAGTCGGCTACCTCCTAATGTATACGATACACCATATTAAACTTTTCGTTGCATTATTTGCCAGGTGGTAGGGCATTTGCCCGACTGGATGGCTACCACCGTGAGTTCAGCAGACAGGCAGACGGCCTACTTGATGGATAACGGTTACCATCGCCTATTGACATTTGCAACACCAAGGGTGCTACAAATGCGCTGCTGCTCTCTTAAGGGAGACTGGAACCTGGTCACTAATACCGGAACACAACTCAAGGTTGTTATGGCGACATACTTTAGACCACGGGTGGTAGCCATCCAGTCGGGCAAATGCCCGACCACCTGGCTGTGGGTTGTTAAGTCGTCTCTTACGACAGGCCGCCCCAACGCAGGAAATTGTATTCTTTCTCCGTTCCTGCACGGATAAAAATTGTTAGGGTGCGAATCATTGTACTGCGTCCCCAACAACAATATAGTTTCTTCTATAATAAAGAAAAGAACTTATCTTACAACAGGCCATCAGCCTCCCGCATACCTTTCATTTGTCATCACCCAGTCCAGTCCATCGGAACTTCATCGTGAACCATTTCCCAGTACCGATAAGGCAACGTATCCAATTTTACTATCAACATAAAACGGTAAGTCGTAAAAAGTCTCATAATATAAAAGCATATTAATTTCCCCTTCCTGCGGCTTCCCTTCAAAGGACCCTGCGTGTCTGAGAACCACGCGACGCCGAAAAACATCGCGTGTTTACATTATATCGGGTAGACTACTACGTTAAACTGGTCGCCACAAAAGGAGTCGCGCAGACGCGGCGCTACGTGCCCCTTATATAACGTCGCGAGAGTAGTTCTAATTCAAACTAATAGGTTGGGGAAAAAGTCTTTTCGCATATGGTATGTATGAACTTGTAATAAGATCTCTTTGGCTATATACCATTTGTATCTGGCTGGTTTTGGTATCATTAGGAAGCTTTGATTTTAAAGAAGACAATTCCAAATTCAAATTAGGAAAATGCGTGATTTTCATTTGTTTTTCTTATTGTTAAAATGAGTGAATCTAATGAAGAAATTCGATACATTTTAAAATTTTACTACAAAAAAGGTATAAATACAACACAAGCCGCGAAAAAAAATTATCACAATTTTTTTAAAAACCGATTCAGGGGGATGTTGGAAGTGAAATAGAACTAATTTCATTTTTTTTTTAATTTTCGTTTCTCAGTTTGTCTGTCTGTTTGTACCGGCTAATCTCCGAAACGACTGGATCGATTTAAATGAAATTTTCGTATCCGTGCAGGAACGGAGAAAGAATACAATTTCCTGCGGCCGAGCGGCCTGTCGTAAGAGGCGACAAAACAACCCACAGCCAGGTGGTAGGGCATTTGCCCGACTGGATGGCTACCACCGCTGGACTAGAGCATGCCGCCATAACAACCACGCGTTCCGGCATTAGTGGCCAAGTTCCAGAAGCTCTTAAGAGAGCAGCAGCTCATTTGTAGAACCTTTAGTGTTGCGAATGTCCATAGGCGATGGTAAGCGCTTTAGCGCGGTAAACCAGTAGGCCGTCTGCCTGTTTGCTGAACTCATGCTTAAAAAAAAGTTCGCAACCGCCTGCCTAGCGACTAATGTTTAATGTCATAACAATCTCGCATGTAAAATAATGCATTAAAACCTTAGCTACATCTGCGTCTTTATAATCGTGTTTTTTTTTGTTTTTTTTTTATTATTATTAACAACTACGGACTCTAGTTCCGTACCCTTTTTTACAATTAAATTTAAGAAGTTAGGAAGTTGTACACGCTTATCTGTTACTTTGTTATTGTGTGTGATATTTAATAAATGCATGCTTGTGTTGTGGTGTACCTTAAGAATGACTTATTATATTAATTTATTCTAATTTCAATACTAAACTTATACTAATGTAGAGTGTATCTGTTACATGCTATAACCGTGTTAGTTAAAGCATTACAGCATTATAGCGATTATTGAAAATTCAAACTCAACAATAACATAATGTCAGCTCAAAAAATTTTGGAACAATTCTGAAAAAACAAAGTAGGGCCCCAAAAATTCTGGGTCCAACAAAAAGAGAGGATGGTAGCTGGTGGGTCCGAAGTAACCTCGAAATTGAGAATCTCGTGGCCGAGCCTAACATAATAGGAGAAATAAAAGCTCACCGCCTCCTCTGGCTCGGTCGCGTAGAACGGATGGGAGAGGATCGCAGCGTGAGGAAAGCATATTTGGGACGGCCGGTAGGTCGGCGCCCGGTCGGCCGTCCTAAATATCGCTAGAAGGACAGAGTAGAGGCGGACCTGTCGGAGCTAGGAGCCAGTAATTGGCAAGAAACCGCACAGGACAAGACCCACTTTGGGTCGCTGAGCCAACGGAGTAAGTAATTAAGGGCCCCATAAAAACTCAAGAGCTGGTTCTCTTAGAAATTGAATCTAGGTCAATCGTATATTGCACACACGTGGCACATTAAAAGCCTCTGTTACCCTATTCACGATGACGCCAGTCAAGTATAATAATTTCCTTAAGGCGCGTACAGACAGACAGGCCCAACCAAGGCCAACCATTGCTCGTTGACCATGTCGAGTCTTTGCCGCCAATTTGTCATAAGCATCATTTGGACCTGAGTATATTTTTTGTTGCAAAAGGTATTTTAAACGATGTAACACGGAGGTTTCATTCCTCAGCTCCAACCTCTACTTTACAAAGATATAATGTCACGTCATGTAAGAGAGATTTCGCTTATGTCTGCGATAATATAAGACGTTTTCTAATTAATTAATACATCCAAATTTATCTATAACATCTTTAATAATTAATTGTAGTAGCTTAATATATTTAAACTACTATAGTGGCGCCCAATGTCTATCAACGTATATCCGTGCAGGAACGGAGAAAGAATACAATTTCCTGCGGCCGGGCGGCCTGTCGTAAGAGGCGACTAAACAACCCACAGCCAGGTGGTAGGGCATTTGCCCGACTGGATGACTACCACCCCTGGTCTAAAGTATGTCGCCCTAACAACCTTGAGTTGTGTTCCGGCATTAGTGACCAGGTTCCAGTCTTCCTTAAGAGAGCAGCAGCGCATTTGTAGCACATTTGGTGTTGCAAATGTGTTAAAATGAGGTCGTGTAACTTGGCACTGGCACCTCAGAAGTCATGTTACATTTGAATTTTTTTGACACCACATGTTTTTGATATATATTCTTCTGTCCTCTTATGTCTTGCCTTTTATCTTTTCATTCGTGTAACACTAATTAATACATTATAGTATATTAACATCCTTGTTTGAGCTTATTTGAATAATGAAAACAGACCACTGCCGATCCTAATTTATCTACAAAATGTCTATAGGCGATGGTAACCGCTTTCCACCAAGTGGGCCGTCTGCCTGTCTGCTGATCTCTTGCAATAAAAAAAAATTCAAGTTCAAGTCAACTATTAATTTGTTTCAAAATTTTCAATTTTTGATTCAGTAGAGTCTAATCCAACTAAAATTAAAAGTCTTAAAACATAATGATAGTTTAAAATACCCTTTGCAACAAAAACATACTTAGGTTCAAATGTCGCATACGATAAAATGGCGGTAAAGGCTCGATGTATTCTTTAGTTGCTTTTCATTTAGTTTTCTCACATTTCATTTTCTTACCTTATCTCTCTTAAGCATTAGTAAGGCAAATGAATTTATAGTAAAACTAGCTGCAGGGTGGCCTGCATTGCACTGCCACGTAAAGTAAAAAAAATTTTGGTTGCATATTCTGTTTTTTGGGCCAGATAGCCTCGTGAACAGCCTCTGAACACTCTACCAAAAGTTTATCACAATGTAATCAATGGTTTAGGAACGCATAGAAGACAAACATACAAACATTTATTTTTATTTATATACATTAGTGGTGTCAGCGAAACTTTCTTCCGTCTTTGTTAGTTTATTGCTACGGCGACAACAAACAAACGCAACCGCAGAGCCACCTTATTTGATACATCCGTCTCTTCTACGGAAACGACTACATTTATCTGTAATGAAAAATATCGTATTCACCCGGGATATAAGCTTAGCCGGAATTAAGTTTCATCCAAATCCGTTCATTGGTTTTCACATGATGCTCTAACAGACAATCTGACAAAAGTTCTAAAAGATTTTTTTCTCATTTTTAAATTCATTGTAAAAACTCGACACACCTAACAGATTCATTATGTCCAGATATTTCAAACCAGCTGATTAGGTTTTTCGTGGAACGATTATTTAGGTTACCGCCACGCGGCGGTTTGACGACGAACGCCAACGATCGTCGGTCCAGTCTGTACGCGCCCTAAAGCAACGAGCAGATTACACGGGAGTCGTTGGGTGGGGTGACATCATACAAGAGCTCCCCCTTCCCGTCGTAAGGAACTACGCAGTAAACCCGTGAAGAAAGGAAGCGTTCCCCTTAATTTAAATCACTGTGCTCAATCTTTATGTAATTTACATTCATAATGAAGTCATGTTTGGTTTTATTTTCATTCTTACGTAGTCATTTTGGCCAAACCATCGAGAGCTTTTGGAATTTTAGCGAAACCATCGAGAGTCATTGAGATAATTGAACGGTCGAAACAATAGAATAGAATAGAAAACACTTCATTGTTCACCAAATAAACAATTACAGAATGAATAATTACAATAATTTAACGGAAAACAAAAGGCGGCCTTATCGCTTAACCCTTTAGCTCACTATTATTAGCACATATGTGTCCGCGACGAGAGTGCAGATCGCGTTTGTGCACGTGATCGTTAAATGTGTTGTTGTCTCACTCTGTTTATATAGGAGTTGTATGATTTGTATGAAATGGTTATATTTTCTTGGTATATTACGAGATAGTGATAGTGTTAGTCTTGCGGCTTTTTGGTATATCGATAATTGTCTTAAGGGTTAAAGCGATCTTTTCCAGGCAACCTGGCTGAGAAGATACTTTTAACAACTTATGTCTATGTATAATTAAGTTTTTAAAAAGTAAAATAAAAAAGGAAGAACAGTACAATGTGGACAAGTAAACAGCTAAGTTAAGAAGAATAGAATGATATATATTTTATTAAAAACTAAGGTAATGTAATATTTTCTTAGGTTTTCGCGACTTGTATACATAATAAAACTACGTTTTAACGGTTTTAAGCACGGTAATTTTATTTGATTTTGGTTTTTCCGACGTTCAACTCTTCAGCAAACATTCCTAGCTCTAATAATTTTATATAATATTAAAATGGGTGGAAGGAAAAATAAAAATAATTATCAGTCAAGTTGGTTTGTGTTCCGTTGTACGCAGAAAGAGCTCACAGTGTCTTGAGGTCTGGCAGCTGGTTTTTGCTGCGTTTGGGTCTTAATAGTTTTGATGATTGGATCCCAAACAGGGATCCAATCATCATCTTCTCTTCAAGCCATAACATGTTGCGAAGCGGTAGTAAATTAGATTAGGCTCCCATAGAGTAAATAATAACCATAAACAAAATTAAAACTAAATAATTAAAATTAACAAGTTGGCGGTAGGCTAAATAAAACTTTAACAATACTCGTTGACACTCGATATCTTTGTCTTCCGTGATCATGGCCACTGAAAAGTGGCCGAAACGTCGGAAAAACCAAAATCAAATAAAATTACCGCGCTTAGAACCGTTAAAACGTAGTTTTATTAACTAAGGTAATGGTTTTGGACAGATTTTTTAAATATGGCAAGTGATTTAGCTTTTCTGACATCTACGGGCAAAGAGTTCCAAAGGCAACCAGCCTGCATAGCGAAGGATTTGGAGAAAAGTGTTGAAGAATGTGCAGGTACCTTTAACAGGAGGTTATTAGAGGAGCGCAGATCGAAGGTGTGTGATGAAGGAAGTTGAAACATTCCTAAGGTAAAAAGGAGTGTCGAGTATAAATAATGTACGATATAATAAACGTAGATGATGAGCATTCCGGTGAAGTGAGATTGGCAGCCACTTAAGTTTTTTTGCGATACTCAGAAATGTGGTTATATTTTTTTGTTTTATATATATTAACAATTAACTTATGTTGGGTTACAAAGGTAGAAGCGTCACGTACTGACGATAGTGAGTCGTGGGTCTCAGTTCAGCGGTGATCCAGGGGCCCAATTCTGCCAGTACAATATCTTAACTTAGCAAAGATATTCAAATTACAATTCCATTGACGGCCTCTGTGGCTGAGCGGGCTAAGCCTTTGCCGGCCTACCTCACCGCAATGCAAAGGCTCCGGGTTCGATTCCTGGTATAGTAAATTTCGGAAACGTATTTTCTCCGTTATTTATTACGGTCTGGGATCGACCCCAGAGTAGTCCGTTGTATATTACCCATAACACAAGCATAACTTGCTTAATTTGGGGATATACAATGTGTGTGTTTGTCTGCCGATTATTATTATTATTATTATTTAGTACCTAATCAGCAATCATCGCCAGGACGGCGTTGGTGCTGGCCCACACCCCGCGCACCGCTTCCTAATCTGTGGTCTGAAAGCAATCAGTGCGCGTCAGGAGCAAACATGCCCGAGGCGCTGCAGCAGCGGGGCAGCCCTAACACCGCCCTGAATGCATTATTGTATTGGACACGAAGGGCCGTGTAGCTTCTCTGTGCATAATCCTACTGTTGCGGCGGCGCTGGATTTAATGATAAGCGGACTGCTTCAAAGTAAGAAAATAGGAGATTGAGACAATTTTGAATGGGAATCGGAGGATAAGCACGCACTGACCTGATAAATGGACATGAAACACAGCTGCTCCTCTTCTCAGTATACACCACTCTCTATCTCTGCACTTGCATGTTTAAACTTAGGAGTATTGTTTATTTTATATATGTACTAGCTGTCCCGGCAGACGTTGTTCTGCCCTGAAGAAATAAAATTTAGAACCCGATTGCAGCGCCACCTACCGGGTCCAAATGTAAGCTATCCTATCTTTCAAGTCGGATCAAACCGCACACGGTGTGCAAATTTGATTAAAATCGGTCAAGTGGTTTAGGAGTCCATCGCGGACCAACAACGTGACACGTAATTTATATATATTAAGATTTATAAGGTGATGCGAGTATATTATGTTATTTTTCATTTATATTGTCCATGTAGTATTTAATTATTTTATGTAGATATTAATTTTAATTTACAGTATGTTGCGGACGCGATATATTTTATATCATATATTATTATTGAATGTTTAAAGGGCGAAGCGATTTTATTTAATTTATTTTATTTGATTAAACAACAGCCTTAAGAACAGACGAACTTGCATAACAAGAGTTATGAATGTCAAAGAGGCAAGTGAGGTGTGTAAGAATAAGCCTAAATGGCACTCTGTTGTTCGTGCCTACCCCGCAAGGGAACTGGCGTGAAGTTATGTATGTATGCATGTATTTTATTTGATGTCATGAGATGAATGATTGACGTTGAAGGAAGAATTTAAATAATAAAATAAAAATCGTTTAAAAAAACCTACTTCAAAAACTAAAAAACTAAAAAGTATAAAATAACTTATTTCTAAAGCTATTATTATTAATATATATTATCTGAAACATCTTAAAGTCGGTGCTTAGTAATTTTCAAAATATTATATATTTTTATGTTTTACTTTGCACCGACTTCAAGATGTTTTAGATAATATATATTAATAATAATAGCTTTAGAAATAAGTTATTTTATACTTTATAGTTTTTTAATTTTTGAAGTCAGTTTTTTTAAACGAAGTTTTCTTATTTTATTTGTTACTTTTTAGTGTCTAGCTATGTATGGGTAGACCTGCGAAAGGTGCCGCGCTCCTTAAAGAAATCCCAAGAAACGGGAACAAAAAAATGTTCGTAAAATGAAAACTACTGGGCCAAACTATGTTAAATTTTTAGGGGACCAAATGCCAACTATTCCGCGTCGAACAAAAAAAGAATCACGTAAATCGGATCATAAATCTCGGAGTAATCGGTGAGCATACATAAAAAAAAATGATCCCGACGAACTGAGAACCTGCTCTTTTTTTGAAGTCGGTTAAAAAGAAAAGTTTGCATATGCCGCCAAAGAAGGTTACTTGGCGATACCACCTACCGTCTTTTTTTACGCAATGAACGATGAATTGTTTTGATTTGATTCGTCCGAACATGATAATCACTGTACCTTTGTTATGAAGTCATCATGCAACTGAACGCTAAAAAAAAACTGCTTAACACCACTGACTGAGTCAGTTA
The DNA here is from genome assembly GCA_019925095.2 of Dendrolimus kikuchii. Taxonomy (NCBI): domain Eukaryota; kingdom Metazoa; phylum Arthropoda; class Insecta; order Lepidoptera; family Lasiocampidae; genus Dendrolimus; species Dendrolimus kikuchii. The sequence continues at coordinate 1,169,128 of CM034410.1, read as the reverse complement.
TAATTGCATCGAGATATCCTCATCATTACCTGCAACAAAACAATTTAACGTTAATTATTAGGTCTATTAAGAACAAGGTCATTACTCACAAATATGTTGTCTCAATCACTGGTTTGTCTGGTTTCGGTATTCTGTTAATTCCAATACCACGTCTATCTTTGTCATTATATTAATACGTGAAACAAAAGCTTTGTACCCCTTTTTACGAAAATTGCGCGTGGTCCACTTGGACCATGTTATCTATTTTGTCTATTTGACAAGTTTTGTCATTTATGTAGTTTACATATAGACGAGGGTGGTATAGTTTGCGATATAAAATGAAGTGAATCTTTCGGGGGCAAATATATACAAATTTAATACAATGTAACCTGTACCACTTGCTATTTAAACAAGAGATACGCACTAGAGGTTGACCCGCGGCGCAGCCGCGGGGTAAACTCTAATAAGTAATTTAAATATTACCTAAATTAACTAAGAATATTCATAATAAGAAAGTGTCTATTGATTTTTCTTATAGTCTATTATAGTCTATTAAGGCAAAGACACTGTTCATGTGTTTTTTTATTAATAGCTAGCACATTAAACTATAGTTTTGTTTCGTTTATAGTACTAGTTCAAATGGTTTTGTCCTTTTGAGCCTTCCCGTCACGGCCGTGTTGTCGCGTAGCTGGATCGCCTCGATATTCACATGATGATGAAGCCGATGCTCGTGAGCTTCCGCGTACTTTATGATAATGCTAGTAACAAACTCCACTTTCGGGTCCCGATGGTACCAGGGGGCGTTAACAATGCCTTTCAATACTTTGTTCTGGACTCGTCGTATTTCTATGTTGCTTGGTTTGGTACAGACTGGACGACCACTAGTAAATAATTAAAAGTGAAAACCCGCGAAATAAAATTAAATCATTGAAACTTTTCGTAGCTTTTAAATATTCATTTCGGCTAACGACATTCCTGCTAATGGAAGTGCCAATTTTTTTTCTATCGAGAAGGTATTGTTGATTTATATAATGGAAGTGCCAATTTTTTTTCTATCGAGAAGGTATTGTTGATTTATATAATCATCAAGAGTTAACTTGAGACCTGAGCGGAAAGCGCGCTCGCCTCCCGAACCCCGCCTTCTTACCGCTCTCGCCATCGACGCGTGCGATCGTGTCAGTACCTTGCGCTTACGTCATCCGAGCGAAGTCTCAAGTTAACTCTTGAAATTGTACTTTGAATATCTTCGCAACGCTAAGAGATTGAAATAGCAGAATTGGGCCCCAGGTAAAGGCCCGGGCAGTTCACCTAGCCGTGACAAACGTAATAACTTGTTCGACAAAAAGTAGTAAAATATAATTATTTGTTTTCATAATCCAACGTGTTATTGAACAAAAATAAACTCAAGGCATTCACACGAAACTGCACTCGGCTGTAAAACGCTCAGAGGACGTAAACAAACAAAACTACGTGCGGCATAATTACGAGTGTACGGTTTTACGTGCACTCGTATGTGCTCAGCATATTATGTATATATAAATGCGTCCGGGATAATTTAGATTAGTATTTCACGGTATTGACTAGCGTCCTTGTCGGTGCAAGTGTCCATATACACTATGCGGTTGCCTGCGGTCCGGTCAGGAATCCGTGCGGGTCGGTCGCCTCCTTCTGCAAGGACGTCATGCTGCAAAAGGATATGGCCGAGAGGCTTAAGCCGCATAAGAGATAGTTACAGTAACGAGATTCTAGGGAGTACGTGGGGCGCGAGCGGCCTTTGATAAAATACCGACAAACATCGGCTCGTTGCGAGCTCCTCGCATTGTGCTTGCAAGCCACGAACACATTATGATTTTCGGATATGTTAACTGCAACGGTTACGGTTCGCAGGTGAGTATGCGGCTTTAGAGATGAGAACGAGCTAGCGGACGGAAAATAAGGTAGTCAAAGCCGCCGCTACGTTCGCCTCCTCCCAATGACATAGTGAAACCGGGTTGAAATCGGGCTACTTCCCCGGCGGACCGCACCCAGGGAGGTGGGGTGCCCCTAGAAACAGGGCATCAGGCTGTGGTTCATCGTGACGGTTTGCGATGATGCGTCGCGGCGAACTATCTAAGACATACCACGTGGCGCCTCACCAAGACGCGGAGGGACACTGTTATTGGGTAGTCTGTGTGCAGAGCCAGCCTCTGGGAGCCCGACATACCCCTCGTAGACCACCCCCGATGGTACAACGGAATGCATAGATGCGTTACCCCAGCGATATAAAAAAAAAGACATCCCGTCCGGATAACCAACAATTTATTATCATCTTTATCCGTGCAGGAACGGAGAGAGAATGCAATTTCCTGCAGCCGGTCGGCCTGTCGTAAGAGGCGACAAAACAACCCACAGCCAGGACTGGCTATCACCCCTGGTCTAAAGTATGCCACCATAACAACCTCGAGTTGTGTTCCGGCATTAGTGACCAGATTCCAGTCTTCCTTAAGAGAGCAGCAGCGCATTTGGAGCACCTTTGAAGCTGTTGCAATAAAAAAAAAATCAACGTGCATTCAAGAGTAACTTGAACGATACTACTTTTTCTCGGCGAAGAAAGAATCAACCTAAGAGTAGAGCATTAATCACTTTGCCAGCAGATTTAATCTCGAAGAGCGAGGGGCTAATTGGGGTCAACACACCACTACAGAGAAGCGATGACTCATCGATTGTTATAAGTCGAGATTAAGACGCTGTTTCGCGTGCTTTTATTGATTTAATCTTTAATGGTAAAGTACCAAGTCAATAGAGTCTCAGCGGGAACAAGCTACATACAGATACCGTTGCCAACTCAGCGTTTTCGGCGCTAGATATAACTTATGCAACTTTTTCGTCTGTATTAATGCCCAACAAAATTATTCAGCGCTTAACGTCATATTTTCATCCGTGCAGGAACGGAGAAAGAATACAATTTCCTGCGGCCGGGCGGCCTCTCGTAAGAGGCGACAAAACAACCCACAGCCAGGTGGTAGGGTATTTGCCCGACTGGATGGCTACCACCCCTGGTCTAGAGTATGCCGCCATAACAACCTTGAGTTGTATTCCGGCATTAGCGACCAGGTTCCAGTCTCCCTTAAGAGAGCAGCAGCGCATTTGTAGCACCTTTAGTGTTGCAAATGTCTTTAGGCGATGGTAACCGCTTTCCATCAAGTGAGCCGTCTGCCTGTCTGCTGAACTCCTGCAATAAAAAATAAATTTAGCTCTTTTTAATATTATAAAAGTCGTGGTAGCGTAATGGCTAGCGCACGCGTCCCAAACTCAAAAGGGCGCGGGTTCGAAACCTGGCCGGAACGCATGCATCGCTTAGGCAGTTTCTGACCTAATGTGCATACTGTTACAATTACCAACTAACAACGGTGAAGGAAAACATCGTGGAAGGCCCGAGCCCAGCAGTGCGACGTTTATGGGCTGTTATTATAATATTATATCTTCTGACAGAGGATGTATGTCAGAATAGAGGAGTATGGAAGGAAAATACATATTGTGCCAACCCCAAATAATTGGGAGAAAGTAAAAGAGAAGAAGATTACTCCCCACTGTAATATTGACGTTCACCAGAATGTAATCGTCAAAAAGACAAGTATAGTTAGAACTAGTAATGTGGTATAAATAAATGTAGTTTTTACGTGAATCACGAACAAACCGACAAACAGGCAAACAGATAAGAAATCTAAAAAAAATTGCATCGTGATCTCCATCGTTTACATAGTGTATTCCAGTTGTTTTTTTTTTTAATTATTTTATGTACCGACACGGCATGTTTAGATGCAGTTTTAAAGAAACTAGTGGTCGCCCGTGTTCGAAATTCGATCATTTTTTTATGTTTATGGCTTAGCGACGCGGCCTTTAAGCCAGGCGCAATTGTATTGTAGGCTACAATCGACGCCGTATAACGGAGTTCTTGTGAAAACTCGAAAGGCCACATTTGACTATACAGTTCACATTTCTCACAAAAACACAATTACTACTCAAAAACTATCAATATCCTACAACCATTGTTCATTTTAGAGTGATTTTACACATTTTTAGAAAATAAAACTGCACAGCTCAACGTCCCCTTTCAGTTCCCGCCAAAAACTCCCGAAATTCGACCACAATAATTAATGTCAAAGACTATATACTTCTATAGTCACAGATTTCGCCAGGACTACAACTGTTAATTTGACTTAAACAATAAACAAAAGAGTATATGTGTGTGCGTGTGTGTGTCAAATACATGGTAGTGTGTGTAATGTTTTTTTTATTGGTTTAATGTATTTTTTATGCATAATTTAAAAAAAAAATAGCATTCGTCGCTTCTTCTCTATATAAACTATAAGTGTGCGAAATTTCATACTGCTCCGTCCGCGCAATTTTCGTAAAAAGGGGTACAAAGTTTTTGCATCACGTATACATATAGATATTTGTAATTTTTTTCTTCTATCTAAAATTTCCTTGAGTGGATATCTTGAATTTCCGACTGGATGGCTACCACCCCTGGTCTAAACTAGGTCCCCATAACAACCTTGAGTTGCGTTCCGGCATTAGTGACCAGGTTCCAGTCTCCCTTGAGAGAGCAGCAGCGCATTTGTAGCACCTTTGGTGTTGCAAATGTCCATAGGCGAGGGTAACCGCTTTCCATCAAGTGGGCCGTCTGCCTGTCTGCTGATCTCCTGCAATAAATTAAAAAAAAACTCTTTCGGGCTGATCGGACGAAAACGAACGACGAGGCTTTTTTCAATTTATTTGACGCAAGGCGTTTGAGAGTAAGGCCTCTGTTACGGTTCACGATAGATTGTTATGGGACCATGCACAAGTCCCACGAATTTCATGATTTCGTGACCCCCTCCCCCGTGCTTGTAACAGCTGGTAAAATTCGTGACACTCCCCCCTATCTAGTGTGACATCACATATTTTGCAATTTTACATAAAGATATTCTATGTAAACAGCGGTCCCTTAATCATTATATTAATAACGTGAAGCAAAAACTTTGTACTCCTTTTTACGAAAATTGCGTGGACGGAGGAGTATGAAATTTCGCACACTTATAGTTTACTAGCAGCGCCCGCGACGTCGTCGGCGTGGGATTTGTTTTCAAAACCCCCCCGATTTTGAAACATTCTTCATTGGTGCTCCGCTCCTATTGGTCTTAGCGTGATGATATATAGCCTATAGCCTTCCTCGATAAACGAGCTATCTAACACTGAAAGAATTTTTCAAATCAGTCCAGTAGTTCCTAAGATTACCGCGTTCAATCAAACAAACAAACAAACTCTTCAATGTTATATATTAGCACATATAAGATATAGAAACAGAATGCAGAATGCTAATATTTTTTTAAATTATGCATAAAAAATACATTAAATCCAAAAAAACATTACACACACTACCATGTATTTGACACACACACTCGCATATATACTCTTTTGTTTATTGTTCAAGTCAAATCAACAGTGTAGCCTTGGCGAAATCTGTGATTATAGAAGTATAGTCTTTGACAACAGAACCTTAATAATGTTCCAACTTATAATTTAAACTAATTATGGTCGAATTTCGACCACTGGGCGACCACCAGTTAGCTTAAATAGCCAGTTAGCCAGCCTTCTGGGCACCTTACCCAAAGAAGACGGTGATCCGGGCTCAGTATTCTACTTATAGTCTTGAGGGACTTTGAGTGGAATACAATACAAATAAGTTAAGTTTTCTTGCATTGTATTCGATTTAATAGTTTCTTCTGTGAAGGTGACGTCACTGCCTGGCACTAACGGAAGACCAGCGTTGGTTGTGATCAACCAGCATTTGCTGAGTTAGGGCCTGTTTAGAGTTAGTTAAGTTTTGGCTTTTATTAAACTGCTTATGTATACTTTAATAATTTTAAATAACTCTAAATAAACATTATTTTCTTTCTTTCTTTCTATTTAAATTAAATACGCTTAAATATATTAAATTTTGAAATATGACGTCACGTAATTTAGGCGAAATTTAGGACTCCTCCCACCTGTTGTCACACAATGTCACACTTCGTCGACCCTCTTAGCGTGTGACTTTTTTCTAATTTAGCCACACTGACTTTATGCGCCTTACTTATAATCGTTTCTTAAATTTAAAGAAACTGCTCAGCAACTGATTAGTGAAAATCTTACCCATAAACTCCTCTTTAGTCATTAGTCGAATATTTTGGGTACATACATACATACATAACATCACGCCAGTTCCCTTGCGGGGTAGGCACAAACAACAGAGTGTCATTTAGGCTTATTCTTACACACCTCACTTGCCTCTTTGACATTCATAACTCTTGTCATGCAAGCTCGTCTGTTCTTAAGGCTCCTGACATCACCTTCTGCTAGTACACGATCATTTTGGGTACAGCCTAGGTTAATCATTGAAAATTCGTTTATCCGTGCTCCTCTTAGGTAAACAACAGGTGATACACGTTTACATGTGGAAAAAAATGATATTCATTGATTAGGGTCTGATTCTAATTTCCTTTCTTAAGAGATGCCTAATCGTTTCTTAACAAGATCATTATAAGTAAGGCCGTATATGATTCATGCAAAGTTGTGCAGTTGCAATAATACAAGCGTGACTTCATTCCCATTCGTCATCACGTTTAATGCAAGGACGACTGATCGTGTGCAGTGACTCCTTCTAAATGATGACCGGCTTCATAAAGGCTCGTTGAACATTTTACGGGCGCAATAAAATTTTACTGGCTGACAAGAATGCTAAAAATACACACATACATAACTTCACGCCAGTTCCCTTGCGGGGTAGGCACGGACAACAGAGCGCCATTCAGGATTATTCTTACACACCTCACTTGCTTCTTTGACATTCATAGCTCTTGTCATGCACGCTCGCCTGTTCTTAAGGCTCCTGACATCACCTTATGCTAGTGCACGATCAATTTGATCATGGAAGGTGTTCGTGGCCTTCCACGACTTTTGCATTGCTAAAAATACGAAACGCCTAAAGCCTCGTTTACACGCTTTAGTTAAGTGGTTAGCTAACTTGCATAACTGACGATTTAGGTCCGTATCGCCTTTTGAAAAGTAACTTTACAATTTATACTAATATATAAAGCTGAAGAGTTTGTTTGTTTGCTCGACCGCGCTAATGTCAGGAACTAGTAGTCTGACTTGAAAAATTCTTTCAGTGTTAGATAGCCCATTCATCGGGGAAGGCTATAGGCTATATATCATCACGCTAAGTCCAATAGGAGCGGAGCACCAATGAAGAATGTTTCAAAATCGGGGATTGTTTCTTCCTTTTGAGTTTCCGCTGCGTGCGTGCGTAAACGGCTAAAATTTCGCAAAAATCATGTGTGACAGAATTGTTCCCCTATAAAAGTTCAAAAAGAAAAAGTCCGCGACAGCATATGTTGTATACCTCGAATTAAACAATACATACATAACTTCACGCCAGTTCCCTTGCGGGGTAGGCACGAACAACAGAGCGCCATTCAAGCTTATTCTTACACACCTCACTACAAATTAAACAACAACAAAAATACAACGGACTACTCTGGGGCCGATCCCAGACACCCAGACCACCTTTATTTTTGACTGGGGAAAATGCGTTTGAGGACTGAGCCGCGACAGGCACAGAAGCCTAGGGGGATAATTCGCGATCCGAGTGACTGAGAACTGGTGCCACGCTAATGCCACTCCCCAGTTAGGGATACCCACTAAAACCCCTGGGTGTTCCGTCCTTCACCTTATGCCAGGGCTACGGGTATATGAACTAGCCTCTCCGCAGCCCTAGCAGGGGTGGGCCTCACGAGGCCTTTTCCACTGCCAGGAGACTACTTTTATCCCCCAGCATCTTCGAGCTCTCAAGGCGTGGGGCGGTCTGAGCGGCGAGAGCTGAGCGCGTGCGGAACACGCCCCCATCTCGACGGCATGTGCAGGTGAGTAAGAACCTCTGTATAGAGGTTCTATAGGCCCCACCCGCGCAGACACTAGGTCTAGGTCCTTGGCCAAGTGCTCATAAAACAATAACACAAACATTTCAAATATGCCAAACATTTATGATAATAACAACTAAAAACAGTTGTTAAATTTGAACATAGTAGCGATATCATCTTGAAATCTTCAAACCAATCATATCACATTGATAACTACATAAAAGCCCAGCCCATATTATATTACGACTGCCTTAGAAGAAATGCAGCGAAGCACGTTATGAACCTAAATACTTATACACGAGATAAGATAAGCAGGTTTTCATTATCAAAATCAATTTACCGGCAACCGAGTAAATATTATTTTATTGATATTTTTATGGCATCGACCCACATCTGTATAGTTTTTAACTTTAATTGACATAATATATTCATTATATTGTTACGACCTAGGTGCCGACAAAGACAAATTCACACCTGCAGCCCTGTAAACACATTTTATTACCTTTTCGGAATTTGGGCTTTTTTTGTTCATTTTGTGTTTAAAATTTTGATTAGAGAAACAGCCCATTGTGTATTGTAATCTTTTCTGGTAGTCATTAGCCAGGTGTGATTCTAGGAAATTCGATCCGCACGGCCGAGCACACATATTGCATTTGAACAGGATAAAGCAATGCCCCAATTGAGAGATGAGGCAGTCAAGCGATAACCACAAGTGAAGCAAGACGTGTTTACATTCGATGAACTATTTAGTGATGGACTTTGCGTGTGTTATTGAACTGTGCATTACGTTTGGACTGGTTGTGTTCAGTTATATTTGTACAAGTGTTATACGTGTTTGTATAATTCTAATAACTCTATAATAATTCCAACGGCATTTTAATTCGAGCCCTGCAACTCGTAAAAATATTAAAAAATAAACACATTTTAAAGGACTATTCTTCGCTTGACTAATTATAATATTTAATTAAGAAATTTTTATCCAACATAAAATAAATCTACCCCGCAGTTTGCACTGTAGTTAGGGTTGCCAGTTATGTTCGAGAAAAAGAAAAGTTTTAACATTTTTTTTATTAACATATAAATTTAGGCAGAGAACCAGCTGTTAGTGGCTGAAAGAATGGTTCTCCGTAAGATTTTGGGCCCAACAAGGGGAGACGATGGCAGCTGGAGGGTCTGAACCAACGTCGAAAAGCAACAAACTAGTATATATTATATAATGTAATAAGTAGAAAATAATTAAATAGTAAATAAGAAACATGTATTAAAAGTCTAGTATAAACAAAAATTGTATAACTAATACCATAAGACTCTATATAAGATTGTATCTAGAAGTAAGGACCTTGTAATACTTTTAACTAATAAAGAAACAATAAAAAAAAAGAAAGAAGGAGAAAAAAAATAAAAGATAAAAATAGAAAATAAAAGAATAGTGGACAGCCCGGACAATTAAGTTCGTCCGGTGAGAAGAGAAAAAAAAAAGAAAAAACCAACGTCGAAACTGAAAATCTCTTGGCCGAGCCTAACATAATAGGAGAGTTAAAATCTCACCATCTCCGCTGGCTCGATCACGTGGAACGGATGGAAGAGGACAAGAGGAAGCGTGAAGAGGGCCTATTTGGGACGATCGGATGGGCGAAGTCCGGTCGGTCGCCCCAAGTACCGGTGGAGGGACAGGGCGGAGGCTGACCTGTGCGAGCTTCAAGTCCTTAACTGGCAAATAAATCGCACAGGACAGAAAGAGGTAGCGTGTTCTCGTTTCGGAGGCCAAGACATATTTTGGGTCGCTGAGCCAACGAGTTAGTTACATATTTGACTGAAAACTAACTATTTAATTATTTTTGCACCGAATGCTAAATTAAGAGCCATGAATAATTGTTCATATATTTAGTACTCGATGCCACTTGTTTCAATAAAGTTTTATTGCCTGAGATGGCACCTTTGGATTCAGTGCAATTAGTAGTTATATTAAAGAAAACGTACGATCGACTTTTTACGGCGAGACACGAGAGTCCGCCAGATAATGAACGGATTTCCTCTAAAATCTTTATCCGGCTTGAAGGACCAGGACCATAAAAGTATGTAGGATCCTTGATCGAAACTACACGCTTTATGTACTCGATTTATTTCATCACTTGATGTGGATGGAGATGCTTGATGTGCACCGGTGAGCACGCGCGTACGATACCTTGATGAGCGACGTTCGTACTGATTATGAATTCGCGCGTGATCACCTAAATACTGAGTCGGGAAAATGTACGTACTTGCTTCGTACAGTCCGGTTGCCGACCCTAAGAGCTGAAATCATAGTAATGATTCCATCTCCAAGGGGGTGACTCCTGCTGGACAGTTGTCCGTCTAGCAGTGCTCCCGGGGCCCCAGCCTCACTGTCACACTACCTTTGTTCCATGGCAGTGGTGTCCCACCTCTCCTTGTATCTAGGTTCCTTTCCTCTTTATTCCCTTCCTTCCCATTCTCCTTATCACATTCCCTTCAGGTCCTAAGAAACCCTCCTTTCCCATCCAAACCCTCCTCTAGTCGTAGCGGTTCCCGCTCTAATGGGCTCAGGAGGGTGAGGACAAGTGTGTGCACCTGGGTTCGCGCAAATGCTTGTGCACCTAAACATATCCTGCGCTTGTGCACCTTATCCAGTAAAACGGAAACAGTCAAGTCGCTTCCGTTTTACTGGATTTTGAAAAAGCGCGACTTAAGGCCCGACCACCTGCGGCTATTACTTACAATGTGAATGGTGTGACTGAAGCATGACTAAACAGATATACAATGCAAAAGTGGATGGATGCAGAAGTTGCGGAAGGCCACGACACACCTTCCATGATCAAATTGATCGTGTACTAGCAGAAGGTGATGTCAGGAGCCTTAAGAACAGACGAGCGCGCATGACAACAGCTATGAATGTCAAAGAAGCAAGTGAGGTGTGTAAGAATAAGCCTAAATGGCGCTCTGTTGTTCGTGCCTACCCCGCAAGGGAACTGGCGTGAAGCTATGTATGTATGTGAATGGTGTTCTGACATGTTCGAGATGCAAGCGCGTGTTCGTAAATAAAGTTGGCTACACAAGTCACCTGCTTGCGCACGATCGTCGAACAGACAATAGCTGAAGCGATCGCCGTAACCGAAATTGGTTAGGAAGACATCATCCTGATTCCAGCACGGCTCTACCACGACAATTTATTAGATTTAGAGAAACGGCCAAAACACCACCATAGTGTCATAATCTCTTAAGCCCAGTACGTTGGGTACGGCAATTACGCAACGCCCAGCGCTCCCTTGTTACGCGAAATTAAAACTCTGACATCATATACCTACAAAACCGCGCCGCGGTAGTTTGCGCGTCTTATTTATATCTAGGGCCCTGCCGGCCATTATGTAAGAATGCGGCTCGGCCACGCCATCTGGTGCTTCGTTAATACAACTATGAGGCATCCATCATCCGCGTCGGCGGAATCGATGCTAGAAAGCTTTTTGTTTGTGTTCTACTATCTTAACATAGGGCTTTTGCTCGCATTAACTTAATTCCATTATCCGTAGCAAATCTTAATGAATAGATTGCGCTGAAGCAACAACAGCACCTTAAAGGGAATAGCTGATAAATTTGACTGTCCACTCATTCGGTCATTTGATAAGAGGACCAAATCAGTGTTAATCATTTTATATTACACAGGTACTAATATTATTGCATGAGTTTATTTCTTCGTTTGTGTGTATGTATTGGACTGCGTTGTGTTTTAATAAAAAAATTTTTTTTTATAAATATACAAATCCGGTCTATAATAGATATATATATAAAACCCCCAAAAAAGAGATGGATGGATTATGTGAAGGATGATATGATGATGATATGACGTCCTGACCTACGGGGCCGAGACATGGACACTTACGGCAGGATTGGTCCACAAGTTCCAAGTCGCTCAACGGGCTATGGAGCGAGCTATGCTGGGTGTTTCTCTTATGGATAAAATTAGAAATGAGGATATCCGTAAGAGAACCAAGGTAACCGACATAGGTCGCAAAATTAGCAAGTTGAAGTGGCAGTGGGCCGGTCACATCTGCCGCAGGACCGATGGTCGATGGAGCAAACGAGTCCTGGAGTGGAGACCGCGTCTCGGTAAACGTAGTGTCGGACGCCCTCCAGCCCGATGGACCGACGACCTATGCAAGGTCGCCGGTAGGCGCTGGCTGAGGAAATCGGAGGACAGGGATGAGTGACGCCGTCTTGGGGAGGCCTACGTCCAGCAGTGGACTGCAAATGGCTGACGACGACGATATGATGATTTGTGGTGTGACAGAAGATGTATGTCAGAATAGAGGAGTGTGGAAGGAAAGGACATATTGTGTCGAACCCAATTGATTGGGATATAGTGAAAGAAAAGAGATTCCAATTAGGGTCTTCCTTGGGAGACAAGGGAGTCTTTCTTCTTCTTTTTTTTTTAATTATTCTATATCAATTTTTTCCCCTCTCTTGTAATTACTTACGGTAGCTAGTACATTTGCAATTATTCAATATATGGCAAACGATGTTGGTGTTGTATTAATTGAAATTACTTATGTATAAGGCTCATAATACTAAATTCTATACTATGCTGTTTTTTTTTTGTCTAAATGAATAAAAAAATAACCCAGACTATAAAAATACCCAAATATAAAAATAGATGTCAACAAGGTTTATTTATTACACGATACCGAAATAACACGAAAATAGTACAGACGACAAAACGAACGTGTATTCAAATTTTTGAAATGAAACTTCTATATAGACGGAGGGGTATTAGGATTTTTCAGTCACGAAAAAGCGTTACGGCCGCGTGGAGGGGGGGATAGAAGATATATCGCGTGGTGAGAGGCGCCACAATGTTAGAGTTGACTATGGATGTTTTTTTGGTTCCGGATCGAATTCAGTTGTTTTGTTTAATAAAATAAAATACGTTTAAATAAAAAATGCAGTCATTAAAATGTACCTAACATAACCAAATAATTATTTGCAGTAAACCTGCAGACTGTTAATGTGCTTGTCCAATTTGAAAATACGCCCAGTTTTATTTATCCACAAGGTTTATATTACAAGACACCGAAGTAACACAACAAAACGAACGTGTATTTCTTTTTTTTTTTAATTAAATTCTTATTTCTTTACCTAGTCTTCATTGCAATCCGACTATACTATTGCGAGACCAATTCCTGACAAACTTTCAGGCAAAATTGTAAACAAATATTCTAAAAGCGCTCTACAAGCAAGCATTGTATATGCAATTTCGAATTAAATTGTTGCAATAAAATTTATTATAAGTACCCAGAGACGGACACTCCAACTCTTTCTGCATAGTAATTTCGCATACAAAAACTTTGCGAGGTCCCGCTATTAAAAAAAACCCCCCACACACACTAGACTATTAAAAAAAGAACTTGTTATGTTGACGCGATCAATTAACCCAATTTGTAAAGAAATTTGATTGACGCAAAATATAAGCAACATCTGTGTTATGATTTCGCTCCCCCATTGTCGGTATGTTTGCTCCACTCTTTAACACCGCATTGTGAGAGCAAATTGAAATAATGGCTGCGTTGTTAAATATTTGGAAAGAAAGCAGAACTCATTGTTGCAAGGTATTAAAGATTGCAGACACTTTCAATAGAGGTCGGGTAATAAGCGCCTCAAATAAACGTGCATGTATGAAGAGATTAATGAAATTAGTTTTTTTTATAGCTGGAGTACAGCAAACAGGCTGACGGCCCGCCTGGTGGAAAGCGGTGACCGTACGCGCTGCCGGCCTCAAAGAAATTTTATGACACCCTTTTTGAAAAAGTCCATATCGTAGCGCTGTAGGAAAACCTCGGCTGGGAGATCATTCAAGATGGAGATGAAACGAATTGTGTTAGCATCGTAAAACATTTTATTTACTTGGGTCAAAAACAAAAACAGAAGATAAACGGCTTTATAATAATCTCTTTAAGAAACGATTAGGCGTCTCTTAAGTAAGAGAATCAGAATCAGACTCTAATCAATAAATACCTTTTTCTTCACTTATAAACGTGTATTACCTGTTGTTTACCTAAGAGGAGCCTTAAGAACAGACGAGTGTGCATGACAAGAGTTATGAATGTCAAAGAAGCAAGTGAGGTGTGTAAGAATGGGCCTAAATGGCGCTCTGTTGTTCGTGCCTACCCCGCAAGGGAACTGGCGTGAAGTTATGTATATATGTATGTATGTACCTAAGAGGAGCACGGATAAACGAAATTTGAATGATTAACGTAGGTTGTACCCAAAAAATTCGACTAAAGAGGAGTTTATGGGTAAGATTTTCACTAATCAGTTGCTGAGCGGTTTCTTTAAATTTAAGAAACGATTATAAGTAAGGCCCAAAGTGTTCAAGTTACATAAATTCTATCCGTGCAGGAACGGAGAAAGAATACAATTTCCTGCGGCCGGGCGGCCTGTCGTAAGCCAGGTGGTAAGGCATTCGCCTGACGGGATGGCTACCACCTCTGGTCTAAAGTATGTCGCCATAACAACCTTAAGTTGTGTTCCGGCATTAGTGACCAGGTTCCAGTCACCCTTAAGAGCGCAGCAGCGCATTTGTAGCACCTTTGGTGTTGCAAATGTCCATAGGCGATGGTAACCGCTTTCCATCAAGTCGGCCGTCTCTGCTAAACTCATGCAATAAAAAAAAAATCATATGTACATTACTCATTTACTTATATTATTTGACAGTCTTTTTTATTTTAACAAATTTTTTTTTTTGCTCTCGGTTAAACCAATATGTCTCCTGTGAAGACTGTTCGAATACTGAATACCTCAGTGTGGTAGATTTTGAAAAATATTCCAATAACAAACGATAAACTTTTTAATTAAAGCAATCCATGTTTGCGAATCAAAACATATAAAACATATTGTTCCAAGACGTTCGTGTTCGTGTACTAGCGGAGGGTGATGTCAGGAGCCTTAAGAACAGACGAGCGTGCATGACAAGAGTTATGAATGACAAAGAAGCGAGTGAGGTGTGTAAGAATGGGCCTAAATGGCGCTCTGTTGTTCGTGCTTACCCCGCAAGGGAACTGGCGTGAAGTTATGTATGTATGTATGTTCCAACACTTGTAGTCTTCTCCTGTAGACATTTGAAACTTTTTTTGTGTTTGACCCATTTATTTAATTCGTTTCGAAAACGTAGAATAATTAATATTCATAAATATAAAACACAAAATTAATGCATATATCAATCAAGAAAAAAATGGCTCAAAAAATTAATTAGAAGATTTTTTTTATAATTATTCTAAATTACATTTTTTTTTATTTGGGCTTTAAATGTAAAATAAATGTTTATTTAAACCAGGTCAATATTGAAAAAAGAAGTTACAAAAATGCTGTCATGTCAAAATATAAAAAAGTCTCCACAATAATTACCAACAAATATAATATAATATCAGCCCATAAATTTGCTCGACTGGATGGCGACCACCCCTGGTCTAGAGTATGCCGCCATAACAACCTTGTGTTGTGTTCCGGCATTAGTGACCAGGTTCCAGTCCCCTTTAAGAGAGCAGCAGCGCATTTGTAGCACCTTTGTTGTTGCAAATGTCCATAGGCGATGGTAACCGCTTTCCATCTAGTGGGCCGTCTGCCTGTCTGCTGAACTCCTGCAATAAAAAAAAAAATAAAAAAAAAAAATGTCCCACTGCTGGACTCGGGCCTCCCATTATAGGGAGAACGGACAGTATACCCGCCGCGCTTATCGTAGGCGGCAACTTTGACACATCGGTTATCTCGATGTGCAGGTTGCATCACGATGTTTTCCTTCACCGTTGTTAGCACGTGGTAATTGTCACAATATGCACAAAACATATACAATGCAAAAGTGGATGGATGCAGAAGTCGTGGAAGGCCACGACACACCTTCCATGATCAAATTGATCGTGTACTAACTAGCAGAAGGTGATGCCAGGAGCCTTAAGAACAGACGAGCGTGCATGACAACAGCTATGAATGTCAAAGAAGCAAGTGAGGTGTGTAAGAATAAGCCTAAATGGCGCTCTGTTGTTCGTGCCTACCCCGCAAGGGAACTGGCGTGAATTTATGTAAGTAAGTTTTTTTGCAGGAGTTCAGCAGACAGGCAGACAGCCCACTTGATTGAAAGCGGTTACCATCGCCTATGGACATTTGCAACACCGAAGGTGCTACAAATGCGCTGCTGCTCTCTTAAAGGGGACTGGAACCTGGTCACTAATGCCGGAACACAACTGAAGGTTGTTATGGCGACATACTTTAGACGAGGGGTGGTAGCCATCCAGTCGGGCAAATGCATTTTCCACCTGGCTGTGGGTTGTTTAGTCGCCTCTTACGACAGGCCGCCCGGCCGCAGGAAATTGTATACTTTCTCCGTTCCTGCACGGATAAAACGGACGGTATGTATGTATATTTCATTTGATGAAGACGCGCCCTGAAAATAGCGTGACAATGGACAGTTGATCAAAAGAAATCCAACCGAAACGATTCCACGAAACTTCGGATTATTTTACCAGATATATGAGTGCAGTATCGTTTCACACGATTATATTACATCACGACATTCCGTCACGTGTGCAACGGGGGCTGCGTTATGAATCCCATAATTATTGTTGTATATCGCCACCTACTACACGCCATCGACAGGTAGAAGATGAAATAAAAATTACTATATTTATATATAAGTATACTAGTGGTCGCCCGTGGTCGAAATTCGACCATTATAATTAATTTCAAAGACTATATATATATATTATCCGTGCAGGAACGAAGAAAGAATACAATTTCCTGCGTTGGGGCGGCCTGTCGTAAGAGGCGACTTAACAACCCACAGCCAGGTGGTGGGGCATTTGCCCGACTGGATGGGTCTAAAGTATGTCGCCATAACAACCTTGAGTTGTGTTCCGG
Organism: Dendrolimus kikuchii; assembly: GCA_019925095.2. Classification (NCBI taxonomy): domain Eukaryota; kingdom Metazoa; phylum Arthropoda; class Insecta; order Lepidoptera; family Lasiocampidae; genus Dendrolimus; species Dendrolimus kikuchii. The sequence goes on along the minus strand of CM034410.1, from coordinate 1,152,308 downwards.
CATTAGTGACCAGGTTCCAGTTTCCCTTAAGAGAGCAGCAGCGCATTTGTAGCACCTTCGGTGTTGTGGCGCTGCTGCTCTCTTAAGGGAGACTGATACCTGGCCACTAATGCCGGAACACAACCCAAAGTTGTTATGGCGGCATACTTTAGACCAGGGGTGGTTGGTAGCCATCCAGTCAGACAAATGCCCTACCGCCTAACAGGTCGCCCGGCCGCAGGAAATTGCATTCTTTCTCCATTCCTGCACGGATAAATTCAATCTCACAGATTATTGATTTCTTTCGTAGACATTTTTTTCAATCTGAGATATTTGATCACCGCACGTAACTTACTTTAATCCATAATGTTGCGTTGTTAGCAACTCGTTGCACAAAACAATTTATCATGTGCGAACAAAATGACCAAAACAAGTGACAGTCGCCATAAATATTGTGTGATTGACACTCTTCAGTTTGAATATCGAACTGCTCCCCAAAAGGTTTTATATATACACTAGCTGTCCCGGCAGACGTTCTGACCTGAAGAAATAAAATTTCGAACCCGATTCCAGCGCCACCTACCGGGTCCAAATGTAACCTATCCTATCTTTCAAGTTGGATCAAACTGCACACGGTGTGAAAATTTGATTAAAATCGGTCAAGTAGTTTAGGAGTCCATTGAGGACAAACATTGTGACACGAGATTTATATATATTAAGATATGCACTTCTAAGAAATTTTTGATTCACCCTCGTATATACATATATGCACAAATTTTATATATTAAATAGATAGAGAGAGATATATATATACGTAATATGAGTTTGTATATCTTGGATGTGCTTTTAGCAGGGATGGAAGGTACACCGCTGATATAGAAAGAAGAGTGAATTTGGGGAATAGTGTGAATGGAGCGTTAGGTAAACTTCTAGGCGCTAAGAACCTCAGCCAGAAGGCCCAGCTCGCCATACACAACGCGATGCTGGTACCTACGCTCACGTATGGATGCGAGAGTTGGGTATGGAAGAGAGATCATGAAAGTAGAGTTAACGCGGTCGAGATGCGAGCACTGCGCAAAATCTGCGGAGTGACGCTCGCGGACCGCGTTCGTAATACCGAAGTAAGAAAGAGAGTTGGTCTGAAAGAGAGTGTCCGGGTGAAGGTAAGAAAAGGAATGCTCCGGTGGTTCGGGCATGATGAAAGAATGACTAAACAGATATACAATGCAAAAGTGGATGGATGCAAAAGTCGTGGAAGGCCACGACACACCTTCCATGATCAAATCGATCGAGTACTAGCAGAAGGTGATGTCAGGAGCCTTAATAACAGACGAGCTTGCATGACAAGAGTTATGAATGTCAAAGAGGCAAGTGAGGTGTGTAAGAATAAGCCTAAATGGCGCTCTGTTGTTCGTGCCTACCCCGCAAGGGAACTGGCGTGAAGTTATGTATGTATATGTTGTTTATTGAAACAACTGCTTACGTCATTGCTGTGTAAAGAGAAATTTATTTTAAAGAAAAATCTTACAAAGCTTGTACCATACAAACGTTTAAGAACACAACTTATTTCTACATTAAAGTACCAATCACTGTTACTAATTACAAACCTGTAAAGAGAAACAACATTCAATGCTATTGCTTCAATAGTATTTTGATAATTTGAAGAATATCTTCATTAAAAAGGTTCACATATTTTTCTATCAATCCAAAGAGAATTTTTCCAATCACGAAACGAACGCGCATAGTGAAGGTCTGCTGTCAACACAGATAACGTATGCAGTCCAAGTTGATGCGCGGGAAATTCAAAATAAATGAAGTTTAAGAGAGCTTCATTTACATATATATTACATACTAGAGTTTACCCCGCGGCTGCGCCGCGGGTCAACATCTAGTGCGTATCTCTTGTTTAAAAAGCAAGTGGTACAGGTTACATTGTATTAAATTTGTATGTATTTGCCCCCGAAAGATTCACTTCATGTTATATCGCCAACTATACCACACCCGTCTGTCTATATGTAAACTACATAAATAACAAAACTTTTCAAAAATGACAAAATAGATAACATGGTCCAAGTGGACCCAGTGGACCCAGTGGACCGAGTGGACCGAGTGGACCGAGTGGACCGAGTGGATCGAGTGGACCGAGTGGACAAAATCACAAAACCTGTCCTATTTTGCGAGATAAACTTTACATAAATCTATCCCAAAATGTATCCCATTATCCGGTATAAAAAGTATCCCTTGGGCACTCTCGGTATTCAAATTATATATGTACCGAGTTTTAGCCAAATCGGTCCAATAGTCTTTCCATAAAAGGATAACAAACAAAAAGACAAATGTACTTTTATCCCGGAAACTATCCCATTTTCCGGGATAAAAAGTATCCTATGTTCATTCTCGGCATCGAAAATATATATATACTGAGTTTCAGCCAAATCGGTCCAGTAGTTTTTACGTGAAAACGGAACAGACAGACAGACAGAGTTACTTTCGCATTTATAATATTAATAGGGATTATATCCCTACCTTAAGTACTAAGACAGATAGACATCGGACTGAGAACATAAGGGTTATTTACTACCTTTAATATATAAAGATAAATAGTAATTCCCTTCCTCCTGCTTTCATAGTAAGCAAAATGGCTTTGGAAGCTGTGGTAGACTCATGAACTTCAAATAAGTATTGTGTATTCATTCTGTGTAATATTTAAAAATATACAACTGATTTACGCTCCAATAATAACCTCCTGTTGTTGTTGTGCTAATGACACCTGCACGCTCTTCAACTTTTTATTCCAACTCCTTCGCCATGCAGGCTGTCTTACTTTGGAACTCTTTGCCCACTGACGTCAGAAAAACTAAATCGTTGCCATATTTAAATATTCACTCAGGAATCATTATGTTAGTCTTACGCAATGATGTATGTGCTAGTTTACAATACTTTAGACTGTAATTTGCTGTTCATGTATGTCATTTTTATTTATGTATATTTTTTTTCTTTGTTGCATAATAATTACATGTAATATTTTCTTCTATCTGCGGAGTGACGCTCGCGGACCGCGTTCGTAATACCGAAGTAAGAAAGAGAGTTGGTCTGAAAGAGAGTGTCGGGGTGAAGACAAGGAAAGGAATGCTCCGGTCGTTCGGGCATGTGGAAAGAATGTGATGAAAGAATGACTAAACAGATATACAATGCAAAAGTGGATGGATGCAGAAGTCGTGGAAGGCCACGACACACCTTCCATGATCAAATTGATCGTGTACTAGCGGAGGGTGATGTCAGGAGCCTTAAGAACAGACGAGCGTGCATGACAAGAGTTATGAATGTCAAGGAGGCAAGTGAGGTGTGTAAGAATAGGCCTAAATGGCGCTCTGTTGTTCGTGCCTACCCCGCAATGGAACTGGCGTGAAGTTATGTATGTATGTATGTATGTATGTAATATTTTCTTAACTTTTCGCGACTTGTATACTTTTTTTTTTTTATTGCAGGAGATCAGCAGACAGGCAAACGGCCCACTTGATGGAAAGCGGTTACCATCGCCTATGGACATTTTCAACAGCAAAGTTGCTACAAATGCGCTGCTGCTCTCTTAAGCGAGTCTGGAACCTGGTCACTAATGCCGGAACACAACTCAAGGTTGTTATGGCGACATACTTTAGACCAGGGGTGGTAGCCATCCAGTCGGGCAGATGCCCTACCACCTGGCTGTGGGTTTTTTGCCTCTTACGACAGGCCGCCCGGCCGCAGGAAATTGTATTCTTTCTTCGTTCCTGCACGGATATAAATACATAATAAAACTACGTTTTAACGGTTTTAAGCGCGGTAATTTTATTTGATTTTGGTTTTTCCACCCGACATATCTTTTTTAGATGTTAATTTTACACATACCGGTATAATATTATTATCGCGACAAAAAAAAAATCAAAATCAAATAAAATTACCACGCTTAAAACCGTTAAAACGTAGTTTTATTAATTACAAGTAATTTAAGAATTTCCTTTAAGTCAGGTTGCCTGGAAGAGATCGCTTCTAGCGATAAGGCCGCCAGTTTTTTTACCAGTAACTATTGTCTTGTGCATTTTTGTAATGTTTGTTTTAGTGAGCAATAAAGTGTTATCTATGTCTCTAGTAAAATTAGTCGCTATTGAGAGATTTGCAAGAGCATTTATAATGTCACAACAGTTGAGAAAGCGTCATTTATACCACATTTTATTTCTAATGACTAGTGAACATTATAGAAATCATTTAATAATCATTACGAAAACATCCGAAAACGACCTAAACAGGTCATAAGCATTGTCAAGCGACCACAAAATTGTAATGTCGAAACCGCAAGTGGACAACAATGGCCGACGAATTGAACCATGGGGCCTAGCGGAGCGTGCCCTATCATATCTGGCTGCGGCACTTGGTACGTGCCTATTGACTCGGTTTCAATACCACAAGTGTTTTGGTAACCAATTGCGCAACATCATAGATGCCTTGAATACAGTATTCAGCGCAATTTCTTTCTTTTTATTGCCGGAGTTAGCAGACAGGCAGACGGCCCACTTGATGGAAAGTGTTTGTTGTTTAGTCGCCTCTTACGACAGGCCGCCCGGCCGCAGGAAATTGTATTCTTTCTCCGTTCCTGCACGGATAAAACATACGATAACCACTTTTCATCAAGCGGGCCGTTAGTATGTCTATTTTTACTGCATGAGTTCAGCGAACAGGCAGACGGCCCACCTGATGAAAAGCGTTTACCATCGCGCATGCACATTTGCAACACCAAAGGTGCTACCAACGTGCTGCCGCTCTCTAAAGAGTGACTGGAACCTGGACACTAACTTAAAGTTGTTAACTTAAATGGCGGCATACTCTAGGCAAATACCCTACCACCTGGCTGTGGGTAGTTTTGTGTGTTTGTAGGAAATTGATTTTTTCACCGTTCCTGTACAGGTGGTATCTGCTGTACTGTAGCGAAAAAAAAATATTTGCTTCTTGCAACACAATACCTCAATCTAGAAAAATAATAGAAAAAATATGACAGGGCTCTGAGGAGTAAGATTGAGAAGAATTTGTATATGATGTTTATTGTTTTTAATTTTCTTTGTGGAGCTAAGCCGTGGTTACACTTAGAGGTACTTGCGGAAGATCAGCGCTGGTTGTGAAACCAGCATTATAGTGCGCAACAGCGTTTTTAGGACACAACAATTAATTGTTAGATCTATTATCATGTATAACTTTTTGTATTTTGTCCTAAATAAACGCTTTTTCTTTCTTTTTTTTTATTGCAGGAGTTCAGCAGACAGGCAGACGGCCCACTTGACGGAAAGCGGTTACCATCGCCTATGGACATTTGCAACACCAGAGGTGCTACAAATGCGCTGCTGCTCTCTTAAGGGAGACTGGAACCTGGTCACTAATGCCGGAACACAACTCAAGGTTGTTATGGCGACATACTTAAGACAAGGGGTGGGGTTGTTTAGTCGCCACAGACAGGCCACCCGGCCGCAGGAAATTGTGTTCTTTCTCCGTTCCTGCACGGATAGAAGTATCTAACATACATACATACATAACTTCACGCCAGTTCCCTTGCGGGGTAGGCACGAGCAACAGAGTGCCATTTAGGCTTATTCTTACACACCTCACTTGCCTCTTTGACATTCATAACTCTTGTCATGCAAGCTCGTCTGTTCTTAAGGCTCCTGACATCACCCTCCGCTAGTACACGATCAATTTGATCATGGAAGGTGTGTCGTGGCCTTCCACGACTTCGGCATCCATCCACTTTTGCATTGTATATCTGTAGAAGTATCTTGTCCTAAATAAATATTTTTTCTTTCTTGCTATATTAATCCTTAAAGCTCATGAAACACAGACAAGCAAAATGATTGAATAGAAAGTCGCATCAGTTAGCAATGAGACCGTGGGATCCGTACCAAACCCCGTTTGGCAAACTCGATTTGTTAGCAGACAAACTTGAAATTCAACTGCATCTATATATTCTGTGCATGCAATCTTATTTAGACCAGAAGCTGATTTATTAGTGTTCATTTCATTGCTCATAATCAGAAAGTACGCTTTTAATTGCCTAATCACAGGAATGATAACGGCACTATTCGTCCTAGGGAAACGATTCTCCCTGCTGTCAATTTAGATTTATTTTATTTAAGTTTATGGCTTGGCAGCTAGACCTTTGAGCCAGATCTTAGTTTACAATATAGTTGCTTCATTTTCTTAGACCTATGTGTAGCACAGCTGAACTGTAGGCTATCAGCTGGTGCCATTCAACGGAGTTCTTGTGACAACTCAGAAGGCCACATTTGACTTTACAGTTCACATTTCTCGCAAAACACATAATTACTAATAAAACTACGTTTTAACGGTTTAAGCGCGGTAATTTTATTTGATTTTGGTTTTACCGACGTTTCGGCCACTTTTCAGTGGCCGTGATCACGGAACACAAAGATGTCAAGTGTCAACGAGTATTGTTAAAGTTTTATTTAGCCTACCGCCAACTTGTTAATTTTAATTATTTAATTTTATTTTTTAATTTTGTTTATGGTTATTATTTACTCTATGGGAGCCTAATCTAATTTACTACCGCTTCGCAACATGTTATGGCTTGAAGAGAAGAAGCGGCGCAAGAAACTCTTTAGCAAACATGCCTAGCTCTAATAATTTTATATAATATTAAAATGGGTGGAAGGAAAAATAAAAGTAATTATCAGTCAAGTTGGTTTGTGTTCCGTTGTACGCAGAAAGAGCTCACAGTGTCTTGAGGTCTGGCAGCTGGTTTTTGCTGAGTTTGGGTCTTAATAGTTTTGATAATTGGATCCCAAACAGGTAGTACTTGCCAACCATCTTCTCTATTGAAATTTGGGTGTTTTTTTATTTCAATAGCCTCACGCATCATTCTAGGTATGAAACGATTCTCTTTCAAAATCACATAAAATTACCGCGCTTAAACCGTTAAAACGTAGTTTTATTATGTATACAAGTCGCGAAAACTTAAGAAAATATTACATAATTACTACTCAAAAATTATCAATATCCTACAACTGTTGTTCATTTTAGAGTGATTAAACACATTTTTAGAAAATAAAACTGCACAGCACAACGTCTCCTTTCAGTTCCCGCCAAAAACTCCCCTCAGATTTAGAACACTACGAACCATAGATAATGCATAGGATTCATGTCCCAACTGTTTTTTACAGCCACTGGTAAATCGCGTCATAAATTGTAATAAAAAATAATTTTATAACATCATTTCATACTTATAAATTACTTTTCACTAAATTATTATTTAATTTACATAAATTTGAGCTAAATATTTACTATCATCAGTGACAAAAAAAAAAATACTGGCTGGTAGAATGCCACAGTAAAAAAATTACTTGACGTTTCATATGTGACGTACGTGATAACGTTTCATTAGATTTAAGACATGCATTCACCGCCTGATTTTATTAGAGATGTAGTTGTTTGCTTAACTAATCAGTTTTTATTTACTTTCCTCATAGCCGAATTAAGAAAACAGAGTGTTAACCTCGAGTGAAAAGCCAGTTTAGGCACTCGAATTATTATCGTGCGTCAAACCATCACATGCTTAAATAGGTCACTTTCACCTCTCGTATAACAATGTACTATTACACTTGAATTCAAAGATTAAACACCGGTCAGAATTCTAGATATTTAAACACCCTTATCCCCAATGTATATCTGAATGGATTCATAATGAAATTAGGCAAGAGATTGTATTTTGGGGAAGAGCATACTTGCCAATTTGTTTAAAAAAAAAACAACCTGCTATAAGGTTATAAGATGAAGAAAGATTGTATTGGCAGCGCATAATTCCTCAAGCTAATGACTTCATGAAAATAAAAATGATATGTGTGTTTGAACTTTATATAGGTGGTGACATAATCTAATTGTTTTTTTTTTAATCGGTAGACAAACACACAATTTGTATATCATCAAGCTAAACAAGTTACGCTGTTATGGGTAATATACAACGTAACACTCTGGGGCCGATCCCTGACACCCAGACCATAGTAAATAACAGAAAGTTCGTTTCCGATATTTACCATTCCAGGAATCGAACCCGAAGCCCCTGCGTTTCAACGAGTTCGGCCAGCTAAGACTTTTTTTATATTTATGGCTTGGCAACTAGACCTTTAAGCCAGCCAGCTAAGACTTACTCGCTCAACCACAGACGTCGTCAAATTGAAAGGAAAGATTCGAAATTCGAAAAAAAATTATTGCAAGGTTAAGGCATGCATAACGAAAATACGTCACCTAGAGAATAGATACAAAAACAGCCACATTTGAAATTCGAACCGTTCCCTGTAATCCGTTCGAATACAATTACACGTTGCGCAATCATCATTTCTATATTTGTACGGTAACAATACCAATTGTCAGGGTTACCTCGTGAGCTTGTGACCGATGGCGGTGACATCACGGCACAAATACGGGGCACGCGGCGAGACCGGTTCACGAGTTATCGTGTTTTTTATAAACATCGAGACACCGACTTGTTTGTCAGTTAATGTAAGTTTAAATTGGTGAATGTTCATGAATTCTTTCTCGAACGCTTCTGTAGCATTCAAGGAATGCCGTGTGATAGTGCATTTGCCCGACTGGATGGTCAGCATCGCTGCTCTGAAGTACGCCACCATAACAACCTTGAGTTGTGTTCCGGCATAGTGGCTAGATTCTAGTCTCCCTCTCTAGAGAGCGGCGGCACATTGGTAGCACTTTTAGTATGATAAATGTCCATAGGCGGTGGTAACCGCTTTTCATCTGATGGTCCGTCTGCCTGTCTGTCGCAGTCCAGACAAGAAAAACCTCGTTTGAGAATGAGCAGAAATGAAGAGGGCTCTATGACCATTATGCTGTCAACTACAAGCATGCACGCAACGGCCACGGTCCTGCGACCCTGGCAAAGGTTTTTGAAGGAAAATCAGATTGCTTTTAGAAGGTCCCGAGCCACATCACGGATCCAATACTACCTGAGCAAATAATGCACACACACGACAAAAAAAAAACCGTTGCAACACTCAGATAGCCAGATGTGCACATAAAGGTCGATGACTTTTACGAAGAGCAAGAAAGCACCCAGGATTTACCGCTAGGACGATGATTTTTATTGGAAATAGTAATATCACATGAAGCAGTATTATAAACAACGACGACTATAACAAACATCGACGCAGGGCTGACAGCTTATCGGTTTTCTATCGGATTCACTTTGGAGAGTGTGCACACGCTTTGGAGCACCGGCTTGCGCCAAATATTGTGGATATTCCACCTATAAGAACGAAGCTTGATCATACGCACCGCAAAAGAGTGGGACTCATTGCCGAAGTCTGTCTTTCTTGATACTTATTTTAAAAAAAAACTTTACAGGAAAAGTAAGGCTTCGCGTCCACGTTTTATTTAAGTCGAGACAATCCTTGCTATCGCATAATAGTGATACTTAAGATGAAATTGTAATACATGTGGATCCTGTTTAAACCAACCTTTGTTTTTAACGAAGTAAAATGCCGCTAACACCCCCGAAGAAGCGCTATTGTCACCCGAATCGGAGACACCAACTAGACCCTTCAGTGTTTCGTCCTCTGCTTTATGTCACAGAAACAAGTAGGCGACCTTGCCACTTTACAGACCCTGGCAGGACCCTTTTTTTTGATAACGCAGGGGGAATGTCTTCGGACAACATCCTCGGGCCCTTCGGGGGAAGGGCCAAAATGCAGGCATACGCTCTGTAACTGGACCACTCCGGAGAGCAGAGTGACCCACTTCGTACTGTGACAATAACTATGGGAGGAGATGCGACTGCCGGTCCATCTCCTGCGGACGGTGTCCGCGTACGAGTCCTCTCTTGCTCTTTCAGCGGCTTCGCAGAAGGAGGAAACCACAAGCCAGAAATTTTGACCCTGGAATCCTGACATGACGTCAAATCAGTCTCATATAACAAAGAACATCACAGTTACTAATAAGAGAAGCAAAATAAAAAACTGTAAACAATATTCAAAAAGAAATGCGCGATGTATTTGCGAACTTGACAAATAGAAATTCTATCGCAGATCCATCTACCCTTATCGATCACTCGCCCACCGTTCAAATATTTTCTCATTTCCCCCCCAACTTCAAAAGCTTTCATTTACCCCCCTCCTCCAATGGAGACGATAATACACAATAACTTTGATTTTATACTTGTCACTCAAGTTATTAGATTTACTTGACAAAACACAGCGACGTCCTTTACCATCTAGTAAAAACCTCTTTGTCTGATTTTCAAGTCGTTCTCCAAAATATCGGACAAAAGATACAAAATTTTAGCGTCTGTTTTTTTTCACGCCACCCAGTTGCAGTTTACCTAAAAATGCGTTGCCATGACGACTTGAGAATCGATTGACAAATTTTACATGAAAGCGAATAAAGCCGCCGGCATAAGCTAGTTTTCTAACTAGTCAAATGATATGACCATGGCATGTCAATTCGTAATAATAATAAATACCAATGACTCCAACATTCAATAACACCGGAAGTGAGGTGACGTCAGGCCAATATCAAATTCTGACAAAGTGCAGATTTCGAAAAAGCATTCATGTTCGGATGACATCATTCCAGTGTGAACGTATCGAGAACCGGTCCCGGGTGCCCGGTTCAGAGGACCTCGGCGGACAGGCTCTCACGATTTGTGTTTGCTGCAACGCGAAACGCTGCATTATTGTAACGCGACGACATAAATAATTCAAAACACAGATACCAAAATATTGATATTATAGAATATCGACTTTTTTTTCACAATGACACCCTTCTTCTTACATCCTACATATTTAAGTAACAATATTTCATTTCGATACTTCGCAGGCTCTGAAAATATTATTAAAATATTCATAAGCAGTTTAATAAAAGCCAAAACTTAACCAACTCTAAACAGGCCCTAACTCAGCAAATGGTGGTTGATCACAACCAACGCTGGTCTTCCGTTAGTGCCAGGCAGTAAAGTCACCTTCACAGAAGAAAAAATAACTAATGAACATTAAATATTAATTATAATTAGAACACCATGAAACAAAGAATAGACATATTTTGAATAATTTAATATAAGTGCATAATATGTTATGTAATAATTATTGAAATTTGAAAATAATGATTTTGAAAAATAATAATAGGTATTACGAACCAAAAGAAATTAAATTAAATAGAAAATAAAAGGCGCCTGTGTCAAGTGCGAGATCTGCTTGCTGCCTCTGGTGTTCCTACAGGAACGCTTTCAGTTTAGTTTTTTTTTAAGTTTTTTTTTATATTGAATAAGTTCGCGTTTGACTGACATTGCACCTGACGTCAGGCGGAAATGCAGTCTAAGGTGGAGCACGCTTACCTAGAAGATACCTGTTCACGCGAGACGTAAAAACACCTAGATTGTATTCTTCAAGAAAAACAGACGACGGTAAAGAGTTCCACTCTTCACTCATCAGCGTATGATGGAAGAGGAAGCATAGCGTTTCGTCCGCTTCGTTGGTATTTCCACCATATATCGGTGGCGTGAGTGCGTACGTCTGCTTGTCCGGTGGTAGAATGGTGAGGGAGGAACCAATTCATGTAATTCCGTGGCACACTCAAAGTTTTAAAAATATATGCACTTCGAGCGGTTCTTATTGGTGGCGGAATATTGTTCCAGCACCTGGAAGCTGCCTTTAATAATATTGATTGGTGAGGCTTCCGCTTTCCCATTGCCCTGGCATAAGGCGCTGGAAGGACCACCCAGTTGTTTTAGTGGGTATCACCCTAACTGGAGTGGCAATGGCATCTTCAGTTCTACCTAGAGGTGCTAGTACCACCCCCGATCTGGCGAATCCTACACACGGGTAGGTACACTTTGTATTCCCGCAGCGCTACAATACTAGGCCCTTCAAAAAGGACGTGAAGAAGTAAGATATCTCAACGAGGTAGGCAACGTATCAGTTCTCAGTAATTCTTACTATCCAGTAGACCCTGCGACCGTTAGCTTACAAGCGTTAAACAAGGCAACAGACACTACAGACAAATTCAGTGTTCGTAACATAATCTCAACGCACACACGCGGAAATCCATCGATAAATCAAGAATAACCTGCTTACGATAGAACGCGAATAATGGGGCAATTATAAACCCATGGGCAAGTTCATTGAACCTGGCAATGTGTTACAAGCCCGCACAATACACGTTTAGAAAAGTATGATGACGCTTCCGCCTTTTTATATTAGTGTTAAAACTTTCCTAAACTCCGTTATTACTGAGAAGTAGGCTAAAATTCGCAGAGATACAGTTCCCAGTGCGAAAGTTTAGCGGTCGGCGTAAGCGGTAGGGCTCGCATTGCGCATTGAGATTGACCAGTGTTTTGGTGATTTATAAGTCGTGGTAGCGTAATGGCTAGCGCACGTGTCCCACACTCAAAGGGCGCTGGATCGATCCTGGCCGGAAAGCATGCACCACTTAGTCAGTTTTCTGACCTGATGTGCATATTGTTACAACGGTGAAGGAGAACATCGTGATGCAACCTGCACATCGAGATAACCGATATGTCAAACCTGCCAAGCCGCCTTGGACAAGCGTGGCGGGTTTACTGTCCGATCCCCGTATAATGGGAGACCCGAGCCGAACAGTGGGACATTGTGTTGATATGATATGTGATTTATCGCCAAATTGATAATGTTATGATTATGTCTGTTTACTCGAAAGTAACCTCATACTACAAAAAATATCCCAATTCTCACTCCTGCGCAAGCTAAGGTCACCGCTTAAAAATCTAGTGATCTACGATCCGGTTAACACACGTCCACATAAGTTTTCGCGCTCACGGTTAGACAGAGGTTGTCAACCGCCGGTCAGTTTATAACTGGCTCCCTCATTTATTTCAACTTCTGGTTAATCTGTGATTATAAATGATTTGTTCGGCCTGTAACGTCAAATGTAGTGACGGAGTGGAGTGTAGTAGCTGTAAAAATAAATACGATTTCAGCTGTGCTGGTATTTCGGAAACTGGTTATCGTCGATTGGGTGCTGAGAGAAGAGCTGCTTGGAAGTGTTCCTCTTGTCGTATATCTTCTCCAATTCCAATGTCACCAGGCGGAGAACAAATGGATGCAATCCTTGGCAAACTTAATGACATGGCTCTAAAGTTGGAATGTCTTCCTTCTCTTATTAGCGACGTCAAAGGTATTAAAAGCAATATGGAATTGCTTCAGTCGTCTAATGAAGAAGCTATTAAGAAGATCCAAGAATTTGCTTCCAGGGTAGATGCCGTTGAGTCTCGCATAGCCTCAGTAGAAATGATTGCTGATACTGCATCGGACACAAAAGCTCAAATGGATATCTTACTCCGCAATGATATATCACGTGACCAATGGAGCCGTATGAATAATGCAGAGATAAAGGGAATACCCTTTATAAAATCTGAGAATCTATTTTCTATATTGGAGAAAATTGGGATTGCTATTAATTATAAAGTGGATAAAAGTCAAATAAATTATATTAGTAGAATACCTACTTTTAATAACAAGGAAAAGTCTGTTATAGTCTCCTTTCTAAATAGATACATCAAAGAAGATTTCGTCGCTGCAGCTCGTGCCAAAAAATCATTATTGGCAAGCGCCTTAGGATTTGCTGACAGTAACCAACGAGTGTTTGTTAACGATCATCTTTCCCCTGAATACAAGAAACTTCTTACAAAGACTAAGTCGGTTGCAAAAGAAAAAGGGTTTCAATATGTATGGGTAAAATTTTCAAAAATACATGTACGAAAAAACGATACTTCCCACGTCCTAACGATAAACTCACCTCAAGACTTGTTAAAATTAAAATAATTGTATCCTTACCCACTATTGTTTTAAATTTTTGTGCGTTAATACTCAAATTGTTCATTTACCACTTACTCAAAACTAATTTTTTAAGTATTATATTACAATACACATTAAAGCCGAGCCTGTTGTTGTCAACACCTGAACGGATTAGTGATTTGTGTGTAAAAAATGTCTACCTACTTAACTTTTTAACACGATCTATTTGTATTCTTCTTTACAGATGTCAACTTGAAAACATATTTATCTCTTTCTTTTGTAGATGTACTATGTATTACCATTATTGTTTCTTATTAACCTGTTCATTCTCACAATATTATCGTTTGGTTTATTTTACGGAACTACCGACTATTGTGGTACTCTGTTGTATACAAATTAGTGAAACGAATATTAAACACCGAGGTCATTTATATTATTTATATGTCTTGTACGAAATTATAATTTTTATCGAGTTTTTGTTTATAACTTCATTATGACTGATATAAACTTATATTATCAGAACGTTCGTGGTTTGCGAACGAAAACTAAATCTTTTTGGCGCAATGTATGTTTGAATAATTATGATATTTTTCTTTTAACGGAGACCTGGCTGCTTGACGGCATACTTGACGGTGAATTATTTGACAGTAGATACACAGTGTGGCGCCGAGATCGTTGCTATTATTTAACAAAACAGACTATGGGAGGCGGAGTTCTCATAGCCGTGCAAAAGAAATTTTGTGTAGTGGGTCGTCCAGAATGGTGCTCCTCGGCTGAGGATCAATGGGTCTCATTAAAAATTAGTGAAGACAACTATTTACACATTTGTGTAGTTTATTTATGTAACCAAAAGGAAGGATATAATTTTTCAGACCAGTTGACGAATTTCTTAAATAATCTTCGTAATATAGTAATTTCACATCCTAACGATAAAATCCTTGTGGCTGGAGATTTTAACATGAGTTCTATTACTTGGGTGCGAAGTAACGATACGAATTATTTAGAAGCGCCGAATGTAGTTGGGCTAAATGAAATCGAATTTATCGATGAGCTTGCGTTGTTAGATCTACACCAGTTCAATAATGTCTGTAACGCCTATGGTCGGCTACTAGATTTAATCTTATGTAATGATAATATGAGTGTCAGAAATTGTACTGATCCGTTGGTCGCGCTAGATCCTTACCATAATGCCTTAGTTTTATCATTCCCAATTGAAATCAAGACTATGCTAAAACCAGCCTCACGTATCAAATATTGTTTTTGGCAAGCAAATTATGAGGATATTAATAACGAACTTTCAAACACTGACTGGACAAGTAGTTTCTCAAACAAGTCTTTAGAAGGAAGTATCGCTGTCTTCTACCAACGTTTAAATGAAATACGCGATAAGTATGTCCCGCAAAGAACTATTATGAGTAAACATTTTCCGCCATGGTATACGCCGGCATTAAAGAAAGTTTTAAAAGAAAAATATAAATACTACAAAAAACATAAAAACTACGGTATGCTATCTGATGCCCACACACTAGATCTGCTTCGTAAGCGAGCTTTTACTCTAGAAAAAAAGGCTTATAAATCGTACATTTTAAATATTGAAAATTCACTTAAAAACAATCCAAAATTATTCTGGTCTCATTTAAAAAATACATCAAAAAATTCTAATATTCCGGAGAACATGACTCTCGATAATGAAGTAGCTACATCAGGTAATGAAATATGTGATCTATTTGCTAATTATTTTCATTCTACTTTTTGCCAACCTAGCACTTCATCTAATACTTTAAATATTTCAAATTTTTCTACAAATCTTGACGCGAATATATCTACTGTAGAAATTAATTGTAGTATAGTTAAAAACAAACTAAAATCCTTGGATCCTTATAAGTCTGCTGGTCCAGATAACTTTCCTCCCGTGTTCTTTATTCGGTGTGCTAACAAATTGTCTTATCCCTTATCTTATCTACTGCAAGAGTCTCTTCGAACAGGTCATATGCCTAATATTTGGAAGTCAGCTTATATCTCTCCAGTATACAAAAAAGGTCCTAAGCACCTGATCTCCAACTATCGTCCGATATCTAAACTCTGTGTTGTAGCTAAAGTTTTTGAGAAAATCGTCTATGAACAGCTTTATGATGCATTAAAAACTAGCCTTCCAATTTCTCAACATGGTTTCTTAAAAGGAAGGTCGACTGTAAGTAACTTGATACTTTTTAATGAATTTATAACGGATACTATGGACAGTGGGTTTCAAGCTGATGTTATATATACGGATTATAGTAAAGCGTTCGACCGTATCAACCATGAAATTCTAATTTGCAAATTATGTAATTCTGGTATAAGAGGCGATCTCCTAAGATGGTTTAGCTCCTATATTGACAATCGCAGTCAAGCCGTTGTTTTAGGAAATTACATGTCCAAATGGATGCACATTCCAAGTGGAGTACCTCAAGGCTCATTGCTAGGTCCTTTACTGTTTCTAATTTTTATCTCCGATATAGACAGCTGTTTCATGAACTCATCTATCTTAAATTTTGCCGATGATATGAAAGTTTTCAAGTCTGTGAACTGCGTAGATGATGCTGTAGCATTACAAGAGGATCTAGATCGGTTGGATAATTACTGTTCACTAAATAGGTTAGATCTGAATACTGAAAAATGTTCGTGTATAACTTTCACAAGAAAAAAGACACCTATATTATTTGATTACTTTTTAAAAGGGCAAAAGCTTCAATCAGTACAAGAAATCAAAGATCTTGGTGTTATACACGATTCCAAACTATTATTTGACAAACATGTCACTGCTATTATCAATAAAGCTTCTAGAGCACTAGGGTTCCTTATGCGTTTCTCGAAAGATTTTACTCAGGCTAAAACATTCAAAATTCTATATTCTACATATGTTCGATCTCATTTAGAATACGCTTCACAAGTCTGGAATCCAAGATATGACGTATACATTAAACGCATTGAACGAATACAAGTAAAATTTATTAAATATCTAAATTTTAGGACCAACTCCAAATTAAAAGATTTTAGTATATCATGTAAGAATCACCATTTTCTGAAACTCGCACAGCGCCGGGAAATCGCTGATTTAACTTTCCTATCTCGTATTGTAAACTCCCAGAAATTCGATTGTCCTGAATTACTTAACAAAATAGATATATATACTCCTCGACACTCTTTCCGTCATAGTCCCTATTTTGCTTTGAAATCGGTTGACACGAACTATCGCCAAAATAGTTTTCTTTATCGATCGTGTACTACCTATAATAAATTAATTCGCAGCTATGATTTGGATATAACGGGTACCTCAGTGTCTGGTTTTAGGAATAAACTCAATGATCTATATTTTGAATTTTAGTGTGTAATGAGCAGGTTTTCTTAGGGTGTTAGATTTCTTTTTTCATGTTTATACTTTTTTTTCTCTCTCTTTGTTTTTAGTTCTCTGAGTTCTCTGATCTCTAATTAGATATCTTAAAATATTTCTATCTGTGTTAACTTGTTAATAGCTCACTATCACTAATGTCTTATTATTACAATGTGAATAGCTGATAGCGCCATCTGTCTGCATGTGACAGGGAGTGGCGTAGTTCTATTGATAAAGCTGTTGCTGCCTTCGAAAGGCAGCGCGTAGAACACTATGACGAGCAACGCTTTATCAAAAATAATCGCCCGAAAATCTCCTACAGGTACACATATGACTCATCGGGACGGCTGTATTGCGCTCCTTGCAAAAGAACTTTTAGAACCAAATTTGGTTTTGCTAGTCACCTGAGCTCGCGCAGCCGGATTCAACAAGGTTTGCCGTTGACGGATACGTCAAGGAGGATTATATAAGAGATTCATTAAAGCTTAATAAAATCTTAAGCAGATCTTAGACGATTCATTTCTGTTTTTCAATTTGGATGAATAAACCAAAGTGATCCGTATAATCATAAACTTGAATCATTCAATATCATTGCAGACCATTATATCTTTTCAATTAAATTGATTGAATTAGATCAACGTCCACCTTTATTATGCGCACGGCTGGGCACAATAAAATATTGCAGGTGTCTCTCTTTCCCTATTAAAACCTGGGTATATTCAAATCCCTTGTTAATAGGTACCTTCGTCTTTTTTTTTAGCCCGGGGAAATCCGCTTGAGGACCATAAACCGCGACAAGGGCAGAACCTTGGGGGGATCATTCGCGACCCGTGTGTGGGATTCGCCAGATCGAGGGTGGCACCAGCATGCCCAGTCAGAACTGGTGCCATGCTGTTGCCACCCGCGGTTAGGGATACCCACTAAAATCGCTGGGTGTTCCGTCGTTCGCCTTATGCCAGGGCTACGGGTATATGATCTAGCCTCTCCACTGCCCTGGCAGGCGTGGGCCCCTCACGAGGCCTCTTCCATTGCCGGGGGACTCATCCCCCGGCATCATCATGCTCTCTAGGCGTGGGGCGGTCTGTAGTGCGCCCCACGGGAGGAGAGATGAGCGCGCGCCGAACACTCGCGCTCTCAATAGGTACCTTCTAGAAAAGCGTACTCCATCCTAGACGATATAGCACCAAATATTCTTTAATTTTTCTTGTAATGTCTCCTTGGACACTAGGTTACCTGGAGGAGACCACTATAAGCGATAATGCCGCCCATTGGTCTAATGGAAATGTATTCATATTAAACAATAAAGAGTTTTCATTCATTCATAGCTGCTCAACACCAGGCGAGATCAGGTCAAACACCAGTTCGAATATAAAAAACTCAATTTCTTACTAATCATAATTCTACTGTTCAATCATCGTCCGATTATAATAACTAATTTCTCTAGTGTATGTACAGTTATGATCCATCATTTACGACAGTCTGTAATTACAGGAACTTCGACAACTTCGGGAAGTCCATCAAATGCTGTCTACAAAGTTATAATTAAGTTCGGCATACTTGTATTTTCGCTTTTATCTTGTAAAAGTTATGAAATACCTGTATTTGGAAGATATTTAATTTACATTACATTATCTATGTTTCCTATTGGTGCCAAACTAGGCGAAGCCTGTATTTTGAAGACCAATGCCGATGTTTATAGCCACAGCGGGCATACGTGTGTGTGTGTGTGTGTCTGTGCATTTTCGCATCACACTACCTACCCTACCTATCAGACGGTGATTCTTAGCACATGTTCAGTATCGTCATCACAGAATTTAACCACTACGTTATAAAGGAGATATTTAATATTATACTAGTTGTACCAGCAAAATTTGCTACCGTACCATACCATAACTACGACTTTGTTAGTAAATAGCTATATTCGTCTACCCTACGGGATCGACATAGTTTAGCGGGATAAAAACTAAGTCAAGTGTTTACCAGAGATATAAAATAGCTCTGTGTTGAGGTTCATTTCAAACCGTTCAGTAGTTTTCACATGATGCTCTAACAAACAGACAGACAAAATTGAATTTTTGGAATCTACTTGGCCGAATTAGTCCACCTGATTATTTCTTCTTATTATATGCATTGTACAAAACTCCACTCTTCTACTGATTTATTTAGACTTTCGTTTCGGGAAACAAGACTTAATTTTTGGTACTTGAGCTAAATATATTATTAGACTTAATGTTGTTATCTTAATTACACCAGATAATGTATAGATATACAGTAAAGTATGCATTTTAAATATACATATTACATAAATAACATTACAAACCTACATTAAAACACAAGCCAGACTGCAGCGTGTACTAGGCAACCATAAGTTATCGATAGGTTCGTCGAACCTACGATAAGCGGCATCGCATCCGGCTCGAAGGACCAGTACCTAAGTTTTCCACAACAGTCATCTACCGTGTCGAAGACAGTTTACAATCTCTACTGCAGGTTTTACCGCACTTTTAATGTAAACTGCTGTTTTAAAAGGCCTTATTATGGATCGAGTATTTGCTGCAGGGTATAAAGCGTAGGAAGTAATTTATGTAATGAGACAGCTTTGGATAAAATGATGTTAAGAAAATGTTTGTTAAGTAGAATGAATATAGCAAGTCAAAGATACTTGTTCCAAATAGAGATAATGTTAAAAATAAAATGTTTATGTATTAAAATAATCTATATTTTATATATATATATAGAAGGTTAGAAGGATAGAAGGTTAGCCTACCGCCAACTTGTGCCTAAATAAAACTTTAACAATATGTTCCATCTGTTAGTCGAATAGATCTTGACTGTTTATCCGTGCAGGAACGGAGAAAAAATACAATTTTCAGCGGCCGGGCGGCCTGTTGTAAGAGGCGACTTAACAACCCACAGCCAGGTGGTAGGGCATTCGCCCGACTGGATGGCTACCACCCCTGGTCTAAAGTATGCCGCCATAACAACCTTGAGTTGTGTTCCGGCATTAGTGACCAGGTTCCAGTTCCCTTAAGAGAGCAGCAGCGCATTTGTAACACGTCTGGTGTTGCAAATTTCCATAGGCGATGGTAACCGCTTTCCATCAAGTGGGCCGTCTGTCTGTCTGCTGATCTCCTGCAATAAAAAAAAACTCGCACTGACATGATCTTTTTCAGTTCAGTCGGTCGACCCAAGTAGTCTCTCTTCACTCTACGATCCTCTCATATTCTTTACAAGTGGCAAAGCATCAGAACGCACAACTTAAGCAAAATTTTATTGACAAACTTATCGCATAAGAAAAAGCAAGTTACACGTATACCATAAATAGATCAACACACGTCCTGTCATTTATCAAAACTGCATACTGAACAACGAGTTTCCTTGACACCGTTGCACGCATACAAACAATAGTTACGACGACGACACGTAATTCAAAATGTTTCCCTATATTATGTGTAAAACCGTATAATATAATAATACATACATACATACATAACTTCACGCCAGTTCCCTTGCGGGGTAGGCACGAACAACAGAGCGCCATTCAGGCTTATTCTTACACACCTCACTTGCTTCTTTGACATTCATAGCTCTTGTCATGCACGCTCGTCTGTTCTTAAGGCTCCTGACGTCACCTTCTGCTAGTACACGATCAATTTGATCATGGAAGGTGTGTCGTGGCCTTCTACGACTTTTGCATCCATCCATTTTTGCATTGTATATCTGTTTAGTCATTCTTTCCACATGGCCCGAACCACCGGAGCATTGCTTTCCTTCCCTTCACCCCGACACTCTCACTCTTAAAATAATTCATTCAATGAAATCAACTCCACATTAAAGTAGGTTTCGTAAACTCCCTTGAAATACAAGGTAGTAATAATATAATAAATAGCACACCTACCTACCAATATTAGTCATAAAATCATGAAAATTGATGATTCATAAGGATGTAATCACTAAAAGTATGAGACAAAATTATCTTGTGTATGATTATTTTAAGAATTGATTACACTCAATCAATATTATTTACTTAGGTTTTAAGGCGTGTAAATTAATAGGATAGAGACACTATCATCTTACAAAAAGTCGCAATTTCATAGAGTAGAAACTTATGACGTCACAAGTTGGTACACTTAAAAGGAGTCGTATGGCTCATTAATTGTTGTTCAAACAATTATTAAGATTATTTTTATCGTGATATTTTATAATGATATGATATCAGCCCATAAATGTCCCACTGTTGGGCTCGGGCCCCCCATTATACGGGGAAACAAACAGTATATACGCCACGCTTGTCCAAGGCGGCTTAGCAGGTCTGACACATCGGTTATCTCGATGTGCAGGTTGCATCGCGATGTTTACTTTCACCGTTGTTAGCACGTGGTAATTGCAACAATATGCACATTAGGTCAGGAAACTGCCTAAGTGGTGCATGCGTTCCGGCCAGGATCGAACCCGCGCCCTTTGATATTGGGACGCGTGCGCTAGCCATTACGCTACTACGACTCGACATTTTATAAGTGAGATAATATTTTAACACTTATCCTTTAGCACTAGTTAGGTTAATATACATAGGTACAGACATAAGGCACACTGCACATGCACTTCCTCACGACACCAGCATGTAACAGATACACTCTACATTAGTATAAGTTTAGTATTCAAATTAGAATAAATTAATATAATAAGTCATTCTTAAGGTACACCACAACACAAGCATGCATTCATTAAATGTCACACACAATAACAAAGTAACAAATAAGTATGTACAACTTCCTAACTTCTTCTTAAATTTAATTGTAAAAAAGGGTACGAGAGTCCGTAGTTGTTATTTTTTTTTATTGCAGGAGTTCAGCAGAGAGGCAGACGGCCCACTTGATGGAAAGCGGTTACCATCGCTTATGGACATTTGCAACACCGAAGGTGCTACAAATGCGCTGCTGCTCTCTTAATGGAGACTCGAACCTGGTCACTAATGCCGGAACACAACTCAAGGTTGTTATGGCGACATGCCTTAGACCAGGGGTGGTAGCCATCCAGTCGGGCAAATGCCTTACCACCTGGCTGTGGGTTGTTAAGTCGCCTCTTACGACAGGCCGGAAGACCGCAGGAAATTGTATTCTTTCTCCGTTCCTGCACGGATGAGGTATGTTAATAATTAAAAAAACACTTGTCCTTTTGTAAGTAAATTTTGTTAGAATTTATTATAATATGTGATCATCTCTATTGCTATAGCTTAATCAACTACAATTAATTCCAAAACAGACTTGGCTTAAAGGTCTAGAAACCAAGCCATTAAATCAAAAAAAAAAACTACAATTAGTTTTCCTCTATTATAAAACCATCCGCTTTGGACAGGTTTGATAGGCAAACTTAACCCTATAGAGCTTGCACTACATTCTAGACTGTTAATCATTGAACGAAAAATGACTCATAATGAGGTAATACTTTAAGAGGTTAGAAGTCATTTGTATTTATCTATGGATGACGTTAGACCACCGTAAGGTTATCTATATTGAGAATGGTAACAATCTATATTTAGATGTGACTTGTTAAACAGAAGCCACATCGATTATGCAAACTGGCAACGCCAGCGAAACTTCGTTTGCGTTGCTATCATGGTCTTTAGTGAATTTTTATCCGTGCAGGAACGGAGAAAGAATACAATTTCCTGCGGCCGGGCGGCCCGTCGTAAGAGGCGACTTAACAACTCACAGCCAGGTGGTAGGGCTATTGCCCGACTGGATGGCTACCACCCCTGGTCTAAAGTATGTCGCCATAACAACCTTGAGTTGTGTTCCGGCATTAGTGACCAGGTTCCAGTGTCCCTTAAGAGAGCAGCAGCGCATTTGCAGCAACTTGGTGTTGCAAATGTCCATAGGCTATGGTAACCGCTTTCCATCAAGTGGGCCGTCTGCCTGTCTGCTGATCTCCTGCAATAAAAAAAAAAAAAAATTGCAATGGCGGCACCAGAAAATAAACACGACCGCAGCGCCACCACTTTGGTTAAAACATATTCGTCTATCCCACGGGAACGACGTCATTTATAATTTATATCATGCGCGTATCTGCGCCTCCGAGCTCCCGGCTGACGCCGGCGCCTATGTGGAGGCGCGTCAATACGCGCACTTACCCTTCTCTCCCTTTGAACCACATCGGCTGTTTTTTTTTTTTATATACACGGGAAATCCGTTTGAGGACCGTAGGCCACGCGAGGGAGAAAGGTCGCGGCCCGTGAGTGGGATTCGCCAGGTCGGGGTGGCACTGGCACCCCACGTTGAGATGTGAGATGCTATTGCCACGCCGCGGTTAGGGATACCCACTAAAACCCTTGTCCGATCCCGAGCGTCCTTTGTCCGGGCTGTGGGCTCGCTCGCGCATTCACCACCAGCCCGAACGGACGGCGGCCGGCCCCTTTGCGGCTAATGTATAACAACCCCAAGTAACAAGCAACAACAGCACCGAATCTATTAAAACAAACAATTGTGTAACAGTTCATCTCAACAACAATACGTTAATAGATGCTATGGTACGTATAAAATAAGCACTAGGCCGGTCCCCCGCCCACGCTCGCGTAAACGATCAGTAAGGAACGTGGGCGGCCCGAATTGTCAGAACTAGAGATGTGATGGATAAAACATTTCGGATTTGGATTTTTTGAAATTTATTTATAGCAAGTACAGCAGACAGAGTATGGATATATATATATATATATATATATATATATATATATATATATATATATATATATATATATATATATATATATATATAAGAAGTATAAGATTATCTTATACTAATATATAAAGCTGAACAGTTTGTTTGTTTGCTTGAACGCGCTAATCTCAGGAACTACTAGTCTGATTTGAAAAATTCTTTCAGTGTTAGATAGCCCATTTATCGAAGACGGCTATAGGCTATATATCATCACGCTAAGACCAATAAGAGCGGAGCACCAATGAATAATGTTTCAAAATCAGAGTTTTTTTTAAAAACTATTCCACGCGGACGAAGTCGCGGGCAGAAGCTAGTCTAGATATATAAAAGAAAGTCGTGTTAGTTACACTATTTATAACTCAAGAACGGCTCTACCGATTTGGCTGAGAATTGACGGGGAGGTAGCTTAGAACCAGGAGCCGGACATAGGATACTTTTCATCCCGTTGGAACCGGTAGGTGGCGCTGAGATTGGGTTCTAGAATCCTCCTAATCACCTGGACCGATTTTAGTGATTTTGTTTCTGTGTGTTTGAGTAGGTCCCCGGATGGTTTAAATCCACAATTGAAACCGGTAGGTGCCGCCGGGATCGGGTCCTAGATTTTTATTTTTTTAGAGCAGGACAACATCCGCCGGGGCCGCTAGTTCCCATAAAAAAAAACTTTTGAATTTGATTACCGGCCATAAATAGACAAACGACTTTTCAGATTCCGCCCATATCCGAAAATATTTGATTTCGGATTAAAAACATTCGGATATCCGATAGTATCGGTTACGACTAACATGCCTGGTCAGAACATCACTAGAGACGCCAAGAGGCTTCCTTGCCGACGCGTTTGTTTCAATTCCGTACGACAGCCAAATGACAGCACGCGTCAGTGTTTGATATGTTGTCATGTTGGTTGGTCCACAGCGACGATTGTTTAGGCGTCCGTATGTCGATCATATAAACTAAACAATATCATTACCAAGAACTTCTATAGTTTATGTAATTAAAATAGGGCCAAGACCTATTTGCAATATTTTTACATGGCAACACAGTCATCTATATATTAATTAATACGTGAAGCAAAAACCCAGCAAAAACTTTGTACCCTTTTTACGAAAATTGCGCGGACAGAGGAGTATGAAATTTGGCACACTTAACCTACTAATGTTATAAACGCGAAAGTTTGTAAGAATGTATGGATGTATGTTTGTTACTCTTACGCAAAAACTACTGAATGGATTTTAATGAAACTTTACAATAATATAGCTATAACATAGCATCAGAATAACATATAGGCTATAATTTATAAAGATATAGTGTGAATTGTTGTGTTCCGGCATTAGGGGCCAAGTTCCAGTCCCCCTTAAGAGAGCAGCAGCGCATTTGTAGCAACTTTGGTGGTGCAAATGTTCATAGGCGATAGTAACCGCTTTCCATCAAGTGGGCCGTCTGCCTGTCTGCTGGTCTCCTGCAATAAAAAGAAATCCAAAATATAACTATTTTCCATCAGCACGCGGGTGAAACCACGGGGCGCAGCTAGTATTTTATATAGAGAAGGAGTGCAGAATGCTATTTTTTTTTTAAATTACGCATAAAACACATTACATACACTACCATATATTTGACACACACACGCATATATACTATTTAGTTTATTGTTCAAGTCATGGTATGGAAGAAAGAGCATGAAAGTAGAGTAAACGCGGTCGAGATGCGAGCACTGCGCAAAATCTGCGGAGTGACGCTCGCGGACCGCGTTCGTAATACCGAGGTAAGAAAGAGAGTTGGTCTGAAAGAGAGTGTCGGGGTGAAGGTAAGGAAAGGAATGCTCCGGTGGTTCGGACATGTAGAAAGAATGCATGATGAAAGAATGAATAAACAGATATACAATGCAAAAGTGGATGGATGCAGAAGTCGTGGAAGGCCACGACACACTTTCCATGATCAAATTGATCGTGTACTAGCAGAAGGTGATGTTAGGAGCCTTAAGAAC
This sequence comes from Dendrolimus kikuchii, assembly GCA_019925095.2. Classification (NCBI taxonomy): domain Eukaryota; kingdom Metazoa; phylum Arthropoda; class Insecta; order Lepidoptera; family Lasiocampidae; genus Dendrolimus; species Dendrolimus kikuchii. The sequence goes on along the minus strand of CM034410.1, from coordinate 1,126,447 downwards.
AGACGAGCGTGCATGACAAGAGTTATGAATGTCAAAGAAGCAAGTGAGGTGTGTAAGAATAATCCTAAATGGCGCTCTGTTGTTCGTGCCTACCCCGCAAGGGAACTGGCGTGAAGTTATGTATGTATGTACAAAAAAATCCTGACATCGGATCGGTCAAGTTATTCTAAAAACTAACGCAATAAATCCTTCTATGTTCTTATCAAAAACTGTTGCCAAAAACACCAGCACTTCGAATCGAATCTAGCTCGACATAATACCCAATAATTTTATTACGCTACTAAGCCTAGAAAAATTGGGCCAATCAGGACATTATTGGAGCAGTCACATTTTATGGGGCCGAATCGTTCCGACCCTGACACCATACTACCGTTTTATCATCCCACATTATGTATTTAGGTTCATTATTACGTCATCTGTGACTCATAATTATACGTAATGATACTATTTTTGCGTAATGACGTAGACTGAAGGAAGTCTATGTAAATAGGTACATTTTAATACGCCTCTTCAGCTCCATCGACCATCCCTACATCCGATATTCGTCGGAGCCTTAATTGGTTTCATGTTTTAAACATCTTTTATGTTTAAATTCTGTCTTATTTATTTATTTATTTTTTTGGAAATCCTACAGCTAAATACATTTGATTAGATAACTATAATTAATACAAGAAAGCCAGTGACAGGTTTTCACGGATCAGCTATTGCTCAAAAGTAACATGCAAACGTAGAAAAGGCACCGAGATGACTAGTCACTGTTGAAAAATTTAAGGCTTAGACACCGCTTGGCTCCTCAAATACTGATTGGAAATAGGTCGATGTCATCGCATTTATGTGTGTCTGTATATTGTTTTTTTTTTCATAGGCCGTCAATAGAAAGACGGAGTCTAGGACTCTCAAAATGAAGCCAGCTACAAGCCGCGCGCAGGTTCGCCGATGATTACTTACTATTATTGTATATACTTACTAGCGGCCCCGGCAGACGTTGTCCTGCCTTTTAAAAATAAAATTAAAAAACCGGTTCTAATTGCGAATCTAAACCATCCGAGTACCCACTCAAACACACAAAAACAAAATCACCAAAATCGCTCCAGGTGATTAGGAGGATTCCAGAACCCGATCTCAACGCCACCTACCGGTTCAAATTGTGAATCTAAACCATCCAGGAACCCACTCATCCCTACTCCGTGATGTTTGCTGGATGAGAGGTGACAACGGTAGACATCTAGCGGGGATAACTGATCGATTGAGTTTAAAAAAAAATCGCGATGGAAAATAGGGATTGATAGTATCCGTGCAGGAACGGAAAAAGAATACAATTTCCTGCGGCCGGGCGGCCTGTCGTAAGAGGCGACAAAACAACCCACAGCCAGGTGGTAGGGCATTTGCCCGACTGGATGGCTACCACCCCTGGTCTAAAGTATGTCGCCATAACAATCTTGAGTTGTGTTTCGGCATTAGTCACCAGGTTCCAGTCTCCCTTAAGAGAGCAGCAGCGCATTTGTAGCACCTTTGGTGTTGCAAATGTCTATAGGCGATGGTAACCGCTATCCATCAAGAGGGCCACCTGCCTGTCTGCTGAACTCCAGCAATAAAAAAAATAAAAAAAAAATAGTAGAGGTGGAAAATTAAGAGAGTAATATATTTTTTTTTATTCTAAGTCATGACAAAATAAGATTAAAAATCTTGCCAAAAAATTAAAGTTTATAATTAACAAATAAAAAATAGGGGTTGATCGTAAAGGGGTGAAAATTTATGGTTGTGTGTATTTTTTAATGGTGTATCCTAAAAAAATAAAATTTTATTAAAAATTTTTACAAAAACATTAGGGGTGGACTACCCTTAACATTTAGGGGGATGAAAAATAGATGTTGTCCGATTCTCAGACCTACCCAATATGCACACAAAATTTCATGAGAATCGGTCAAGTCGTTTCGGAGGAGTATGGTAACTAACACTGTGACACGAGAATTTTATATATTAGATGTAAAGTATATGCAATAATAAATTAAAATAATTAATGTATTGCAATAACTGTTATCGACGCGTGACATCATGAGTCTATCGGTAAACCTTCTGCGCACAGTTAGTAAAAAATGCCGAACTTAGAATAGAATACCGATCGCGCCGCAGGAAGTTACGAGAACTTAGTATAAATCCGAATTAGAACGGATAAAGGTGGAATGGTTTCCAGTGTGTACTAATACATATGTCACCGTCAAATTGTAAATACCGTTAGATTATAATATATTTCGCGAGATTGTAAACTGTCGAAATATTGTGAACCGTAGCATAATGCTACAATTGAAAACATTATTTTTCGGTTGATTCTAATCTATCGACGTGAAATCGTCGAATTGTGAAATGGCATACGATGGAACGTACCACGCGCGTTGATTGGTCGGTTTTAGGGTGAGTCATTCTGTTTCCATAGAATTAGAAATAAAACACAACAACTTTGCAACAAATACAGTTTAAAATAATAAGTGAAGTTAATAAACACACGCTGAAATGCATTTGGTGGCATGCCAAAGCAAACAGTGCGCTTGTTTTTATGTGACACAAAAAAAAACCTAAGAAATATTTCCGAGTCAATTAGCGTGAATCACTTCTTATCTGCATTAAATGTACAGACATAGTTTATGTATACTTATGTATAATATACTAACTTCTACCCGCGACTTCGTCCGCGTGGAATAGTTACTTTGGGCTAACTGCCCATTTTGCTGCGATGTTATTTTAATACTGCGATATCTCCTAAGATATTCATTGAAATCGAATGATGTGAATGGCAATTATGTTTTAAATTAAATACTTGTGATGAATAACGTATTTATTTGGATAAGGATTAATATCATGTTTATAAAAACACCTACGCAAATAATGCATTATTTTAGAACTTATTAGGTTAGCATAAAAAAGGTTATAGTGAGCCAACCTTAAAAGATAGACAGATGCTGTCGCGGACTTTTTTTAGAACTTTTAAAGGGGAACAATTCTGTCATACATGATTTTTGCGAAACTTTAACCGTTTACGCAGCGCACGCAGCGGAAGCTCTCAAAAGGAAAAAAACACCCCGATTTTGAAACATTCTTCATTGGTGCTCCGCTCCTATTGGTCTTAGCGTGATGATATATAGCCTATAGCCTTCCTCGATAAATGGGCTATCCAACACTGAAAGAATTTTTCAAATCAGACCAGTAGTTCCTGAGATTAGCGCGTTCAAGCAAACAAACAAACAAACAAACTCTTCAGCTTTATATATTAGTATACATACATTGAATGCAATGTTTTTGAAGTGAAACTTCTTTAGAATCGTTGTGATTTGAAACTCGATGAAACGAAAAACCGACACTAAAAAGAGGTACACACAGAAATATATATGACTAAGCCTGTGAGAGAATGAGACATAATACATTATATTTAAAAATTTAAACACTATGGGCCTTACTTTTAATCGTTTCTTAAATTTAAAGAAACTACTCAACAACTGATTAGTGAAAATCTTACCCATAAACTCCTCTTTAATCGAATATTTTGGGTACAACTTACGTTAATCATTAAAATTCGTTTATCTGTGCTCCTCTTAGGTAAACAACAGGTAATAGACGTTTATAAGTGAAAAAAAAAAAATCATTGATTAGGATCTGATTCTGATTCTCTTACTTAAGAGATGTCTAATCGTTTCTTAACGAGATTATTATAAGTAAGGCCTTATGCTCATACAGATAGACTCGGAAATGTTTTGAAGTTTTTCGTTAATACTTCAAATTTCAAGTTTTAAAGCTTAAATATATTATAACGATATAATATATGAAATGTGACGTCACGAAATGTAGAATCCCTTCCACCCCTTATCACACTTTGCTTCACTTCTACTACGTGTGAACTGCACACACATATATATTTTTTTGGCATTTCTACTAGCTCAATAACTTCAATGCTTTTTAAAATATTGCGGTTGCTTATATAAAGTTTGAGGCAGTGAGGCCAAAAATTGTATATACAAAAAAAAAAAACAATCGACGCGCTCTTACTTTTGAATAACCAGTCTGTGGGCGTTTTGCTGGCCAAAAAGGAAAGACTTTTTACAAGAACCCAAACCTCATTGAAAGTAACTCGGGGGCACAAAATGAATACAGAAGGCTCGATTAGGCGAGCGCCAATCCAACAGGGGAGCGGACATTCAAATCCACTGAGATATACTCCATACATACAGACATACATAACTTCACGCCAGTTCCCTTGCGGGGTAGGCACGAACAACAGAGCGCCATTCAGGCTTATTCTTACACACCTCACTTGCTTCTTTGACATTCATAACTCTCGTCATGCACACTCGTCTGTTCTTAAGGCTCCTGACATCACCGAGATATAGTACTCGAAGTATAAGCTCAGCTCTACATTTGTGCGAGTGTAACAGTGGCGCAGGGGTGGAAATTCGGCTAGGGTAAGCCTGTTGAAGAAACATATCGTATGATACAAGCGCCAACTACACCGCTGTTGTAGAAATCAAGACCCCACTATAAGCATACAAAAAAGCAAGTAATCAGTGGAGCAGCATTACAAATGAATTAAAGCCATTTTGGCAAATGAAACTCACTGCAATGAACAAAGAACTGAGTAAAACCCGTGAACAACAATACAATAAACAAACAAAAACTATAATAATTTCCAAGCGCTCATGCCGTAATGACGAACCACAGCATACCGAGTTATTTTTCAAAATAAAACTAACAAATTTCTAAACAAAATAAAACCCTACCTGGGTTGCCAGATGCGTTCGAAAAAAATCGGACATGTTTTTAATTTTTATTATTAACATATAAATTTACTGATAACTAGCTTTTTAGATACGGAATTTACATCGAATACTAATTTAAAAGCCAATATACTTTATCATATACTTATTACTGGAAACCACTGCTTTTAAATAAAGTTTTACTACCTGAGATTCATCTTTGAATCCAGTGCGAAACGCAGTTATCATAATATTAATACGTGAAGCAAAAACTTTGTACCCCTTTTTACGAAAATTACGCGGACGGAGGAGTATGAAATTTCGCACACTCATCTATATAATATATAAAAGAAAGTTGTGTTAGTTACACTATTTATAACTCAAGAACGGCTGTACCGATTTGGCTGAAAATTGGTGGGTAGGTATCTTAGAACCAGGAGACGGACATAGGATACTTTTTATCCCATTGGAACCGGTAGGTGGCGCTGAGATCGGGTTCTAGAATCCTCCTATCACCTGGAGCGATTTTGTTTTTGTGTGTTTGAGTGGGTCCCCGGATGGTTTAAAACCACAATTGGAACCGGTAGGTGGCGCTGGGATGGGTCCTAGATTTTTATTCTTTCAGAGCAGGACAACGTCTGCCGGGGCCGCTAGTAGTTTCTATTGAGAAAGAGTGCAAAATGTCAATATTTTATTAAAAATTATGCATAACAAATACATTAAATCAATAAAAAAAACATTACACACGCTACCATGTATTTGACACACACACGCATATATACTCTTTTGTTTATTGTTAAAGTCAAATGAACAGTGTAGCCTTCGCGAAATCTGTGATTATAGAAGTATAGTCTTTGACAACAGAACCTTAATAATGTTCCAACTTATAATTTAAATTAAATAAATATAAAAAGGCACAATTCGGGGTGTCGGGGTGACGGCGAGTCGCACGACACGTTAGACAATTCCGAGTTCGCCAGATAATTGCAGAATTTGCTTTATAACCGGACAATGTTTTTTCCTGTTTAACCAAATTTTCTCGACCGGACACAAACAAAGAAAACCGGACTGTTCAGTCGAAAACCGGACGTCTGGCAACCCTAGTGGTAGGTGCCATCCGCAAATAATCCGGAGTTGACCTTCTCGTAATATTCTTTGTTAGGAACGAGTTACTCGAACGCCCGATTTTATTATTGCTCTCTTTAGCTTTCCCTTTTTGGACCGGTTTTGCCAATTTCGGGTCTTCGGCGTGCCGGTAATATAATAATGTACATGTATCGAGTTTGTAAAGAAAATTTGATTTTTAAATGGGACCTAGGAGTTAGTTTTTTTTTTTTGCAGGTTATCATCGCCTATGGACATTTGCAACACCAAAGGTGCTACAAATGCGCTGCTGCTCTCTTAAGTGAGTCTGGAACCTGGTCACTAATGCCGGAACACAACTCAAAGTTGTTATGGCGGCATACTCGAGACCAGAGGTGGTAGCCATCCAGTCGGGCAAATGCCCTACCACCTGGCTGTGGGTTGTTTAGTCGCCTCTTACGACAGGCCGCCCGGCCGCAGGAAATTGTATTATTTCTCCGTTCCTGCACGGATAAACTGTATCAGAGATCCAGTTCTGCCCTACTTATAGCAAACGTAATACGTGCAAATGGCGGTTGCGAGAAAAACGCGGTAAATATACTTTTTTTAAGTATCTAAACATTTTTTTTTATAACAACTCTCCAATGTGTAGGGTCAGTGTATGAAATATGTATGTATATAGGTACACTAGGGGCACACAGACCAAACACACACACACACACACAGAGAGACACAAACAGACACGCACGCACTCATAGTTTTAGGTTAATTAATGAATAATTCCATTATATTTAAGTTCCTATAATAAAATTGTGTTGGGTGCCGCGATACAGACCTAGAGTCTAGTGCAGCAACCGCCGCCAAAAAAAAAATTCTAGCCTGAATTTTAATTCAAAATATGTTATTGCCATAAGTATTAGATATAATTATACAAGGCCTAGAAATAAGATATATAGATATGTATGATAAGTGATGGTGGTACTGTCACCAAGGAATCAATGCAGACGTTTTAAACGATTTTACAAGGGATCTGGTGTGTATGTACTTTAGATAACGGTGGTAATTAAAGCAAGGTATAATACAAACAATGGTTAATTCAAAAATTTCAATGAATATATATTATAATTTATTTTAAATGATGAAAGAATGACTAAACAGATATAAAATGCAAAAGTGGATGGATGCAGAAGTCGTGGAAGGCCACGACACACCTTCCATGATCAAATTGATCGTGTACTAGCAGAAGGTGATGTCAGGAGCCTTAAGAACAGACGAGCTTGCATGACAAGAGTTATGAATGTCAAAGAGGCAAGTGAGGTGTGTAAGAATAAGCCTAAATGGCGCTCTGTTGTTCGTGCCTACCCCGCAAGGGAACTGGCGTGAAGTTATGTATGTATGTAATTTATTTAAAAAAAAATTGTACTTCAGTATATAAAGTAGAAGTTATAAGCTCTAGTTTAATGCAATCCACGAGAACGCTGCCGACAAACCGCGCTGCAGTTTGGCAATGTAATTGTTTATATAATCTTGTAATATTTTATTTAAAAATAAATAAATGAATATGAATTTATGTTATTATATAGTGACCAGTTGCTGTTCTTTTATTACCATAAACCCTTCTGAGTTGTTGCATGTCCTACAGTAAAGTGGTTCTTTATACCACTCGCCAGTTTCCCAAGCGTATGCCCACGAAGCCCGTTAGTCATATAAAATTCTAGTCAACAGGCATTAAATTCAATTATACAGTTGCCGTCTGGCTTGAGAGACGTTTCCTGCTAACTGTTGGTCTCTCGATATGGCCGCGGTCAGTTAATTGAGTTTAGTTAAGGTGCTGCTATGCGGGAGTGGAGCCCGTTTGGATTACTGCAACCTGACACGCGGTTCTAGCTCCCGGAGCGTTAGGGAGTCCCCCACACTGGTCGGCGCGGATTCGGCAAATACAAGCTAAAAAAAACCAACTTTAAAAACTAAAAAGTATAATAACTTATTTCTAAAGCTATTATTATTAATATATATTATCTAAAACATTTTAAAGTCGATGATTAGTAATTTTTATGTTTTACTTTAGAGCGACTTCAAGATGTTTTAGATAATATATATTAATAATAATAGCTTTAGAAATAAGTTATTTTATACTTTTTAGTTTTTGAAGTCGGTTTTTTAAACGAAGTTTTTTTTTGTTACTTTTTAGTGTCTAGCTATGTTTGGGTAGACCTATGAAAGGTGCCGCGCTCCTTAAAAAATATAGGTCCCAAGAAACGGGAACAAAAAAATGTTCGTAAAATGATAACTACTGGGCCGACTACGTCAAATTTTTAGGGGACCAAATGGCAGCTATTCCGCGTCGAACCAAAAAAGAATCACGTAAATCGGATCATAAATCTCGGAGTAATCGGTGAACATACATAAAAAAAAACCGAAGAATTGAGAACCTCCACCTTTTTTGAAGTCGGTAAAAAAATGCCGTATACTTTTAACATTTAACCAAATTATTGAAGAAGACAATAAACTATCCGAAGCGAAAGCTTTAACAAAATTCCTGACGAGACTTCCAAAAGCCACTTTAGCAATCATCTCGTTGATCTTATCTGTTACTAAGTGCGCATTAAGTAGAAAAAAGTTTTGTTAAGCGCCTACTTGTCGTAAGGCTTATCGCAAACGCTGATCTAACTTTCGATCCTATTAAAGCTTGTGGATTAAGAACAAAATGTCTGCCTCCTCGATGTGCAGTTATTCTAGCAACTTTCACTATAAAATATTCCTAAGCTATATAGCTTATCTTTATATTGTTACGAGCGCGGGACTCGAATTAAAATGCCGTTAGAATTACTATAGAGTTTATTTAGAACTATACATACATACATAACTTCACGCCAGTTCCCTTGCGGGGTAGGCACGAACGACAGAGCGCCATTTAGGCTTATTCTTACACACCTCACTTGCTTCTTTGACATTCACAACTCTTGTCATGCACGCTCGTCTGTTCTTAAGGCTCCTGACATCACCTTCTGCTAGTACACGATCAATTTGATTATGGAAGGTGTGTCGTGGCCTTCCACGACATCTGCATCCATCCACTTTTGCATTGTATATCTGTTTAGTCATTCTTTCATCATGCTTTCTTTCCACATGCCCGAACCACCGCGTTTACTCTACTTTCATGCTCTCTCTCTTCCATACCCAACTCTCGCTTCCATACGTGAGCGTAGGTACCAGCACCGCGTTGTGTATGGCGAGCTGGGCCTTCTGGCCCAGAACTATACAAACACGTATATATAACACAGGTACAAATATAACCGTAAACAACCAGTACAAACGTAATGCACGATTTAATACACGCGCAAAGTCCGTCACTAAATAGATTATCGAATGTACACAAGTCTTGCTTTGATCCTGGTTCTCGCTCGACTAACCGTCTCTCCATTAGGCCATTGCTTTATAATACACCGATGCAATATGTCTACCTGGGAAGCGTCGACGCAATTTTCCAGAAAACGTAATCAGCACACCTGCGTAATTATGCCTGCGAACGGCCATAAACGAGTACAATACACAATAGGCTGTTTTCAAATTACAAATTTTAAACACAAAGTAAACAAAAGAAGATAGTCATAGAACAGTTTCAATGTTATTATCTCAAACGCCCGGCGGGTAATAAAGTGTGTGTTTTATGGCAGACAGGTGTGCATCTATTTTTGTCGGCGTGTAACAATATATATAACTAGCTGTGTCTGTGAATTCGTCCGCAAGACGATTTATTTTCCGCGGAACCATAAAAGAGGGGAAAAAAGTAGCCTATGTACCATTTCAGACCATAATCTGTCTCTGCGCCAAATTTCATCCGGATCCGTACAGCCGTTTTGGCATGATTAAAAAAAAAACCATCCATCCAAACTTTTTTTTTATTGCAGATCAGCAGACAGGCAGAGGGCCCACTTGATGGAAAGCGGTTACCATCGCCTATGGACATTTGCAACACCAAACTTGCTACAAATGCGCTGCTGCTCTCTTAAGGGAGACTGGAATCTGCTCACTAATGCCGGAACACAACTCAAGGTTGTTATGACGACATACTTTAGACCAGGGGTTGTAGCCATCCAGTCGGGCAAATGCCCTACCACCTGGCACTTCCGCAGTTATAATATTAATATAGAAGTTACAGTGTGTAAGAATGGACCTAAATGGCGCTCTGTTGTTCGTGCCTACCCCGCAAGGGAACTGGCGTGAAGTTATGTATGTATGTAAGTTACAGTCAAGCCACAGTATAGCTTCCTAGATAGTCCACTCCACATGCCAAGTATTCGATCCTCCGCCCAACAACAACGACACTATTCACTCTGCAAATATTTATGAGTACCAAAAAAAAAAAAAAACAGCCTGGCCACTATCTTTAAAAAACTTATCGCCTTACAAAAATAGTTCATACTGCAACATAAACAAAACAAAACAACGCTGGTTACTACGATAAAGTATGCGTAAACAATGTCAAATGAGTCATTTAAACAAACGACCGGACCGTTGCAGCTATTATTATAGTATAGCGAACAAATATGTGAGGCCATTCATTTGCCAAAATTGTGATAAGTAATATTTTCTTAAGTTTTCGCGACTTGTATTGATAATAAAACTACGTTTTAACGGTTTTAAGCGCGTTTCAATAGAGAAGATGGTTGCATTTTAATCTTAATATATATAAATCTCGTGTCACAATGTTTGTCCTCAATGGACTCCTAAACTACTTGACCGATTTTAATCAAATTTGCACACCGTGTGCAGTTTGATCCGACTTGAAAGATAGGATAGCTAACATTTGGACCCGGTAGGTGGCGCTGGAATCGAGTTCTAAATTTTATTAGTTCAGGGCAGAACAACGTCTGCCGGGACAGCTAGTATTATAAAAAATTACTTCTAACACGGAACGATATTTAACTCTTGCTGCAGCACATGGTCTTCTACCAGCACATTCATTAATAACCAGGCCAGATAGCAACACTAGTATTGATCATTTTTTAATTAAAACAAAGTGCCCTGCTACTACAATAGTCCTCGAAGCTACATTGACTGATCATTATCCCGTCTTTGAACTTTAAAACACCACGACAGTATTCTTATACAACTACTACTAAAGTTAACTCCTCTAACTTACAGCGTGATATTTTAAAGATAGATTTACATCCCGTTTATAATTCAGATAACCCTGATTATGCGATGAATTATTTTATCTCATCTACCCAATCAGCTATACAAAGTAATACTCAATTAATCGTCCTACCAAGGAAACAAAAAATATTAAACCTTGGATCACTTCAGGCCTACTTAAATGTATGCGTGTCAGGGACCAATTGCACAAAGAGGCAAAAGCGTCACCTGATGATGAATTTTTAAAACTAACTTACACTCATTATATAAACTATTTTACTGGTATATTGAAGAAAGTTAAAATGTCGTATGAGAAAAACCTAATATCGAATGCACGAAATGATAATAAAAAGCTATGGAACGTTATAAAAGATATTACCTACACTTCCAAAACTCGTGATGATCCTAAAGAATTACTCCTAAACAAAAGTGACCCTAAAACAACATTAAATAAAATAAACAATTACTTTGTAAACGTAGGTAAGGAACTTGCTGAGAGTATTATACAAAGAAACTGTAGTCAACATAACTCCTTGAGTAATTTTTCCCAACTTAACTCCTATTCTCAACCGAACTCTTTTGTTTTATATAATACCGATTACAAAGAAATTGAAAGGCTTATACTTGGGCTTAAAAATGATTGTAGCATTGGTCGTGATAAAATTAGTAATAGATTCTTAAAAGAGCACGCTGAATTCATTATTCCTCGTTTGACATTTTCAATTAACGAATGTCTGCGATTAGGCATCTTTCCTGCCTCATTAAAAAGATCCGAAATACGGCCAATTTATAAGTCTCGGGGTAGAGATCGTATTTGCAATTACAGACCAATTTCAATACTTCCTTCAATATCTAAAATTATGAAAAAGATTATTAACAGCAGACTGGTAAATTATCTTGAAAAAAATAATCTGTTATCAAATAACCAATTTGGCTTCAGACGTGGCAAATCTACCGATGATGCCGTCAACAAACTAATTAATGATATAAGTATTAACTTGGATAAAGGAAATAAATGTCTGACTATATTCTTAGATTTAGCTAAAGCCTTTGATACGATTTCTGTCCCCAAACTTATAAGCAAGCTTGAAAAGATAGGAATAAGAGGTACTCAGCTTCTATTGTTTGAAGATTATCTTAGCGATAGAGTTCAATGTGTGAAAATAGGTAATCTTTCTAGTGATGACCTTGCAGTAACCTTCGGTGTCCCGCAGGGCAGTATACTAGGGCCCACATTATTTCTCATTTATATTAACCGTCTTAGAGACCTGTTACTCCCACATTGTCAAATAATATCATATGCTGATGATACAGCCCTTGTATTTACCGATGATACCTGGGAACAGACTTTAAAGCCGCTCAAAATGGTTTAAATATTGTTAGAGCGTGGCTACAGGATAATGTTTTGACTCTTAACATTGAAAAGACTAAATACATATGCCTTTCAATGCGTAACCAATCTGAACCAGAATACAATCTTAATATTATAGCTCATGACTGCACTATTAGCAACACAAATTGCACAGGTAAATCTCTGAGTAAAATCGATAATATACGTTTTTTGGGTGTTATTATTGTTTGCAATTTAAATTTCAAAGAACATGTAAAACATTTAAGCAACCGACTTCGCAAACCAATTTTTATATTTAAAAGGCTTCGATATATTGCTGACCTTAAATTACTTAAGCAGATATATTTCGCTCTTTGCCAATCACTTGTAATTTACTCTATTTCCTCCTGGGGAGGGTCTTCGAAAACTATTTTAAAAAGTGCTGAAATCGCACAACGTGCGTTGCTGAAAGTTATGACTTCTAAGCCTATATTTTACCCTACTGCTACGTTATACAAGGAATGTAAGGTACTTACGGTCCGCCAATTATTTATTCTTAGGTTAATACTAAAAGAACATTCCTTATTGACGTATGACCCAAATATTGTCGCTAAATGTAGAAAACAAATTTGCCCACAACCATGTCATCTAAACACTAAATTTATCAATCGATTCCCTGTTTTCCTTGGACCTTTACTTTATAATCGTCTGAATGCCAAAATCAATTTCTATCCATTAACTATGAAAGTATATAAAGAAAAAATTTCGTTATTTTTGCAAGACTTATCCTACGAGCAAACAGAAGATTTATTGTTGGTGCCTACTAAATTAACTTATCCTTAATTTGGTGAATATATATGGTTTATATACCTAATCATATGAATATTAAAAGTAATCATTCACCTTATTTATAATTCGTTGATCTTCCACACAGCCTCTTACATTCACTCTTGCCAATACACACAGAGAGGACACTAAAACACTTTTCTTTATTTATTTATTTTCTTTATAATTTACACTTAATGTTTACTTTGTTTGATCTTCCCTTTTGTTTATTTTTTTTTCTTTTTCATTTAGATTATATTAACTGTCTTTATCTTTGTCTAAGAGTTATTCAGCTGTTATTAATTTATGTGTTACAATATTGTCAAATTTAATGGGAAGGTGCTGAGGCCGAAGATACAAGTGTATTCTTAGTTTCGGTGTTAGTCACAAACATATTTATGCTGTACTACATCTAAAATTTTTGTTACGCTACCTAGCTGTTTTTTATTACTGAGAATAAAGTTTATTATTATTATCCGAACACCTGCCTAATGATCACAATACAACAATAGACCGTAAAAGATTACAATACAACAATGGGCTGCTTTCTAATCACAATTTTTAAGCACAAAGTAAACAAATGAAGTCCAAATGCCGAAAGGTAATGAAATATGTTTTTACAGGTAAGCAGGTGTGAATTTGTTTTATCGGGACCAGAGTCGTAACAATATTTAGTACAGAAATTATAAGCTATCACGTATTACAAGAGCTAGTATATAAAAAAGTAAGTTATTCAAAGTTATTATTCACACAAAATCCCGATAAAAACTGTTGGAAGTTAAAAATTAAATTTACATCTTAGAGCGATTGCACTACATTGACAACAAAATTGTATTTCTACGTGTCCAACTAAAATAATATGAAAATAACATAAATCTTACATACATACATAACTTCACGCCAGTTCCCTTGCGGGGTAGGCACGAACAACAGAGCGCCATTCAGGCTTATTCTTACACACCTCACTTGCTTCTTTCACATTCATAGGTCTTGTCATGCACGCTCATCTGTTCTTAAGGCTCCTGACATCACCTTCTGCTAGTACACGATCGATTTGATCATGGAAGGTGTGTCGTGGCCTTCCACGACTTCTGCATCCATCCACTTTTGCATTGTATATCTGTTTAGTCATTCTTTCAACGTGCATTCTTTCCACATCCCCGAACCACTGGAGCATTCCTTTCCTTACCTTCACCCCGACACTCTCTTTCAAACCAACTCTCTTTCTTACTTCGGACATAAATGTTCTTCTATTATACATATATGTAACGAACTATAAGGTTGTGTCCCCATTAGACGAGCAGAGGCTAATTGACTCTGAGTGTCGTACCGATACGCTAACTCAATGTCGAGTTCAAAAATCAAATCAATCCGTCGCAGTAAGCAAACTGCGCCGTCGACCGCGCGCAGGGTTCGCTGCTAATCGACCGCTCACAAGCGAAACGTCGCAAACTGCGTACATTACGCGCTGTATGGATATTCCATTTAAAAATTATAGGGAGGTAAACTGGAAGCAGACAGTTGACTGTTCACTGTTCGTCTAATTGGGTCACGGCCTTAGTTTAAAAAAAAACTGTCTTTAATATAATCAAATCTCATTACCCGCAATCCTTTTAGTGACGTCAATAGTCTCCAGTCTCCCTGTAATTCAATTCCCATCCATTCCCAAGACAGACAATCAAATTATCGTTTGTATTCCGCAATGTTTCTCTACATATCCGCCAGCTTTGTAGGTGGCCATTGACTAAACAAACACTGGATCGATCCCATAAACAACACGACAGGGAGTCACCATTGGCCTACATTACAAATGTAATTGGAAATTTATTAGGTCCATTATACACCAATGTCTGGATGTGTTCATAGTTACGCCTTTCTTCTCCTGTGGCATCTTGATGATGGTTACTCAAACATTTTAGTGAAATTTATAGTAACAAAGTCTTCTGCTCTCATATAAATATGTAGGGACCATAAAACTACATAAATTTAGTGACAATGCAATATTACCAACAAGAAATAACCCTAAATATGCGTTAACTTTTTATATTTGCACCTAGTAATAATTCGTTACTTTAGATGTTCCTAAGAAGACATTTAAACATAATTAAATATTATTATTATGCAATAAAATAATGATGATGAAGGTAAGGAAAGGAATGCTCCGGTGGTTCGGGCATGTGGAAAGAATGCATGATGAAAGATGCAGAAATCGTGGAAGGCCACGACACACCTTCCATGATCAAATTATCGTATACTAGCAGAAGGTGATGTCAGGAGCCTTAAGAAGAGATGAGCGTGCATGACAAGAGCTATGAATGTCAAAGAAGCGAGTGAGGTGTGTAAGAATAAGCCTGAATGGCGCTCTGTTCGTGTCTACCCCGCAAGGGACTGGCGTGAAGCTGTTGTATAGGTCAGAAGTTGTCTCATGTCAGTGACGTGGCATAATGAACGAATTAAATATTCGGTAATCGATATATCTAACTATTATCGATTATATGATGCGACACATGTTCAGAAAACGGAACTAAATCGACGTAAGAATGTAACAATAGATTTATTAGACAAGTACTAGTAGTTTTATTTATTAAGTTTACGAAATGTTTATTATTTTGCTTTTGAACGTATATTATATTATCGTTTATTCATTATATAGATACAAATTTAGATTAATAAATTCATTCCGGTCGTTTTTGGTATCACGACAAAAGAAAGCTTTGCACTGAAAATCAGCGTAGTGTCGGATTAATTCCGACACAGCAAACAACAAGCTGAGTGCAAATCTTGTTTGCTGAAAATGCGGCGTGCAAATTAACAATTATACTGTTTTAATCCTATTTTCATCATAAAATACGTAAGTAATGCAGGTTGGAGTCGTGGTAGCGTAATGTCTAGTGCACGCGTCCCAAACTCAAAGGGCGCGGGTTCGATCCTGGCCGGAACGCATGCACCACTTAGTCAGTTTTCTGATCTAATGTACATATTGTTACAATTACCACGTGCTAATAACGGTGAAGGAAAACATCGTGATGCAACCTGCACATCGAGATAACCGATGTGTCAAACCTGCCAAGCCGCCTTGAACAAGCGTGGCGGGTATACGTCCGTTCCCCCTATAATGGCAGGCCCGAGCCCAGCAGTGGGACATTTATGGGCTGATATTTAATGCAGGTACGTCGCTTTTCCTTCCAATAAAGTCAAAAAAATCGTGCGCGACATACCAAAGTTATCTTTGCAAGGAAAAACAATGTATATACATATAATTATGTTTCTATAGGTAAATGAACCTCGTCAATGCCGACGATGGCGACAACAATACACAGGAAAAAAATACAACAAATCGACTCCCATCATAGTTGCTCCGGTGATTAGTACTGATCTACTATAAATCTATACTAATATTACAAAGCTGAAGAGTTTGTTTGCTGGTTTAAACGCGCTAATCTCAAGAACCGCAGGTCCGATTTGAAAAATTCTTTCAATGTTGAATAGCACATTTATCGAGGAAGGCTATAGGCTATATTATATTTTCAAAAAAATTAGGGATCCTTACTTAAAGTCCAATAATGTAACCCAATGTGTAAAAAAATGACCCGAAAAAATCCTTACACGGCGTGCGCTGCGAAAACTATTGATTATAGAACAAAACAATGTACCACCACTTTGCAGAACATATTATAATTGTCTACAAAAAATATCGCGTAACCATATGTCTAACTATTATAGTTATCTCACAATAAGTGTTTTCTTTTATTTTTTTTAATAATTAAAATGCCGTGATTAGTACTGATCTACTATAAATAACACCTATAATTAAAACAACAATATGACCCATTTTTATGAATTTTCAAGATTTGTTTACGTTTCTTTACGAACGTGTCATATGATTTCGTGTGTCAGAAAACGTGTGTTTCATAGAAACAGCCAAATTTAATCTCTCTTTTCTTTCACCATATCCCAATTACTTGGGGTCGGCACAATGTCTTTTCTTTCCACACTCTTCTATTCTGACATACCTCTTCTGTCACACCGCATATCATCATGTCATCCTTCACACAATCCATCCATCTTTTTTTTGGTCTACCTTTAAATTTGTACCCATCCATCTTGTAGTATAACATTCTTTTTGGCACGTGACTTTCATCCCTCCTCATTATATGTCCATACCAACTTAATCTTCTTCCTCTCAATTTTTCTGTCACAGGTGCAACTATCAAAGATCCCCTTACGTACTCATTTCTCACCTTATCCACTCTTGTAACACCACACATCCATCTCAACATTCTCATCTCAGCTGAGTGGAGACGTTTGTAGTTTATCACTTTAGTGGCCCAACATTCCGACCCGTATAGCAAACAGCCAAATTTAATACCATCGAGTAAGACTTAGTTTTATAAGTGGGCAATTATCAGTAAACCTAGCAATTATTTATAATTTATAATAGCGAGTATTTATTTTAATTTTGAAGTAACATAATATTAAATTGTTGGTTTTATTAAAATTTATTTATTTGTTTTACTAATTAAATATTACAGAAATAGAATTAGTTTTTTATTAATTATTATTATTATTTAATTAACAAAATTGGGTCGTTTTGGTCGTAGGCCAATAGGAAGGTTTGCACTGAAAATTCAGCCTTGTGTTGGATATAATTCCGGCACAGCAATATGCTGAGTGCAAACCTTGTTCGCTGAAAATGCGGCGTAAAATTTCTCAAATTATGCTCTGTATATAATAATGTAATTACGTCGCTATTTCTTCAAATCATGTCTTTCTTTCTTTCTTCAATTTGATACGTCACGCATGCGAGTATTTATATAATAAATCCGGTTAAAATTATTTCAAATGTTTTTAACAAAACAATACGTAATATTTTGTTATTAATTTTAAGAAAAATAAACAACGCAGAATTTGAAAATTTAAAACAGCACCGAGCTCCAGTATTTTTGCAACACTAATTATGTCATATTTTCTTAAATTTTCGCGACTTGTATCTTATACTAATATATAAAGCTGAAGAGTTTGTTTGATTGAACGCGCTAATCTCAGGAACTAATGGTCTGATTGGAAAAATTCTTTCAGTGTTAGATAGCCCATTTATTGAGGAAGGCTATAGGCTATATATCATCACGCTAAGACCAATAGGAGCGGAGCGCCAATGAAGAATGTTTCAAAATCGGGGGCTTTTGAAAACAAATTCCACGCGGACGACGTCGTGGGCATAGCTAGTACATAATAAAACTACGGGGTGCTTTGAACGGGGTAATTAATTTGATTTTTGTGTAATTATGTCGCTTATTCTCCGTTCAAGATAACTCGATGCGCAGGGTTACCAAATTCTAAAAAATAACATTATTTATTTAATACATACATACATAACTTCACGCCAGTTCCCTTGCCTTGCCTTCCCTAGGCACGAACAACAGAGCGCCATTTAAGCTTATTCTGACACACCTCACTTGCTTCTTTGACATTCATAATTCTTGTCATGCACGCTCGTCTGTTCTTAAGGCTCCTGACATCACCTTCTGCTAGTACACGATCAATTTGATCATGGAAGGTGTGTCGTGCCCTTCCACGACTTCTGCATCCATCCACTTTTGCATTGTATATCTGTTTAGTCATTCTTTCATCATGGATTCTTTCCACATGCCCGAACCACCGGAGCATTCCTTTCCTTACCTTCACCCCGACACTCTCTTTCTTACTTCGGTATTACGAACGCGGTCCGCGAGCGTCACTCCGCAGATTTTGCGCAGTGCTCGCATCTCGACCGCGTTTACTCTACTTTCATGCTCTCTCTTCCATACCCAACTCTCGCTTCCATACGTGAGCGTAGGTAGCAGCACCGCGATGTGTATGGCAAGTTGGGCCTTCTGACTGAGATTCTTAGCGCCTAGAATTTTACCTAACGCTCCATTCACACTATTCCCCAAATTCACTCTTCTTTCTATATCAGCGGTGTACCTTCCATCCCTGCTAAAAGCACATCCAAGATATACAAACTCATTCACTTGCTCCAGCATAACATCATCGACCATTATCCTTGCATTCGTTCTGGTTTCTTCTCTTTCAAACACCATAACCTTTGTTTGTTTCGCATTCAAATGTAAGCCTCGTTATTTATTATACGTAAAAAACCAAATCCAGTTTTTGTGTAAGAAAAATAAAGCTGACTCTAGTTGTTATAATACTAATAAACATCAGCAGACTAACACATACAGTATATATCGCCAAGCTTCACAGGACCACACTGGGGCTGAGCGCAGATACCCAGACCGTAATAAATAACGGGAAAGTTCATTTATGAAATTTACCATGCCAAAAATCGAACCTTGGACTTCGACTTTCCAGTGAGCTAGGCCGGCAAATGTTGAGCTCACTCAACACAGTATCAGTCAGTACGTAAACACAGTACAGAGATACCTCTAGTCTAGTGTATGTCTATGGACCTGTGAAAGTTTGTTGTCTGTGTACGTAATAAACACATAAGTCACACAAAGATAAGGAAAGTTCAATAACTCGTAATCTAGAAACCAAGACAACTGGACTGACATTCTAATGCATTAAATTGTGTCGAAACCTCGACCTTCTTTATGGGTGTTATGTATGACATCATGGCCCCTCAATCATGTAGGTACTGCGCATATATGCATACATTTTAAATTTGATTGGATATTTTCTTAAGAAACGGGTATACATGCCGAGGAAAAGACCCACTCTTCTATTATTATAATCTACAATTTCAGATGGGGAGTTATTTTAAAAACAAATTAAATAACGGTTATTTACAAGATAGCCATGGGTAGTTTTTACCAACTCGCCAACTAGGTAAATAGTTGTCGAATAAAATCGATTACTGATTTTACGACTTATCCGTCCACTCCATAAGCTGTCGGTTTCAGCCATTAGCCAAACAGCCATCAACTGGTTTTTAGCTTATTATGTACCATTATTAGCCAAATAGCTTTAGACAGCCTCTGTGGTTGAGCGGGCTAAGCCTTTGCCGGCGTACCTCACTGCAACGCAGAGGTTTCCGGGTTCGATTCCTGGTATAGTAAATTTCGGAAACGTATTTTCTCCGTTATTGTCTCCGTCTGGGTGTCTGGGATCGGCCCCAGAGTAGTCCGTTGTATATTACCCATAACACAAGCGTAACTTGCTTAATTTGGGGATATACAATGTGTGTGTTTGTCTGCCGATTATTATTATTATTATAGCTAGTTTTGAAATTTCGGTTGGTTACACATCACTTTAACAGATCCGTATGAGGAACACGACAAATGAAACTGTATACTATGTTTTAAAACTACCACTATATTTAGATACGTGTCAAGTAACTAAGCGATTCTCCTAAAGTAGCCTCCTTAGGCCTTCTGGCCCCCAAGTCTGTAACATTAACAACAAAAAAACCATGCTAGTGCGAGTCGAAATTCATTCGACTGACAGATGTTGATTCAATTTTGAGCCGAGATAGTTTACATCTACCAAAACTGTCAAAAGTAACGATTCCAATTCGATTCGATTGCCAATTTGACTAACAGACTCGGGGCCCTGGTTTCCAATTAAAATCTATAGAGATTATTCTTTTTCAAATTTCTTTATCAAAGTTTAATAATTGAATAATCATAGTAGCACAAATCTGTGAAAATGTATTTCACTCTGCAATTGGCAACATTCTACTAATATTATAATCCTATTGTATGTTTGTTACTCTTTCACGCAAAAACTACTGAATAGATTTTGATGAAACTTTACAATAATATAGCTTACACATCAGAATAACACATAGGCTACAATTTATAAAGATATAGTGTGATTTATCCAAAAAAACGATTTTCGAGACCACGGGGCGCAGCTAGTACTTCATGTAGTACATAATTTTTTTAGGCTTATAAGGTATAATAATATACTTCGAAAAAAAAGCACAAAAATGTACATACATACATACATAACTTCACGCCAGTTCCCTTGCGGAGTAGGCACGAACAACAGAGCGCCATTTAGGCTTATTCTTACACACCTCACTTGCTTCTTTGACAAAAATGTAGCATGATCAAAATATTACTTTTAGCCAATTTAAGGGTTTTAAACACGAAACTCTTCTGAGATTTTACAAATATCGCTCAACACAAATAGCTTTCCAGCGCGCTATATTTTAACGTTGATGTGAAGACGGGTTTTAGAACTTGTGTACAAACGTGATTCAATTCTGAGACCTCGAGATGACATCACCCGTTCATTCGCTTGATTGTTGACGAATTAAATGATTGTTTGTGAATGCTCGCCGCCAGCTATGGATACTAGCTTCGTGATATTTTTAATTCTTCAAATCAAGATTTGTTATTAACCGACTTCCAAAAGCAGGTTCTCAATTAGGGTCGTACTATAGTATCGTACTATATTTTTAGCCAATTGTACTATATATCAGTTGTCGTGTTATGATTAAATACGACACAAGTATTTTATAATATAATAATACTAGATGTGCCCGCGACGTCTTGATTTTGAAACATTCTTCATTGGTGCTCCACTGCTCTTGGTCTTAGCGTGATGATATATAGCCTATAGCCTTCCTCGATAATTGGGCTATTCAACACTGAAAGAATTTTTCAAATCAGACCAGTAGTTCCTGAGATTAGCGCGTTCAAACAAACAAACTCTTCAGCTTTATATATTAGTATAAGATAGAAGTGAACCAAGACATATCAAAATTAAATTCACCGGATTATTAAATTGCCAATAATAACATTCAAATCTGTGTCTTATCTATATGCATTTTTTTTACATTAAAATAATGTTTTTAAATAACAACTAGGATACGCAAGCGACTTCCGGTCTTTGCGGTTTCCGGGACACAAAGTATCGCAGCATTTAAAAAAGGCTGCAAGCTATCGTGATAGTTGAAACTGTGTCGGTATAAGCAAATTTTTAGGCACCCGGACAACTTCACTGACGTGAAAATTCCCGCGGGATTCGCGGGATGAAAAAAATATCACACATTTCTATATATATATATTTTTTATTATTAACCACTCTACGGACTCGAGTTCCGTACCCTTTTTTACAAATTAATTTCTAGATTTAATTTTTTGAATTTAACACGCTTATTAGTTATTTTGGTTCTTGTGTGTGACATTAATTTATTGATTTTTGTGTTGAGGTGTATGTATCTTGTGAATAACTTATTATACTAATTTATTCTAGTTTTAATACTAAACTTATACTAATGTAGAGTGTATCTGTTACATGCTGGTGTTGTGAGGAAGTGCATGTGCAGTGTGGGCCTTATATCTATACTTATATATATTGTCCTATTTAGTGCCATGTGTCTACATATAATAAATCTGTAGAGGTCGAATTTCTGTACAATGAATAAAAATGGTTTTTAACCCAGTCAGGGGGCTGTAAGAAATGAAATAGAACTAATTTAGATTTTTTTCAAATTTTTTGTTTCTCTGTCTGTTTGTACCGGCTAATCTCTGAAACGACTGGACCGATTTGAATGAAATTTTGTATGGCGGTAGCTTATATCCCTGGTTAACCTGGTATAGGATACTTTTGATCCCGAAAAATTAAGGAGTTCCCGTGGGATAGTTAAAAAACCGCACCACGCGGACGACGTCGCGGGCATCAGCTAGTTATTACATAAAATTCGCTATCGCAAAAAAATCTCATTGGGATTCGTTTTTTTTTAATCTGGTCATTTGAAATCATTCCCAGAACAATTCCCGCGCGGTTCCCGGAATAAAAAGTAGCGCAGATTTTAGGTCTAAGAATTTGCTGTCGATCAGCGAAAACCGCATCGAGGACTATATATAAGTATAGATATAAGGCCAATACTGCACATGCACTTCCTCATAACACCAGCATGTAACAGATACACTCTACATTAGTATAAGTTTAGTATTAAAATTACAATAAATTAATATAATAAGTTATTCTTAAGGTACACCAAAACATAAAAATTACTACATATAATGTCACATACACTAACAAAAATAAACAATAAGCGTGTATGGAGTCTCAAATTTTTCATAGAAATTAAGTAGTAAAAAAGGGTACGGAACTCGAGTCCGTAGAGATATTAATAATAATAATTTAAAAAAAAACGCATCCAAATCGGCCCAATCGTTTTCAAGTGAACCCCGAGCAAACAGACAAGAAATCTTAAGAAAATTCCATGTGTTCTCCACCTCTGTGAACTTGGCAGCCGACTTTCAAAAATTTTTTTTTTTTAAATTGCCATCGGATTCTACGTCGTTTGTACCCGTTTGTACCACTTTGATTTTCGTTTGTACCTCAAACCAAAAAAAGTTACAGCGTTTTCAAAATTTGACCCGCAGCCCACTTTGCAGAATCGAAAATTTTCAAAGAGGGTCTGATTCGGTGTCGTTTGTACCCGTTTGAACCACCTTCATTTTTCATTTTTCTCAAAACCCAAAAAAGATACGGCACTTTGAAAATTTCGAAAAACCAACTTCTACAATTTTTGGAATTTCCGAAATCTTCAAACGGGGATCGAAGCGGAATCGTTTGTACCCGCAGAAATCACTTTCGTTTTTGTTTGTACCTCAAACCAAAAAAATCGGGGAGCATGTTTAGTTTTTCAGAAATTGCATACTCGTCTTTTCCGTAATTTTAAAGATATTTCAATTCTGCAAAAAGGGTTCGATTCGTGACGGCGCCGTGAGGTTTGTACCGCTTCGAGTTTCGTTTGTACCTCAAACCGAAAAATTTTTGGAGCGTTTTTTAATTTTCAAAAAACCAACTTCCACAATTTTTGGAATTTCCGAAATCTTCAAACGGGGATCGATAAATTTTTCGGTTTGAGGTACAAACGAAACTCGAAGCGGTACAAACCTCACGGCGCCGTCACGAATCGAACCCTTTTTGCAGAATTGAAATATCTTTAAAATTACGGAAAAGACGAGTATGCAATTTCTGAAAAACTAAACATGCTCCCCGATTTTTTTGGTTTGAGGTACAAACAAAAACGAAAGTGATTTCTGCGGGTACAAACGATTCCGCTTCGATCCCCGTTCGAAAATTACGGAAATTCCAAAAATTGTGGAAGTTGGTTTTTTGTAAATTTTCAAAGTGCCGTATCTTTTTTGGGTTTTGAGAAAAATGAAAAATGAAGGTGGTTCAAACGGGTACAAACGACACCGAATCAGACCCCTTTTGAAAATTTTCGATTCTGCAAAGTCGGCTGCGGGTCAACTGTTGAAAACGCTGTAACTTTTTTTGGTTTGAGGTACAAACGAAAATCAAAGTGGTACAAACGGGTACAAACGACGTAGAATCCGATGGCAATTTAAAAAAAAAAATTTTTGAAAGTCGGCTGCCAAGTTCACAGAGGTGTGTTCTCCAACGTTTATATAGTCTATTCCACTTGCTTTTTTTAAATAGCTTCAATGTACACACACGGCATGTTTAGAATATTATATTATTATAGATAAACAGTTATACAGTCTAATTTTAGGTATAAATTATTATTTTATTCAACTACATTTAAAATGAATTACGGGAAACATTAAAGATTACTTAAATGATGTCATCATGTTCAAAATAGGTATGTCTGATCTTTTTTAATGTGGATATGTTTAATGCTATTTGAAAACAAGTCAACGGCTCTTTATATAATAATAATAATAATAAGCCTCGCGCAGGGGGGCCTTG
Source organism: Dendrolimus kikuchii (assembly GCA_019925095.2). Taxonomy (NCBI): domain Eukaryota; kingdom Metazoa; phylum Arthropoda; class Insecta; order Lepidoptera; family Lasiocampidae; genus Dendrolimus; species Dendrolimus kikuchii. The sequence continues at coordinate 1,101,649 of CM034410.1, read as the reverse complement.
TGGCGAAGCCTTAGGTGAGTAGCGACACTGCGTACCTGACTCCGGGGGCCAAGGCAAGGCCCCCGCCTCCGTGCTTGCCTTAACCAGCCGGCACGGAGTGGAAATCGCTAGAGCTAAGACTCAAGCTCCAGGGGTGGAAGTGATAAATGGTCTAACGTCGGAAGTAGCTTCGGTGAACCTGCAGCCCACCTCTCGACACCCCTTACCCACTCACACCCATATTGCCCCAGTCGTCTATGGCATTTTTTGGGGCCCATGCAGGGAGTGGCGAGTCACCGTCTGCCCATTTTTCCATGTTCCCTGAAAATTGCGACGGGCAGACGCCATAGTCCCCATATTCCCAGACCCCTAGTACCATTAGCAGTTCACCACAATAGCCCGGTACTTTTTGTCCTCATTTCCCACAATAGTCCTACACTGGCCGGGGCTTGTCCTTGGGTGCATTACTATATGGTGTGGACAGGGATAATCGCCGGTCAGTGTCACGCCACATTTACATTAAATTTTTCAAGGGACCTCTACGTGTTGGCCTTCCCATGGCCCCACGCAAGCCCCCCAAAAGTCCGGGCCACTTTTATGGCCCGTGGTCTTGAAAGACATACAGTATAATAATAATAATCTGCAGACAAACACACATATTGTATATCCCCAAATTAAGCAAGTTACGCTTGTTATGGGTAATATACAACGGACTACTCTGGGGCCGATCCCAGAAACCCAGACCATAGTATTTACATACATACATAACTTCACGCCAGTTCCCTTGCGGGGTAGGCACGAACAACAGAGCGCCATTCAGGCTTATTCTTACACACCTCACTTGCTTCTTAGCTTGCTTTCACAGTAAATAACGGAGAAAATACGTTTCCGAAATTGACTGTACCAGGAATCGAACCCGGAGCCTCTACATTGCAGTGAGGTAGGCCGGCAAAGGCTTAACCCGCTCAACCACAGAGGCCGTCAGATAATAATTATATGCTTGATGGATGCCTATTGCTATCATGGTGATAAGCAACACCATAGGATGATCGACTTCTTGATGTTACATGTTAGTGTGTGTAATGTTTTTTTTATTTATTGATTTAATGTATTTTTCATGCATAATTAAAAGAAATATTAGCATTCTGCACTCCTTCTCTATATAAACTATAAGTATGCGAAATTTCATACTCCTCCATCTGCACACAATTTTCGTAAAAAGGGGTACAAAGTTTTTGCTTCGTGTATTAATATAATGATAAAAAAGTTCAAGAGGTCAATGAGACAAAAAGTTTGCTGACCTATGATTTAGACTACTCCTTATTTAATATTTCTTGTTGATATATAGCAAAAATTACAGGTTCTAAAAACTGAATTATAAATCAACATACATACATACATAACTTCACGCCAGTTCCCTTGCGGGGTAGGCAGGAACAACAGAGCGCCATTTAGGCTTATTCTTACACACCTCACTTGCTTCTTTGACATTCATAACTCTTGTCATGCACTCATAAATCAACATCTCTATATATAAAGTATTCTAAGGCATACTACTACTACACACAAAAATCAAACTAACATAGTTACCAGAGATAGTATATATGCAGTATACAGCAATTGTATATATGAGTTAGAGTAATTGACAGGTGTGAAATGTGATGAGGTTAGAACAGACGAGCGTGCATGACAAGAGTTATGAATGTGAAAGAAGCAAGTGAGGTGTGTAAGAATAAGCCTAAATGGCGCTCTGTTGTTCGTGCCTACCCCGCAAGGGAACTGGCGTGAAGTTATGTATGTATATATGTATGAAATGTGATGAAATTATAAATATCTCTATAAATAGTATAAACGTGAAAGTTAATAAGAATGTATCTATGGATGTATTTTTGTTACTCTTTTACGCAAAAACGACTGAATGTATTTTGATGAACCTTTACAATAATATAGCTTACACATCAGAATAATACATAGGCTATAATTTATAAAGATATAGTGTGAATTATCAAGAATATAATGATTTTCCATCACTGCGCAGGTGAAACCGCGGGTGCAGCTAGTCACAAATATATTTGCTAGATGGTAACACATTTACCCATATGGATACAGTCATAACAACCTTGAGTTCTGTATAGGCAACCCCTGGAATGCCAGACTTTTTTTATGTAATATGAGGTAAAGAATAAAAAATCTTATTAAAAAAAAAATCTGTTGAATTCTACCCTATATTTCACAGGAAACATAACCACTGGCACAATTCAGGATTTAACCATTGCCCAACACTCAACATAAATGTAGCTAAAAATGGACATGGGCCGATATTCCAGATTTTAATAGTCAGGTGCCATGACACACAAAGTGCCTAAAAATTAATAACCCAGGCACAGAAAAGAAAAAAACAACACACATGGCACTAGATAGGATAATATATATACATACATAACTTCACGCCAGTTCCCTTGCGGGGTAGGCACGAACAACAGAGCGCCATTTAGGCCCATTCTTACACACCTCACTTGCTTCTTTCACATTCATAACTCTTGTCATGCACACTCGTCTGTTCTTAAGGCTCCTGACATCACCCTCCGCTAGTACACGATCAATTTGATTATGGAAGGTGTGTCTGGCCTTCCACGACTTATAATATATATAAGTATAGATATAAGGCCCACACTGCACATGCACTTCCTCACAACACCAGCATGTAACAGATACACTATACATTAGTATAAGTTTAGTATTAAAACTAGAATAAATTAATATAATAAGTTATTCCTAAGATATATACACCTCAACACAAAAATCAATAAATTAATGTCACACACAAGAACCAAAATAACTAATAAGCCTGTTAAATTGAAAAAATTAAATCTAGAAATTAAGTTGTAAAAAAGGGTATGGAACTAGGAGCTAAATCGAGTCTGTAAAGTTGTTAATAACCAGTGCTCCATTTGAGGCAGGCTTCTGATCTAGCAGACATTCATAAGCAACAATAACCACTTTCCATCATGTATGCGATCAGCTCGTCTGCTGTTATAAAAAAAAAATATAGCTTTATAACAATTTTCTGTTAAATGATTAGCACTTTATCATAATTATTAAGTCTCTTTAATTATGATGCTAATTATAACAATCATACTTAATAGCAATTACAACTTTTGACTCATAATTGCCATGTAACAATTGCATAATTAAAAATGTTTGTACAGTGGACTCTGGATAACTTGAGACTCAAAGGGCTAGAGAAAATTTCAAATTACCAAGGGTACAAAATAACAGTTGTTTATAACCAAGACATAGGGAGGTATAAAACCAAAGCAAACTAGAGTTTGCTCAAAATTCTTTATGTATTATTTTTGAAAAGAAGTCCATGTCTATCATTGTCCAATAAATTTCTGATAGTGGTGAGAGTAGAGAAGAAAGAAGTTTTTATCCGTGCAGGGACGGAGAAATAATACAATTTCCTGAGGCCGGGCGGCTTGTTGTAAGAGGCGACAAAACAACCCACAGCCGCGAGATAGGGTATTTGCTTGACTAGATGGCTACCACCCCTGGTCTAGAGTATGCCTCCATAACTACCTTGAATTGTGTTCTGGCATTAGTGACCAGGTTCTAGTCTCCCTTAAGAGAGCAATAGCGCATTTGTAGCATCTTTGGTGTTGCAAATGTCCATAGGCAATGGTAACCGCTTTCCATCAAGTGGGCCGTCTGCCTGCATGTTGAACTCAAGCAATAAAAAAAAATTGTCACTTGTGCTGGTTCAGAGGACAGTGTGGAAGTTTATGGGGTAGCTTCAAATTATAAAGGGTAGGGAAGCATAGAATTCAAATTATTGCATGTAGGTGGGGGCAAGATACTATTAGTTCAACTTCATATTATGGATGGATTCAATTAATATTGTTTTTATTCAATTTTTCAATCATTTTCAAGAAAAATTTTCAAATTATTGATGATGCAAATTAACGAGTGTCAGATTATTGAGAATCAACTGTATTTTTACCCTTGTCCCAAAATTACCTCCCATATTTATAACAATTCACCCTTAGATTGTGATGGCCCTCTTAATGTGATTTACATATACTAAATTCATATATACTATGTAAATTTCTATATTAATCTATATATATACTAGCTGTCCCGGCAGACATTGTTCTACCATGAAGAAATAAAATTTAGAACCCGATTCCAGCGCCACCTGCCGGGTCCAAATGTAAGCTATCCTATCTTTCAAGTCCAATCAAACTGCACACGGTGTGCAAATTTGATTAAAATCGGTCAAGTAGTTTAGGAGTCCATCGCGGACAAACAATGTGACACATAATTTAATTATTTAGGATATATAAGGCCACGACACACCTTCCATGATCAAATTGATCGTGTACTAGCAGAAGGTGATGTCAGGAGCCTTAAGAACAGACGAGCTTGCATGACAAGAGTTATGAATGTTAAAGAGGCAAGTGAGGTGTGTAAGAATAAGCCTAAATGGCATTCTGTTGTTCGTGCCTACCCCGCGAGGGAACTGGCGTGAAGTTATGTATGTATGTATGTATGTATATAAATGAAATCCACATATATAGTGATTCATCATGATATCTCAATAAATATAATATCTATAGACTTGAAATTTGGCATGGACCTTCCTTTCGCCAAGTAGAGGTTAGCTAAGAATGGATTTTACAGCACAGGAAGCGAATGAGTATCAGCTAGTAAGTAAATATAAGGGCCAAACACAAAAATGGAAGATAAAGTGTTCAAGTTAGGTAAATTACTGAATACCTCAGTTTAGAAGATGTTGAAAAATAATCCAATAATAAAATATAAACTTTTTATTTATACAAACATGTAAAAATTAAACAACTTTTCATATAGCAATCTATGTTTGCGAGTAAAAACATATTGTTCCAAGATTTGTAGTCTTCTCCTGTAGACATGTAAAATGTTTTTTGTGTTTGAACCCATATACTATAAAGTAGTTAGGTAGTTTTGGTTTCTTTTTGTTTTATCCTTTTGTTTTTCAGGAAAAAGACAATGATGAAGACAGTACGAAAGAAGATATCAAAGAAAGTTGCAGGTCCCTTATGGCCAAGACTAGAGGGGGACAGGGATACATAGAAAAGGCTGGAAGAGCCCTATATATAAAACATATTAATCTTTATAAAAAAGGCCATTTTCTATGAAACTTAATGTAAAAGAAATATTATTAGCAATAAAGGCTACTTTGATTTGATTAATTACATTTAATTAATGTTTTGTGTTGTCCTCCTATTACCAGAAACCATTCCCAACCGTTTAAAGTTTCTATTATATTCTATTTTGTTTGGTGATGGCTCCAACGCTTTAATGTGCGTTGATTTTGCCAATGTCGGAGTGACGTTGGGAGTGACTATAAAAATGACAGGTGCTTGGTAATCAGAAATTAACCGTTTAAAGTTGTTAGTAGAATAATAATTTCTTAAGTTTTTATGAGTTGTATACATAATAAAACTACGTTTTAACGGGTTTTAAGCGTGGTAATTTTATTTCCAACGTCAGAAAAACCAAAATCAAATAAAATTACCGCACTTAAAACCGTTAAAAGGTAGTTTTATTGTTAGTAGAACTTAATTTAATATCAGCCTACACCTGTCATTGTCACAAAATCACTCCAACATTGGCCAAAAGTCAAAATGTTTGATGAACTATGTTAATTATTGTCATAGTTTGATTCTTCAAATGAAAAATATAATAAAAAATGTTAATTAAACGAAATTTGTATTTAAATGATAAGAAATCTGATCAAACTATTCTCAATTTCTTTATTTTGTGCATTTATCTGCATTGTATTTCTTGTTGAAATTATAAACAATTATTTAGGACACTTCTTTAAATAATTGAAGAAAGCATAATAATTGTTTAGTAAAAAAATAATTCTAAATGAACCTATTTGGATTCTAAATCTGGAAACTGACTTTGGTGTTTTTCTAGTTTATTATTCGCTGATAATATAAAGGATTATAATCAATTTTATATTCATTAAGAAACAATTAAAATATAAAAGTATCATACACAGAAACATTTTCTTTAGATAGGTATAAGTAATCTGAGATTAGATTAGTAATAAGGTAATGTTATATAAATATAAAAGTTTATTTTTGTATAAATGTTAAATGATATAAGATATTGACTTTTTTCAGTTAAATACCTTTAAATTTATAGCAAACGTAAGACTTAAACTCGCCTTATAACGCATTAAATTGGTCAAATCTGCCAACTGGCCCTTTCTTACTATCGTAAAGTAGGACGGCCGGCGCCGCGCCCAAGTGAACGCCCCGCTTGCTATTTTTTATATACAAAACATGCATTCCAATAAGAATAAATTGTTTTGTTATGTAGAGGAACCTAAAAAGCCTGGATATGACTTAAAATATGCCTCATAACTTATTCTGTGAGATTATCGTTGCGGCAAAATGCGCAGTTACTGCCGAAGTAGCCGAAAAGATTTACTTGAAAGATTACAATTTGCTATATAGAAATTTTTGTAATTTTACCTGTTGATCAACAAGATCCCATTAAAGGATCCGTTAACTGGGACAATGCTGTATTTTCACCGTTCTTAACTTGTAAACACTGATGTACAAAAGGAAGAACTGGTTAAAACACTAAACCACGAATCCACCTTTTTAACACTTAAACACAACACAGTTTTGTGTCCGCAAGACTAGATAAATTCGTATGCGAGCAGTCCACGATAGCATTCATTCATCACACTGTGAAGTCATTCGAAACGAGTGGCGGTTGGACGTTGAAGAAGACTGCGATGCGATATGACGGGTGCGGGCGGCAGGGAGCGCCCGCGTCATTTCGCCATATTGAATGATTACGTCATTTGATTACTTTTTTTATAAAGAATGGGTATGGCAAAGCTAATATTTTACCAACGAAAAGGACTCAATTAGTTATTAAATTGTACGTTGATTTTCAGACCCTTGCTTGTTTAAATTTTTAATAGTGAGACTTTTTAGCTAAGCCACATTCTCGCTCTGTATTGGGACCTAAATACGTGCATAATCAATCTCGACGGCTTTGTAAAATATGACATTTCGAACTGCCACAAAATTTCCGTTGTTTTTCGTCAGCTCATAACTCAGGCATTGAAAAATTACGTCAAAGAAGGCTCTATGAACTTAGTGCCTTTGTATGCTAGCAATAACATTAAATTCGACTTTGATTATTTTCATATTTTGACATAAACAATTTGACAACTGAAGAACGCGAGTCGATTCCAGCAGGGTTTTTTCTGTTGATTTTGGCTTTTTGTTAGCTAAATTATATTAATTTACAAAAACAGAACTCGTAATAGTCTAGTGACAGAATTAAATTTAATCACTATCTAGTTTATACTATCCAAGTATCCTCGTAAAGTCCGAAATGCAAGGTATCTCGTATTCTATGTTATTTACATACTGATTTCTTTCTTTTGTAATTTATTATTGAATTATTCAATCTTTTCTACTTTCCAGATACAAGACCTGAGTTATACGAAGAGGTTAAGCTCTACAGAAATGCAAGGGAACGCGAAAAGTAAGTTAATCAATGAAAACTGTTTGATATGTTTGTTTTCCTCGTCTAAATGATGATGTCATATTTTCAGGCATGATAACATGGCAGAGCTCTATGCTGTAGTGAGTACACTACAACACTTGGAAAAAGCATACATGCGGGACTGTGTCCGTGCTCAAGAATACACAGCAGCCTGCAGCCGTCTGCTTGTTCAATACAAAGTGGCTTTCAAACAGGTGCAAGCAGACGAGTTCCCTAACATCGAGGCATTTGTTGCGAAGTACAGGGTGCGTTTTAATAACTATTACTCATCTTAATCTTGTATAAATTTTCATTTCACTATATCCAATATACTAAGCATACAAATAGTTCATGTCAAAGAAGCAAGTGAGGTGTGTAAGAATGGGCCTAAATGGCGCTCTGTTGTTCGTGCCTACCCCGCAAGGGAACTGGCGTGAAGTTATGTATGTATGTATGTACAAATAGTTCATTATACTAATAGTTTTACACAGGTAAGTTTTTAATTAATTATTTACTTCCACAGATGTAAATGTCCATAGGCAATGGCAACCACTTTTCATGTTTTTTTTTAATCGCTTGAGTTTCCCAGACAGGTAGCCAGCCCTGCTGATGGAAAGCAGTTACCATCACCTAAGGACATTTGTCACATTAAAGATGCTACCAATGTAATGCTGCTCTGTAAAGGGATATTGAAACTTGCTACTAATGCTATAAACAACCCACAGCCAGCTGGTAGGGTATTTGCTTGACTGGATGGGGACCACCACTGGTCTAGAGTATGCCGCCATAACAACCTTGTGTTGTGTTCCGGCATTAGTGACCAGGTTCCAGTCTCCTTTAAGAGAGCAGCAGCGCATTTGTAGCACCTTTGGTGTTGCAAATGTCCATAGGCGATGGTAACCGCTTTCCATCAAGTGGGCCGTCTGCCTGTCTGCTGAACTCCTGCAATAAAAAAAAAAAAAAAATGCTGGAACAACTCAAATTGTTATAGCAGCATACTCTATACCAGGGCTGGTAGCCACCCATATGGGCAGATACACTCTCTACACTATTGTTTTGTCACCTCTTGCTACAGGCCCCCTAATGCAGGAAATTGTTAAACTCCTACAATTTAAAAAAAAAAACACTAAATATTTATGGCTAACACTACCAGGTTTTCTATACACAGATATACTTGTATGGGATACTCCTAATCACAATATATAGAATGAGTGGACATTATGATATGAAATGTCGGTTTATTTAATATTAAGTTTTGACTGGCTTATTGGTAACATTTTGTAGCATGGAATATTTTTGGATTTAAATTGAAATTTAATATATAGATTTGTTGTTTTTGCCTTATTATTGTGATCCTGGTAAACAGGGGTAATGGCAAGTGGTTACTCTTGTCTATTGACATTTGTAGAACCAGTAAAATAGCAATTTTTATCTACATAGAAACAGAGAAAGAATACAATTTACTGCAGATAGGTGACCTGTCAAATGAGGCAACAAAACAAACCCACAGCCAGGTGGTAGGGTATTTGCCTGACTGGATGGTTACAACTTCAGTACTAGAGTATGCCGCCTTGTTTTATGTTGTGGCATAAGTGGCCAGAATTGACTCTAGTGCTTCAAGCTGGTATTTGGCTGAGCTGTTGCAAAGGTGAGAACAGTACTCCATGCAAGATCTAACTTGAGCACAGTAAAGATTCACCATAGATTAATATGATATTACAGAATTATTTAAATTGCATGTTATTTTGGCATTTGGAGAAAAATAATAATTGAAATATATTTTATAACATCTATACATACAATAGTAAGAAAGAGAGTTGGTCTGAAAGAGAGTGTCGGGGTGAAGGTAAGGAAAGGAATGCTCCGGTGGTTCGGGCGTGTGGAAAGAATGCATGATGAAAGAATGACTAAACAGATATACAATGCAAAAGTGGATGGATGCAGAAGTCGTGGAAGGCCATGACACACTTCCATGATCAAATTTATCGTGTACTAGCAGAAGGTGATGTCAGGAGCCTTAAAAACAGACGAGCTTGCATGACAAGAGCTATGAGTGTCAAAGAAGCGAGTGAGGTGTGTAAGAATAAGCCTGAATGGCACTCTGTTGTTCGTGCCTACCCCGCAAGGGAACTGGCGTGAAGTTATGTATGTATGTATGTAATCTCATTGTGATTTTTAATACGCTTTTATTAGCTTCATACGTATGTAACGGAATCTTTTAAGTTAAATTTGATCGACTTTCCGGTTTCTGATTGAGCTGAAATTTTGCACGTTGTGTATATCGCGTGACAATGCAATAATATGGTACCATGGAGCTGATCTGACGATGGAGTCGGAAGGTGGCCATAGGAACTCCTGCACTAAACAAGATAGACCCGTCGTGTTTGGGCTCGTTTTACTTGTCTTGGCCAGCACTCTGCTGCTACATGATATGCAGGATCTCAACAGTTTGTATTTAGAATATACTGTAGAATATAATGATAGAATATAATGTATACATACAATAAAATTATAGAGGTCGAATTTCTGTACAATGAAAAAAAATGCTATTAACCGAGTCAGGAGGATGTAAGAAGTGAAATAGAACTAAGTAATTTAGATTCTTTTTCAAATTTTTTGTTTCTCTGTTTGTACTGGCATATCTCCGAAACGACTGGACTGATTTAAATTAAAGTTTGTATGGTGGTAGCTTATAACCCTGGTCAACATATAGGATACTTTTGATCCCGAAAAATTAAAGAGTTCCCGTGGGATTGTTAAAAAACTGCACCACGCGAAGTTGCGGGCATCGGCCGTTTTTGAGTTATAGATGGTGTAACTGACACGACTTTGTTTTATGTATATAGAAAATAAATCCTATATATTGTATTTATATAGGGTACGGGCCAAATTTTTAGATATTTAAATATATTTTATTCTTTTCCACCTGTCTCTTCATACTCTGACGTTGGCAAAATCAGTGCCATTTGCATTGAAACTAACAACATTTAAAAAAAAATTAGGTGTCTAATCAGGCTTCTCATTTTGTGATTATTAATAAATGTATAAAAGTTTTATACATAATTATAACATTTATACATAAACAATCCGCCAGGTATTAGGGTATCTGCCCGTCTGGATAGCTACCGCCCCTGGTCTAGAATATGCAGCCATAACAACCTTGAGTTGTATTCCGATATTAGTGGCCAGGTTCCCGACTCTCTCAAGAGAGCAGCAGCGCATTTGTAACGCCTTTGGTGTTGCAAATGTCCTTAGGCGATGGTAACCACTTATCATTAGGTGGGCCGTCTGCCTGTCTGCTGAACATATTGCATGACAATAAAAAAAATATAAAAAAAACATTACGTACAAGTTAATGTACAAATGGACATAATTTTATAATACATCTTCAATTTTATTTTTATTTATTATTAAAAAGTATACAACATATCATAATCTAGAAAAAGAACAGAAACAAATAGAAAGTTACACTACTTTAAAATTTATTATTCAATCTAATACTGTGAAACTTCTGATGGGAAAACTAAACACAAGTAAATGATTTTTTTTTAACAACTACGGACTTGAGTTCCGTTCCCTTTTTTACAACTTAATTTCTATGAAACTTTGTAGAGTAAGGCCCACACTGCACATGCACTTCCTCACAACACCAGCATGTAACAGATACACTCTACATTAGTATAAGTTTAGTATTAAAATTAGAAAAAAATAATATTACAAGTTATTCTTAAGGTACACCAGAACATAAAAATCACTAAATTAACATCACACACAGTAACAAAAATAAACAATAAGCATGTATGAACTCTACAAAACAACTAAATTATTTAGTCTGTCTAAATGTCAAATGTCACAAGTGTTAATTTATAAAGCTAATTTTAATAAGAGTGTCCGGGTGAAGGTAAGGAAAGGAATGCTCCGGTGGTTCGGGCATGTGGAAAGAATGCACGATGAAAGATTGACTAAACAGATAGACAATGCAAAAGTGGATGGATGCAGAAGTCGTGGAAGGCCACGACACACCTTCCATGATCAAATTTATCGTGTACTAGCGGAAGGTGATGTCAGGAGCCTTAAGAACAGACGAGCGTGCATGACAAGAGCTATGAGTGTCAAAGAAACGAGTGAGGTGTGTAAGAATAAGCCTGAATGGCGCTCTGTTGTTCGTGCCTACCCCGCAAGGGAACTGGCGTGAAGTCATATATGTATGTATATAATTTTAATAAAATACAAACATTTGTCCACTCCATGTAATGACATGATGTTCTATATATATTAACTAATTAAAAGATCTCGTATGGAAGCGAGAGTTGGGTATGGAAGAGAGAGCATGAAAGTAGAGTAAACGCGGTCGAGATGCGAGCACTGCGCTATATCTGCGGAGTGACGCTCGCGGACTGCGTTCGTAATACCGAAGTAAGAAAGAGAGTTGGTCTGAAAGAAGTTATGTATGTATGTATGTAAAAGATCTCAATTGTACTCTCTCATTCATAAATGAATTTAATATGATAACTTTAGATACACAATGATGATTTGTTTGTCTTCTGATAACCATGATAAGTATATCATAACAACGTTATGGTAGTGTCTTTGACTGAGTATTACATATTGATAATAAAAAGTAATCAATATTGTCCTTTCTCTTATATATAAGTATGCTTTCCTTTACAGTTAGACTGTCCGGCAGCACTTGAAAGGATAAGAGAGAACAAGCCTAATTTGATCAAGGATGACAAAGGGAACACAAATAAATATATTGCAGAGATTGTGTCCGTAAGTTTTGTTAGAAAATTTTATTTATTATCAAAAATGCATGGGTCTTAACAAAAGGAACGAAGGGAAATTAACCTGAGCGCTCCTAGCCTGATTTGACTATACATGCTGATTATCAAATCGTGAGCCTTACAGCAAATCTTCATGGTTGTCTACTTGTGGCCTCCGGTATAACATACGTAGTGTGGTATTATTGCAATTGTATAAGGTTGTTTGTGGTGGCGATAATGATATATGGTTGTTCCTATAAACATCAACATATATTGACAGCAGACTGGCTTTTGTAAACAAGCAGTATCAATACAGCGGTATGTATGACAAGCATGGTCGTGTATGGAATGAAAGATGGCAGCTGGGGTTATTAGATAAATTAAATAGGCAGCTTTAAATATGCCGCTTCAAAATGGTGGAACAACATTCCCCCTCCAATAAGGTATCTGCAGTCAGTTCAAGGGTTTAGGGTCAAACTCAAGAAGTTTCTTGGTGACTACCAAAAATCACAGGCGGACGGAAGACAGGACACCAGCATATTATAATTCTGGTATTTTTGCTGCTGTTTATTTATTTATTTAATCACTTTGTCTCAGATATATGTTGTGTATATTATAGTTAAATTTATTATATGTACATTTGTCTCTATTACCTCGATAATATATTTATTTATTTATTAATAATATAATGTATAGTTTGCCGTGACGTCGCTCTAGGTTCAAGCGGAAGATCAGCGTTGGTCTAACAGAGTTTGATCCAATTTTTAGGACATAACATGTACTATGTCTTCTGATATTTTGTTGTTATTTTCTCTTTTTTTATTGTGCTTTATTTATTACTGCAAATGTGTTTGTTTCACTTGTATATATTCTAAAAATAAACCTGTTTTCTTTCTTTCTAAATAAAGTGGGCGGTTAAAGAAATAATTTGACAGCGTAAAGAGGTCCGTTGCACTAATTGTTGTATTGCTATGGTTTAACATCTCTTCATTAGGTATATTGCACTTTCAATGTTGCCAGAGAAGTAATACTTCAAATTATTTCCTCTATATAACTCGTCTTGTATAATATAAGCCTGTGTTGCCCGTCTATCGACTTTCTTAAGTTCTTTCAAATCGGGCATTTTATGAATACAAAGAACTGTTTAAAATTTATTTATTTATTTCACACATCAAAATACAACCATAAATAAATATAAATATTTTTAACACAATTTTAAAATCTAAGCATATTTCTAAACAAGTGAATACAGGAAATTTAAAATATAGATATAGCGTTACGTAAATAATAGTATACCATACGGTAGTTCAGATTCTATGACATACGTTTGTTCATAACAAAAAATTAATATATGCCAGAGAAATTTGTTGCTCTGATCAATCGCGTAAACTCTCTAGTGTTATTATTGAATATATCTAAAATGGGATCATCGCTGACCAGCTCATTATACAGACGACACGTTCTGCTCATTGGGTTGTAATAAGATGTATTATTTTTGTAGGCTGACAAGGCAAATGGCGGTGGATTCCCTCTTCTGTAATTCGTATTTATATTAAGGCAATTAATGATGCCTTCATCCTCTTTCTACCATCGTACTGCTCCCCATCGGTTCGAAGTTCATCCGCACTTCCTCGAACCGCTTCGCTCATGTACGGAGCAATAATGTAGAACGTTTCTCTTGCGTATGGTGGGGATTTGGAATGAGCTCCCAGCCAAGGTTTTCCCACAGCGCTATGATATGGAGTTTTTCAAAAGGGGTGTCATAAAATTTCTTCAAGGCTGGCAGCGCATTGGTAACATGTGTTGCAAACGACCATTGGCGATGGTAACCGCTTTCCGTCAGGTGGGCCGTCAACCTGTCTGCTTTACTCCAGCTATAAAAAAAATAATATTATAGTGTGTTAACAACCAAGCTACCATATCTGCGAAATAATAATCTGAAGTATGGCTGTTTCAGCTGTTCATAACGCTGATGGACAAACTGCGCCTGGACATCCGAGCAATGGACATGATTCAGCCTGAGCTTAGAGACCTGCGGGACACAATGGACAGGCTGACCATGCTACCAGAAGACTTTGAAGGGAAAATTAAGGTATTGTTTAATTTAATTTATGGTATGCTAACACAATCAATGGGAAACATGGTCTTCTACGGAAAACTTGGAGGTCAATTAAGAAGCTGTCGAGGTGCTATAGAACTTTTGTGTTTTTTATTGCAGGAGTTCAGCAGACAGGCAGACGGCCCACTTGACGGAAAGCGGTTACCATCACCTATGGCCATTTGCAACACCAATGGTGCTACAAATGCGCCGCTGCTCTCTTAAGGGAGACTGGAACCTGGTCACTAATGCCGGAACACAACTCAAGGTTGTTATGGCGACATACTCTAACCAGGGGTGGTAGCCATCCAGTCGGGCAAATGCCCTACCACCTGGCTGTGGGTTGTTTTGTCGCCTCTTACGACAGGCCGTCCCAGCGCAGGAAATTGTATTCTTTCTCCGTTCCTGCATGTATTTAAATTTGGATAAAATAAACTTAAGTTCTAAAACTAACCTAACAGACATACTGACCAGAAACAATGATTCTCAGAACTGGTATCGTAATACACAATTAATAATTCCTCCCGATGCAACTGTGCAGTAAAACAGTTTTAATAATAAAAAAAATGCTGACCATTGTGTATTCTTATACAATTTCCAACTTTAATGCAATGAAATAAGATCACATTCAATTGCATTTCATTCGCAATTTGAGGTGACACAAGGATCTAAAATAAAAACAGAAGCTTGTAGCCGCCGTTGTTATTCGGCCGCATTTGGGCGCTGTCGCCGCTCACGTGCTCATGTTTTTTTTTATATAATTTACTATTTTTAACCGACTTCCTAAAGGCTAAGGTTCTGAATTCGACTATTTTTTTTTAACTTCTAGTTAATTTAATTTCGAGTTTTTACATAATTTACTATATTTTGATATGATTTGTTTGTTTATGTATTTCTATACTTCGAGAACTTCGTTTCAGCTTCGTGTCCCGAAGACATCTCATTCGATTTTTGTAGTCTCTTTTTTTAATATTTTTCTATT
The DNA here is from genome assembly GCA_019925095.2 of Dendrolimus kikuchii. Classification (NCBI taxonomy): domain Eukaryota; kingdom Metazoa; phylum Arthropoda; class Insecta; order Lepidoptera; family Lasiocampidae; genus Dendrolimus; species Dendrolimus kikuchii. The sequence goes on along the minus strand of CM034410.1, from coordinate 1,086,267 downwards.
CTCAAAAATAATTTTTATAGGTCCAAGAGTGGTTGGACAAGTTATCGGAGATGTCAGCTTCGGATGAGCTATCAGAGTCCCAAGTTCGGCAGCTCGTCTTTGACCTAGAGACCTCTTACGGCGCTTTCAACAAGTTCTTGCACTGAAATCGCTGAAAGGTATACAAACATCACGGCATGATATTATTTTAAAAGCAAGATCCAAACGATAGGCGCAATGAGACTCTGACAGGAAACATAATTATTTGTAGATCGTACTAATATTCTGTTTAGAGCGTTTCTCAACCTGGCCGTGACCTTTATGGGGGTCGCGTTTGTTATTAAAGGGGATCGCAGTCTGTTAAAAAAACAAAAGACCTATATACAAATCAAATTTATAAATAAATTATTAATTAATAGTACATTACTCACAGTTTGATAATGGGTGTCATTCTGTGCATAATTGCGGTGACCATAGAGCCACTATATGAGCAAGTGTGTTCAAAAATGAGTTTTTGTTGTTATCTTATTCACAAGTGTGTTGAAAAACGTCGTATGATACACGTGTGTATTGATGATTACCGTCCTCGGCTCTCTTAAGACCCTCGCCTACGGCTTGAGTTTCAATGGCGCCTCGGCGGTAATCACCAATGTTACACACTAGTACCATAATGTACTATTATTTAATAGATAAAAAAAAAGTTATATATGAATGAAAGTTTTATTTATTAAACACATACGAGTTAAAATTATCTATTTAAATAAGAAGTTGCATGAAATGAGCAAGCAATAGGAACATTAATTTATTTGTTCTATAGAACACGGATCTTTTTTTTTTTTAAATAAAAACTTTTTTAAGAACAAAGCAACTCAACCAATAAAATTTAAAAAAAAAAATCTATAACTCACTAGTGAGTTATAATGTTTTTTACTCACAGTTTGATAATGGGTGTCATTCTGTGCCTAATTGCGGTGACCATAGAGCCACTTTATGAGCAAGTGTGTTGAAAAATATTTTTATATCGCGACCTACAAACAACCAAAAAGTTAAGTAAAAAGTCTTTCGGACCCCTTCCCTACGAAATTATAATACAATTTTAATTGATAGTTTATTTATATGTTTGTCTGAATTGAATCTTTTGTTTAAATTTCTTATTTTTTCAACAAACTTCGACCCCCACAAGGGTCTCAACCCCGATTGTGAAACTATGGTCTAGAGCAAGGATTCCCAAAGTGGTCGATATCGACCCCCTGATGTCGAAGTTGGTTTCTTGGGAGTCGGCGAGGTTTAAAACTCGACTCCTCTTAATTAACACAACTTCTTATTTGAAACTTTCAAGATACTGTATAAGTTGTATTAGTTACGTGTACCAACTTGTAATAAGAATGACTAATATTTTAGTAGGAAGTATCATTGTTGTACTTTTAAAAAACTCAACAAGTCAATTAGGGTAGACGAGTTTGTGCAAGATAATGAGTTCGAGCGTACAAGTCTTTCAGGCAGTTTTTGACTTGCTCTGTATATGACGCATATATGTTAAAATAATTAGGCTAAGAGGGTATGAGGTATCAGTTCATTTTGGAGAATGGGTCTCTTGTCCAAAATAGTTTGGGAATCCCTGGTTTAGAGTAGATCAATCCCTAAAATAAGTAAACAAAGTCAATTATAGTGACATTTCTGCAGACGTCTACTTCTTTATTAATTTTTCCAAATAAGACAAAAAGTAAAAACAAATGTATTAAGAATTGTAATAACTTTTGAATGTATTTTTTTTTATTACAGTGTAGGTTCGCGTTTGACCATTATCATGCGCGATCATACATAAACAAAAATTCATAAGTAAATTAGATCAGTATTCCATAGAGTCGATAACAACCATAAACAAAAAATAAATTTAAATAATTAAAATGAACAATTGGACGTAGTTTAGCAGAAAGGACTCAACGCACATTGTGGTCAAAAATGGGTTGTATATACCAATTTACCAGCAATTTTTGTCTAAACTTAAAACCTCAATAACTCAAAAACGACTTTTTGTGGGTTAGGTCGTTTCTGCTAAACTACGTCCTTTTAAGGTAGGTTAAATATGACTTTAACTTTACCCATTGACTCTTGATATCTTTGTCTTCTGTCATCATGACTAGTGAAAAGTGGCCGAAACGCTGAATTAAAAATCAAATAAAGTGTCGCCTAAAATAAAACAAGACCGTTAAAACGTATTTAAATTGTGTATTTTTCCTTTTCAGATTATTGAAACAGCTCAAACCACGTTGTGTTGTTTTAGTTATTTAGTTAATACATATATTATTACAATATTCAATCTACCTATATTACACTTTTCCACTATACAATGTTTATCTGTGAATAATAATATTAATTAAGGTTATATGAATACACATTTTTATTTGATTTGTTGTGGTATTTCATTTTGGTCAATGTTTTAAGGTTTCGTAATATAAACATGTCTGTCTGTGTTTATGTCACAATCATTTTACTCAGAAACAACTGGGTGTGTATTAAAGAAATTTGACAAGAATCTGGTATAGTCTATATTGATGATCCTCAAAGTATTTTGTCTCACACATCCCTTACCAATTTTTACTGCATTCGGCGGACCCCTATCCTTTTAACCGGCTTAAATAAAAGGAGGTTCTCAATTCGTTGTGTGAATATATATTTTTATTACATATGTCTACATCAGTGGGTCTTTATTTGAAGAATTTAACAATGTTAACGCGAGACTTGTGACGCAAGGAAAATTAAAGACGCCTGTGCCTTCTCTGGATCTCTTCGGAAGGAACTGTATTTACATGGCTCCTCTTATTTATAACTCTTTGCCAACTAATATTATAAACGTACCCTCAAGTAAATTCACGGTAGTCTTAAAAAAGTGGCTGATTAAGGAGTGTTTCTATACTGTAGATGAATTTCTTTAAAAAAGTGCTTGTCGTTATTATCTGTACGGAAAATCTTAGTGATCTATTTGTTATTTTTTCTCTGACATTAATCCCTATTAATATTATAAATGCGAAAGTAACTCTGTCTGTCTGTCTGTTCCGTTTTCACGTAAAAACTACGGGACCGATTTGGCTGAAACTCAGTATATATATATTTTCGATGCCGAGAATGAACATAGGATACTTTTTATCCCGGAAAATGGGATAGTTTCCGGGATAAAAGTATATTTGTCTTTTTGTTTGTTATCCTTTTATGGAAAGACTATTGGACCGATTTGGCTGAAACTCGGTACATATATAATTTGAATACCGAGAGTGCCCAAGGGATACTTTTTATCCCGGATAATGGGATAGATTTATGTAAAGTTTATCCCGGAAACTAGGACAGATTTTGTGATTTTGTCCCTTTCGTCCACTGGGTCCACTGGGTCCACTGGGTTAAACGTTAAACAAGAGATACGCACTAGAGGTTGACCCGCGGCGCAGCCGCGGGGTAAACTCTAGTTGCTTATATATTACCAAAAATTGTAATTTTTTTTTAAATTACAATATTTATGTAAATTATAATTTTCATTTTGTACACCACTATGTGGCATAACACCTGTATAAACTACATTCTTGCAAATAAAGATATTGATTGATTGATATGTTCAGCCATAACGTTCTTATTTCTGTACTGATTTTGAGAATTATTATTGTTTTGGATTCAATATAATAGTCGCATATAAATTTTATAGCTTTTCGCATACAAACGCCTAATTGGTCCCATACAAACGCGTACTATCATATTTTATTATTATAATAATGGAAAGCTAAAAATTTCGTCACGACTTGATTGGATTGGATTTGGCCCTGAAGGCCCATTTGAATATTTCACCCTAAATACTTAACATATATAACATATCTATACAGAAATGAGAAATAGATAGCAGATATTAGCTTCTAAAGAATTCGAGAGATTTCTTGAATGTCGCGTCAATTTAATCGAGTTCCTGATTACGCAGTCCAAATCGTTATATAGTAGTCGTAAAGTTTTGCCTATGAGAATAAAATTCTTGCCTCAGAAATATCTTGTAATTCAAATACGTATGCAATTGATATATATATAGTAAAAAACTGTTTGTATTATGTTTAGTACAACTTTTTTTATAAGCATTTATCATTTCTACTTTAATGTCTAACTATAGATTTTCCTTAAATTGTTTGTGTTATTTAATCATCATTAAATAGTGTAATTGATTTCTCTCTCTGGCTGAGGTAGACTTATGAATTTAATAAGTAATTCAAGATTCCATTTTGAAATAAATACATTCATTTTCTCTAACCGTCTGTCCTCCTATTCCGCTCCGCCCACGTCCCCACGCCATCTACTTCCCATGTCCCTAATTTCCCTCTTTCCTTCCACTATTCTTGTCCCTCTTGTTTCCCTAGTTCATCGTTTCTCGACCTAAGGGTCGCATTTGTTGTTAAAGGGGTTTGCAGTCTGATAAAAAAATAAGACCTATATACAAAAGATTAATTTGTTATTTTAATTCAAGTTTTATTGTCTGGAGAGCGTTGAAAATTTAAATCTAATGAAATAAATTTATAAATTATTCAAATATTGGCATAGAAACTCTGGGTCCGTGGGGTCCTAACGCTTTAAAAGTCTACCGTGACGTCGCCAAACGTTTAGTAAACGTCAGACGCGACTAGAAGGCTGCCGTCTTTTTTGCTCAAAGATTAAGCGTTGCTATGCAACGTGTCAACGCCGCCAGCCTTTTGGGAACGTTCCCGGTAAATGACAGTAGTTTGGAACCAATAACTTACCTTTAGATATTTTTCCCTTTTTTTATTTAGTTTTAGTTTTTATATAGTATAGTTTCTAGTTTATTTTTTTTATATTTACTTTGGTTTTATGTATTTTTCTTCGAAAAGTAATAACTGAAAAATAATTAATAACTCAAACTTTAATAATATTCAAATATTATAATTGTTGTAGTAGAAAGGTCGCAAGACTTTTTACTTAACTTTTTGGTTTTTTCGTGGGTCGAGACATAAAAATTGTTGAGAAACATTGTTCTAGTCTATACCAATTATAGGTTCATAAACTATCGACTTCAGACTAAGTTTAACCCAAGCAAACTCAACTGAAAAACATATACCGGTACTGGTTAAATGGTCGGAACCAACGTAAAACTTTTAATTATCAAATTTAATCGATTTTAAGAAACACTGACGTCGAAATTAAACTTCGAGGATTTGAAAGAAAGTATTTGTAAAATTGCAGAAAGTATCATAAACCAGTCTTGATTGGGAATTTCACTATTGATTTCACGTTGCAACTAAAAAATATTTAATAAATAAAATTTCTTCATATTTAAATTGTGTGGTAATTGGTAACTAAAAGATAGTGTATTTAACTTTTTTTATAAAAGTCACTTTTTTTATTTATACATTGTTTTTTATATTACTTGTGATGCGTTTGCCAGTGAATATATGTGAAGCTTTATTTGTTTTGGTTACGCTTGTGTACATGGAAGAGGTAAGGTATTATTATTATAATAATTTAGGGATATAATATCAGTATATCCCCAGTTTCTCTTGTGTTATAAATATAATATTATAAAACAGTATGAAAGAAAGAAAAAGATTTATTGACTTAAAAAATACGACGCTATACATAAAAATCACATAATACATTCACAAAATTTTTACCCAAAAACATATATAATAAATAAATAGATAAGGCTTGTATGTCGAGTTTTTTAATCAACGAGGTTGCTAACCTCCATACACTTGACCACAGAAAACAAATAACATCTCTATACTTAGTCTGGCCTACTACTGTTACAATTAAAAAGAAACAAAATATTACATTTGAATTTGGAATCTGTCATTTTTATATGATTGTTCATTGTGTTTCTCATTTTGGCGCCAATATATTGTACAACATTTTGCGATATTAAAATGGAGTGGGGCGATAAAGAGAACCGAATAGCTGTGATTGCATTACACAAAGTAGGTATGGAGCCAAATGCAATTTTTAAAACTCTCCATACGCTTGGTATTAGTCAAATGTTTGTGTACCGGGCTATTAATAGGTACAATGAGACCTCCTCTGTTTGTAACAGAAAAAGATCTGGCCGTCCACGTAGTGTTCGTACGAAAAAGGTGGTCAAAGCAGTAAGGGAAATAATTCGAACAAATCCTGTCCGAAAGCAAAAGATTTTATCTCGGTAGATGAAGATATCACCTAGAACCTTGTTGTGTATTTTAAAAGATGACTGAGAACTTGCAACCTATAAGAGACACACTGGTCATTTCTTGACTCATAATTTAAAAAAGAATAGGGTGGTAAAATCATAACAACTACTGAAGCGGTACGCAAAGGGAGGTCACAGAAAATTTTCTTTACGGATGAGAATTTTTTACAATTGAATAACATTTTAAGAAACAAAATGACCGTATTTATGCTCAAAGTTCTAAGGAAGCTTCTCAATTAGTCGACAGAGTGCAACGTGGCCATTATATGTCTTCAGTGATGGTTTGGTGGGGTGTTAGCTATGAAGGAGTGACTGAGCCATATTTTTCTGAAAAAGGTATCAAAACATCGGCACAACTGTATCAAGATACCATTCTTGAGAAGGTAGTTAAACCCCTTAACAACACCATGTTCAATAACCAAGAATGGTCCTTCCAGCAAGACTCGGCTCCGGGTCATAAAGCTCGGTCCACGCAGTCTTGGTTGGAAACGACCGTTTCGGACTTCATCAGAGCTGAAGACTGGCCGTCGTCTAATCCCGATCTTAATCCGCTGGATTATGATTTATGGCCAGTTTTAGAGTGTACGGCTTGTTCTAAACGCCATGATAATTTGGAGTACCTAAAACAATCCATACAATTGGCAGTGAAGAATCTTTCCATGGAAAGAGTGCGTGTTTCTATAACTGGTCTCAACGTTTAAAGGACTGTATTGCAGCCAATGGAGACGACTTCGAAAAAGCTTTTTATATTTTAAATTGTTTTATATTTATGTATTAAAGTAACTCACTGTAAAACTTATAAATGCTATTTGTAATAGAAAAAAATATTCTTTGTTACAATATTTATGGCAAGACTAGGTACATATTATATATATTATAAAATATGTACCTACACACACACACACACACACACACACACATATATATATATATATATATATATATATATATATATATATATATATATATATATATATATATATATATATATATATAAGTTCGTGTACACATAAACACTTACAGCATACACACGTAGATACATGTAGAGGTATCGAGTTTGTGTAATGAGTTTTAAAGAAGAAAAAATGTGAGGGCAGAAGTCTAAAAATCTAATTCGAACTAGTAGATTCCGAAAATACAATTTTTAGTACTATTTCTGTTTCTGTATAATAAACGATTATAGCAAAAAGATAGCACTGCAGTCATGCTTTTTGTGCCACAATGGCATAGGTGTTATCAATATAAATTTCTACGAATAAATTGCATTTATCTTTCAGTGCACAAATCTATTCAATAGCATAGACAGGAACTATCACTTAGTAAACGAAGCGTACAACGTGGCAAAGAGCCTCTTCAACCAAGGCCGAGCTAACTATATGGCGCTCAAAGAAAAATCCCTCAAAGCCATCGATACATTTTTGGATCTAGTATTTATTATGAACAATGAGATGGCTAAGGAATTAAGGAGTGCAGTTTTAAAGTTCTACAAAATTAGATATTTCAATGATTTTACGAATTATATGATTACTATGGAGGAGGTATGTTATTTTTATTATCTTCTTCTTTACGATAGAAAACAAAGTCGCATTCCGCGTTTGTCTGTATATCCACTAACGCTTCCTAAATCACGCAACGAATTTTTAAGCGCTTTTCACAATCAGTTAGATAACTTTTCACTCAAGGTTTAATTATAAAAAAAACTGAGACTGTGAAGTAGTTTTAATTAAATTAGTACAAAGCTATATTAAAATTACATATAATCGAATACAATGCAAGAAAACTTAACTTATTTGTATTGTATTCTACTCATAGTCCCTCAAGACTATAAATAGAATACTGGGTCTAGATCACCGTCTTCTATGGGTAAGGTGCCCAGAAGACTGGCTACGTTTCCTCGCTGGATCGCCATACTGATCCGTTGGCCGAGGTAAGCACCAGCCCTCTGATCACCCGAAGAGTCAATGAGTCGTTTCGATAAAAAAACTTAATTATTTTTTTATGGAAGTAGAAGAAACAATATTTTGCAACCAAGTCGCCGAAGTATATTTAGATAAAAATTTAATGTGATGTATAATCCATGTGAAAGAAATCTTCCTGGCTGAATAAACAAGGGTTACGGACTAGGGTTTGATATGATTACAGAGTTCCCTAATAGAAGCTCGCTATCCCGCTAGCACATTATCACGTTTTCGAAGATCTAGATTGACAGAATTTACTTACGAAAAATTCATATTCCATATATAAACCCACCTCGGTGTCTTGGTGACAGTCTGGTGTTGCACACGTCCATAGACGAGAACGGTTGCCTATCTGCTGTACTTCAGCTAAAAAAAAATTAAGAAAATTTCACATTCATTTTCAGATAAAAGACATAGTAGAACATTGTCTAATAGACCCAGTAGAAAAGTTGGAGCAAATACGTACCCAGTTCCAAGATGTTATCAAAAACTTCGAAGATATTAGGAACTTCGACACGGTGGAGAAATGTTATAAAGAGCTCCCTGACGAGGTTGCCGCAACTCATTGTATTCTACACCAGGGTGTACTGTAAGGATTAGAATTATCTATCCCAGTGATTCCCAATCTTTTATGTATAATCCCCCCTTTAGAAGAAAACAAAATTTCAACGACTCTTAGTCAAAAATAGTTATATTCATTCAAATTAACTTTTGTCGTGACTTGGCTTGTACAAAAATCAAGCAGGTACCATGCATGACCCCGGGGTTGTATATTTAAATATTTGATAGGGACGCACTCTAGACGAAGCAATAAAAATGTTTTCGTGAATCTTGAAAACACCTCATAAATGTTGACAAAGTTTATTATATTAAAATAAATATAATCAGCCAATTAGGCCACTACTGTTGACTGCCGCACTTCCTTTAATTTTCCTCTAGTTTTGCTATTTCCATACAAAGTTCTAGTGCCTATTAGAAGCCGGCATCGTCTGCCTTTGGAATCTATGCTTTTATGATGAAGGGATTTTTCCTTTTATTTACAGAGTTCCAAGGATGCCTATTTAGCTACAGGTAGAAAAGCATCATTATAATTCCACATCACGTGGATGTTTACCTCTTTAAAAAATATGATGGCACATTTCTGGTCAAAATGAGACTTAAAGAACTTATTCTCAAAAGAACAACACAGTTTACCTATAGTAATATTGGATAGAACAAATTACATTATAATTTAAATCTTATAATCTAAAACAAATGAAATATCCAAGCGAAGTTTCTTTCATATTGTTTAATAGTGTGAATTACAAATTTTAGTTTCAACGAGACGATGCAAGAAAGCCTTGTTACAATTGTCGAGACAAAAACAAAGCAACACGCGCAGGACATGAACCAATCATTACATAATGTCCAAAAATGCCTCAATTATTTCGTACCAAAATTCTTCGAGCAGCTTCTACTAGATGCTTACACATCGAACTGCGGTTATTTGAGAGTTGTCAATGCGTCAATCGCTGACTTGGTGACAGATAAATGGAGAAGTAACGAAACTTTGTTTCCAGAGAAATGGACTCCGGTTGTCAGGATGTTGAAAGAAAAGTATGTTTCAGTACAAATTTGACAAAAACTAATACTTTATCAAATCTGCATGTTCCCCTGTATGTCTGTCTTTATATCTCAGTCGTTTTTCTCAATAATAATTATTACAAATACCTACTTACTTGAAAATACTTTATATCTCAAAAAATACTCAACGCATTTAATTTAAATCAATTTTCATTGAAAGTATTTTTAAGTTTTTTTATACTTTTCCTTTTTAGAATCTTATAGATCAAAAGTTAACCGGGGAGGCACACAGTTGTTGCGAATTTGAGAGCTAATTGATTTGAATAAATAAGTGTTTAAGGAACATCGTTATTATCTTTCTCGATCTAACGATGCCCCAATAATTATACCTTTGCAATATTGTGTTAATCAAAAGCGTACTGAATTATTACATTTTATTAAATTCGTCACACATGCAGAGCTGTGAAAAAATGACAAATAAAATAAATCACGTTCATTGTAATAAATAAATTATCTCAACTTTTAGCGGTCTATTTGGCCCAAAATTTTTATGTGTAGCATTCGCAAAACTCTGGGTCAAGACCCAATATTAGGTGTGCTCTGAACAATAGAAAAAAATACACATTTAGACCGAGCTGTGTGTTGTTCATCATATTATATGAGGGAGATAGGGGATGACGTAACGCAATTCGTGAGTCATTAATTTGGAAGATTATTTTAGGTGGGTCACTGTCCAGTAACTTTGGAAACCACTGTTCCAGATTATTGTACAATCAGGGTGTTAATGCGTAAAATAAAGCTTTTATTTTCGTAGCTCTAAATTACCGACGCTAATGAAGAAGGAGAAGCTCATCGACTCCATTTATTTTTTGGGAAACGTTACAAATTCAATCGATACTTCAATTCAATTTCATGCTTCTTCGTAAACAAATAAAACTCATTTGTTGTTGTTAAAATCTATATAAGTAATCGTTTATAACATTGGAAGCTGTCGAATAAATTTTTTGAAATTAAAAAAGTCTTTTTTTCCGGTTTGGAATACACATACTAGACATAGATGGCGCTGTAATATGTAGTCATTTAATTATTCTGTATCTGTTACATTATTTTGGAGTTTTTGGCAGGAATTTGGAAGGTGAAAGGCGTGAAAGATTTTAATGTCAAAGTGTGTAATAATGATTAATAATGAACAAGAGTTGTGGGATATTATATTAAACGTTGTTAAGCAGAATGTATTTTCCCGCCTGACGCAGGTCCTCTCGGGTCACGGTTGCTTCGGGAGGTACCAACTATCAAATAAGGCGTGAACCAACGTCAAAGTGTCACCACTGCGTCGGCGGCAACGAAGACACGGTGCTGTATATCCTCCAGGTGTATGCAGCCTGGGGCGAGCAGCGTCGTGATCTCGTCGCGGCCACTGGGGCGGATTTGTTTCTCCCAGCCGTTATGAAGGCCATGGTCGGGAGCAGTGCGCCACGCTCCTCTCTCGCCAGAGCCAGCGGCGGTGACGACCTCCAACAGCCGTACGGGCGACGGCGGAGTAACTGGACCCGCCCGCACATAAATCCGCGCTCCCTATCACGTCGAGGTAGCCGGAGAGACCCAGATCTGTGGCTAACATATGGTGAGGCCACCCCGCAAAGGGGCTGGTCGCCGTCCGTCCGGGCTGAAGGTAAATGCGCGAACGAGCCCACAGCCCGGACAAAGGACTCTCGAGGATCGGACAGGGCTTTTAGTGAATACCCCCAACTGGGGTGAGGTAATAGCACTTCACACGTGAGGTGCTAGTGTCACCCCGACCTAGCGAATACCGCAAACGGACCGTGCCCTTTCTCCCTCGCCATTTTCTCCGTTGTAAAAAAAGAGAATAATGTGTTTGTGTTGAAAATATCGACTATTTGTGAATGTGCCTTTTCGAATTGCAACGAGAACTCCGTTATTGCTTACTTAAATATTAATTATAATATAATAAATCTGTAGAGGTCGAATTTCTGTGCAATAAAAAATGCTAAAAATGTACTCTGGGGGATTTAAGAAGTGAAATTGAACTAATTTAGATTTTTTTCAAGCCAGACTCCGTTTGTAGGCTACAATCTCCGATTCAACTGGAGTTCTTTAAATGAAATTTTGTATGTTCGTAGCTTATATCTCTGGTCAACATATAGGATACTTTTGATCCTGAAAAATTAAAGAGTTCCCGTGGGATAGTTAAAAAACCGCACCACGCGGACGAAGTCGCGGGCATCAGCTAGTTTGTATATAAAAATATATCGGTATTTTAAAATATCGACTTTTAGTCGCGTCGAAGACATGGGACAGCGCTACCGAGTGGTCGCGCTGTCCGCTCGCGCCCGTCGCGCTTTCATCCCTAGTCGAGTGTCGAGTGAGTACTCGACACTTACCTTCTGTCAGGTCGAAATCGAGGCGATCAGGAAGCGGGAAACCGCCTCCATGATCGCCGTCTGGTCTCAAGAGCTCGACAACCCTGCGGCCTATGGCGGCTACACGGTGGATGCAATCAGGCCACAGCTGACGGAATGGGTCAACCGCACCAGCGGCACCCTGACCTTCAGGACGACACAGATACTTACCGGACACGGATGTTTCGATAAGTATCTGTGTCGCATTGTGGGCTGCTTGCCTTCCCCGGACTGCCGCCAGTGCGGCGCGCCCGACACGGCGTTACACACGCTTGTCGAGTGCGCCGCATGGGCGCCGCAGCGTTTCGAACTTGAGACGCACGTAGGTCCAGTCGACTCGCTCTGCGACTTGGTCAAGGCCATGCTGCAGAGCAGCGACAATTGGGGGGCTGCGGTTACTTTTTGCGAGACAGTAATGTCACTCAAGGAGGCCGCAGAACGAGACAGGGAGAGAAGTCCTGCAGCGCGTGCCAATGCGTCTTCTCGAGGTCGCCGGCCTTCAGCTGGCACCCGGAGAGGCAGGTACGCGCATTACTTCCCTCCCTGAGTTAGGTTCCGTTTACCGCGGGGGGCCTTTAGCTTGCTAGGAAGAGCAAAGGACCTTCTACCCCCGCACAACGAAGTGGGGTGTGTTCTCCCAGGGCACACTCCAGGCACTTTATTGCGCTGGATCGGCTGGGCGTAACTATGTTCTAAATCTCAGCCTTTCCAACACATTCAAAGCGCAGGGTCGTCAGGGAGGAGGGGGTTTTTAGTGGGTATTGGGGTTGCTCGCCCGTGCAGCAACGCTCGGAGTCTTCCACACTATTCTGTGACGTCGATCGCGGACGGAGCGCTGCCAAGAGCATACTATTGCTGCAGTGTTATCGCCCCCGACCGACGCGTGTCGTTCCCCTAGCAACGACCCAGTTTGTGCGTAAATCGGTTAAGCATTTTCCCTCGCCTCAAAACCAAAAAAAAAAAAAAAAAAGTACTCGACACTCGACTAGGGATGAACATCGTTCATAAAAAACATTGATGTTAGGATATCGATGTTTTCAAAAGTGAAATATCGATGTTAAAAATATCGACGTTTATGAACGATATATCGATGTTTTTTTTTATCACCATTTACATAATTCTTTTGACGCTTGTTCCTGCGATGCAAAGGAAACATCGTTTTTTTAACATCGATGTATCGCCCAAACCACCTTAGCACACCTTTCTTAATTCTTGCTTTCACTAACATCATTCTTCACCCACTTCTCTTCCTCACTTCTCAATGCTCTCATCCTAGTAAATACTATGTTTATTCTATTTATATGTGTTTTCTCTTACCCACATTCACTACCATACTTACCGTACTATTTAACAGCGTGGGCACACACTAACACATCCCTGTCACCATTTAAAACAAATGTACATCTAAGAAAAATGGTTATTTTTAATAGAAATGAAAGAAATAGGTATAATAATCAACTTTTATATTATAAATTATTACTGCTAATAAGAAAAAAATATGAAAAATAGAGCGCAAGATGATGCGTTACGTCATCGATGTTTGGAAACATCGATGTTTTGTTTACATCCCTAACTACTACTACTCAGGTGAAGTGTAAGATACGTAGTATCCATAGTAGTTTGTGGTGTAAGAAGAGGTCGGGGTCCGGGCGCGTTCCTTTGTTTTTTTGTTTACGACTATGTTACACCTATATTTTCACTAAAATAATAATATTTTGAATCTCATAATGACTAAAAACGGTGGTATACTGCTACAGAATGGTCGGTCTTTCGACGAAACCGACCGTATGCCAGACAACATAACAGTTACCAATCTTGATATTTTTATGTATGTTGTGGCCATTGTGGGACATTTTGTGGACTTAGGCCTTGATATTAACGTAGCCGTAAGATATTTCCTTGCGCAAATGATATTAGAGTTTGGGTGGACCCTTGCCTTTATACTTTTACCGGCGTTTGTAAACACTGCAGTTTCTATAAGAATGTAAGTATCACTTCACATGAAATAAGCTCAACAGTCACATCTATAACTTAATATACTATAAGTTTTGTATGAGTTAGAGAGCATAAGAGTTTAATTTTAAGTAAAAGTGGTCTTTTCACCAGTAGTTTACTATTAAAAGCTGCAAAAGTACCACGCAGATTGGAAATTGCTGTGATTCATACTTTAAGTGAGGAGTAAAGGGTAAATATGACAATGTTCATGGAACATTTAAATGTTTACAGTTACAGTGATTTGAGAGTTTACCTCACTGATTCAGAATAATACAATGGTACTAGCTAGAAATAATTTCACAATTTAGTATATAATCTGTAAAAGCTTTAATGGTAATATATAAAACCTGCATCGCTTCCTTTATACACAATGAAATATTATCCCAAAAAGGTATAATATAAAAATTACAAAATAATGTAAGAAACAAGACAAACAATAATTTAAATCTGACTTAGAATAGAATATTATTTATTTACACTAAGAATGAGTGCAATGATTCTTCTTCTATTGTTTTGTAATATTTCTTATTGTGCCTAAAGAAGTTTGGTGAAGGCACTATGTACTTACTCAGGCCATAAATACTGTTACAATTAAAAAGAAACAAAATATTACATTTCAATTTGGAATCTGTCATTTTTATATGATTTTTCATTGTTTTCTCATTTTGGCGCCAATACATTGTATAACATTTTGCTGTATTAAAATGGAGTGAGGCGATAAAGAGAACTTAATCTCTGTGATTGCATTACACAAAGTAGGTATGGAGCCAAATGCAATTTTTAAAACTCTCCATATGCTTGGTATTAGTCAAATGTTTGTGTGCCGGGCTATTAATAGGTAAAATGAGACCTCATCTATTTGTGACAGAAAAAGATCTGGCCGTCCACGTAGTGTTCGTACGAAAAAGGTGGTCAAAGCAGTAAGGGAAAGAATTCGAAGAAATCCTGTCCAAAAGCAAAAGATTTTATCTTGGGAGATGAAAATATCACCTAGAACCATGTCGCGTATTTTAAAAGATGACTTAGGACTTGCAACCTATAAGAGACGCACCGGTCATTTCTTAACTCATAATTTAAAAAAGAGGGTGGTAAAATCGAAACAACTACTAAAGCGGTATGCAAAGGGTGGTCACAGAAAAATTTTGTGTATGGGTGAGAAATTTTTTACAATTGAGCAATATTTTAACAAACAAAATGACCGTATTTATGCTCAAAGCTCTAAGGAAGCTTCTCAATTAGTCGACAGAGTGCAACGTGGGCATTATCCGTCTTCAGTGATGGTTTGATGGGGTGTTAGCTAAGAAGCAGTGACTGAGCCATATTTTTGTGAAAAAAGTATCAAAACATCGGCACAAGTGTACCAAGATACCATTCTTGAGAAGGTAGTTAAACCCCTTAACAACACCATGTTCAATAACCAAGAATGGTCCTTCCAGCAAGACTCGGCGCCGGGTCATAAAGCTCGGTCCACACAGTCTTTGTTGGAAACGAACGTTTCGGACTCCATCAGAGCTGAAGACTAGCCATCGTCTAGTCCCGATCTCGATCTGCTGGATTATGATTAATGGTCAGTTTTAGAGAGTACGGCTTGCTCTAAACGCCATGATAATTTGGAGTCCCTAAAACAATCCATACAATTGACAGTGAAGAATTTTCCCATGGAAAGAGTGCGTGCTTCTATTAATAACTGGCCTCAACATTTAAAGGATTGTATTGCAGCCAATGGAGACCACTTCGAATAAGCTTTTTATATTTTAAATTGTTTTATATTTATGTATATAACTAAACTAACACACTGTAAAACGTATAAATGTTATTTGCAATAGAAAAAAAATCTTTGTTACAATATTTATGGCAAGATTAGGTATGTGTTATTTATGTAATATTTAGTACCTAGCATTAGCCATGATAGTTTTACAACACTGATGTCTCTTCTCCATCTGGAATCATGTAAATGTTAGTGATTTCTTAAATGTGTCTTGTTTATAGTGCTAAAAATAATGCTGTTAATGATCAGGTACATTAGTAAATTATGTTTACCGATGCAGGAGGGTTAAAAAAAAAGGTCATTTAAATAGAATTCATTTAATGTTAAAACATTCAATTAATAATATTGTATCTAAAACTATCAACAATACTCTGATTTTTAATTACCTGAACTAACATGACAGTTGCGATCATCATTTTTTTTAAATTCACAAGTGAGTTGTGCGAGTTGAATCAACAACTCACCACTGTGAGTTGCATCCTACAGAATTTCTATAGCAATTCTACAAGATTCAACTCACTGTAGTGAGTTGCTCCAAGGTTGCAATATATAGGAAGTTTGATTGCAGCTGTAATTTTAATCCAAGTTATTAGAAATCAGATTACAGTGGTTGATTTGTGTGAGAATCGATGTGAGAAGGCCTCATTTACGGAGACGCGGGGCGTCGCGCGTCGCGTGTGGCGTGCCGTCTCGCGGCGCGTCGGACGTTTTTATTGTTTACGTAGCGGCGGCGCGTGAAGCGGCACGTATCATCGCACGCGTAAACACAGACTTATAGCAATATACGATGTTGTTTATAGAGACGCGAGGCGGGCAGAGTGGCGGTGCCCGCCGCTGCGCCCGCGTCGTATTCTCAAGCGTGTAGCGAAGCACGCGGCGGGCACCGCCACTCTTCCTCCTCCTTACATTAAATAACTCACTTTTTAACATACAATTTTCTTCTAAAAAAAAGTCGATCATATCATACTCCATTGCGACGGTGACTACGTCTGTGTTGCACGATTACCAAATGAGACTGGCAGAAGGTTCCGCCACAGGCATCGCTTCATCGAGAATCGCCGATGCGTGTGCTGCCGCGTGAGACGTGAGGATGCCATCCGCGGGCTCGGCCGTAAAACACGCTCCATTTCAAGCAAACGCGTGTAAAATCGCTTCTCCGTAAACGCACTCATCCAACGCCCTACATTTGAATTTAGTGCGGGCCGCGCAGCCTATCGCGACGCGCGACGCGCCGCGTCTCCTTAAATGAGGCCGAAGAGTGGCTGATGGGGTGCTTGCTTGTCGTTATTCTGCTGGACCTCATGCTGTTGAGTCAGCAATAACCTAGATTTGGTAGTTTACTGCGATGACCATCAATGACATAGTCGGCATCAGCAGACATCATTGTAGCAATAGGTATAACAAGTATATTAGTACATTATGGTACTAGTGTGTAACATTGGTGATTACCGCCGAGGCGCCATTGTGACTCGAGCCGTAGGCGAGGGTCTTAAGAGAGCCGAGGACGGTAATCATCAATACACACGTGTATCATACAACGTTTTTCAACACACTTGTAACACACAATAACAACAAAAACTCATGTTATTTAGTAGATAAAAAAAGTTATATATGAGTGAAAGTTTTATTTATTAAACACGTACGAGTTAAAATTATCTATTTAAATAAGAAGTTGCATGAAATGAGCAAGCAATAGGAACATTCATTTATTTGTTCTATAGAACACGATCTTTTTTTTTAATAAAAACTTTTAAGAACAAAGCAACTCAACCAATAAAATTTTTAAATAAAATTCTATAACTCACTAGTGAGTTATAGATTTTTTTTTAATTTTATTGGTTGAGTTGCTTTGTTCTTAAAAAAGTTTTTATAAAAAAAAAAAGATCGTGTTCTATAGAACAAATAAATTAATGTTCCTATTGTTTGCTCATTTCATGCAACTTCTTATTTAAATAGATAATTTTAACTCGTACGTGTTTAATAAATAAAACTTTCACTCATATATAACTTTTTTTTATCTACTAAATAAAATGAGTTTTTATTGTTATTTTATTCACAAGTGTGTTGAAAAACGTCGTATGATACACGTGTGTATTGATGATTACCGTCCTCGGCTCTCTTAAGACCCTCGCCTACGGCTCGAGTCTCAATGGCGCCTCGGCGGTAATCACCAATGTTACACACTAGTACCATAATGTACTATTACCCATGCAGGAACGAAGATAGATTACAATTTCCTTCCAAAGTGGTCAACCCCTTGATATCGAAATCGGTTTCTCAGGGATCGAGATAAACGAAAAATTATTTTGGGGGTCGACAAGGGCTAATAATCGGCCCATATTAATTAACACAAGTTCTTATTTGAAATAATATTAATTACATTATTATATTGATATTTACTGAATTTTATGTTTATTTGTTTTGTTTAATTTTGATGAGAAAATGATGTCAAGTTTACTCACTTAACCAACTGCAGTTTTTAAATTGGTAAGTATTTTTTATCAATACTAAAAAAACTAGAGATAGGATTTTTAGAGTAATTTGTTTCTGAGGTATCAGTTCATTTTGGAAAAGGGGTCTCTTGCTCAAAATAGTTTGGGAATCCCTGGTCTAGAGTATTCCACCATAACAACCTTGGATTGAGTTATGGCATTAGCTAGGCTTTTGCTAACGATCCTCTCACGTCAACGCGAGCGCACCATACACACATTAATTTGTAATAACAGTCGAGCAATAAAAAAATATCTTATACTAATATATAAAGCTGAAGAGTTTGTTTGTTTGATTGAACGCGCTAATCTCAGGAACTACTGGTCTGATTTGAAAAATTCTTTCAGTGTTAGATAGCCCATTTATCGAGGAAGGCTACATGCTATATCATCACGCTAAGACCAATAGGAGCGGAGCAGCAATGAAGAATGTTTCAAAATCGGGGGTTTTGAAAACATATCTATGTATCTATATAAACCGTTTAGTATTCATCAACAATCAAAGTATACAGTCCACCAGTTCACAACCGGAGTCTCAACAGGCTCAGGCCTTTAAACATGATATAAAAAATATGTATATAAATATGTTATCTGTCAGTGTTTAACGTCATTAATAATATCACATCACAAATAACACATTAAACCTATCACTGCATCTGCGTGAAATGGTCACTAACACTTACATTGTCCCAAATGGAGAAGGGACATAATTGAAACGTTTCTGTCCTTTTGAATCTTCTCTGTAAGTTTATATGGTGAAAGAAAACTTTGTACATACATACATACATACATAACTTCACGCCAGTTCCCTTGCGGGGTAGGCACGAACAACAGAGCGCCATTTAGGCCCATTCTTACACACCTCACTTGCTTCTTTGACATTCATAACTCTTGTCATGCACGCTCGTCTGTTCTTAAGGCTCCTAACATCACCTTCTGCTAGTACACGATCAATTTGATCATGGAAAGTGTGTCGTGGCCTTCCACGACTTCTGCATCCATTCACTTTTGCATTGTATATCTGTTTATTCATTCTTTCATCATGCATTCTTTCTACATGTCCGAACCACCGGAGCATTCCTTTCCTTACCTTCACCCCGACACTCTCTTTCAGACCAACTGTCTTTCTTACATCGGTATTACGAACGCGGTCCGCAAGCGTCTTTGCGGACGCCTTTGTCTAACTATGTTTTATGATGTTTCCAGGTATGCCCAAGACAAGCAGCAGGACTCCTTGTCTAATGAGTTCACAAAACGCAAGTGGCTCCGCATCTTTATTCTGATATTGCAAATGGCACCAATATTGAGATTTGCTGATGCACTTATGTAAGTTTATGGAATCTGACAAATGCTTAGAGTCAAGGTGGCGAAGTCTGTCTGGGGAAGTCCATAAACCTCTCACTATTTCCGTGTTTGAATAATTAGGATGACAATTAACTACAAATAATTATCCGTGCAGATACGGAGAAAGAATACAATTTCCTGCGGCCGGGCGGCCTGTCGTGAGAGGCGACTTAACAACCCTCAGCCAGGTGGTAGGGCATTTGCCCGCCTGGATGGCTACCACCCCTGGTCTTAAGTATGTCGCCATAACAACCTTGAATTGTGTTCCCGCATTAGTGACCAGGTTCCAGTTTCCTTTAAGAGAGCAGCAGCGCATTTGTAGGAACTTTTCTGTTCCAAATGTCCATAGGCGATGGTAACCGCTTTCCATCAAGTGGGCCGTCTGCCTGTCTGCTGATCTCCTGCAATAAAAAAAAAGACGAAATCAGTCAGTGAAGCTAAGACATAATTGAATTCTGTCATCGAATTGTAGTCGGCGTTAATTTCCGTTTAAGAAACTTGAGAGGTGTCAAGGGACACCCGGATGGAACGAAGTTCTTTTCGATTAATTAGTGAAGGAATTGTAATAAAAAAAATTTTTTTTTACATACATACATAACTTCACGCCAGTTCCCTTGCGGGGTAGGCACGAACAACAGAGTGCCATTTAGGCTTATTCTTACACACCTCACTTGCCTCTTTGACATTCATAACTCTTGTCATGCAAGCTCGTCTGTTCTTAAGGCTCCTGACATCACCTTCCGCTAGTACTCGATCAATTTGATCATGGAAGGTGTGTCGTGGCCTTCCACGACTTCTGCATCCATCCACTTTTGCATTGTATGTCTGTTTAGTCATTCTTTCATCGTGCATTCTTTCCACATGCCCGAACCACCGGAGCATTCCTTTCCTTACCTTCACCCCGACACTCTCTTTCAGACCAACTCTCTTTCTTACTTCGGTATTACGAACGCGGTCCGCGAGCGTCACTCCGCAGATTTTGCGCAGTGCTCGCATCTCGACCGCGTTTACTCTACTTTCATGCTCTCTCTTCCATACCCAACTCTCGCATCCATACGTGAGCGTAGGTACCAGCACCGCGTTGTGTATGGCGAGCTGGGCCTTCTGGCCTTTATTTTTTTAATATTTACTATGTACAATAACCCTGTATACACTCAACAAAAATAATCATCGCGACACCACACTCTTCAATGCGAAATAGAAAGACGAAACGAAAATAACTGGCTTGCTTTCTATGAGAGAGAGAGACAGACAGAGAAACACGCGCACGCCGCGCGGCTTACAACTATAGCAAAAAGTGTCGTTACAACTTTTGGTCTTAATTTTTTCCGTCTAGCCCCTTTTCGCAACGCGCGATAAGGAACTTCGTTCCAAAAGTTAAAAAACGAGTGGTGTATGAACTTACCCTTATTGAAGGACTTCGCCACCTTGACTATACTTAAAAAGTCATCACAGTTCAATGTTTAGGATTCTCGCATCTGGTTTCAACAAATTGTGTTTGAAACATGGCAGTCTGGCGATTATCTCTCATTTGGGTAGGTTTCCAGGCTGTTAATTACGATATATGTAGAATAAAATATAATTTTCCTTTACTTATAATATTAGTGTTATTAACTAGTATTAGTAGTTAATAACACTGGCCCACAAAAATTAAAAAGTGGTCTGCATTTTTGACCAGACCCATCTATCCTTATGTATTTCGATGTGCTGAATCTAACTCTGGGGTCTATTTGGTTCATACAGCCCTCAGAATTTTGAGGGTGTATGGGTCAAAATTACCCCAGAATCGGTCTTTTGGTATGTAGCAGCGAGAGGTAGAATAAGTAGTACTTCATTAAATAGTACTTCAGATGGCAGAGGGTAGTATTCACTGTTGAGTGATGATGTGAACTGAAGTGAACTGATTTATTGATTGAACTGAGTTGAGTATGGCTGTATCAGATAAAACATGAAAACAAGTGATAAATATGGACAAACAATATGATAAACAAGTGGATGGATGCAGAAGTCGTGGAAGGCCACGACACACCTTCCATGATCAAATTGATCGTGTACTAGCAGAAGGTGATGTCTGAAGCCTTAAGAACAGACGAGCTTGCATGACAAGAGTTATGAATGTCAAAGAGGCAAGTGAGGTGTGTAAGAATAAGCCTAAATGGCACTCTGTTGTTCGTGCCTACCCCGCAAGGGAACTGGCGTGAAGTTATGTATGTATGTATGTATGTAAAAAAGCATCTAACAAGTCATATAAAGCACCCGTTATGGAAATTTTATAAGTGAAGTAATGCAAGCATTATTCAAAATCGTTTTTTTTTACACCCATGTATTAGAGCAGATAAAAAAAAAACATTCAAATCAGTCGTTTTTCACAAGCTTTTATTTAACTTACAATGGATGTACCTATGTATGTAATAGGTTGGGGAAAAAGTCTTTTCGCATATAGTATGTATGAACTTGTAATAAGATCTCTTTGGCTATATCATTTGTATCTGGATGGTTTTGGTATCATTACAAAGTTTTAATTTTAAAGAAGACAATTCCAAATTCAAATTAGGAAAATGTGTGATTTTCATTAGTTTTTCTTATTGTTCAAATGAGTGAATCTAATGAAGAAATTCGATACATTTTAAAATTTTACTACAAAAAAGGTAAAAATGCAACACAAACCGCGAAAAAAAATTGTGATGTTTATGGACCTAATACAGTATCTCTGAGAGTAGCGCAAATTTGGTTTAAGCGTTTTCAATCCGGAAATTTTGATAACAAAAATGCACGTCGCTCTGGTCGCCCTGTTACGGACAAAATTGATGCTATTTTTGAAAAAGTGGAGCAATATCGGCATATTAGTAGTTCTTACAACGGCCCTTATTCGGCCGCTGTCGCCGCGCACGTGCACATGCTTGTGTTTTTACCGACTTAAAGAAAAGATGAGTTTCTCAATGCGTCGTTTAATTATTTCTTTTACAAAGAAGAATCACATTGTATTGGATACTTCATACTGTATTGTACTTTGTCAGCAATAAAGCAGTTTCTAAATACGTCACATCATCTACGCATTACAGCTATGCGGTTAAATCCCGTCGCGCTGAAAGGAAACAAGATGTGGTATCGCAGCGTCATTATTACCATCTCATGTTGAAAGAGGACTCCGACGCCGCGTTGCTCCGTATCTTTGAATGCTTCCTCGAGGCGGCACCGCAGCTCGTTTTGCAGACGACATTGCTTCTCAGCCATGCCGAAGTACTCACTGGTAAGTGTTTCGTACAAAAAGCCTTTTTTACAGAAACAAATACGACTTCAAAGTAATAAAGTAAAGGGGTCCGTCGGCAAAGAGTTTATGGGAGCCTAGCTATATCCCACAATTGTTTTTCACTTTTATTTATACAATTTTAGTGAATATAAGTGTATTATTGGAGTTTATTTGGACCAGTTGTATTTAACTTGAAGCCGTCTAATAATTCATGACAAATAATTGGAAACTTGATTAGTAAGTTGAACCGTAAAACACGACGGATCTATCTTGTTTAGTACAGGAGTTCCTGTGGCCACCTCCCCACTCCATCATCAGATCAGCTCCACCATATTATTGCATTGTCACGCGATATACATACGCGTGCAAAATTTCAGCTCAATGGGAAACCGGGAAGTTGGTCAAATTTAACTTGCAAGATTCCACCCGAACTGACATACATACATAGGTACATCCATTGCAAGTTAAATAAAAGCTTGTAAAAACTGTGCCAAATAGTCTGAGTGTTGCTGCTCCACAACAATTTAAACTTTTACAGGGTTGAGATTTACATCAAAAAAACTAAATTTAAAAAAGCACAAAATTTTAAAAGTTATTCATCAATGAAATTCCTTTTTTTATTGCATAAGTTCAGCATACAGACAGACGGCCCACCTAATGGTGAGTGGTTACCATCTCCAATGGACATTTGCAACACCAAAGGCATTACAAATGCGCTTCTGCTCTCTTGAGGGAGTCTGGAACCTGGCCATTAATGGTGGAACATAACTCCATTGCAAGTTAAATAAAAGCTAGTAATTTGACCCTTTTTAAGGGTTAATAATAAAATGTGAAATTATACCTCGTTTTTAAAAAAAAAAAAATTGCAGGAGTTCAGCAGACAGGCAGACGGCCCACTTGATGGAAAGCGGTTACCATTGCCTATAAACATTTGCAACACCAAAGGTGCTACAAATGCGCTGCTGCTCTCTTAAGTGAGTCTGGAACCTGGTCACTAATGCCGGAACACAACTCAAAGTTGTTATGGCGGCATGCTCTAGACCAGGAGTGGTAGCCATCGAGTCGGGCAAATGCCCTACCACTTGGCTGTGGGTTGTTTAGTCGCCTCTTACGACAGGCCGCTCCAACGCAGGAAATTATATTCTGTCTCCGTTCCTGCACGGATTGAAGTATGCATGGTCTGAATGATTACAGTCCATAAACTGCTGTCGATGGCGTCCTCGGCCATAGGCATGGGGTGGTGCCTCGCGGCCTACCAAAGGGCGATCCGCTTCGCCCAAGAAAACAAGTCCAACATGACCTGGGCCGGGACTGGCTTGCAGACAGTATGGCATTTCTCTGTATCTTGTGAGTAACTAAACATATATGTTTAACTTCCTTTCGCTATATATTTATAGTTGAGTTTACCCTGCGACTGCGCCGCGGGTCAGATTTTGCTGCGTACCTCTTTAAGACCAGGCGTTAATACATGTTAAATTGTATAAAATTTTTATGTTAGTGACATTTCTCCCCGGAAGATTAATTTCATTTTATATCGCAAACTATCCCATCTCCCGGGATAAAAAGTATTTATGTCCATTCTCGGTATTAAAATTACATTAAAAAAATTACAGCAAAACCAGTACTCCTAGTAGTTCTTTCGTGAAAGCTTATCAGACAGACAAATCGAGTTACTATCGCATTTTTTTTTTAATATGATAATTTTTTATATCTATAAATTGAGAAATGATTGATCTCCCATACAAACTTTCCATCCCCTATTTCAACCCTTTCTAGTTTTATTTATCTATACCCCGTCTATTTATCTGTAAACTGCAGGAGTTTTTGGCGGGAACTGAAAGGAGATGTTGTGCTGTGCAGTTTAATTTCCTAAAAATGTGTAAAATTACTCTAAAATGAACAACAGTTGTAGGATATTGATAGTTTTTGAGTAGTAATTATGTGTTTTGTGAGAAATACGAACTGCATAGTCAAATGTGGCTTTTTGAGTTGTCACAAGAACTCCGTTGAATAGCACTAGCTGATTACCTATAGTTCAGCTGTGCTACACATAGGCTTAAGAAAAGGAAGAAACTATATTGTAAACTAAGATCTGGCTTAAAGGCCTAGCTGCCAAGCCATAAACCGAAATAAATAATCTGTAAACTACATAGATGACAAAAATGACGAAAATGGTAAATCACAAAAAAAAACAAAACCTATCCTACTTTTCAGGATAACCCTTACATAATTCTATCCTATTATCCGGGATGATAAGTATCCCCTGGCCACTCTCGGTAACTTGTTACAAAGCTGAATTTGATAATAGAGATATTTTGACATTTGACAACTGTAGCTGGTGCTTTTTTTTTATTGCAGGAGATCAGCAGACAGGCAGACGGCCCACTTGATGAAAAGCGGTTACCATCGCCTATGGACATTTGCAACACGAAAGTTGTTACAAATGCGCTGCTGCTCTCTTAAGGGAGACTGGAACCCGGTCACTAATGCCGGAACACAACTCAAGGTTGTTATGGCGACATACTCTAGACCAGGGGTGGTAGCCATCCAGTCGGGCAAATGCCCTACCACCTGGCTGTGGGTTGTTAAGTCGCCTCTTACGACAGACCGCCCCAACGCAGGAAATTGTATTCTTTCTCCGTTCCAGCACGGATAAAAAGCTTTTGGGTTAATTTCCAACTCACTACAAGGCGAAACGGTTATTTTGGTAAAGAAATGAAATAACGCCAGCGAATGTTAAAACGGACGAGGAAGTTTTTATTTTAGATTTTAGAAAAATGAGGTTATAACACTTTTGAGATTGACAAACAGTAAGGACCACATACATTCTCGGGTAATGGCGGCGCTTGATATTCGCGTCGGTAACAACCTACATTAATTCACATTATTTCTTAACAATGTAAAAGACTAAGCTGAACTAAAATATCAAACCCAATTAATATTTACATAAAATATGACAGTAGTTTAATTTATCCTACTAATAATATTATAAACGCGAAAATTTTGAAGAATGTATGGAGTTTTATTTTTTATTATTATTAATATCTCTACAGACTCGAGTTCCGTACCCTTTTTTACTACTTAATTTCTATGAAAAATTTTAGAGTCCATACACGCTTATTGTTTATTTTTGTTACTGTGTGTGACATTAATTTAGTAATTTTTATGTTGTGGTGTACCTTAAGAATAACTTATGTATGTGTAATGTATGGATGTATGTTTGTTACTCTTTCACGCAAAAAGTACTGAATGGATTTTGATGAAACTTAGCACAGAATTACACATCAGAATAACACATAGGCTATAATTTATAAAGATATAGTGTGAATTATTCAAAATATAACGATTTTCCATCACCACGCGGGTGAGACCGCGGGGCGCAGCTAGTATCTACGTAAAAGGTTACAGCCACTTTTGTATATTAGTATTGAAAAGGACTAATATTATAATCGCGAAAATTTGTAAGAATGTATGGATGTATGTTTGTTACTCTCACGCAAAAACTACTGAATGGATTTTGATGAAACTTTACAATGATATAGCTTACCCATCAGAACAACACATGGCTATAATTTATAAAGATATAGTGTGAAACTCATCCCTACTCCGTGATGTTTGCTGGATGAGAGGTGACAACGGTAGACATCTAGCGGGGATAACTGATCGATTGATAGTTAAAAAAAAAATCGCGATGGAAAAATAGGGGTTGATAGTAGAGAGGTGGAAAATTAAGAGTAATATAATTTTTTTTATTCTAAGTCATGACAAAATAAGATTAAAAATCTTGCCAAAAAAATTAAAGTTTATAATTAACAAATAAAAAATAGGGGTTGATCGTAGAGTGGTGAAAATTTAGGGTTGTATGTATTTTTTAATGCTGTATCCTAAAACAATAAAAAAATAATAATAATCTAAAAATAAAAAATAAAAATATTTAGGGGTGGACTACCCTTAACATTTAGGGGGATGAAAAATAGATGTCCGATTCTCAGACCTACCCAATATGCACACAAAATTTCATGAGAATCGGTCAAGCCGTTTCGGAGGAGTATGGTAACTAACACTGACACGAGAATTTTATATCGAGGGGTGAAAGGCTATTTGTTTTAAGCGACATTTTGTGACAGAATTGACTTGATGTTTTTCTTGCATCCTAATGTCTCAAACTTAAGGAATTATAATGAACCCGGTTTCCAACTAAAAACTACAGTTTTTTTTCTTTTTTAAATATAGACACATAAAATAAACAATTTACAGTAGTCACATTTAAGCATTAAAGTAGGAACAAAGGGCGGCCTTATCGCTTTAGAGCGATCTTTTCCAGACAACCCGGGCTATGGATTTTATTAACGGGAGATTCGCAAGTGTATGACGGTGGTGTGCAAATTAAATACATATATATATATATATATATATATATATATATAGGATATATAAATATTACACAATACATATACCTACAATGAATAAAAAATAGAGAATAAACAATAACACATATTAATATTATATATATAGTAATATATACATCATTAATATGTGTATAGCAACAGCAATAGTTATACAATATTAATAATAGTATTAATACATAATATATTAATATTATATATAAAATAACCTTGGACCCCTCGATATATTAGATATGAATTTTTTTTAAATAAAGAATTGTTGATTTTAACAGTAAGCCGCGTAAGCTCAATATCAGCCATAGCTTTCCTGTTCCCGTCGTGGACTGTATTGGCTTGTTCCATCCATATCTCGACAGCGGCGCTGCTCGTCCATCTCCTCGATCGCTCGTCGTTCTGCTCGCACAATAGAATCGCGGATATAGCCTTCTCTTTCGCACTCGGTGGGGTTTACCTCTTCACGTACATACTGCCAGTCGAAGGCAGAACGAGGTATAGATACATTTTGTACTACACTGTATGTGTCGTGCAGAATATAATTTGTGCTAGTCTATGGTATTATTATGTCGGCGATGATTTGAAGTATTCGATATTTTTTTTACCTATTTTAGTGTTTTGTGTGCTGCCATTTGTAATAGGTATTATTGTAATGGTTGTTTATTATAGATTTTTTCATCCACAAGCGAGTACAGGCACGGATATTAGTGTTTCGTTTAGAATTGACGAAGGGACTGCGATATCATGACAGTTCTGTCAAATAAGTACCCTATTTTCTCAAGTATACTTCGCAGCATAATAACTGAAGGTGTAGAATTGTATTAAAAGTATCTAAAATTAACTATTTACAAAATACACTTTTGGACAAAGTCAGCAAACTTTTACTAATATAAATTTAAATTGAAAATTACATAGTTACAACCGAACTATTCTCGCTTATGGCTTCACTGTAAGTTTTAAATTATATCTATTTACACTGCCCCACAAAAAAATGGTCTGTAATTTTGACCCATCTATTCTTATGTATTTCGATGCGCTGAATCCGAATCTAGAGTCAGTTTGGTCGATACACCCTCAACATTTTGAGGGTTTATGGACCAAAAGGCCGATTCTGGGGTCAGCTTGGTCCATACACCCTCAATATTTTGAGGGTTTATGGACCAAAAGGCCGAATCTGGAGTCAGTTTGATTCATACACCCGGAACAGTTTGAGGGTTTATGGACCAAAAGACCGATTCTGGGGTCAGTTTGGTCCATACACCCTCAATATTTTGAAGGTTTATGGACCAAAAGGCCGAATCTGGGATCAGTTTGATCCATACACCCGGAACAGTTTGAGGGTTTATGGACCAAAAGGCCGAATCTGGGGTCAGTTTGATCCATACACTCGGAACAGTTTGAGGATTTATGGACTAAAAGGCCGAATCTGGGATCAGTTTGGTCCGTACACCCTCAACATTTTGAGGGTTTATGGACCAAAAGGCCGAACTGGGGTCAGTTTGATCCATACACCCGGAACAGTTTGAGGGTTTATGGACCAAAAGGCCGATTCTGGGGTCAGTTTGGTCCATACACTCTTAAATTTTTGAGGGTGTATGTATGGACCGAAATGACCCCAGATTCGCATTCATCTAATTAGTTATTAGTCATGTTATGAACAAATTAATGAAAAATCTTATAAGACTGATTTACTTAGTAATTTTAAGTGTTCAATGTAACCATATTTTTGTAATGATTTTATAATTCAACAAATTGTTAAATATTAATTGAATCTCACTGTATATACGCATTTTGCCAAATGTAAAATTAAGTTTTTTCTTGTTATGGTGCAGCTTCATCTGAAATAATGTTAAAGGTATAATAGGCCAGTGATGTCTCGAATTTTCGGCTGTATTCAGCCACTTTTTTAACTATGGGTTCATCTATGAAGTACGTCACACGTGAAGGAGGGGGGGGGGGGGAGCGATGAAGTGTGACAAGGGTTGGGATGGGTCCTAAATTAGGCGATGTCACATTAAAAATCTAATATAATTATTTAAACTTTAAAACACGAAGTTTGAACTGTCAACGAGTTTTGAAATATTTCCAACTATAGGATAGTGCTTAAATTATTAAAAAATAATTTAAATGGAAATAAAACTAATGATGGAATTGCTGTTCCCGAATATGAGCGATTAAAATGCCACTGTTTCAAAACATGTGTTACACTTAATAATATTACTGTCGATATTATTTTTTAGCATTAAAGTTCGAAATTGTATTTTACTGCTAACACTATCCTGCATGGCAGTCCGCTGTATAATGCAGGGCTGTGCAGCCTGCAACACCAAGCAGAATGCCTCTTGAGTCCTGCATGCTCCGCCTACTGCAGGACTGCTCTGCAGGATAGTGAATGCACCTCTTGATCCGCGTAAAAGAATTTCGCTTCAACAAGTATTGTCATAATTTGAATCTCAGTGTATGTTTGTATTTTTATAATAAAAATATTTTTATACATTTACTTCTTTTAGTTTTCTTTCCTGTTTGCCATTACATCAAAGATATATTTAATGCAGTGGCAGTTAGACATTTGGTGTCAGTAAGTTACTCAAATTTTGCCTCTCGTACTGACCTATATACATTTCGATACCTTAGTTCACAATCATATTAATAAAAAAATCGGCAGTGAAATTGTAACTTTATGATTTGCTCACTTTCGTCCTAAAGGGGCCCATTCACGGTCCTGCAATGTGTCCAGCAATACAGCAGGATGCCTCTCGAGTCATAAGACTTGCCCTCTGCAGGCCAGCAACGCAAGATCATGTATGGGCCCCTTAATTACATAATTAGTACCTATGATTGTGAACTGGGTGACCAGTTCCTGTCGCAGCTAAACACGATTATAACCAGAAAAGCTGTCTAAATGGTGAAACATGGTATTACATGTTGAATTAATTATGAACACCTAATAACAGGTATATAGGGTGGAAAGTGGAAACTTTCAGCGGGGTAGTAAGGGAGGTACCTTACATGTTTCAGGTACACGAAAATGATCTTAGAAGATGAAACTAGCCATAATTTTTCGAAAAATTTTGATCTCGTTTACAAAATTTCAAAAACAAAAAAATATCTGAAAAACTTTTATCAAACCAGTTGTTGGAGTACTAAGAGTCAGAAATCGCAAAAAACACTTCACCATACATCTGTTATGAAGTCCAACTTACCTCTTTAATTATAATCTTTTTGTTGATTGAATAATAAGGTAAGATTGAAAAAAAAAACAAATTACGAACTCATTATTTCCAAACAAAAACCAATTTTGATAGGTTTTGGGTCAGAAAAGCTGTGTAAATTTTTTTATAGTTTTGGGAGGCGTTCCTCTTTTGAATTTAAATAAGTAGTAGTAGTTGTATTCGCCACAAAGGCAGGCAAAGGAATCTAGTCCATACAGCCAATTCTGATGTTTAAGTCTTCGTATAATAGTCGCGCAATTGTACTGTAGGCTACAACTAACGCCATTAAACGGAGTTCTTGTGAAAACTCAAAAGGCCACATTTGACTTTACAGTTCACATTTCTCACAAAACACATAATTACTACTCAAAAACTATCAATATCCTACAACTATTGTTCATTTTAGAGTAATTTTACACATTTTTAGAAAATAAAACTGCACAGCACAATGTCTCCTTTCAGTTCCCGCCAAAAACTCCGAATTTAAATAAACTATGTTTCTTAATATATTATAATAACTAAGGAGGATAGTCCTTACAGTAAATCAGAGAAATTACTTATTACATGCCTCTGAGGTGTGTACACTGAACTGTACAAACTATTGGACATAACTTCGGTCCTTGAGTGTTCGGACGTTTGATAGAAATCTGGATGTTTTCAGTGTTGCAAAGTCTGGAGAGAATAATGTGCTGTGTCAAAAACTAAAAAGCGCTACATGGGGACATATTTTGAAAAAACACTAAACATACAGCGAAATCATGAAATTTAAATCATATTATTAAAAATACTAGATTTTTGATGATAACATTCTGATACACATCAATAAATCAGTAAAAAAGTATGTTTTCTCTAACAAAGATGGCAACACTGATGCAGCTTCCAAAATGACCATACAGACCTATCAGTCTTGGCTTAAGCCCTGACCATATTGTAAAATAAATTGGACCTACTTATGCAAAACAGAAGACTTTCAAAATGCACCTTGTATCGACTCAATAAAAATCATAATGAGAAAATATAATATACAATATTCTTGTTTTTTCCAAAATATAGACATATTTTTTTGTATGCAAAATTTTAATAAAAACGGCTTTTTCTCAAAACTGGCAGTATATGGGTTGGTTCCATTTTGCATAAGTAGGTCCAATTATGGATATGAAAGTAAAGGAAATTGAATGAAGTGAATTGAATCACATTTGATAGAAATACAATAAAAATTAATAATGTTATTCGCAAATTACCAGTTTATTTACCAAATAAATGGTGCTCTTTCTCTCAATATTCTTAATCCATACTTATTCCACTCACTCTGGTTTATCCACAACTCTATTGCAGACTCTAAACAAGACATGACTGCAGCTCCCTTCCAGACTGTACTCGCTGGATCTATATCCTTGGGTGATGTCACAATTTCCAACTGTTCGGTCTTATATGTGTAGGGTATTTGTAATGCTAAACGATTTTGGAGCCACAAGTTCAGTCCTTGCACTTTAACTCCTCCCCCAACAATCAAAATACTGCTATACATTTTACGTTTCAATTCCTCACTTGTACAATGGTCAATGCTTTGTAGTATTGCAGCGTCTAAAGCCAATACCTGGCCTGGAGCTAATGATGCAACGTCCCCAGGACCACCTTCCAAAGTATCTACTACTATATCCTCATCAGGATTAGTTACGGGCTGTGATTCATTTATAGCCTCAAACTGTTGACTATCATTCACAGTAGGATCAACAGCCTCTCGTTTGCGTCCTGTTTCTCTCAAGAATTCAGCGTCAAATGGATCCTCCGGGTCACTCGGTTGACGATTTTGTATCTTTGTCGACTTCAAACCTGTTATCTTGAGCAAATCTGTGTAGAACATTGATAGTGGTGATATTATACACTCATCTCCAACTTGTAAAGTGTATTTGTTAACAACATCCCCTGGATGATCAACTAGGAAGGATTTCTCTTGCGGCCCGCACACATCTAAGTTTACATGGCAAAATAATTCATACAAGTTCCTCATTAATACAACGTCTCTTGGTATGTTCTCAGTCCAATCTTTATATGGGAAGGCACTCTTATGGAACATCCAGGATAAAGCTTGGCAGACATCTCCAGCTCCATAATCCATTCTAAGTCGTGTTGTCTTGTGTGATATCCCATCTTCAACGCAAGATATTGCTGTTTTTTGATCACCTATATCGACAACACAAGCAGAACCAATCCCAGCTCCAAAAGTAGCCCCAACACTTTCCTGCACAAGAAAACAATGGCCAAAACCCAAATCTCTAAGCAGTAAAGACATCAGATACTTCAGGTGACTCCTTGAATATAAATCTGGTATTAGGAGTACACATCTGTATTTAATTAATTCAATTAATGGTATACCTAACTTATATTCTATTATAGAACTCCATATTGTGTACATGTCATTTAAAACTGAGGATATTGATCCTCCAACTTCCGAGTGTATATTAAAATCACCTCTACGGTACGGAAAGTGGATATTGTAAGGTAGTTCAGGATCAACATCCAATACTAAATCTCCGATAACGATATCCGATTCCACTTGGGGCCAAGGTTCCCCATCACTAACGCATTCTGGTAAAGATCTGCGATTGAAAGCAGCAATTTGCTGCGGAGGAGTCGCGTACCGCCGCGCACCATTCGCCTGTACACAGGACTGGAGTGTATGCGATATCTGCAGCCTACATTCTTCAAGCTCTTCGATCAGGTCTTTTGTTTTTGGAACACTAGGCGGAACGAAGGGATCGCGATATATTTTACCACCTGGACGACGCCTCCTTGCAATACAGTGCAGTTGTTTCACTGGTATGAGATCAGAAGCTCGTCCTATCCTCACATAAAGTGATCCAGGGTGGATAACTATGATCCTGTTTGAAGGAAATTGTTGAAAGTGCTCTGGACCGGCTTCGTGAGACGGCAAAGCCATTGGACAAGGTTTGTGACAAGTATTTTTTATGAAATCATTTGCTTCGGTTACGCTGAAACTTTGGAGTGTAAATTATATGGAAAACGTATTAATGACGTAAAATTGCTTATTTACACAAACTACTATGGATACTACGTATTTATTTACTTCCATAACTACATTATAAACATAACCTCAATATATTTAATTTGACATTTAATTATTAGTTCGGAATTGAAAATGAATTCATTTTTCATTCATTCAGACATTTGGAAATTTAAGCAAAAAAATATTGTTATTACGTTAAATAAAATAAAATGTTACACTTACAATATATTGTTATTAAGACTGCACTTTCTAAAGAATATTCTTTGTTCGTTTTGCTGTTACCTTTAAATATATTAAAATAATTAATATTGTCAGTGTCGGACTGTAACAGTTGTCAAGTGCTGTCAATTTTTTTTTTTGCATTCGTTTTGTGGTATTTCGTGTATAAAAATTGTAGAAAATAAATACTTTTGTCTGTTTAATATTATTTATAAATCTTAAAACTATTAAAAATGGTGTCAAGAAGTCTTACAGAAGTATTCCTCTTGATGCGTAACAATGCAATTCATAGCAGGCAAATATTTTCTGAGCAGGTAATGTCTCTTTATATTAATTTATTGATTATAAAATTATGTTTCTTAATTCTACTGTATTTAATGTATGAGCAGACTTTTATACGTAGGTAATATTTTATTTTAAAATACAAGAATTGTCCTAGAAGCATTTCTTGGTCGATTTAAATCTCTATATCAAGTGGCCCAGTTTTTAGTCTCTTGAGATTTAAGATATGTAAGGACTGACAAATACTATTTTGTATTGTTTCATTTACATCGAAATGAGTGTTCAATGCTTCTTAAATAACTATCTTAATCCACCATAACAGTGTATACTATAATTTAATCAGATTTTTAAATGGAACCAATAAATAATAAGTAAATATTCGTAAAAACTATATTTATAAGTCATTTAAAATTAATTTCATTCTAGCCAACATATTTGGGACAGGTACATACATGCAGTGTTTAGTAAAATTTGCACATTACATATACAAATTTTCAAGCAATTACAGTTCTTAATATTCTGGCGCAATCAATCCACAAATTTTATAATTTAGCTAGTAGAAAAGTAACTGCTACTATTTATAATTAACTCATTTATCACTATTAATCTCCATCTAATACATGAATGCAAACGCACACCAATACTTGCATTTTTATAACATACTAGCAGACCCGTGCCTACTTCGCTTGGCCTCCGCAAAGATTTCTTTCCGACACATATGACATACTCGTGAACCTGCATTGCACTATCAATTTGTTACATTCCCCATACAGCACAAGTTCATACTTTGCACATAGATAGAAACGAAAAGAAAGTTTGCATATTAGTAATTATTATGTTTGGACATTGTTTTCGTCTATATACTTATATATCATCAAATTAGTGAATAACACTATATACTTAAAAAAAAACCAAAGACATTGAAATTAAAATACATACAGTTCATACTCGATTTTAAAATATAATGATTTAGTCTTGTTGTCACACTGTTTATATAGGATTTGTATGAAGGAAAAAATTCTCTTTATTTTGATATATGATAAACATTATGAGCAGTCATTTCAGGTTTGCACCAAGTCTCATTATGACACAGGAGCATGCGAGCTTTTGGGTTCAAAAGTATTGTTAATCACAATCAAACATAGTCTTATGTCACTCAGGAATAACATAGTTTTCTACTGGTGAAAGACTTTTCAAAATTGGTTCAATAGTCCAAGATAATACTTCCTGTAAACAAACTCATATAATTTACCTCTGTATAATATTAGTATAGATTTGGAATCCGAATAAGCTTTTTTAAATACAAGCTTTTGAGGTTCTGGATATCATGTAGCCGCAGACAGCTAACCAAGACAAGTAAAATGAGGCCAAACACGATGGGTCTATCTTGTTTAGTACAGGAGTTCCTATGGCCACCTTCCGACTCCATCATCAGATCAGCTCCATGGTACCATATGATTGCATTGTCACGCGATATACATATGCATGCAGAATTTCAGCTCAAATGGAAACCGGGAAGTTGGTCAAATTTAACTTGCAAGATTCCACCCAAACTTACATCGATTGCAAGTTAAATAAAAGCACAAAATATTAAAAGTTATTCATCAATGAAATTCTTTTTTTTATTGCATAAGTTCAGCAGACAGGCAGACGGCCCACCTAATGGTGAGTGGTTACCATCTCCAATGGACATTTGCAACACCAAAGGCATTACA
This sequence comes from Dendrolimus kikuchii, assembly GCA_019925095.2. Lineage (NCBI taxonomy): Eukaryota > Metazoa > Arthropoda > Insecta > Lepidoptera > Lasiocampidae > Dendrolimus > Dendrolimus kikuchii. The sequence continues at coordinate 1,050,443 of CM034410.1, read as the reverse complement.
AATGCGCTTCTGCTCTCTTGAGAGAGTCTAGAACCTGGCCATTAATGCTGGAACATAACTCAAGGTTGTTATGATGGCATACTAAAGCAAAAAATAATAATTTGGCTCACAAGCCATTTTAAAAGACTGGCTAAAATGCACAACAAGACAATAGTTCTTGGTAAAACAAAATGTGGCCTTATCGCTAAAAGCGATCTCTTGCAGGCAACCTGACTGAAACGAAATTCTTCAATCTGTAATTATTATGCAACAAAGAAAAAGGGGAAAAAATATAAATAAAGATGACATGCGTGATGAAAACCCCCCCCCCCAACGGGACACATAGTATTTTAAGAGTAGACAGAATGTTTGGTTTGAGCTATCTTTGTGACAGGGCAATGATTCAGAGCGCGTACGCCTCATGCGAGGTGGGCAGGACATTGAAACTGGCATGGAGACGAGGCAGGACTCGTACGCGCCACCGCCCTGGAGCGACGCGCTGGAAGAGACACATTACGTCATCACCAGGTAATAAGAACCAAAGGAGATGGGGATTTCTTTGCAGAAGAAATGTAATGGGATATTGCTTAAAGAAAGCGTTATATTTTTCAATTGCAAAACCGAAAATGTTAGCACTAAAACCTATTTGGAAGACGATACATCTTAAAAATACTACCCATGTGCAGAAGGTTTGCAGGTAGCCTCATGACGTCACGCGTCGGTGGTCAGTAGGGTTGACAAAAAAGTTACATAAATAGTTGTTGCAATAAATTTATAATTTTAATTTATTATTGTATATACTTTACATAAGTATATACAATAATAGTAAGTAGTCATCGGCAAACCTTCTGCGCGCGGCTTATAAGGCTTATCGCATAATTGATTTATGTAAATGAATTTTAACAATTATTAATATGGAAACATTTACACAAGTCAATTAATTCTTTCAAAACAACTAAACCCACTACAATTATTAAAAAATATCAACATAATAAAAGGAAATCTTAAAATCGTCTCATTTTTTACAATCTGGGCCCAAGAATGATAGCGTATCCGTCTCCTTGAGAATGTGGATTAAAATTGTCATTAAGGAAACATTTACGTCCCCTTCGAGGCCGGCAGCACCTTTGGTGGCCTTGCCTTGGTCCCCGGAGTCGGGTACAATGTCGCCACTCATCTAAGGCTTCGCCACAAAGCCCCCCTGCGGGTTTATTCATTTATTTAATATTATGTTACAGGTTAAAAACAAAGCTATCCGAGCTGCAGTCGCGCCACGAGAAACAGATCCGCCGTCCTGCGTTAGACGACACGACGGAACAGCAGCACATCGGTCGACTGACTAACGAGATCGGGCGCCACTTTACACATGCGCACACGCATGTCACAGCGATCAAGGCGCAGATACGCCATGGTGAGTTCACACTCTGATGCTGCATTTCCGGAAGGAGTAAGAAAGTATAGTTACTTCAATAAGTTGGATTTTACACACGAGTAGACGAGTGTAAGCTTACCGTAGTCACGAGTGTGTAAAAATCAACAACCGCACATGTGTCATACAACGTTTTTCAATACATTTGCGAGAGAACATAATAGTTAATGAAACAAACGTAAATATTAGTCGATAAGTCGTGTAGTGGAACACTTATAAGCCAATAGATGGCGTTGTGCAATAATTGAGGTCGCAAACGTTTCCCGAAACATACAAACAATATATACAAAAAAAAATTCAACTATAACAGACGGGCCTAGGCCTGCGAGGAACAACAATAACATCGCTGGAAGATCTTCCTTTGAGACGGAGAAGCATTCCATCTTGCTCCTCCATCCTATATACGGGTATGGAGGGTAGAGGTAAGGAGAACCATCTCTATATGAAGAAGTGTTCATCGAAATGCATTACACTAGGGTGGCGCCACTTTGGCATCATGGTGAAGTTTGAAGAAAGCGCCAAAAGTTATTAGAGTAGTATTATAGTGTTTTAGTTTTATAAAATTAAATATTACAAAATCACTAAGCGTACTATTCAAAATTCACGAAATACATTCTTCATTTCACATAACAATTCTTTGAGGTTATATTTACTAAATTACTTTGTACTACGTAAATAGTTGACATTTTATAACTGTGTACTGTCACTCTAGTCGCCAGATATTATTTTTTTTAAACTCGGCATACTTCGGTTCGTCTACAACAGCTACATTCATACCATACCCTTTGTCTACATCAGCGCCATTGTGGACGGTTTTTGAACTGTTATTTGCAGCTTACAACTGGACACTTCTTCAACTATTTTCCTATACGAGATGATTCTCCTTACTTCTACTCTCTATAATACGGGGTCATTCTTCAGTCGCTACAAGTAGTAGTAGTAGTTGTATTCGCCACAAAGGCAGGCAAAAGAATCTAGTCCATACAGCCAATTCTGATATTTAAGTCTTCGTATAATAGTCGCGCAGTTGTATTGTAGGCTACAACTAAGGCCTAGGACTCAACGAAGTTCTTGTGAAAACTCAAAAGGCCACATTTGACTAAACAGTTCACATTTCTCACAAAACACATAATTACTACTCAAAAACTATCAATATCCTACAACTATTGTTCATTTTAGAGTAATTTTACACATTCTTAGAAAATAAAACTGCACAGCACAACGTCTCCTTTCAGTTCCCGCCAAAAACTCCCTCGGTCGCTACAATATTTGACGTTTCTAATATGAAAATGGCGCATATTTGCAAATGGGGCCACATGCGGGAGGTTAAAATTAGAACTATATATTTCGTCTCATGTTCTCTTTATTGTTAAAGTGAGACAAATGTATTGATTAAAAGCGGTTCCAAGAAGGTTCGATTTTTCAATTAACTCATTCTCGTAATGTGAAACTTCATGGTGGAATTCTTCTATTTACATTTTTTTCACCTAAGTACCTATTTTACTGCACGTTCCATTGTATAGTGCGTATTTTTTACTTTCGAACAATGTATACAGGTTTCGTAAATGCATTTTTGAGCAAATGTGTTGAAGAAGTATTTATTTAATACTAGCTGACCCGGCGAACTACGTACCGCCTATTTTCTGAATTCCTAAAAGACTTTGTTCCATGACACAAAAACAATATCACCAAAATCGGTCCAGGTGATTAGGAGGATTCTAGAACCCGATCTCAGCGCCACCTACCGGTTCTAATTGCGAATCTAAACCATCCGGGAACCCACTCAAACACATAAAAACAAAATCACCAAAATCGCTCCAGGCGATTAGGAGGGTTCTAGAACCCGATCTCAGCGCCACCTATCGGTCCTAATAGCGAATCTAAACTATCCGGGAACCCACTCAAACACACAAAAACAAAATCGCTCCCGCTGATTAGGAGGATTCTAGAACCCGATCTCAACGCCACCTACCGGATCTAATTGCGAATCTAAACCATCTGGGAACCCACTCAAACACATAAAAACAAAATCACCAAAATCGCTCCCGGTGATTAGGAGGATTCTAGAACCCGATCTCAACGCCACCTACCGGTTTCAATTGTTTCTGTAAACCATCCCGGGGCCCACTCAAACACACACACAAAATTTCATCAAAATCGGATGTATAGTTTACGAGCCTATAAAGGACATACATACAAACATTCATTCTTATAATCAGAGCTGTATCAGCTGTCGATAATGTATGTGTAATATATGTACATTTATTTTGTCTAAATAGTTGTATGTTTTGAGGAATACTTTTGTTTTATCTATTAGTTTAGCGTTTTTTAGTCCTACTAATATTATAAACGCGAAAGTTTGTAAGAATGTATGAATGTATGTATGTTACTCTTTCACGCAAAACTACTGAATGGATTTTGATGAAACTTTACAATAGTATAGCTTACACATTAGAATAACACATAGGCTATAATATATAAAGATACATACATACATAACTTCACGCCAGTTCCCTTGCGGGGTAGGCACGAACAACAGAGCGCCATTTAGGCCCATTCTTATACACCTCACTTGCTTCTTTGACATTCATAACTCTTGTCATGCACACTCGTCTGTTCTTAAGGCTCCTGACATCACCCTCCGCTAGTACACGATCAATTTGATCATGGAAGGTGTGTCGTGGCCTTCCGCGACTTCTGCATCCATCGATTTTTGCATTGTATATCTGTTTAGTCATTCTTTCATCATGCATTCTTTCCACATGCCCGAACCACCGGAGCATTCCTTTCCTTACCTTCACCCCGACACTCTCTTTCAGACCAACTTTCTTTCTTACTTCGGTATTACGAACTTATATAAAGATATATTGTGAATTATCCAAAATATAACGATTTTCCATCAGCACGCGGGTGAGACCGCGGGGCGCAGCTAGTTTATTCATATATTTGTATAATAAATTAAAGTTACATGATTAACCACTCACTATAGATTTTCTGATAACTCGTATATTTCTGATAACATCGATTTTCTTTCATTAACAAAACTAAGAACATTAATTGTTTATTATCTTCAGCTTGAGGTTTAATGTACTACGTACTAGAAAATACATCCTTAATTAGCTTATTTGAACATTCGTTATGGTCCATGGACAAGAACTCGCTTAGTCTGCGCCGGCTGTTGTCGATACTTTACTTGTCTGAGTGAAAAGTAACTATTAAAAAAACGTCATCATGTGTACTAAGGTAGTGTTAAAACAACTCAAGAAACTCAAGTGAAAGTCATGGTGACTTTCACCGGTAAATTTGTTGTATTCTCAATAAAACATCTTAAGACGAGTCATCGCTGCGGCCATCTTCAACGTTTGGTTAGGCGAATTTAAACTATACTCTCTATGCGATCTAGCGCTGCATGTTTTAATAGTTTGGTTAGACGGTATTTAGTGCTGCAGCAAATACACGAGTCAGTCTATAGCACGCTCGCCCTGCGCAGGCGCCCGCTTTCATCAGGCTTGAACTTTTTTGTTTTATATAATTTCTCTAGTACGTAGTACATATAACTCAATGATTTAGTATGAATTATATAATAATAACAAATATATGATCTATCACTTATTTTAAATAAGTCGGCGGACACACATTATGTTTTATATTCCTATGCTAAGCAAGTTACGCTTGTGTTATAGGTAATATACCTCTGACAATTATGGGGTCGGTCCATATAGACCAGTGTTATTTAACCTTTCGGTAATCGAATCCTGGATTTTTATTTTGCAATGAACTAGGTTGGTCAAAACTACACGCACCACAGAGATCGTAATAATTATGATAAAAACTGATCCGGATGCAGAAGTCGTGGAAGGCCACGACACACCTTCCATGATCAAATTGATCGTGTACTAGCAGAAGGTGTTGTCAGGAGCCTTAAGAACAGACGAGCGTGCATGACAAGAGCTATGAATGTCAAAGAAGCATGTGAGGTGTGTAAGAATAAGCCTAAATGGCGCTCTGTTGTTCGTGCCTACCCCGCAAGGTAACTGGCGTGAAGTTATGTGTGTATGTATGTATGTAAAACTGATCCGTTTTGTTTTCTTCGAGTCTATCTGTTTGTCTTTTGAACTGTCAAGTGAAAAATTCTCAAAATTAACTAAGATTCTAGAGCTTCAAATATACTTTCAATGAAGATTGATTTGGACAAGATCCGTTGAGATATTTTTGAGATATGAGGTATTTCAAATAATTGCTTTATATGCTTCCTTTTTTTATTGTACGAGTTCAGCAGACAGGCAGACGTCCCTGATGGAAAGCGGTTACCGTCGCCCACGGACACTTGCAACAACAAACGTGCAACAAATGCGATGCTGCTCTTTAAAAAGAGACTGAAACCTGGCCACTAATGCCGGAACACAACCCAAGGTTGTTATCGCGGCATATTTTAAACCAGGAATGGTAGTCATCCAGACGTGCAAATACCTTACCACCTAGCACGTTCACAGAATCCTTCATTGCACTATCAAACGCTTACTCAATTATTACATCTATTTCAGGTAACAGAACCGAGCAAAAGTTAGCAACGAACGTAGTTTTAGCATTAGTAACTACCCTACAAGACTTAAGCGTTACGTTTCGAACTGCACAATCAAATTATCTAAAATCTTTAACATCCAGAGAGGAGCGTTCCAACGCTTACTTCGAATTACCCAACTTCGAAGAATTAAGCCTAGATGATAACTCAGAACTTCTACCGGGTCTTACTAATAACCAGGCAGATTTTCTTTTCGCTCTACCTAGCACCTCAGGTACCCAACCGAATTATACAGACGAGGAGAGAGTAGATGAAGCTTTCCAAAAGCCTGCGTTAAGTCAAAAACAACTCTTGCTAATGCAAGAGGAGAATACACAAATGGTAGCCGAGAGAGAAGAAGAAGTTAACAAAATTGTTAGGTCTATAGTAGATTTGAATGATGTTTTCAAAGATCTAGCACATATGGTACACGAGCAAGGTAGTATTTTGGATAGGATAGATTTTAATATTGAGCAAACGCAGTTCCAAGTGCACGAAGGCTTCAAACAATTGCAGAAAGCCGAAAGATACCAAAGACAAAATAGAAAGATGCATTGTATATTGTGTTTATCTTTGACAATTATTATTTTGGTGATATTGTTGATAATTATAAAGAGTTAGCTATTTGAGTGGTAAATTTAGGTGAATTGCCTTATATTGAGTAGTTTGTTGGGAAGTTGCAGTGTTCTGAGCAATTCTCAGGAGATATGACGTTAGATGATGTTCTATCGATTTTGATAAAGTATATAATGTCTGAAGTTTGATTTTGAGAATTGATTTTCAAATGGTTACATGGAGAATAAGTTATGAACGATTCAAATGCTTAGAGCAGGGATTCTCAAAGTGGTCGATATCGACCCCCTGGGGTCGAAATCGGTTTCTCAGGGGTCGACATAAGCGAAAACTGATTCTGGGGGTCGACGAGGACTAAAAATCGACCCCTATTAATTAACCCATTTAATTTGTATTAATAATTATATTTACTGAATTTTATGTCTATTTATTTTGCAATATTTTGATGAGACAATTATGTCAACTTTACTCACTTAACCAACCGCAAAGTTTTTAAATTGGTAAGTATTTTGTATCAATACGAAAAAAACTAGAGATAGGAGTTTTAAAGTATGACTATGGGGGTCTGAGGTATCAGTTCATTTTGGAAAACGGGGTCTCTTGCCCAAAATAGTTTAGGAATCCCTGGTTTAGAGGATAGAACTGACTTCCTGTCTGATGCAGATGAGTTTCCGACATGCAGTTAATATAATATTTCTTAAATTTTCGCGACCAGTATACATAATAAAACTACGCTTTAACGTTAAAAATCAAATAAATTATCGCGCTTAAAACCGTTAAAACGTAATTTTATAATGCAATGAATATATTCAAATTTATTTTTATTATTTGACTCAGGGCCGATTTTTGATTTACCACATAAAGGTTATTCATACAATAAAGTGTAACATTAAAAAATTAAAAATGTCATCTGCATGAATAAAATAGTTAAATGGTATAACTTTTGAATTCACTCAGGTTATAATTTATTCGACTGGTAGCTTTTATCTGAAGATTGAAAAATCTGTCCTAAATCATTATGAGCATATTTTGCGATAATACATATAAGTATGTAAATAATATATATGTTATAGTCAAACATCGAAGCTCTGGCGCTCCTAGGTTTGACTAGTCAGACCTCAGGGCTGACATAAAGTCTGAGTCAAAGTCCAAATAAATGGAGATTTTCTGCCTTTGACTAACGAATTTTTCTCTAACCTAATTTATACAGTCATTAAACATGTAACAAGGGTAGTAGGAATCGACGTTTGACCGAGTCTGCCTTAGTCACTTAGTGGTCAGCAAACTTATTAGCCAATGAGCCAAATATGAACATTACAATAATTTAAAAAAAAGTAATTGGGACATAAATCTGCTTGTTTAGTAAACTTTTATTACACTAAATAAAACTAAATTTCATACTTAATAAATATTTATTAATGCGAACAATGTGCTTGCATTTCCTTGGAAAGTTTGAGTATGTCAGGTTTGTATGTTGTTGTTTTTAATTTTGGTCATGATTCCAAGTTCTCATCAATAAGATTTATTATTGCGCCTTCCGTGGATATTTATACCAGAGCCGCACTTAAGGAGCCAAAGAGCCACATGCGGCTCTGGAGCCGCCCTTTGCCGACCACTAGACTAGGCAAATCCCGAAAGAGATTATTTTATGTTCGACTAAAATTATGAAGCAGCGTGAGGTAGAGGTTAAATGATACTTCAGATGGCAGAGAGTAGTATTTACTGTCGAGTGCTGATGTGAACTAATTAATTTTGGAAACGGTAACCTTAAGTACAAATATTAACAAGTTGCACAGCTACTACAATACATAGCACAAAGTGTGAGCGGGACGGATGATGTGCGAGCGAGATAGAGCAACTATTAATATGTGCACACCCGCGTTGCGCTAGCCAGTAGTTCGTTGTCCGCTGCGATGATAAGACGTATGCAGCTCCCTTAAATGCTTTAGTCAAAGGCCGAATATAGAATTGATTTCGGGTTTTATCGAAAGACCTTTGACTATAACATATAGACGCAATTACTAATGAAATTACCTATTGGGCCGCTAAAATTGTATAACCCTAGAAATGAATATTTTAATTAACTAATTTTTACGGTTCAACTTACTAATCAAGTTTCCAATTATTTGTCATGAATTATTAGACGGCTTCAATTTAAATACAACGGGTCCAAATAAACTCCAATAATACATTTATATTCACTAAAATTGTATAATATTAGTTAAAAGTGAAAAACAATTGTGGGATATAGCTAGGGTTGCCACTTTTTTTTTTTGAGAAAATATAGTATTTTTGTTTCTTAACTGTAAAAATATAATACTTTTGGGAAAATTAAGAAAAACTATAGTACACATTTCTTTTTAATTAATTATTTTATACTTTATTTAGTTCATTATCGAATTTTCTATGTGTATGTATTACTACTTTTTGCTTTGGCAGCAAAGTTATATCATTTTTAAAATAATCATAAGAATCTGAATAAAAAGTGCAACAATTGAATTAGCGATGAAAATGTAGTACATTTCATACAATTGGCTAAAATATAGTTATATACTATATATTGCAGTACGGATGGGAACCCTAGATATAGCCTATATTTAACGAAAAATTGTCTGTTTATGTTAAAATAACATCTGTTTAGTGAAATATGCCAGAAGAACTCTATTTTGTGTAAACAAAACACCGACAAATTAAAACTTTTTTTTATGAAGTTTATTGTAAAACATGGATATTTGACACTAGTTAATTACAAAAGTCGTGTAGGGACGTATTTAAAAAGAAACAAGACATACATTGTCTATGGTTTAAAAAAATAATTGCGATTTTTGTTATTGTATGCAATTTTGATGTATTGCTTACGAGTGTACAGTAAAAGGGCACGTATTTCTAGTCTATTTTAAAATAAATTTAAGATATTGTAAAGTTTTATAATAATAATAATTATATTTATATAATGTATTGATTTTGTTGATCGTGAGGCATTTGAATGTGTATGTGATTGTGTGTGCCAATTGTGTGTGTGTGAAATTTATGTATGTTTATGTCATGTTTCCTCAAAATCCAAGAACCAGTAAAAAGCATAGCTAAAAAAACCCACATCTCTAGAGGGCGACACAAGTCTCGTTGCGATTTGATATAGTTAAACACCACTGGATTTCCAACTGATATATTGTTACGAATGTGTGGGATGTAAATTTAAGATGCAGTTGGAATTATCACAAAGTTTATTAGAAGTACACAGACGTAATTCACAGTTCTTACAAGTACAACCGACTTTACAACAAGTCCGAATCGTAATGACATAAATCGCGTAAAGTCCACTAGGTAACGCCACGATCGCAGTTGAAACTTAACTTGTAAACTTAATGGACTTTAAGAATGTGCATGAAAATGCAAACAATAGACAGAATGTTTTATGACGTCTTACTTGCGTAGCCGCGGGGAAAATTAGTCTATAATTTTTACAACAATGATTGCGACGCTCTAGAAATATAGGATGTAGGCAGGGTTGGGCAGTATTTGAAATACTTGTAATTGAAATACGTAATTGAAATACAAATACGTATTTTGTATTTGTATTTCAATTACTTCTTAAAAATGTAATTTGTAATTAGTATTTCAAATACCTGACGCTGAGGTATTTTGTAATTAGTATTTCAAATACTTATGGTTGCAAAATACATTTCACAAAATACATTTAGCTACCTTATTAATGGGTGTGTTCTTCAGAAAATAGCGCTCGATAGCTTTCATAAGCAAAATGGTGACCGCTAAATATTAGATACATTCTGCAGTACTGGCCATTTAAAATAAATATTTTTGTTTGGCTAAGATATACAATTTCAAATTAATTTTACTTTGAAAACACGAAATTCTTTTTTAAAAATTAGTCATTTATTTATTGATAAGTGTTATGTTTTCTTCGCATTTGAATCTTTTTCGTCACCATGGATAGTTAAAAATTCGAGTACATATGGAATAAGAGTACCGTCGTGGCAGCAACGCGGCAAGAGCGACAAGCAACATCAACGACCTTTATGAGCGAACACTACAATGAACGCACTACTTGTTATTGGTTTGCCCGCTTCCATTTTGGAAATTTCGACCTTTTTTTATAGCTGGAGTACAGCAGACAGGCTGACGGCCCACCTGATGGAAAGCAGTTACTGTCGCTTATGTACATTTGCAACACCAGAGACTTCATCAACCCGCTGCCAGCCTCGAAGAAATTTTATGACACCCCTTTTGAAAAAGGTTCTACAGAACCGTTGCGTACATGAGCGAAGCGGCTTAAGGAAGTGGGGGTGAAATCCCAACACATGGCGAGTGGTTCGATGGTAGAAAGAGGACGAATACACCATTCTACACAGTTCTTCCGAATACTCCCCGTTATACAGTCAGTAGAATACGTAGAGAGAAGCGAAGTCTCTCATAAGGCCAAGCCTATCTAGACCATTTGTGAGTGTGGAATCATCAACAACGTGAATGGCTCGACGTTGAATACAGTCTAGGGGATCGAGTTGGTAGCCAGGTGCTCCAGCCCAAAAGTGTGAGCAGTACTCCATATGCGGGCTCACCTGGGTTTTACAAAGCACAAAGCGTTGCCGCGGTGTGAAATACTGCTTGGACCCGTTTAACATGCCCTCAAGATGGCCCCTGAACATCGTTCGCGATGTCAACACTGAGAATCCCAATACTCTTGGTGGTGGTAAGGGGAGTTCCTTGGAACTGAAGCAATTGCTCGAATGGAGTTTTTTCGGCAGAGAATACGTAGACCTATGTCTTCTTGGGGTTGAAATGGACAAGGTTTTGTCTCCCCCATTCAGAGACTCACTCTAAGGACTACTCTACTTCAGATACAAATCTAACCCAACTTTTCTCCATAAATGATCGAGGGAAGTTTGCACGACCAGAGTACTGCGCATCGCCTGTGCTATCATCCGCATTGGAATGAATGTTGCGAATAGACAACATATCATTGATATGTTAGAAGAACAACGTTGGCGATAGCACACAACCCTGGGGCCCACCAGCGTTGATGGGCTTGAAACTTGTGCAACAACCGTCGACAACGACTTGAATGCTGCGCTCATCAAAAAAGCTGGATATCCAGGTGCAAGGCCCTTCGGGTATCCCAAACGATGGCCGCTCCGATAGAAGAGCCTTGTGCCAGACCCGGTCGAAGGCCTTAGCAATATCTAGAATTCTAGACTAACTGCCAGTGCTTCCCCTTTGCTCTCAATGGCTTCAGCCCAACGGTGGGTTAGGTAAACCAAGAGATCCCGAACTGAGCGACCGTGGCGGAAGCCGTATTGCCGATCGTTTAGCAGCTGGGAATCTTCGAGGTAACACAAGAGCTGCGTGTTGATAATACGCTCCATCACCATTGAGAGCAAAAAGGTTATTGTTATAGGCCTATTCGACGTGTCTGTTACGTCCCCTTTTATGGGGGCAAGGTGCACACGGGCAATCTTACACGAAGCGAGGACACAACCCTTCTAGTAAGAGAGAGTGAAAAGTCGGGCAAGGACTGGCTGGGGACAGCTCAGCTAAACACGTCTGCAGCACAATGGCAGGATTGCCATCAGGGCCAGAAGACTTTTTGTCGTCGAGGGAGAGGAGAGAAGATCGGACTGCTTTTTGAGTAAAGCGCACCTCCGACATTCTAGACTCACACTCAGGGATTGTAGGTGGAGTTTCTCCTATGTCTCAAGAGTTGAATTGGCCGCAAAGATTTCATCCAGAAGATTGACTTTATCTTTGGCGGCGTGTACCAGACGGTTCGTCCACTGTGCGTAGAGGTGGAAGAGAAGCCCGACAAAAGTTTCCTTGGACAGCTTTGGTGAGGGCCTAAAAAGCTCTAGTCCCAGAAGAGTGGCTAGAGAGGCGCTCAACAATTCTGCCGATGTGATCGAATTTTGCTCTTGCGAGCTGTTTTTTGAGGGACCTGGGGGCGGCATTGTATCACTTTTTCAGGTCAGAGGAACTTGGAGCTTGACGAGCCCGCGCTGCAGTCCAGGCTGGATAAGCCTGTTTCTTTAGCTTTACAGCTTCACTGCTGTGCTTATTGAACCATTGTGGTTTACTCGTACCACCGATAGGTACAGTTGAGTTTGGAATTAAACATGTTATTCGCTGCAGTACTACATCGGCGATCCAGTCTGTGCTCGGATCAGAAGCTTCCGACGAGAAACATAACTGCCTCCATGGGTAGGATGCATAGAATTCACGGAGTCCATCCCAATGTGCTGACCTGTATCACCACACCTTCCGTCGTCCAGCGGGACGAGTCCGATCGGGAATAGGAAAGGGCACCACCAAAGATACCAGACAATGATCAGAGGTTCCCAGTGGAGCACTGATGGAGATCTGGTAGTTCTCCGGGTGTATGGTCAGCAGAAGATCCAGCAAAGAAGACTCATGATCCACTCTATCCGGTATTCGGGTAAACTCCGTAATCACCTGAGTGAATCCATTGGCGAGAGCAAATTCGTAGGCAGTAGTCCCTGACAGATCAGTTCTCGGCAAACCCAACCACTCAGCGTAATGAGCATTAAAATTGTCGAGTATGACTACCTCTGCAAAAGGATACTGCCCAAAAACTTTGTCGGTCACCTCATGAACGAGTTCAAAAAAGCGAGCTGTTTCAGTCCTTGTGCATTCTCTGCCATGGGACCGATATAAGCACGCATAGATCCGGGTGGAACCACCAAAATCTACACGTACCTACAAGATGGAAATGGTGACGAATTGTGAAGCGTGCCACTACTCCTGTACCATGAGGACCACGACCACTCTGCCAAGAGTGTGACGACGGAGAACAAGAAGAACAAGATGGAAATTTCCCTATCGTCAAGGCCGTGGAGATTAGAATAAAAAAAAATATAATAAAATTAGGTTAACTTATTTCAGAAAAAAACGGCAGTTACATAGGCAAGGACCTAATAATAATTATTATTTGATTTTTTGTGAGTATTTTATTTACATAATTAACACCTGACGGTATTTTGTAATTTGTATTTTGTATTTGTATTTTAAATACATATACTTGAAACGCTGTATTTTGTATTTTATATTTCAAATACCCGACTTAAAGTTTTACACTGTTGTATTGTTTATCGGGGGTATTTAATTCTTAATATTAACTAATTGATTATTAATTGTTGATTCTAAATATGAATTGGTTTTTAATATTAATTAATTGAGTTCTGCAGACGGCCATAAATTTAATTCCAGTTATTTGAGATAATATACCTACCTATTTTGTTAGAAAGATCTGGCGCACTCAGAAAGCTTATATTACGAGACCGAGAAATTCGCATTTTCATCATTAAAATTAAAGTGTATTATTATAATTATTGTCTATAATATTGACATATTTAATAATAACTATAGCGAAATACAACTTAAAGGTATAAAAGACACTCACATTTTTGTTGTTTAAAATTAATGAATCATTATAGTACTCTGAGTGCGTCAGTTTATTAGAAATTAAGGTTTAGGTCGTGTCTTGAAATTCAACCAGTTTAAACTCTTATTTCCAATATTAGGATGGTGTGGCTGATACATCCATCAAGCGCAACTTTAGCATTATCCTAAACTTTCCAATAAATATTGATTTTAATTTATATAAAAATATATTTCATCCAAGTCGTGGTAGCGTAATGGCTAGCGTACGCGTCCCAAGCTCAAAGGGCGCGGGTTCAATCCTGGCCGGAGCGCATGCACCACTTTCACAGTTTTCTCACCTAATGTACGTATTTTGATTACCACGTGCTAACAGTGGTGAAGGAAAATATCGCGATGAGACCGTGGACAAGCGTGGCGTGTATACTGCCCTTATCCCTATAGTGGGAGGCCCGAATCCAGCAGTGGGACATTTATGGGCTGTTATTGTATATTTAATCCTGTTACTACTTGTTGGCAACACCAACATAAGATATTTTTATTATTTTTAAACTTGCAACACTGTCGTTGCTTTTTGTTTTCTCTTCCATTTTGGTTGTAGCCGACTGTACACGTATTTCCATTTTAAAGTGATTTATTATAAGTTTCCAACACTAACAGTGTTTAACTTTTATACCTACAACGACCAGTGTCGCCCACACAATCAGCTTAAAATAAATATATGTGCGACAAGCTGCGCACATTATTTAATAATCTTCATATACTAAGGGCCGCTTGCATAATGATCGCCTTTAAATAAAATTAGTTAATCATATTAAACTGCCTAAATACGTTTTACACAAAACGTATTGACAGTTCTTTAAACGTATTTAGCGGCATATTTTGCTTTGTGCAAGACGCTAATTGTATTTAAGGCTGTTAAATACGTTTTGGGTTTCTTAAATAAATTTAAGAAACCTTATGCAAGTGGCCCTTAGTATCAGAAGAAGGAAAAATTTTTTTGAAGAAATAGCGACGTACTTACATTGCTAACATGTATTTTAAAAATAAAAGCGTATTTTGGGAATTTGTACGCCGCCTTTTCAACAAACAAGGTTTGCACTCGGCTTATTGCTGTGCCGGCAATAATCTGAGTCGTCATGATGTTTATTTCTCTATTTACGTTATTTCTCCCACATCCCCCTATTTGGTTTTGATTGTTTTAATGTTTAGCGTTTATTGAAATAAAACTAGAATGTACAACATTTCCATTAATGTTAAAGATGTAATTAATTAATATAAGTGATTGTATAGCTGTAAATATTGTTAACTTATTGACATCAAAGTGAAAAATATAATATATTGCAACTTTTATATAGCGGTTTTTTTCTTTATGAATACAGTATTTCTTCTAAAACCTGATTGTAGAGTCACCTGCCGGGTCCCAAGTTTAATTGTCACAAAAAAGAACGCCAGTGGGAGTCGAGGTCCATTCGACTGACAGATGGTCAAATAACTGTAGTATAAAATTTGACATAAGCTCCATACAAAATGTCAAAATTTAATCTATGATAGAGCAATCGAATGAATAGTACGATATAAGAACCGGCCATAAATCAGTCCATCGATTCAATATTGGGCCGAGATAGTTTACAGACTACCAAAACAGACGAATTCACGATTTTAATTCGATTCGATTGGTTGGGAGATCTTGAGCATACCTGCTTCTGCGGAGATTGACCGTACGGGGAGCGCGTGTGCAGCTCTCTCCCTTACTCTCTCAGCGGGACATTACTGCCTCGGAAAAGGTACTTGTATATCAACCAATAGGTCAATGAACGCTCGGTAAGATATAGGAACCGGCCATAAAAAGCAAGAGTGAAACCATAGATAATATATTATATATAAAATAGACGAGCCTCTCTAACATGAAATATCATTTACCCATCCCGATAGATGGCGCTATCGGTATGTATATCCGTGGCTGGCGGGAATATTTCACACGTATACATGGAGAATGAATGATCAGAAAAGTATGATTGATCTGATTTTAATTGATAGTCGCCTCCGAAACACAATAATGGATACAAGAGCCTACAGAGGCCCCACTCTTGAAACGGACCACTACCTGGTGATAAGCCGGTTTGTGGGCCTTTTCAAGAAGTGGAGACACTGGCGAGTGCATACCAATTTCGGGGAGCTTGAAAGAATAAAGTGTGAACAATTGGAAGATGTTAGTGTAAGGAGTATGTATGCGCGCCTAGTCGAAGAAAGGCTTGCAAAAGCGGACTTCTCCGACTTAGGTGTGGATAATGACTGGGATAGTATGAAAGAAAGTATAGTGGAAAGCGCAAAAGAAGCATGTGGATGCGCAAAGAGGCACATAACAACGAAAGGTGATGAATGGTGGGACGCGGATGTTAAATCCAGCGTAGAGAGAAAGAGAAAAGCCTAGCTGGATTATGTTGCTTCCTTGCAACAGAATGACAGTATGAAAGAGATGAAGAAAGAAATTTATCGCCTCTGCAAGAATGAAACCAAAGCTTTAGTGAAAGAGAAGCGTGAAAGAATAAAATTGAAAGAAGAAGAGAAGCTGACGGAGAACTTCGAGGCGAATACCAAACTCTTTTGGAGAGAGGTTAAGAAGTCTCGGGGTTGTTCGTCAGCTTCCAGAATGGAAAGAATAAAATCTAAAGCAGGGGACGTTCTTGCTAACCCACTAGAGGTGTTAGCGCGATGGAGTGAATATTTTAGAGAAATGTATGATGATATCCCGGATGCTGGCACCACGACTGAGTCTGTGACTGACTCCGAGGAGTCAGTATCCGAGATCACGTTGGAAGAGATCGAATGGTCGATAAGAAGTCTGAAAAATGGAAAGGCAGGAGGAATCGATAGTGTGTCTGCTGAGATGATCAAATATGGTGGAACCTGCGTCCGGGACGCTTTCCTGTCCTTATGCAACTTGTGCTGGAGGGCGGGAAAGGTTCCCAAGGACTGGAGGCGCGCTGTCATCGTGCCCTTGAATAAAGGCAAGGGGTCACGTATGGAGTGCGCCAGCTACAGGGCCATCAGTTTGATCAGCACAGCATCTAAAGTGTATGCGAAGATTATTGAAAAGAGAATGAGAGTGGTATCCGATGGATTACTGTGGGATGCACAAGGTGGCTTCAGAAATGGAAGGGGATGTATGGATCAAGTTTTCTCTCTCCGCAATATCGCAGAGAAGCAGCTGGCTATGGGCCGGAAGGTTTTCTGCGGTTTTGTGGATCTAGAGAAAGCATTTGACAGGGTTGTGCGGAAGGAGCTCTGGGACATATTGCCCGGATATGGGATTAATGGTCAATTGATGCGTGCTGTGCAGTCCACTTACGAGGACTGTATGGCATGCGTGCGAGTGGAAGGCAGCCTGTCGCCCTGGTTTGACGTCAATATTGGCGTCCGCCAGGGCTGCGTCCTGTCGGCTTTGCTGTTCATCCTATATCTGGACGATTGTCTCCAGAGAATAAGATTGATGGATGTTGGGGTGCGGATGAGTGATCTAGTTGTAAGCACCTTGCTTTATGCGGATGATGCCGTGCTTTTAGCCGAAACGCCATCAGAACTGCAAACACTAGTCACAATGATGAAAGATGACTGTCAGGCGAGAGGCTTACATTTGAATGCGAAGAAAACAAAGGTTATGGTGTTTGAAAGAGAAGAAACCTGGCGGGAATGCATTGATATCTCGACATACATTTTTTTTTTATTCGTTTAGACGCTTCCTACGCCTGTGTTATTATAGGAAAAAAATTGTCAGTCCGAAATATTCATAACTTTTTAAGATTTTTCCTTTGGTAATAATAGAATAACACGATTTATCATTACTAGTCAAACTTTAAAATTGCGCCCCTGTAAAATTGACATTTTGAACATGTCAACATATTCACGCCAGCCACGGATATATTATTAAACAAATAAAACAAATTATTTAATTGCACTAAATAATTATATTTGACATAGATCTCCCATAATTTAAACTCTTTTATCCAAACAAACTGCAGACAGTCACTCAGTCACGCATTGGGTGGCGACCAGTAGCATACTTACAACATTAACTACAAATTAACATTAATTAAAAATGTAATTTATGTATTTTTAATATATCAATTAATTAGAATCATTTTGCAAATTCCGCGAAAGATTAGCGTCAAATCTTAGTTTAGTTTTGGGGTTAGTAGATTCATAATTTTATAGTAACTGCTCTTCATATTTATGTATATCATTTATTACAGCGCTTTTCAATCTTTTTGAATAGGTACGCGACCCCTTTACAGGTCGAAAAATTTTGGCGACCCCCTTAGGTTATAGACAGGCAAAAAGTTAGTAATTTAAAAGACTACGTTTATGTCTTACTCTATTTTGTTACTCATATTCATTATTAGGGCCTAATGCTCTGCAAAAACATGCCGAGCTTAGAAATTACCTAAGTACGAGGTAGAAATTTAATTTCCTTTTCTATTTTGACGGCGACCCCCCGAGCAAGGCTCTACGACCCCACTAGGGGTCGCGACCCACAGATTGAAAAACACTGATTTATTTTATCTAATGTTAGTCATTTGTATAAAAAAATGTCTAAATGCATGAAATTACAGCTGTGGGCCTAAAGACATTTTCGCAGATTCATATGATGGACATGACCAGTATCAACATAAACTTTGTTATGTCTTGCACTACCAGTATATCTAGACACGTGTCAATTACACTAAAGCCCGGTTCCTATATCTACCGACCGTTCATTTGCCTTTTGTTTAATATCCCCACGCTAAGCAAGTTACGCTTGTGTTATGGGTGATATACAACGGACCACTCAGGGGTCAATCCCAAACATCCACACCATAATAAATAACAGAAAGGTATTTTCCTAGTTTAAGTTAGTTTCCGAAATTTACCATGCCAGGAATTGAACCTGGAGCCTCTGCTTTCCAACGAGTTCGGCCGGCTAAGACTTAGCTCGCTCATCCACAGATGCCGTCAAAGGTATAGAACCGGCCATAAGCGATTCTCCAAAGTCAACCGCTTTAGGCCCTCAGATAAGTTATTAATATGTGCAATTTTTTTTTAATTGCAGGTGTTCAGCAGACATGCAGACGGGCCACTTGACGGAAAGCAGTTACCATCGCCTATAGACATTTGCAACACCAAAGGCGCTACAAATGCGCTGCTGCTCTCTTAAGGGAGACTGGAACCTAGTCACTAATGCCGGAACACTACTCAAGGTTGTTATGGCGACATACTTTAGACCAGGGGTGGTCGCAATCCAGTCGGGCAAACGCCCTACCACCTGGCTGTGGGTTGTTTTGTCGCCTCTTACGACAGGCCGCCCGGCCGCAGGAAATTGTATTCTTTCTCCGTTCCTGCACGGATAAAAATAAGGTTTGGAAGGTAATAAGATATGAAGACTCCAGGGAACAAGACGAACTTTTCACTTTTTCTCGAAACTAATCTGTGAATACGATTTTGTAGGGAATTTTTTTAAAAAAACGCATGCAGGGAAACAGTAGCATAGCATACCTAAAAACTCCAGGGAATAAACAAGGTTTCTCAGTGACATAATGGCTACGTTCCACAAGAGACCCACAACCTGTTCCACTCGCTTGCGAGCGTTACAATCATAAACTCTAGTGGAACGGATTATGGAGCGTTGATGTCATAACGACAAAATACGCAAATATTATTGGTTGATTTGAAAATTGCGCCTTTTTCAATGTCAAGACATAGAGAATTAACGCCCACTTCGACCCAGCTCTTGACATGGGTGGTTGTGAGCGCTGCGAAAACAATGACGTCATTTGTTAAGTTTTCGCCACGACCATAACGACCGTGGTCGCCATGTGGAAAAGCAGACTGAGCATTTTGGGCGTTGTGAGATACTAAAAGAACGCGCCCACTGTTCCCTGTTAAATCTGACTTAAGACAGTTTTTAACTTTTTTATGCTTGAAACTTTTTTGAGTTTAAGTGATTCATCTTATATTCTTGTTTGATTGTGAAAGGCTTCCGAAGTACAAGGTTCTAACTTAACAATGCGATACCTCAAATCAATGTTGCTTGGCAAGTTCGTCTTTTGCCCTGGGGTCTTCATGTTTTTAACATAAAAAGTAATACATGGAAACCTGCATACAATGACTATAGTAAAATACAAGAGTATTGTGAATAGTCTAATATTTTATTTGGCGAAATTGGATAATCAGACAGACGGCTAGTCTCATGTAGTGGTTACCGTCGCATTTGGCCATTTGTTAGGGTGAGATAGGGAGGATGCTGCAGGAAGGATAGGATAGGGTCGTCCATCAGAAATGGCGAAATATAATTTCCTGCGTTAAGGCAGTCTGTCTTAAGAGGCAGCAAAACAACTCACAGCCAGGTGGTAGGGTATTTGCCCGTCTGGATGGCTACCACCCCTGGTCTAGAGCATGCCGCCATAACAACCTCGAGTTGTGTTACAGCATTAGTGGCCAGGCTCCAGTCTCCCTTTAGAGAGCAGCAGCGCATTTGTAGCACCTTTGGTGTCACAAATATCTGACGGCCTCTGTGGTTGAGCGAGCTAAGCCTTTGTCGGCTTACCTACAAAGCAGAGGTTCCGGGTTCGATTCATGGTATAGTAAATTTCGGAAACGTATTTTCTCAGTTATTTACTATGGTCTGGGTGTCTGGGATCGGCCCCAGAGTAATCCGTTGTATATTACCTATAACACAAGCGTATCTTGCTTAATTTGGGGATATACAATATGTGTGTTTGTCTGCCGATTATTATTATTGATTATTATTATCCATAGGCGATGGCAACCGCTTTCCATCAGCTGGGCCGTATGCTAACTCATGCAATAAAAAAAGGGGGAAATCGGAGTGGTACTGGGTAAGTGGAAGTTTCAATCACATTAGTAACACAGTGAGCTCAAAGCTAGCAAATTCATGCCGATATTCTGTGAGTGTAGTATCACGCCGGTTAATAATAATGAAAAAAATATATTTGAAAAATTACATGAAAATCCTTAACTCCTACTACAGTAGAATCCATTTATTATAACTCCGCCTAAGTGGACCAACCGCTTAATATGAAGTAGTTAACACAGCTTAGTTGGGTTTTCATATAAAATTCTTTATAACAAAGTCGGATATAATGACTTCGCTTGTTGTAACATATCGCTTATTATGACCTATTTTTTACAAGCTTTTATTTAACTTGCAATGGATGACCTATGTAAGTTCGGGTGGAATCTTGCAAGTTAAATTTGACCAACTTCCCGGTTTCCGATTGAGCTGAAATTTTTCACGCATATGTATATCGCGTGACGATGCAATGATATGGCACCATGGAGCTGATCTGATGATGGAGTCGGAAGGTGGCCATAGGAACTCCTGTACTAAAGAAGATAGACCCGTCGTGTTTGGGCTCGTTTTACTTGTCTTGGCTAGCACTCTGCTGCTACATGATATCCAGGATCTCAAGTTTGTATTTAAGACCTTTTTTAAATTATGTCCAATTTTGGAAAGAATCTTGTGCTTAAAATGACCAATTGCCTCGATTCTAATTTAATCTATATATATAATTCAAATTCATATAGTGACTCACCACGATATCTCAGGATACCTATAGACTTGAAATTTGGCATGGACCTTCCTTTCGCCAAGTAGAGGTCAGCTAAGAACGGATTTTACGGCACGCGAAGCGGGCGGGTATCAGCTAGTATTATATAATAATAATTTTCTAAGTATGTAACTATGTATATGCTTTGTATGGCTTTCGCTTAGTATGACGCGTATGTTACTTCCCTTCGATAAATTGATTCTGCCATAATTACAGGTAAATGATTCAACTTAATCAAATATATTTTAAAAACAATATTTTTATTTGTTTATTAATGGAGACTGAAAAGCTAATTGTCTATATTCTATATTAATAAATAACGTGTTTAGTCTGTGATTTCAAAAACGCTTACATTTAAATGAAAGCTGAAATTTAAATGATGTCAATTAATAAATTAGCATTTTTAAAATTTTAAGTCTTATACGCTGTCCAACGATTTATTTTGCTTTTGACTTTCGCACACCCCGCAAGTTGCATATTTTTGATTTGAAAATAAATTTCTCGTCACACGTTACTTTATTGTTCTAAGCGACGCAGTAGTGCTCTTCTGTGAGTCACCCAATGCATCAACTATAAAATATCGTCATCATATTTAAATTCAGTCGTAATTAACGTTTTAAAATGAAAATGTTTTAATTAAAAGCTAAAACAGCAGATTTTAAAATTCATCCTCTTGCTTTTATTTCAGTTTTAATAATAAACGTATTTGTTATCATGGGCGCCAGCAGTAAGGTCTGCACTTGCACCCCTGTCACGAAAGTAAATCCATAACCAATTCAGTAATCTTCTCTACTCTTTTGCTGTGAACACTGCGCATGCACAGGCCGCTTTGCCTCGCTTCTCTTATCAGAGAGAATTCCACATCTTGACATGTAGTTAAACATGCTAAATGTATGTTTATTACTATATGTTGTTGAACCTCCCTGAAAGTAACCCTAGCGGCACCCATGGGGATTATATAGCTTATTTATTACGCAACACAGTATGGGAGCTGCATACGTCTTGTCATCGCAGCGGACAACGCACTACTGGCTAGCGCAACGCGGGAGCGCACCATATTGATAGTTGCTCTATCTCGCTCGCACATCATCCGTCCCGCTCACACTTTGTGCTATGTATTGTAGTAGCTGTACAACTTGTTAATAATTGTACTTAAGGTTACCGTTTCCAAAATTAATTAGTTCACTTCAGTTCACATCAGCACTCGACAGTGAATACTACTCTGCCATCTGAAGTATCATTTAACCTCTACCTCTCGCTGCTACAATAGTATTGTTAGCAAATGATATGGGTACACCAAATTAATTAAAATTTATTGACAAATAACCTTGGTTTATATATAAAAATGAACTGGTAATGCTTTCCAATGATCCAATGATCAACCTGTCAAAAATAAAATGTTGGACAGGGTACAATAAAGCCATACATTTTTTACCTTACCATTACTTGTAAGTATCTTATGTCATATTTCAACTAGTCTTGTACTTATTTGGTGTTCCAAGTAAGCGCTCCTTTTTAGTACTATTAGCAATTAAATCACGGTTCGTAATAGTTCATCATGCATGAACTACAGAGGACTGTCATATCTTTGATTGGTATTGAGCATTGTCCAAGTGAAATGCCCTACTAATAGATCAATTAGTTTGGTAAGGGGCCATTCACACATTAAGGGAGGGAGTCTACAAAGTGACATTTTGTGACAAAGGGTGGGAGGGGTCGTAAATTTCCTGATGTCATAATTCAAAATCTAAATATATTTAAGCTGATTACGGAACTGTTTTAATTTAATATATTTCTTGATGTATATTGACAAAGACAAGGATGGAGGAGGTGTCAAAAATCATGATTTGTGGTTGGCCCCTAATGTGATTATGAACTAGAAAAGACTAATTTAAACCTATAGTAAAGCAACCAAATAGATAGTAAATAACACTAAATCATCTGTAAAAGGCTTAACACAGTTTAATGAAAATTTTAAGAACACAGTGTAAACTCTATATAACGACACTTAAGGAAATGTGTCGTTAAATGGAGAGAGGTCTGTTATTTTTGTCTGACGTCTTTTGCTGCACCAGTAATTTTTTAACTTATTTTATTCATATCTTGGGATATTGAGGAATGTTGGTGATAAAGCAAGTACTTAGAAATTTCGGTATTTCGCAATTTCTTAGAAATTTCAGTATGTATGATGCCGACTGTCGAGTTTATTACGGACTAGGATAATAAAATGATAAAAGAACTACACACTAAACGGTTCTTTTTATTACTTAATTGTTGTCGTTATTAAGAATGGGTGTAATGCTATATAGGGTGTATCATTGTATGAAAGACAAGCTAAACCAACCAAAGCCAAGTGATTTGGGTGCTTAAGGGAGTTTGTTGTTAAATTGAGTGATGTTATATGGAGTTTACACTGTATCTAGATGGTTTAGATATAAATATATTTGTTATCTTGTACAAGACTTGAAACAAATAACAGTATGCCATTGGTCACTACTCCACAAAAAAAAACAACCAAAAATTGGAAATCTTGCAACGGGAATATTTAATTAAACTATGAGTCTTTGTGCTTACTGTAGAATTCATCTAAGTACTTTTTATACGCAGGCTGGTTCGGCCATAGATATGATGCTTGCTGATTTAATGGACTCTGGGTATTTGGTTCCGCTAGAAGACTTTGTATCGACAATAAAACTGTACGTACATCATACAACGCCGTCCATTTGTCTTTTAAAATATCTAAACATATCAAACCACAAGTATCTACGTTTGGATGGAAGCATGGCGTGATGAATTTAACCATTGGCGGAGCGTAAGGGTACGAATTGGGGAATTCCAACGATAGTTTGTACTTGTGGCCTGAATATACAGTCTCCTGTGGCCCGTTGATTGTTCCGATCCATTTGAATAGATTTTCACTCTCCGGAAAAGCCGAGATGCCTTTGTCTGCACAGCGCATCAACTCCATAAGTTCTTTTTGCAGCCTGTAAACGAGAAAAGTAATATTTTTATGTATTTCTTATTGCACTAGTACAGCAGATAGGCAGACGGCCCACCTGATGGAAAGTGGTTACCATCGCCTATGGATATTTGTAACACCAAAAGTGCTAGCAATGTGGTGCTGCAGCTATTTAAAGGGAGACTGGAACCAGGCGACTGAAGCCAGAACACAACTCAAGGTTGTTATGGTGGCATACTCTAGTCCAGGGGTGGAGGCCATCCAGACAGGCAAATATCCTACCACCTGGCTGTGAACTGTGGCTATTAAAAATATCCACCTTACACCTAGGTCACTCATCCGCACCCCAACATCCATCAATCTTATTCTCTGGAGACAATCGTCCAGGTATAGGATGAACAGCAAAGCCGACAGCACGCAGCCCTGTCGGACGCCAATATTGACGTCAAACCAGGGCGACAGGCTGCCATCCAGCCGCACGCATGCCATACAGTCCTCGTAAGTGGACTGCACAGCACGCATCAGTTGGCCATTAATCCCATATCTGGGCAATATGTCCCAGAGGTCCTTCCGCACAACCCTGTCAAATGCTTTCTCTAGATCCACAAAACCGCAGAAAACCTTCCGGCCCATAGCCAGCTGCTTCTCTACGATATTGCGGAGAGAGAAAACTTGATCCATACATCCCCTTCCATTTCTGAAGCCACCTTGTGCATCCCACAATAATCCATCGGATACCACTCTCATTCTCTTTTCAATAATCTTCGTATACACTTTAGATGCTGTGCTGATCAAACTGATGGCCCTGTAGCTGGCGCACTCCATACGTGACCCCTTGCCTTTATACAAGGGCACGATGACAGCGCGCCTCCAGTCCTTGGGAACCTTTCCCGTCCTCCAGCACAAATTGCATAAGGACAGGAAAGCGTCCCGGACGCAGGTTCCACCATATTTGATCATCTCAGCAGACACACTATCGATTCCTCCTGCCTTTCCATTTTTCAGACTTCTTATCGACCATTCGATCTCTTCCAAAGTGATCTCGGATGCTGACTCCTCGGAGTCGGTCACAGACTCAGTCGTGGTGCCAGCATCCGGGATATTATCATACATTTCTCTAAAATATTCACTCCATCGCGCTAACACCTCTTGTGGGTGAGCAAGAACGTCCCCAGCTTTAGATTTTATTCTTTCCATTCTGGAAGCTGACGAACAACCCCGAGACTTCTTAACCTCTCTCCAAAAGAGTTTGGTATTCGCCTCGAAGTTCTCCGTCAGCTTCTCTTCTTCTTTCAATTTTATTCTTTCGCGCTTCTCTTTCACTAAAGCTTTGGTTTCATTCTTGCAGAGGCGATAAATTTCTTTCTTCATCTCTTTCATACTGTCATTCTGCTGCAAAGAAGCAACATAATCCAGCCAGGCTTTTCTCTTTCTCTCTACGCTGGATTTAACATCCGCGTCCCACCATTCATCACCTTTCGTTGTTATGTGCCTCTTTGCGCATCCACATGCTTCTTTTGCGCTTTCCACTATACTTTCTTTCATACTATCCCAGTCATTATCCACATCTAAGTCGGAGAAGTCCGCTTTTGCAAGCCTTTCTTCGACTAGGCGCGCATACATACTCCTTACACTAACATCTTCCAATTTTTCACACTTTATTCTTTCAAGCTCCCCGAAATTGGTACGCACTCGCCAGTGTCTCCACTTCTTGAAAAGGCCCACAAACCGGCTTATCACCAGGTAGTGGTCCGTTTCAAGAGTGGGGCCTCTGTAGGCTCTTGTATCCATTATTGTGTTTCGGAGGCGACTATCTATTAAAATCAGATCAATCATACTTTTCTGATCATTCATTCCCCATGTATACATGTGAATATCCTTATGATAGAATAAGGTGTTCGACACAAGCAAGTTTCTTTCCATGCATACGTCTATGATTGGCCTACCAGCATCATTCACTCTCTTGTTACCATAGGGTCCAAGGACAGCCTCAAGGCCGTCTCGTTTGGTCCCCACCCAGCCATTAAGATCACCACACATAATTAATCTTTCGTTCCCTTCAGCCAAATCCAGAATTTCTCTCACAGACTCCCAAAACTTCTCGAGTTCTTGGGGATCCGCTGAGCTTACGGGAGCATAAGCTGCGACCAGAAAAACTCGCGTGATCCCCAGTTTTAGACGTACCCAGAGAAGTCTTGGGTTCACCACACAATAGTCTTTTACTCCAGACACAAAGCGGGATGAGAGTACGACGCCTACCCCCCCACTTGCACGCTCGTCCAGGTCCACGCCGGACCACAGAGCAAGCATGCCACCGGGGAGGTCATCGACGCTGCACCCCTTCCGCTTTGTCTCTGTCAGACATAGGGCATCCAGGCTTCTCTCATGCATTACATCAATCATTTCGTCCATCTTATCTTTCATTCCACCTCTCACATTCCACGTGCCTATACGGCACTCTGCTCCTCTCGACCCGCCAGGTTTGGCGCTGCGTGAACTCTTTAACTGCCATATTATATTATAATATATGTTGGTTAATGAGTTCTTGCAGTAAATCAACAATATAATATTTTTAATAAAACATGTTTATAAAGTACGACCTCATATGGTGTCAATGAACAATCTACAATTCGGCTGAGGCCATTTTTCCATGTCAAAAACGTAAAATATAGCACCAAATGTTGCCTTCTACACGATTCTAGTCAATCACAACATCTGATAATGGAACAGTTTCTGATCTCACAATCAGATTACAAGGACCACAAAAAAACACAAATTTAGAAAGAACACATTCATATTGCAGAATGTGCCTTATGTATGTTTGTCTGTGAATTATTATGTTTGAATTTTGCAAGGATACTATAATAATAATAATTTATTTATTTAAAGACAACACAGTCCAATATACACACACACGAATACACCAATCTAATACAAACATACACAAAAATACACACTATAATGTTATTAGTAATTAGTTTTTTTCCTTATGTCTATGTTAGTAATTAATGACTAGCACTGATTTAGTTCTCTTAATGAAGGACTAAATCAGTGGGCAGTCAAATTTATCAGCTATTCACTTCAGGATGCTGTTGCTGCTGAGTTTTTACGCCATAAAGCATCAAAGTCATCTATGTGTGCTTCGGCGAACATAGCCGACGTACTGCAGAAATGCAGTCGCCTCAACAACACCTTGAGGGAATTCTTGTATTGGACTCGTAGGGCATTGTAAGCTCTTTGGGTACATTTGAACTAGACTTGCTACTCGCTACTACTTTGATTAGTGTAAATAGAGATTTTGCTTATATTAATTAACACTTAGCAGTAAAGTACTGCTAAATAAAACATCTTGTACTAAACTGGATCATATGCCATATCATAAAGCTACAATAATCTTGAACAGCATTTTAGCATGAATAATTGGTTATTGTAACAAAGTTTCTGATAAATAAACAACACACAATTTCATACAAAAATTAGAGGAAAATGACTCATTGAGTGCATACTGCAAAATTCATTTTAGTATTTAAGATCTAATGAATTATTTTTTTTTTTATATGCTTGAGCATTAAAGATATTAATTGGTATACTTGACATTAGGATGAGAGACTTGTATCATGCTCCAGTTATCATGACATTCTAAGATATCAAGCAAAAATTATAAGTAATTCAAGGGAATGTTTATAAAACAGAAATAATCTTTTGTTTTCTTTGTTAAAATCGCACAATGATAGATTATAGGCAGATAAGGTAACGAATTAAAACGCAAGGGGCAGTACCTACACAATGTATTGCAGAAATCTCTAGTAAAATACATCCAATATAGTGTATTGAAAAGGAACCTTCTGTAGCCTCCTGAGGGCAGTTTATTGAATCCAATACACAATTTGAGAAAATGGATAAAGATTTTTATTGAAAACTCAAAAACCAACTCACCGTTTGCTAACAGCATGATTATCTTTTAACTTAATAGTGTCCTCATTCTGTTTAGCTGGATTTGACGACGAAGCGTAATGTGGATTAATATTTTGAGCCATACTATAACGAGATAAACAAAATTATATGCCTCGAATTCGATTAGATACACCAGTTTTTCTGTTAAGATCTCACAACTTCCTGTTAAATTTTAAAAAGCTCAAATTTTATTGGGTATCCTTCCTACATTTGACAGCAAAATGTAATGGCGGCAAATGACATAAGCGGACAGCGCCATCTGTACCAATGTAAAAAATTGATTTTCGTCACTTTTTTTAATAACTGTTATTTAACGGGCGGTTTCATAGTGCTGCATTTAAAAATAGTCGTATTTTGTTATTTTTCACGAAGTACAAAAGCTGATTTACATTGATCCAGGTACTGACTTCAAAGTCGAAGGAAGCTATTGCTGACTTCATACTAGCATCGTGTAAACTGATTTGAAGTCATTACAGCGCTACTGTGTGACTGTTGTTGAAGGAAGTCGGCTCCCCAAGTAAGTAGTTGGATCCATGCAAATCAACCTTAACAACTAGTAGTATTTGTAGTAGATAACGTAGTTTTAAATTCTCTTTGGTAGTAGATACCCAAAGTACAATAATACGTAGTATCCATAGTAGTTCCTGACAATAACGTGTAACGTGTTAAATGTTAATGCTTTAAATTAAAATTATTTTTAAATGAATTTGTATGTATTCAACTTAATAGTCCTGACACAAAAAAGTTTTTGAAACTGTCAAGATACTCTTATTTTCAAATTATTGTTAAGTACATTTTACGTTCTTCAAATCTTATGTAACGCGGTAAAAACTGGATGATAAGATTTGCTTTCACTTTCTTCGGTGAATTTAATGCTCATTTAAGCGTGAAATTAAAATTAGAGGTGGCCTTATTTTAAAGAAAATAGAAAAGCAGTATAGTCTATAAAGATGTTGATCTGCAAATTATGCTTAGTTTTGATTGATATTTCACCATAAATAGAACTGTCAACATTTTTTCGTAATCAAAAAATGACTTTTAATGTAAGTACCCAATTTGAAAGTGATAAAATATACATTTAAAGAAGAATTATATTATATAAGTGCTATATTTTATAATTAATTTGCCATGGTATCATATTTATTTACACCCGGTGAGCTGCATACGGCATAGAAATAGGTAATACTCAAAAACCTATTGTGGCAGCATCGTAGGCAGTATGTGCTTACATGCTGCTCTTGTACTCGCTTCCACTAACTTCAAAATTTATTATTTGAGTGTTTTGAACGTTATATAATGATGAAGGTATAATAGCTATATCATCCACCATCGTGTACGATGGTGATTATTATTTTTTCTACGAAGACTTAAACATCAGAATTGGCTGTATGGACTAGATTCCTTTGCCTGCCTTTGTGGCGAATACAACAACTACTACTACTACTACTCAAGTTGTTATTGTCATAGACTATAATGGGGATTGTTCAAAAAAAATTACCCTCTGATTTTATATTTTTATTATGTAAAATAGGGTATTTTAAGATACTGATTTGAATATTTTTGTGTTTTAAGAGTTAGTTTTTTTTTAATTCGATTTTTAAACAAATTATCCGATGACGTCATTGGGGACAACTTTACATTAATTCCTTTGCCTATAAAAAGAAAATAATCATATTAATCTGTGCTACTATTTAAATGTTACTGTCATTATTCGTTATGACACATCGTGATCATTTTAGTGTGGCCAGCTTAGCAATTTTATCGGTAGATTTATTTTATATATTTTGGTGTTCAACATTTATTATTTTCTAAAGTTACCGTTAAGTTATTTAAAGTGACCTTTAGTGAAAAATCAATATAGTATAACTTAAACTGAATAATGTCCAGTTAGACTGAATACCATTAATTGATAATCAGGCATAAATTACCTATTAGACACCATTGCGATGTCATTACTTTTCTTAATTTGTAATAAAGTATTCTTTCGGCGATTACAACAGATAAAGCTCTTTCGACCACTAAAATACTTTGATTTGGTATCACATTTGGGTTATCATTTTTAATGTCTGATACCTAGACATAGTCTCATTATCCAATGATGTTGTCAATCCAGTTAAAATAAAAAGGTTGTATTGTCAATTTCAATGGAGGGGGGGGGGGGGGGGAAGTATTATTAGTCAGACCTTTAAAAAAAATATCAGTCGTTAAGACTGCACTTCAGAGATAAAAACTTGGTATCTGAGCGTGACGATCGTGCGAATTCAGTGAAGTTTTCAATTTAAAAATCATGGCGATGTTCGATAAGGTCTTTTTTAAGTCAATATGTTGGGAGTTACTTTCCTACACACACGTGTGTACCTACAAGAATTAAAATTTTTAGTAGTTTCACTATTATCAACCTGGCAACATTGGGTATTTAGGCTTTAGATCGGCGGTTAATGCAGCATTTCTAAATTCTTATATTATTCATTACAATTAATTTCGTCCTTAGAAAAATCTTCTAAAGTCATCCGACAAAAAAGTTAACTGTTTTATTAATGAAAATGTATTAAATATTTTCTCGTTCTAAACATGGCCGGATCTTCAAATAGGAGTGTTAATTTTGTAAAGGCTGATACGCTAAACCAACCTAACATGTAATGTTATTAGAGTACATAGCTATACTCGTAGTACATATTGGAGAAATAAGAGGAGCTAAAATCCTGATGTAAGTAGTTTTGTGAAGGTTTCTAAATTCAACATGTTCGTCCATAGATCTTCTTTCCTTTTATAACCTGTGCAGTATATTACTATTCCTGTCTGTAAATTTCATCCATATAAGAAACCAGTAATATTAATTATTAGTTAATATATGATTGATGTAAGTATACTTTGTGTTGAAGTCAAAATTCATCTAAAATGTGCACCTATTTATAGAAAAATAGCTACATGTCTCACTCATTCATTAGAAACTGATTAAAATAATATTAATTACTTATTTGATAATTTGGTACAATCAATAAATCAGCAACCTATATTACTTTCTTAATAATCTATAATACAAGTAAAGTATCTCATATAAATACATACAAATAAAGGAACAGACATTGCACCACTGCCCTGGCGGTTAGATAGTGTGTTTTATTGCTAATGTATGTTATGGATCTGATTTTATACAACAAATTACCGGAAAATATGAAACTCTCCAGTAGTTTTAAATATATTCACTTGCCGGCTTAAAAGTGATTAATTAAGCACATCTATGGCTTGAAGGATTTCATGGAATATGAAGATTTGTAACAAATACCTTAATGATTGTAAATCTCTTAATAATATGATTTTGATGTGTAACATAGTTACTAATATGAAAAATTATGAGTTAAATAAGGACTATGCGAGTAATTAAATAGACACTTTATATCTTTTTTTTTCAGGTTCAGAAAAAATTAGCAACAACTTTTCTGCATAAGCAAGGGTTATGCTTGATCATAGAATTTTATGACTTATCCACTGCAGTTTACATGAAAACTTTATGTATAGAAAAAACCAAATGCTAGCCTGCAGAAAAAAGAAAAAGATAAAACTGAACATTTCTGAAAAGATTATATAATATGTCCTAAATTATTATTAATAAGTGTTTAAGTAAATAAACAAGTTTAACTGCTAAAAGTTATTTATTATTTCATCTTCCAAAATAATAAGTCAAAAGATATATTTTATTAATCAATTCATATAAATATATGGCACATACAAATTTATAACTCACAATAGTTTGCTTTCAGTATAGAAACCATCTTATTCTTATAACTCGTAATGTGAACTCTTAAGACATCAGTCAAAGTAAAGCTAAAATATTTTTGGAGGAATGTTAAATATTCATATATTGTTTACATGAATTATAACTAATAACATCTAGATTTATGTATATATAAAAATAAGTTATTTAAAATAGCCATCCTTGTTTTCAATTAATTAAGATATAGGCCATTCTTCTACGGTGGTACTAATCTTTTCAATCAGTTTCCATTTATTGATTTGGGCTCGCTTGAGATAAATTCAGGTTCTAGTGAACTTTTTGTATGTCATTAGCTCCAATGCAGTTCATAAAGAATACTCCAAAGAATTCAAGTCAGAACTCGACGAAGGCCAACCTATGCTCTGAACAAAGTCTGACAAATTGGCTTGCAACCAATGTTGGATTGAATTCTTCATGGGAGGGTACAGAGCCCTGTTGGAAAATCCACTGCTATCCAGCGAATAAAGTATCACTTAATGCTTAAATCATTGTTTCCAATATGTGATTTTGGACGTCCTTCTAACTTCTGGCGCAAGGTGTATTGTTTTGCCAGTTAAATTTTCTTCCACCGTGATGATCTTCTCATTAGTAAACAGGTTATTTTTTGGATCGTATCTCTTGAAAAGATTTCGATATCGCTCCAATCGCCATTTACGAAGACGCTCGTTTATATAATGCACTTTTCTTTGACTTTTAGTTAGAGACCATATGTAAGTATTCTCTTTACAGATATTTAAGAAATATTGGTCTGAAGAGATAATATATACATAATTTAATTCTGGAGTACGTCGAATAAAATGTTTGTTTATGTTGATGTTGTATGACATAACAATGACATAAAAAGGAAAATGTCGGTCCTTTTGTATTTTGAAACTGAATGGCTACGGTATTCATATGCATTTCACCAGACGTAAATGACGTCATAGGATTTAGTAAGGTCAAATAAAGGTCAAACGCATTTCTTTCAAAATACAAGGGGATTGTACGTTTTTTGGAATTTTAAGTAGACAGAAACGATTAGGAACACTATTCCTCGAAATGGTTTTTCAAAAAGCTAAATTGAAAAAAAGTGAACAATCCCCATTATTAATTTGTCAACTTGTCATAAAAGTGTTATTTGCTTTGCGAAATAGAAGTGATATTGCTAAAGCTGCTTAAAATCTGTGAGAACGGACCTTTAAAAGATTAACTATTTGTGCGTTTAGCCAGCCATAAACGATTACAATGTCACCACTTGTGTATTTAGAAAACTTTCCAATACAACATAGTAATTGTCCTGATGTGTCGACATTGAAGTGCGAAATAACTCAAAAATATGGTATTCCCATTAATGATTTGTATGTATCAATAAATGGCAAGCTTGTGGCCGACGAGACATACATTGAAAACGTCGAAAATGTGATCAGAATTTCCACGAAACTAATCGGTGGCAAAGGAGGTTTTGGGTCTATGTTACGAGCTATTGGTGCTCAGATTGAAAAAACTACCAATCGTGAAGCGTGCAGAGATTTATCTGGAAGGCGTTTACGTGATATAAATGAGGAAAAAAGGCTCCGAAAGTGGTTAGAAGGCCAAGAAGAGCGTGAAAGGGAGATTGCAGAACGTAAGCAAAAGAAAATTGAGAGACTTATAGCTGAGCCGAAGATAAACGTAGACTTGAGTCCAGTGTACGAAAAAGAGCGTCAAGAGCTTCCAGAGAGAGTAAGTTCAGCTGTGGAAGCTGGTTGGGAAGCTGCAGGAACTTCTGAGAGTGGTCTTAAAAGAAAGATTATTGAGGAAAAACCCAAAGCAAAGAAGACAAAGTTGTGGATTGATGCTGATTTGTCAGATTGTTCATCAGCCAGTGATGATGAAGATGAAGTGAAAACATCTGTGCAGACTGTTTCAGTGTCAACAGATAGTGGAAATGAGTCAGATAAAGCATCTTCTAGTAGTAAAGCTTGATAGTGTGTAATTGTTAATTGTGTTCTGTAATTTTTAATTTTTGTGCATTGAAATAAATGTTTAGGTTAAGTTATAAGATTGTTTTATTTTGCATTGTTTGTACTATCAAGGGTTCAAAAATGCATCAAAAATAATAAAACAATTTAAATGGGACTGGGCCGGACACATAATGAGAGACAATAAAAATAAATGGACACAAAAAATAACTGAGTGGTACCCCAGAGACGGTAAAAGGAGAGGAGGAAGACAATACAAGAGGTGGGAGGACGATTTTAAACAAACAGCAGGAACACTGTGGTCCAGACCCTGCAAAGACAAGATAAAATGGGCAGCAAACAGCTTGAGGGAGGCCTTTGTTGAAGGACAAGCTGAGAAGGAGGCAAAACACAATACCAATTAGCGGATTAGGTTTTCTTACTTGTTTTTCAGCAATAAAGGCTATTTTTATTTTATTCATCCGTGCAGGAACGGAGAAAGAATACAATTTCCTGCGGCCGGGCGGCCTGTCGTAAGAGGCGACTTAACAACCCACAGCCAGGTGGTAGGGCATTTGCCCGACTGGATGGCTACCACCCCTGGTCTAAAGTATGTCGCCATAACAACCTTCGAGTTGTGTTCCGGCATTAGTGACCAGGTTCCAGTTTCCCTTAAGAGAGCAGCAGCGCATTTGTAGCACCTTTGGTGTTGCAAATGTCCATAGGCGATGGTAACCGCTTTCCATCAAGTGGGCCATTTGCCTGTCTGCTGATCTCCTGCAATAAAAAAAAAAAAAAAATATTTATTACTATCAAGGGTAGTCGTGGCAGTGATAATTAGAATTATGATAGTAAATTTTATGTAGTCAAATTATTTTCATGATATTGTTTGGTTTAAAACCGATATACTAAATAGTGTGTTAATTAGTGTTGGGCAGTACATGATTTTAAAATGAGTTTGTAAGTGTAACATGACATTTTGTACTGATCCAATACAATGTACCACTTCAAATGAGGCGAGGAGATTTGTATGGTTTGTACTGTAGCAGTACATTTGAAGCCTGAGGACGGTGAGGCGGTGAGCGTCTTTCCCTCATTTGTCCCGTTCAAAACTAGTTCGGAAATGTTTATTAAGAATCGGGTGTGCTCGGCCTCAGATACCTCATTTTACTAACAGTCATATGGACATTGTCATTTTGTCCCTCTTTGTCATGTCAATTATATTGTTACTGTTGTAGCATAAGCCTCATTCCGTCCTTCCTCTGACTTGAGTAGTATAGCACAATAAAAATTTAAAAGTGGTACATTTCAAATTTTGATCTGTATCAGTACAAATGTATTTTGTACGGGATAAATGTACTGGCTTACACATGTACTGTTCAGTACTGTTCATCGCTAGTGTGGATTTAAATAGATCTATTTGCTTTAAATAGATTCTCTACTGAAGTAGTACATACATACATACATACATAACTTCACGCCAGTTCCCTTGTGGGGTAGGCACGAACAACAGAGCGCCATTTAGGCTTATTCTTACACACCTCACTTGCTTCTTTGACATTCATAACTCTTGTCATGCACGCTCGTCTGTTCTTAAGGCTCCTGACATCACCTTCTGCTAGTACACGATCAATTTGATCATGGAAGGTGTGTCGTGGCCTTCCACGACTTCTGCATCCATCCACTTTTGCATTGTATATCTGTTTAGTCATTCTATCATCATGCATTCTTTCCACTAGCCCGAACCACCGGAGCATTCCTTTCCTTACCTTCACCCCGACACTCTCTTTCAGACCAACTCTCTTTCTTACTTCGGTATTACGAACGCGGTCCGCGAGCGTCACTCCGCAGATTTTGCGCAGTGCTCGCATCTCGACCGCGTTTACTCTACTTTCATGCTCTTTCTTCCATACCCAACTCTCGCTTCCATACGTGAGCGTAGGTACCAGCACCGCGTTGTGTACGGCGAGCTGGGCCTTCTGGCTGAGGTTCTTAGCGCCTAGAAGTTTACCTAACGCTCCATTCACACTATTCCCCAAATTCACTCTTCTTTCTATATCAGCGGTGTACCTTCCATCCCTGCTAAAAGCACACTACTGACCTTACAACTTTACCGGGGTCTTTGGGGCGAGTGCCTTCGCGAAGCGAAGGCGCTCGAGCCCGGGGGGCAACTTGCTCGAGGGAGCTCCCTAAGGAGTTTTACCTCGGCTGGACTGTTGCCATGAATGGGGAATGAATTTAATGATGCCCACCATAGGGCGACACAAAATACTAATTGAGAACGGGCGACGGGTAATATAAAGCCCGAAGGGAAGGATCACGGCGGGCCGGGATCGGTGATTTGCGGTGGCCTACGCTATCTTAAAAGCACACTACTGAAGTAGTAATTCGATTAAATTACTCTTTCATAACCGTTCAATCCGAACTATGAACAGGTCTGTTTGGTATCTATGACAAATTAATATTTTTCTAAATTTTATTGTTTTTACATTAACATCAAAGTTATTGAGCTGAATTTAATGTTCTTATTGATCAACTAGCTTCGACTGCGCGGACTTCGTCCGTGTGGTGCGGTTTTTTAACTATCCCACGGGAACTCTTTAATTTTTCGGGATCAAAATTATCCTATATGTTGACTAGGGATATAAGCGACCACCATACAAAATTTCATTTAAATTGGTCCAGTCGTTTCGCAGATTAGCTGGTACAAACACAGACAAACAGAAACAAAAAATTTGAAAAAATCTAAATTACTTCTATTTCACTTCTTACATTCCCTGAGTCGGTTTTTAGCCTTTTTTTTTCATTGTACAGAAATTTGATCTCTACAGTTTTATTATATGTACATGCAGGCCTTTTTTTTCTCACTTCTTTTTTGGGGGCACGCTATTTCTCGAAAATTGTAAATTCATAATTTTTTGTCTTTTTTCAGTTTTTATGGCAATTTTTTGATATTTTAGAAATTTTCTTTAAGGGCACTGCGTGCCCCCACAAAAAAGCCGTGTTTAAGTATAGATATTTTGATTGTCATTCTAAAATAAGTGAAAAAAAACCATGCAAACAAAGTCTTAGATAACTAATAACTAGGTAAGCTAGTAAGCTATATAACATATTATGAGCTAAATGGATAATTTGGTAATTAACAAATTCGAATCAGTCTCATAAACCAAGTATATGTAGTGAGAATAGCCAGGCAAAGCTCCTGCAGTTTGTATATATCCACATATGTTTCGGAGATCAGGGTATGCGAAAATTTACAGTGAACATTGTTTTCAGAAAGTTTTTTGGAGTACTATATTATTGGCAACGTTGCTGGTATTAGCAGCAGCCAGACCCCAGGAGTTCGAAGACGAAGAAGATGGCCAGTCTAATGACAGAAAAGGTAGCAATAGTTAAATCATAGATTGAATAATTTAATCCGTGCAGGAACAGAGAAAGAATACAATTTCCTGCGGCCAGACGGCCAGTTGTAAGAGGCGACAAAATAACCCACAGCTAGGTGGTAAGGCATTTGCCCGACTGGATGGCTACCATCCCTGGTCTAAAGTATGTCGCCATAACAACCTTGAGTTGTGTACCGGCAGTAGTGACCAGGTTCCAGTCTCCCTTAAGAGAGCAGCAGCACATTGGTAGTAACGTTGATGGACACGATATGTCAGGGTGTTATTTTCTTATTTTGTTTGTCTTTTTCCTTTTGTAACTTATATCAATTACAAAGTATTTATCTACTATTTTAAATATTTTCTACTTATTTTATCTTATATATTATATTATTATCTTTGTATGTCTTTCAAGACCACGGGCCATGAAAATGGCCCGGACATTTGGAAGGCTTGTGTGGGGCCATGGGAAGGCCAACACGTAGAAGCCCCTTGACAAATTTAATGTAAATGTGGCGTGACACTGACCGGCGATTATCCCTGTCTACACCATATAGTCATTAATACACACAAGGACAAGCCCAGGTCAGTGTAGGACTATTGTGGGAAATGAGGACAAAAAGTCGGTACTTTGTCGGTAATAGCCCGGTGGCTATTGTGGTGAACTGCTAGTGGTACTAGGGGTCTGGGATTATGGGAACTATGGCGTCTGCCCTTCGCAATGTTCGGGGAACATGGAAAAATGGGCAGACGGTGACTCGCCACTCCCTGCATGGGCCCCAAAAGATGCCATAGAAGACAGGGGCAACATGGGTGTGAGTGGCTAAGGGGTGTCGAGAGGTGGGCTGCAGGTTCACCGAAGCTATTTCTGACGTGATGCCATTAATCATTTCCACCCCTGGAGCTTGAGTCTTAGCTCTAGCGATCTCCACTCCGTGCCGGCTGGCTAAAGCAAGCACGGAGGCGGGGGCCTTGATATATTATTATTAATATTATTTTATACATTTTTGTTGTCTTACACCCCAATTTCTTTTATTTTCTTTCACTCTTATTACAGGATTTTGAATGATTAAAACAGGGTTTTGGCTTTGATTAATATAGTTAAGACCTTGCTAGTGACTGCACCACTGTCTATCTTCTAATCACTTTTTAAATTCATAGATGACGTGGCCCGAGTGCAAATCAAGGTGTATCGAGGTCCCACAAAGCATGATGGCTACGCACCGTGGGGTTTCTGGGTCAAGCAGCCATCTGATGAGGAGTGACAAGCATTAACCCCAAACTAGATACGATATTCATTAAGTAGCTTAAAACAAAAATATTGGAAATAAAGTACATTAGTTAGTATCATTTTTACTTAGAATGCAATGAGAATAGTGTTTATCTAGGCCCCAATGTGAAACTAAAAGAATAAAATACTTTACTGCACCATTCAAAGACGGAGGTCTCTGGTTCCTAACCGGCTGGAAGGACTATGAAGAACAGTGAGCGGACTGCATAACTAGCATATACGTAGATCCAATAAATTTCATTTACTTGCAATTGTGGTTGGACTTTAGGTGTAATATTAAATGAATCCGTGACCACCTTAAATTAGAAGAAGTAGTTTTTTGTTTTCATTCAAGCAGACTGGCCGCGTAAAGGTAAGTGGTTACCAACACCCTACGACATCCGTCGATGTTGGGTCTTTATTGCTTATCGTCTTTTTGAAAGTCACTGGTCATATCCGGCTCGAAGGACCATAGAGAAAAATGAGCGGACTGTAAACTACCTTTTACGATAGTTTAATAAATGACAAATAGTTGCAATCTTTACCTACATATGTCACAACCTAAATGCTCTCGTGTTCTTAGTTCAAAAAGCTGCCAATAATCACAGTGCAAGCTAAGAATCAATGAAGAACCTGTGAGTTGGTTCTATAATTTCGTTTCTTTTGTTTTTCTAGAGACCGTAAGTTTAGTCAAGCATCATTATTATGTCAAACATTAGACTGCGCATAAGTGCATGGCAGACTATAAGCAAATCATTAAATTGCATGTGTGTGTTAATAGGTTCTACTTTGAACTAATAGCTTGGTCAATTAATAGTAATTTGAGCTCAATCAATTAATAAGACTTTAAATGAAGACATTCTATGGAACTTTTTCTAATATCTTTTCTATGTGGAATGAAATTGAACGAATGAATGGTTGACCGGGTTGAATATTCATGTACATATCCAACACGTCATCAAGATATATAAATAAAGTATTCGTAATAATTGTGAATTATAGTTTGTAATAAGATATGTGTAGATAACCAAAGATTAGTAAAAGAACACATTCCTTGAGATTCCGTGTTATAACAAATAAAATACTGTTAGTATAGTGGTTTTTGTTTATTTAACTACTCCACTTTTATGAAAAATACCCTATATCCTTTTTTTAATGAAAATTTTGTGATGATCGGTTAAGTAGTTAAAGCGTGACAACGTAACAAAAAAGCTCCCAATGTAATTTATATTATATATTGTGTGTATATATTATAACACACTAGCGGTCCCAGCAGAGGTAAATCGGTAAGTCGTTCTCCGTTATGCGCGTACATACATTTCTACGTTTCATTTTTCTTTATATATATATTAGATTTTGTTGGAAATCGAATCAGTTCGATATTTGTGTTACAATGCACATCACTATTAAACGTAGACATCACTAAGTTCTCATGTAAAAATGGCTTCCTAGAAAACTGTGTTCGCATAAAAATATATTAATTAAATCGCTATTAATATAAGTTATTGTTTCATTAATCCATAAAGGACCCCAAAACACAACAGATTTATATTAAGCAAGGTGCACATACTATTAATCAAAGAAAGGGTGGGACTTAATGTATGGCGCCATCTACTTGTAACTTAGTTGACAGCAGAACTCTACATACCGACCTCCTGGCTTAATTTTTTTATTATAAATTTAAATGAAACCTATCCTATGTCCTAAGTTAGAACAAATGTAGCAAAATGAAAAAGTCATCAAAGTCGGTTGAGTAGTTTCGGAGTTCATCGCGTCAAACACTGACAGGGAATTTTTATATATATAGAAAAAGATATTAATAAGGACTAGCTGTGTCCTGTGGTTTTACGCATATATGCTCCACAGAATCGGTTGGATTGGGTGGGTAGTTAGGAATATTAAACTTGAGCAAAACCATACACGTATCTTACTAATAATGTAGGTTGAGGGATATTCGTACTGCCGTTATCATCGACATCCTAGTAGCACATACATTTGTTTTGATAACACTATACTGCATATTCCGCTAATTTAATAACAAGTGTATCAAATACATTGTTACATGATACCTATTTATGTTTGTCATAACAAATATTTGTATTATGATAATATTTTGGATATAATGATTGTTATTTGTAATTATCTGTGTCAGCGAAATTTCGCTAGTGTTGCAATGAAGTCGTTTAATAGTTCGTTGTATAAAAAAGGAGGTAAAAACAACTGCGACTGTAGCGCCATTTTTTTGGCTATATAATAATATGACTAATGCAGTCGACGACTTCACAATAGCCTGACAAAAGGTAGGTAGTAAAAAAGGCACGGCTATGAGTCATGTCATGGAGTCGAGCGGCATTTGAGTTAATTTTAGGCGGTCCAAGCGTTATTATTAGGAAATATAATAAATAGTTTCATTTCCTGCTCTGAGGTACTATAGGTAGGAAGACAACTTCTCAGTGTTTTTTATCGTCTAGAACCGCTGGAATATGGCACTTTTTTATAGAGGTAAATAAAAATATATTTATTTATAAACAAAAATTTTCAGTTGAATTCTTTATTATATTTCACGTAACCAGGGGCAAATTGGGCATTTAACCATTGCCCAACAGTGGGCACGCAACAAGGGTAAAAGGCTGAAACTACATGACATGAACCACAAATTCTTAATTTGTATTTCTTCCAATCGGGTAGCTGACGACATGTGCGGCGTGTTTCACAATCATATTTCCGCTTTAATTCGTTCAGTAGTAGTAGTAGAATTCGCCACAAAAGCAGACAAAGGAATCGTAAGTCCATACAGCTAATTCTGATGTTTAAGTCTTCGTATAGTAGCGCAGTTGTATTGTAGGCTACAACTGACGGAGTTCTTGTGAAAATTTGAAAGACCATATTTGACTATACAGTTCACATTTCTCACAAAAACACATAATTACTACTCAAAAACTTTCAATGTCCTCCAACTATTGTTAATTTTAAAGTAATGTTACACATTTTTAGATTTTTTATTTAAGTTTATGGCTTGGCTGCTAGGCCTTTAAGCAAGATCTTAGTTTACAATATAGTTTCTTCATTTTCTTAAGCCTATGTGTAGCACAGCTGAACTGTAGGTAATCAGCTGGTGCCATACAACGGAGTTCTTGTGACAACTCAAAAGGCCACATTTGACTATACAGTTCACATTTCTCACAAAACACATAATTACTACTCAAAAACTATCAATATCCTACAACTATTGCTCATTTTAGAGTAATTTTACACATTTTTAGAAAATAAAACTGCACAGCATAACATCTCCTTTCAGTTCCCGCCAAAAACTCCCACATTTTTAGTAAATCAACAACAAGCACAACACAACGGCCCGTTTCATTTCCCGCCAAAAACTCCTTTCATTCATTCAGTTATACAGATTTTTAGTCTGTTCTATTTTATACATTCATTCAATTAACCGTCACACTGCTGTCATGTGTATGTATGTTGATATCTATATCTATTATCTATGGTCAGTCGGTAAACTACGTTCATGTGAAACGCACGTCGCCGTTTTGTTACTAAAAAACAATGTGCCCTTTAACAAAATCAGTGCCTAAACATACTATCAAAAGTATAAAAAGTTGACTTTTTAAATATTTTACACAATGTTATCTTTTAAGATGTTGAAAAGATTATTTATTTCGCAGTTCAAGTTTCCAGGTGAGTGGCCACTTGTTGTAAAAATAAATACCTCTACCTACCTCGCGACAAGCTTCGTTTCGCAGATGCCGGTCCAATTTGCGTATAATAATTTTCCTATATTTAATTATATTAAAAAATGAACTCTATCGTACAGTGGATATTATCTTTCGTCAATAAATATTAACTTTGTAGAGTTTAACCTTTGAAATCGTTGGACTTTAAAAGAAATTTAAAAAAAGTTAACTTTTATTTCTTTACCGCGACTTCACATACACGATGCAGAGTTTTCTTTTATTTGTTAAATTCTTAGTTTACGTTGAAAATTCGATGGAATAAGACTGTTGACATAAGTTTTATTATAGATAAACCCCTCAAGTACCTCTTCGATTTCAAGACAAATCATTTTCTTTGTATGTTACGATAAGTTTAGCGCGTTCCGGATCGTAGAGCGTGA
The DNA here is from genome assembly GCA_019925095.2 of Dendrolimus kikuchii. Classification (NCBI taxonomy): domain Eukaryota; kingdom Metazoa; phylum Arthropoda; class Insecta; order Lepidoptera; family Lasiocampidae; genus Dendrolimus; species Dendrolimus kikuchii. The sequence continues at coordinate 1,007,507 of CM034410.1, read as the reverse complement.
ATAGTGTGTCTTGCTTGCCTTATGACGTGCCTCGATCTTTTCAGATAACAAAGATTACGGGATTATGGTATACATTTGTAATTACTATTGGTTCACACCTTTATGACATATTGACATAGACAATTATTAATATCATGTTTTTTTTTCTTTTTAGGGCTCTGTGTCCATTTTAGTAAAGGCGAATCCTTTTTGATTTTACCATGTCCGTTTGTTTGTAAATCTGTATATGTACGCCATATTCATATTATCAGAAACTATTTATGGAATTTAGTAGGTATACATAATTTATTTGCCGCAATACAATGCTGTAATGAAATTGCAACACGAACTCTTTAAAATCGTTGTCCGTCTGTTTCTGTAATTTGACAATTGAAAAAAAAAACTGCATCTATATAAAATTTTCATAGAATATAGATGTATCATCCATACTATTATAACAAATTGGAAAGTAACTGTGTCTGTTACGATTTTACGGAAAAACAGCGACATTGATTTTGCTGAAATTTGGTTTATACGTGGTCTTAACACCGGGAATGGACGTAGGATACTTTTTATCCCGGAAAATAGGATTGCTGAACAGGAGCTTTGGATATTTTTTATCCGAATAAATGACGTCGTTTCGGTGGGATAAACGAATGTAGCCAAACACGTGGCGCTGGGGTTGCGTTTTTTGGGCCGTCGTCATCGTGACAACGCAAACGAAGTTACGCAATCACAGCCACATTGAAATATATTTTTAACTACCCTTTGGTCGCGGCTTCGCTGGTGTTAATGCTATCGCACGAGAACCGTGTATTTTTCCGGGATAACAAATAGCCTATGTGTAATTCTAGACAATAATCTACCTCTGTGCCAATTTTCATCCAGACAGCCGTTCTGGCGTGATCAAGTAACAAAGATACATTCAAACTTACGCATTTATAATAGGTAGGTATTTAAGTATAGATAATATTTTCTTAAGTTTCCGCGAGTAATATCGTATCGAGTAGTAATCGAATTGTGTTTACAGATTTTTTTTTATTTGACTTGTACCCTAATATTTGTTTGACCATGTGTAACAGCAATAACGTTTCACGCAAGAATTGCGCACATCCTCGTACGAGGCGCTGCGAGTACTGTCCGCGTTTGTGAATTAATTAAAGATTACAAAACTTAATTAAACCTTTATTTGAGTACGTACGTGCGAGCGTGTGTGCATGCGCAGTGCCGTAAATAGCCTTTTCAACACACTTGCTCATAAAGTGGCTCTATGGTCACCGCAATTAGGCACAGAATGACACCCATTATCAAACTGTGCGTAAAAAACATTATAACTCACTAGTGAGTTATAGATTTTTTTTTAAATTTCATTGGTTGAGTTGCTTTGTTCTTAAAAAGTTTTTATTCAAAAAAAAAGATCGTGTTCTATAGAACAAATAAATGAATGTTCCTATTGCTTGCTCATTTCATGCAACGTCTTATTTAAATAGATAATTTTAACTCGTACGTGTTTAATAAATAAAACTCACTTATATATAACTTTTTTTTATCTACTAAATAAAATGAGTTTTTGTTGTTATTTTATTCACAAGTGTGTTGAAAAACGTCGTATGATACACGTGTGTATTGATGATTACCGTCCTCGGCTCTCTTAAGACCCTCGCCTACGGCTCGAGTCTCAATGGCGCCTCGGCGGTGTTACACACTAGTACCATAATGTACTATTATGCGCCCTATGCGAGCTTATATACCTGCGCCCTTGTTTTGTTTAGATATTATAGGTACCCTAGCTAGAGCAATGCTATGTATAATGCGTTCCAAATAAGAATAGGAATGTCAATAACTCTATCTGTCAAACGTCACTTGAAAAGTATGGTTTGCAAAAAATTTATTTGCATATCAATACTAATAGTCTTACATCAAATTTCAATAAATAGGTTAAATTAGTAGTAAATTGTCTTTATATAATATTTAATTATTTAAAGTCATAATACGTCACAATATGGCGCAAAGTCGATCCTATTCTCATTTGAATCGCATAGTATAGGCCTACTTTATTTCATTCAGGGTGATAAAATAACGCACAAGGAGCAATTATCTAATATTTTGGAAGATAAATCTATTTTCTTAAAGAAGTAGAACACGAATACGCTCATGCGCTGCCATAAAAAAAGAGCGCGATGGTTTGTCTAATTTAACAGACGTTATTGATGATACTAGCATGTACGTATGTTTGTTTTGGAATCGAGTATTAGGGGCGCAGCGGGAACTTACCAGGAGCAAACCGATTTTTTTTTTATAGCAGGAGTTCAGCAGACAGGCAGACGGCCCACTGGAAGGTGCTACAAATGCGCTGCTGCTCTCTTAAGTGGGCCTGGAACCTGGTCACTAATGCCGGAACACAACTCAAAGTTGTTATGGCGGCCTAGACCTAGACCAGGGGTGGTAGCCATCCAGTCGGGCAAATGCCCTACCACCTGGCTGTGGGTTGTTTTGTCGCCTCTTACGATAGGCCGCCCCAACGCAGGAAATTGTATTCTTTCTCCGTTCCTGCACGGATTACAAGTCCTGCATGGTATGGCTATTCTTGCGCCCCCCAGAGTCTACGCCCTGTGCCTTGGCACCGGTGGCACCGTCCTATTTACGGCACTGTGCATGCGTGCGTGCTTTTTTATATTTTAATGATGTCCAACAAAGTGGGCACTGGACAGCTAGTAATTTATACTTATACTAGCGGCCCCGACAGACGATGTCCTGCCCGATCCCACCCGAACCCGATCCCGAGCCACGTACCGGTTCTAATTGTAAATCTAAACCATCCGGGTACCCACTCAAACACACTAAAACAAAATCACCAAAATCGCTCCAGGTAATTAGGAGGATTCCAGAACCCGATCTCAGCGCCACCTACCGGTTCTAATTGTGAATCTAAAAGAGTAATATTTTTTTTTATTCTAAGTCATGACAAATTTAGATTAAAAATCTTGCCAAAAAATTAAAGTTTACAAATAAAAAATAGGGGTTGATCGTAAATTTAGGGTTGTATGTATTTTTTAATGCTGTATCCTAAAAAAATAAAAATTATCCAAAAAATAAAATAATTTTTTTTGGGGTGGACACCCCTTATCACTTAGGGGTTTGAAAAATAGATAGTAGCCGATTCTCAGACTTACTGAATATGCATAAAAAATTTCATAAGAACCGGTCAAGCGGTTTTGGAGGAGTATTGGAACGAACATTGTGACACGAGAATTTTATATATAAGATGTATTTTTAGATAAATAATAACTTCTATGTTTTTGTTTAGAATGTGTCATCAAAGAACATTATTATTCTTAACTTTCTTTTGCTTTAATCGAAGTGACAAAGTGTATGATTAATGGCTTTAATGGTTTCTTTTCAAAAAGATGCACTACTCGTTAATATCTGTAATTACTTTTGAACGGCCTGGCCACGAACTTGTCGCTGTGAGCGGCTGCGATGGCGACAAGCGACAAAAACAAAAGTATTAAAATGTACGAAGTATGTCACGATACGTGTCGCTCGTCGCTAAACTCGAGTCTGTGGCCAGGCCCTAAAGGCGGGGATCGATTTGATCGAAAAGTTCGAAAGAGTGGACTTAGGTTTAATCTACATCATATCTATAAAAATAATATTCTTGTATAAAATTAATGAAAGTATGTAATAGTGATTAATTAATCTATGACGTATTTATTAATTGTAATTATGTACATAACAAATGTTATTGTCCGCTCTCATCGGGCCAAATGTTATTGTACGCTCCTATAAGGCCAAATGTTATTGTACGCTTCCATGGGGCCAAATGTTAATGTAGGCTCCTATCGGGCCAAATGTCGTTGTACGCTCTCATCGGGCCAAATGTTATTGTACGCTCCTATCGGGCCAAATATTATTGTACGCTCTCATCGGGCCAAATGTTATTGTACGCTCTCATCGGGCCAAATATTATTATACGCTCTCATCGGGCCAACTGCTGCTTCTTCATTCTATTGATACCACCTTTATATACACAATTTAACAATAAAGTATTCTAGTCTATTCTAGAAATATTTTGCTGATTAAAAAACTATTATCTACGTTTTAGTTACTTGAATAGGTTTAGAACGCGTCTGCAGTTATTGTATTACTGGCACGCGTTTACAAGTTTGCCTTTCAAAGAGTGTAGGCGCTCGGCACTTTTGAACAAGATTTTGATGTCCACTCATCAGACCCTGGGACCACCTCACGTGTATGCTCTTTCCAATAAATTTAAATTTTTGAAAATCGATCCACAATTAACAGAGAAATCGCGTAACAAGCATACAGTAGAATTGGGAAGTTCATCCTTTTGAAAGTCGTTTAAAAATGGTGTACTTTTCGCAGAATAGATTGGAATTGTCAGAGGCGTATAGCGCCTAGATAAAATTTAATGCAATGTAACCTCTGTGAATGTTTGCTCTCAAATTTGTGTGAAATACTTGAGGCTTGAGGTAAAGACTTCTCCTAAAACAGCGAAAACATGTTACGAAGTGCTGTAACTTAGAATAGGAAGTAGATTTTGAACGCTTCGTTAAGAATCTTAAAGAAGGGTATAAACTTTTCTCTACCTCATTATGAATAAGGAGTTCTTGGCGGGAACTGAAATATGACGTTGTGCTGTTCTAATAACTAGTGGTTGGTTCTGTTGCCAATACTATAACTTCTATAATCACAGATTTCGCCAAGGCTACACTGTTAATTTGACTTTAACAATAAACAAAAGAGTATATATGCGTGTGTGTGTCAAATACATGGTAGTGTGTGTAATGTTTTTTTATTGATTTAATGTATTTTTAATAAAACTACGTTTTAACGGTTTTAAGCGCGGTAATTTTATTTGATTTTGGTTTTTCCGACGTTTCGGCCACTTTTCAGTGGCCGTGATCACGGAAGACAAAGATGTCAAGTGTCAACGAGTATTGTTAAAGTTTTATTTAGCCTACCGCCAACTTATTAATTTTAATTATTTAATTTTAATTTTGTTTATGGTTATTATTTAATCTATGGGAGCCTAATCTAATTTACTACCGCTTCGCAACATGTTATGGCTTGAAGAGAAGAAGCGGCGCAAGAAACTCTTCAGCAAACATGCCTAGCTCTAATAATTTTATATAATATTAAAATGGGTGGAAGGAAAAATAAAAGTAATTATCAGTCAAGTTGGTTTGTGTTCCGTTGTACGCAGAAAGAGCTCACAGTGTCTTGAGGTCTGGCAGCTGGTTTTTGCTGGGTTTGGGTCTTAATAGTTTTGATAATTGGATCCCAAACAGGTGGTACTTGCCAACCATCTTCTCTATTGAAATTTGGGTGTTTTTTGATTTCAATAGCCTCACGCATCATTCTAGGTATGAAACGATTCTCTTTCGCGAGGATTTGTGGGTTATCGAATCTGATGTAGTGGTTGGGTTTATCCAGCGTGTGTTCACTGATCGCAGACTTCGTAGACCTTGTGTGTTTCATGTCAGCAATGTGTTCTTTTACTCGTGTTTTTATGCTCCTCTTTGTTTGCCCAATGTATGACAATCCACACTCACAATCAAGCTTGTAAAACCCTGCATCCTGGAGTGGGATATTGCATTTCACAGGTCTCAGAAATTGGGTAATCTTTTAAATTTTCCATGCTCTCTGAAACAAAGATTTGCCCACGGTAGCTAACTGACTAGGATGGTGGTGAGACGAACCATTAAGGTATTTATCTGTATGGGTAGGTTTCCTATACACCGTATGACCAAGAGTATTGTCAGGGTTCCTTAGGATGAGCACATCCAGAAAAGCTAATTTATTATTTGCCTCTAGTTCCATAGTAAATTTAATATTACTGCTAAAGGAATTAAGATGATCTAGAAATGCAGAGACTTTATCGTTTGGGAGGACGGCAAAAGTATCGTCTACGTACCTTTTATACATCTTCGGCTTCGCCGGAGCGGTATCCAGTGCCTTCTGCTCGAAGTCTTCCATAAAAATGTCAGCCACGACAGGAGACACCGGTGAGCCCATGGCTACACCGTTGATTTGGTCGTAGAAGCCGTAGTCCCACACGAAATAGCGTGATGTGAGGCAATGTTTTAGTAGATCTGCATATTCCTCAGGCATGTTATTATCTATTAGCTTCCTTTTGACAATCTCAATGCAGTCTTCCACTGGTAAACTGGTAAATAAGGACTGAACATCAAAACTGACTAGTACTTCATCCTCAGCCAATGTCAAATTTTCTTGGGTTTACGATTGTAACGCCGGGAAGCAAGTGGAACGGGAGAAATCGCGGTCGTGAACGTGGTTGTTGTGAGTCTCTAATGGAACGTAGCCTAAATAGATTGTATATGTACGTATATTCTATAAATTTTATTGTGTTATAAGTACTATATATTCACACATTTATTTGGCCTCAAATCATTTACATTTGCACATGTATAAGTAAGTATTATAAACTCAAAAAATTCAATATAATACTCACAGAATATACAAAAAGACAACTAAATACTTACAAATAAACTAAATTATAAATAAATAAATTAAAGTATGTAACAAATCGCTGCCAGAGGGAAGCGTGCCCAGAAGGCTGGCTGCATTGCCACGCTGTATGGCAATGCTGATTCTTTGCTCGAAATACGTACCAGCCTTCTGATCACGGGTATCAGACTTTCTTACAAATTACTTTGAAGAAACCCGTAGCCGATGGACCTCACGGACCTAAAGTTTCAACTCCAAGCGGCACAAATATGTAACCCCTTTTTTGGGTTCATAGTTACATATCTAACCAGATAAACCAGTATTATATATTATTAGTATACATATTGGTCTGAAAGAGAGTGTCGGGGTGAAGGTAAGGAAAGGAATGCTCCGGTGGTTCGGGCATGGGGAAAGAATGCATGATGAAAGAATGACTAAACAGATATACAATGCAAAAGTGGATGGATGCAGAAGTCGTGGAAGGCCACGACACACCTTCCATGATCAAATTGATCGTGTACTAGCAGAAGGTGATGTCAGGATCCTTAAGAACAGACGAGCTTGCATGACAAGAGTTATGAAAGTCAAAGAGGCAAGTGAGGTGTGTAAGAATAAGCCTAAATGGCACTCTGTTGTTCGTGCCTACCCCGCAAGGGAACTGGCGTGAAGTTATGTATGTATCTATGTATGTAGTATACATATTATATATCAGGGTTTGCAGATAACATGCAACAAACCTGCCAATTTTTTTTTCATCTGCCTTTTCATTCTAAAACTTCGACATTGGCAAAATCAAAGCCGTGAGCGTTGAAAGCATTAAAAAAAAGCTACACTATGATTAGGTATAATAATACAGTGTGTGTTTTTTCCAAAAGCAGCCGATTCGATTCCTGACTAAGGGTTGATTTATGACTTTAGTTTTCATCAAATTAGACCCGAGACTTCTTACAGTGTTTTTCAGTATAACATAGATGGAGCAATAATATAAAACATACTGAAAATAATTTGAGTAAGCTTTAAGTGATTGGTAAATAGGGCTGTCAGGCGTCGCGTCGGCCGGTAGGCTGTTAAGACCCATCAAATTAATTAATAACTAAATGGATTTACTATAACTTCTTAAATTGAACAAGTAAAATGACGAGTACCAAGTAACAAGTTAAAGTTTGTAATAAACTACTTTTTTAAATACCGTATAAACTCTATATAACGACACCGAAGGAACTGTACATTTTATGGCGTTGTAGAGAGTTGTCGTTAAATGGAGAGAAATCTGTTATTTTTGTCTGACGTCTTTTGTTGCACCAGTAATTTTGTTGTATTTTTTTACTTATTTTATTCGTATCTTGCGATATTGAGGCATTTTGGTCGTAAAAGAAGTACTTAGAAATTCCGGTATTTCGGAATTTCTTAAAAATGTTGATATGCATGATGCCGATAGCCGAGTTTATTCCGGGGTAATATAATAAAGCGATAAAAAAAGTACACAGCTGCGCAGTTTTGACTCATTTTGGCAACTTAAAATGTACTTTTTGTACTTTGATAGAGTATCATTGTATGGAAGACAAGCTAAACCAACCAAAGCCAAGTGATTTCGACGCTTAAGGAAGTTTTTCGTTAAATCGAATGACGTTACATGGAGTTTACACTGCATTTATTCAATGAATACAATAAAGAACACTAAGAAGAATGTTAATTTATTAATAAGTTAATCTAAACTATGTAACAAATCGCTCCCAGAGGGAAGCGTGCCCAGAAGGCTAGCTGCATTGCCACGCTTTATAGCAATGCTGATTCCTTGCGCGAAATACAAACCAGCCTTCTAATCAGGGGTGGGGTCAAAGAGTTTCTTTGAAGAAACCCTTGGCCGGTGGACGCCACGGACTTAAAGTTTCATACATACATACATAACTTCACGCCAGTTCCCTTGCGGGGTAGGCACGAACAACAGAGCGCCATTCAGGCTTGTTCTTACACACCTCACTTGCTTCTTTGACATTCATAACTCTTGCCATGCACGCTCGTCTGTTCTTAAGGCTCCTGACAGTTTCCTCCTAAAGTTTCATACGGCACAAATATGTAATCCCTTCCTAGGACTCCATATTTGCGCCGTTTGAGAGCTTCAGCTGTGGAAGCAGCGTTGCCAGCCCCTTACTCAGTCTTTGGAAGACGTTGCCACACTGTTGCCGTATTTATGACGGAGCGGAGGGACCAACTCCTGTTGACGAAGTGAGTTTGCCTTTCCCGGGGCATTCTCAAGCACTGATGCGCTGGATTTTTTTTATTGCATGACTTCAGCAGACAGGCAGACGGCCCACTTTATGGAAAGCGGTTACCGTCGCCTATGGCAATTTGCAACACCAAACGTGCTACAAATGCGCTGGTGCTCTCTTAAGGGAGACTGGAACCTGGTCACTAATGTCTAGAATCTAGACCAGGGGTGGTAGCCATCCAGTCTTGCAAATGCCCTACCACCTGGCTGTGGGTTGTTTTGTCGCCTTATACGACAGGCCGCCCAGCCGCAGGAAATTGTATTATTTATCCCTTCCTGCACGGATAAAACGTAATGTAACGTGTTTTCGTAACTACCTTCTAAGTCTCGCGCTTTTTCTACCACAAGCGCGGGGTACATCGGAGGAAGGGGGTTTTAGTGGAGTATTAGCCCATGGGTTACTTCTTTATTAGGGGTACATTGCTGAGTCTCCACACAAGCCGGCAATTGACTCAGTTATCTGCGCTATCTTCAGTGGATAACTCTAATTGCTTTGGTCTAATCCCAGTAAAGGACCCGGCAGTGTATGAAATTACATCCCCCTGCATTAAAAAAAAATAAAAAAATTCGCGTAATAGAAATTAAGGACTTTGATTTCTTGGTAGAGAAGAAATAGCAATGCAAGATGATGTCGTGATATCAGTACCTATTATAAAGAAAAGTTAATTTGTCTTTTTTATCTATGTGGGAACCATATCACATGTGACAAAAACATAATTAAAGTTAACTAGACGAGCAAACGCGCGGCATGAGTCTCGTTTCACCGGACTGCAATGAAATCGACGTGGGCACGGCGCTTATTGCGTCACCGCACACTCGCGCTGCTCCCACCGGCAGTGTTGCCAGGTGGAGGGGAATTCCCTGCAAATTATCCGTGCAGGAACGGAGAAAGAATACAATTTCCTGCGGCCGGGCGGCCTGTCGTAAGAGGCGACTTAACAACCCACAGCCAGGTGGTAGGGCATTTGCCCGACTGGATGGCTATCACCCCTGGTCTAGAGTCGCCATAACAACCTTGAGTTGTGTTCCGGCATTAGTGACCAGGTTCCAGTCACCTTTAAGAGAGCAGCAGCGCATTTGTAGCACCTCTGGTGTTGTAAATGTCCATAGGCGATGGTAACCGCTTTCCATCAAGTGGGCCGTCTTCCTGTCTGCTGAACTCCTGCATTACAAAAAAAAAATCGGGGCTGTTTTCGACGTTGGGAGGGAGATTCTGGAGTAAAGATTCTTTTGGGGAAAAATTAAGTCGAGAGAAATTTTGGAATTTTAAGTACCTTTAATTCATCCACAAACACAATTATCATCACTACAATTATTATATCTGAGATATAATACCATTAGTAGTAGTAGTTTACTTTCGAATTATATTCTACTAGTGAATCATACTTCAATTCAATCGTTGGTTAGTTATTTATATTGTTTATTTATTATGCCAGCTCGCCATACACAACGCGTTGCTGGTACCTACGCTCACGTATGGAAGCGAGAGTTGGGTATGGAAGAGAGAGCATGAAAGTAGAGTAAACGCGGTTGAGATGCGAGCACTGCGCAAAATCTGCGGAGTGACGCTCGCGGACCGCGTTCGTAATACCGAAGTAAGAAAGAGAGTTGGTCTGAAAGAGAGTGTCGGGGTGAAGATAAGGAAAGGAATGCTCCGGTGGTTCGGGCATGTGGAAAGAATGCATGATGAAAGAATAACTAAACAGATATACAATGCAAAAGTGGATGGGTGCAGAAGTCGTGGAAGGCCACGACACACCTTCCATGATCAAATTGATCGTGTACTAGCGGAGGGTGATGTCAGGAGCCTTAAGAACAGACGAGTGTGCATGACAAGAGTTATGAATGTCAAAGAAGCAAGTGAGGTGTGTAAGAATGGACCTAAATGGCGCTCTGTTGTTCGTGCCTACCCCGCAAGGGAACTGGCGTGAAGTTATATATGTATGTATGTATTTATTATGCCGTCTCTACTCGTATACGTCGTATCCTGTAGGCTACGTTCCATTAGAGACTCACAACGACCACGTTCACAACCGCGATTTTTCCCGTTCCTGTTTGCCGGCGTCACAATCGCAAACTCAAGTGGAACGGTTATTCGACCCACCTATGACACGGGTCGTTATGAGCGCTGCGTGAGCGAAAATCATAACGTCATTAGTGACGTTTCTGCCACGACGGTGGTTTTGCTTTTTTATTTCTCCTTTAAAGTAAATAAAAATTGTTTTGGAGGTTTTATTTTTCAAAAAGCTTATTTTTGGGGATTTCGAAAAAAGTTTGGGGGAAGATTGACATGGTCATCTGGCAACACTGCCACCGGCCGCCACCAACAGTCGTCCGCTGGAACATTAGTCATCAGACGCACGTCGCTCCGCTATATCTATAATCCCTCAAGACTAAGTAGAATACTGAGCCTAGATCATCGTCTTCTATGGGCAAGGTGCCCCAAAAGCCAAGTTACGTCTCCACCCTGAATCGCCATACTGATCCGTTGACTTCCCAAGAATGAAACAAAGAACGAAAACAAACTTATTTTTAATATCAGAAATGGAGTCTCTCGCCTAATATAGTTTGGAATTCCTGCTCTAAGCAGTGTGATTACGAAATGCGTTCTTTTCAAAACCTGATGCTTATACAAACATCAACACATGCGTGCGCACGCGCATCCGGGCCCTGTTATACATGTTGAGAAGAGGTATATTATATATACATACATACATAACTTCACGCCAGCTCCCTTGCGGGGTAGGCACGAACATACACAGCGCCATTTAGGCTTATTCTTACACACGTCACTTGCTTCTTTGACATTCATAACTCTTGTCATGCACGCTCGTCTGTTCTTAAGGCTCCTGACATCACCTTCTGCTAGTACACGATCAATTTGATCATGGAAGGTGTGTCGTGGCCTTCCACGACTTCTGCATCCGTCCACTTTTGCATTGTATATCTGTTTAGTCATTCTTTCATCATGCATTCTTTCCACATGCCCGAACCACCGGAGCATTCCTCTCCTTACCTTCACCCCGACACTCTCTTTCAGACCAACTATAGAGGTATATTATAATTTGTGTAATTAGGAATGAATAATGGCTGTTACGTGTTCGTGTGGACGAACCCTTAACTATCTTCGTTTGGTTCACACGACACGACTCATCGATCTTCCAAGGAGATCACATGATGTCGAAACATCGCGCAAATTCATAAGGGTCCACGCGACGTACCAGCGTCGTCTCTTGGAGCTCCATCGCGGAGAAGCCCAGGCGTACTAAATACTAGCTGTGCCTGCGACGCCGTCCGCGTGGAATTTGTTTTCAACCCCCCCCCCCGATTTTGAAACATTTTTCATTGCTGCTCCGCTCCTATTGGTCTTATCGTGATGATATATAGCCTATATCCTTCCTCGATAAATGGGCTATCCAACACTGAAAGAATTTTTCAAATCAGACTAGTAGTTCCTGAGATTAGCGCGTACAAACAAACAAACTCTTCAGCTTTATATATTAATATAAGATTAAATGAGCCGTCTGCTTGTTTGCCACTTTCGCAATTAACAAAAAAAAAACCACTCATCATTACTGATTATTTGGATTAATTAACCGTTATTCAACTCTGAGGGGCGTTTAGGATAAGTTCAATATAAAATAAATAACAATGCAAGATGACGTCACGACCTAAATACCCATAACCCGCCAGACGTAGGCTTTCGAAGTCGCCAGCATGTCCGCCGTTGCCAGTCATCCAGGCGCCTTTCCGCCTGGATCAATATCCATGCGATGACGTCAGCGGGATATTATGTACAAAGCACGACAGGGATAATGATACAGGCTTATTACATTTTATTAATAAACTAGGGTTTTTCCCGCGGCTGCCCTCGAGAATAGCTCCGTCCCGTGTCCCTATTTATTTTGAGAGCAACATTCATATAGCTATATACTTATATACTCGTAAATTGGAATGAAGTGACTAACAATAAAATTATAGTTTAAAAAGCTTGTATTAGGTAGGAGAATGTTTTTTTTTTTAATTGGCGTGCATTCGACATGCGTTTTATTTGTGTCGTCAAATATTATCCAGAGTCCATATTTGAAATCATTTGGTATACGTGATACTTTGACGCCGTGGAATAGAAAAATTTATAATAATTAAAGTGACGCGGGTGTAATGCCCTAGTATTTGTTTTATTAATTAATTGGTGTGCCATGAACTAATTTAAAATTTGATACCATTGAAATAATTTATAATATACATATATACATACATAACTTCACGCCAGGTCCCTTGCGGGGTAGGCACGAAGAACAGAGCGCCATTCAGGCTTATTCTTACACACCTCACTTGCTTCTTTCACATTCATAGGTCTTGTCATGCACGCTCATCTGTTCTTAAGGCTCCTGACATCACCTTCTGCTAGTACACGATCAATTTGATCATGGAAAGTGTGTCGTGGCCTTCCACGACTTTTGCATCCATCCACTTTTGCATTGTATATCTGTTTAGTCATTCTTTCCACATGCCCGAACCACCGGAGCATTCCTTTCCTTACCTTCACCCCGACACTCTCTTTCAGACCAACTCTCTCTCTTACTTCGGTATTACGAACGCGGTCCGCGAGCGTCACTGCGCAGGTTTTGCGCAGTGCTCGCATCTCGATCGTGTTCTTTCATGCTCTCTCTTCCATACCCAACTCTCACTTCCATACGTGAGTGTAGGTACCAGCACCGCGTTGTGTATGGCAAGCTGGGCCTTCTGGCTGAATTTATAATATAAAACTGTATAATATGGAAATACTCAATTTCTGAAATAAATGAATTATTATTATTGTTTTATGAATGTCTTCACGGGCCATAAAAATGACCCGGACATTTGGAGGGCTTGCGTGGGGCCATGGGAAGGCCAACACGTAGAAGCCCCTTGACAAATTTAATCCAAATGTGGCGTGACACTAACCGGCGATTATCCCTGTCTACACCACATAGTAATGCACCCAAGGACAAGCCCCGGCCAGTGTAGGAGTATTGTGGTAAATGAGAACACAAAGTACCGGACTATTGGGGTGAACTGCTAGTGGTACTAGGGGTCTGGGAATATGGGGAATATGGCGTCTGCCCGTCGCAATGTTCGGGGAACATGGAAAAATGGGCAGACGGTAACTCGCCACTCGAAGACAGGGGCAACGTGGGTGTGAGTGGTTAAGGGGTGTAGAGAGGTGGGCTGCAGGTTCACTGAAGCTACTTCCGAGGTTATGCCATTTATCACTTCCACCCCTGGAGCTTGAGTCTTAGCTCTAGCGATCTCCACTCCGTGCCGGCTGGCTAAGGCAAGCACGGAGGTGGGGCCCTTGTCTTGGCCCCCGGAGTCAGGTACAAGGTGTCGCTACTCACTTATTATTATTATTTAGTTTAAAAACTAATATAAACACTTGATAATTCCAAATTTAAAACAAAATTAAAGAATGTTTCTTCACAGTCACATAATAATAACTGTAAATGATTTTAATAATTAATTAATTAAATGTTTACGCCATGGATTATCTTGCAGCAGAAGCGCCGGTAGAATTTCTCGTCACGCGGCACTGAACGACATTATCCGCCGGGCTCTCGTCACCGCCGGGGTACCTGCCGTTCTGGAAGCAAACGGCTTGTGCCGCGACGATGGCAGGAGACCGGATGGGATGACGTTAGTACCTTGAAAGATGGGCTGCCCCTTAGTGTGGGATGCTACTTGCGTTGACACTCTGGCGACGTCCCATCTTTCAAGGACGTCCGCTACCGCCGGTTCTGCTGCAGTCGAACAGGAGGCCCTCAAGCGCCGCAAGTACGCCGCTATCGGCAATAGTTACATATTTGCGGCGTTTGGGGTGGAAACTCTGGGTCCGTGGGCTCCTAACGCTCTAAAACTTTATCGAGATGTTGCCGAGCGCTTAGTAGACCTTTCACGCGACCAAAAGGCTGGCGTCTATTTTGCTCAAAGGGTAAGCATTGCTACTCAGCGTGGTAACGCCGCCAGCCTTTTGGGAACGTTCCCGGTAAGTGACAGTGGTTTGGGACCAATATTTTATCTATAATTTTGCTGTCCTTTTTTTTAAATTTAGTTTTAGTATTTAATTTTAGGTTTCTATTATATAGTTTAGTTTAATTTAAAAATAATTTTGGTTGTTACAATAAATGATTATATTGGTCTTATATTATTAATATTATATATATAGTATAGATATCAAATTATTGCTATTTTTTTCTATGTACGATGGAATAGGGGTGCCTATGTAAAAGTGACGGCGAATAGGGGTTGCCAGCTGTTAAAGATAGCGCACTACGAGGGAAGCGACGCTGCGTTACGCTATCGAGGGACGTAGCGCATTAACTGTATTTCACTCTAATTTATCTCAAACTTTTTTTGTAACCGTCCTTATTCGGCCGCTGTCGCCGCGCACATGCAAATGTTTTTTAATGTAGAAGTAAATCGCAGTCGTGCGTCGCAGGCGACATATAGAAGTTTTTGGTATGACTCAAGAGTGGCCTTGATAAAACTTGTTAAATCTCTTCTTCCAGGCAGAAGAAGAACGCTCTTCTATCTCCCTCTCTTTATTTGGGCAATAGCATCTTTGGCAATGTGCTGCTGGTTAGTGGAAATCGGCATTCATGCCCTGCTTCCACCTCCTCCGCCTGACCAAGACTTGCAGCATCTGAGACGAAGTAGAAGTTTAAAGCATTATTTAGATAACACGTAAGTTCAATATAAGTTATTAATACTAACAACCCCAAAAAGTCTCATTGCTGGGCTCGGGCCTCCCGCCGTAGGAGGGACAGTATACCTGCCACGCTTGTCCAAGCCAGCTTGGTAGCGGTGTGTAACTCCTGAGCGAAGAGTGATTAGATCTGTATATCAATTGCGTTCAAAATGTGTCTTTATATCTTTAACTCTTTAATTCATTCCTGTTCCACGCGATGACTATAGATCCGAATGAGTAGAAACTAGACTAGAAAGAAAAGAGAAAGAATGATTAGCTGATTAGCGTAGCTAGAACGAGCAAACCGAATATAATAGCAAGCCAAAATAAATCGTAACACTATAGTTTTAATGTAATTAATTTTATTATATTTTTGCACTCTATTTGTTTATATTGTTTTCCTATCAGTTTATCAGTATTCAGGATATTACTCACAGATAATAACTCATCTTGTCTGCAATTGACACTGACACTATTCACTGTAAAGATAAAGAGTTAAAGATATAAAGGAGCGATATATATCTTTGTATCAAAAAGATATATATAACTCTTTTCTTCTTGGTGAGTGATTTTTCCCATGACTACAGCTTGGCCACCAGCATGTAACAGATACACTCTACATTAGTATAAGTTTAGTATTAAAAATAGGATAAATTAATATAATAAGTTAATCTTAAGGTACACCATAACATATAAATCACTAAATTAATGTCACACACAGTAACAAAAATAAACAATAAGCGTGTATAGACTCTAAAATTTTTCATAGAAATTAAGTAGTAAAAAAAGGTACGGAACTCGAGTCCGTAGATATGTTAATAATAATATATATAAAAAAAAGCTTGGCCACTATCTCTTGTTCATACTTCAGTATATATTTTTGATGCATACATATTTCCTTCTCTTTTGTATACGTATGTATATTTATCTCTGTCCCCTTCAATTATGACTGACTTCACGAATTCGAATTGGTGGAATTCGTTTGCGGTGTTAAATAGACAAACATGTAATAATAAGTTTTTTCTGGCAAGTGCAGGGAGTTGTTGAAACAAACTAAATGGCGGCGGCCCTCAGTAGTGATTTTTATTGTTTGAATGATTGATTGAGCTGGATTTAGCGGACGGGCTTTTGGGTGAGTCTATATAAGAGTCTATTGTATTTATTTATTATAATTTAACAAACGTTTACACAACAACTTTATATCCGTGCAGGGACGGAGAAAGAATACAATTTCCTGCGGCCGGGTGACCTGTCGTAAGAGGCGACTTAACAATCCACAGCCAGGTGGTAGCGCATTTGCTCGACTGGATGGCTACCACCCCTGGTCTAGAATCGCCATAACAACCTTGAGTTGTGTTCCGGCATTAGTGACCAGTTTCCAGTCTCCCGTAAGAGCAGCAGCGCATTTGTAGCACCTTTGGTGTGACAAATGTCCATAGGCGATAGTATCCGCGTTTCATTAAGTAGGCCGTCTGCCTGTGTGCTGAACTCATGCAATAAAAAAAAACAACTCAAGGCAACAAAATTATACTTTCACTTCAGCGGTTTCGTGTGTACGGAATATCTGGGGTTTTTTTAACTTCGTATCCGTACAGACAAATATTATGCACATTAGATCAGAAAACTGCCTAAGTGGTGCGTTCTTTCCGGTCAGTATTCGAACCCCGTGCTCTTTGAGTTCGGGACGCGTGCGCCTGCCATTAAGCTACCGTGGCTACCAAGTTATAACACAAAATGGTATACAATTTCCTAAAAAAGTTTTTTTTAATTTTTTATTGCAGGAGTTCAGCAGACAGGGAGACGGCCCACTTGATGGAAAGCGGTTACCATCGCCTATAGACATTTGCAACACCAAAGGTATCTTAAGGGAGACTGGAACCTGGTCAGTAAAGCCAGAACACAACTCAAGGTTGTTATGGCGACATACTTTAGACCAGGGGTGGTAGCCATCCAGTTATCGCAGTTATCGCATTATTGTAAATGTATATTGTAGAAGACATACATACATAGACATAGTATATTGTAAAGATGGCCTGAACTTTTGGAGAGCTTACGTGGGGCCATGGGAAGGCCTACACGCAGAAGCCCCTTCGACAAAAAATGTTAAGGCGATGTGACACTGATCGGCGATTATCCCTGTCTACACATCCATAAAGAAGTTTCGGTCAGTGTAGGACGATTGTAGGAAATGAGAACAAGAGGCACTGGGCTATTGGGATGAACAGCTAAAGGAACTTGGGATCTGGGACTATGGAGACTATGGTCACTGCCCGTCGCCATGTCATAATTATTTTTACATACATACATACATAACTTCACGCCAGTTCCCTTGCGGGGTAGGCACGAACAACAAAGCGCCATTTAGGCCCATTCTTACACACCTCACTGGCTTCTTTGACATTCATAACTCTTGTCATGCACGCTCGTCTGTTCTTAAGGCTCCTGACATCACCCTCCGCTAGTACACGATCAATTTGATCATGGAAGGTGTATCGTGGCCTTCCACGACTTCTGCATCCATCCACTTTTGCATTGTATATCTGTTTAGTCATTCTTTCATCATGCATTCTTTCCACATGCCCGAACCACCGGAGCATTCCTTTCCTTACCTTCACCCCGACACTTTCTTTCAGACCAACTCTCTTTCTTACTTCTGTATTACGAACGCGGTCCGCGAGCGTCACTCCGCAGATGTTGCGCAGTGCTCTCTTCCATACCCAACTCTCGCTTCCATACGTGAGCGTAGGTACCAGCACCGCGTTGTGTACGGCGAGCTGGGCCTTCTGGCTGAGGTTCTTAGCGCCTAGAAGTTTACCTAACGCTCCATTCAAACTATTCCCCAAATTCACTCTTCTTTCTATATCAGCGGTGTACCTTCCATCCCTGCTAAAAGCACATCCAAGATATAATTATTTTTCACATATATATTTGTTTTCATTACATTTTTTGTAAGTATATACTGTATATTTCTTTTATAAAATAACTAGCGGACCCGACAGACTTCGTTCTGTCAAAAAGATTTGGAATGTGGCAATTTTTTGTTCCTACCTATTTTACAGCCGGGGCAAAAAATTCTCCTGAACAGAACCCTGGTGATAGGGCGGTGTGTGGGGTTCAGCTGGGGTGATCAAAGTATCTTCGCTTGTACGAACTTTGGCCACCCTTCTGGGACACACGTGACCAACCAAATTGAATAGTCACAAATTGTAAGAGGTATTGATCATTAGTACTGATTTTCAATTTGGTCGGCTTCGCGATATTATTTCTTTTGTCTTAGTTTCGGCACGCGACATTAGATCCTCCAACGCGCACACGCACACTGTTTTGATAGATATGATTGAATTTGAACTTTGTGCAGCTGTAATAAAGTGCAAATTGACTCTTTAGCGTTAGGAACACACCTACATTGCTTAGACAAACAGTGAAAGCTTGTAATTTAATATGAACTTTATTGAATAGCAATAAAGTTCAAATTGACTCTACATTTTAGTTAGAAAACGTTTGTATGGGAAAAAGAAAAGGGCTGTTTTTAGGGTTTTTCCGGCAATTATTAGAATTTTTCTCGCCGTAAAAACCATCCTTGGACTTCAGCGAACATTAAAAAAAAAAGAATTGGCCAAATTGGTCCAGGTGTTGTTGAATTATGCGCTTACCAACACATTTTGCGAATCATTTTTATATATATAGACATATAAATATACATACATACATAACTTCACGCCAGTTCCTTTGCGGGGTAGGCACGAACAACAGAGCGCCATTCTGGTTTATTCTTACACACATTGACATATAAATATTAACTGTAAAAAACTGGTCTGCGCTGGCAGAGAGGCCTAGGGTCCAAGTTACCGGCGTAAGTCTCCAGAGACAGTAGAGACTCCAGGAGCCGGATCCCCAGATCTCCGGCTAATAAATGGTGAGGCCAGCCCGCAAAGGGGCCGGCCGTCGTCCGTTCGGGCTGGTGGTGAATGAGCGAGCGAACCCACAGCCCGGACGAAGGTCGCTCGAGGAGCTGACAGGAGTTTTAATGGGTATCTCTAACCGCGGTGTGGCCATAGCATCCCACATGTGGGGTGCTAGTGCCACCCCGACCTGGCGAATCCCACATACGGGCTGCGACCTTTTCCCCTCGCGCGGCTCACGGGCCTGTAACGGATTTCCCCTGTATAACAAAAGGGAACCTCCTTACAATGTGGGCCGTGTCCAGTAGAGCTGCCATCTGTACCCGTCTATTCAGCCATAAACCCAGCAAGACACATTCAAGGTGGGGCTCAAGGCCCTTCGCTATTAGTTCGTCCAGGACACCGCTACTGTTACTATAATTGTTGACTACAAGTTCCACGTGACAGTAACCTCGCGAGCAAGATCAATATAATTTATTTGCTTTTCTTTAGTCAAGAGGTTACCATCATGGGAAATTGCGACATCTACAATTATAGTACTCCGGTCTCAAGACTTCTAGAAAAAGGTAGAAGATTCTGGAAGGAAAAGACAAGGACGGATATATTTCAGAAAGGGATAGACGATGAACGAATGTTCTAGAATAGAAAGTTCGGGAAGGAAAAGACAGAGATAGATAGATGTTTAGAAAGGGACAGATAGTAAATAAAAGAATAACGAAATTATGGGTTCCAGAAAATTCTTCCGGGTATATAAGCAGCGTAAGGCGCGCCTACCGAGCAGTTTAGAGTTGAGTTGAGTTCAAGACAGCGAAGCGACAAGTGCGATACGGAAGAGTTGGAAGAGAAGTTTAATAGAAGACAGTGACGACTTAAATGGTGAATTTAGTGACATTTTTAATGGACAGTTAAGTGAAGGAGGAGTGTAGCGTAGTTCGAGAGACGAACCAGAAGCGAGCTACACGCGTTAATATCGGAGGTGAGCACTGCAGTAGCAGGAGGTGGTCTACGCAATATCGGCGACGGTATTGTGAGTGAGACACCTTATCGTCGGGACAGTGCATCGTTAGTCGCGCGTATAGGGGCAACCCTGCGGAGAGGTATTACGTGCGGCTGTGTAACTCAATAAAGGCGTTACTTAAAAGAACTGGTGTTTCGTTCCAATCCCAAGTGCGTACCCTGATCCAAAAATTTAATGTTCCTCAAAGAGCTTTGGATCTGTGTTAAGTCTGTCTCTTATGGATTCGCATTGACGTGGTGGACTGATTCACGCGGGCCTGCTATTTCGCGGTCTTTCATTCTGTCTTGCAATATCGCGTCGAATTGTGGGGACTTTCCGCTGATTGGCTGAGAGTTTTCCGACTGCAAAAGAGAGCAGTGAGAATGATAGCGCATGTACAGTAAGACGTGTCAGCTAGACCTTATTTTAAGGATCTTTCCATTCTGACGTTGCCAGCAATATTTATTTGCCAGGTTGCGGTATAGGTCAGAGTAAACATGGATACTTTCGCTGAGCATGGCACTACGCATTCTTACTGCACTCGGGGCAGGGGAAGGATCTCGGCCATATCATGTTCGCTCTCTAAGAAGAGCAAGACGGTACATGTAATGGGATCTTTAATCTACAATAGATTACCTCTCAATATAAAAGAATCCGAAAGTCTCGGTTCTTTTAAGAAGAGATTAAATAGTTATCTTATCGAGCAGACGCCTTACTCAATAGAGGAATTTTTTAATTTTAAAATTATTTAATTACATTATGTATTTTTTCTTTAATGAAAATTGTAAATGATGAAAGAACGACTAAACAGATGTACAATGCAAAAATGGATGGATGCAGAAGTCGTGGAAGGCCACGACACACCTTCCATGATCAAATTGATCGTGTACTAGCAGAAGGTGATGTCAGGAGCCTTAAGAACAGACGAGCGTGCATGACAAGAGTTATGAATGTCAAAAAAGCAAGTGAGGTGTGTAAGAATAAGCCTAAATGGCGCTCTGTTGTTCGTGCTTACCCCGCAAGGGAATTGGCGTGAAGTTATGTATGTATGTATGTATGTAAAATTGTAAATGTAACTGATATGCCGTGTACAGATAATTGTATATTATTGTACGAAATAAATACTTATGACTTATGACTTTGCTAAGAAAAGCAGAGGACGAGTATATATATGATGGTTTACTTCCAGCAATAGACTGTGACTAGCTGATGATGACTTTCCATATTCCAGCCAGCTCCTAATAGAGCCATCATCAGACCCATGTGGGCTGGAGGAGACTCCAGTAATCATCTTGGTGACGAGCGCCCCCACTCGTTACGAGGCTCGGGACGCCATCCGGGACACGTGGGCCAGACACCAGCCCACATTCTTCGTGATGGGTGTGCAACGGCAGAATGTCGATGAGCAATTGGTGAGATTACTATACGTCAATTTTTATTGTTTTGATTAGTCTGTCGTAAACATGCGCGGTAGTAAGCAGTTGGTTGATATCCAGTTCTTACTATTCATTCACTAGTCTTACTATCGGTTGATTTTTGACATTACTTGTATGGAGCTAATGTCAAACTTAGCCGATAGTAAAAATTTGGGTTACGCAAGTATGACCACGTTTCTGAATTTCGTAAAAAAACTCAAGTGATTGCCAATTCGTTTTCGCCGGAATACTCACATTCTTGAATTGCTTTATAGTATTTTATTGATCCCTAATACTCCACAGTACCTTAACGCTTCAAATTTATTTCTTGTCTGTCGGCGAAGGTAAGGAAAGGAATGCTCCGGTGGTTCGGGTATGTGGAAAGAATGCATGATGAAAGAATGACTAAACAGATATACAATGCAAAAGTGGATGGATGCAGAAGTCGTGGAAGGCCACGACAGACCTTCCATGATCAAATTGATCGTGTACTAGCAGAAGGTGATGTCAGGAGCCTTAAGAACAGACGAGCGTGCATGACAAGAGCTATGAATGTCAAAGAAGCAAGTGAGGTGTGTAAGAATAAGCTTGAATGGCGCTCTGTTGTTCGTGTCTGGGAACTGGCGTGAAGTTATGTATGTATGTATGTACAATTAACGCCCTTTCCAGTCAACATAGACTTATTACTCCTATTCATAATACAACGTTTTTCAATCATTCTTTCACGCATTAAGGCTGTCCAACTTTGGAATACATTGCCTGTTGCTATCAGACAAGCAAAGTCTCTAATAACATTTAAGAACGTGGTCAGGAAATACTATCTGCAATATAATGACATGTCATTTTATATCATTAGTATTATATTGCATATAACTAACTATATGTTTATTATGTTTAAATGATTGCATTTTATCAGTGTATCTTGTATATGTATAAATAGTATAGTTATATATCGTATGTTTTTCAAGAACACGGGCCATAAAAATGACCCGGACATTTGGAGGGCTTGCGTGGGGCCATGGGAAGGCCAACACGTAGAGGCCCCTTGACAAATTTAATCTAAATGTGCCGTGACACTGACCGGCGATTATCTCTGTCTACACCATACAATAATGCACCCGAGGACAAGCCCCGGCCAGTGTAGGACTGTTGTGGGAAATGAGTGAACTAGTAGTACTAGGGGTCTGGGAATATGGGGACTATGGCGTCTGCCCGTCGCAATGTTCGGGGAACATGGAAAAATGGACAGACGGTGACTCGCCACTTCCTGCATAGGCCCCAAATGGTGCCATAGAAGACAGGGGCAACATGGGTGCGAGTGGCTAAGGGGTGTAGAGAGGTGGGCTACAGGTTCACCGAAACTACTTCTGACGTGATGCCATTTATCACTTCCACCCCTGGAGCTTGAGTCTTAGCTCTAGCGATCTCCAATCCGTACCGGCCGGTTAAGGCAAGCACAGGCGGGGGCCTAAGGCCTAAGGCCTTATATATTTATTATTAAAATGTAAGTAATCGTACAATAGTTATGTATACCACAGCAATATTCTTGCCACGGGTTGTCTGGAAGAGATCGGTTTTTAGCGATAAGACCGCCCTTTGTACACAATTAGAATAATACTAAAGAATGACTAAACAGATATACAATGCAAAAGTGGATGGATGCAGAAGTCGTGGAAGGCCACGACACACCTTCCATGATCAAATTGATCGTGTACTAGCGGAGGGTGATGTCAGGAGCCTTAAGAACAGACGAGTGTGCATGACAAGAGCTATGAATGTCAAAGAAGCAAGTGAGGTGTGTAAGAATGGGCCTAAATGGCGCTCTGTTGTTCGTGCCTACCCCGCAAGGGAACTGGCGTGAAGTTATGTATGTATGTATGTATGTATGTATGTATGTAAGTTTTTCTGTAATGGTGTACAATAAAGTGTCATCTATCTATCCAAAAAAACCTGAACTCCTGTTATAAAAAAATGTATGTATTAGAAACTTGAAGCGGTATTCTAAACTTTCAGGTGAACAATTACGTAGAAGCAAAGCAGTACAGCGACCTGCTAGTCTTCGATTTTTATGACCACTACCAGAATCTAACCTTGAAGACGGCGCTGATGCTGAAGTGGACCTTGAAAAGGTGTCCTCAGGCCCAATTTATGTTCAAGGTAATTAACAAAACGCATAGTCGGCAAAACAGGAGACCGGAAGGCTGGAGCTTACCTCGCTCAAAGGATTAGCCTTTGTATCCAGCGAGGTAATGCTGCCAGCCTTCTAGGTACAATGCCCAGCGACATTGGTCTGGTGGGGCTGGACGGGCTTTAATATAGGTTTTATTTTAATTTTAGTTTTTTTACTATTGTATATGTCGGGTTTACGCCGCGAGCGAACGGATGATGCTCCGAGAATAACACGATAATAATGTGAAATATTATAATCAAAGTTTATTACACTAGACTTATCACAATTACGATATTAAATATTGCACAATAATACACAGAAATATTAGGACAACTCCAAGAGTTGCATCCACGCTTGTCAGGTGTCGAGCAGCAATTTGCCCTTCAAGAATACCGCTATTATCAAGCAGTAATTATCGACCACAATATATTATGTGGTCCTCGTCCAAGACTGTCATTGTAGACTGTCCGTAGTAGACTGCCGATTGAAGACTCGTAGACTGTCGGTTTAAGACTGCCCGTCCTCTGCCCGAACACCCAGTATTTATAAGGTCCTCGTAGCGTGCCGCAGTGACACCATCCGGTAATGCTGTGGCGCCACTTCAGTTACACTTCCTTCATAAAACCAACTTCCGCCATCCGTATTAACTTCCAACATCCGGCTACTCCATTTCCGATATCCGTTAACTTAATAATAAATGCTTCTACATTGACATCCGGTTAAACAACTTCCGATTACGAGATGAAAGAATACTCTATCCGGTTATTGACTACTTCCGTCACATGGTTATTTTATAATAACAAATACTATTCCTATATATATATATATTTAAGTTAGGTTTATGGGAAGCTTATCCCTATCAGTGATAAGGTCAAAAACCTTGGAGTTATATTTGATAGTGAGTTGTCCTGGAGACCCCATATAAGGGAGTTGAGTCGGCGGTTGTTTCTCTCCTCCAGATCACTTTGGCAGCTGAAAGACTTCCTGCCCACCGCCACCAAAATTAAGCTTGCAGAGTCGCTACTTTTACCCATACTTGATTATGCCGACGCCAGCTATCTAGATTTAACTCAAGAACAACTTAATAAACTTGAGCGCCTCCAAAACTTTTCTATAAGGTTCATATTTGGGTTACGCAAGTATGACCACGTTTCTGAATTTCGTAAAAAACTCAAGTGGTTGCCAATTCGTTTTCGCCGAAATACTCACATTCTTTCATTGCTTTATAGTATTTTATTCATCCCTACTACTCTACTGTACCTTAAAGAACGCTTTGAATTTATTTCTTGCTCTCACAACTTACGCCCTTCCAGTCAACATAGACTTATTACTCCTATTCATAATACATTCTTTCACGGTTAAGGCTGTCCAACTTTGGAAGACATTACTTGTTGCTGTCAGACAAGCTAAATCTCTAATAACATTTAAGAACATGGCCAGGAAATACTATCTGCAATATAGTTATATATTTATTAAAATGTAAGTAATCGTACAATAATTATGTATACCACCGTCGCAAGAAGAGATCGCTTTTTAGCGATAAGACCGCCCCTTGTACACAATTAGAATAATACTAGTTCGTAAGTTTTCTGTAATGGTGTACAATAAAGTGTTATCTATCTATCTTATTTACAGGGTATTTTAGTTTTTGTTAATAGATGTTAGACTTAGTTTATTTATAGTATTTAATTATACTTTTATTAATAGAAATAATAGTACATTATGGTACTAGTGTGTAACATTGGTGATTACCGCCGAGGCGCCATTGAGACTCGAGCCGTAGGCGAGGGTCTTAAGAGAGCCGAGGACGGTAATCATCAATACACACGTGTAACATACGACGTTTTTCAACACACTTGTGAATAAAGTAACAACAAAAACTCATTTTATTTAGTACATAAAAAAAGTTATATGTGAGTGAAATGTTTAATTTATTAAGAAGAAGTTGCATGAAATGAGCAAGCAATAGGAACATTAATTTATTTGTTCTATAGAACACGATCTTTTTTTTTGAATAAAAACTTTTTTAAGAACAAAGCAACTCAACCAATAAAATTTAAAAAAAATCTATAACTCACTAGTGAGTTATAATGTTTTTTTGTCACAGTTTGATTATGGGTGTCATTGTGTGCCTAATTGCGGTGACCATAGAGCCACTTTATGAGCAAGTGTGTTGAAAAATAAATTATCAATTAACAAAATATGGATATATACTAAGAAGAGTAAATGGTAACAGAAAGTGGAAGAACAGAATAGAAAACGGTAAATTTGCATAAAGCCGGAACCCGAAAATTATGCGTTTTTTTTATATACAAGATTATAATTATGGTTTGCTATGGTACAATAACGAAATTAAAATTGTCGGAAAGCCTTCATTTAGGCACATAATTAATAAACAATACAATTACCTTAGAATATACACAGACTGCCTACTATGCTAATATTATTATTGTAAAGTAATAGGGCACGTTGCTAAACACTTATGATTTTGAGCACAAACACATAAGTTAACTTAAAAACAATCAATATCTTACTTTATTAAATTTTAAAGCACATTTTATTAGGTTAAAAACTACAAAACACTTCCCAGATAAAACCGCCATGCTACATAAAGTAAACTACACTGCTAAAGACAAATCTTTTTGTTGTAATTTAGTTCATCAGAGTGGCAGGCAAAGGAAATAAATCCATACAGCGTTGTCTGATGTATTCTTAATAAAAAATTGGCTGTTTGGATTTATTTCCTTTGCTTGCCACTCTTTAGGTTGGGTTAGCTTCACACTAGAGCTCAAATATGCAATGCCAATGTTAGCAACACAAAAAATAGGTTGTGAGGAGCGGTTGAAGGTTGCGACCAATGAGAAGGTCAATGGGTTAGGTTAGGTTAGCTTCAGACCAAAGCCGCAGGCAGAATCGACTTTAACCATAATTAATGGTAAGCAGTCGGTTCTGCCACTTTGCTACTTGTTAGGCAAAAACACTAAATCCATACAGCATGAATATCAATATTTTTTAATCAATCTGAAGATCATTGAATGACATGAAAGTATAGAATTTTAGATTTTTCACATTATTGTAACTAAGATAATTAATATATTTTTCTAGTTTGTATATATAAATACTGACTACATGCAATACCAATGTAAGCAGAACAAAGTATAGGTGTAAGGGGTGGTCGAAGGTGTAACCAGTGACAAGGACAGTGGGTTAGGTTAGGTTATCTTTAGACCAAAGCCCACGAGCCGAGCGAGCGAAGCGAGCGTGCCGCAGCAGCGGCCGGCGAGTGGCAGAACCGACTGTTTCCATTCATTCATTGATAATTTTAATAAAAGTTAAAGTCGGTTCTGCCACTCGCCGGCCGCTACCGCGGCACGCTCGCTTCGCTCGCTCGGCTCGTGGGCTTTGGTCTAAAGATAACCTAACCTAACCCACTGTCCTTGCCATAACCTTCGAACACCCCTCACACCTATATATTGTTTGTCTAACATTAGTATTGCATGTTGTCGGTAATTATATATACAAACTACAAAAATATAATAATGATCTTAATCACAATAATGTGAAAAATCTAAAATTCCTTATTTTTATGTCATTCAAAGATGTTCAGTTTGATTGAATAATATTGATATTCATGCTGTACGGATTTAGTTCCTTTGCCTGACATTTATCAAAGTGAGGTAAAAACTTTGTCTCTCAATATTATTAATCTGAGGTTTTACTTACAAATTACAAAATGTCGTGATTTTTTAGCAATGCCGTAATATTTGATTTTATAATTATTAATTATTTTGATCATGCCATATATGTTACATTTGCAGACTAATCCCAAAATTAAAATAATTGTGTTTTTATTATAATTAGTAGGTAAGTCGTCACGCTAAAATTGAACATTATTTCTAGCGATATAATGCACGTATTTCGTACCTAATTAATTGTATTGTTTATTAATTTTTTGCCTAAATGATGGCTTACCGATGATTTTAGTGTCGGTATTGTACCATAGAAAACCATATGTAAAGTCTTTGAATACAAAAAATGCGGAATTTTCAGGTTCCGCCTTTATGCAATTTTACCTAGAAAACACTTTATTGTTTACCATATAATAAACAATTTACAGTAATCACATTAAACAGTAGTAAGAGCAATGGGCGGCCTTATCGCTTTAGAGCGATCTCTTCCAGACAACCCGGGCTACGGATTTTATGAACGGGAGATTCGCAAGCGTATGACGGTGGTGTGCAAATTAAATACATGTATAAATAGTATATCC
Organism: Dendrolimus kikuchii; assembly: GCA_019925095.2. Taxonomy (NCBI): domain Eukaryota; kingdom Metazoa; phylum Arthropoda; class Insecta; order Lepidoptera; family Lasiocampidae; genus Dendrolimus; species Dendrolimus kikuchii. The sequence continues at coordinate 979,289 of CM034410.1, read as the reverse complement.
TGATAGGATTGCCTGTCGTAAGAGGCGACTTAACAACCCACAGCCAGGTGGTAGGGCATTTACCCGATTGGATGGCTACCATCCCTGGTCTAAAGTATGTCGCCATAACAACTTTGAGTTGTGTTCCGGCATTAGTGACCAGGTTCCAGTCTACCTTAAGAGAGCAGCAGCGCATTTGTAGCACCTTTGGTGTTGCAAGCTGCTGAACTCCTGCAATAAAAAAAAACCTAACCTGAGCCTCACAATTGTCCCACAATCAACTCATTTACGTAGCAATTAAAAAGGTCTGGAGAAGTTACCCCCACTTGCCTCACACCGGCGGATACCCTGTAATCTGCAGATAATTTATATCCCCATCTGTCATTATATGAAAATAGTATGATTTTAAATGTGTAAGGAATTTCATTTGTTAATTGTTTAAAGGCCGATGACGACGTGCTCGTGAACCCTTGGACATTGCGGCAAGTGTTGAAAGACAATCGGGACGCTAAATTACTAGGTGATGTTTATTATTACAATTAGGGACGGGCCGAAATTCGGTTTGACCGAATTTCGGTAGCTTGAGCCGAACTTCGAAGTTCAATTCGGCCGAAATCTTATTTGAATGCCGAACATTCGATGCAAGAAAAAGTTAAATGTTTACTTGTACTATTTTGACTGTAATTAGTAGAAATCATATCTATGATAACCGTAAAATAAAATTAGACCTTTAAATACTCATGGTCATTTATTTTTGTTAGGAACATATAAAACCTTAACTTGCAATATGATAAAAAATCAATTATTTAAGTTACTTTTATTTGTTTCACGCATCATTTATTCTGATAAAACTATATATACAAATTAAAATCTTAAACTAATATGTAAGGCTGAAGAGTTTGTTTGTTTGCTTGAACGCGCTAATCTCAGGAACTAGGTCTGATTTGAAAACTTCTTTCAGTGTTAGATAACCCATTTATCGAGGAAGGCTATAGGCTATATATCATCACGCTAAGATCAATAGCAGCGGAGCACTAATGACGAATGTTTCAAAATGTGGGGGGTTTTTTAACTTACTTTTTTTAAACTATTCCACGCGGACGAAGTCGCGGGCAGAAGCTAGTTAAACTATAAAATCTAGTGCCAGACCGCTGTCAGTTGGAAACGTGCCCAAAAGACTGACTACATTACCTCGCTGTATGGCAACGCTAATGCGTTGTCTGAGGTATAGACCAGTCTTTTGGTCACGTGAGACGTCTACTAGGCGTTTCACTATCTCTCGATAAAAATTAAATTAAATTATTTAATACGTTTCATACCTAGAATGATGCGTGAGGCTATTGAAATCAAAAAACACCCAAATTTCAATAGAGAAGATGGTTGGCATGTACCACCTGTTTGGGATCCAATTATCAAAACTATTAAGACCCAAACCCAGCAAAAACCAGCTGCCAGACCTCAAGACACTGTGAGCTCTTTCTGCGTGCAACGGAACACAAACCAACTTGACTGATAATTACTTTTATTTTTACTTTCACCCATTTTAATATTATATAAAATTATTAGAGCTAGGCATGTTTGCTGAAGAGTTTCTTGCGCCGCTTCTTCTCTTCAAGTCATAACATGTTGCGAAGCGGTAGTAAATTAGATTAGGCTCCCATAGAGTAAATAATAACCATAAACAAAATAAAATTTAATAATTAAAATTAATAAGTTGGCGGTAGGCTAAATAAAACTTTAACAATACTCGTTGACACTTGACATCTTTGTCTTCCGTGATCACGGCCACTGAAAAGTGGCCGAAACGTCGGAAAAACCAAAATCAAATAAAATTACCGCGCTTAAAACCGTTAAAACGTAGTTTTATTATGTATACAAGTCGCGAAAACTTAAGAAAATATTAAATTAAATTAGTTTTTTTTTATTGAAAAGTATTAAATTGTAAATTGTAAATCTTTGCCTAATTAAATGGACAACAAATTAAAACAAAAATGAAATAAACTTATTCTCCTAACAAACATCAGTAAGTAAAATAACTGTTCAGATATAATGAGTAACTTGAATTAAAAAAAGTATTTACTTTATTTTTAATTTTGATTGAAATCATTTCTTTACAAACTGAACATTGAGAATTTAGAATTATGAAATAGTGTTTTATTTTCAATCAAAGGTTTAAAAATCTATTCTTTGATCCATCTACTCGTATTTAAATTTGAATTTGAGTGATCTATTGTTCGCGCTTATCTCTTTGTCTACGCCGCCGTAAGACGTCATAAAACCTTCTTTCTTCTGTTGGTATTTCATGCGAATTCTCGGAAGTCATTAAGCTGACCATTTAACGATTTCAAGAACCAGTGGGCGGCATGTTGCTAGGAGGCCATGTCTAATTTACAAATGGATGAGGGTCGGTCAGTCGGGAAATGCGCCAGTCGTGTTCTGACTGCGAACGAGGCGTTACCTAGTGCACTTTCGGAGCGAGTATCTTATAACGACGAACTTTGCGCGATTTATGTGATAACGTTTGTCTGCCATACGGTTTGGTTTTGTTGTATCCGGCTATACTTGTAAGAACTGCGAGCGACGAATACACCAAGTGGTATCTGCCGAGGTGGTTGTACCCCGAAGACATTATAAGGGAGTACCTGACAGGTCCTGGATACATTATCAGTGGTAAGTACATAAAATCTGTATTTTTCATAATAAAGTAAAGTGTACGCTAAGGTGCATGTTTACAAGAGATGGAAAGCATAAGAGTGATATTGAAGGGAGAGTAATGGTAGGAGGTAAGGTAAATGGAGCGCTTAACTCTTTTATCAACAAACAGACATGTTTACAAGAGATGGAAAGCATGAGAGTGATATTGAAGGGAGAGTAATAGCAGGAGGTAAGGTAAACGGAGCGTTTAACTCTTTATGAATAAACAGACATGTTTAAAAGAGATGGAAAGCATGAGAGTGATATTGAAGGGAGAGTAATAGCAGGAGGTAAGGTAAACGGAGCGTTTAACTCTTTATGAATAAACAGACATGTTTAAAAGAGATGGAAAGCATGAGAGTGATATTGAAGGGAGAGTAATAGCAGGAGGTAAGGTAAACGGAGCGTTTAACTCTTTATGAATAAACAGACATGTTTAAAAGAGATGGAAAGCATGAGAGTGATATTGAAGGGAGAGTAATAGCAGGAGGTAAGGTAAACGGAGCGTTTAACTCTTTATGAATAAACAGACATGTTTAAAAGAGATGGAAAGCATGAGAGTGATATTGAAGGGAGAGTAATAGCAGGAGGTAAGGTAAACGGAGCGTTTAACTCTTTATGAATAAACAGACATGTTTAAAAGAGATGGAAAGCATGAGAGTGATATTGAAGGGAGAGTAATAGCAGGAGGTAAGGTAAACGGAGCGTTTAACTCTTTATGAATAAACAGACATGTTTAAAAGAGATGGAAAGCATGAGAGTGATATTGAAGGGAGAGTAATAGCAGGAGGTAAGGTAAACGGAGCGTTTAACTCTTTATGAATAAACAGACATGTTTAAAAGAGATGGAAAGCATGAGAGTGATATTGAAGGGAGAGTAATAGCAGGAGGTAAGGTAAACGGAGCGTTTAACTCTTTATGAATAAACAGACATGTTTAAAAGAGATGGAAAGCATGAGAGTGATATTGAAGGGAGAGTAATAGCAGGAGGTAAGGTAAACGGAGCGTTTAACTCTTTATGAATAAACAGACATGTTTAAAAGAGATGGAAAGCATGAGAGTGATATTGAAGGGAGAGTAATAGCAGGAGGTAAGGTAAACGGAGCGTTTAACTCTTTATGAATAAAGAGACATGTTTAAAAGAGATGGAAAGCATGAGAGTGATATTGAAGGGAGAGTAATAGCAGGAGGTAAGGTAAACGGAGCGTTTAACTCTTTATGAATAAACAGACATGTTTAAAAGAGATGGAAAGCATGAGAGTGATATTGAAGGGAGAGTAATAGCAGGAGGTAAGGTAAACGGAGCGTTTAACTCTTTATGAATAAACAGACATTTTAAAAGAGATGGAAAGCATGAGAGTGATATTGAAGGGAGAGTAATAGCAGGAGGTAAGGTAAATGGAGCGTTTAACTCTTTTATGAATAAACAGACATGTTTACAAGAGATGGAAAGCACGAGAGTGATATTGAAGGGAGAGTAGTGACAGGAGGTAAGGTAAATGGAGCGCTAACTCCTTTATGAACAGCCGGACTTGTTTACATCAGATCGAAAGCATGAGAGTGATATTGAAGGGAGAGTAATGGCAGGATGTAAGGTAAGGAGCGCTTAACTCTTATGAATAGCCGGAATATATCTACACAGGCACGCCTGGCTGTCCATCAATGAGTATTAGTACCAACGCCAATGTATGCCAATGAAATTTTGGTATGGCAGAAGAAGCATGAAAGTATGATTAAACGCAGTTGAAATTAGACTTTTGAGAAGTACATGTATGAATCCCTCCTCACCCCGTGTGGGGTAATTCTGGCCCCTAATAGGAGTAATATCGGGCAAAATCTAGTTCTATGTACAATAAGATGTATGAAAATGTCTTGTCAAATATTTACAGAACATATGAGAAATTATTCAAATTCAAGATACGAAAATCGGGTAAATTCAGAACAAGTAAGAATTTAAATATTTTGTATAGATAAAGCCATACTTTATGGCTGCTCTTAGTTAGCAAGAGATGTATGCTAATTAGATAGTATTTCATACATAAAACAGTTATAGCGTAGTCTTCACGGCTAATCTGGGCCCCAAGTCTGCTATGACAATCGTGTTAGAATAGTTGATTACTATTGTCATATGGGCACCACAATGGTAGCATAATGGTGCTAATATGACGACAGTGATTAACTATTCCGACAAGTTTGAGCAGACTAGATCCTAGATATTACAGAGTTTGTGTGGGGTATAGATATAGGGCACCATTATTTTAATTAATGGGAGGGGTGCAGGGGGAGGGTAGAGAGGAATACCTACCCCTTCTGTAATCACTATTTCAAGAAAATGTATACTTCCTAAGATTAATATTTTTGTAAATGTAACCTCAAGTCAGCGAGTGTCACAACCGATTTGTAACCATCATTTAAATACATACATACATACATACATAACTTCACGCCAGTTCCCTTGCGGGGTAGGCACGAACAACAGAGCGCCATTTAGGCTCATTAACATAAACATATTAACATTTAAATAGTTATTAATAATTAAATAGTGACCAGTCTGTTCTTGCTCAAGTCGCGACTAGTGACTAGGACGGTAAGTTCGGTTGTTAGGTTTTTTTTTTTAAACACGCCTCTCCTCTATCTTGTAGTAAGATGGAGAGTTTTGTTTTATTTTCAATCTTTTATTATCCTTTAATCATTTCTATTTATTTATTACATTTATTTACATCTATTTTATTTCGTACATGGGTACGAAATAAAATAGATATAAATAAAATTCGTACATATATAATATGCTGCTGTTTAGGTGCTACATCATTTGACACAATTATTTAACGTTCACCAAACCATGTACAATTATATAGTTGTAGTGTTATTTATTGCCCTATTTCTATTTATAACCTTTTCTATAATCGGCACGAGCCGAGCGAGCGAAGTGAGCGTGCCGCGGCAGCTGCCGGCGAGTATCAGAACAGACTGCTCACCGTTTATCCATCAATAACTATTTAAGTGATGGTTACAAATCGGTTATGACACTCGCTGACCGCTGCACGAAAACATTAATATCTCATGAACTATATTAATGTTTTTGTGCAGACATAGGGGTTGCAGAAGGTGTAAGTATGTCTCCCCACCCTCCCCTTCCACCACCCTACACATCTATTACTTAAAATAAAGGTGCCCTATATCTATACCGCACCCCAGAGTTTGACTAGATTTGCTATAAAGTAGTGTTATAGGTAACTGTCGATAGTTAGTTTCTATATCTCTCTATTTAATCTTTCTGGCGTTGGCTCCAGTGCCTTTGGCATTGCTTTTGGCAATGTCGCGGTGAAAGAGGCAGGTGGTAATATACGTATGCTATTGTAGCTAGTGTTATATTGAAGAAATTGGAATCTCTGGCAGCAATAAAATTTAGAACCCGATTCCAGCGCCACCTACCGGGTCCAAATGTAAGCTATCCTATCTTTCAAGTCGGATCAAACTGCACACGGTGTGCATATTTGATTAAAATCGGTCAAGTAGTTTAGGAGTCCATCGCGGACAAACAACGTGACACGTAATCTATATTAAGATATTAATTTATTTATAATGTAGTTTATTTTAAAGTATTTAGTCTAATTTATTATTTTGTTTTATTTTCTAAGGTTATTAAATAATCAGTTTGTAAAGGTTTAGAAATTGTAATAGCCGGTAATCTTTTTTTTTTAAACCTGAGGACAAGACAGCACAAATACATATGTTAGACTGACTACTTTATAAATACTAGAGGTCCCGACTGACGTTGTCCTGCCCTGAAATTATAAAAATCTAGGACCGAACCCGGCGCCACCTACCGGTTCCAATTGTGAATGTAAACAATACAGGGAACCATTTAAACACACACAAAAAGTCATCAAAATCGGTAAACTTGTTCTCAAGTTTTGTGCGAAAATACATACATTTCTACGATAGTGTAGCAGCGAGAGGTAGAGGTTAAATGATACTTCAGATGGCAAAGAGTAATTTATTTTGGAAACGGTAATCTTAAGTACAAATATTAACAAGTCTTACTGCTAGTACAATATATAGCACAATGCGTGAGCGAGTCGGATGGTGTACGAGCGAGATAGAGCAACTATTAATATGTGCGCTCCTGCGTTGTGCTAGCCAGTAGTTTGTTGTCCACTGCGATGACTAGACGTATGCATCTCCCATAATACATTTTTATTTATATAAATGTTGTTGAGGGATAAAAATCTGCATAAAACGCGTAAATGTTTGCAATAAACTAAGTTTAGAAAGAAATTAATATTAATGCGAATGGGGGAGATCAGGGGGAAAGATATCAGTGGACAGCGCTGTGGGCTGCATTATTACCTGATATGTTAAGTTGTAAATTTATTACAATGTTATTAATGTAGCTGTTTGTTGTTCCTATATATACAATATTTAGCTAGACGTGTTGCTGGAGAGTTTCTTGCCGCTTCTTCTCCTTTACAGCATCAACACGTTGCGAAGCGGTGTACATAGAATAGGAAGTAAAAAATTAAATTTTAACTTACATGTATGGCCTTCAAAAAGTGTTCACCAGTGGAACTTATTTTGAATAAAAACTTTTGAATTTGAATAAAATAAAATAAATTATACATCTATACTAATATTATTAAGAGGAAAGATTTGTACTTTTGTATGTTTGTAACGAATAAACTCAAACTACTGGACCGATTTCAACAATTCTTTCACCATTATAGGCTACGTGTCATTAGACTCACAACGACCACGTTAACGACCGCGATTTTCCCGTTTCACTTGCTTGCCGACGTCACAATCGTAAACCCAAGTGGAACGGCTATTCGACCCACCTCTTGACATGGGTCGTTGTGAGCGTTGTGTGATCGAAAATGATGACGTCATTAGTGATGTTTGCGCCACGAGCACAACGACCGCGGTCGCTTTATTGGACGGTTAACGGAGCATTTTGGGCGTTGTGAGCTACTAATGAAACGCGCTGATAATGCTATATTATCTTAGATAAATATATAAATATATGTATATATATAACGATGGTAGGCGTCCCGACGGAATGACTCTAATTCCGTGGCAGCGTGGCAAGCCTTTGGTGTGGGATGCGACTTGCGTAGACAGGTTGGCCGCATCCCAATTACCAAACACGTCTAGATCAGCCGAATCACTCAAGCGGCGCAAATATGCAACCCTCAGTGAGAGTTGTGCCGTTTGCTGTCGAGAAGCTTGGACCGTGGGGTCCTGAGGCCATGAGCCTCTACCAACATTTATCGAAACGACTCATTGACTCTTCGGGTGATCCGAGGGCTGGTGCTTACCTCGGCCAACGGATCAGTATGGCGATCCAGCGAGGAAACGTAGCCAGCCTTCTGGGCACCTTACCCATAGAAGACGGTGATCTGGGCTCAGTATTCTACTTATAGTCTTGAGGGATTATGAGTAGAATACAATACAAATAAGTTAAGTTTTCTTGCATTGTATTCGATTATAAGTATATATATATATATATTTATTTAAAACTAAAAAAAATAGGGATCCTTGGTAAGGTAACTTCAATAATGTAACCTAAGGTGTAATATAATTAGCGTTTTAATGCGTCCAGGGATGGTTTAGATTCACAATTAAACCCGCTAGGTGGCGCTAGGATCGGGTTCTAGATTTTTATTTTTCAGGGCAGGATAACATCTACCAGAACTGCTAATTAACTATAAATTTACAGTGTAGAAAACTTATGTATCGTACATACATACATACATACATACATAACTTCACGCCAGTTCCCTTGCGGGGTAGGCACGAACAACAGAGTGCCATTTAGGCTTATTCTTACACACCTCACTTGCCTCTTTGACATTCATAACTCTTGTCATGCAAGCTCGTCTGTTCTTAAGGCTCCTGACATCACCTTCTGCTAGTACACGATCAATTTGATCATGGAAGGTGTGTCGTGGCCTTCCACGACTTCTGCATCCATCCACTTTTGCATTGTATATCTGTTTAGTCATTCTTTCATCATGCATTCTTTCCACATGCCCGAACCACCGGAGCATTCCTTTCCTTACCTTCACCCCGACACTCTCTTTCTTACTTCGGTATTACGAACGCGCTCCGCGAGCGTCACTCCGCAGATTTTGCGCAGTGCTCGCATCTCGACCGCGTTTACTCTACTTTCATGCTCTTTCTTCCATACCCAACTCTCGCTTCCATACGTGAGCGTAGGTACCAGCACCGCGTTGTGTACGGCGAGCTGGGCCTTCTGGCTGAGGTTCTTAGCGCCTAGAAGTTTACCTAACGCTCCATTCACACTATTCCCCAAATTCACTCTTCTTTCTATATCAGCGGTATATTGCTTATGTATTCTATTGTACTTATAATTTTATTATCTTTATTTCAGGCGAATACATCGAAAATATTCTGAATACAGCATTCAAAATACCCATATTGAACATTGAAGATGTGTATTTTACGTATATAGTGGCAAGAAGAACTTTGGGCCTCTCCTTAACCCATGAGAGGCGGCTAAGTCCCCACAAACCTTGGATAGGCCTCTCCTGCGCCTATTGGGATCTAGCCTCAGCCCATAGCCTATCCCCAAAAGAAATGTTGTCGAAATGGGGTAAAATCGAGCAGAAATCAAAAATCAGTAATAATTTTAGTGAAATTTGTAATTTTTATAAAAAATATATTGCAAGTGACTTGTTTTTATATTAAAGGCATGTTATTTATGAAATGAAGTTTTATTTCGACCAGCTCTGTCCTCCTTATAGCAAACACAGTAATTGCAAATGCCGGTTTCGAGTAAACCAGAGTAAATAATTAGTGTTGTCATTATTGTACGTCTGTCTTTCTTTATGCTATTTATTGAATTAATATAATAAGTATTCCTTTTAATAGACGATATATATGTGTGTGCGTGTGTGTATGTATGGATATATTTATATATATGTATGTTTATGTATATATAATATTACTATGTTTTATGTACTTAATCATGTGTATATAAATCTGTGTGTATATTTATATAATAATATTAATATATGAAATATGTAACACTTTTAAAATATTGTGCAGCAAACCCTGCCCTAGCTTTTGTGCCATATTACTCTCTCCATCCCAAGGTTGTCTGGAAGAGATCGCTGTCAGGGATAAGACCGCCATTTGTACCTAATTCTAAGCTGTTTTTGTGTATTATCTCATAAATTTTATTGTACAATAAAGTATATTCTATTCTAAATATATTTTTTTATACATACATAGGGCCGTTCCATTAGTAGCTCGCAACGTTCAAAATGCTCCCTTAGCCGTTCCACAAGGCGACCGCGGTTGTTGTGGTCGAGGCGAAAACGTTACTAATGACGTCATCATTGTCGATCACACAACGCTCATAACGACCCATGTCAAGAGGTGGGTCGAATAGCCGTTCCACTTGGGTTTACGATTGTGATGTCGGGAAGCGGAACGGGTTAAATTGCGGATGTGCACGTGGTCATCGTGAGTCTCTTTTGGAACGTAGCCTAGGTAGAAAAAGGATATTTTTTGTCGCTGAAGTACAGCAGACAGGCAGACGGCCCACTGATGGAAAGCGGTTACCGTCGCCTATGGACGTTAGCAACGCCAGAGGAGTCATTAACGCGTTGCCGGCCTCGAAGAAATTTTATGACACACTTTTTAAATAACCTCATATTGTAGCGCTGTGGGAAAACCACGGCTGGGAGCTCATTCCAAATCCCCATGGTGCGCAAGAGAAACGTTCTAGAGAACTATTGCGTACAAGAGCGACGCGGCTCAAGGAAGAAGGAAGGAAGTAAGCTTTTTTTTTATTGCAGGATTTCAGCAGACAGGCAGACGGCCCACTGGATGGTAAGCGGTTACCATCGCCTATGGACATTTGCAACACCAAAGATGCTACAAATGCGCTGCTGGTCTCTTAAGTGAGTCTGGAACCTGGTCACTAATGCCGGAACACAACTCAAAGTTGTTACGGCAAATGCCCTACCACCTGGCTGGGGGTTGTTTAGTCGCCTCTTACGACAGGCCGCCGGGCCGCAGGAAATTGTATTCTTTCTCCGTTCCTGCACGGATAAAATTGTTCTAGGTTCTAGAAACAAAAAGAACTAGTTTCAATGATTCTATTGGTACCGAGCTATAGAAAAAAGGGATACGATTGTGCCGGATTGATTAATAATGAACGCAGCTGGTGTTTGTGATAAAGTTTTATTGTTCATCTTGAAATTTTTAACAATGTGGTTTACTCCTTTACACAGGGACGGATTTGGAACTTCATTAAAATTATACATTTTTTGATGGTCATATTATAGCCAAGTGATAGGGTATTTGCCCGTCTGGATGGCTACGACCCCTGGTCTAGAGTATGCCGCCATGACAACCTGGAGTTGTGTTCCGGCATTAGTCTCCCTTTATTCCACTTGCTTGCCGGCGTTACAATCGTAAACCCAAGTGGAACGGTTATTCGACCCACCTGTTCACATGGGTCGTTGTGAGCGTTGTGTGATCGAAAATGATGACGTCATTAGTGACGTTTTCGCCACGACCACAACGACCGCGGTCGCCTTATGGAATGGCTAACGGAGCATTTTGGGCGTTCTGAGCTAATAATGGAACGCGCTGGTAGTTTTACATATCGTCATCATCAGTCAGGGTCACATATGTAGGTATATCTAATAATATCTATTAGTAAAAAACCACTTTGATAAATATTTAATATTAAATTGTGTGTGTGTTAATTTTTTAGTATAATTATGTATTAATATTGCATATAATATATGCAATATCGTCCGCTTGGTGCGGTTTTTGAACTATCCCACGGGAACTCTTTAATTTTTCGGGATAAAAGTATCCTATATGTTGACCAGGGATATAAGCCACCACAATACGAATTTTCATTTAAATCAGTCCTGTCGTTTCGGAGATTACCCGGTATAAATAGACAGACAAACAGAGAAACAAAAAAATTTGAAAAAATGTAAATTATTTCTATTTCACTTCTTACATCCCCCTGACTCGGTTTTTAGCATTTCTTTTCATTGTATAGAAATTTAACCTCTACCGTTTTATTATATATATATATATATAATATTAATATATTGTGTTATTAATATTGAATAGCTATTGTTGTTGCTATACACATATTAATAATGTATATATTTGGATATATAACATTAATATGTGTTATTCTCTATTTTTTATTTAGTTATCTTACTTATATGCAAGGGTGATGTCAGGAGCCTTAAGAACAGACGAGTGTGCATAACAAGAGTTAACTATGTCCAAGAAGCATTCTGAAATGTTTAAGGATGGGCAAAAATATCGCTATGTTGTTCGTACCTAGGGATATAAGGGAACTGGCTTGAAGTTATGTATGTATGTATGTACTTATATGCAATGTGTAATATCTATGTATCCTATTAATTACATGCATTTGATTTGACACCACCGTCATACACTCTCGATTCCTTTCACACAATCCACAGCCCGGGTTGTCTGGAAGAGATCGCTCTAAAGTCATAAGGCCGCCCTTTGTTCCTGCCCTGACACGAAATGATTTACTTTATGCGTATGTGGTGAACAATAAAGTATTTTCTCTCTTTTATCTATCTAAATAAATCTATTTTACTTATTTCCAACTACGTCCCTGCTTTTTCTTTTAAAAATAAATCAAAACGTGAAATGACTCGGAAACTCATATAAGCCTCTCACAATTATTGAAATGTTAATAAACCTGACAAATTGAATCGACATGGACGTAAAGTTAGTGCTGCTGTTATCCGTGTTTCTCATTTTCGCCGTACTGCAGAAGGTGGACGCTGGTGAGTTAATGATGTACCGCACTCAGTGAGCGTTAATGACTATTAGGTACTACATAACATTAGTTGGGTAGATGACACATCTTATAAAATGTAACAAATCTGTTGGACATAGATGATAACACTATATATAAAATAGATGAGCCTCTCTGGAATAAAACATAATTTACCCTGTCCGATAGATGTCGCTACAATCGGTATTATATTCCTATAAATTCCGTTAGATGGTACTAATTAGTTATAACTTGTTCTAAATTGAAATAAAAAGAAATACAGAATAATATTAGTATAACAAATATAGATAACAGTATAATTTATGCCAAAAGTAAAAATTAGTTCACATAAAACTTCATGTAATGGTGTGCGAGATTCGCCAAATAAGACTAACGTGTGGTTTCATTTATTCTCTTAAGATCTCGTCAGCACGATTTATTTATTCAACAATATTGCACAGCGCCATCTTAAGTGCAGTTAAGTGGACTAAATAGAAACTAATTATAATTGTTGATGTTCCTGGACCACTTGATGGCGCTAGTTTCCGTACATTTTTTTTACTTTTCGATTATGTAAGAGAGTTCTACTGGGATGCTGTTGGAGGTGTCTAGTTTTTAGAATGAAAATGATTAAAAAAAGGGTCTCGGGCAATCGGACAGCCAGATTTTTAATATGAGTTTTTTTATGTGTGCTTGTATGCAAACGGGTCCACTCGATGGCAAATGGTTACCGTTGCCCATGGATATCTGCAACATCAAGGGAGCCGATGCGTTACCTTAATACTTTTTCAAGAGCAACACTTTGTAACGCTCTGGGAAACACGCAGGAGAGAGCATAATAACACTGGCCCCCAAAAAAGGTAAAGTGGTCGGTACTTTGTGGACTGTGGAACTCCCTCCCCTTTCCAATCAGACAAGCTAAATCAATTACTACATTTAAACGCATGGTCACTGACCATTATTGGTCTATTAAATAAAAATTGTTGCATTAAATTAATGTATCTATTTTTCGTATATATATTTATAATATCATCATATATCTAATTATATATGTATATCTGTATGTATATGTGTATATATAAGTATATAGTACTTTATTTATATTTTATTTAATTTTTTTGTAATACCCCACCAAAAATCTTATATTGAAATTTCGTTTAAAATCTCCTTAGACACCGGGTTGCCTGGAAGAGGTCGCTGTAAGCGATAAGGCCGCCCATTGTTCTAATGCAAATGTATCCATATCAATTGTCTAGATTTAAGTTTATGGTGAAAAATAAAGAGTTTTCATTCATTCATTCATACTTTTGACCAGACCAATCTAATCTTGTGTATTTCGATGCGCTTAATCCGAATCGGTCAGTTCGGTCCTTCATACAATTTCCTGTGGCCGGGCGGGCTGTCGTAAGACGCGGCAAAGTAGCCCACAGTCTGTTGGTAGGGTATTTTCCCATCTTAATGGCTACTACCCCTGGTCTAGAGTATGCTGCCATATCAACCTTGAATTGTGTTCCGGCATTAATGACCTGGTTCCAGTCCCCCTTTCAAGAGCGGCAGCACATTGGTAGCACCTTTGGCGTTGCAAATGTCCATAAGCGATCTGCGATCTGCTGAATTCAAGAAATAAATAAAAATACTAATAGATCGTATATGTAGAAAACCTCAACTAAATGAAAAGTGAATTTTCGGGTTGCTTGAATTCAGTTGCTTGGTCAAAAGATGTATAAGTTGGCAGTAGTCGATGTTAAGTTCAATTTTCATCTGGGGTACGTGAGCTTGAAGACTATTCTGAAAGTCAATTATTAAAAATTTGAAACTTAGCAGCAAACCGTGTAAATTTAAAAGTCCGAAGTTCAAAATTGATTATTAAGCTAATCGGTGAAACGAATATTCTAGATTTTTATTATAACCATCCGAATCCAAAGAACGAAGATCTAAGTACAAATAAACTGAAATGCGTTCCTGGTCGGACTTTCATCAGAATCAAAGAGAAACTTGATCTAGAAGAACCAGAAGATAGTGACGAAGAAGATTACAGACGCACTCATATGACTTTCAAAACCGATGATGAGACCTGCCAAGTTTGTATATGCTCTGTGGAGGGAAAAGACGAGTATTGCAGCAATAGACCAGCGAAGAACGTCAATGAATGTATTAGACTCGCTTCCTTAACCGATAAGTTCCAGAAGAACGTGCCTTTTGATCATGAAAGAAGTTTGTCCTGGAGGATTCGAAGAGGTGATAAATGATGCAGCTGTGTTTGGTGATGATGAATAGGTTAATTATGTGCAAATGAATATGGAGTTAGGAGGTGCAAATAATTCGAAATTATTCAGTGAAACAATTGAGGGATTTACTTGAAATATCGCCTGATTTACAATTGCATGAGTTATAAGCGAGTAACTCGCGAAACTAACGAAATAAAACCTTATTGTTTGGATAGAAATTCGACAGTTAAGAAGATATCTGTCCCAACGCCGATAAGAGTTATAAAATTACTGTTATACAAGTGTTAACTTGTATTTTCTTAACTAATGCAAATGTAAATCAGGCTTGGAGCTGGTAATGCCGCTTTAACAACTAAAACTCGTAAATAGCGTAAATACCGAACATTTCGAAGAGGTTATGTCTATTTGCCGTTTGGGAATGAAACTTTAGATCCGTAGCAAAGAGGTTCTTTAAAGAAATAAGCAAAAAACTATTTGATACCTACTACTAGCAGACCAGAGGTCTAGTTCATATTTTGCATAGCGAATAAGCATTCTAGGATACTCTTTCCACTGGCAGTGATCTGTCTGGAACTGTACAATAGTTATTTAAACATAATTTTGTATATTCTTCTAACTTTTATTATAAAATATTAAGCTATTTTTTTTTAGTTTTCACAGAAAAGGAATCTTCTGCTTTAAACTTAACACTTAATGTTTGTGTTATTTGAGCCTTTGGAGTACCGTTTTTGCTCCTCTTAATTTCAGACAGCTCATACGTAGCTCGATGTCTGATAGTCTAAATTCGTATTCTCAATTCTTACAACCTTTCGTAGATTACTTATGGCACAATGACGAGATCCCTTACGAAGCGAAGGCCAAATGCCGTAGAGGTCACTCCTACTACTCAAACAGCGTCATGGCCAATGACACCGATATTGATGTCGCCAGCGACGTTGAGAGCCTCCTCGACTACTCAAACAAGAACATCTGCTTCTTCTGTGTCTGCTCTGTTGATGGTAAAGGTGTCAGCTGTATGAGCAGAATGCCCTGGTTCTGTGAGCAATACAGATATTGGAGAGAATATGATACACCGAGAGATATGTACGCTACTTTGTTCAAGCAAGATCGACCTACGTATTTTAGGCAATTGTCCTATAGGATTCGAAGAACCATGGATGACGGGCTGTATGATCTGATGAATCATAACACTGGTATGCGTTTTGGGATAGGTTTTTGGGGTTTTCCAAGCACTGGTATTTGTTTCTCTGTTTCATGAGGTGTTGTGCAATTGTTGGTCGTAAAGAGTATTGGTGATTATGTATTTCATTACTATAGATTAAAGGAATTTCTGAAGTTGAGAATTCTCTACGTTAAACGGAATATCTATTAATAATTTTGATTGTTTAGTAGAAATCACACATAAATGATAATTTGACACTACTGAATGAAATATGTCGAGTTATTAACAAGATAATAAGAGCCATGAAATAGCAGCGATTCAAAATAATTGCAACACCAGTGATAATTCAAAATATAGACAAGATATAATCAACGCGTCCTCAAGAAAAAAATATTTTATTTAAAAAATATAAACTAATTTTGAAGATATAAGTTTGTGCTTAATTTACGCGAAATGCTATATGTTGTAATAATTTATGTGCAAATTTTTAACGCGTTTTGTTATCCCAAACTATATACATTATTACGATGCTAAAGAGCATTTGAGTTTTGAGATAATTAAATTTTATTTCATTAATTTTGGCAAAATAACGAATTAGACATAATGTGTCGCTGAATGCAAGCCAATCCTGCTAATTCGCTTTCCATTCAACTTTCATTTATTTTTACACTTGTAACAACTTATAAAATAAAACTAAACTCAAGATTGGTTGCAGGAGGCGACGCATTATGCTGTGGACACTCGGATGGTCATCGTAGAAATCTACACAACTCGGTCCGACAGAAAATAAGGCTTCTGAAAAGGAGGGTACCTAAGGAAAATTTGCTTACTGGTGGACCACGGGGCGACTACGTCGATTTTATTGTCAATAATGATTAGACACTTCGTCAATATATATTGAAAGACGGGGAAAAATTATAAGAAAATATGAACGAATGCTTGAGATGTTAAAAACAAATTTTAAAATTTAAACTCCAAATTGAAATAATAATATGTGAACAATTCCATTATATATAGAACGTATTTAAATTAAATAGATAGTATAAGACGGCATAGAAGAAATAAAAAGAAAATAAACCCATCCCTTTATCCGTGCAGGAACGGAGAAAGAATACAATTTCCTGCGTTGGGCGGCCTGTCGTAAGAGGCGACTTAACAACCCACAGCCAGGTGGTAGGGTACTTGCCCGACTGGATGGCTACCACCCCTGGTCTAAAGTATGTCGTCATAACAACCTTGAGTTGTGTTCCGGCATTAATGACCAGGTTTCAGTTTCCCTTAAGAGAGCAGCAGCGCATTTGTAGCAACTTTGATGTTGCAAATGTCCATAGGCGATGGTAACCGCTTTCCATCAAGTGGGCCGTCTGCCTGTCTGCTGATCTCCTGCAATAAAAAAAAAACAGTATAAAAGATAAAATAACAAATGAGCAATAAGAAATTAAATGAAAAATAAACTGACAATTAATAAGTCGGAAAGGAATAGGGTATACATATTTATATCAATAATAATTAAAGCGATTAATAAAAAAAAAAACATATTACTTCAGATATTTAAATATAGAATTGTTGTCAGGTATTAGTAAAAAAATTAGAATTTAAAAAGTTGCGGTCTAATCATTACGTAATAAAAATAAATGTGATAAAATTAATCGGAATTGATATACATAAATGTGTACAAAATTATTGTGTGTGTGAGTTTTTATATTTTTATATGAATAAATTGTGATATTGTTAAAAAGTATTTATTTTGAATAACGCTTTTGTAATTACGTCGTATGGTGAAACTATTATATTATAACAACTAAACTATGTGCTTAGTACGAGCTTTATTAGTACTTGATCACGTTCAAATTAACATAATTTTGTATGGAAAGAAAGAAAGAAAGAAAAAAATATTTTTAATAAATTATGTATGTATGTAGAAGTATGGCACGGTTTATGTTTCGTTTCATCCTCACGAGATGGAGCTAAGTAATTCCCGTACAAAACCGCCTTAATTTGAACGTGCTCAAGTTGTATAAAAAATGGCACTACGCCCACTGTTATCTCTGGATTAACTGTAGTGACTGCTCTTTGTTTCTTTTGATAATTTATATAGCTAATTATTTTTGTATAACAAAACAACGAATTCCAAATTGAAAGGAAAGAATTTATTAAGCTTTTTTTATCAATAAAATAACAGTAAATAACATTGACAGTTATGGTACAAAAGGCGACTGATATTCTCGTCGGTTCCACTGTATATTACACGAGCATCTATTACTAGAATATTAATCTGTTCTATGGCTTTGCACAGACTATGCTTTTGAAACAGCACCGATATATAGTGTCAAATATCTTTGCACCTCCTAACTTTTGGGAACCTGTTAATAAAAAAAATTGCACATTTTTTTAAACATATTTCACGCACTGAATACAGCTGCACTTTTGTTTTTATTGCAAGACTGTTTATAATTAATTAGTATTTAGGCTGCAACAGCTGCATGCAGGAATTTTGAATAACTAGCAGGAATTTTTCAGATACTAGGTGGCGTTGTGGTCACTATCATTTATAATTTCATCGTCGGATTTTTGAAGTTGAATAGTCGTTGAATTAAACGGTTTTTTTTTAATACTTAAGTAGACAAATAACATAATTATTATTTATATATCATATATATGAGTTATGAGATTGTGGATTTTTTTTTAATTCGATACGTACACATAAGATAAACTTGGTAATTTATTTGATTTTTATTATTCCGACGTTTCGGCCACTTTTAAGTAGCCATGATCACGTAAGACAAAGATATCACCTGTCAGTGAGTAATGTTAGAGTTAATATTAATTAGCCTACCCGCAACTTGTTAATTTTAATAAATTAACTGTCAAAGATCGTAGGTGTCATGCAAAACACGTGTCAATCAGAGCGTTCCACTAGTAGCTCACAACGCCCAAAATGCTCTAGTCAAACGCCACTAATGATGTGATTATTTTCGTTCGCACAACGCTCACAACGACCCATGTCAAGAGGTTGGTCGAATAACCATTCCATTTGGGTTTACGATTGCAACGCCGGCAAGCAAGTGGAACGGGAAAATCGCAGACTTAAACGTGATCGTTGTGAGTCTCTAATGGAACGTAGCCTATGTGTACTGAATTTTATACTTCATACCTACAAATTCATTACTCACATTTTTAGAAACGACTTCAACAGATACGTCTTCAGTGTTTGTTACTTGTCTACTATACACCAAAAAAAGCTTAATTTTTTATTTACTGACCATAACGCCTCTAGTTGAAGATTTTCGTCGCACCACCTCATCATAACATCGAAATTATTAAAAGTAAGTACTATTGTTAAATAAACCTTTTTTGACAATAAAAGCGGTGACTTAAAAATTTCATGAAAATTTGTATGGATTTTAATAATAGCAACCAGCAGACAAACACACAGGTTGTGTAGCCTCAAGCTAAGCAAGTAACGCTTGTGTTATCGGCAATATACAACGGACTGATTTAGGGCCGATCACAGACACCCAGACCGAACCGTGAGCCTACGTGTCAGTGAGCTAAGTCGGCAAAGACTTTACCCACTCAACCACAGAAGCCGTTCATTTAGTTTATAATTGACATAATAAATATTATAAGCTAACGGTCTTGTTCATAGATAGTTAGAGTAATTTTGAACGCTTCTTTAATAACCATAAAGAAGAGTTCAAATTTACTCTAAGGCCCGTAGCACACGGCGTATTTAAAACGCGCAGACGACGCGTGTTTCAGGAACGCGCGTCGTCTGCGCCTTAGATGCCGATTTTTGCGTTTGTGTAGATATAAACGCGCGAAAAACGCGATACAAACGCGCGTGTGGTGCGCGTTTGTATGACATGATCTCATTATTGTATTTTGACGAGTTAACTTCGGTTTTAGTATCAAAAGAAGTTCTTGGAACGACGAATACGACATTTGATATTATTCAGAATTTTTTCCCATCTTCTATGTTTTACCAACTTTGTAAATGTGGTGTTGTAATGACCACATAATCTTCTTTCACTCGTAAATGGGTCTATCCAATAGATTCGCTTATTTTTAAGTTTTTTTCTTTTTAAAGAGCAGTGCTAAAGCCAGCGTAAGCAGTGTAGTCTCAACCGACGCCATTGTACAACTGAACTGATCTGATCTAAATGTAGAAGCTGCGAGCGACTACAACGCGTCTGTATCGCTGTATATGCGCGTATACGCGCAGTAGACGCGTGCTTCACGATCACCGCGTGTGCTTAGGGTTACAAGGTTCGTTCGAATCTCGTTTGAAGCGCGTATACGCGCGTCATCTGCGCGTCGACTGCGCGTTCAAAATACGCCGTGTGCTAAGACAACTTAACTAAGTTATATTGTATTTTACCTATAATCTCTCAAGACTACAAGTCGAATACCGAGCCTAGGTCACTGTTTTATTATCAATAGGTAGGGTGCTCTGAGAGTTGGCTACATTACCACGCTGGATTGCCATACTGATCCGTTGTCCGAGGTAAGCGTCAGCACTCTGATTACCCAAAAAGTGTATTGTTTTGATAGTTCTTTGTTGAGGCTCACGGCCTCAGAACCCCACGGTTTAAGCGTCTCAGCAATAAACGGCACAAAGAAACTCCCTATTGTAATTATTTTCATGTTGAATAATGGTCATTTGGAATGTATTTTTCAGTTGGAGATGTTTCACCAAATAAAGTGGAACAGGAGAAATGTATACCATTCCTGTCACAATATTCAGATTGTTCAGAAGGTCAGTAAATATTATTTTTACAACTACAATACGTACAGACTTTAGGAGCATACATATATCTCATCATCAGTTTGAAAAGTTAATAAGAACCGACTTTTAAAATCGACCAGATAGGTTACACAAGCATAAAGCTGGTCAAATAGAGTAGAAAATAATAGGGGCGCCACTTTCGCAAATTTGTCAAAATTCTGGCAACTCCAATATTATGTCAAGAGTAATTTTGATACTTACTAGTAATTTTTAGTACAACGTCAAACACTTTGCAAGTATCAAGTTACTTTGTTTGCGACATACACACTTTGTTAACATAACCTATAATGTTTACTTTAATAATACATACATACATACATAACTTCACGCCAGTTGCCTTGCGGGGTAGGCACGAACAACAGAGCGCCATTTAGGCTTATTCTTACATACCTCACTTGCTTTTTTGACATTCATAACTCTTGTCATGCACGCTCGTCTGTTCTTAAGGCTCCTGACATCACCTTCTGCTAGTACACGATCAATTACTTAAGCGTGTTATGTTGATGCGAAATGCACTTTTGGTGTTATAGCTGTCCACCGTGACGAGGGTGCAGTTGAATATGATGCGCAGGAGGTTTTGCGAAATTCCAGGCTCACAGGTATACGACGGGTCGTCCTTTAATCTAATCCTTGTTCAAGGACTCAGAAAACCGTTTTATCCGTGCAGGAAGGGAGAAAGAATACAATTTTCTGCGGCTGGGCGACCTGTTGTAAGAGGCGACTTAACAACCCACAGCCAGGTGGTCGTACACGATCAATTTGATCATGGAAGGTGTGTCGTGGCCTTCTACGACTTCTGAATCCATCCACTTTTGCATTGTATATCTGTTTAGTCATTCTTTCATCATGCATTCTTTCCACACATTCCTCCACTTTAATAGTAATGACTATAATTTTGTAAGCAAGGGCTTTAACAAGTTACAATAATTAATAAAGCAACTATTCCATTAAAAGAAGAGAAATGAATTTAAAAACCTCTCATGTCGACAGTTCCGCTAGACATCGTAGGTAATCATGAAAAATTACTGCTTGTATGCAACAGTATTGTTGTGTCCGAATTTAGTTATTTTAGACTTGGATTAACGTTAAAATTAAAATAATATAGGTCAATTCACTTTGTTTACAATTCGTTCATTTATATTGTGTTTATATTATGGCCAGTTTTTATCTATCATGGGACGAAAGGCTACATATTTTAAGTGACATTTGGAGAATTTGTTGGAAGAAGAGTTTAGTATTTCAAATGCAACGGGGAATTCCTAAAAACTCTCCATTTCAGGAACGATGTGCAGAGACTGCACGCTGTGCACGTGCAACGCCCAAAGCAAGTGGGACTGCAAGCAAGCCGACTCCTGCGCAGAAGTATTCCAGTATCCACCAATCGACGAAATGTCTTTGAAGCAAGCTTTCAGTATTTTAGAAACAGGTACATAGTGAGAAACACACATATTGTATTTTTTTAATTGCTAGATAGTACAGCAGACAGGCTGATGAACCAACTGTGATGGAAAGTGGTTCCCGTCTCCTATAAACATTTGCAACAGTAGGTATTACCAATGTGCTGCCGTGCTCGTAGACGGGACTAGAACATGGTCACTAATGCTAGAACACAACTCAAGGTTATTATGGCAGCATACTCTAGGCCAGGGGTGGTAGCCATCCAGATGGGCAAATACTCTACCACCTGGCTGTGGGTTGTTTGGATTCTTTCTTTGTTCGCCTCTTAACAAAGGCCACCTGGCTACAGGAAATTGTATTCTTTCTTCGTTCTTGCACGGATATTATCACCCAAATTAAGCAAGTTACGCTAGTGTTATGGCTAATGTACAACACTCTGGGGCCGATTCAGAAGAGTGTAGGTCTGTTTATTGCGAAACTGGCAAACAGGTAGAAGGCTCGCCTCATGGAAAGTGGTCAAAGTCGCCTATAGACGTCTGGAACATCAAGGGTAGAGCCAACGCATGTCCAGCCTAAAGGCTCCTAAATCAATCCTGATCCTAGAAGATGGGATAGGGGGGGATGGAATAGAGAATGTAGGGAGCTATTGGAATAATTCACTCATCAGAACATGATTGGCTCAAGCCTCACCGTTTCGATATTCTATTCTTAGATTCTTTCTTTCACGTCGGGGTCGCCAGTTCAGGGATGTTCTGACTAAGAGGAGGAGCGAGGTGGAATGTTCCGCCATCTCAAAGGAAGATTTTCCGGCGAGGCTATTGCCGTTCCTCGCAGGCTACTATTGTTGGAAATTTGTGTATATTCTTTGAACGTTTCGGGAATCGTTTGCGCAAATTATGCCGTCATAATAACCTTGAGTTGTGTTCTGGCATTAGTGGCTGGGTTCCAATCTCCCTTAAGAGAGCTGCAGCGCATTTGTAACGGCTTTGGTGTTGCAAATGTCCATAGGTGATGGGAACCGTTTTCCACCAGGTCTGCGTGTTTGTTGAAATCATTCAATAAAAAAACTGCGTGGTATCACACTAATCGACCCGGCTGACCCACATTTAAAAAAATAAGAAAATATTCTGCTGTAGTAGGTATTTACTACGAATAAAAAAATTGAATAAGAAGTTTCAACGCCAGAAGTGGGACGTTCATGGGTTAATATGGAATCGTTTGTAAATAAAATAGTACTTGTCAATATAATCTTTTTGCAGAAATGGAAGATTATGAAAAGTCTAAAGAAGTAAAGAAGCCAGACCATGTAGTACCAACTCCAGAAGACGACGAGGTTTTAGGTATTACACATGTTATAAATACGTATATGTATTTTCAACTTCTTAGCTAGTAGTTGGCTACTGAGCCAGGAATTATGTGTCATGGTCACTATCTCCCTAACTGACTCGTCCACCCTTGAATTCGCCGACTAGCAGCTAGTCAACTCGCTTCCTATAAGCATAAATTTACCTACTTGTCACTGTCTTAATTTATTTAGATTCTTTTCTTTATTTTCAGGTTATGTTATAGCTATATCAAGGAAACACTAATTTGCACCATTTTCATAATAAACAGCACTTTGCACAATATTATGCACATTTATTTTATATCAATCTATGGTTTCCTAATGCAATGCTTTTCTATGGTACGTAAATGCTAAATTGATATTATACTCAGTAGAAATGATGTTTATAAAAGAATAAGGTATGTGGAATACTGTAACAACAACATAAAGACAGGTATTTATAGACAGATTCTGTAAAAGATATGAAAAAGTTTTAGTTGTAAAAAGAACGTCTACCAGCATTGAATGCTTAAGTAAAAATAGTAGAGTAGTAGATGCTCCTAAACTTTGATATTTAGAAAAAAGGCGAAACCAGAGGATATAAAATATCATACTTCTCGTACCTTTATAGCAAAAAGAGTAATATCTTACATAAAGAAACTTCTTACACTAAATTATACATTAAACTTCTCAGTAAGCTGCAACGTTAGTCTCATAGCTCATCAAAGCCATGCGACCAGCGCCGTATCTCCCCTCTATCAAGCTATCAAGCACGGACGGCTAGTGAACCACTCGGTTGGTAATTCGCTGCTCGGAGTGATTCATTTATAGTCCAAGCAATTGCTGATAGAATACTCGACAGTTCGTGGATCACGAGACATTTACTTGTTGTCTACGCGAAGATCATTGGTTAACAATGCAGTGTTAACCCCTGTAAGCTGATATTTCTCGGGTGTCGAATGGATTTGATCAGCTATGACCCTTAACTGCTTAAAAGAAATACATCCAAAAATTAAAACAGTCGAATTGTTATTCTATTTGTAGTATTATGGTACTGCAAGTTTGGTACAGAAAGTGTATGGTAAAAGTGAATGTATTTTCTTTAATACTTCTATATTTAATATATAGGTATAGTCAAGAAAGAGCATGAAAGTAGAGTAAACGCGGTCGAGATGCGAGCACTGCGTAAAATCTGCGGAGTGACGCTCGCGGACCGCGTTCGTAATATCGAAGTAAGAAAGAGAGTTGGTCTGAAAGAGAGTGTCGGGGTGACGGTAAGGAAAGGAATGCTCCGGTGGTTCGGGCATGTGGAAAGAATGACTAAACAGATATACAATGCAAAAGTGGATGGATGCAGAAGTCGTGGAAGGCCAGGACACACCTTCCATGATCAAATTGATCGTGTACTAGCAGAAGGTGATGTCAGGAGCCTTAAGAACAGACGAGCTTGCATGACAAGAGTTATGAATGTCAAAGAGGCAAGTGAGGTGTGTAAGAATAAGCCTAAATGGCACTCTGTTGTTCGTGCCTACCCCGCGAGGGGACTGGCGTGAAGTTATGTATGTATGTATAGTCATCAGATTCTTCCTTATCAATCAAAGTTGCAATGTTATCGATACAGTTTTTCGTACTGCTATCTGCTAGGTAGACTTAGTACTACTCATCCAGCTTTATAAAGCACCCTGCATATACTATTTACTTTCTTCTTTAATTTTAGCTTGCTATTATGACTTTCATGGAAGTCCTGTCTCATATTACGTAAACAATTATCTGTTCTCTAACATAGATGTAACGATTATTTACGTTATTTTTACTAAAATCCAGGCTACTTGGGGCCAACCAAGAAGAAAAAAGCGCCTAGCATCCTGGATATTACGCACTACGCATTATTTTGAAACAAAATCCTACCTAACTACTTAAATTAAAATGTAATACTATAATTAATGGGAAGCGTTCTAGTAGATAAATCATTTGATACTTCTTTTATTATAATAGGTAAATCGGATGACAGCATAGACGACGAGCTTAAAGCTCTAATAAGAATGAAGAGATCATCAAAGCAGATGAAAGGAGATGATAAAATGAATAAAACTGGCAATTTCCATTACACTCTGGATGAAGGTATGTTGTATTGCCATTTTATTTAAAACAGTGGTTGACAGTTTTCATTAGAAAACCTGAATATATTTCTAACCAATTTATTCATAGTTTCCCTGTAATTCGAAAATGTGTTATTTTAAAAGATACAGTTGTATATGATATACAGTATTCTTTAAATCTATGCTTATAATAATCAATGATAATTTTAAAAATGATGTCTTAATTTTAGATACTTTGAAGAACGACAATACTACAGGTACTTTGGTAGCAAATAAGATGGACCCAGATGTTAAGATATCTAGGCGAACTGATGTATTTAATCATAACATCTCAAATTTATTACAAATCGAACATAAAAATTCCATTCACCACATAACAGATAATAAAATAGACGAAAACGTTCAAACAGATCCACAAATAGATGAGAAAATTCATCAAGTAATTGGAAATAACTCTATGAAAGCCAAAGATAAAACTCTATCAAAATTAATTGTTAATGAATTAAAACCTGGTACAGAGATAATAGGGGATAAAAGCACACCTATAATGTCTAATATTACTTTCGCTCCTGAAAATGATACTCTAGTAGCAATGGCATATATTGCTGGTAATCTCTTGAACAAATTGTGGAACATGGAAAAGGAGGCAAGTTCAGAATCATTCGAAACTGAAGTACTAAAACATGAGAAGATATCTGACCTGGTTGAATTATTTAAAGAACCTCTATCCTTAAGACAAGAAACCTTCCTTAAAAATGCTTTAGCTCAATTATCTAATGCTATTAACAATAATGATGGCGAAAATTTGACGATTTGTGAGAGTTTAAATCAAAAGAATTTAGTCACAGAAAAATATGAGCAAAATAAAAAAGATAAAAAGAAGTGTAAGAACTCAAGGAAGTCTGATAAAACTGAAAACGTGTCCAAAGAAGCTGTTGATAAAATAATGAATGTGTTAAATTTGATAAATAAATTTGAACATGTTCAGAAAGACTTGAGTACGAAGAGGAATCGAACACTTAATAAAGATGGTAAAAATATAGCCATCGAATCTAAACTAGATTTATTAAGTGAAGATGAAACTGCTTCTTTGAATACTTTTGGCAGTATTTTAGAAAAAATCACAAAGTTATTAATGCCAAATAAAAATGGAAAGAAAATGGCCAGCAAAATTAAGTACCAGAATATCTTCTCACATACAAATGATTTCAAAAAGAAGTTTAAGACGTTATATAACGTGGATTTAAATAATATAACTATATCTACTAAAGATAAATTAATAATAGATTATTTAACGCATATAGAGAAGAATCCAGATTGCTTATTAAATGAGAAATCTCACGGACACGAAACTAAATCTATACCTCAGCTTGAGGGAGATATACTTTTAAATTTATCTGAATTCTTCAAAATTAAATCTTATTCTGACATAATTACCTTATTAGATAACAAGCAACGCCCTAAAGAAAGTACACAAGTAGTTTTTCGTGCTTCTGAGCGTTCGGACTCTATAGAAAGCACTACTAAAGTCGCAAGTGATAATATAATACACATGAACGATGATGCCACATTAGCTTTAACAAAAGAAAAATTAAAAAAGCATTTAAAAACTGTTTTAGAAGATCTCATTGCCCTGCAAAGTACTAAAAACGGGGGTAACGGTAGTGACATAAAAGTAACAGATGCATTGCCTTGCATTTACAATCTTTTAAACGCCGGCAAGAAACAACCAACACGAAGAATGGGCAAGTCTCTAAAGAATGTTAAAGCTGTGTTTGATTATTTGAAGAACGAAATTCAGCTACCGCTAACCAGAAGATCTAATATTGTGAGACAAAGGCCTAAATCTGCTGTAGTTTGGGAGAGAGTTATTAAAAATTTAAACAAAAAGAAAAATATTAAAACTAGACGAAATTTGGAGATAGGTACATCAAAATCATTAGATGAAATTAAAGATATAATAGATAAAACTGAATCTTCAGGTTCCAACACCTACAAAAATTTAGCATTACTATCCGAAGTAACTCCTGCAGATAGATTAGTACTCTTAAAAACATTAAACGCAGATGTTAAGAAATACCAACAAATATTTGAGGATCTGAAAGCATCTATAGAGTTTAATCCTGAAATACCAAACAATTATCTTAAAGATTTTATTGAATTTGCTGATAACGTAGCCATAAATATAAATTTAAATAAGAAAGTAGTCAAAACTTTAAAAAGACAAAAATCTAGAAAAGTGTTGCTTGATGATAATGAATCTAGGACGGATGTTTGGCAAAATAAATTTGTACCTAATAGAGAGCTAAAGAAAGCTTCAAAGTTTCCAGAAACGATTCTAGACATAGGGTTTAATGATAATATAAAATTGACTAGAGATCAAATTATAAATCATTTGATTAAGAATCGTATAAAAGTATATTTAAACGCAAAAGAGGCTGATGACAGTTTTTTAAATGATGACATTAATTATGGGATTGCAAAAAATATTATAATGAATTTAGATCGAGGAAATGATGTGTTAGCAAGAGAACTTTTCAAGATTTTTGCTTCTAATAAACAAAACAATTCTAAAAGACTTATCGGTAAGTATACTTTATCTGGGATGACTTATTAATTTAATAGAACATTAATTATAGTGTTATACAAACTAGAATTAAATATTAAAGATAAACTGTATATACCTATACAAGTTAAAATTAAACAAGAAAATCTAGTGCTAGACCGATGTGCGGTTAGAATATCCTCAAAACCTTGCTGAATGGCAGAATAATACGTTGCCCCAGGTATACTTACACTTACCTAATTTTTCTTTTCAGCTCCTCCACCATTAATAGAAAGGCAGCTACCATCCATAGCAAACAAAGTGCCATTAATACAATTTGAAGACCAAAAATTCATGTTGCCACAGACCAACCAAGATCAACTTATAAAGCAACTTCTCAACATCAAAAATATGAAAATGTAGAGAATATTATTTATTTGTGCTTGTACTTTTGTATTTTTATAAAATTATTATATTTGTTAAAAAAATATTTTAGTTTTATTTGTTACTTATATTTTACTTTAATAAATATTTACCCAGGCTCAGTATTCTACCTATATCTCAGTATCTATATAGGATTATAGGTAAAATACAATGTAACTAATATTTATTTATTAGAATTACAAGGTGGCAAAATAAAGCAGAAAATAATAGGGGCGCCACTTTCGCAATTTCGTTGAAACTCTAGCAACCCCATCTTAGGTCAAGAGTAATTTCGATACTTACTAGTGATTTTTAGTACGACATCAAACATCGTTCAAGTATCAAGTTGCTTTAGTAACGACCGTACGCATGTTGTCAACATAGCCTACGATGTTAACTTTAATAATAATTACTATAATTTAATAAGCAAGAGCTTTAACACCTTGTGATAATTAACAGAATAAGAAGCTAAGCTAACCATTACAAACCTATCATGTCATATTATCACGCTGTTCTTTGGTAAATGTTGTGGAATTATTACGAAATGATTTATGCTTCAAATTCCAGTAGACATCCTTGGTCAACTTTAAAAATTGCTGCTCACGTGAAACTTGGTATTGCTACATGCGTATTTATTTTTTAGCGGATTTTAGACTTGGAACATCGTTAAAATTAAAATGATATGGATAAATTCGCTTTGTTTATGATTATATCTTGACTACAGCTAAAATAGAATATTGCCAGAAAACAAAAAAACGGGATTCACGCAAAAACTACTGGGCCGATTCCGTTGCGGATTTCGCTGATCGACAGCTAATTCTTAGACTAACTCTGCGCTACTTCTTATCCTGGGAACAACACTAGTGAAATTTCTCTGACACTGCTAGAGTTAAATAAAACAAAATTGTAAATACAATTTATATTTTATAGTGAACTGTTTAGTAATTTGATTCTTTAGATAGTTTCACTAATTCTCATTGCAGTGGTCGGTATAGTAGACTCTATGTGCTTCTTTGTAGTCCCTAGAAAGGAATTAAAAATTAACTTCTGTACAATTTTTTTTTTTTATAAGTTTTATACAGACATGTTACTTTTATGTCAAGTTTCGGTTTTGCAATATATTAGTTAATTTTGCCCATATTTTCCTTTTAATTATTTTATATAGTAGTAGCTCTCCCGGACCAAGAAACCATCTTAACAACTACTGCAACGCGCTCGGCTTCCTATTAAAAGTCAGGTTTTTAGCCAGCCGGCTTAACTCTGAGAGCTCGAGGTTCGGTCTGTATTTTATTTTATTTTATTGCAGGAGTTCAGCAGATAGGCAGACGGCCCACTTGAAGGAAAGCGGTTACCATTGCCTATGGACATTTGCAACACCAAAGGTGCTACAAATGAGCTGCTGCTCTCTTACGGGAGACTGGAACCTGGTCACTAATGCCGAAACACAACTCAAGGTTGTTATGGCGGCATACTCTAGACCAGAGGTGGTCGCCATCCAGTCGGGTAGATACCTTACCACCTAGCTGTGGGTTGTTTTATCGTCTCTTACGATTCTTTCTCCGTTCCTGCACGGCTATATATTTTAGTCGTCTGATACAGGAACTTTTGCTTCTACATTGACAGTTACTACAATTCTTTTAGAAGTGGTGGTAGACTTTTGACTTTCAATAAGTAATTTGTATGATTCAATTTCAAAATAAATATATTAATTTTAATTTTCAATTTAGTTTTGAACCCAGAAGTAGACTGTAACAGCATACCTGTTGCTTGCGGAAAGTACATGGCATAATAAACACAATCATGTTACTTATTTTAAGGTTTATACTTACTTATAGTAGTTCTATGTTTCGTTTTAGACTTGTTAACCTTCTTAGCATCAATTGCTGGGTTAACTTTACCTCGCAAATATTTTGGCAATATATTCTTAATCCTATTTTTAACCCTTTGCAATTTATTGGATCTCTTCTCTCTCTTTGGTATCAAGTTTAAATTCTGCTGCCATTTTCTCATAGTGTCTTCGTAGTCAACAACTTTTTCATTTCGAAGATCGTTAAGTTTATTGCTAGCTATTTGCTTCACGATTTCAGACTTAGGAACTTTCCTTCTTAGTAATTTAGCGATATCATTTTTAGAATTTCTTAGAACAGCTTTTAAACGTTTCAAAAATGACTCCTTCTTTATCTTCTTTCTATCGCGTTTCATTAAATTCTCAACGGCTTTCTTCTTTTGGTGTAATTTAATAATTAGTTGTATTTTATCATTAACGGAACGCAAACCTTGGCTTATTCTTTCTATAACATCTTCTCCAATACGCTCTTCTATTTGACCAACACGTCTGCTATAAGCAATGTCTATTATATTCATAGCATCATTCATTTTACCTGTATCTATTGCTAGTTGGTAGTGAAGATGTTTCAAAGCATGTAGTATATCGTAAACAGGGCTTTTAACTACGTTGCTGGTTAATCTTTGCCAATCATTACCAACGTTTGCCAAATCATTTGTCAAGTTATAATTTGGATCTGAAACTCTCAAGCCTATTACAGCGAAGTCGTCAATGTAATTACTTTTGATGACTCTTTTCATTACCTTTTTAGCTTTAAAAGATAAAGGAGCTAAAGCATTTGATAAAGGCATGTCTTTATCTATTACTTTTATAATATCCAAAATTCCATCTATTATAGTTTTTGGAGTTGAGTTAATTTTGTAATAATCTAAATATCTTCTTGATTTTTTGTATGTCACTTCTGTTGTGTCTTCTTTCTCGTTAAAATTTCCATTATTTTTAATATATAATTTCATAGCTCGTATCAGCATTTTAAAATCCTCTGGTATTTTGTTTGGGTCAGAATATTTTTGAATATTAACAATATCTCTAAGTACTTCGTATATATCTCTTTTTATTTTATACAAGTATTTATTGACAATATTAGGGTTAGTGCTTCTTAAATCGTCTTCGAATTTAAGTTGAGGTTCAATTTCTAACTTGTAAATAGATAACTGCGTTTTGGTATTATTATTTGGAAAATCAGGTATATAATCGATTTCAAAGTCATCACTGTGGTATTTTTTTATGAAATCAATCAAATTTTCCCTTACCCGTAATAACTCTTCTACTTCTTTTTGTTTATCATTGATAACGCTGTTTAATGGAGTTAATATATTATTTTGAACTTCATCTGCAGTGTATGTAACATTCATAATTTCTTTATTAGTTTTAGTGTTATTTAAAACTAATTTTGTATCCCGTTTCATTATATTAACAGCTGTTACTTCTACTGTGTTATTATCTAAAGCTAAATTACTATTGCTGTATACGCTTGTATCTAAATCTGTAAAATCTGGAACAGTTATTGGTCGGTTAATTAATAAGTATAATGGGGGTTTTATAAGTTACCCTCTTACTTGCAAATGTCTTTTTAGCGAAGACGTTGGTTTGTAGTCCGGGTCAAAGTAGGATATTTATAAGAATGACATAATTTTAATAATTAAAGAAATTATAAAATGAGATAGCTTAACATAGAATAATGCGTACAAACGTTGTTTATTAACGTTAATAAATTAAACAAAGTTTAACTTACTTGTGTCATTAAAATTTAACTCTTCTAAATTAACAGGTTCAAGTAGATCAATTACAATTTTAGTAGCATTTTCAATAGCTGATTCTGTAGCTTTATTAAATTCTTCAATCAACATATTATGGAAATTATCATCTCTATCATCGTCAATATTCATATAATCTAAAACCGGAGGGATATTTTGCTCTATGTCCAAAAGTGATTTCCTACGAGTATTATTTTTGGATTCTACTGATAGATTATTAAGCACTTCGTCGAAAGCTAAGTCAGTATCTGGTACGATGTTTGTTATTGTATGTAATGTAGAAGCTGAAAATTAATAATACATCAATACAAATGGTCAATTAAAAAAAATATCAAACCTCACCCAACGTGTTAACTAGTCCATACCAGTAAAATCTATCTTATATCCATACCATTAACATTATAATATGACGATGCTTTATAACCAAAACATTGGATTAATTTGAAAATAAACACAAATGTCTTAGCCACCGGGTTATCAAGATTTTCTGTTGTAAAATAAGGTTAATAATTTATACCTATACTATACCAATCCACCTCATCACCATCCTAGAGTTAAATTTCGGTCTAGTTTGGGGCATCTACTTCAAATTCCGCGGTTTGATTTTTAATTTTCTCTTTCCACTTTACACGGTCTTCGACATTCTTTGTGTTGAGTGTAATCACACTCATGTCATTATTTACTACGTCAAGCCAGGAATTATTATGTATATCTCTTTTGCCTGACGGCATGGCTAGAGTTTTGTTGCACACAGGTTTCCCTTATGTGGCTGCAGCAACGTAAGCAGCTATCTTGCAGTTTGTTTGCTTTGTCACGGACATGAAACCTGTTATGGATGCGGGAGTTCCTAACATAGTCCTTTTGAGTGACTTCCGTATTTATCTCAGCAACACGTAGTAGAGGTATAAGTCCGAGTAGAATTCGGTGCGGCATCCCGACATGCATTCATATCTAAACACACATCCAGGTCATATGTCCGTAAGACCCGTTTGGATCCGGCTGACTACGGTGCGCAGCGGACTATAGAGTATATGAATCCGTTAAATCTAAATAATTTTTTATTTAGGTCACTTCTAATTAGTGATGAGTAGCACACGTGTGAGCCAGTACATTTGTCCCGTACAAAATACATTTGTACTTACACGGCAAAAAATTTGAAAATGTAAGATTTGGCAATTTTTGTCGCGCTACTACTCACTCACGCCTCAAACATAAGAGGAACGATGGAACGATACACATGCTTCAAAAGTACAATAATGCTTCTACGGATATTCTACATGGCAAAGAGGGACAACATGACATGTCACAGTACGACTGCTAATAAAATGAGGTGACCGAGGCCGATCACATCTGATTCTTAACAAACATTTCCGAACTAGTTTTGAACGGGACAAATGAGGGAATAACGCTCATCGCCTCACCGGCCTCATCGCTTCAAATTTACTTCCGCGGTACAAACCGTAGAACTCTCCTCACCTCATTTGACAAAATGTTATGTTACTCTTACAAACTCATTTTAAAATCGTGCCCTACCCAACACTAGTTCTAATTGCAATCATCGCTATGAGTATCATTCTGCACTGCGTCTGGATGTGGGTCCTGTGGTTCCGCGCAAGGTTACCGGTACTGTAGGGTTGATGCGGCATCTGAATTCGCGACGGATTCAAGTCCAAGATTTCGTATCCATCCGGACCTACCCACCTCTAACACGTAGCTCCTGCTTATAACGCTTTACTGATTTAAAAGACAATAAATTTTACCTGTAATATACCTAACAACATCATTCGGATCTTTAGTAGAGATATTCGACTCATCTACAACTGTTGTGGAAATTGTGCCGTCTTTTGGAATTCTCTTTAGTTCATATAACAGGTCTGATAGCTCTTCGGCGCTATCTTTGCTTGTGGTTGAACGTTTCTTTCTATGTGCAGTTTGCACTGAAATTACTAAATTATGAGATTAAATTGCAAGTATGTAATTTTAACATTTCATAGTAATAAAGTCATAGTCGGATAATGGTCGATGATGTTATGCTGGAGCAAGTGAATGAGTTTGTATATCTTGGATGTGCTTTTAGCAGGTATGGAAGGTACACCGCTGATATAGAAAGAAGAGTGAATTTGGGGAATAGTGTGAATGGAGCGTTAGGTAAAGTTCTAGGCACTAAGAACCTCAGCCAGAAGGCTCAGCTTGCCATATACAACGCGGTGCTGGTACTTACGCCCACGTATGGAAGCGACAGTTGGTTATGGAAGAGAGAGCATGAAAGTAGAGTAAACGCGGTCGAGATGCGAGCACTGCGCAAAATCTGCGCAGTGACGCTCGCGGACCGCGTTCGTAATACCGAAGTAAGAAAGAGAGTTGGTCTGAAAGAGAGTGTCGGGGTGAAGGTAAGGAAAGGAATGCTCCGGTGGTTCGGGCATGTGGAAAGAATGCATGATGAAAGAACGACTAAACAGATATACAATGCAAAATTGGATGGATGCAGAAGTCGTGGAAGGCCACGACACACCTTCCATGATCAAATTGATCGTGTACTAGCAGAAGGTGATGTCAGGAGCCTTAAGAACAGACGAGCCTGCATGACAAGAGCTATGAATGTCAAAGAAGCAAGTGAGGTGTGTAAGAATAAGCCTGAATGGCTCGTTGTTGAACGTGCCTACCCCGCAAGGGAACTGGCGTGAAATTATGTATGTATGTATGTAAAGAAAGAAAGAAAGAAAAATATTTATTGTCACAAATAAATGCACACACATAAAATACAAGAATTTTACTAACAAATAGACAAACAAACAGTTTCAGAAATGTATGTACATAAAATTCATAGCAATGAGGCTGGAAACTCAGCATTATGCTGTGTTAGAAGCTAACACAGCGCTGATTTTCAGTCCCAACCTCCATCCAACCAGAATCGACCCAAACAACCTACTGTTTACTTTCATGCAGGTAATTTTAAAAAAGTCTAATAATAACTTATATGTATCACAAAAATGAGTCAAAAAACAACAATGCAATGATGATGCAAATTGAAGTCGGTTAATCGTTCTCTACTGCTCAACCTCCCAAAGTTCGTGGTATCCTGGTCTTCGTCATACAGCTTCTACCAGCGACCTTTTTTTGTTTTTATATCTGATGTCAGGTGGAAATGCAGTCTAAGGTGGAGCATGTTTACCTAGAAGATACCGAGTTCACGCGAGACTTGAAGACACCTAGATTGTATTCTTCAGGAAAAACAGACGACGGTAAAGAGTTTCACTCTTCAGCGGTACGTATAATAAAAGTGGAAGCATAGCGTTTCGTCCGATTTGTTGGTATTTCCAACATGTATCGGTGGCGTGAGCTTGTATATCCCTTGTCCGGTGGTAAAATGGTGAGGGAGGAATTAATTCATGCAATTCCGTGGCACACTCGCTGAAGTGTATCCTATAGAATACCGACAAACTCTCTTCGAATAGTTGGTTATTGCCTATCAGTTTCCTAGCTCTTTCCTATTGACTCGAGTGTCTCGAGCTGGTATTTGGCTGAGCCATCCCAAGGATGAGAGCAGTATTCCATGCAAGACCGTACTTGTGCTTGCTAAAGATTCGGCAACTGAAGTGGTGCGAAGTACTGTCTCACCTTTCACAGAACCTCAAGCTTTTTGCTAGCCAGCTGAGCAACAGACTCTATATAGGAGCCAAAATTTAGAGTTTGTGTTAAGGAGATGCCAAGAAGGCTGTCAGCTATCGATCGGTATGGATACACCTCGGAAAGTAGGTAGTACCTTGTGCAAGTCATTGGTCCATCGTATTAGAGGGCTTCCTACACTACATTTGCTGATACGCGATCCTCACTTCATGACTCGTCCGCGTAATTTCTACATGTAATATGAATTTAAATCTAGACACAAACTTATCCCCTGAAAATAACTTACAGTTCTCTAAATTATTCAAAGCAATGACCAGTACTCGATGATTGACATCTGTAGTTCCATCATCAGATGCGCAATGGAAGTCCGTGCAATTCCAGTTACCAAGGTGATCGCAGCTGCAGGTCTTGCAATCCATGCAGACGTTTTCTGGAATTTAAAACAATATGAGTTCATCTCTCGTATCGAATTGGTTAGATGACACATCATGTTGCAATAAATAGACGGCATCTGTGGTTGAGCGGGCTAAGTCTTTGCGGGCCTACCTCACTGCAGAATCTCTGGGTTCGATTCCTGGCATGGTATATTTAGGAGACGAAATTTCTCCACTATTTACCATGGTTTAGGTGTATGGTATTGGCCCCAGAGAGTACGTCGTATATCATCCATAACACGCACGTAAGTTGCTTACCTTTTGTACAATCAGAGTACGAAGATATGAATGGCAGGCACTGTTGATAAGGAGACTCCACTGCTGCAAAAGACAAGGCTTTTCAATTGAAATAAAGAAATGATCAATGAAAGATGCTACAATAAAGTTGTGTAAAGTAATTTACACATAACCGAGCGGACATCAGAATACATAAATAATTTTAATTACTCTTTAAACAATAACCAAAACGCTGTTTGACTCGTTGTAGTTGTGACGTCATAACTTGCTATTCTTGTACATCTAGATGGCTTCGGCGATTTGTAAGATGCTAAGAAGTGTCTCGGTTGACTTGACTATAAAATAGGGATATGGATGTTAAAATAAATTCCAAAGGTGCTCCCATACCGCGAGTATTCACCTGTAATGTAACGTAACAGATCCGAGCATTGCATCAGTGAAGGAGGAGAATCGAGCATTACAATGCGCAACCTGTAATGTTACAGTTCCGAGCACTGCATCAGTGAAGGAGGAGCATCGAGCATTACAATGCGCAACCTGTAATGTTACAGATCCGAGCATTGCATCAGTGAAGGGGGAGAATCGAGCATTACAATGCGCAACCTGTAACGTTACAGATCCGAGCATTGCATCAGTGAAGGAGGAGAATCGAGCATTACAATGCGCAACCTGTAATGTTACAGATCCGAGCTTTGCTTTAGTGAAGGGGGAGAATCGAGCATTACAATGCGCAACCTGTAATGTTACAGAATTGAGCATTACATCGGTGAGGGAGGAGAAACGAGCATTACAATGCGCAACCTGTAATGTTACAGAATTGAGCATTAAATCGGTGAGGGAGGAGAACCAAGCATTAGAATGTACAACCTGTAATGATACAATCTGTAATACTTTAATACAACTTGTAACTCTAACTAATTTCCTTGACCGAATTTCATATTTCTTTGTCTGTGCTAGAGTGGCTCCCTGGATGATTTAGATTCACAATTGGAACCGGTAGGTGGCGCTGAGATCGGGTTCTCGATTTTTATATTTTCAGGGCAAGACAACGTCTGCCGTGACCTCTAGTTAGTTTATAATAGTCTATACTAATATTATAAAGAGGAAATATTTGTTTGTTTGCAATGAATAGGCTCCGAAACTACTGAACCGATTTGAAAAATTCTTTCACTGTTGGCAAGCTACACAATCCCCGAATGACATAAGCTAAATATTATAGTTTCAAAAATATTTGGGATCGTTATTAAAACTCCAATAATATATCCCAAGGTGTAGAAAAACTAGCTAGGCAGCACCTTATGCGATGTAGGCGTCACTGGGGTACGGGCTGTATGGGAGGGGAGTCAATGTCAAGAAATGAAGTGCCGCGCGGCTCACTCGCGCGGTCGGCGCCCTACGCAACGGTCGTGTGCGGAATCGAATAATTTTAGCTTGAAAATATTTTTAATTCACTTGGTAAGTAATTAAAATCAACAAAAAAGTTCTTTTTAGATACCCGTGCGAAGCCGGGGCGGGCCGCTAGTTTGTTTATAAAGTCATTGTACCAAGTTCAAAAGTTTTGGATGCTAATTTTGAATAATCCAACAGCTCGTAACAACACCTATGAAGCTGCGACTTTTTGTAAGGTTATAAAATATGTCATAATTGATTTGAAAACCGTCATAAATGTTCTTACCCTTTTCAACAACGCCGAATAATATCGAGTCCACTTCTTCTTTCATCATCTGGTTTTCTTCACCATCCTCATCATCATCCTTCAGGAGGTGATTAGTATTCATGTAGTACTCGCACATAAGTCGTTCCAGGGGGAAGCAATCATTGGAACCGTAGCATATGTTGCAGGTGTCTGCACGACGGACTGGAATTTGGGAGTAGCTGAACATCGACTGGGACGACTCTGGAATATACATACATACATAACTTCACGCCAGTTCCCTTGCGGGGTAGGCACGAACAACAGAGTGCCATTTAGGCTTATTCTTACACACCTCACTTGCCTCTTTGAGATTCATAACTCTTGTTATGCAAGCTCGTCTGTTCTTAAGGCTCCTGACATCACCTTCTGCTAGTACACGATCAATTTGATCATGGAAGGTGTGTCGTGGCCTTCCGCGACTTCTGCATCCATCCACTTTTGCATTGTATATCTGTTCAGTCATTCTTTCATCATGCATTCTTTCCACATGCCCGAACCACCGGAGCATTCCTTTCCTTACCTTCACCCCGACTTGGGAATATAGATTTGTTTAATACTAGGTTTGTTAAAAACCCTAGCATGTTGCTATTTTACTTGCATAAAAACTTAATTAGGTTTTTATATATATATCAAGTGAAGCCGTTAGCAAAATCTAATATGTAATGAAATTAAATATACAATTGGAAATTGTTACCTATCGAACACATACATAAATGTTCAATAAAACATACATACATACATACATACATAACTTCACGCCAGTTCCCTTGCGGGGTAGGCACGAACAACAGAGCGCCATTTAGGCCCATTCTTACACACCTCACTTGCTTCTTTGACATTCATAACTCTTGTCATGCACGCTCGTCTGTTCTTAAGGCTCCTGACATCAATAAAACAGTATGTGATAATTCAAATGGAACGCGACCTAAGTGATATATATTTTTTTATTGCAGGAAATCAACAGACAGGCAGACGACCCACTCGATGGAAAGCGGACATTTGCAACAGCAAGTTGCTATAAATGCGCTGCTGCTCTCTTAAGGGAAACTGGAACCTGGTCACTAAAGTCGGACATACTCTAGACCAGGGGTGGTAGCCATTCAGTCGGGCAATTGCCCTACCACCTGGCTGTGGGTTGTTAAGTCGCGAAATTGTATTCTTTCTCCGTTCCTGCACGGATAACTATTATAATATTTTTCTCTCCTTTTATTGTCTTTGTCTTATTGAATATGCACTGTTTGCTAGAACTCCATTAATTCTTCAAAAGCAATTCTGTAACATCATTACTGTATAAAATTTATTTAACTAAAATCTGAGGTAATCAATGTTTAGCTAGACGTGCTGCTGGGGAGTTTCTTGCTACTTCTCCTTAACAGCAATAACACGTTGCGAAGCGGTGTACATAGAATATGAAGTAAAAAAAATAAAAAATAACTTACATGTATGACTTTCAAAAAGTGTTCTCCAGTGGAACTTATTATGAATAAAAACTTTTGAATTTGAATTTGAAATATTCGTACAATGACGTCAAGCTAGCATTTCTTGAACCTACCTCTCCCACCAGGAACTGGTGGAGTCGACATAGCTAGACATTTGTTCCCCACACAACAATCGATACATAACTTCACGCCAGTTCCCTTGCGGGGTAGGCACGAACAACAGAGCGCCATTTAGGCTTATTCTTACACACCTCACTTGCCTCTTTGACATTCATAACTCTTGTCATGCACGCTCGTCTGTTCTTAAGGCTCCTGACATCACCTTCTGCTAGTACACGATCAATTTGATCATGGAAGGTGTGTCGTGGCCTTCCACGACTTCTGCATCCATCCACAACAATCGATCATTGCTGTAAGTTAAACATGCTGGGTTTGTAAAAACGTGTTTACTTAAAATAGTAAACAATTGTGGCTTGTTTTATGTGCGATTGTTTTAGTCCATGAACTGAGCGTGAGATTCAAAGCGTTTTTGCTTCTTAAGTTTTCTAGTTTTTTAAATCCATCGGCAGAAAAGTAGACATATCTATATATATACTAGCTGTCCCAGCAGACGTTGTTCTGCCCTGAAGAAATAAAATTTAGAACCCGATTCCAGCGCCACCTACCGGGTCCAAATGTGAGCTATCCTATCTTTCAAGTGGGATCAAACTGCACAAGGTGTGCAAATTTGATTAAAATCGGTCAAGTAGTTTAGGAGTCCATCGCGGACAAACAAAGTGACACGTAATTTATATATATTAAGATATATAATTGTTTTTAATCTGTGCAGGAACGGAGAAAGAATACAATTTCCTGCGTTGGGGCGGCCTGTCGAAAGAGGCGCTAAACAACCCACAGCCAGGTGGTAGGGCATTTGCCCGACTGGATGCCGCCATAACAATTTTGAGTTGTGTTCCGGCATTAGTGACCAGGTTCCAGACTCATTTAAAAGAGCAGCAGCGCATTTGTAGCACCTTTGGTGTTGCAAATGTCCATAGGCGATGGTAACCGCTTTCCATCCAGTGGGCCGTCTGCCTGTCTGCTGAACTCCTGCAATAAAAAAAAATCCACGTATATAATGACTCATCACGATATCTCAGGAACTATAATACCTACTCATTGACTCTTCGGGTGATCAGAGGGCTGGTGCTTACCTCGGCCAACGGATCAGTATGGCGATCCAGCGAGGAAACGTAGCCAGCCTTCTGGGCACCTTACCCATGGAAGACGGTGATCTGGGCTCAGTATTCTACTTATAGTCTTGAGGGACTTTGAGTAGAATACAATACAAATAGTTTAGTTTTCTTGCATTGTATTCGATTATATACATACATACATACATACATAACTTCACGCCAGTTCCCTTGCGGGGTAGGCACGAACAACAGAGTGCCATTTAGGCTTATTCTTACACACCTCACTTGCCTCTTTGACATTCATAACTCTTGTCATGCAAGCTCGTCTGTTCTTAAGGCTCCTGACATCACCTTCTGCTAGTACACGATCAATTTGATCATGGAAGGTGTGTCGTGGCCTTCCACGACTTCTGCATCCATCCACTTTTGCATTGTATATATGTTTAGTCATTCTTTCATCATACATTCTTTCCACATGCCCGAACCACCGGAGCATTCCTTTCCTTACCTTCACCCCGACACTCTTCGATTATATGTTATCAAATTTATGTTTTTCTTTTATAATATTTAAATGGACTATACCTATAGACTTGAGATTTGACATGGACCTTCCTTTCGCCAAGTAGAGGTCAGCTCAGAACGGATTTTACGGCACACGAAGCGGGCGGGTATCGGCTACTTATATATATTTTAAAACTAAACTATTCTAATGTTCCGGTTCCATCTGGGATAATGTCATAGTTATAGCGTTAAAAATAACGCCGTTAACAGATAATTATTTGTGTATACACATACATACGTTATCTTTTTTTAGTAGCACGAGTTCAGCAGACAGGCAGAGCTGATGGAAAGCGGTTACCATCGCCTGTGGACATTTGTCGCACCAAAGGTGTGACCAATGAGCTGCTGCTGTCTAAAGGTAGACCCTGGCCATTAATACCGGAACACAGCTCAAGGTTGTTATGGCGGCATACTCCAGTCAGGGGTGGTAGCTATCCAGACGGACAAATATCCTACCATCCGGCTGTGGGTTGTTTTGTCGCCTGTTACAAATAACCGCTTGACACCAGAACTTTTTCTCCTTTTTTGCATGAATTGGATTTGTTTAAAGTCGTTAACAATTAATAACAATGTTCCATTAAACCCTTAGCT
Source organism: Dendrolimus kikuchii (assembly GCA_019925095.2). NCBI lineage: Eukaryota > Metazoa > Arthropoda > Insecta > Lepidoptera > Lasiocampidae > Dendrolimus > Dendrolimus kikuchii. Next base: position 937,468 of record CM034410.1, on the reverse strand, counting down.
ACATCTGTGACACATTAATTAAGACAATTTTTTTTTTTTTTTTGAGGCGAGGTAAAATTCTTTACCGATTTACGCACAAACTGGGCCGTTGCTAGGGGAACAACACGCGTCGGTCGGGGGCGATAACACTGTAGCAATAGTATGCTCTTGGCAGTGCTCCGTCCGCGATCGACGTCACAGAATAGTGTGGAAGACTCCGAGCGTTGCTGCACGGGCGAGCAACCCCAATACCCACTAAAAACCCCGCTCCTCCCTGTCGACCCTGCGCTTTTGTTTGTGTTGGAAAGGCTGAGATTTAGAACATAGTTACGCCCAGCCGATCCAGCGCAATAAAGTGCCTGGAGTGTGTCCTGGGAGAACACACCCCACTTCGTTGTGCGGGGGTAGAAGGTCCTTTGCTCTCCTAGCAAGCTAAACGCCCCCCGCGGTAAACGGAACCTAACTCAGGGAGGGAAGTAATGCGCGTACCTGCCTCTCCGGGTGCCAGCTGAAGGCCGACGACCTCGAGAAGACGCATTAGCACGCGCTGCAAGACTTCTCTCCCTATCGCGTTCTGCGGCCTCCTTGAGTGACATTACTGTCTCACAAAAAGTAACCGCACATTAATTAACACTAACATTAACCCAAATGGAGCAAGGACAATACTACTATCTTCTTTTACTATAATCATAAACATGTGACAGCCCCATTCGCGAACAAAGCAAAGCAAAATATTGACAACGATGCTTCCCTTACGCGTCCTAAACATGTATGCGCTTATGACGTCATCGTACATACCTGATACCAAGATGGCGGCGACGAACACGGCCAGCATTGCGGCGGAAAATGATCGGCTTGGAATTTCGTAATACAATTATGTTTGATTTAGGTAAGTATTTGAAGGGAAATGGAGCGGATTTGGATTGGTTAATAGACTACAAAAAGGAGGAAGAGTTCGTGTGTTGTTTTTGTATGTTTGTGACTAGATTTCTCCGGCAATTGTAAGCCGATTTTCAAAAATTTTCTTTTAATCAAAAGGGCATACTGCCGAATTGGTCCCATTTTCAGCATGCTGGGATCTGATCCCAAGGCAATAATGAGAAATTCTTGAAATTTGTTTAACGACTTCTTTGGAGTGATTTTCAATTTTTGTAAGTCTATACTCCCTGTGGTGCCATGATCACCAAGTCAGGATTTGGTTATTCCAGGGAAATTGAGAGTAACGCTTACTTATTACAAAAGGCCGAGCGTCGACATTCTTAGAAAAAAGCTTGTATACGCGTGCCGGTATTAAGTTTTCTACAGGCGCTTAATTTTTTGTAATGCATGTTACGCAGTTTCTCCGCCAATTCTGGGCCGAATTTAAAATTTTTCGACTTTCTATACTCACGAGGTGTTCTTATGGTCTACAAGTCAGGATGTGATGAATGGATCCCAAGGAAATTGAGAGCAATCCTTGTTGACGAGCGTTTACACCGAAGAGTGAGATAGCAACCTTGTATACACAAGCGCCAGTAATATAATTTCTACAGGCGCTTAATATATTATTTCTAAAACTATTCAAGTATTTATGAAACTAAAAAGTAAGAAATATTTATTAACAAAAATAAAACCGACTTCAAGAAACTTCAAAGAGGTTCAATATTTATTTTTTGATTTTTAACTCGAACCCGGTTTTGTTTTTTTGAAAAAAAAAATGTTATTGAAACACGTTCACAGCGGTAATGATTTATCTGTATTTTCTACTCTTACGGTACGGGGCATTTTAGGCCTTGTAACAGAACTACTATTGCGGAGGCATGAGACCTTTTGAGCCCTGTAACTATATTAAAAATAAAAATCCTTTTTTGGCTTATAAATAAAATAGTTTATGGGTTTTTGTTGTGTTGTGTTGTATTAAGGTGGGTATACCACGGAACTAGTTTAATAGCACATCTTAGACATATATTAATCTCTTCACTGAACCAAATTGAGGTTGTTCCCTCCGCACCACATCTGTGCAGCAACGGAGAAAGAATCAATTTCCTGCGGCCGGGCGGCCTGTCGTAAGAGGCGAGAAAACAACTCACAGCCAGGTAGGTAGGGCATTTGCCCGACTCGATGGCTACCACCCCTGGTCTAAAATATGTCGCCATAACAACCTTGAGTTGTTCCTGCATTCGTGACTTGGTTCCAGTCTCCCTTAAGAGAGCAGCAGCGCATTTGTAACGCCTTTGGTGTTACCGCTGTTGTAACCACTTTCCATCAGGTGTGCCGTCTGCCTGTCTGCTGGACTCATTTAATATTTTTTTTATTGAACTTAACCATTTGTATTCTTTCTTGTCACGTGACCTTCATCACTCTTCATTAGATTTAATTCAAATTCAAATTCAAAAGTTTTTATTCAAAATAAGTTCCACTGGAGAACACTTTTTGAAGGTCATACATGTAAGTTAAAATTTAATTTTTACTTCCTATTCTATGTACACCGCTTCGCAACGTGTTGATGCTGTAAAGGAGAAGAAGCGGCAAGAAACTCCCCAGCAACACGTCTAGCTAAATATTGTTTTTCTTTATATTTCATATTCTATTTATATCTCAAATTCTTTTTTTTTTATAAGTTCTGTACAGAAGTATGTTACAGAATTACTTTTTGAAGAATTAATGGAGTTGTAGCAAACAATGCATACTCAACAATGTGACTCACTTATGCCCTCAGATCCGGGCCTGTACTGAAAAATTTGAATTTTCGCTGAATATTTGTAAACATTTGGAGGCATACGTAATGTTCCGACAGTTATTGCTCATGCCGGCGTCGCGCAGTACTTTCCGAACATGCTTTTGTTGCTGCTGTTTTTACATCAGGCTTGGAGTGATGGTGAGTGGATTATAGATAGGTATTATTATAATATAGTAACATCGTAATAATATACAGAGCGGGCTCTCGAGGGTTAATCCTAAACTATACGAAATAGAAATAAAGAAAAAAAAAATTGAAGTAATTTATCCGTGCAGGAACGGAGAAAGAATACAATTTCCTGCGTTGGGGTGGCCTGTTGTAAGAGGCGACTTAACAACCCACAGTCAGGTGGGCATTTACCCGACTGGATGGCTACCACTCCTGGTCTAAAGTATGTCGCCATAACAACCTTGAGTTGTGTTCCGGCATTAGTGACCAGGTTCCAGTTTCCCTTCAGAGAGCAGCAGCTCATTTGTAGCACCGTTGGTGTTGCAAATGTCCATAGGCGATGTTAACCGCTTTCCATTAAGTGGGCCGTCTGCCTGTTTGCTGATCTCCTGCAATAAAAAAAAAATATAGCGACGTACTTACATTGCTAGCATATATCTTAAAGATAAAACATATTTTGAGAATTTGTTCGCCGCATTTTCAGCAAACAAGGTTTGCACTCAGCTTATTGCTGTGCCGGAATTATATCCGACACAAAGCTGATTTTCAGTGCAAACCTTCCTTTTGGCGTAACGACCCGCAAAATTGTAATGAGTTTAATTTAAAAAGTATTTAATTTGTAAATTATAATATATACCTACATAGAATAAACAGTATAAACATTTTGTTAACTTTATGATATACATACATACATTTATACATAACTTCACGCCAGTTCCCTTGCGGGGTAGGCACGAACAACAGAGCGCCATTTAGGCTTATTCTTACACACCTCACTTGCTTCTTTGACATTCATAGCCCTTGTCATGCACGCTCGTCTGTTCTTAAGGCTCCTGACATCACCTTCTGCTAGTGCACGATCAATTTGATCATGTAAGGTGTGTCGTGGCCTTTCACGACTTCTGCATCCATCCACTTTTGCATTGTATAGTATATTATAGTTATAAAAATATATACGTACATAGACATACAAACAAACAATAAACACGTTATACAAATACTGCTCCTTCATAAGATATATTTAGCAGATCGGACATCTGCCGGAAAAGCATATTAATGGTTTCGAATAAATTCTTTAATTCTCTTTAAGGGGGTATTCTGGTTTAGAAGCCCGAATTTTAGGGGCCACCTGCATAACGATCGCCTTTAAATAAAATTAGTTAATCATATTAAACTGCCTAAATACGTTTTACACGTTTTATCCGTGCAGGAACGGAGAAAGAATACAATTTCCTGCGGCCGGGCGGCCTGTCGTAAGCGGCGACAAAACAACCCACAGCCGAGTGGTAGGACATTTGCCCGACTGGATGGCGACCACCTCTGGTGTAAAGTATTTTGCCATAAAAACCTTGTGTTGTGTTCCGGCATTAGTGACCAGGTTGCAGTCTCCCTTAAGAGGGCAGCAGCGCATTTGTAACAACTTTGGTGTTGCAAATGTCCATAGACGATGGTAACCGCTTTCCATCTAGCGGGCCGTCTGCCTGTCTGCTGAACTCGTGCAATAAAAAAAACAAAGTCGCTATAACAACCTTGAGTTGTGTTCCGGCATTAGTGACCAGGTTGCAGTTTCCCTTGAGAGAGCAGCAGCGCATTTGTAACAACTTTGGTGTTACAAATGTCCATAGGCGATGGTAACCGCTTTCCATCTAGCGGGCCGTCTGCCTGTCTGCTGAACTCGTGCAATAAAAAAAAAACAAAGTCGTTTTTGTGAATGAACTGAAAGAGCTTGCTAGTGATAGTATCATTCCCATTCCGTGCGGCCGTCTAGAAAATCTTTCGTCGTGTAATGAGCCTTCCCGCAGAATAGTTGTTTTATTAATTATTAAAACTAGTTTATTGCAGGTTTTAGGATGTTGATAAAGAGATACTTTGCCTCAAGAAACTATTAGTTAAGAACCGAGTTATAAATTGGTAGTAAGTTGTGAATTTGTTTTCGTGTTCAGATGTACCAAGAAACAGCAACTTCACAATCAAGAGGACCGAAGATTGCCCAGATGTGGGTTACTTCTTTAGACGGGAGTCGAACCCAAACGCCTTGCCTGGCTGCTTCCTCTGCTTTTGCCAGAACGACGGTACTTCCTTTTGCTGGAGAAGAGAAGATGAGATATGTGATGTGAAGAGATACCGTCTTCAAAATGATGGGCTGAAGTGAGTTAAAATTATTTTTATGGATCTGATCTGACCTGAAATAAATAGTTATCACATGTATGCTCATTTCCACATTTTTTACATTTTTCTCATAAATCTATTTATATATATAAAACAGATATACAATGCAAAAGTGGATGGATGCAGAAGTCGTGGAAGGCCACGACACACCCTCCATGGTCAAATTGATCGTGTACTAGAAGGTGATGTCAGGAGCCTTAAGAACAGACGAGCGTGCATGTCAAGAGCTATGAATGTCAAAGAAGCGAGTGAGGTGTGTAAGAATAAGCCTGAATGGCGCTCTGTTGTTCGTGCCTACCCCGCAAGGGAACTGGCGTGAAGTTATGTATGTATGAACAAATGTACCGGCTCGTACGTGTCCGACGCAACTCTTATAGCCTCGCTGGAAGATCTTCCTTTGAGAGGAGGAGAATTCCATCTCGCTTCTCCATCCTGTACCTAAACTTGACTGAAACTAAACCTGCATCATTTCATTACGTTCATTTCATCAAAGATGCTTAATTTGTGTGTTCTTTAGGCGTAAGAGACCACCACGGAGTCCTGGATTCGGTGACATCTTCTTCAAAGACGCCGCTAACAGTTGTAAGTTTCAAGTCTTCCCGATATAGGAATGAAATGAGAGCAAATAATTAATAATCATCGTAAGAATTTTTTAAATAGACGTAGGTATAGGTAGCAGGGTGTCAAACTCTGGAATGCGTTGCCTCTTACTGTCAGAGAGGTCAAAACATTACCTACTTTACGTAATTCACTTAGTACTATCTTTAATTTTTTATTAATCTTTTATTAGGAGATCAGCAGACTGCTGCTGCTCTCTTTAAGGGAGACTGGACCCTGGTCACTAATGCCGGAACACAACTCAAGGTTGTTATGGCGACATACTTTAGACCAGGGGTGGTAGCCACCCAGTCGGGCAAATGCCCTACCACCTGGCTGTGGGTTGTTAAGTCGCCTCTTACGACAGGTCGGCCCAACGCAGGAAATTGTATTCTTTCTCCGTTCCTGCACGGATAGAATGTCTTATATATTAAACATTTACTTATTTATCTATTGTAATATTATAATAATACTAGCCCATAGACGTCCCACTGCTGGGCTCGGGCCTCCAACTGTTGAGGAACGGACAGCATGACCCGCCATGCTTCTTCAAAGTGGCTTGGCAGGTTTGACACCTCGGTTATCTCGATGTGCAGGTTTCATCACGATGTTTTCCTTACCGTTTTTAGCACGTGATAATTGTAACAATATTTTTTTTTATTGCAGGAGGTCAGCAGACAGGCAGACGTCCCACTTGATGCAAAGTGGTTACCATCGCCTATGGACATTTGCAACACCAAAGGTGCTACAAATGCGCTGCTGCTCTCTTAAGGGAGACTGGAACCTGGTCATTAATGCCGGAACGCAACAGAAGGTTGTTATAGCGACATACCTTAGAGCAGGGATGGTCGCCATCCAGTCGGGCAAGTGTCCTACCACCTGGCTGCATTATATGCACATTAGGTCCGAAAACTGCCTAAGTAGTGCATGCGTTCCGGCCAGACTTAATTTAATTATTATTGTTATTATTCTGAATTAATTTAATTTTGTAATATTGATGTAATATTAATACCAAATAAATAAGAATTATTAATTATAATAATAGGCATAACATTTTGCATGCCCTAGAGGCAAAAACATGTGAATTTATAGAATAATCTTACCATGTTTAATTTTTTTATTGCCGGAGTTCAGCAGATAGGCAGACGGCCCACTTTATGGAAAGCGATTACCATCGCCTATGCATATTTGCAACATCAATTTTGTAGCACACAAATGCACTGCTGCTCTGTTAAGGGAGACTGGAACCCGGTCACTAATGCAGGAACACAACACAAGGTTGTTATGATGGCATACTCTAGACCAGGGGTGGTCGCCATCCAGTCGGGGAAATTCCCTACCACCTGACAAATGATTTGATTTGATCTGTATAACTCTAGGTCGATGTTTGAGACTTTGAGTTTTGTCATCGAAAAGCTGGTGGTTGCAAGCCAACCTCCTGGCTCTCCGCTTAATGGACTGTAATGCTTTGAGTCGATATTAAGCTGCTATGAAAATATCATTAACAATTTCAGTTTTCGGCAAGCAAGCTGAAGGAGACTGTACGCCTTATGAATCGAGCTTCAGTGATGATTGTCCACCAGGTACTGGTTTTAATGTTTCCTGGTTTATTTTGTTATAAATAATTGTCATAAAAGTGATATTTTTAACTTCTTATGGGAGGGTAAACCGCTTCGTTACGCAACGCGTTACGGCGCCAGTCTGTCTCGCTTCCCTTTCTCTCACACATAATCTCACCTAATTAAGTATCGATATTGCCGGTATCATCATATAATAAAACAATTTACATACATACATACATACATAACTTCACGCCAGTTCCATTTAGGCTTATTCTTACACACCTCACTTTCTTCTTTGACATTCATAACTCTTGTCATGCACGCTCGTCTGTTCTTAAGGCTCCTGACATTACCTTCTGCTAGTACACGGTCAATTTGATCATGGAAGGTGTGTCGTGGCCTTCTACGACTTCTGCATCCATCCACTTTTGCATTGTATATCTGTTTAGTCATTCTTTCATCATACATTCTTTCCACATGCCCGAACCACCGGAGCATTCCTTTCCTTACCTTCACCCCGATACTCTCTTTCAGACCAACTCTCTTTCTTACTTCGGTATTACGAACGCGGTCCGCGAGCGTCACTCCGCAGATTTTGCGCAGTGCTCGCATCTCGACCGCGTTGACTCTATTTTTATGCTCTCTCTTCCATACCCAACTCTCGCTTCCATACGTGAGCGTAGGTACCAGCACCGCGTTGTGTATGGCAAGCTGGCGTATTTCATTATCATATTAAATAAATTATATGGCGCTGATAGTATTCTACATCGCGATCGTTACGCGTACGAAGTCGCGGGCATCTGCTAGTTTAATTATAATAATTAATCTGTTATTCAAAATGCAATTTGAAGATGTTTTTCAGCCGACTGGTGCACTGGGTGTACCGTGTGTGACTGCACTGGAGAAGGCAAATGGGAGTGTCACTTGCTCAGCTTCTGTCCTGATGGTAAGGATTGATTTTGGAAATTATGCAATAGTACTTGATGGAACGCCACGACACACCTTCCATGATCAAATTGATCGTGTACTAGCAGAAGGTGATGTCAGGAGCCTTAAGAAGAGACGAGCGTGCATGACAGGAGCTATGAATGTCAAAGACGCAAGTGAGGTGTGTAAGAATAAGCCAAAACGGCGCTCTGTTGTTCGTGCCTACCCCGCAAGGGAACTGGCGTGAAGTTATGTATGTATGTACTTGATGGAAAAAGTAAGGAAATCAGGGACTAGCCTGATTTCACATATAGGTCGCTGGATTTGTTTCTCATAGACTTTTTAAATCACGTTTTCTAACAGAGCTTAATAGATGTTGGTACTTCTTATTTTATCAATTCACACGACGTTACGACATAAAGACGCGTTCGATAAGAGGTTAGTTAGCGCGGAGAGAAGCGGTGCGACAATGAACGGATTGGGAATGGAAAAAGGAGCGGGATTGAGTTGATGTGAGAGAGCAAATGTGAATGATACATACAGTTAGCTACTAAATAATAGATGGCGTTAACAGTACTAAAATATTAATGTGGAAATGATTTCACTGGTTATTCCTTGTTCTGACCCAACCTTTGAAACATCAATTTACTTAAATGTTGATAAACATATGTAATTTCAAAGATAAATGTGATTGATGAGCTTTTTGATTTGGTGCCTACGTCGCCATTCTATCATCGCACCACTCGCCGGCGATTGGGAGTTCATCCACACTTTCTAGACACTTGGAAGTCCTCCACGGTGCGTGGCGGACGCTCCTTCATGCCATGGTGTCCAAGTTATGGAATGAACTCCCTCCCGCGGTGTTCCCAGAGCGCTACAATATGGGACTCTTCAAAAAGGATTGTGAACAGATACCTAAAGTCTCAACGAGGTAGGCAACGCATCGGCTCCCTTAGTGTTGCAGATGTCCATGGGCGACGGTAGCCACCTATCACTAGGTGGTCCGTTTGCCAGTTTGCCTACTAGCAAACATAAAAAAAATGTAGGATCCTTTTTAAACCGAAAATTGAGATATTTCTAAAGAATATACTCTCGAAATCTATGTGTGCGATTTTGAGTAAACTAATGAAACTAATACAATGAAGTCTAATAAGGGTCATAGCATAAATCATAAACGAGGAGTAGATGACGTCAGTCAGATGAAGTAAGTCGAAGTTTACGTCGTCAAGGTTGCAGAGAAAGTCTTAGTTAATTTTATAAAGAAGTGAAAATTGTATAGTTTTTTATTATGAATCTACCATATATTAATTTTTGTTTTACAGGCAAAGGGAAGAAAACTGTTAAGAAACGAAAGCCAAACAGAAAAGCAGTTGTCCAAAGAAGGAATGACGTAACAACCAAAGCAACTACAACAATAGCTCGCCGTATCATATCATCTACCCCTGCCACTTCAAAACCAAGGAAGATCATCAAAAAATCAATTCCCGTTGCACTCAATAAAAATAAAACTACAAGGCGAGGTAAAATTCCAGTTAGATTTCAAAACCAGTCTAGAAAAAATATACCCAGACAAGCTATGTTTATCAAAAAAGATTTATCCACAAGAAAACCAGTAAGAATTGAAAACAATAAACCAAAATTAATTGGTAAACCTGAGCACAGTGTAGACCCAAAACAAATGGCGAGAAAAGTTGTCAAACGAGTCATAGCTGCAGTTACTAAGATTATGAAAAATGAAATAAAGAACAATAAAACAAAACTTTATAACAAAACTCAAAAACGATCAATACAGAAGACAGTAAATAACAAAAATAATAATAAACCAAGACCACAATTTATCGAGAAACATAGCAAGAAAATCATAAACGCTGTTACTGTTATGCCGAAGAAAGATAGGAATGGAAGAAGAATGAAAAGAGATATAACTGAAAATGTAACAATTGAATTTCCTGTCACAAATATGATAAAAATAGATGGTAAGTATTTTGAGTATAAGATAATAATAATTGTTCATTTAGAATTTAGTTCACTATGATTGTAATCTAGCAAATTGGGCAGGTGAAAATAACATTTTCAAACAGGCTAACTTAGACTTATAGTATACTAGTTACCACTGAATATATATAATTATTTATGAAATGTATGTTTCTACAGATAATATAACAGTATTGGAGAAAAATACTACAGAATCTCTTACGACCAATCCACCTATTGATGAAAATATTGCAATGTTTAGTAAAGATGGTGATTATAAGGTAACACAAGCATTATCATCGTACTATAAATATGTCGTAGATGAAAATATTGGAAACAAAACGGAAGTTTTTAATGTTAATGTAAGCTTAAGTAATACAATTGCCAATTCATCGATTAATTACAAAATAAATAATATTTTAAAAAACAAGGAAACAAATATACATAACATTGAGAATCCCAGTATTATAGTGAATGATAATAAATCACAAACAAAGAACAGATCTAATGATTTGTTATCATTATCGGATATATTGAGTGCAAATGATCTCAAAAATAAAAGGTGGTCACGAATAAAACTACTTAAAGAGAAAAAAATCAAATCCGATTTAAGACAAGGTAGCAAACTAAAACTTTATACAACTGAAACAAAAAAGATTAATAGGAAAGAAGTTGCTCGAAAAATAGGGTTGCCAAAGAAGTATAACTTAAAAAAGCTTATTAATACAAACAAAAAAGTTCACATCAACGCAGACACGACTAAAGCTGCTAGTAATAAAATATATAAATTACAATACTTTATTAGAAATTTATTAAATAATTTACCTAAAAACAATACTAAAACGAATGTGGTCAAAAAGAAGAAATACAGTGCCCTAAGATTTATGAAGAAGTTTTTCGGTAAAATCTTTGGCAAAGAAAAAACGAAAATCAACAATAAACAAAATATTACATTTGATAAACATCAGATAATTGAAACGTTGTGTGAACATTTTGGTCCTTGCAAAATCGATGCCAGAAATAGATTATTAGTAAAGACCAAGATTGATGAGTTACACGAGGAAACAGTTGATATTTTACGATCTATTCAAATTATTAAAGGATTGCTAAAATTAGTAGATATTCAAAAAATAGAAAAAGATATTAAACCAGTCTTGAATAAAAAATTCCGAGCAGATTTGCAAAAACTCAATGTCATACTTAGAGGTAAATATTTAGATAATAATTTGCCATTAACACAAACGCAAATGTTTCAAATAGAGTATATCAAAAATAATACAAATAATTTCATCAAAGCTATAAGCAAGTTTGCTGCAACACTTAATGAAATTGTCACTGTATTGACTAATCATGAGAAAAATAGAAGAATTTTACGTAACACTAATAAAGAAGATCCGTGGAAAAGTATTAAAGATTTACTTTTTAAATATAATTTGGTCCAAAATACATTTATAAAGAAAATGTATGAAATGATTACTAAAGCAGAACTAATGGACGAAAACAAATGCAGTAAAGAAGTAAAAATAAAAAGTCCTATATCAATGGAAACTTATTCGAAGAATATAGTGAAGAAACTAAGAAGGTTGAAGAACGTAGCTACCCTATTGAATTCTAGGAGAAAAAGGCAGGCTATGAGAGATGACGACGCTTTGGAGTACTTGTTGATGTTGATGGAGTATCTATTGAAACAAAGCTATCCATTGGATGCTGCACCACGTAAGTATGTGATGATTCGTTTAAGTATTATAACGAAATTAATTAAATAATTTGTCAATATAAGGAATAGAGGATTCTGTTTGATATTAATTAATTGACCAAAATAAGCACAATATATAAATGTTTAATATAATACAATATTTTACTAAAGAGAAAACGGAACAGAAAAAAATGGTGTCAAACATTACATCTGGGGTGCCAGTGTTAAGTTACATAACAAAAACTTAAAATTTTATGGAATTATATCGAAGAATAGTGTTGATATATACGATACACATACTTAAAAAAAACACTAATATGGCACTAAATTCTGACAAAAACTATCCTCTAGCTTCTAGCATATCTTTGAAATATATAACAAATGTATTTTAGACCAGGATTTATAAAATCAAACTTTAAAGCAAATTAAGTATTTATTCAATTCTGTTTTTCAGCTAACGATGGTATAGACCTTCTAATCGATGCAATTAAAAATGCTCCTGACATAAAGCTAATAAAAAAGAAAGTACTGGAAAATACGCCTGCTGATATTATACCTACACGAACCGTAAAACCTATTATTACAAAAGACAAAGACAAATCTGAAATTAATAAAGAATCAAATGAAGTAACAGTTTCAGATGACAATAACGAGATATCTTATACAGAAGCTGAAGAGAATGCTACGAATATCGAAGAAACTACCATCAAAGCAAGTAAAGAAAGAGGATCTGTAGCTATAAAGCATGATTTACCCAAGTTTTTACCTGTTGAGGACTTTGACGACAATGATGACGACAAATATGATTTTAATAGAAAAAATATTGATAATCGTGATCTATTTGGTGCCCGTGAAGCGATTACGCCTGTGATAGATCCATTAACGAAAAATCCTAAACAAACCCACAAAGATGTTCGGGAAGACGATAACAAAGTGAGAAAATTTGAGATTTACCCTGAATTTGATGAAAATGTCGCTGCCGCTAATAGCATCATAGAAACTAGTAGTCTTAAGTCTGATGTTACAGAAAAACCTATAGATATTGATAAAGAAGAAACAAAACCAGGAAAATTTGGCGATTCTTCAGAAAACGTTGAGAAGCGTTCAAGATTGGATTGGATTGAGGAAAATTTTGATGCAGAAGGTACAGAATTCAAAATAGAAAACGTCACAGAACCTATCTTCATACCTACATCGACAGTAAAAACTTCAATAATCACATCAATTCAGCCACAAGTAGATATAAGTAGTATTACTAAAGAGCTCGTGGAGGAGGAACATAAGAGAAGTAAAATTAAAGCAGAAAACGTAATGTATAAGAAACAAATGGATTTGTTGAACTCTCTTGATTATGCCACAGATAAAGCAGAGTTTGACGATTCTTCAAGAGATGGTGGTGAAATGTTTGCGGCGTATTTCGTTTAGTATTTAGTAGGTGTTTTCACAGATTTCACCATGTCCGTAAAAACAGATTTGACTGTAGATTGTATTATCATTTTGAGGTCTTTCATATAACCCCTTGTTTACATTATTCCTACTTTCACGGCAGTAAACAGTACAGTGGCGCCAGACATGGGCGACGCGATATGTATTTTAAAAACCAAATCGACCAAATTTTTTTATTTATTTATTTGGTTTAAAAGGTGTTGTTTTAAATAATAATACCTCAAAGAGCGACTGAAGTATGACAGGCGGCGCTATCTGTAGTTTGCAGTCGAGATGGCAAATTTCTAGTGATGTGACATTTTTTATAGTACGCGACAAAATGAGAGTAAAATTATTAACACATTTTTAATATAAGTCATATTTTTAAACACAGCCCTATCCAGTGAATCATTTACAGGAGGATGTTTATATAATATTCTGCTTAGTTTTCGTGCTTGAGAATGGATTATTGTTTTTTTATTTTAATATCTGATAAAGAGGCAAACGAAGTCATTTTCAATACACGACTATTAAATAAGCAACAATGTGAGTGAGATCGACAAAGGTGGTCGGTGGAGTCGTGCAGCACTAAGACTAAGATGGCGCGTGCGCTGTGAGGGTGTGTGGGGCGTCTTCCCATCTCCACGCCTTGCCTCATACCCAGATTGCCATGGACGCGTTCCTTTAGTATCTCACAACGCCAAAAATCCGTGCAGGAACGGAGAAAGAATACAATTTCCTGCGGCCTGACGGCCTGTCGTAAGAGGCGACTAAACAACCCACAGCCAGATGGCAGGGTATTTGCCCGACTGGATTGCGACCACCCCTGGTCTAGAGTATGCCGCCATAACAACCTCGTGTTGTGTTCCGGCATTAGTGACTAGGTTCCAGTCTCCTTTAAGAGAGCAGCAGCGCATTTGTAGCACCTTTGGTGTTGCAATTGTCCATAGGCGATGGTAGCCGCTTTCCATTAAGTGGGCCGTCTGCCTGTCTGTTGAACTCCTGCAATAAAAAAAATGCTTCGTTAGCCGTTCCAGTTGGCGACCACGCTCGTTATGGTATGCTCACAACGACCCATGTCAAGAGTCGACAAGATCGGTTGACATTGAAAAAGGCGCGATTTTCAAATCAACCAATGACGTTTGTGTATATCGCCGCTAATGACATCAACGCTTCACAATCCGTTCCACTAGACTTTATTACTGTAACACCCACAAGCTAGTGTAACGGGAAGAATCGCGGTCGTGAACATCACGTGGAACGGTTATTCGACCCACCTCTTGACAGGGGTCGTTGTGAGCGCCGTATGAACGAAAATGATGACGTCATTAGTGACGTTTTCGCCACGACCACAACGACCGCGGTCGCCTTGTGGAACGGCTCACGGAGCGTTTTGGGCGTTGTGAGCTACTTATCGAAGGCGCTGAGACAGAGATGGTACTCCTTCTTTAGCTAAAATTTAGTAATCTATCATAAGTACTTTATTGATGTATTGCCATAACAAAGTTCTGCACAATAGTAATATTCCGGGTTGCCTGGAAGAGATCGCTACAAGCGATAAGGTCGCCATTTGTTCTGACGCGAATGTATTTATATTAATTGTCTAGATTTAACTTTATGGTGAACAATAAACAGTTTTCATTCATTCATTTATTGATACTAAATAGACCTAAGTATGATTTTAGTGAAGTAATTGCGTTAGTTTTATATAATCTGTACATAGACTTGATATTGTGATATTTAATAGTTGTTATATTGCAATAAATTTGTTAAACATGTGCGTTCTGTGTTTTTTGATAAAGATGATATGAAGTCGTTTTTTCCTCTTGAAGAGTCCCTAGAGTTGATTGAGTTCTCGCTCTTTTTAACATTATTGCAATCGCTTGCAATAAAAAAGTTTTTCATATTTTTCATCTTTGTCTAAATTATTTTTTAAATTTAGGTTTATGGCTTGTCAGCTAGGCCTTTGAGCCAGATCTTAGTTTCTTAATTTTCTTAAGCCAAGACAACTCGAAAGGCTTTTGCAAGGCATTTGACTATACAGTTCACATTTCTCACAAAAACATATAATTACTTAAGAAAATATTATATAATTACTACTGAAAAACTATCAAAGAATGACTAAACAGATATACAATGCAAAAGTGGATGGATGCAGAAGTCGTGGAAGGCCACGACACACCTTCCATGATCAAATTGATCGTGTACTAGCAGAAGGTGATGTCAGGAGCCTTAAGAACAGACGAGCTTGCATGACAAGAGTTATGAATGTCAAAGAAGCAAGTGAGGTGTGTAAGAATAAGACTGAATGGCGCTCTGTTGTTCGTGCCTACCCCGCAAGGGAACTGGCGTGAAGTTATGTATGTATGTATGTATGTAAAAACTATAAATATCCTACAAGTACTGTTCATTTTGGAGTAATTTTACACATTTTCTGAAAATAAAACTGCACAGCACACATCTCCTTTCAGTTCCGCCAAACACTCTAATAATTTCACTTATATAAAAAAGACAGATTAGTAAAAAAAAATCTAGAATGTACGCTGGCTAAATAGATATATGTGAAAAGGCATGAACTATGAAAAACATAAAACACAAAAAGGTCAATTTCGTGATCACGTATTTATATTGTGTTCAATTGTATTAAAATAACTAGAACAAGGACATTTTGTTAGATATAATTTTGATTTTCTATATGCATAGTACAAATGGCTGTAATCAAATACTTTCGGATTGGGTTTCTACCTTACCTGAGCTTGATTTACAACCTCAACGTGGAGTTTTTGGCGGGAACAGAAAGGCGAATGTTATTATGAGTACAATATCTGTATTTCATCAGTGCAGGAACGGAGAAAGAATACAATTTCCTGCGGCCAGGCGGCCTGTCGTAAGAGGCGACAAAACAACCCACAGCCAGGTGGTAGGGCATTCGCCCGACTGGATGGCTACCACGCCTGATCTAAAGCATGTCGCCATAACAACCTCGAGTTGAATTCCGGCATTAGTGACCAAGTTCCAGTCTCCCTTAAGAGAGCAGCAGCGCATTTGTAGCACCTTTGGTGTTGCAAATGTTCATAGGCGATGGTAACCGCTTTCCATCAAGTGGGTCGTCTGCCTGTCTGCTGAACTCCTACAATAAAAAATAAAAAAAATATTGCAGACCACACTCCGGACGCTTTAATAATTCGCACAGGATTTTGTTTTTGCCTGGATTATTTAGGCTCTATCGTACGCCGCCGTAATGGCAACGCGAACGAAGTTTCGCTGGCACGTGCTATTTATAAATATAGCGTTTAACGGCGCGGCACTTCTGAAGGTGCAACAATTGCTAGCCGGTGCGCTTGCGCATTGTGCAACGACCAAAAGCGACACGGTTGGCAGACCGCCTCGTCGCTGGAACACAAAGTAAGGTTTAAATTAAACACCTTAAAATGTATTCGTTATAGACGGGTTTCTATATCTTACCAACCGTCGATTCGCCTTATTATTGTTTAAAATCTGACATAAGCTCCATACAAGTACTGTAAAAATTCAACCGATGATAAGTAATGCAAGTGAGTACGGAGCTGCATTTGCCCAACTGGATGGCTATCACCCCTGGTCTAAAGCATGTCGACATAACAAGCTTGAGTTGTGTTCCGGCATTAGTGACCAGGTTCCAGTTCCCTTTAAGAAAGCAGCAGCGCATTTGTAGCACCTTTGGTGTAGTAAATGTCCATAGGCGATGGTAACCGCTTTCCATCAAGTGGGCCGTCTGCCTGTCTGCTGAACTCAGCAATAAAAAAAATAAAAAAAATATTTCTGCGTACTCCGTATTATCCGTGCAGGAACGGAGAAAGAATACAATTTCTTGCGGCTGGGCGGCCTGTCGTAAGAGGCGACAAAACAACCCACAGCCAGGTGGTAGGGCATTTGCCCGACTGGATGGCTACCACCCCTGGTTTAAAGTATGTCGCCATAACAACCTTGAGTTGTGGCATTAGTGACCAGGTTCCACTCTCCCTTAAGAGAGCAGCAGCGCATTTGTAGCACCTTTGGTGTTGCAAATGTCCATAGGCGATGGTAACCGCTTTCCATCAAGTGGGCCGTCTGCCTGTCTGTTGAACTCCTGCAATAAAAAAAAACTCCTCGAAGCTGTGTCCTTCCGGTAAATGGTATCGAAGCCATCGGTGCGTGCAACCAGAAAAAAAAAATAAACAAGCTTCTCTTTAGTAACAAGACCTTTAATTTAATAGGCTTTACGCTAAACAGAACAAGTAAACAATAATCATAAAACTAAAGATAAAATCTCGACGTTATTGTAACACAAGTTTACCCCGCCACAAAGCCCTGACGACCTTTCCCGCCGAGATTTGACATTTCACTTCGCAATACCGCGAATGCCGGCCGTGTTCAAACTTCATGCTATACGAACTTTTTTCAAATATTCGAACGTTGTTTTTGTCTATTGTAACCTCGTTTGAACTTTATAAAAGAAATTAAAAAAAAAAGTGTTCTATATTATTTAATAATCTGTATTTATTAATCTGAGCTGTTTTGTTGTGGTGTAGTGTTAGTTTCTTTGGTGGTATTCTACGAATATAATCAGGTATGTAATTAGTTCATTAGAAAAACTTTTTAAGACTGTTGATTAATTAATTAAAAATTGTCACATATATGAAAAGATTCCACAACTATGACAGAATGTTGACATTCTGCCAAGTGCGTGTCGGTCGACGAACTATGAAGGGATTGATTTGTAGAAGTGACAAATATCCATTGCTCGTTAAAAATGTTTTATAAAAGTCTATCATGTTGATATTTATTTAACTACGAATACGTAAGGGTTTCATATTACCCTTAAAGTCAACCAATTGAACAAATTTATTGTGGAGCCGCAGCTGGCGTTTTTTTTTTTAAATTTGTTCATGACCATATAATCAGTCTTTCAGTCGTATACATCATTGTAAATACAGCTTCTTAAGTACTGATTTAAAGGACTCTTATATTAAAAAAATATATTTATTAACTTAAAAACATCGCTATAATTACAGTTGTCACCAATAGGATGTCGTGGTACACATAATACATTATATATATATACATACATACATAACTTCACGCCATTTCCCTTGCGGGGTCGGCACGAACACCAGAGCGCCATTCAGGCTTATTCTTACACACCTCACTTGCTTCTTTGACATTCATAACTCTTGTCATGCACGCTCGTCTGTTCTTAAGGTTCCTGACACATATATATATATATATATATATATATATATATATATATATATATTCAATCGTCATAACATATAATATAATATGCAGTTCTTGTGAATTCAGTCACAGTACAAATAAAAATGTCAATTTGTTGACATATCTTGCAATGTTCGCAAGGCCTGTGTCATCGGCGCCTTATTAAGCAAGTTGGTCTTGCCGGGTACTACGAACATTGGTGGCTGCCTATGTCTCATCACAAAATTCGCTGCAACGTTCTATTTGATTTTAGCTAATACACCTGGTTTAAACAATTTACCTCTTAACAATTGAAGTAATTAGGAGACCAATGCAAACTTTCGTCTGGATGCCAAATTATTATACCCATGCCTAAGACAAACAAGGTGGGGTACATGTCATACTAATATATAAAGCTGAAGAGTTTGTTTGTTTGAACGCGCTAATCTCAGGAATTACTGGTCTGATTTGAAAAATTCTTTCAGTGTTAGATAGCCCGTTTATCGAGGAAGGCTATAGGCTATATATCATCAAGCTAAGATCAATAGGAGCGGAGCACCAATGAAGAATATTTCAAAATCGGGGGGTTTAGAAAACAAATTCCATGCGAACGACGTCGCGGGCACAGCTAGTCAAAGGATAAAATGGGTAAACACCATCAAGTCTTAGGTATAAAAATCTAGTAAGTTTATTTTGTATGCATTTCAACGTGAGACTCAAACTAGTTTCTAAATTATCAGCTTATTACGTTTGGAGATAATGTTAAGGGCACTTATTGACTTTTGCCAAACGCGTCTTATATATTAAAAATAACGCCGTTAATGAATACCCTCATTTATGTATACATACGTTTGGAGAAAAAGCTGTTAGGTACCAAGGTGCCGTGGTCTTTCAGATAATCGAAGGAAACTCCGGATTTTAAATTCAATAATATTATATTTTAGGTAATTTTACATTGCAGATTTTTACAATTGACTTATTATAAAGCACATTTTTCACAACGTTCCAAACATGAACTTCAAAATTTAAATAGATTTCTAATTTTTCTCTATCTCGCCAGCAATGGCGAAATAGAGGTTTTATACGAGTTTAACACGTTATCTGTCAATATGTACCGTACCATCCACTTATCCATCCATCCATTCATCTATAACCCATCCATCCATACAACCACTCACTCAGCCAAACTATCCTACCCAAACACATCCATCCATGTAGTAAACACTTATTTACCTTAGCAAATATAAGTAGTAGTAATACATAAGTAAATTGTAAATCTATATATATAAAAGAAAGTCGTGTTAGTTACACTATTTATAACTCAAGAACGGCTTTACCGATTTGGCTGAAAATTGGTGGGGAGGTAGCTTAGAACCAGGAGACGGACATAGGATACTTTTTTATCCCGTTGGAACCGGTAGGTGGCGCTGAGATCGCGGTCTAGAATCCTCCTAATCACCTGGAGCGATTTTGGTGATTTTGTTTTTGTGTATTTGAGTGGGTCGCCGATGGTTTAAATCTACAATTGGAACCGGTAGGTGGCGCTGGGATCGGGTCCTAGATTTTTATTTTTTCAGAGCAGGACAACGTCTGCCGGGGCCGCTAGTTTTTAAATAAAAGTACAATAAGAACAGTAATTGACTCGGGCATATCTCGTCCGCGCGGGAAAAGGTAGAAAAAAAATGTGACGTCATTTACAATTAAAAAGTCGAAATGTGTGCTGGGACACATAGTAGAAGTGAAACTTCAACGGACAAGTGGAAAAACGAATCGCAACAAAATTTTAACTTGAAAGTTTTACAGGCAGATTGTTAATGTACTTGTACAATTTGAAAAAAATTTGATATACAATGCAAAAGTGGATGGATGCAGAAGTCGTGGAAGGCCACGACACACCTTCCATGATCAAATTGATCGTGTACTAGCAGAAGGTGATGTCAGGAGCCTTAAGAACAGACGAGCGTGCATGACAAGAGTTATGAATGTCAAAGAGGCAAGTGAGGTGTGTAAGAATAAGCCTAAATGGCACTCTGTTGTTCGTGCCTACCCCGCAAGGGAACTGGCGTGAAGTTATGTATGTATGTATGTATGTATGTACAATTTGAAAACCTGCCCGTAACTTTAGGTTAAAATTTTGTTGCGATTCGTTTTGCCACTTGTCCGTTGAAGTTTCACTTCTACTATGTGTCCCAGCACTCATTTCGATTTTTCGCAGGCTTACTGAAAATTATGATTTGATCAGGTTAGGTACATTTTAATGAAGGCATTTTTTATTTAAACATATTTTATTTTATCAAACAAAGAAACTGAATTCGATAAGGAACCAAAAAACGCATCCATAGTCTACTCTAAAATTACGCCGCCTCTCACCACGTCTAGTCTAAATTTATGCCGCACTTCCACGCCGCCGTAACGCTTTTGCGTGACAGAAAAATCCTAAGACCCCGTCTATATAGAAGTTTCAGTTCAATAAAAACAATATCGCGTCGCAAATAACGCATTACATCCATCAACGCAATAGCTGCGTGAAACGGCCTATAGCTGTAACATTATCGCAGGTGCTGCCCCAGCATGATGGTGTGATATTATAATTTTGTAAAAAACTTGAAAAGTTATTCGACATTAATTGTCAATGTTGAATATATTATTAACTAACGTCTGCCCGCAACTTCGTCCGCGTGGAATTTTGGAAAAAGCCCTTGATTTTGAAACATTCTTCATTGATGCTCCGCTCCTATTGATCTTAGCGTGATAATATATAGCCTATAGCCTTCCTCGATAAATGGGCTATCTAATATTGAATTTTTTTTTCAAATCAGACCAGTAGTTCCTGAGATTAGCGCGTTCAAACAAACAAACTCTTCAGCTTTATATATTAGTATAAGATTAATTACTTAAAATAAGATGATAGTTCATTAAATTAAAATAGTGGCGATTGAATTTCAAGTTTTACTGGTTTTTTTCGCGTCTTTAATAAAGTCAGTAGCATAATATTATCATAAATTTTGATTATTTTTTGAATTTATTTTGTCTTTTCGCTGGCAGCTTCCGCAAGACGACGCTACATTTGCTCATTTTGAAAGCGAGTGCTTAATAATAATTGTTTTACTGAAATTTTTTGGATTGTCACTTACATAATTGAAATTACACGTGCAGTTCTGATCTCCCTGCTTCGTTTGGGATGTCAGTGTTAGCATACATACATACATAACTTCACGCCAGTTCCCTTGCGGGGTAGGCACGAACAACAGAGCGCCATTTAGGCCCATTCTTACACACCTCACTTGCTTCTTTGACATTCATAACTCTTGTCATGCACACTCGTCTGTTCTTAAGGCTCCTGACATCACCCTCCGCTAGTACACGATCAATGTGTACAAGTGTTAGCAACTGTAGCCAATGCCAAGTCATGCAGGTGAAGCAGCAAGCAAAGTTAGTTTCATACAAAAACCGATGACAAAGTACGATCGATTCGCTTTTGTACAACCGTTGCATAAATCAAGTTTTTTGCTCCACTGGCCGTTCTTTCGCAAATTAAATTTTGTAGCTTTCGCGTTACTATTGTATATACTGTTTTATCTGTTTTAAGCGTTATTATTTCCTAAGATCCGTCGTTCATCTAGGCCCAGTTTCTATATCTTAAGCCGATATTAGATAGTTCATAATGAATTTCACGTCATGCAATACTTA
This sequence comes from Dendrolimus kikuchii, assembly GCA_019925095.2. Taxonomy (NCBI): domain Eukaryota; kingdom Metazoa; phylum Arthropoda; class Insecta; order Lepidoptera; family Lasiocampidae; genus Dendrolimus; species Dendrolimus kikuchii. Next base: position 915,348 of record CM034410.1, on the reverse strand, counting down.
ATGACGCGCAATTCGTGGGGGTCGTGCTGGCCCAGGAAAGGCAACGCGGGCATATAAGTATGTAAATATGGTATTATAACAAGTAAGTATATATATATATATATATATATATATGTAAGTATAAAAATATCAAGTAGTAACATGTATGTTTATAAAATATAACTCCCAACACAACCCAGTCCATCCAATTCCATACCCAATCCAAGCCAACACATTCCAACCAAAGCCAACCACTCCCAATCTAAGCCAACCTCTTCCAACCCTATTCCAGAACACAAGTAGAACACACACATGTATTAACACACACGCACCACAGTAGTCAATAAGATAGAAATAAGCCTAGCATAAGACTAAAAATTGTATCAGCTCGGATATATCTTGTTCGTCCGGGCCAAACAGGGAAAACTGGGATATATCTTGTTCGTCCGGGCCCACCAGAGGGAAAAAAAAAAAACGTAATGACGTAATCCTTCGGGCTCTTGTCGCCACCGGGATACCTGCCGTCCTAGAACCGAACGGCCTATGCCGCGACGATGACAAGAGACCCGATGGGTCGCCCCTTAGTATGGGATGCGTCTTGCGTCGATACTTTGGCAGCGTCCCATCTTCCAGCTACTAGTATGTCTGCCGGTACAGCTGCTGCACAACAGGAGGCCCTAAAACGCCGCAAATACTCAGCCATCGGAAATGGCTACATATTTGCGGCTTTTGGGGTCGAGACCATGGGGGCTTGAACGCACAAGCTTTATCCAGACATAGCCAAACGTCTGGTGGATGTCTCACGTGACCAAAAGACTGGTTTATACCTCGGGCAACGCATCAGCGTTGCCATTCAGCGAGGCAATGTGGCCAGTCTTTTGGGCACGTTTCCCACTGACAGCGGTCTGACACTAGATTTTGTAGTTTAATTTTAATTTAATTAGGAAATTATTAGAAAATAATATTATTATCTCCCCTTAGATAACTTAAGTTTTCATTTATTGTATTAGCTGTAAATTAGATGAAAAACTAAAAATAAAGAAACAAATTAAGTCCTAGGCGCTAAGAACCTCAGCCAGAAGGCCCAGCTCGCCATACACAACGCGGTGCTGGTACCTACGCTCACGTATGGAAGCGAGATTTGGGTATGGAAGAGAGAGCATGAAAGTAGAGTAAACGCGGTTGAGATGCGAGCACTGCGCACAATCTGCGGAGTGACGCTCGCGCACCGCGTTCCTAATACCGAAGTAAGAGAGAGAGTTAGTCTGAAAGAGAGTGTCGGGGTGAAGGTAAGGAAAGGAATGCTCCGGTGGTTCGGGCATGTGGAAAGAATGCATGATGAAAGAAACACTAAACAGATATACAATGCAAAAGAGGATGGATGCAGAAGTCGTGGAAGGCCACGACACACCTTCCATGATCAAATTGATCGTGTACTAGCGGAGGGTGATGTCAGGAGCCTTAAGAACAGACGAGTATACATGACAAGAGTTATGAATGTCAAAGAAGCAAGTGAGGTGTGGTGAGGGCCTAAATGGCGCTCTGTTGTTCGTGCCTACCCCGCAAGGGAACTGGCGTGAAGTTATGTATGTATGTATGTAAATTAAGTCCTAGAATTGGACCCAGTCTTAGCATTCAATGATCAATTAAGACCAGCGCTGTTCTTCCGCCTGGGACCAGTAAGTGAAGTCAAACCGAAATTAGACCGATTTTTTTATTCTAACCGAAGTTCGTATTCGGTTTAAACCACATTCCGCCCATCCCTAGTAATAATACAGTGTTTACATAATGGCGGTTTTTAGTTTACATAATCGAAATGAGGTCCGAAATTATCAAAAGTAAAAGTGCATCAATGGGAAAGATCCGGTTATTGCTTGAATGGTTAAAACATACGGGTTTGTATTCTGAACGTAGACGCGACATTTGTTATTAACATCGGAAGTGTCGTTTTATAATCGCTCTTGCATAACCCTAGTTTTTTTTCTTTTTTATGTTTGCTTATAGGCAAACTGACAGACGGGTCCACTTGATGGCAAGTGGCTACCGTCGCCCATGGACATCTGCAACACTAAGGGAGCCGATGCGTTGCCTACCTCGTTGAGACTTTAAAAATCTGATGACGCCCTTTTTGAAGAGCCCCATATTGTAGCGCTCTGGGGAAACCGCGGGAGGGAGCTCATTCCACAGTTTGCTCACGTATGGCATAAAGTAGCGAGCGCCACGTACAGTGGATGACTTCCAGGTGTCAAGGAAGTGTGGATGAACTCCCAGTCGCCGGCGGGCAGTGCGGTGGTAAAATGGCGACGTAGGTAAAATTCGTTTTAATAATTTAATTTCTAATGTTAAATGATTATTAAAAGTATATGGAGATGACATGTGTTTCTGAAATAAAGTTTGGCTACATTGATCTGAAAGTTTTGAGTTTCATCTATACGAGGTTAGATTTCAGTAGACACCTTTTAAATTGCTCTTTTATAGGCGTACAACCCGATAATGTGTAAAACTCAAAATGAAGTGCGACTCGAGAGCAAGTGTGAAGTGTGAAAAAGACTTTTAATTTTTTTATTAGCAACTAGCTGAGGGCACAGTTACTTCGTCCGTGTGGATTTTTTTTTCGCAGAACCCTAAAAAAGTAGCTTAAGTTAGTCCCGTCAAAATCGGTCCAGCCGTTTCAGAGATTAGCTGAACACCTAAACAGGCTTCAGCAGACAGGCAGCCCATCTGATGGAAAGCGGTTACCATCGCCTACGGACATTAGTAACACCAAAGGTGCTACCGATGTGTTGCGTACTCTAAAGAGAGACTGGAACTTGGCCACTTATGTCGGAACACAACTCAAGGTTGTTATGGTGGCATACTCTAGAGCTGGATTGCTAGCCGTCCAGACGGGCAAATACACTACCTAGCTGTGGGTTGTTTTGTCACCTCTTACGACAGGCCACCCGGCCGCAGGAAATTGTATTCTTTTTCCGTTCCTGCACAGTTGGTACAATAACAACAGTACTCTTTATTGTGCATCAACATAAAACAGTAATACATATTCAAATCTCAAAATTAGAAGATAGTACAATAAGAGGCCTTATTGCTTAAAGCAATCTCTTCCAGACAACTTTTGGATGGACAAGCATCTTCTTCGCAACAATAATGTAATAGATGCATATATAACCATATAATATATATATTCATATACACACACACTCACACACACACACCCATATATACATATTATTTTATGATCATTGTACTAAATAAATTATTTATGTTTTTCCATGAGTTGGGCTATCTGCTTTTTTGCCAGCTACGGAATAAAAAACGTGTGCATCTCGGGACGCCCGACAGAAGTGATAACTTAAAGTAATCTAAGTTGAACTATTTAATATTGAAATTGTTTAATTTGAGGAGCCTGCCTACCGCTGCCGTATACGTGAGAGAAAGGGAAGCCAGACAGACTGGGGCCGTAACGCGTTATGTAACGAAGCGGTTTACCCTCGCATAAGAAGTTATCAGTTCAAAAAATACACACGTGCCCGACGGTCATACGTCTGGCGTCTGAAAGATACCACTATAATAAATTTTCATAACAGGCGTGGGCCGCGTACAGCGTCACGCCGAACGCCACCTTGGGCGTTTGTAACCGACAACCACCTAAACTAAACCAAGTTAAACTTCCTTACCAAATATCTTTATATTTATTATGATTCTATAAATAAAAAAGTAATGTATTATTTATTATTCATATAAATATTTTCGTAACGATATCCCGTGTGTTTCCCAACGAATGAAATTCAATGTCGTCACGCGATATTTTGAAAGTATAAATTTCCATTCGGGCCTAATTGCTATTGCTATCGCCATACCACTTGCTATCATCGGTCGTTTAGTTATAGACAATTGTTTTAAAGCAATTAATCAATATTCCGTGTAAACGATTTATTTGTAGGGTTGCCAACTATTTTTGAGAAAAATAACGTATTACATTTTGAAGTGACAACTTCTTATGGGAGGGTAAACCGCTTCGTTACGTAACGCGTTACGGCGCCAGTCTGTCTGGCTTCCCTTTCTATCACGCATACGGCAGCGGTAGGCAGGCTCCTCTCTCAATCTAACCCAAAAGTGATAACTTCTTATGGGAGGGTAAACCGCTTCGTTACATAACGCGTTGCGGCGCCATTCTGGCTTCCCTTTCTCTCACGCATACGGCAGCGGTAGGCAGGCTCCTCCTCTCTCAATCTAACCCAAAAGTGATAACTTCTTATGGGAGGGTAAACCGCTTCGTTGCGTAACGCGTTACGGCGCCAGTCTGTCTGGCTTCCCTTTCTATCACGCATACGGCAGCGGTAGGCAGGCTCCTCTTCTCTCACTTTAACCCAAAAGTGATAACTTCTTATGGGAGGGTAAACCGCTTCGTTACGTAACGCGTTGCGGCGCCAGTCTGGCTTCCCTTTCTCTCACGCATACGGCAACGGTAGGCAGGCTCCTCCTCTCTCACTCTAATCCACAGCGCTAGCCGTATATCGGTAATTAGATTAATGATACTAATAATTTACATACACAAAATTCTAATGTACATATTCAAAAATTGTAACCAAGAATAAAATGTATTTTATAATCAATAAAAGATTTTATTAATAAATAACCTTTCCTTGCAAGCTTTTCTCAAGTTAAACAATTTCAATATTAAATAGTTCAACTTACATTAGTTTAAGTTATCACTTCTACAGAATCACTTCGACAGAAGTGATAACTTAAACTTACACTTTTTTTTAAGTAGGGAAGAAAAAAAGTAGTTGGAAGAAAAAAAGTTTTTTCCAATTTGTTTTTTAAATTAAAACTAAATAATTAAAATTAACAAGTTGGCGGTAGGCTAAATAAAACTTTAACAATACCCGTTGACACTTGACATTTTTGTCTTCCGCGATCACGGCCACTGAAAAGTGGCCGAAACGTCGGAAAAACCAAAATCAAATAAAATTACCGCGCTTAAAACCGTTGAAAAGTAGTTTTATTATTTCATTTATTTCTTCTCTTGGAGACAATATTTTTGCGTACTTCTAGCACACACTAACAACTTTTCATTATTCTTAAATTTTTGGAAGTTATCTTTTTTATTCCCAATTTTAATTTAAATAAACAAACAATTCATTTTTTTTTTAATTTATAGATGTTCTCTTCAGTTCTTCTTGCCATTTTAGATTCATTACTGCATAAACTCTCCCAGTGAAAGCTGGATCGATGATAGTTCAGTAAACTATACTAATATTATAAAGCTGAAGAGTTTGTTTGTTTGTTTAAACGCGCTAATCTCAGGAACCGCTGGTCCGATTTGAAAAATTCTTTCAGTCTTGAATAGTACATTTATCGAGAAAGGCTATAGGTTATATTATATTTTCAAAAAAATTAGGGATCCTTACTAAAATTCCAATAATGTAACCCGAGGTGTAAAAAAATGACCCGAAAACGTCCTTACACGGCGTGCGCTGCGAAAACTATTGATTATAGAACAAAACAATGTACTACCACTTTGCAGAGCATATAATTGTATACAAAAATTATCGCGGAACCATATGTCTAAATATTGTAATTATCTCACAATAAGTGTTTGTATATTTATATTTATTTATTAAAATAATTGTAGTCTTTGTTATCTGTCTGTCTGTCCAACGTGGACAAATTCTCGGAGCACATGCTAGTTTAGTAAACATCTGAATTTATGCACCACCTATATCGCCAGATTAACTAAGATTATTCTAAAAGTTAAGCTGCGTGGAAGCAAAAATATGTTAGTACGTCATGTCATTATTATAACTATAATAATATCTTTCTTTCCTTTTATTGTCTTTCGTCTTATTGCATATGCACTGTTTGCTACAACACCATTAATCTGCAAAAGTCATTCTGTAACATACTTCTGTATAAAGCTTATAAAAAAAGTGAAACTTCAACGGACAAGTGAAAAAACGCTTCAACGGACAAGTGAAAAAACGAATAGCAACGGATAAAGCATTTTTGGATTTGGATTTTTATCTGTGCAGGAACGGAGAAAGAATACAATTTCCTGCGGCCCGGCGGCCTGTCGTAAGAGGCGACTTAACAACCCACAGCCAGGTGGTAGAGTATTTGCTCGACTGGATGGCGACCACCCCTGGTCTAGAGTATGCCGCCATAACAATCTTGTATTGTGTTCCGGCATTAGTGACCAGGTTCCAGTCTCCTTTAAGAGAGCAGCAGCGCATTTGTAGCACCTTTGGTGTTGCAAATGTCCATAGGCGATGGTAACCGCTTTCCATCAAGTGGGCCGTCTGCCTGTCTGCTGAACTCCTGCAATAAAAAAAAAGCAAGTTAAAATTTTGTTGCGATTTATTTTGTCATTTGTCCGTTGAAGTTTCACTTCTACTATGTGTCCCAGCACACATTTCGATTTTTCGCAGGTTCACTGCAAATTATGATTTGGTTGGGTTAGGTACATTTTAACGAATGCATTTTTTATTTAAACATATTTTATTTTATCAAATAAAAAATTTAATTCGATCCGGAATCAAAAAAACATCCATAGTCTACTCTAAAATTAGAATTATTATGACTCCCATTCGAGAGATACCACGAGTTTAAAAATGTAAGTATTAGAACACGCGGCCGTGACGCTTTTTCGTGAGCGAAAAATCGTAAGACCCCGTCTATATAGAAGTTTCACTTTAAAAAGAACTTGGGATATAAATAGAATAAGAAATATAAAGAAAAACAATTTTTAGCAAGACGTGTTGCTGGGGAGTTTCTTGCTGCTTCTTCTCCTTAACAGCATCAACACGTTGCGAAGCGGTGTATATAGACTAGGAAGTAAAATTAAATTTTAACCTATATGACCTTCAAAAAGTGTTCTCCAGTGGAACTTATTTTGAATAAAATTTATGCCTATTGTTTTACATATACATACATACATAATTTCAGGCCAGTTCCCTTGAGGGGTAGGCACGAACAACAGAGCGCCATTCAGGCTTATTCTTACACACCTCACTTGCTTCTTTGACATTCATAACACTTGTCATGCACGCTCGTCTGTTCTTAAGGCTCCTGACATCACCATCTGCTAGTACACGATCAATTCGATCATGGAAGGTGTGTCGTGGCCTTCCACGACTTCTGCATCCATCCACTTTTGCATTGCATGCATTCTTTCCACATGCCCGACCCACCGGAGCATTCCTTTCCTTACCTTCACCCCGACACTCTCTTTCAGATCAACTCTCTTTCTTACTTCGGTATTACGAAAGTGGCGCCTATTGTTTAGCCTAATAAAATGTAACTGAAGCTTTATATCTGGTATTTTGGTGAGTAATAAAGGGTTATCTATCTGTGATTAAGATTCGAGCTTGACTCTACCACGTCTCGAATGTTTTTGCTGAATGCATTTTCATTTCAAGTGCTTAGCCAATTTTTGCACTGATTATAAAATTGTCTTGTTAACTACTTTTGATATTTATTTCCGCATTTGTAAATTAAGTATTAAAATAACTTGAGGTCGTTTCGCTTTGGTAATATATTTGCATATTTGTTGAAAATATAACACTTGCATCATAAAAACTTGGTGGTCATTATCACGAGTAATTCTAACTAATCTATCTTTATATATATAAATAATAAATAAATAATAATAATCGGCAGACAAACACACACATTGTATATCCCCAAATTAAGCAAGTTACGCTTGTGTTATGGGTAATATACAACGGACTACTCTGGGGCCGATTCCAGACACCCAGACCATAGTAAATAACGGAGAAAATACGTTTCCGAAATTTACTATACCAGGAATCGAACCCGGAGCCTCTGCATTGCAGTGAGGTAGGCCGGCAAAGGCTTAGCCCGCTCAACTACAGAAGCCGTCAGATATATATAATTCTTCTGTACGTGTGTTGACAGTGAACTGCTCCTAAACGGCTGGACCGATTTGAATGAATTTTTTGTGTGTGTTCAAGTGGATTCGAGGATGGTTTAGATTCACGATTGGACCCGGTAGGTGGCGCTGCAATCGGGTTCTAAATTTTATTTCTTCAGGGCAGAACAACGTCTGCCGGGACAGCTAGTAATAGTATAAAATTCTAAACATGTCTGTCTGTACTTAAAAGTTATTTAAAGAAAATAACTGGAATAGACTATAAACGACGGAGAACACGATGTATTTTTTTTAGATTTCTTGTCTGTTTGTTCGGAACACTTCGGGATTCACGTAAAAACTACTAGGCCGATTTTAATACGGTTTTCGCTGATCGATATCCAATTTGGCCAAATTCAAACTAAGGCGGGTCACTTCAGTGAAACAAAAACGACTCTAGACCGATTTGAATTTTTTTTTTTTTTATTGGACTTGACTTTATGTTGTTGGTCCGAAGACCTTACAACTTTACCGGGGTTTTTGGGGCGAGTGCCTTCGCGAAGCGAAGGCGCTCGAGCCCGGAGGGGCACGAGAGCCTTTCGCCGAGGCTTATAATCGGATGCGGACACGACGAGTGGATTACGATGGTGCGGCGCGAGATCGAAATACTTACGCGAGAGCGACGTAATGTAGTTTTTGATGGAGGGAAGCTCCAGATCGCGGTGGAGGTCGACGTTACGCATATAGAGGGGAGCACCGACGGCTCTGCGCATGAATTTGTTTTGCACGATTTGCAATTTATCTAAAAGGGCAGGCTTGGCATGGCCGAATACCACACTCGCGTATGTCATGATCGGGCGGATGCATGTTTTATACAAAGTAAGCTTGTGTCTGAGGGACATTTTGCTTCGTTTGTCTATCATGGGTGCTAAACGACCCATCACAAATCGCGCTCTATTTCGGATTATAGTGATATGCTCGTTGAAGCGCAAGTTCCGATCTAGGGTGACACCCAGGTATTTGGTGTACTTTTCCCAGGGAATTTGTTGTTCGTAGAGCGAAATGGTTTTTAGGCGAAGGCAAGCGCGTTTGGGGGAGCGAAGCGTGCCCGGGGAAAAGAACATTGCTGCGCTTTTCTCCGGGTTTACCTCTATCCTCCATTTGCGAAACCATTCGCCTAGCTCTGTGACAGCTGCCTGCAGCCGGACGCAAGCCATTTGTCGGTTTTGATCTGATGTATAGAGTGCGGTGTCATCCGCAAAGAGGGCCAACTCCACATCTGGAGTTTTTGGGATGTCGCTGGTGTACAGCGTGAAGAGTAGTGGCGACAGAGCCGAGCCCTGTGGTACACCGGCTGTGAGTGGGTGAGGGGACGAGCGCGTTCCCTCCACTCGAAAACGGAAGCTTCGGTCTAAGAGGAAGTCTCGCAAGATGAGCACGAGTCTGTCTGGCACACCGAAATGGTACAACTTGTAAATCAAGCCGTTGTGCCAGACCTTGTCGAAGGCTTTTGCTACGTCTAGGAACAGTGCGGCTGTTCCTATAGGGCGGGGGCGATGGGCAAAGTGAGATAGTATGTGCTCCGTGATGCGGTGCACCTGTTGCACGCATGAGTGTCTAGCACGGAAGCCAAATTGCTCATCAGGTAATAGATGTTTGCTGAAGGCAAAATCTCTAAGTCGTGAGAGGATGACTCTCTCGTAAAGCTTGCTGAGTGCGCTTAGTAGGCTGATTGGACGGTAGCTGGACGGTTTATTAGCCGGTTTTCCCGGCTTGTGAATACCAATGACATCTGCCTCCTTCCAGATCGCGGGGAAGGAGCAGTTTGTTATGGCGGCATTAAAGATGCTCACCAGGATTATAATTAGATGGGCGGGTAGGAGTTTTAAAACGCGATTGTTGATGCCATCGGTCCCTGGGGCCTTTCGCGGTTTGAGAGACTTGATCAGATCTTGCACTTCTTCGACCGTGACCGGGTCGAGTGTGGTTTCCGCTGGTAAGGAGGATCTACGTTCGACCTCGGAGTCCACCTCCGTCAGGTGTGACTGGTCGACGTTTTGCGTAGTGGGGGAGCATTGAAGCTCTAGACTCTGAGCAAGGCACTCGGCTTTCTCCTCGTCATCGAACGCCTCGGTGTTGTCGGCTCTTTCTAGCGCGGGTATGACAGTAAGGGTGTCTGATTTGAGAGCTCTAGCCAGCTTCCAGTACGCCTGGTGAGTTGGTTCGATATCCCTCAACGTTCTGTCCCAACGTTGTTCCCTGACTTCCCGGATACGTAGTTTGACCTCGCGCTCTAGTTCGCGGAGTCGGATTCTGTTATCCTCGGTGGGATATCTGTCATGAGCTCTGGAGGCGGCTCTCTTTTCCCTCAGCAGTATCCTCACCTCGTCCGGCAGGCATAAGTGGCGGTCATCCTCCACTGGCACCTGCCTGGACGAGTTCCGCACTGCGGATTGAAGGTGGCTGGTGAGAGCTTCGATCGCCCTCTCCGTGTCTTGGCGGGACCCGATGTGATCTGGGATGCGGTCCAGGTCTTGTGAGCTGGTTGCCTTGAGGAGGTCCCCAAGTCTCAACCAGTCCACAGAGGTCCTAGTTTCAGATGTCTGGTCTGTCTGTGGTCCTAATCTAAGGATAACCGGACGATGGTCCGAGTCTATATCGTCCATCGTTTCGATCGAATGGAACTGAAGAGTTACGCCCCTCAGTAATGCTAGGTCGAGAGTGTTTGGGGTCCCCCAGTCGCGGTTGGGGGGATATCTTGTGGGGGTCATGGGCGTTAGTATATCAAACAAAAGATTGTCTGATATATTTATTAGGGCTCTGCCATTGGTGTTAGTGGTATTGCAATTCCACTGCTCGTGTTTGCAATTCAGATCTCCGGCTATTATAACAGCCGGGCCTAGGTTGAATAGGGCTTCTAGGTCTTTTTTAATAAGGGTTTTTTGGCATGCGAGGTATGCTGAGACTATGACTAGAGGTTGGTGGCCAGTCATTGCTAGTCTGCAGGCGGATACCTCCATACCTTCTAGTGGAGGGGTGACTACAGGCATGCAGTGTAGGGATCTCCTGAAATAGATCAGGGTGCCGCCACCACGGCCTACCCTGTCATGTCTAGTGACCCGATAGTTAGAGATCTTTGGATCTCTATTACTCGGTTTCAGGAAGGTCTCCTGTACTAGTAGTATATCTATTTGATTGGTAACCAGGAAGTCATGGACCAAGTCGCGCTGGTTTCGAAGGCCGTTGGCGTTATAAGTCGCCAGAGTCAATGAGCGTGGTTTATTTCTACCTACATGCGCCATTTGTTACCGGTAACAAGAATTTGTATTAGGTCGTTTAGTTACAACGATCTAAGTATTTGGAGGAGGTACGCGTGATCCATTTCGATCACGAGTTGATCCCGGAGGGAGGGTTGAGTTGACTCTGAAACTTGTCTCAGTTTCCGAGCCAAGAGTTGGACCTCTTGCAGGTCGAAGGGCAAGTTCTTGGCGAATTTAGTCGCCAAAGCTAAGTCCTCCGCTATAGAGTGGTGGGCCGATGGCCCAGAAGGTGCCTTAGAAATGGGGGCGGGGGAGAGGGTGGCCGAGGGTAGGCCGGCCATAACTGGGGCACGCGTCCTCAGCGGAGGAAACGCTTCCGTCGTGGGAAGACCCGTCCAGTGGTTTACCACTGGAGGGGGGGCCGCCACGAATGCGGGTTTGTTCGGCACTTTTCTAGTGCCTTTTTGGGCATTGCCCTTTCCGACCTTACGTTTGGGTCGGGGGGCGGCAGGGCAGCCTCTGTAGTTAGCAGGGTGACCCGCTTGGCCGCAGAGGATGCAGCTGGGTGGCTCCGGGGAGTCCCGGGTGCGAGTGCACTCCGAGGTCCCGTGGTCGCCCAGGCACTTGACGCACCTGGGACGGGATTGACAATGAAGGGCAGAGTGCCCATAAAGTTGGCAGCGATGACACTGCCGTAGTGTATGTTTTTCGTGTGGACGTTCCACACGAAGGCCAGAGAGGCCACAGACCTTCTCAAGTTCGAAGATCTTTTTCCCCTCTGGGGAGAGGTCGAGGACAACCAATACTAGGTTTAGAGGCGACTTTGTGGCGTCGCCTCTGTGCATACGGTGCACTTCGTGCACTGGTAGGGCTTGGGACTTAAGGTCCTCTAGAATGTAGGAACTTTCAATTTCCTGAGGAAGTCCGCGAATTACAGCCCGAAGGCGTTTTTCTTCTGGCAGGGCGTAAGTGTAGTAACCGATTTTACGGTCACATAATAGAGTAGTTAAGGCGCGGTGGTCACTTGAAGATGTGACCATAACTTTGATGCCGTGTTGGGTATCACGGGCCTCTTTTATGGAGATTGCCTTACCTGGCAGTTCCTTAGCGAGTTGAAGCCAATGAGCTTTCTCGCGGATGATCAGGGGTGGCGGCGGGCGCTGTGAAGGTGGCCCAGGGCGGCTGGAAGGTGCCATTGTCGGTTTTGTGCCCGCAGTGGGGGCGGGGTTGGGGGGGACCTCCCTCTGGGTCTTTCGTTTTTTACTACGATTGACGGTTATGAAACCGTCATCGTCTTCGCGGTCTAATGGGATATTCGCGGGAGGCGCGACATCCATGGGGGTAATTTCATCGGCTGGTGTAAGAGGGGCAACCCCGAGGTATTGCGAACCTTCAGTGGTTAAGTCGATTTCTCGACGAGAATCGATTACGCGATGGATGGGCGAACGCGAACGCGATGTCGTCGAACTCGCGGAGCTCGAACGCGGTTTTCCCGGTGTGGGACCGCGAGAAAACGAGGCGCGCGACTTTGGTGCCACACGGTGGGCGTCGTTGAGCGGGGGTGCGGGCGGCGGGCGCACCGGTAACACGGCGGGTACGGACGCGGGGGGCGCGGGCGCTGCGGTAGAGCGCAGGTGGTCTGCGGCATGTGCGGCTGCGGGGGTCGCGGGGGGTGCGATGGTCGTGGCAGATGCGGGCGCGGGGAGGGAGGCCTGCGCGGGGGCCCTTTGCACGTGTGACTCGCGGGACACAGGTTTCTCGGAATTAAGTTCCGAGATAACAACGGACGCCATTGATTGGGACTCTGGAGTCCTCAAAAATTGGTCGAGTGCTTGAGGGAATTGCTGTCGTAAAAACGACAGCAAACCCTCTAACAGCGACGGAGAGGCCTCCACGCCGTCCATTGTCCCTGAGGGGGACGAACGATTTGGTGGAAAAACCACCTGATGATGCACTTTTCACTGCACTGTCACAGAAAAAACACAGATCGACCGGGTGAACGAACGAACACAACGAACACGAATAACGGACTGCCGAGGCGGAACGGGAGACGTGCGCGCGCGACGAATATCCCGGGATAAAAAGTAGGGCAGATTTTAAGTCTAAGAATTAGCTTTTTTTTTTTTTTATTGCAGGAGATCAGCAGACCGGCAGACGACACTTGATGGAAAGCGGTTACCATCGCCTATAGACATTTGAAACACCAAAGGTGCTACAAACGCGCTGCTGCTCTCTTAAGGGAAACTGGAACCTGGTCACTAATGCCGGAACACAACTCAAGGTTATTATGGCGACATACTTTAGACCAGGGGTGGTAGCCATCCAGTCGGACAAATGCCCTACCACCTGGCAAAGCTGTCGATCAACGAAAACCATATCGAAATCGGCATAGTAGTTGTTACGTGAATTCTGAACAAACAGACAAGAAATCCGTTCTCCATCGTTTATTTAGTCTATTCCAGTTGTTTACCGTCTACAAAATTTACATTAACGCGGACATAGCCACGGGCGAATTCTAGTGTATAATAATGAATATCTATCGTAAACCCGCTGATGTTTGTCAGTTTGTTCGTTTCGAAAGCTATATGTAATGGAGTGTCAAGGTGGCTGTCGAAATATTTTATTTTATATCAACCGAGTAAAAACCGGTGTCATTGCTGCGTCGTTTAACGTATAAATAGTGGTCGCCCCGTGGTCGAAATTCGACCATTATTAATTTAAATTACAAGTTTGAACATTATTAAGGTTCTGTTGTCAAAGACTATACTTCTATAATCACAGATTTCGCCAAGGCTACACTGTTAATTTGACTTGAACAATAAACAAAAGAGTATATATGCGTGTGTGTGTCAAATACATGATAGTGTGTGTAATGTTTTTTTTATTGATTTAATGTATTTTTTATGCATACGGAAGTCGTGGTAGCGTAATGGCTAGCGCACGCATCCCAGACTCAGAGGGCGCGGGTTCGATCCTGGCCGGAACGCATGCACCTCTTAGTCAGTTTTCTAATCTAATGTGCATATTGTTACAATTACCATGTGTTAACAACGGTGAAGGAAAACATCGTGATGCAACCTGCACATCGAGATAACCGATGTGTCAAACCTGCCAAGCCGCCTTGGACAAGCGTGGCGGGTATACTGTCTGTTCCCCCTATAATGGGAGGCCCGAGCTCAGCAGTGGGACATTAATGGGCTGATATTATTATTTATTATATTATTTATGCATAATAAAATAAAAAAATTAGCATTCTGCACTCCTTCTCTATATAAACTATAAGTGTGCGAAATTTGATCCGCGCAATTTTTGTAAAAAGGGGTACAAAGTTCTTGCTTCACGTATTAATATAATGATAGTGACAGTCAGTCAATGGTTGACGCCCTTTTTGAAAATTATAGTATTATTACACTAGCGCCACCTACCGGTTCCAATTGTGGATTTAAACCATCCGGGGACCCACTCAAACACACACAAAAAAATTATGGGAAATCGATTTCTATGCCACCTACCGGTTGCAATTGTATCTAAACAATCCCAGCTGTATTCAGAGGTAGCTTCCGTTATGCAGCATCAAGGTGCTGGAATAACATTTCTCCGACTATAAGAAACGCCTCATCAGTGTCGCTCTTTAGGGTCACACCCTGTAACTTAAGACATGATACAAGTGCTATATGACAATTTTACTAATATGATAATGAAGGGAGGTCTCCCGGATAGGATGGAGGAGCGAGATGGAATGCTCCTCCGTCTCAATCTCGAAGGAAGATCTTCCAGCGAGGCTAATGTTATTCCTCGCAGTAGAGACGTTAACTCAGGAGTGATTGATTGAAAAGATGTATAATTTGGGGAATAGTTTGAATGGAGCGTTAGGTAAACATCTAGGCGCTAAGAACCTCAGCCAGAAGGCCCAGCTCGCCATAAACAACGCGGTGCTGGTACCTACGCTCACGTATGGAAGCGAGAGTTGGGTATGGAAGAGAGAGCATGAAAGTAGAGTAAACGCGGTCGAGATGCGAGCACTGCGCAAAATCTGCGGAGTGACGCTCGCGGACCGCGCTCGTAATACCGAAGTAAGAAAGAGAGTTTGTCTGAAAGAGAGTATCGGGGTGAAGGTAAGGAAAGGAATGCTCCGGTGACTCGGGCATGTGGAAAGAATGACTAAACAGATATACAATGCAAAAGTGGATGGATGCAGAAGTCGTGGAAGGCCACGACACACCTTCCATGATCAAATTGATCGTGTACTAGCAGAAGGTGATGTCAGGAGCCTTAAGAACAGACGAGTGTGCATGACAAGAGTTATGGATGTCAAAGAAGCAAGTGAGGTGTGTAAGGATGGGCCTAAATGGCGCTCTGTTGTTCGTGCCTACCCCGCAAGGGAACTGGCGTGAAGTTATGTATGTATGTGTATAATCTTTCAAAATACGAAACCACTCTTTAAATCATTGGTTTTGAAAATAAATCTTTAACTCGCTGAGGGAAGGAAAGAATCAATACCTACGTGGATAAATAGATATTTGTATCATATCATGGTCAACTGAATGAATTATGTTGTTTTTTTTTATTGCAGGAGATTAGCAGACAGGCAGACGGCCCACTTGATGGAAAGCGGTTACCATCGCCTATAGACATTTGCAACACCAAAGCTGCTACAAATGCGCTGCTGCTCCCTTAAGGGAGACTGGAACCTGGTCACTAATGCCGGAACACAACTCAAGGTTGTTATAGCGGCATACTTTAGACCAGGGCTGGTAGCCAATCAGACGGGCACATACCCTACCACCTAGAATTTACTGGCACAATTAAAAAAAAATCAATTTGTCTTTCCATTTCAATTAGAAGTTATTACAATTATTTTAATAGTCATTGCACTCAGACAGGAGGTAGGTATTTGATTAAATTTCCAGTTAGCTTCTAGTTATATTTGGATTTGAATATGACAGTCGTGTCAAGAATGCGAAGGTTTCACCGCTCACAGTCCATTATTGGAGCGTGCGACCGTAATTTTATACTTGAGGTAATTCAATTAAGAGGCTATGTAGACCAGATTCAAATCGGTTTTTCAGAAAATCAACCCCGCACGGCCGATATTTATATCGATGGAAAAGCGCGTAATAAAACTTCAAGCGTGGCGAAATATTGCAACTAAACATACCTACACGCTGCGCGTCCTTATCAATTTGATTCAATTTAGCTCATTGTAAGGGAAGATTTATATTAGACCGGGCCGTGTCCGGGGCGTGCCGTGTACGTGGCCCGGACGGGGCACGAATTTGAAACGTTACATACATTTTGTATCGCCCGTTTAGCACCCGGTGTAATATAAACGTGCAGCACGGAGTGGCTCCGCTCCGGCCCTGCCCCGGCCCGGACACGGCCCGGTCTAATATAAATCTTCCCTAAGGCTCGCGAGAGCGAGACAAGATATCCTAAAGTGAGATAAATCGTTTATATGCTTAATCGCTATTGAAATTTTGACATAACTTCCTAAGCGTTTTTAGCCCAACGGTTTATCAAGCGCAATAGGAACTAGGAGGTACAGAGTTCGAATCCTTATCAGGCTGTACGTTTGTTTTTATTTTGCCAACAATTTTTTCGACGGGTAAACTTTATTAAAATTATGTAATTGTATTTTTTTTTTTATTGCAGGAGTTCAGCAGACAGGCAGACGGCCCACTTGATGGAAAGCGGTTACCATCGCCTATGGACATTTGCAACACCAAAGGTGCTACAAATGCGCTGTTGCTCTCTTAAAGGAATCTGGAATTTGGTCACTAATGCCGGAACACAACACAAGGTTGTTATGGCGGCATACTGTAGACCAGGGGTGGTAGCCATCCAGTCGGACAAATGCCCTACCACCTGGCTGTGGGTTGTTTAGTCGCCTCTTACGACAGGCCGCCAGGCCGCAGGAAATTGTATTCTTTCTCCGTTCCTGTACGGATATTATATATATATATATATATATCCCTATTAATATTATAAATGCGAAAGTAACTCTGTCTGTCTGTCTGTCTGTCTGTCTGTCTGTCTGTTCCGTTTTCACGTAAAAACTACTGGACCGATTTGGCTGAAACTCAGTATATATATATTTTCGATGCCGAGAATGAACGTAGGATACTTTTTATCCCGGAAAATGGGATAGTTTCCGGGATAAAAGTATATTTGTCTCTCTCTTTGTTATCCTTTTATGGAAAGACTATTGTACCGATTTGGCTGATACTCGGTACATATGTAATTTGAATACCGAGGGTGGCCAAGGGATACTTTTCATCCCGGATACTGTGATAGATTTTGGGATAGATTTATGTAAAGTTTATCCCGGAAACTAGGATATTTATTTGTATAGGATTTTTATTTGTGCTTTGCCATTTTCGTCATTTTGTTTATTTTGGTCAATTTGGTCGTATAGGTAGTTTTGGTAGTTTTGTTTAGCAGTTTTGGTAGTTTTGGTTGGTAGTTTTGCTATTTTCGGTAGTTTATGCTGGTAATTTTGGTAGTTGTGGTAGTTTTGGTAGTTGTGGTAGTTTTGATTGGTAGATTTCGTAATTGTGGTAGTTTAGATAGTTTTGGTTGGTAGATTTGGTAGTTGTGGTAGTTTTGATAGTTGTGGTAGTTTTGGTTTGTAGATTTGGTAGTTTTGGTTGAGATTCGGTTATTTTGGTAGTTGTGGTAGTTTCGATAGTTGTGGTAGTTTTGGTAGTTGTGGTAGTTATGTTTTGTAGATTTGGTAGTTTCGGTAGATTTGGTAGTTGTGGTAGTTTTGGTAGTTGTGGTAGTTTTACTTTGTAGATTTGGTAGTGATGGTAGTTTTGGTAGATTCGGTTATTATGGTAGTTGTGGTAGTTTTGATAGTTGTGGTAGTTTTGGTAGTTGTGGTGGTTTTGGTTGTTGTGGTAGTTTTTATTGGTAGATTTGGTAACTGTGGTAGGTTAGGTAGTTGTGGTAATTTTGGTTGGTAGATTTGGTAGTTTCGGCAGTTTTAGTACATTTGGTAGTTTTGGTCGTTTGTGTAGTTTACACAATATTTAGTTATATAAATAAAACTAGAACGGGTTCAAATAGGGTATTAAAGTTTGTATGGGGGACCAATCATTTATCAAGTTTATAGATATAAAATTCATAATCTTTAAAAAAATGCGACTTTCACTCGATCTGTCTGTCTGAATACCGAAAATGGACATAGATACTATTCATCCCGGTAGATGGGATAGTTTGCGATATAAAATGAAGCAAATCTTCCGAGGGCAAATAGCACCAACATAAAAATACAATACAGTATATCCTGTATTAACGCCATCTCTTAAAACAAGAGGTACGCACTAGAGTTTGACGCGCGGCGGAGCCGCGGGGTAAACTCTAGTATATATATATATATATATATATATTATGAAATGAAATGAAATTTATTAGTATGTAAGTAAGTAGTACAGGGTAGTACATATAAAATAACTAAAAACAGAGAACAGTACAAATGGCGTCTCAAGGGAAACTCTGCTTCCCGCGCTAGGTCTCCTTAGAGCCTGTGTGGCGGGCCACAGTAGGATTCGCTTCGGTCATATAATTCTTATCATTGCTGATAGTACATTAATGCAATGTGTACTAAAAATTTATATGTATAAATAATATTTTCTATTGTTAAATTAAAAAATTACAATTAAATATTTAAAGATGTTAGTAATGACAATATGCTTGTGTGTGTGTGTGTGTGTGTGTGTGTGTGTGTGTGTGTGTGTGTGCGCGTAGTGTCTGTATAGGCGTAAGTGATAACTATTTTCAAATGACGGTCAGTAGAAGGTGATTAGCAAATAAGTCGTGAAAGTTCTTCAGCATCTTTAAATGGTAGACAGTGTAAGTAATCATTTAAGCCTTTTCTTAATTGAAAGTGTGTCATGGTAACCTAAACTAATTTGCTGCTTATATTATTATACAATTTTGGACCTAGAAATTTTACAGATTTAGCACCAAAGCTTGTACGACAGTTCGATTGTTTGAAGACCAAATCTTGCCTGCGCTATTGTTGCCAATTCTTCCACAGTATTTTTAGTTACAAGATTGTGTTGTTTCAAAACTATAGCTGGTATAAATAGTTTGCGGATATTCAGGACTTTACATTCATGATAAAGGGAGTCTGTGGAGAATAATCTAGGCTTGAAAGTCATGCACTTTAATAGCGCTCTTTGGGCACGTTCAAGAACCATAAGATAAGTCGGTGCTGTTGAGCCCCAAGCGGTATTGCAATAGCATAGTATTGATTCTGCTAGGGCAGTATATACTTTAAATAGAGAATCGTGATCAAGGACATGGCGTAGTTGCTTAAAGGCGTAGATTAACTTTCTTGTTCTGCTAGCAAGGTATTTTATATGCACCGTCCACGTTAAATGTTTGTCTAGGTAGACTCCTAAATATTTTGTATGTGATATATTATATATTATTATATTAATGTAAATGCGAAAGTAACTCTGTCTGTCTGTCTGTTCCGGTTTCACGGAAAAACTACTGGACCGATTTGGTTGAAACAGTATATTGAATGTCGCAATGTACAATACGTTGTAATTACTTAAAAGCCGTGGTAGTGGCTACTAATCTAATGTGTATATCGTTATAAGTACTAGCAGAAGGTGATGTCAGGAGCCTTAAGAACAGACGAGCGTGCATGACAAGAGTTATGAATGTCAAAGAAGCAAGTGAGGTGTGTAAGAATAAGCCTGAATGGCGCTCTGTTGTCCGTGCCTACCCCGCAAGGGAACTGGCGTGAAGTTATGTATGTATGTATGTTATAATTACCACGTGCTAACGGTGAGGGATACATCCCGATGCAGCATCCGTGCAGGAACGGAGAAAGAATACAATTTCCTGCGGCCGGGCGGCCTGTCATAAGAGGCGACCAAACAACCCACAGCCAGGTGGTAGGGCATTTGCCCGACTGGATGGCTACCACCCCTGGTCTAAAGTATGTCGCCATAACAACCTTGAGTTGTGTTCCGGCATTAGCGACCAGGTTCCAGTCTCCCTTAAGAGTGCAGCAGCGCATTTGTAGTAGCTTTGCTGTTGCAAATGTCCATAGGCGATGGTAACCGCTTTCCATCAAGTGGGCCGTCTGCCTGTTTGCTGATCTCCTGCAATAAAAAAAAATGTTCAAACTTATAATTTAAATTAATTATGGTCGAATTTCGACCATTGGGCTACCACTAGTATATTATTAATTCCCTGGCAGCGTGGCAAGCCTTTGGTGTGGGATGCGACCTGTGTAGGCACGTTGGCCGTATCCCATTTACCAAACACGTCTAGATCAGCCGGTTCGGCGGCGGAAACAGCTGAATCAATCAAGCGGCGCAAATATGCAAGCCTCTGTCAGAGTTATATGTTTGTGCCGTTTGCTGTCGAGACGCTTGGACCGTGGGGTCCGGAGGCCATGAGCCTCTACCAAAATTTATCAAAACGACTCATTGACTCTTCAGGTGATCAATAAGGCTGGTGCTTACCTCGGTCAATGGATCAGTATGGCGATCCAGCGAGGGAACGTAGCCAGCCTTCTAGACACCTTACCCATAGAAGACAGTGATTTAGGCTCAGTATTCTACTTATAGTCTTGAGGGACTATGGGTAGAATACAATACAAATAATTTAAGTTTTCTTCTATTGTATTAGATTACTTATAAATGTTGAGGAAGCCTATGCTGAACAGTGGCTAGTGACATAAAATAAAAAAACTTCGTTTAAAAAAACCGACTTCAAAAACTAAAAAACTAAAAAGTATAAAATAACTTATTTCTAAAGCTATTATTATTAATATATATTATCTAAAACATATTGAAGTCGGTGCAAAGTAAAACATAAAAATTACTATATTTTTTTTGAAAATCACTAAGTTTAGTTTTTGAAGTCGGTTTTTTTAAACGAAGTTTTTTATTTTATTTGTTCCTTTTTAATGTCTAGCTATGTATGGGTAGACATACGAAAGGTGCCGCGCTCCTTAAAAAATATAAGTCCCAAGAAATGGGAACAAAAAAATGTTCGTAAAATGAAAACTACTGGGCCAAACTATACTCAATTTTTAGAGGACCAAACGGCAACTATTCCGCATCAAACTAAACAAGAATCACGTAAATCGGATTTTAAATCTCGGAGTAATCGGTGAACATACATACAAAAAGCAAAAAAAAAGATCCCGACGAATTGAGTTCTTTTTTTTTTATTGCAGGAGTTCAGCAGACAGGCAGACGGCCCACTAGATGGAAAGCGGTTACCATCGCCTATGGACATTTGCTTCACCAAAGGTGCTACAAATGCGCTGCTGCCCTCTTAAGGGAGACTGGAACCTGGTCTATTGCTTCATATTAAAAAGTCACAGTAGTTTGGATAGTCAGTTAAGTAATCATGCAATCCTGTTGACATCACTTAAGATCCGAAATATAATTGACCCAAATCACGAGTGGTTCTCAACCTGAAGACGTTTAGCACCTAATGCAATAACTGTTGAGCTGCTTGCATAACATTTTGCAAATCTTACGCCTACCAATAATAATGGTAAATGATTTACTGATTATGATCCACGTTTATTACGTCATTTGCCGTCTTTAGAGGAAGGTAAAATCTATTGTTAACTTAAAACTCTGATAAAACGTTGCTAAGTTATGCATTAATCGAGGAAGTTTTAACGATTTTAGGCGCGGTAATTTATTTGATTTTTATTATTCTGACGTTTCGGCTACTTTTCAGTAGCCGTGATCACGGTAGACAAACATGTCAAGTGTCAATGAGTATTGTTAAAGTTTTATTTAGCCTACGGCCAACTTGTTTATTTTAATTTTGTTTATGGTTATTATTTACTCTATGGGAGCCTAATCTCATTTACCACTGCTTCGCAACATGTTATGGCTTGAAGAGAAGAAGCGGCGCAAGAAACTGTTCAGCAAACATGCCTAACTCTAATAATTTTATATAATATTGTTACGAGCCGCGAGACTCGAATTAAAATACCGTTAGAATTACTATAGAGTTTATTAGAACTATACAAACACGCATAACACAGGTACAAATATAACCGAACACAACAAGTCCAAACGTAATGCAGAAGGTTGTAATTGCATAAAACGCGCAAAGTCCGTCACTAAAAGTTTCCCGATTGTAGTACACACGTCTTGCTTCACTCGTGGTTATCGCTCGACTGCCTCATCCCTCCATCGGGCCATTGCTTTATACTGCACAGATGGAATATGTCCGTCCGGCTGCGTGGACTGAATTTCCTAGAATCAATACAACAATGGGATGTTTCCTAATCACAAATTTTAAACACCAAGTAAACAAAACAAGTCCAAATGCCGAAAGGTAATAAAATGTGTTTTTACAGGTATGCAGGTGTGAATTTGTTTTTATCGGCGTTTAGGTCGTAGCAATATAAAATGGGTGGGTGGAAAAATAAAAAGAAATTATCAATCAAGTTGGTTTGTGTTCCGGTACGCGCAGAAAGAGCTCACAGTGTCTTTTTTTTTTATTTTTTATTGCAGGAGTTCAGCAGACAGGCAGACGGCCCACTTGGTGGAAAGCGGTTACCATCACCTATGGACATTTGCAACACCAAAGTTGCTACAAATGCGCTGTTGCTCTCTTAAGGGAGACTGGAACCTGGTCACTAATGCCGGAACACAACTCAAGGTTGTTATGGCGACATACTTTAGACCAGAGGTGGTAGCCATTCAGTCGGGCAAATGCCCTACCACCTGGCTGTGGGTTGTTAAGTGGCCTCTTAAGAAGAATTTTAAGATTGAATTTCTGTACAATTGTGCTAGGTGGTAGGGCATTTGCCCGACTGGATGGCTACCACCCCTGGTCTAGAGTATGTCGCCATAACAACCTTGAGTTGTGTTCCGGCATTAGTGACCAGGTTCCAGTCTCTCTTAAGAGAGCAGCAGCGCATTTGTAGCACTTTTGGTGTTGCAAATGTCCATAGGCGATGGTAACCTCTTTCCATCAAGTGGGCCGTCTGCCTGTCTGCTGAACTCCTGCAATAAAAATAAAAACAATGAAACAAATGCTAAAATCCGAGTCAGGGGGATGTAAGAAGTGAAATAGAACTAATTTAGATTTTTTTTAAATTATTTGTTTCTCTGTTTGTCTGTTTGTATGGGCTAATCTCCGAAACGACTGTATCGATTTAAATGAAATTTTGTATGGTGGTAGCTTATATCCCTGGTCAACATATAGGATGCTTTCGATCCCGAAAATTAAAGAGTTTCCGTGGGATAATTAAAAAAACTTTCCATGCGGACGAAGTCGCCGGCAGAAGTTAGTACTTAATATTATGATTATAGCTAAACTTAAGTATTCTTAAGTTTTAATATTTTAAAATCTTAAAAAACTTAATTCGTTTTTAAACCCTTCTGTGTTTTGTATCTATTTATTGTCCTTAAGTATAAATTTTTCACTTACATACGCATAACTTCACGCAAGTTCCCTTGCGGGGTAGGCACGAACAACAGAGCTCCATTTAGGCTTATTCTTACACACCTCACTTGCTTCTTTGATATTCATAGCTCTTGTCATGCACGCTCGTCTGTTCTTAAGGCTCCTGACATCACCCTCTGCTAGTACACGATCAATTCGATCATGGAAGGTGTGTCGTGGCCTTCCACGACTTCTGCATCCATCCACTTTTGCATTCAATTTTTCACTTGCTTATATAAAACTTAAATATAGGCCAAGTTTCTTGCATTACGTTATTAGTGCGTAATGTAACATCTGGAGTTACGTAACACATGCGCAGACGCATTATGTCGTGGTCTGAATGCTCTTATGCAATTATGGTGGTAATTTATAGAAATGTAATATCAAAAATCACTACTTTTCTATGTTATTTGTTTGTCAAAAATTATTTTGTAGTCGTCCTTATTTTTCTTTACCTGAAATTAGTAACGATTAAAGAAGAAAAGCACGTCAGAAGAAGCTTTTGTACAATTTTACATATTACTAGCTGTCCCGGCAGACGTTGTTCTGCCCTGAAGAAATAAAATTTAGAACCCGATTGCAGCGCTACCTACCGGGTCCGATTGTGAATCTAAACCATCCTCGAATCCACTTGAGCACACACAAAAAATTCATTCAAATCGGTCCAGCCGTTTAGGAGAAGTTCACTGTCAACACACGTACAGAATATTTATATATATAAAGATACAATACAATACTCGACCTCGTGGACTGGATTTTCCAAGAACCACACCTGGCTAACGGCCATCATAAAGGATTACAATACATAATAGACTGCTTTTCTAATTTTTTTTATTGCAGTAGATCAGCAGACAGGCAGACGGCCCACTTGATGGAAAGCGGTTACCATCGCCTATGGACATTTGCTCCACCAAAATTGCTACAAATGCGCTGCTGCTCTCTTAAGGGAAACTGGAACCTGGTCACTAATGCCGGAACATAATTCAACTAATTACAATTTTTTACATATTATAAGTCGTGCAGGTTTACCGATGGTCGTCCCTTCCGCTTCCTACCACTGGGTGACATGCGCGGGGGGGGGGGACATTCAGCTCCTCCTCCTTGGCCACAGAATAGGTTTAGGTGGTTCAATGAACTATAGAAGACAATTATGCACTTCTATGACTTCTATTCACTTCTATGCACATAATGGTACACTGGCCTGTCGAAGAGTCAAGTAGCTCAACAACTCTAGTATTAGCTAGATCGGTAATTGTCCGCGTCTGGTATATGTTAGCAGGTTTTCTTTGGCAAAGTAAGGGTAGCCTTGGTCTCCACCGGGAACACTTAGTTAGTTTAATAAATTTAAGGGAAGTTTTGAAAGGTAGTATCATAAATTCACACCTGCATATCTGTAAAAGCACATTTATTATCCGTCGGCATTTGAACTAATAACTAATAACATTGAACCGATTGTAATTCTTTTAAGATCTTCTTTTGTTTACTTATTTATTGGCCTACGGCCTATTGTTGTATTGTAATCGTTTACAGCCGCCTGCGGCTGTAATTATTAGCCAGGTGTTACGGATTTTAAAGTACAAGCTATTGTTAGGAAATTCGGTCACATTGCCGGGCGGACATATTGCATTTGTGCAGTATAAAACAATGGCCCGATTGAGGGAGGGGGCAGTCGAGCGAGAACCACGATCAAGGCGAGACGTGTGTACATTTGGTAATCTATTGGTGACAGACTTTGCGCGTTTTATTGAATTACGACCTTCTGCGTAATACCACTATAATTGAAATAATGCCCCCCGGGCTTGAGCGCCTTCGCCTCGCGACTTGCTCGAGGGAGCTCCCTAGGGGGCTTTATCTCGACTGGGCTGTTGCCATGAAAGGGGGATAAATCTAACGATGCCGACTAGAGGGCGACACAATGTACTAATTGAGAACGGGCGACGGTAATATAAAGCCCGAGGGGGAGGATCCCGGTGGACCGGGATCGTCGGTTCGCGGCGACCTACGCTATCTTACTGTTGTTTCGCAACGTCTTATGGGCGGGAGAGAAGAAACGGCGAAAGAAACATCCCAGCAACACGCCTAGTCTATCCTATGGGGGGGGCTCCTGGCGTCCCTTGCGGGGGGGGACGTGCAGAGGTTGTGATTGGCGGTATTTATGTCTGTCTGTCGGTTTCTGCCAGCCTGCCGTCTTAAGCGCGGGCGGGCTGATCTGGGCCAGCCGTTTTGTAATAACGTCGACCCTGTCCGTGAGGACGTTACGCGCTCGTCGCACGAGAGCCTTTCACCGAGGCTTATAATCGGATGCGAATAATTTCCGGCCTTCAAGGCCGTTTCTTATATCCCCTGTTCCGTCCGACGCCTAGCTGCTAACTGTGCGAGCTATGAGCGTCGGCGGTATGCGGGGCGTGGGAGGTGTGCTCCGGCGGGAGGGTCAGGAGGGGCTCTCTACCCGCAACACATTATATTGATTGTTAATATTGTGCTGAATTATTCAATGACGTTGAATACAGTCTCGTCCTTTCTGTGTTGTGACGGATCAAACAAGTTAAATCAATTTGGTTAATCTGTCTAATATCAGCATAATATAAAAATACGTTTTAAGAAAGCTTTTGAATTAAATAATTTTAAATTTATACAATAATTTCATTCATCGATGGCTATTTATTATGTATCTGTCTTAATTTATAAAAATAGGTTATAAAACATTAAGCTATATCAAAACTTTTTGTTTCAGATGGCCAGTTTAATATGTACCATCCTGTAAGAAAGAAAATGACCAACATTCTAACAAATACTTTAATATTAATAGCAATAATACACCCACAGTTTACAGTTACTAAATTTATAGAGAGCACTGAAACAAGTCATACAGAATCTGATGATAGCTTCGATAACAATATTATAGACTTTGAAGAGGATATTTCTATCAAATTAAACAAAAAATATGGTATAGTACCATGGAACGATAACTATTATAATAAAGATGCTCTTAGATATACTATAGTAACAGATGCTAAGGTCAAAAGTGGTGACAAAATACCAAACGGTGATAAAAAGTCATCTGGTAAATTGAAAAGCTTTAAAAATATAGTTGAAAGCGAAACATATACAATCGATAAAAATGAGTTCAAAAACAATACACAAATATTTAAGGGTACAAACAAAACTTACATCGTTGACAAAGTAGATAATATAAAGAATAAAACGGATGAGTCAACAACACAAGATTACAGCGTAATACCACTAGAGTTAATTAGTACAACCCAAAATGTATTAATAAGTATTATTGAAAGTACAACTGAGCCTGACTTAACGGTAATACCGCTATCGACAACAATAAAAATACCAAAAATAGATATAAGCGATACTGTCACATTACCTACTTCAACGCAGAATGTAGATGTATCTACTGCAGACAGTACAGAAGCAGTTACCAAGACAACTGAGGTTATGATTGAAACAACAGAAATCGGTGAAAAAATTACACAAAGAAATGAGAATACTACACAAATAATAGATGATAATAACATAAATACTGAAGGTTATGAGGAAATAACTGAAAATATGAATGAAACGACAGGTTTAAATAGTGAATTAGAAACGACGACGTTACTAGAGTTTGATACAACTACAATAAAAATACAAAAACAAAATATAACAACTAGAGATGTAAGTACTACAGAAAATGACTTGGAAACATCCACAGAATATACAGACCATAACGATACGAGTATAGATAGATTGCAAGACAGCAAAGAGAGTGACACAGATGTTCCAATTTACACAGAACTAGATGCAGTAGAAGAGGTAGAAGTTCCGGAAGATTATTACGATGCAAAAGATGTAGTTCCCACGACAGCACCTAAGACTGACGCTTTATCAGTAATTTTCGGTCTGGCTGGTACAGTTGTTGAGAGTGTGGTGGAAAGTGTCGCAGAAAGAGTAGTGCCTAAAGGGATTTTTGATTTATTCAAGCGGATGCAAAGGCAGAGTGAGGCGTTGGAGGCTGAGAGGCTGAGGAGTCGGGAGGAGAATGGGGGTTTAGGTGAGTTTACGTATGTTTAACTAGCTGTGCCCGCGATGCCGTCCGCGTGCAATTTGTTTTGAAACATTTTTCATTGCTGCTCCGCTCTTATTGGTCTTAGCGTTATGATATATAGCCTATAGCCTTCTTCGGTAAATGGGCTATCCAACACTGAAAGAATTTTTCAAATCAGACCAGTAGTTCCTGAGATTAGCGCGTAGTATATTTGGCTACAACACTAATACTTACATTTTAAATATCGCGATATCTTTTGAATGAAACGTTCGAATTGAATAATTCAAAAAATTCTAGAAAGGTATTGAATTCGTCTTGAATATGGGGTAATTTATTTTGATAAGGATTAATACCAAGGTACAAAATAAAGAGTTTTTGGAGCGACGGCGTTTTAATTATTTAAAAAAATAAAAGAAAACACTTATTGTGAGATAACTACAATAGTTAGACATATGGTTACGCGATATTTTCTGTAGACAAATATATGTTCTGCAAAGTGGTAGTACATTATTTTGTTTTATAATCAATAGTTTTCGCAGCGCACGCCGTGCAAGAATTTTTTCGGGTCATTTTTTTCACCTTGGGTTACATTATTGGACTTTTAGTAAGGATCCCTAATTTTTTTGAAAATATAATATAGCCTATAGCCTTCCTCGATAAATGTGCTATTCAACATTGAAAGAATTTTTCAAATCGGACCAGCGGTTCCTGAGATTAGCGCATTTAAACAAACAGCCAAACATACTCTTCAGCTTTATAATATTAGTATAGATAAGTATATTTTTAACCGTAAAAAATTTTTTCAAGTACAAGTATTGTTCAGCTATAACTTTTTTGTTTCTGAACTGATTTTGACCTTTTTCGTTGTATTCAGTAGAGCGTCGAGATTTAAGGAGTGGGGTAATCTGTTTTCGAAAGCCAGGACTCATTTTGAGTCGCTAAGCCGCAGCAGTTAGTTAGGAGTTTTAATGGTCTAGTAGCTAGTACATTCATATTGAGGCACTACACAGTATTTACAGAATTGGGAATTGACTTTATATTCAGTAATTTCTATCTAATATATTAACTCCATAAAATTATTCTTAACCATATAGACAAATTATACAATTTATAATGTATTATTTTTGGATTTTGTTCCAAAAATACATTATAAATTATATAATAATAATAATATAGAAAGTTATTATTTTAACTTCGTTTCAAACAGGGCGTTCCATTAGTAGTTCACCACGACCACGCTCACGACCGCGATTTATTCCGTTCCACTTGCTTGCCGGCGTTACAATCGTAAACCCAAGTGGAACGGCTATTCGACCAACCTCTTGAGATGGGTCTTTGTGAGCGTTGTGTGATCGAAAACGATGACGTCATTAGTGACGTTTTCGCCACAACCAGAACGGCCGCGGTCGCCTTGTGGAACGGCTAACGGAGCATTTTGGGCGTTGTGAGCTACTAATGGAACGTCGACAACGAGGTTTTTTTTTTTTTTTTTTTTATTGCAGGAGATCAGCAGACAGGCAAATGGCCCACTTGATGGAAAACGGTTACCATCGCCTATGGACATTTGCAACACCAAAGGTGCTATAAATGCGCTGCTGCTCTCTTAAGGGAAACTGGAACCTGGTCACTAATGCCGGAACACAACTCGAAGGTTGTTATGGCGACATACTTTAGACCAGGGGTGGTATCCATCCAGTCGGGCAAATGCCCTACCACCTGGCGAATAGGTATGTGTTTTGAGTTAAAAATCAAAAGAATAATCAACAAAAAACAAAAGAGTACATATTGCCTGTCCTTATTAACAATGTAGGATATGCAATTTTCGACATTTTGGTTTTATTTCACTAATGACCCTAAAAAAGCATTGTTTTTCAATAGCAGCAACAAAAAGGTACTTTTTCCTCATAGTTTTTAAAATAGCCACATTAACAATGTCATATATGCCACCATCTCCCATTAACAATGACGAATGTTATCCCGACGTTATTAGCGGGACGCGAGGGGGGTATGCGGGGTATATTTTTGTAAGAAAGAAATTACTAAGACTGATTATCTAAGCTAATGAAACCTGAAATGTTTCCTGAATTATTAAGTGCCATTCATACAGGTAGACTTTATAATTAATGATTTTAACAAATTTTATGGCAAAGATTGTTCTCATTTTGTCCCTAAATTGTCAATTATGTTTGATTATTGGTTATTGGTGAAACAAATTTATTAAAAATTGGATTTAATTTTTAATATCAATTTAAATACGACATAAACTTAAACAGGATTTACTAATGACAATGTTGTATGTGGCACTTCTTACAAAGAATAAATATGTTTGTCCATGTAACTTTGTTGGATGTGACAGATCCGACAAATCATGATGACCCATGAACGGATAACAAAGCCATTACTAGCTTTTCAAACATTTAGATAAGTAAAAATGTTATTTAATTGCATTGCAAATAAGCTCTCGAACATATATTAACATATAATATTTTTTTTTAAAATTTAATTCTTGTAGTAAAAAAATATAAGCCATTCAAAGTTCAGAGCGCTCTCCTGTAAAGTTGCTGATTTGCAGATCTGACTCTGTTAATAGGGACAGGCGATATGACTGTATATGTCAAATCCATAGTAATGTTTTTTTATTAATTATGTATTTTTATGCATAATTTAAATAAAATATTAGCATTCTGCATTCTTTCTCTATATAAAGTATAAGTGTGCGAAATTTCATACTCCGTCCGCGAATTTTCATAAAAAGGGTACAAAGTTTTTGTTTCATGTATTAATTCCCAAGATCTTAATATTTTAGTACATATAATCGAATACAATGCAAGAAAACTTAACTTATTTGTATTGTATTCTACTCATAGTCCCTCAAGACTATAAGTAGAATACTGAGCCCAGATCACCGTCTTCGATGGGTAAGGTGCCCAGAAGGCTGGCTACGTTTCCTCGCTGGATCGCCATACTGATCCGTTGGCCGAGGTAAGCACCAGCCCTCTGATCACCCGAAGAGTCAATGAGTCGTTTCGATAAATTTTGGTACAGGCTCATGGCCTCAGGACCCCACGGTCCAAGCGTCTCGACAGCAAACGGCACAAACATATAACTCTCACAGAGGGTTGCATATTTGCGCCGCTTGATTGATTCGGCTGTTTCCGCCGCTGAACCGGCTGATTTAGACGTGTTTGGTAAATGGGATGCGGCCAACGTGTCTACGCAAGTCGCATCCCACACCAAGGGAATTAGAGTGATTCCGTCGGGACGCCTACCATCGTCACGTGTAATACCGTTCGGCTCTAATAAAGCCGGCACGTTAGCGGTGGCAAGCGCCCTCCGTAAGACATCATTCAAGGCAGTGTGGCGCGACCATCTGCCGGCACTGCGGCGGCATGAAAGACCGTGGTATCCCGGGCCGATTACCTCTGTTCCACAGACGCATGTGTGTGGTGCACATGTGTAATTGATATACACGAACTGATTACGTATTACAAAATGATTTGTAAACTGTGCAGCACTTTTTATAACAGCTTATAAGTTTCAAAGTTGCTAAAACAATCGACACTTGCCTGCGAACAAATTGCCAAATTCATTTAGCAATATTACACTCCGACGTTCTTACGATTTTAGAATCGTATTTTATTGTATTTGCGTTACTTTAATACTATTGATACATATTTCCAGTTGGTAATAACCAGATCTGTTTGCAATGTCTAAAAGTCATGTTATGTTTTAAAAATTTATTTCATAAGTTTCTATTCGAGTTAAGGCTCCTACTGCCGCAAATGGTCGAAAGTGGAGTGCAAACGAAATAACTTTTCCTTGGTAATTATGGATCAATAATTTACCTAAAAAAATAACATAAATCTTGACGACATGAGACGTAACGTGGTTGTTTTCGTAATTTTCTATAGTTATTTTAAATTAAGAAAAAACCTCAACAAATCACCTCCAAATTATTGACATGAAACCGTTTAATAAAACTACGTTTTGACGGTTTTAAGCGCGGTAATTTTATTTGATTTTGGTTTTTCCGACGTTTCGTGTGATCACGGAAGACAAAGATGTCAAGTGTCAACGAGTATTGTTAAAGTTTTATTTAGCCTACCGCCAACTTGTTAATTTTAATTTTGTTTCTGGTTATTATTTACTCTATGGGAGCCTAATCTAATTTACCACCGCTTCGCAACACGTTGTAGCTTGAAGAGAAGAAGCGGCGCAAGAAACTGTTCGGCAAACATGCCTGACTCTAATAATTTTATATAATATTGTTACGAGCCGCGAGACTCGAATTAAAATACCGTTAGAATTACTATAGAGTTTATTAGAACTATACAAACACTTATAACACAGGTACAAATATAACCAAACACAACATTTATTTAGCCTACCGCCCACTTGTTAATTTTAATTATTTAATTTTAATTTTGTTTATGGTTATTATTTACTCTATGGGAGCCTAATCTAATTTACTACCGCTTCGCAACATGTTATGGCTTGAGGAGAAGAAGCGGCGCAAGAAACTCTTCAGCAAACATGCCTAGCTCTAACAATTTTATATAATATTAAAATGGCAAGTATCACCTGTTTGGGATCCGATCATCAAAACTATTAAGACCCAAACCCAGCAAAATCCAGCTGCCAGACCTCAAGACACTGTGAGCTCTTTCTGCGTACAACGGAACACAAACCAACTTGACTGATAATTACTTTTATTTTTCTTTCCACCCATTTTAATCTAATATATAAAATTCTCGTGTCACAGTTTTCGTTGCCATACTCCTCCGAAACTGGTTGACCGATTTTGATGAAATTTTTTGTGCTTATCCGGTATCGAATCGGCCAACATCTATTTTTCATCCCCCTAAATGTTAGGGGTAGTCCACCCCTAAATATTTTTTTTTATTTTTTAGCCAAATTTTTTAATTTCTATTTTTTTATGATACAACATACAAAAATACATACAACCCTAAATTTGCACCCCTCTACGATCAACCCCTATTTTTCATTTGTTAATTATAAACTTTAATTTTTTGGCAAGATTTTTAATCTTATTTTGTTATGACTTAGAATTAAAAAAAAATATATTACTCTTTTAGATTCACAATTAGAACCGGTAGGTGGCGCTGAGATCGGGTTCTGGAATCCTCCTAATCACCGGGAGCGATTTTGGTGATTTTGTTTTTGTGTGTTTGAGTGGGTACCGGGATGGTTGAGATTCGCAATTAGAACCGGTACGTGGCGCTGGGATCGGGTTCTACAATTTTATTTTTTAAAGGCAGGACAACGTCTGTCGGGGCCGCTAGTATTATATAAAATTATTAGAGCTAGGCATGTTTGCTGAAGAGTTTCTTGCGCCGCTTCTTCTCTTCAAGCCATAACATGTTGCGAAGCGGGGGTAAATTAGATTAGGCTCCCATTAGCGATGAGCACAGTATACGTCTGAGCCAGTACATTTGTTCCGTACAAAATATATTTGTACTGATACGACTCAAAATTTGACATGTACCATTTCAAAATTTTTGTCGCGCTACTACTCAAAAGTAGGAAAAAGGACGAGGAACGAGGCTTATGCTGCAACAGTACGATAACGGCTCTACGGATATTCACAAGAGACATGACAAAGACAACATGACAATGTCGTAGTACGACTGTTAGTAAAATGAGCTGAACGAGGCCGAGCACATCCGATTCTTAACGAACATTTCCGAAATCGTTTTGAACGGGACAAATGAAGGAATTAGGCTCACCGCCTCACCGGGCTCATCGCTTCAAATGCACTGCCGCGGTACAAACCGTACAAATCTCCTCGCCTCATTTGAAGTGATACATTGTACTGGTTCTGTACAAAATGTCATGTTACTCTTACAAACTCATTTTAAAATCATGTACTGCCCATCACTAATACACATAACCGTGTAAAACTAATGGGGTACATAAGAATGGTTAATCTTAATATATATAAATTACGTGTCACGTTGTCTGTCCGCGATGGACTCCTAAACTACTTGACCGATTTTGATCAAATTTGCAGTTGCGTGTGCAGTTTGATCCGACTTCAAAGATAGGATAGCTTTGGATCCGGTAGGTGGTGCTGGAATCGGGTTCTAAATTTTTTTTCTTGAGGGCAAAACAACGTCTGCCGGGACAGCTAGTAAGATATAAATCACAATACCGAGTATCAAAGCCTGATTTATTCGAAAAATTAATGAAAGAATAACCTTCTAGATGCATTATGTTTTTGTTAATTGAATGATATAAGAGTTATATCACGTCGTCTATCACTGTGTTTAATATAAGCAATGTGTAATTTAAAACGGTCTGTTGACGGCCTTATGATAGAAAGGAACCGATCGAAGGTTCTTTGCCAAGGGGAATCAATGATATTACGCTGCGGCCGACATTTCCATTAATGTTCATTTGTTCTCATTAAGATTATTAAGGTAAAGTGGGTAACATTTTGATGTGGTAATGTTATGCGGGAAACATTGCCTTAATAACAGCTCTTAAGGCTTTTTTTTTTCAAGGTGGGGGAAATGCTATTTACGCACAATACTGGGTCCTTTGCAAGGGATTAGACCATAGTTGATCATGAAGGCTTTCCCCTTTGATAAGGGGCAATCCGAACAATAATCAAGCCAGCTTGTGTGGAGACTCCGAGAAGTTGCACGGGCAACAGCCACTACCCACTAAAACCACCCTCCTCCCATGTGCCCCGCGCTATTTATGTAGGAAAGGCTGAGACTTAGAACGTAGTTAAGCCCAGTCCGATCCAGCGCAAAAAGTGCCTGGATGTGCCCCGGGAATCAGAACACATCCACTTCGTCAGCGGGGGTGATGAATCCTTTGCTCCCTTGATAGCTAAAGGCCCCCCGAAGCGGTATTATTCAGGGTAGCTCTTAAGGCTGGCTCAACCGGTGTAATGCCATGTAAAGATAGAACATCGGCGTGAAGTTGCTAACCATGAGCTCGTAGCAGCGAGAGGTAGAGGTTAAATGATACTTCAGATGGCAGAGGGTAGTATTCACTGTCGAGTGCTGATGTGAACTGAAGTGAGATATTGTTATTGTAGTGAATTGATTTGAAGGTTTCTATATTATAATAATAATAACAGCCCATGAAAGTCCCACTGCTGGGCTCGGGCCTCACACTATAGGGGAACGGACAGTATACCCGCCACGCTTGTCCAAGGCGGCTTGGCAAGTTTGACACATCAAATTCAAATTCATAATTCAAATTCAAAAGTTTTTATTCAAAATAAGTTCCACTGGAGAACACTTTTTGAAGGTCATACGTGTAAGTTAAAATTTAATTTTTACTTCGTATTCTATGTACACCGCTTCGCGACGTGTTGATGCTAAATATTGTTTTTCTTTATATTTCATATTCTATTTATATCTCAAATTCTTTTTTTAATAAGTTTTGTACAGAAGTATGTTACAGAATTACTTTTTGAAGAATTAATGGAGTTGTAGCAAACAATGCATACTCAATAAGACCAAGACAATAAAAGGAAAGAAAAATAATGTTATAGTTATAATAATGACATGACGTGCTAAAATGTTATGCTGCAATATGTCTCCACAAATTCCTTACAAGCATGGCAAGATAAAAAAAAAAAGGTTATTTCGATGTGCAGGTTGCATCACGATGTTTTCCTTCACCGTTCTTAGCACGTAGTAATTGTAACAATATGCACATTAGGTCAGAAACTGCTTAAGCGGTGCATGCGTTCCGGCCAGGATCGAACCTGCGTCCTTTTAGTCTGGGACGCGTGTGCTAGCCATTACGCTTCCACGATTTATATATCTTCTATACATATAATAAAATTGTAGAGGTCGAATTTCTGTACAATGAAAAAAAATGTTAAAAACCGAGTCAGGGGATGTAAGAAGTGAAATAGAACTAATTTAGATTTTTTTTAAATTTTTGTTTGTATGGTGGTAGCTTATATCCCTGGTCAACATATAGGATACTTTGATACCGAAAAATTAAAGAGTTCCCGTGGGATAAAATATAATTCAGTTTATGTGTAAGTAACATAGAGTTTCTACTATCTGTTACACGCGGCGTAGCTGCGAGGAAAACGCTAGTTTCATGATATAATGAAAATCATATCAGTGTCGTAGTTTCCTTCTTCCATGGTTTGAAGAGAACTTTTGATTGTACTATATTTTTCAAAAAATTCCAGGACAGTTTGGCCGCGGTATCCTCAAGTCGATATCGTCCGGGATATCCCGGCCCCTGAGCCAGCTGATGGCCGGTGTCCGGGATATTGGCTCCTTGGACAGCGACCGTGGGTTCGTCAACAGCTTGGCCTCGGGGGTCACCAGCGTGGCCAATGTGGCCAACTCCGTCGTGGACGCTTTCAAGGACAGGGTGCAGGCTATTTATCCTGGTAGGTAAAGCTTTCATTGTACATACATACATAACTTCACGCCAGTTCCCTTGCGGGGTAGGCACGAACAACAGAGCGCCATTCAGGCTTATTCTTACACACCTCACTTGCTTCTTTGACATTCATAACTCTTGTCATACACGCTCGTCTGTTCTTAAGGCTCCTGACATCACCTTCTGCTAGTACACGATCAATTTGATCATGGAAGGTGTGTCGTGGCCTTCTACGACTTCTGAATCCATCCACTTTTGCATTGTATATCTGTTTAGTCATTCTTTCCACACGCCCGAACCACCGGAGCATTCCTTTCCTTACCTTCACCCCGACACTCTCTTTCAGACCAACTCTCTTTCTTACTTCGGTATTAAGAACGCGGTCCACGAGCGACACTCCGCAGAGTTTTTATTGTGATAGAGAGAAGGATGTAAGGAGAAGAATAAATGTAGTATTTTTTTTTATTTTTTATTCCTATTAACTCCTTCCTATTAACTTCCTTCCTATTAACTCCTGTTCAGCGGACAGGCAGACGGCCCACTTGATGGAAAGCGGTTACCATCGCCTATGGACATTTGCAACACCAAAGGTGCTACAAATGCGCTGCTGCTCTCTTAAAGGAGACTGGAACCTGGTCACTAATGCCGGAACACAACACAAGGTTGTTATGGCGGCATACTCTAGACCAGGGGTGGTCGCCATCCAGTCGAGCAAATACCCTACCACCTGGCAAAGTATGGCTGAAGTGGAGACGGGTAACCGGTGTGACGTGCGACAAACTAATGCCACTGAAACTAAAAGGTCAAATATCTGTCATACGACCAGTCATGCTATACGGGTCCGAATGCTGGGTCAAGTATGTCACCATAACAACCATGAGTTGTGTTCTGGCATTTGTGTACAGGTTCCAGTCTCCCTTAAGTGAGCAGCAGCGCATTTGTAGCACCTTTGGTGTTGCAAATGTCCATAGGCGATAAGTAACCGCTTTTCATCAAGTGGGCCGTCCGCCTGTCTGCTGAACTCATGCAATAAAAAAAACACACACACACTACCATGTATTTAACACAAGCACGCATTATATACTCTTTTGTTTATTGTTCAAGTCAAATTAACAATGTAGCCTTGGCGAAATCTGTGATTATACATTTGTTTGACATTACTTGTTATGGTAGTATTTAATTACGGTAGTTTCATTAATATATATATATATATTTTTTTTTATTGCAGGAGTTCAGCAGACGGCAGATGGCCCACTTGATGAAAAGCGGTTACCATCGCCTATGGACATTTGCAACACCAAAGGTGCTTGCTATAAAGGCACTGCTGTTCTCTTAAGGGATACTGGAATCTGGTCATTAATGCCGGAACACAACACAAGATTATTATGGCAAATGCCCTACCACCTGGCTGTGGGTTGTATTGTCGCCTCTTACGATAGGCCACCTGGCCGCAGGAAGTTGTATTCTTTCTCCGTTCCTGCACGGATGAAATTAACAGTGTAGCCTTGGCGAAATCTGTGATTATAGAAGTAGTCTTTGACATTAATTATTATGGCATTAATGAATTACGGTAGTTTCATTAATAAATAAGATTATTAAATATTGTGACTAAATAATAATAATAACCGCAGGGGGGCTTTGTGGCGAAGCCTTAGGTGAGTAGCGACACCTCGTACCTGACTCCGGGGGCCAAGGCAAGGCCCCCGCCTCCGTGCTTGCCTTAACCAGCCGGTTCGGAGTGGAGATCGCTAGAGCTAAGACTCAAGCTCCAGGGGTGGAAGTGATAAATGGTATCACGTCAGAAGTAGCTTTGGTGAACCTGCAGCCCACCTCTCGACACCCCTTAGCCACTCTCACCCATGTTGCC
Source organism: Dendrolimus kikuchii (assembly GCA_019925095.2). Classification (NCBI taxonomy): domain Eukaryota; kingdom Metazoa; phylum Arthropoda; class Insecta; order Lepidoptera; family Lasiocampidae; genus Dendrolimus; species Dendrolimus kikuchii. Next base: position 877,495 of record CM034410.1, on the reverse strand, counting down.
CCTGTCTTTATGGCATTTTTTGGGGCCCATGCAGGTAGTGGCGAGTCACCGTCTGCCCATTTTTCCATGTTCCCTGAACATTGCGACGGGCAGACGCCATAGTCCCTATATTCCCAGACCCCTAGTACCATTAGCAGTTCACCCCAATAGCCCGGTACTTTTTGTCCTCATTTTCCACAATAGTTCTACACTGGCCGGGGCTTGTCCTTGGGTGCATTGTTATATGGTGTAGATAGGGATAATCGCCGGTGAGTGTCACGCCACATTTACATTAAATTTGTCAAGGGGCCTCTACGTGTTGGCCTTTCCATGGCCCCAAGCAAGCCCTCCAATTGTCCGGGCCATTTTTATGGGCCGTGGTCTTGAAAGATTTGCAAATAATAATAATAATCGGCAGACAAACACACATATTGTATATCCTCAAATTAAGCAAGTTACGCTTGTGTTATGGGTAATATACAACGGACAACTCCGGGGCCGATCCCAGACACCCAGACCATTTTTTTTTTATTTTTTTTAGGAGATCATCAGACAGGCAGACGGCCCACTTGATCGAAAGCGGTTACCATCGCCTATGGACATTTGCAACAGCAAAGTTGCTACAAATGCGCTGCTGCTCTCTTAAGTGAAACTGCAACCTGGTCACTAATGCTAATGCCATAGTAAATAACGGAGAAAATACGTTTCCGAAATTTACTATACCAGGAATCGAACCCGGAGCCTCTGCGTTGCAGTGAGGTAGGCCGGCAAAGGCTTAGCCCGCTTAACCACAGAGGCCGTCAAATGAAATAAAATAAATGAAATAAATGAATGAAATTGTGATTGCAGGCACGGTGTGGTGCGGCGACGGCAGGTCCGCCACGGCTCGTTCCGGCGACTTGGGGTTGTTCTTCTTCACGGACACCTGCTGCAGGCAGCACGACGCCTGCAAGATATACATCCGCTCCGGGGAGACCAAGTACGGGCTCACCAACACAGGCCTTTTCACCAGGTCAGTTGGATTCGTATTCTTTGAACATACTACCACTGACACGGCATCAATTCTTTGCTTTTTGTTTTTTTATTGCATGAGTTTGTGGGGGATATAGATGTTGTTTATGTACCCACCTCACATTTATTTGCTCGCAGTCTAGTAGATGCACAGTCAATAAAAGAAACAACAGCTCACGACCACCCTTGTATTCTCTTAATCACAATATTGCACAATTAATGACAAAATAATACTTGACAACATTTAAAAATCCGTAAAGTTTCAAAGTGAATCGTTTTTTTCACTGTCACCTCGCAAGAGACTGCCAACTTCATTGTAGTCTCAAGTTTTACGGGTGAGCCACTCGCGGCGCTAGTGCGCCTGCGCAGTTGATCTGCGCATGCGCGAGCAGAGGTTGTTGCCCCCTTTATACGACACGACCGGTGATGCCTTACGACCAACGATATTTGGTCATAAGGTTGGATCGTGTCGATATATACTTATATTTAATATTGATGAACTTACATACACTATATAATTGTAATTATGTATATGAATAATGTATAATAAATATAATAATATATATGTGATATATGGGTGAGTTTGTGTATGAAAGTGTGTGTATATGTGTGTGTTGTGTAATACTCCCATAAGTTCAGCAGACAGGCAGACGGTCTAATGGAAAGCTGTTACCGTCGCCTATAGACATTTGTGATGCCAATGTGCTGTAGCTCTCTAAAGGGAGGCTGGAACCACTTGAAGGAAAGCGGTTATCGTCTATGGATATTTACAACACCAAAGGTGTTACAAATGCGCTGCTGCTCTCTTAAGGGAGGCTGGAATCTTTCCATTAATGCCGGAACACAGGTCAAGGTTGTTACGGCGGCATAATTTAGACCAGAGGTGGTAGTTATCCAGTCGGGCAAATACTTGAAAAGTTTTTGATATTGTTACGTGCGAGCGGGGTACGCACTTAGGATTGGAAGGAAACACCAGTTTTTAAATAAACGCTTTTATTGACTTACACAGCCGCATGTAATACCTCTCCGCAGGGTTGCCCCTATACGCACGACTAACGATGCACTGTCCCGAGGATATGGTGTCTCACTCATAATACCATCGCCTATATTGCGTAGACCACCTCCTGCTACTGCAGTGATCACCTCCGATATTACCGCGTGTAGCTCGCTACTGGTTCGTCTCTCGAACTACACTACACTCCTCCTTCACTTAACTGTCCACTAAACTTGTCACTAAATTCACCACTTAACTCGTTACTGTTTTCTATTAAACTTCTCTTCGAACTCTTCAGTATCGCACTTGTCGCTTCGCTGTCTTGTATTGAACTCAACTCTGAAACTGCCCGATAAGCGCGCCTTACGCTGCTTATATACCCTATTCTTTTATTTACTATCTGTCCCTTTCTAAACGTCTATCTATCTCTGTCTTTTCCTTTCCGAACTTTCTATTCTAGAACATTCGTTCATCGTCTATACCGTTCTAAAATATATCCGTCCTTGTCTTTTCCTACCAGAATCTTCTACCTTTTTCTAGAAGTCTTTAGACCGGCTTACGCTGCCAGAAAGTTCTACCCTCGGTCGCCACAATATATTGAGCGCCTGTACAAATTTTACTACTGACACGCGTGTACTAAGTTTGCTTTTCGATGCGTGTAGGCGCACTTTAACAAGGGTTCACTCATCTGATCCAGACTTGGTGATAATGGGACCACCTCATGAGTATATTCTGTCGTATGAAAAAAATTAATGAAAAACAGTCCACTACTGACCTCATTTATTACTGTACAGTCTACTCTCACTTCTTGGCGCTGATAGTCAAAGTAAATTTAACATTACTTATATGCATGCATATACTAATATGCATGAATATACCATAATCTGCAGTAAGTATATACTTTATATATTGTTACGAGTTGCAGGACTCGAATTAAAATGCCGTTGGAATTATTATAGAGTTTATTAGAACTATACAAACATATATAACACAGGTAAAAATATAACCGAACGCAACCAGTCCAAACGTAATTAATGTACGATTCAATAACACGCGCAGTCCGTCACTAAATAGATTACCGAATGTAGATAAGTCTTGCTTCGCTCGTGGTTATCGCTTGACTGCTGATCTCCCCATTGGGCCATTGCTTTATACTGCACAAATACAATATGTGATATGATTTTTAAACGAGCGGTAGGATAAAGAAGTAGCTTGAATACATGCCAACAGGTTTAGCTTTAAGCACTTGGCGCTTTAACCGTGTTATTAGATAAGTCGGCGGTAGGGTTTTTGCCCGACTGGACGGCTACCACCCCTGGTCTAAAGTATGTCGCCATAACAACCTTGAGTTGTGTTCCGGCATTAGTGACCAGGTTCCAGTCTCCCTTAAGAGAGCAGCAGCGCATTTGTAGCACCTTTGGTGTTGCAAATGTCCATAGGCGATGGTAACCGCTTTCCATCAAGCAGGCCGCCTGCCTGTCTCCTGAACTCCTGCAATAAATAAATAATAATAACCAGTAATCGGATTGCATAATATTTATCGGCTTGATCGAGAGAACGTGTAACGCCACAGTATAATTATTATTACTAGTAAGCTCTTTCATTTGCTAGTTGCTGCCGGAAAGGTTGACGCGTCTAAATATCGATCGATTAAACGTAACAAACTAAGATTCAATATGACAGGTCGTTGAAGGATTTAAGCAACCCGTGTATTTTAAATATATAATCAAATCATTTACAGTTAGACAAGACAAATCACAATATAACAATATTTAAGAACATGATAAAAAACGCACTACCTACAACATAGTCATGTTTGATATCTTTACATATATTTATATATATACATACATACATACATACATAACTTCACGCCAGTTCCCTCGCGGGGTAGGCACGAACAACAGAGTGCCATTTAGGCTTATTCTTACACACCTCACTTGCCTCTTTGACATTCATAACTCTTGTCATACAAGCTCGTCTGTTCTTAAGGCTCCTGACATCACCTTCTGCTAGTACACGATCAATTTGATCATGGAAGGTGTGTCGTGGCCTTCCACGACTTCTGCATCCATCCACTTTTGCATTGTATATCTGTTTAGTCATTCTTTCATCATGCATGTATGTATATATTAATAGGTGTATTTATATATGTCTATTAAGTATAATTCTTACTTACATAATATTTTACATACTTATATGTTTATTAATGAATAAAATATAATGTAAGTAACTGCATATCCTATAATATTTATGTATACCACCTTTGGCAAATATCCGTTTTATTCCTGCCACGGGTTGTCTGGAAGAGATTGCTTCTTAGCGATAAAACCGCCCATTGTGCACATTTAGAATATTTTTAGGCTATAAGTTTTACTGTATTTTCTGTAATGGTGTACAATAAAGTGTTATCTATCTATCATTTATTTGCTTAAAAAACGTGGTTAGTAAAGATATTATATGATAATATGTTATTTTGTGTTTCATATGTTTTTGACCTTTCAGGCATGCAAATAGGAATTAAAAGTTTCAGTTCAGTTTCAAGTTTCAGAAAGTTCAGCAGACAGTCAGACGGCCCACTTGATGGTAAGCGGTTACCAGTGCCTATGAACATTTACAACACCAAAGGTGCTACAAATGCGTTGCTGCGTTCTTAAGGGAGACTGAAACCTGGTCAGTAATGCCGCAAGACAACTCAAGGTTGTTATGGCGGCATATTCTAGACCAGGGGTGGTAGCCATCCAGTCGGGCAAATGCCCTACCACCTGGCTGTGGGTTGTTTTGTCGCCTCTTACGACAGGCCGCCCCAACGCAGGAAATTGTATTCTTTCTCCGTTCCAGCACGGATAAAAGGTGCCGCGGGCTGGAACATTAACTTCTTTAGGTATCTTTTGATTGATAGATTAAAACGAATAGCCTTACGCCACACTTCATGGGATATGGCTACCGTCGTCCAGATATTTTTAACACCAGGAAACTACTACTAATCTAAATCCATTATACAACTATGTCGTATGCCAGAGGATTTAGAATTTTTTATTTTTATTTTTTATTGCAGGAGTTCAGCAGACAGGCAGACGGTCCACTTGATGGAAAGTGGTTACCATCGCCTATGGACATTTGCAACACCAAAGGTGCTACAAATGCGCTGCTGCTCTCTTAAGGGAGATTGGAACCTGGTCACTAACGCCGAAACACAAGACAATATAAAAAAAAAAGAATAGAATAGAATATATTTTATTATTGTACAAAAATGGTACATAAAATCAAAAACATTAATATACATATATAGTACGATCGATATGCGATCTTATCACCAATGGCGATTTTTCCAGACAACCTTTTCATGGAGTATAAGGAAGGACAACAAAAGTCGGTAGTTGCTAAACCAGCACTCGTAAAATAATTTAGTTTATTAATTAATAAATAATAGATAGATAGATAACACTTTATTCTACACAATTACAGAAAAACACAAAAAGCTTTAGCCTAAAAATATTCTAAATGTGCACAATGGGCGGTCTTATCGCTAAGAAGCGATCTCTTCCATACAACCCGTAATATAATAATAATAGTAATATATATACATACATATCATGATCAAATTGATCGTGTACTAGCAGAAGGTGATGTCAGGAGCCTTAAGAACAGACGAGCTTGCAAGACAAGAGTTATGAATGTCAAAGAGGCAAGTGAGGTGTGTAAGAATAAGCCTAAATGGCACATTGTTGTTCGTGCCTACCCCGCAAGGGAACTGGCGTGAAGTTATGTATGTATGTACAAAATAAACAATAACACTTTAGCTTGTGGTAGTAATCTTTAACTAATCTGTTAAAAGAAGTTAATGATCGTATCTGCTTGATATTTAGTGGTAGGGCATTCCAGAGTTGAATGGCCTGGACGTTAAAAGACTTGTTGTAAAAACTTGTTCTGTTGACAGGCGTTTTCAGTTTCAAATTCTCTGAAATCTTGATTTAACTTGAGATCGGTACAAAGGTAAATACTGGATGCATTATTATACTGTGGCGACGGTTTACGGAGAAAGCGGCGCTGTTGAAACTTGCAACCGATGTAATTAAATTAATAAATGTGACGGAAATGCTGTTGAAGTCACTGTGAGAAAACTAATTTTTGTAACTAGATATTTGGTTTGTCTTGAATCTGGCATACAGGCAGAGGGTTCACCTACCTGGGGCCCGATTCTGTTTTTTCAATATCTTGGTGTTGTAAAGATATTCAAATTACATAGCAGCTCGCTCCAACCTCTTATACAAAATTAACGTTTTTTTTAATCTCGCCATGCTTGTAAGGAATTTGTGGAGACATATTGCAGCATAACATTTTAGCACGTCATGTCATTATTATAACTATAACATTATTTTTCTTTCCTTTTATTGTCTTGGTCTTATTGAGTATGCATTGTTTGCTACATACATACATACATAGATACATAACTTCACGCCAGTTCCCTTGCGGGGTAGGCACGAACAACAGAGTGCCATTTAGGCTTATTCTTACACACCTCACTTGCCTCTTTGACATTCATAACTCTTGTCATGCACGCTCGTCTGTTCTTAAGGCTCCTGACATCACCCTCCGCTAGTACACGATCAATTTGATCATGGAAGGTGTGTCGTGGCCTTCCACGACTTTTGCATCCATCCACTTTTGCATTGTATATCTGTTCAGTCATTCTTTCATCATGCATTCTTTCCACATGCCCGAGTTGTTTGCTACAACTCCATTAATTCTTCAAAAAGTAATTCTGTAACATACTTCTGTACAAAACTTATTTAAAAAAAGAACTTGAGATATAAATAGAATATGAAATATAAAGAAAAACAATATTTAGCTAGACGTGTTGCTGGGGAGTTTCTTGCCGCTTCTTCTCCTCTACAGCATCAACACGTTGCGAAGCGGTGTACATAGAATAGGAAGTAAAAATTAAATTTTAACTTACATGTATGACCGTCAAAAAGTGTTCTCCAGTGGAACTTATTTTGAATAACAACTTTTGAATTTGAATTTGAAAAAGGACGATTCTATTATCGTCGTCAGCCAATCTCTCTTCCTCCTGTCTCTTTCTCTCGTCCTCTGCCTTCCTCACGCAGCGCCTATCGGTGACTCTGCGCAGGTTGTCAGTCCATCTGACTAGAGGGCGTTCGAACACGTTTACCTCGAGGGGGGTAAGGAGTGTGCCATTAACATCTTGTGGACCCAATCGTCATTATCCGAGCAGGAACGGAGAAATAATACAATTTCCTGCGGCCGGGCGGCCTATTTTTTCTTATTGCAGGAGATCAGCAGACAGTCAGACGGCCCATTTGATGGAAAGCGGTTACCATCGCCTATGGACATTTGCAACACCAAAGTTGCTACAAATGCGCTGCTGCCCTCTTAAAGGAGACTGGAACCTGATTACTAATGCTGGAACACAACTCAAAGTTGTTATGGCGACATACTTAGACCAGGGGTGGTCGCCATCCAGTTGAGTAAATACCTTACCACCTGCCCTGTCATAAGAGGTGACAAAACAACCCACAGCCCGGTTGAAGGGTATTTGCCCGACTGGATGGTTACCACCCCTAGTGGAGTATGCCGCCATAACAACCTTGAGTTGTGTTCCGGCATTAGTGACCAGGTTCCAGTCTCCCTTAAGAGAGCAGCAGCGCATTAGTAGCACCTTTGGTGTTGCAAATGTCCATAGGCGATGGTAACCGCTTTTCATTAAGTGGGCCGTCTGCCTGTCTGCTGATCTCCTGCAATAAAAAAAAAATCGTCAACCTCACCTGCGCGCGGTACCCCCTGCCGTCGGTGGACGAGGTTCTGGCAACCGATCGATGATGGTATAACCATCGCAAGAAAGCCAGCCTATATAAACCCCTGGTTGGAGACGGGCAGCAGCGTCTCCGATGCAAATACGTTACCAACCCGCATGTCAAGCGTGGTAACTATAGCATTGACCCCCAATGAAGAAGCACTATAGAAAACGGCCCTCAGTTCCTGGTGACCCCGCTATTCCCATTGCGATAGTGGTAAAGATGTCGTATTCTACTAAATCCTCAATATCTCCACAATATCTTCTGGATATCGTCGCGGCAGAATAATAGTAGAAAAAATTGGAATTACACGGCATTCGGCCAAAATTCGGTTTAAATGCCGAAAAATAAAATACTTACTTGCACTATATTGAGTGAAGTTAATAAAAATCATATCCATCATAAACGGTATATACTCTTGGTCGTTTATTTTAGTTAGGAACATGCAAATCTTAACGTGCAATGTGATAAAAAATAAATAAAATTAGTTCTTGATAAGTCTTTGCCTAATTAAATAGACATCAAATTAAAATCAAAAATAAAATAATCTTGTTATTCCTCTAAGAAACATCAGTAAGTAGTGCAACTGATTAATTATAATGCGTAACTTGAATTAAAAAAAAACACGTCTAAGGGTCATCAGCAATTATAACTTTAATTTTGATTGAAATCACTTTTTACGAATTAAACATTGTCAACGCGGCAGCCCAGTATTAAGAACTGAACGCGTATCCAAAATGGCGGTGGTAGGATTGCTGGTATGGATAAGAAGGGAGACTAACCTGCGTGCCTCTAGGCTGCACTAACTATGCGTGCTGATCACCAAGTTGTGAGCCTTGCAGCAAATCTTCTGGCTTGTCTCCTTCTTGCGGCCTTCGATAATTAAATGTACACACGCGGCGCGGTATAACTGCACTTATCGCAAGTGGTGGCGGTAAAGATGTGCGGGTTGTCGTACGAGGGTCGACAGCAGACTACGTGCGACGAGGGTCGACAGCAGACTGACTCGTAAAAACGAGCAGTATTAGCACAGCGGTAAGTACGACAAGGATAGTCGAATGGAATGGAAGATGGCGGCTGGGACAAGGTGATTGGATAACGCGGTTAGGAAAGCGGGTAGTTGTGGAAATAATTTCAAGGGGACAGGATTTTAAATAAGCGGCGCGAACATGCCCCCGGCCTAAAAACCAATGGTTTTTAAAACACTCAAAAATGGGAGAAGTTAATTAATAAAAAGGTTGAAATAAGCGGTAAAAGAAGCGGGAGTAAACCGGGGGAGAGGAGGTGTGACTACTGAGTAGGCAACACACAAAGCCGGACGACTGGTCGTTTGTACACGCCAGTAGCCGTTTTTACTGAGGCAACTCTACAGATGCCGTCTTTGCCAGGATAAGTGGCAGCTACGACTCCAAGGGGCCATGAAAGCGGGGGAATATTGTCCGTAACAATGAGGACTATTGAGCCTACAGTAATAGGATTTACAGGTGTATTCCATTTTCCACGTGATTGCAATAAATGTAAGTATTCTAATTTCCATCGCTTGGAAAATGACTGAATCATTTGATCCAGCATAGTGAACCGTTTAAGTAGATGCGCGGGTTCGTTATCGACGTTACAGGCAGGCAAATGTTTAAGCGGAACAGACATTAAAAAATGCGCGGGAGTTAAAGCAGTGGGTTCAGAAGGATCCTCACTCAATAATGTTAGCGGGCGGGAATTAATGACACATTCGATTTGTGTCAGAACGGTTAACATTTCTTCATAGGTTAACAGTTGTGTCCCAATGACACGATGGAGATGCGTTTTAAATGCTTTCACATAAATTTCATACTGGCCTCCGAAGTGAGGACTTCGTGGCGGATTCAATTTCCAAAGAACGCGGTTTGCTGACAATTCATCCGAGAGAGACGTATTCAATTCATCGGAACTTGTAGATATTGATGACCATATGACAGATCGGCATTACGGAGACGGCCACCAACTCTAACTAGCCCGTCTACGTCTCAAAAGGCACGAACGAGCCTTTATCGAGGGGGAACATATCGAGGGGGAGGGGGAGCGTTAATTATTTTGAAGATTTTTAATAATTTCAGAGAAATGAAAAGATCGTAAATATTTAAAAACTTGAAATTCAGCGTAATGAAGGTCATCATCAGCAGTATAATATTTATTTCGCGGTAGTTTATGAAACGATATCTCAAAACAACTGTGCGTAAAAGCATTAGCCTTAAGTAAACGCGGGAGAAGAGATCTAACAACAGGTTAGAGGTCTCGTTATTTGTATGAGTAGCGGGAAAAGCAACAATATTTTCCAACACAGGTAAATAACTATCACCGTTGGACCCTTTTAATTTATGTAACCGGCAATCTGGCTACAATCAATCGGATCCATTGCACCACAAAGGATAGGCTCTTACCTAAGCGGGAATTAATTTTCGCAACGAACTGTCATTGGGAATATATGGTACCTTGAATATAAAAATAGTTAGTAGCGGGAATAGCGGTTGCAGGTTTAGTTAATTAATTAAATTGAAAAAATATAAAATTAGGAAATGCGGATAAAATAATATAAATAAATTATTAAATTTATAAATAAATAAATTGTGAATATGTTATTAAATCATTGCATTGTAAGCTAGGCGCAATGGTGTTGTGATACGGTTTTACATTTAAGGTTCTCGCGGTTTGTCTGGACTCGAATATATATGACAGAACCATAGGCTCTTTCACTAGCATCAGAGAAAGCCACAATACATATTTTAGAATTTTCAAAAACTCCTAAGTGTCGTGGGTAGCGTAAATGTTGTATACATGGCAACTCCCTTATAAAATTTTGCCAAATATTTACAATATCTGACGGAGGTTGCTCATCCCAACCGAGCTTTAAAAGGTGTAATCTTTGCAAAATTAATTTAGCGTATAAAATGACTGGCGCTATTAAACCAAGAACGTCATATTGGCGGGCTATTAATGACAACATATTACGTTTAGTGACAGGACGATCTTCGATATGAACTGTGAACATAAACTCATCACTATTAGGTGACCATTGTAATCCTAAAACCTTTAGGTTTGTTTGTGAATGAGTGTTGACATCTTGAAAAGGTATATTGGCGGAATGACGATCAGCAACAGGGAGAGATTCGATGAGCCCAGGCTCATTGCTAGCCCATTTTACAAGCTCAAAGCCCCCGGCCTTGAGCAGGTTACGGAGATCATCGCGTAGCTGCAGGCAATCCGACAAGCGCGGCATAGAGTAACACACGTCATCCATATATGTATTATTTTCTATAATGTCTGCCGCATTAGGATAGCGGATGCGCTCGTCAGTACATAACTGACGTAGCACTCTCATAGCGAGAAATGGGCTACTACGTAAACCGAAACAAACGCGATTAAATTGATAACAATCAAGCGGTGACGCAGGGTCGAAACGATATAGAAATTTCTGGTATTTGCGATCCTCATTGTTGACAAGAACTTGCAAATACATTTGTTTAACGTCGGAATTAAATGCAATGTTATATAGGCGAAAGTCTAACAGTATTACAAAAAGATCGTTTTGTAAGTTATCCCCGACATATAAAATGTCATTTAAAGAAAGCCCTGAACTAGTTTTAGCGCTGGCATCCATGACCATGCGCCATTTAGTTGTACTTTTATCTAATCGGGCAATGGCGTGGTGCGGAATAAAATAACCCGTAAGATGGTCAGCATTATCAATTAAAGAAATGTAACCCTTTTGAATATATTCTTTAATTATGGCGTCGTATTCCACACGTAATTGCGCTGATGCGGTAAGCTTGCGTTCGAGATATGTGTAACGTTTTTTCGCGGTTGTAAAAGAATCACCAAGAGCGGTAGCGGGTTCGCGGGAAAACGGCAATGCCACAGAATAACGCCCTGCAGGGTCACGGGAATAATTTTTGACAAAAAAGTTTTCATTTTCAAAAGCGGCGGGACTTAAAAGTTGGAGCACAATGCACTTCTTCGAGTTGCCAGAATTTCTGAAGCACGCGATCTAAAGGCGGTTCCTCTGTAACCGAGCAAAGTGATACATGTACGGAAGAACTGTTAAAAGAAGCGATATTGCTCCCAGTATGACACGGGTCATGCTGAGCGGCAGCGACAGGGGCATTCCCAATGATGACGTAACCAAAAATTGTTTCAAAAGCGGTAGGCGTACCAGGTTGACCCGAGAAGCGGCCTGACAGTAAGATGTCAGCAAACAAAGGTGCCCCAATGAGCAGGTCGATCTCCGAAGGCGATGAAAAGTTATCATCAGCCAACGGTAGACCGTTAATAAACGAAAGACGCGAACTGTCAATTTTAACAGAAGGTAGGTTGTCCGTAATGCGGTCAATTATAAGTGCGTCTAAAGAAATAAAATTACTATTAAATCGCGAAACTATTGTCATAGAAGTTTGCCCCATAATTCGGTTTTTCGTAGACCCTATACCCTTTACAATATTGTTAGAAACTTTATTGTAATTTAGGTTTAGTTTATTAAAACATTTCGCGGTTAAAAAATTACTTTGAGATGCGGAATCTACTAATATATGCCGCTTGTTATTAGAGTCCATCGCGTATACTTGTACCGTGCCCAGTAAACAAGTTGTATTATTTTGCGTTATAGATATTGGATGCGTATTGCATAGCGATACATTTTGTTGCGTGGATAAACAAGCGCAGGTCTCATCCACTCGTATAGAGGGGTGATGGAGGCACGCGGTAGCGGTAAGGTGCGGCGGCGGAGCTGTAGCAGCATGCGCAAATGGTGGATGCGCCGGCGCATGAGCGCGCGATGGCGAAGTGGCAACAGCGCGGGCGCTCGGCGGCGAGCGATCCCGGCGGCGCGGGCGGTCATCTTGAGGCGACGGCGGTTTGCGGCACAGCATTGAATGATGTTTATATTCACAATATCGACATTTAAATTTGGACTTACATGACGTATTGTTGTGGCTTACACTTAAACAATTAGTACACCCTCTTGAACTTTTTATAAAATTAAATCTTTCATTAATCGAAAGTTTATCAAATGCGGGACAGCGATATAAATTAAAATGATTAGATTGTTTGCAAAGCGGGCAATGCGTCGTATATGACGTCACAAAAGAATGCGTCGATTTAAGTTTATTGGGTTTATATGTGTCACTACTACGGGACTGAGTAGATGGCATCGTGCGTTCCAATACCTTACTTTGTTCGCGGATAAATTTAATAAGGTCATTGTAGATAGGCATGGATTCTCCCCTATTATGCATTTCAAAAGATCTTGCGGTATTTAAATCAATTTTCTTCAACGCTAATTGCAAAATAATAAAGTCAGATAAGTCATTTAATTTTAAAGATTTTAAACTCGATACTGCGGTACAAAATTGATCAAGAAACATGTCAAGATTTTTACTAGAGGCGGTGTTAAAACTTTTAAATTCAAACATTTGATCCAAGTATGCGGCGGCCAAACTGCGCTTATCATCATATTTGTCGACCAATGTTTGCCATATCATGTTGTAGTTGTCGCCGTTTGGTACGATTCCGGTACAAACTGAAAGTGCCCGGCCTGACAACTTATTTATCAAATATTGTACGCGATCATGATCCGTGAGATCGGGATTTTCATGTATTGTCCTTCTAAAGGACTCGTAAAATATTGGCCATTTAATAGGGTTGCCATCAAACCCCATAAGCTCGAGTTCGGGTAAACGTATTGACTTACGCTGAGAATTAACGTTAGAAATCATGGTTTCTGGTTGGTTTGAAACCGATTGAAACTTATCATGGATAAATTTACAGCGGCAGTACATATCTTCAAACGAATTAAGACTTTGGTAATTGACCTTATATTTAGGATCCAAGGTCAACTCCACGACATTTAATTGATCTACTATGTCATTAAAATCTGAATGTAGGCGTTCGATAGACATCATTCCATATAGAAATAATTCTCTCTCGGAATCATCATCTGCGACATTTAACGAGCGGTTATAAAGATCTTGCATGCGAGAAAATATGACGTCACGTCTTGCAGTTAACGTCAATCGCTGAATTTGAAATTTATCAAGGGATTGCGCATCTTCGAATACTTCTTTTCGCTTAGACGTCATTTTGCTTATTTCAATTTAAAAGATTAGAAACTATAAGAAAAGCCTAAGTTAATGCCTGCAACACGAGTATGCGAAACAAGAGCGGTGCGCGGACGGTCAAATGACCGAATGAATGAACAATACGTTAATTTAAAATATCACTGTTTAAATATAAAATGAACGTAATTTAAAAAATGTACTTATTTAAAGCAATCAAGGGAAGCGGAATACGAAATATGTATGTTTAATGCGAAATAAAGAGGTTGATAAAGGTGATAAGTATACGTAAAATATTACGTGACGAAAGAAAGCGGTAGAAAATGAGGTTCAAAGAGGAACCAAGGGGGATGATTATTGTTCGAAAGGAACCAAAAAATGATCCTGGTTCGAATGGACCAAAAAAAATGTCAACGCGGCAGCCCAGTATTAAGAACTGAACGCGTATCCAAAATGGCGGTGGTAGGATTGCTGGTATGGATAAGAAGGGAGACTAACCTGCGTGCCTCTAGGCTGCACTAACTATGCGTGCTGATCACCAAGTTGTGAGCCTTGCAGCAAATCTTCTGGCTTGTCTCCTTCTTGCGGCCTTCGATAATTAAATGTACACACGCGGCGCGGTATAACTGCACTTATCGCAAGTGGTGGCGGTAAAGATGTGCGGGTTGTCGTACGAGGGTCGACAGCAGACTACGTGCGACGAGGGTTGACAGCAGACTGACTCGTAAAACGAGCAGTATTAGCACAGCGGTAAGTACGACAAGGATAGTCGAATGGAATGGAAGATGGCGGCTGGGACAAGGTGATTGGATAACGCGGTTAGGAAAGCGGGTAGTTGTGGAAATAATTTCAAGGGGACAGGATTTTAAATAAGCGGCGCGAACAAACATTATAATTTTTTTTCAATCCAAGGTCTAAAAATCTCTTCTTTTATCCACCTACTCATACTTAAAATTTACTAGAGGCAGGTTATGGAGTAAAACAGGCAAAAATTCGGTGTCATCAAGTTGACGTTGTCAACAGGTCACTATGTGCTGCTCTTGAGAAAGCGTGGCGAAATCAAACCGAAGTTCGGCCGAAAGTCGTATTCGGTTCAAGCCACATTCGGCCCATCCCTAATTATTATATAATCCCTTGCGATACAGGCTTTGCATAGTGCAGGGTTCCTTAGGAGCCATATCTCGCTCAGAATGTGACAACCAGGATAACGTACTGTTACGACCTACACGCCGACAAAAGTAGATTCACACCTGCATACCATAAAAGCACACCTTAGTACCTTTCCGCATTTGGACTTCTTCTTTTATGGCAGTCATTAGCCAGGTGTGTCGAACTGATTCTAAGAAATTCGGTCTACGCGGTCGGGCAGCCATATTGTATCGGTGCAGTATAAAGCAATGGCCCAGCGATAACCACAAGCGAAGTAAGACCTGTGTACATTCGGTAATCTATTTAGTGACGGACTTTGCGCGTGTTATTGAATTGTGCGTTACGTTTGGACTGGTTGTGTTCAGTTATATTTGTACCTGTGGTATACGTGTTTGTATAGTTTTAATAAATTCCATAGTAATTCTGCAACTCGTACTTTGTCATGTAATGAGAAGTTTGTTTAAATAAATTTGAATTTGAATTATTTATTCGGTTTCCAGGTCGCACTGCAGCTGTGATACGAAATTTCGCGAATGCCTCCGTCGTACCAACTCCTTAGTCTCCGCCCAGATTGGTTTGACTTATTTCAACGTGCTGGGGCCGCAGTGCTTCCGAAGGGCGCACCCTATCATCAGATGTCTGAGGAAGACCAGGTCAGTACTATTACCTAGCCTCCTTCAAGGGCCAATTTTATTTTTTATTTTTTCCACAAGCTGCCAACAAAATTGCCGCATTGTCAAAAATGTTTGCCTTTTTTTTAATTTATGGCCTGGCAACTAGACCTTTAAGCCAGAAATGTTTGCCTAGTTCAATAAGAATACAGACAATTCAAAAACTATCCAAGGAATGTACTTCAATTAAAAAATAATCAATTCTGTGATAATCTTTTTTTTTTAATTTTTATTGCAGGAGTTCAGCAGACAGGCAGACGGCCCACTTAATGGAAAGCGGTTACCATCGCCTATGGACATTTGCAACACCATAGGTGCTACAAATGCGCTGCTGCTCTCTTAAGGGTCACTGGAACCTGGTCACTAATGCCGGAACACAACTCAAGGTTGTTATGGCGACATGCTTTAGACCAGGGGTGGTAGCCATCCAGTCGGGCAAATGCCCTACCACCTGGCTGTGGGTTGTTTAGTCGCCTCTTACGACAGGCCGCCCGGCCGCAGGAAATTGTATTCTTTCTCCGTTCCTGCACGGATAAAAATCTATACTTATATTGGATACAAATCCAGTTAGGGAGTTTTTGGCGGGAACTGAAAAAAGATGTTGCGCTGTGCAGTTTTATTTTCTAAAAATGTGTAAAATTACTCTAAAATTAACAATAGTTGTAGGATATTGCCAGTTTTTGAGTAGTAATTATGTGTTTTGTGAGAAATGTGAACTGTATAGTCAAATGTGGCCTTTAGAGTTGTCACAAGAACTCTTTCACAAGACAAGCTTGGCGGGTGTATTGTCCGTTCTCCCTATAATCGGAGGCCCGAGCCCAGCAGTGAGATATTTACGGGCTGTTATTATTATTTACATATGTATTTTATTTCCAAATTTTTTACATTTTTCTTATAAAAAATACAAATTTATTTATAAAAAAAATATAAAAAACTGATCTTCGCCGGCAGTGGGGCCTAGGGTCCAGGCTACCGGTGGTTAAGGCTCCAGACACAGGAATCTCCTCACAATACGGGCCGTGTCCAACAGAGCTGCCTTCTGCATCCGACCCTTCAACCAGATACCAAGCGAGAGCCTTTCAAGGTGGCGATCAAGGCTCTTCGCTATTAGTCCATTATTATTATTATTATACCAGCTGACCCGGCAAATTTCGTACCGCCTCAGAATCAATAAATAAAAAACGTTGATTTCTGAACGACGGGACGAACGTCAAATGTTTGACAGGTAGGAATAGTTTCTAATGGAAAGCGAAATTATTGTTTTTCTATATTTCAAGCATTTTTTTCATATTTACTCACCTTTTAAACCTTCCCAGGACTTGTACAAATAATTAAAAACCAAAATTAGCCAAATCAGTCCAGCCGTCCTCGAGTTTTAGCGAGACTAACGAACAGCAATTGATTTTTGTATATCTTAATATATATAAATTACGTGTCACGTTGTTTGTCCGCTGTCCGCGATGGACTCCTAAACTACTTGACCGATTTTAATCAAATTTGCACACCGTGTGCAGTTTGATCCGACTTGAAAGATAGGATAGCTTACATTTGGACCCGGTAGTTGGCGCTGCAATCGGGTTCTGAATTTTATTTCTTCAGGGCAGAGCAACGTCTGCCGAGACAGCTAGTATTATTATATAAATTCCTCCCTCCGGACGAATAAGATTGTCCGGGCTTTGTGTTTTTTTAGGGGTTGTGTGCTTTTCTGTATTTCTTATTTTTCTTTTTCTATTTTTTTTGTGATTTCTTTTCTCTTTTAGAGTTTTTTTTATTTTTTATTTATTTATTTTAAGGACATTTGGACTAGGGTTCATATCAGTCCGTGAGTACAAAACCTTACATGTACGTAAAAAAAAACAAATTACAAAACCTTACATGCACATAAAATCATAATAAATAGACAAGCATAAAATAATAGTGTTTTTGCATGCATGAACATGCAAAATCACTATTATTTTATGCTTTTAACAATAAAGTCTAACACTAACTTTGTTTTTACAGACAAGGGATCGGCTAAAAAGGAATGAAAAACTCCAAAGTCCAGCAAGTCTAAGCATAAGTCTCTCCTTAGTCGCTGTCTCTCATTGTTATTTTCGGAGCATTCTATAAGAATATGATATATGTCCTGTGTTTTATTACAAGTCTCACAATTGGGGCTGTTTGTCTTTTTCATGAGAAAAGCAAATGTCTTGAGCGGCATATGTCCAGCACGCACACGATGAGCGACAACAACTAAGGAGCGACTTAACTTACTCTCACTGGACCATGGTATGCGAGGAGGCCTCTTTTAGTTTCATTCTTTCAAATATTGTTACAATAGTCTTATCATCCAATACATTTCTCTTTCTTCCAAATGTTTACAAATACATTCTTATATTTTAACACTTCTGTCTTTCTACTTCTACTGTTTTATGCACGATTTTTACAAAAGAAGGTGCTTACTGACTAAATACATACTTTTATACTTTCACCGTTGCAAGCTTCTTAGGCTATTTGTTTCCTAATTTTTTTTTTTTTAATGTAGCTGATATGATTAAATCTCACTTCCCGTGTAATAATTAATAAACCTAGAATGTTATTATGACAGGTGCATCGGACCAAAGCCGAAGTGAGAATCTGCACCCGATTAAACACACCTCTATTATTATATTAAATCATAGTAAGGATCAATTTCTGTTAAGGAATGTCAAACAGCAACCCAGAAAGGGATGGTTTTGAACACAATGTTCTAAATCAGCGGATTCGATTCCAGACCGGGTTAATTTCGTCAAAATCAGCCTCGAGATACATTTGAAAAATTCACCTGCATGTTAATAATTCTTTTTTTTCTTTCTTTAAAGAATTACAGGTCAGAAGTGCGAAGAATACGAGTTGGATTACACCAAGCCGAGGATGTGGCAGTGGTTTGACAACGAGACCTTCTGATGAAGAACAGGAATGTCCGTCAATTCCTCTGAAGTGACGTCATATTTTATAGGAATAAAAAGTGTGTAAAAAGTCCAACGTGTTGATCCGGGATATATGCTACTTCTGTGTTGACTTTCATTTAAATACGTTCAGTAGTTTTATAGACCAGGGTTAAAGCCTTTGAAAATGGTAAATAATGAAAAAAAAAACTTACTACCTGTTGTTTCTTTGTATTTTCTGAGAACTTATACCATAGTAATGTTTTTTTTTACACCATCAAAAAGTAGAGACTTCAGTGAACAAAAAACCCACCGACTTTTTAAAAAAAAAAATATTTATAATTAGGATCCTTTTTAATAAGGTGAAAAAGAAATATTAAAAAAAAATACAGTGTGTTTGGGACATAAAAAGGTAAGGTTTCACCAAATTTCGTGATTTTTTTTTGTAAAAGACAAAAATAAAAAACCAAAAACTTGGTTTTTTGAATTTTTCACATAAATTTTGAGGTTATGTGAAAAAAGTGTAAATACAAAAGTTGTAGATCTTTTTATTACCTACAACTTTGCTATTGAACTATTTTCCATAGGACTTGTAGTTTAGCCGGAAATCGAGATAAACCGTTTTTACCCTTAAAAACTCACCCCCTTCCACTTGCCGATCTCAGATCGCCTGTCAATTATTTTTCCTTTCCTATTTGTTATATTCTCTTCCTTTTCCAATGGGTTTCATCCTACTTAATTTTTTTTTGGTTTCAATAATTACCGACCCTGGTCTATTAATGCGACGCTCCGACAGATGGCCACACGACGAATTAAGAACCTCCTTAATAAAGTATAACAACTGCTCGCCAACGCTATCTATGCAATAAGATCTTGTCCATACATTGCCTAGATTGCTTTTAGCAATAAGGCCGCCCATTGTATACCTTTTAGTATAATGCGATTCAAATGAGAATAGGATCGACTTAGGCGCCATATTGTGACTTTAAATAACTTTAAATAATTAAATATTATAATTTACTACTGATTTAACCTTTTGATTTAAATTTGATGTAAGACTATTTATTATTGATATGCAAATAAGTTTTTTGCAAACCATACTTTTCAAGTGACATTTGACAGATAGAGGTTATTGACATTCCTATTCTTATTTGGATCGCGCTATATATGTGTTGGAATCACCAGCAAAAAGTTTTTATACATTTGGTGCAGTAGCATAATACTGGCCACCAAATATAGTAAAATTTTGAATTTAGAACATGATGTTCTTTTGTTTTTTTATCTGTTTTTTCCTCCATTATTGTTAATATCGGAGTTTTCGGCGGGAACCGAAAGGGGACGTTGTGCTGTGCAGTTTTATTTTCTAAAAATGTGTAAAATTACTTTAAAATGAACAATAGTTGTAGGATACTGATAGTTTTTGAGTAGTAATTATGTGTTTTTGCGAGAAATGTGAACTGTAAAGTCAAATGTGGCCTTTTGAGTTGTCACAAGAACTCCGTTGAATGGCCCTAGCTGATTACCTACAGTTCAGCTGTGCTACACATAGGCTTAAGAAAATGAAGAAACTATATTATAAACTAAGATCTGGCTTAAAGGCCTAGCTGCCAAGCCATAAACTTGAATAATAATAATTATTATTAATATCGTCATACATTACGCACGTGCAGTTTTCTTTTATAATTAAAATAATTAAAGTCCACAAGAAATTAATATTTAAGTGTTTATTTAATAGTGTGTAAATTTATTGTGTATTTTGTTTATCTGCAATGTTAGTTAGTGTTATTGTATATAAATTTAAATTCGACACTGCTAACAGATTTCTTACAGTAGATTAGGTACAAATGTCTATGTAAATGTACAAATATTGAAATAATCAGATAAATAAATTTATTAATAAGTTTACTTTTATAAATTAAACGAATTAATTTTATTACGGTCTTATTTTTTTTATCGCCTCCGCCCATTGAGATGTAGACGTTTATATTGTTACGACCTAGACGCCGACAAAAGTGTAAAAACACATTTTATTACCTTCGGCATTTGGACTTCTTTTGTTTGCTTTGTGTTTAAAATTTGTAATTAGAAAACAGCCCATTGTGTATTCTAATCTTATATGGCAGTCATTAGCCAGGTGTGTCGGACTGATTCTAGGAAATTCGGTCCACGCGGCCGGGCAGACATATTGCATCTGTGCAGTATAAAGCTATGCCCCAATTGAGAGATGAGTCAGTCGAGCGAGAACCACGAACGAAGCGAGTCGTGTGTACATAGCGGTAATATTTATTAGTGACGGACTTTATGGAATCACGACCTTCCGTATTACGTTTGGACTTGTTGTGTTCGGTTACATTTGTACCTGTATTATACGTGTTTGTATAGTTCTAATAAACTCTATAATAATTCCAACGGCATTTTAATTCGAGTCCTGCAACTCGTAACAATATTATCTAAGTCTCCGCCCCTTTCATAGTTTAAGAACGAGGGTCTTCTTATCCTCTTTAATGTTTTCTTTCTTTTACATTATAAATACGCTCTAATACATTTTTATTAATTTCTATAAATTTACTCTTATTATATAAGTTTATATCTACTTTTATATATGTTGTGGCTACCGACGGTAGAACTTTCTGGTGGCGTAAGCCGGTCCCAAGACTTTTGTGAAAAGGTAGAAGATTCTGGAAGGAAAAGACAAGAACAGATACGTTCTAGAAAAGAATAGATGATGAACGAAATTTCTAGAATAGAAGGTTCGGGAAGGAACAGTCAGAGATAGATAGATGTCTAGAAAGGGATAGATAGTGAATAAAAGAATAACGAAAAGAAGATCTAAATGATGGGTTCCAGAAGATTCTTCCGGGTATATAAGCAGCGTAAGACGGCGAAGCGACAAGTGCGATACAAAAGGGTTGGAAGAGAAGTTTAATAGAAGACAGTGACGAGTTTAGTGCTGAATTTAGTGAAAAGTTTAGTGGACAGTGAAGGAGGAGTGTAGCGTAGTTTAAGAGGAGATCCAGAAGCGAGCTACACGCGGCTAATTCGGAGGTGAGCACTGCAGCAGCAGGAGGTTGTCTACGCAATATCGGCGACGGTATTGTGAGTGAGACATCTTATCCGTGCAGGAACGGAGAAAGAATACAATTTCCTGCGGCCGGGCGGCCTGTCGTAAGAGGCGACAAAACAACCTACAGCCAGGTGGTAGGGCATTTGCCCGACTGGATGGCTACCACCCCTGGTCTAAAGTATGGCGCCACAACAACCTTGTGTTGTGTTCCGGCATTAGTGACCAGGTTCCAGTCTCCCTTAAGAGAGCAGCAGCGCATTAGTAGCACCTTTGGTGTTGCAAATGTCCATAGGTGATGGTAACCGCTTTGCATCAAGTGGGCCGTCTGCCTGTCTGCTGAACTCCTGTAACCAAAGAATTAAGAAAATCATTGTCCCAAAAGGACAATGATGCTCCCACCTTCCCGTCGATCTTGCTCCCGT
Organism: Dendrolimus kikuchii; assembly: GCA_019925095.2. Classification (NCBI taxonomy): domain Eukaryota; kingdom Metazoa; phylum Arthropoda; class Insecta; order Lepidoptera; family Lasiocampidae; genus Dendrolimus; species Dendrolimus kikuchii. The sequence continues at coordinate 855,397 of CM034410.1, read as the reverse complement.
CAGTGAGGCCTTATTCATATTAATTTAAAATAAGTTTGTAGGCTAGTTTAAGGTTCTTAAAGAAGCATACATACTTACACACTCACCCACACAAATACACACACATTGTTATATTTTTGTTTGATTGTAGTGCTCTTTGGTTAGGTTGGCGGCTATAACAGAAATAGTGCTTAATGGGAATCGAGGGCCAGGAGTACCATCATACAGGGTTTACCTAGTTTAGACTTATGTCTTTCTCATTTTATTAAGTTTTTCAAATCTTTGTACTTTATTAATTACATACACACACAACTTCACGCCAGTTCCCTTGCGGGGTAGGCACGAACAACAGAGCGCCATTCAGGCTTATTCTTACACACCTCACTTGCTTCTTTGACATTCATAGCTCTTGTCATGCACGCTCGTCTGTTCTTAAGACTCCTGACATCGCCTTCTGCTAGTACACGATCAATTTGATCATGGAAGGTGTGTCGTGGCCTTCCACGACTTCTGCATCCATCTACTTTTGCATTGTATATCAGTTTAGTCATTCTTTCATCATGCCCGAAGCACCGGAGCATTCCTTTCCTTACCTTCACCCCGACACTCTCTTTCAGACCAACTCTCTCTCTTACTTCGGTATTAGGAACGCGGTCCCCGAGCGTCACTCCGCAGATGTTGCACAGTGCTCGCATCTCGACCGCGTTTACTCTACTTTCATGCTCTCTCTTCCATACCCAACTCGCTTCCATGTACTTTATTCATTTTGTTTATTTTTTTATGGGAAGTAAATAAATAATCATTATTACTTACTATAACTCAATATTCCGCAAAGATTTCACGTGATACGGAAGAACCGTACGCGTGATATGTTTGCGGCTAAGATATCTAGAACTAACGCAGGTGAACGTGCCCCAATTAACAGGATAATGAAACTTTACAATGAATATTATACAGAAGCTGACATATTTTTTCTAACCCCTTCTTTGTACAAAAAGAAAATTATAGAGTTGTCAATGGACGTACCTGTTACCCGTCACTAACAGATATCAGTTAAGTACTGTAGTGAATTTTATATCTATTGACGACTGTATACCAAATCTTTCATTCAATTAGTAATTCTCTGGGTAGTAACTGACTGACAGACAGACGGATTTATTTCTTAATTTTTCTATTATAGTTGTGGGCAACATCGCTGGTTGCGCCACGAGTAATATTTACCTATAGTTTGTATTTTTTAGTTTCCTTAGTGGTGTAATTGTTCGTTGCCTAAATAATAAAAAAAAAATATATATATGAATAAGACGGTTAGTGTTTAAAACATCAATAAACTCGTAACAAGTATTTAGTGTTTTTTTTTTATTATAGACTACAAACAGTAAAGTTGTATTACATATAGGATTAAAATAAAACGCAAATATGTTTTTTATATACGGAAAACATCAGAATATATTTCAAAATGTTTACATACAATTGTAACGTATAGTTTTATTAATAATCTATACAAAATAAATGCTAAATAATTCATGCTTTTAAGGTCAGCATCCACAGAAGCCAAGCGACGCGAAGCTACGTTCAGTTATAGCGGTTAATGTTCTATTTGCATGTAAAAGTAATTTTTAAAGAATTAACATATTAGCATAATAAAACTACGTTTTATTAAATTGTAAATGAACTAGTTGGCGGTAGGCTCAATAAAACTTCAACAATACTCATTGACACTTGACATGTTTGTTTCCCGTGATCACGGCCACTGAAAAGTGCCCGAAACCTCGAAATAATAAAAATCAAATAAATTACCGCGCCTAAAATAGTTAAAACGTAGTTAGTTTTATTCTGAATCACTTTGGTTAAAAAACGCAAAACTTTCAACCGTTCATCCAAATAAGGGAAAGAATCATCCGTCTAATATCGGCTTAGGTTTTATGTCTTGAAAGACAGGTAAAACATAAACAGATAAACAATAAACACAAACATACGGCCGGAACGCATGAACCACTTAGGCAATTTTCTGATATCGATATTGACTGTGTGGTATGTAATTTCATATCACTAGATTATTGCTACCTATTTACTGTTGCAGCTGTCGTTTATTCTAATCTCCTTTGATGTTTTGAAATTTAACTATTGAAAACAAATGTATAAAATAGTGGTATAGCAGATTGTATTTAAAAATTCAATTAAAAGCTATGTTACTTTAGATATGAATACGTGTTATTTACTAATGCACCTATACTACCTGCATTAATGGTAGTGTACGTGATTGTCTTAAAATTATTTATATATAGCGTTAAAAAATAACGCATTAACGATTAGCCACATCAATGTAGTTCACCACCGCTACCTTGGTTATCGGTTAATGTTTAACCTCACTAACAATGTCGCATATGCATAATGTCTTTATAAGTGCATTAATTAAAGCATTACGGGTATAGCGGATGTAGCTCAGGCATTATATAACATTTGTCAATAAAGAAAGAAAAATCAGATTAAGAATGCCATAACAAAAAGTTGTATATCCAAGCAGGTTTGAATACAAATAACCTTTGTATAGCTATTTGTATATAGCTTAGCTTCGGTGGATGCTGAACCTTTTATAACTACACGGGCTAATTTTGTGATAATTTCAATGTTGTGCGCAAAAATCTCTCTGAAAACGTGTATATTATATAAATATAAATTAGATATGTCCTTTTACATATTGATTTTACGGCAGAAATATATTTATATCGAGTTGAACAAAAATGTTATAACCACAATTTGCAGTTAACATCCGGCTCGAAGGACCAAAAACTATAAATTTGGCAGAATCTATGATAAAGTCTCGAACATTGACGAAAGTTTTCTACATTTATTCTAGAATAGTCTGCTATGTAGTTATAATTTAAATGACGGTTAAAATTTAAATAACGGTTAAAATTTAATTTAAAGTTAAGTAGTATTCAACAAAGTCAGCGACTTGTTTTAAATATATGACAACAGTACTGTATTAGTATTGTGGATATTGTTTCAATGACTTTTAAAGTTTAGAGGATGCACTCATTACTTCACTCCCTCATTCACAGATGGCGTTAAAACTTGCATTGTTTATAACGAAAACATCTTGATATATAGTAAAATTGTCACCGTTTTCAAATCAAATTTATAAACCAACAATGTACTGGAATTGTAAAATATGCAAAAATCTAAAAAAAGGGTATAAAATATCTATTTGCTGCCTATAACGCCATCTATGTAATAGGGGGTGTATTTCGAATATTGTAATAATATTTTTTAACACAAAGATTAATATACTGTCAGAATTTTATTGTGGTAGAAATATTTATTAATCAAAATGTGTTTTAACCAGAAATGAAAGCGTTTAGGATTTCAAGTGATTAATCTTCGAAGAAAGTCCATAAACATTCACATTTTTTTTAAAAATAAAATATTGAATTATTCCTTTTTATATTCAATTTAATTATTTTTGTAAAAATATTTTATGACATTATTTTATTTTCAACTTGTAGTGTTTGTATATATAAATATAATTTTGCCCCAAAACCTTAGTATATTATAAAATGATATTACTATCAATACAGATTAATTCCATTATTTTAAATGTCCACTACCTTATTTGGAAAATGTATAGAAGGGGATATAGTCAAGCAATTTATAAATAGGTTACATTGTATTATTATTTTTGATTTACACGTTATTTATTCATATGTTGTTGTACGCCATTATATCAAGGTTGGATCACAAAAGTATAATTTAATATTATTAAAAAAGGTAAACACACTAGCATTTATTATCTAACGTATTAAAAAAGCAATTGATCGGTATATTTGCAAATTTGTTTATTTTAATTCCTATATAATAGTAGGGGAGGCCAAGCGGGGATTTTGGGATTTACTCGAGCGTGTCAGAATAACATAAGGGGAGAAACCTTGCACCCTATTATGAACCCTTCATATAGGGTCCTGCGTTTAGGGCAGCCGATCAGAATAGTAAAAAAAATCGATTGTTAAAAAAAACTCAAGCGCGTCAGATTAAGACAAGGTTTTTTTTTTATTGCAGGAGTTCAGCAGACAGACAGACGGCCCACTTTATGGAAAGCGGTTACCATCGCCTATGGACATTTGCCACACTAAATGTGGTACAAATGCGCTGCTGCTCTCTTAAGGGAGACTGGAACCGGGTCACTAATGCCGGAACACAAAACAAGGCTGTTATGGCGGCATACTATAGACCAGGGGTGGCCGCCATCCAGTCGGGAAAATACCCTCCCACCTGGCTGTTGGTTGATTTGTCGCCTCTTACAACAGGCCGCCCGGCCGCAGGAAATTGTATTCTTTCTCCGTTCCTGCACGGATAAACTGCGTTTAGGGCAGCCGATCAGAATAGTAAAAAAAAATCGATCGTTAATAAACTCAAGCGCGTCAGATTAAGACAAGGTGAGTTAATTACATACACAAAAGTCTACATTTCAATAATCTGACAATTTACGCGTGACATAAGGAAATAGCTGAGTCACAAACGTCACCTGGAATCATTCAAGCATCACGGGAATAATATAATCTGCCGATTTCCACAAGCCAAAGTAGTAAATATCGTCAATAAAGTGTGGTGCTCGTTCGTTCATTTTATTTATTGACAATTTTCAAGGTTTTTATATGAACTTATTCCATTTTATATAAAAGAAAAACTTTATATTACAATTATATATCATTATCATATATATATGATGATACGATATTATACAATATGTATTTTTTAAATTGTAAAAATCTCTCTTAGTAAAAAAAATTGTTGCGTGAGTTCAGCAGACAGGCAGATGGCCCACCTGCTGGAAAGCGGTTCCCATCGCCTATGGACATTTGTAACACCAAATATGCTACCAATGTGCTGCCGCTCTCTAAAGGGAGCCTGGAACGTGACCACTAATGCCAGATCAAAACTCAAGGTTATGGCGGCATGCTCTAGACCAGGGGTGGTAGCCATCCAGACGGGCAACTGCCCTACCACCTGGCTGCGGGTTCTTTTGTCGCCTCTTATAACAGGTCGCCCCAACGCAGGAAATTGTATTCTTTGTCCTTGGCTGCACGGATAAAACACGTAAAATTTTACTGCTTTTGAGCTGTATTTTCTATAATAATTAAAGGCCTGTTTCTCCTTCTTCTTTGATATATTTTTTTTTAGTTATGATAAATAGTATACAACAACATATTGTAATTTGTATAAGTGGTCGACGAAATAACTTTTAATCACACCAAAATGTTTAATATCGAATAAAAATTGTCTTCTCAATTATTCTTTATAAATAGATAATTTAGTCTTGATTCTTGCTACTGATGTCAAACAAAGCCTGCATAAACAATAACTATAATAATCATGATTCGTTTAAAAAAAAACCATTAATATGTAATTTTTTTTTTGTTAAATCATATTATATATTTTATACTTTTATTTTAAGAAATGATTATGACGCATGTTGGAAATTGAACAAAGGATCATTACAGGATCAATCTGACGTCAGTTTGCAACAATCGATTATACAATAACATTTATTTAGGAATCGTACAATTCTCAATAATCAACATACTATTTTCTCGTAATATAATAATATAAAATGCTATGGTAAGCTATGCCTACTGTAACTATGGGATCCTATGGATTATACAATATATAAAGGTATTGCTTAACATGGTCCAATGGGATATAACTAGGCTTTAATTTAGTTTAGGTTAATTTGGAGTTACAAGGTGAGCACCCGTTCATAATTCTAATCATCATAATTCAGAAGATATTATTTTTTTAATAAAATTACTAAATCATTTCTCTTCAGATTAATTTATATTTTCATATATTCAAAGTGTAATAAAAACACTCTGCAACTAAATATTGAGTAATTTTTGTTAAAGGAAGAATTAATTGAATTATTGTTCTAAATAATTTTAATGTTTCCAATAATATTAAAATATACTTGAAAAACAAGGATTGATTCTATAGGTTGTTTTCTCGGGTACTTTTATGATGATTAAAATAACGAGCACAAATTTAAGCTATAAACCAAGCAATTGCTTTTGGAATAAGAGGAAAGGAACAGCAGTAGATCTAGCGTTAAAATCAAAATATGGAGCAAAATTCACCGTTTTTCACTATTTTTCTGTGCGCGAAAGAAAATTAGAGATTTGTTATCAATCCGTCAGTACGATTGATCGTATAGACCTCAGCAAAGCCGAAATTCGTTATTTTATTGTCATTTAAATTTGCATGCTCATCTACTTCTACTATTATAAAATATCCAAAATCCTGAAGATATTACTTAAGATTGAATTTAGATTTATAAATTGTAGCTGATAGTTTATGTAAAATTTTGTAAACAATGATTTTTATGACATATGTATTGCGTATAGCAATCTCCATATAATTATGTAGATTCTTGAAATGTTTCAAGGGTATTCAATATGTACTTATTTATTTAAAGGAATAAAAAACGATTATTCTATTCGTACAAAAAACAGAAAGGTAATTTCTATCATTATTTACAATTTAAGCTCCACCTATCCACTAAGTTCTACTGCTGATGATGATTAGCTGCTCTTGAAATACGGCCCAAGAAACAAACAATATTTATTGTTATTGAATATAAATCATTGTTCTAAGACTAAGCGTAATTAAAAATTAAAATAAATTTGTCCTAAAATGTTGAATCTTCTACAATTTTATTTTAGGGTCTATATTCTAAAATTAATGGTAACTGTCAAAAAGCTCTTGATTCTTCATTCACGTTTAATCTTGTTAATCGTGTTTCATGCGTAGTATTCTCCTGTTTAGGGGCGTGTATTGAATTCTACAATTAATATTAGTAAGCCAAAAGCTTCATTCACTTTATTTGTTATGACATTATAGAAATTAATTATTATAACCCAAAATATTAATTCATTCAATACAAATTATTATAGGCTTTCGTCAAATCACAGGATTTAACATATTGATCAGCATCAATACGTATTTGAGTGTGTAATGGATGCCAGTATAGTCTTTATTCTTCCTACAATTCTCGTCGTTTATTTTCAATGTTTTATTGTCATCATATTTCAAGAACAGCCTCAAAAGGATGGGCCAGAACAGTCCAAAGGTGAGGCGAGATTGGTGTTTTATATTGGACCCTGGGGTACATACATAAATACGATACAAAGCTACAATATTGGTGATACTTCGTTATGAAGCTAAAAGCTTCAATCACATTTTATTAATCTAAACAATTACAATATACTTTTAGTTAATGTTTGGCCAATGGCACGATAGAGATCTTTAGCGACTATCGTTTGATTTATTCAAAACATTTGTAAATTGTTTCCTATTGGCCAAAACATTTCAAACACATCAATACAGAACGACTAGAAAACATCAATTAGAGAGTTTAAAAGTACACCACCTATACATTAAATATTTCTAATAATTCAGAATACACTTATAAGTAATAATTCTTATAATAAAGTTATTCTAGCTTCTATGAAACGCATTGGCTACATGGTAATGGCCTAGGCTCATTTTTCCTACAAAAATGCACGAGACATTTTCATGGACAATGAGAATGGACCTAAATGATAATATTTCTAATAAAATAAGGCAAATGGGCGACACGGAGGGACTAAATAATTATTTTACGATTGTTAGGCACTCAAATTGAATTTTATTTTTATCAATATTGAACTGAATTACTATCTATTTAAAAAAAACAATTAAAATCTAAGCAGGATCAAATGATAACACTTGCTATAGTCCAACCTGAAAAATGAACAGTCAATTATGGTACAAAAGGTTTGAAGTTTTTACTACAGTAATATTTCATTTATATAAAATTTATTTAGTGTTAATCTGCGTCATATCAATTTTGTCTACTGTTAAATGTTCAGGTTTGACTTTAAAAAACTAAAAAACATTAATAAAAACTTATAACAGCGTAAATTTTTGGCAAACTGTTTTTGGATGGATTCGAAGTCATATTATTACATTTTATTATGTTCACTCTACCGTTGGATGTTTCATTCACTTGTATTATTGAAAGCGTTTGGCCTTGTTTTACAGTAACTGACTGCCAATTCATATTTGTATGCAAAATTCAAAATATTGACCTCAAATCTGATATTCATACATTATTTTATCATTTTGTTATAATAACCACTCGTCAATCAATAAGGTCAATATTTTTTAAATCTTTAAACGAATTTATATTTTTTAAACTTTTAGCGCTATTCTACAATATTCTACTCACATTTAAGTAATATGAAAAAGGCATATATACCTTTTAATTCGTTTTGCTCATCTTTCGAAGCTCTGGACCCAATTTTATGATGCGTTCGTTTAGAAAATTTACTATTTATCATGAAAAATGTACTAATTATATGGGCAAATTTATTTAGTTTATTTTAAAGTGGAATAATGTTTAAGTTAATAGTTAAGTTAAAAGAACTAACTTCATATGATGCGAAATATTAAAAATGGTACACAATCAAATAGAAGTTCAATCTTTTATCAAGCCATCAAACTTGTTATTGACCATATTTTTTTCACCCCTTATAATATATAAAAAACAAAATTAATTTTAATGTATATTTAAAATAAACGCTAATCAAGGGTTACATAATAATATCTATAAAGTGCTGTATCCCACTGTAAACTACAATGTGCAAAATGTATTTAATAATAATTCTGGTAATATTGTTGGTTACATAATTTTAAAAGGTTATTATGATTATGGAAGAATATATGAAAGTGAATACGATGACATTATTTTACAACTCAGTATTATATCACTAATATGTCTTAATTTTCAATATACATCCTTATTATCCTAAATATTAATGGTGACACTTTTAGGTTTTCATAAAAAACATGGAAAATTTATCTTCTAATTAGAATTAACGTTTAATTAGATTTAAATTTTAGGTAATATTACAAAGTTACACCAATTTTAATATAAGGACAATTTAAAGGCTATATCATTATATATTTTTTTAAATTTTGTTTTCAATCTACAATATTGATACAAAAGGGCGATAACATGTACATAATATTTGTAATGATAATATATATTTGTCATATTTTAAGAAAAATAAAATACGGTATACACTAACGTGATCATGGGCAGAGAGGAGAAAAAGAATGTGTGGGGTAAAGCAGATTTTTTTTTAAGTCTAATCGAAGTAGGCATATCATTGTATTTCTTCATGTTGCAATATATCAAAAGCAAAATATCGCGTGAGATTATATTATTATATCTATTTGTTCTGGAGATTTCTGGAAAAATAGATTAAGGTTAATTACTAATCAACAAATAGGTACCCCAGTCTCTAAGCCTCTTTCATCTCCTCTCTGGTCGTTTTAGTAATTTTAGTAGATATCAGGCTTTATTACTAAACTTAAGGGAAACTTAAACGGTCAATATAACAACGCCATTTATAACTAAGTACAACTTAATTACAGAAATGCAAATATGTACTGTACCAGCAACGTTTTAGATGTCCTAATATATAATTAAACCCATTAAGGTGTCAAAGATTCGCTCATATCTGTAAAAGTCATACTTTATAAGTACCAACTTACATTTCGTTATATTGGTTATTATTTCAGAACACAATATATAATTACTAAAGTCTAATTTACATTGAACTACATCTATAATACTTCGAAGCCTCGCTTTTTTATAAATCTCATTTTTATATGAACAATACTCATAAATTCATTTTGTCTATGTCTTAAAACACTCCATTGGGTTTTAGTTCATTTAATACAAAATAGACAATAACTCGAATTCTTCTATATTAGATAAACATAAATAGACACTGTTTGCAAAAAAACAAAAAAATAAAATGTTTATATTATTTTAAAAGTAAAAATACAGATTAAAAAAGTATATTATTATAAATATTTAGTATAACGTAAATCTACAGTGATGCACCGCAATAAGAATGGAACAAATGAAAAAAATAATCATTGTTTTAAATAAATGAACTAAATTACCACCCTAACAATACAGATACAGTCGGTTAACAAATCCTACAAAATTTCATTCATATATTTTATTGTTTTTAATGTGTACATTTAACGCCGGCCCATTTTTTGCTTCCCCGTTTATTATATTAATTTTACTCCCACAGTCGTATTGGATTGAAAGCGTATTGACAATATTATTAATAAAATTCCACTAAAAGTCAAAATAACTTATAGATTACCACTCGAATGATACAATATTTGGATTTTCTGTCATCAGTCAAAATATTGAAGAGAACACAGATTGATTGTTTAATCAGTCTCGTAGTTACAACGTTAATGCATAGTATCAATACACTTTCATAGTTATGTCGTGTTTTTTAGTTCAGATAGTTTAATATAAATAGTGAAATATTTAATATTATATAGATTTTTTATGATTATCAAATCAAATGTAGTTTTTAAAGCATATCTATATATATAAAAGAAAGTCGTGTTAGTTACACTATTTATAACTCAAGAACGGCTGTACCGATTTGGCTGAAAATTGGTGGGGATGTAGCTTAGAACCAGAAGACGGACATAGGATACTTCTTATCCCGTTGGAACCGGTACGTGGCGCTGAGATCAGGTTCTAGAATCCTCTTAATCACCTGGAGCGATTTTGGTGATTTTGTTTTTGTGTGTTTGAGTGGGTCCCCGGATGGTTTAAATCCACAATTGGAACCGGTAGGTGGCGCTGGATCGGGTCTTAGATTTTTATTTTTTCAAAGCAGAACAACGTCTGTCGGGGCCGCTAGTATTAAATAAAAAAGGCTGGACTGTGAGTAAGAAAAGCGTATTTTGTTATTATCGTCCGAGAATTTCAGTTATAGATATACGCGATATAATATAAGCCGAAGCACAAATTGTATTTTCTTTAATACACACGTCTTAGTTTAGTTGAACTTCAAACCGTGTGTCGACATTGTCCAGAGACATTGTGGTTGTATTTTGTACATTTTTAAATTTTATGTACGCTTTATGTTGTCAGTCTATATTAATATTCGATCATTTTTTTCTGTTATAAAATACTTTACCCTTGCTTTGGGGTCCCCCAACACATTTTGAAACAGGGCCCGTCTAAGGCAAGCTACGCCACTGAGACTTTAAGAAAAAAAAAATATTTACCACGTCAATATGTGTCTCAAAAATTAATATTAAAATTATAACAACTAAAAATATATCTATTTTTTTTTTCTAATAATTTAATCAAAATAAGACTGAATAATTGGCACCAGTTTAACTTTCGTCACTACATTTAATTTGACAAACATTTTGAAGTGAAATTTAGTTAACTCACTTAATAAAAAGCGCCATCTTTCGGCGAGTGTAGTGAACTACATCTCACTTCACGACTATTGCTAAGAGAGGGCACTACAGACAATTTGGAAAACTACACTTTGGAATAAGGGTAATTGTATGACGGATTATATTTAAAGGATTTCGAAGTTTTTGGGATTTGTTCTGTTTGTTTAATGTTACATTATTTTTAATTATGATGTATATGGCTGAAAGAAACTCTTATGCTCTTGCTGCTCCTGTGTTAGACTATGTTCAATGCAGGGGAGAAGCTACCGCCATATCAGCCGTATCAATGATAAGGGGCCCCCAGGCAACAGGGGCCCCAAAAGTGTGTAAGCAAAAATTCCTAAAATGTTATCAAAAATCTTTTATTTTTTTGACGGCCTCTGTGGTTGAGCGGGCTAAGCCTTTGCGTACCTCACTGCAACGTAGAGGTCCCGGGTTCGATTCCTGGTATAGTAAAATTCGGAAACGTATTTTCTCTGTTATTTACTACAGTCTGGGTGTCTGGGATCGGCCCCAGAGTAGTCCGTTGTATATTACCCATAACACAAGCGTAACTTGCTTAATTTGGGGATATACAATGTGTGTGTTTGTCTGCCGATTATTATTATTATTATTATTTTATGGATTAACATTTTTGAGAATAACTGCTGGGCCAACAGGAACGGCTATCAGTCTTGTCATTATTGTCTATAGAGAAAAATTAGAAAAACTGAAATCGTCTTCAGATATGGATGATTTGATAAATAAATTTGCTGAAGAAAAGGAGAGAAAAATGTATCTTTGATTTGAATTGTTTGCCTAACTTAGCTTCTAGGAGCATTAAGTAATGGATTATAATCAATATATAATTATTTTAATTCAATTCGAGTCATTTTTGCTTCCTATAAAATACCTTTCCTTTAGGCCACCAACACATTTTGATACAGGGCCCGTCTAAGGCAAGCTACGCCACTGGTTCAATGCGACTTTTAGCATTTAAAATGACGTCTTTAAATATTAGGTATATATCTGCACGGCGTTCCATTAGTAGCTCACAACGCCCAAAATGCTCAGTTAGCCGTTCCACAAGGCGACCGCGGTCGTGGCGAAAACGTCACTAATGACATCATCATTTTCGATCACACAACGCTCACAACGACCCGTGTCAAGAGGTGGGTCGAATAACCGTTCCACTTGGGTTTACGATTCTAACGCCGGCAAACAAGTGGAATGGGATAAACCGCGGGCGTGAACATGGTCGTTGTGAGTCCCTTGTGGAACGTAGCCCTAGTCGTTAACCACATCGCATCTCAATAACGCATTACGTGCTTGGTCAAGTTTGTGTGAAAGTCACTAGCGCTATAATCCTCATAGCAAGGGCATGACGCACACTGTTCAACTGGTGATTGTCAATTTTGCCATTACACTGATGGCTGTTATTCAGAAGAAGAGACAATCAAAGCAGAGACTAAATTGTTAATATTCTGACATGATAGAATAAAAACATAATTATTCTAGTCGCTACACATTTGCGCGATAACACTTCGAAAACATTCCTAGAACTTGAGCGAGCAAAGTGTCATAAACGAGAATGTGGAACAGGTTCTCGTGTTCATTTAGGCTCGATTCACACTGTGATGCAATTCACGATACAATCTCGCTCCGGTCTCGTCTGTTGCAGTTGCGGTCAAATATTCCTGTCCTCATTGTCGTATCGCTCTAGTTTCAATCCGAAGTTGCGCCGGCACCGATTCGTCAAAAAGAAGCTTATGTCAAATTTTAACCGACGTTTACGGCCATTTATCGCAAGTTTTGGGGCGAAAATCGTATACTATTTTCGTAAGCGATACTCTTTAGACAATAATCGCATTGAAATGTTTACATTCAACCAAAAAACAAAATATCGCCTACGAGTATGTCATGCGATAATCGTAAGGTAATTATGGCCAAGTGTTTTGTTTACACTACGACACAAATCACATTGCGATATTTGTCTACAATTGTCGAGTAATTGTCTAAATTAAAAGTCGTATGACATTTTTTTAATTTCATGAGAATATCGTACAAATCAGTTTGAACTGATTTGAAAGTGAGACTTGCCTTTTGAGCTCGGTGACGAGCAACGATATTTTGTATTTTGTTTACACAGAGACGTCAATATTCAATGACCAGGCGACTATCGCCCGTCCACGTACGATATCGTATGCTTAGTTTACATGATAATATTTTTTTCTTGCTTTCGACAATCGTATCTTGGAGACAAGAAACTTGTTCCATAAGCCCTTAAGGCAAATGAACTGTCAGTAATATGTAGGTACCTGTCGTGGCTTGTACTGGCAGTGCAAATACATACATACACACATAGCTTCATGTCAGTTCCCTTGCGGGGTAGGCACGAACAACAGAGCTTTCAGGTTTGTTCTTACACACCTCACTCGCTTCTTTGACATTCATAGCTCTTGTCATGCACGCTCGTCTGTTCTTAAGGCTCCTGAGTGTAAATACGCTTGTTTCAATTTCAGACTAGTAGTGGAGACAGTGAGATTTGAGCGGACTGAGATTCAATCGTTTTACGAGACTAGTATTGCAAACATATGGCCAGTTCCTATATCTCATCGACCGTTTATTTGCTATCGGTTAAATATTGACAGAAGCTCCATAGAAGTATCTTCAAAATTGAACCGAAAGTAAGGCAAGTAAACAAAGATATAGGAAGCGACCAACAGCGAGATTTGGTCGGAGCGTGATTGAAACGTTGACGGCATCATAGTGTGAATCGGGCCTTATTGCTTTCACGCTGTTCTCGCGAGAATGCAGCGGCCGTTTTATAAAGAACAAATCCCAAAATTAAACTGTAGTAGTTTGGAGGTGTATGTGGGTAGTAGTAATACCTAGTGTATCACATTAGGCGTAGTGGGGCGTGCAGTCGAAGAAGGGGAAGCAGGGCGTGGGCTCGGCTGGCGAGTGCTACAGCACGTGGAGATTCTCGCAGGACTTGGATTTGGAGTCGCGCGCCCACACGCGCCCCAGCAGACCTCGGACCTGCCAGCAAAAACATTACTTCAAATATGATATAATCTTATATCTCGACACCTCCAAGAAATACTACGCTTCGCGAAGGCACTCGCCCCAAGAACCCCGGTAAAGTTGTAAGATCTTTGGACCAACAACATAAAGTCAAGTCCAATAAAAAAAAAAAGTAACTGCATATCCTATAATATTTATGTACACCACCTTTGACGGGGAGTTTTTGGCGGGAACTGAAAGGAGACGTTGTGCTGTGCAGTTTTATTTTCTAAAAATGTGTAAAATTACTCTAAAATGAACAATAGTTGTAGGATATTGATAGTTTTTGAGTAGTAATTATGTGTTTTTGTGAGAAATGTGAACTGTATAGTCAAATGTGGCCTTTCGAGTTTTCACAAGAACTCCGTTGAATGGTGTGGATTGTAGCCTAGAATACAACTGCGCCTGGCTTAAAGGCCTAGTTGCCAAGCCTTAAACTTAAAAAAAAACCACCTTTGACAAATTAAATCTGTTTTATTCCTGCCACGGGTGTGGTTTCTGTGTTTTCTGTAATGGTGTACAAGAAAGTGATATCTCTCTCCCTCTTTCTCTTTATTAAATGTTTATCGACAAGAGTAGTAAGTACGTAGGCATACAGTCCAGGGGGCATCTGCCCGTTGACCTTTCCCCTGGGTACGCCTTTTTTATTACAGGAGTTCAGCAGACAGGCAGACGGCCCACTGGATGGAAAGCAGTTACCAAAGCCTATGGACATTTGCAACACCGAAGGTGCTACAAATGCGCTGCTGCCCTCTTAAGGGAGACTGGAACCTGGTCACTAATGCCGGAACACAACTCAAGGTTGTTATGGGGGCATACTCTAGATCAGGGGTGGGCGCCGTCCAGTCGGGCAAATACCCTACCACCTGGCTGTGGGTTGTTTTGTCGCCTCTTACCACAGGCCGCCCCAACGCAGGAAATTGTATTCTTTCTCCGTTCCTGCACGGAAAAACCTTTAAAGCACGCCTTTGCCGGCCTTTCTTGAAATTTCTCCTACGTCACGGACATGAATACTGCCTTGGATGCGGGAGTTCCCGATGTGGTCTTTTGAGTGACTCCACACATCTACAGCAGCATATTCATCACCGTAGCACACGTGTAGTCTAATTACAGGCCACGCTTCACTGCCATACGAGATTGATGATTGACTCGAAATTTGAAGAAGTCGATGAGCCTTACTTTGACACTAGCAGACAGCCTGGTGCGCTTCCTAGGCGTGCTCGCAGCGGATATAGATGGAGGCACCGGTGTTGGCTGCTCGTTCTCCAGCGGCGATTTCGCCCTGCTGCGGTTCTTCTTCGAACCGCTGCGTTTCCTGAAAGATATATAATGTGGAATAACACTAAAACAGGATTGATTTCTAATCTCTTTGATTAAATTGACATAAATAAATTTGACTCGCCGTTATTGTAAGACCGAAGACGTTATTGTCAGGAGCCTTAAGAACAGACGAGCGTGCATGACAAGAGTTATGAATGTCAAAGAAGCAAGTGAGGTGTGTAAGAATAAGCCTAAATGGCGCTCTGTTGTGCGTGCCTACCCCGCAAGGGAACTGGCGTGAAGTTATGTATGTTATTGTAAAACATTTTATTATTTAGATAATTATTATTGTATGTATGATTATTATTACTGTTTTTTTGCTTACTTATTTTAAACTAGCCCGCGACTTCGTCCGCGTGGAATAGTTTAAAAAAGTAAGTTAACAAAACCCCCGATTTTGAAACATTTTTCATTGGTGCTCCGCTCCTATTGGTCTTAGCGTGATGATATATAGCCTATAGCCTTCCTCGATAAATGGGCTATCTAACGCTGAAAGAATTTTTCAAATCAGACCAGTAGTTCCTGAGATTAGCGCGTTCAAACAAACAAACTCTTCAGCTTTATATATTAGTATAAGATTAATTATTGTAATTTATGTATATAAAGTAAGAAAATGTTTGTAGTGGAACACTTACAAGCCAATAGAGGGCGCTGTGCAATAATCGATGTGAAACGTTTCCCGAAACATACAAAGAATATATACAAATTTTCAACAATAACAGAAGGACCTAGGCCTGCGAAGAACAACACTAGCCTTTTTTTTATTGCAGGAGTTCAGCAGACAGGCAGACGGCCCACTTGATCGAAAGCGGTTACCATCGCCTATGGACATTTGCAACACCGAACGTGCTACAAATGCGCTGCTGCTCTCTTAAAGGAGACTGGAACCTGGTCACTAATGCCGGAACACAATACAAGGTTGTTATGGCGGCATACTCTAGACCAGGGGTGATCGCCATCCAGTCGGGCAAATGCCTTACCACCTGGCTTAGTTTGTTAAGTCGCCTCTTACGACAGGCCGCCGGGCCGCAGGAAATTGTATTCTTTCTCCGTTCCTGCACGGTTAAGTCTTGCTGGAAGATCTTGCTTTCCGACGGAGGAGCATTCCATCTTTCTCCTCCAACCGTTAGGATCACTCCCTACATATTGTAAATTAATTTTGCACGCCTTTGTATGGGCAGAATGCATTGTACTATGACAACTTTAACATCCTTGTACATTTTTTTTTTGAGGCGAGGGAAAATGCTTAACCGATTTACGCACAAACTGGGTCGTTGCTAGGGGAACGACACGCGTCGGTCGGGGGCGACAACACTGCAGCAATAGTATGCTCCTGGCAGTGCTCCGTCCGCGATCGACGTCACAGAATAGTGTGGAAGACTCAGTGTTGCTACACGAGCGAGCAACCCCAAAACCCACTAAAAACCCCCTCCTCCCTGTCGAACCTGCGCTTTTGTTTGTGTTGGAAAGGCTGAGATTTAGAACATAGTTACGCCCAGTCGATCCAGCGCAATAAATTGCCTGGAGTGTGCCCTGGGAGAACACATCTCACTTCGTTGTGTGGGGGTAGAAGGTCCTTTGCTCTCCTAGCAAGCTAAAGACCCCCCGCGGTAAACGGAACCTAACTCAGGGAGGGAAGTAATGCGCGTACCTGCCTCTCCGGGTGCCAGCTGAAGACCGGCGACCTCGAGAAGACGCATTAGCACGCGCTGCAGGATTTCTCTCCCTATCGCGTTCTGCGGGCTTCTTGAGTGACATTACTGTCTCAAAAAAAGTAACCACAGCTCCCCAATTGTCGCCGCTCTAACATCCTTGTACATGCATTGAGGGCCGTTTACACGAAGAGAGTTTAACGTCCCATAATCCGTTCCACTAGAGTTTATGACTGTAACGCCCGCAAGCAAGTGGAACGGGAAAACTCGCCGCCGTGAACGTGGTCGTTATGAGTCTCTTCTGGAACGTAGCCCAGATGTGACAAGGACGGAGAAGGGGTTTAAAAGTCATGTATTTGTGTGTGACGTATGTTGTGCATGGCGCTAAGATTAGGTACTAGTCCTCAGTAACTAAGAGATCCGAGCCCAGCAGTGGGATTGTTTAGGCTCTTATTGGTTACGTTCCATTACAGACATAAACTTATATCCGTGCAGGAACGGAGAAAGAATACAATTTCCTGCGGCCGGGCGGCCTGTTGTAAGAGGCGACAAAACAACCCACAGCCAGGTGGTAGGGCATTTGCCCGACTATCAGCCCTGGTCTAGAGTATGCCGCCATAACAACCAATGATTTATGTTCCGGCATTAGTGACCAGGTTCCAGTCTCCTTTAAGATAGCACAGCGCATTTGTAGCACGTTCGGTGTTGCAAATGTCCATAGGCGATGGTAACCGCTTTCCATCAAGCGGGCCGTCTGCCTGTCTGCTGTACATTAAAAAAAAAGAGACTCACAACAACAACGTTCACGACCGCGATGTTTCCCTACCACTTGCTTGCTGGCGTTACAATCGTAAACCCAAGTGGAACGGTTATTCGACCCACCTCTTGACACGGGGCGTTGTGAGCGTTGTGTGATCGAAAATGACGTCATTAGTGAAGTTTTCGCCACGAGCGCAACGACCGCGGTCGCCTTATGGAACGGCTAACGGAGCATTTTGGGCGTTGTGAGCTACTAATGGAACGCGCTGATTATCATGCGATAAAAAATCAGTTTTTAGTACATCGTAAAACAAGTCTGTTTACTGTATTTATAAACCCGAAAAAACACATAGAGGCCTATAGTGAATAGTGTTGTAAAATGGTTCTTATGTGACATAACATTTTAACCGCTTCGCGCTTCGGTTAACGTGTGTCGTAAAGCGGTTCGTTTATAACGACGATTAAACAGAGCCGTTAACTTTCTGTTACAGGATCGTAATTATGATGAAATGACAAAAGTTAATTACTTTGCTTGAGAAATCAAAATTGCTCCGTTTTATTTTTCTCGTTAATTTTAAAACAACGTTTTACTGTCTCTGCAATTGACGGATCTTTTTATACTAAAGGTTGATTTGGTATTATGTTGAAAGGAACTTGTTCTTAAATTACCTGTAACGCGAGTAAGTCTTGTGCACGGCCTATATAGTATAGTAGAAGTAGAGTAAAAGTAAGTTAAAAAAAACTCCCGATATTGAAACATTCGTCATTGGTGCTCCGCTCCTATTGGTCTTAGCGTGATGATATATAGCCTATAGCCTTCCTCGATAAATGGGCTATCTAACACTGAAAGAATTTTTCAAATCAGACCAGTAGTTCCTGAGATTAGCGCGTTCAATCAAACAATATTACTATATTTGGCTACAACACTAATATTAATGTTAAATATCGCGATATCTTTTGAATGAAACTTCCGAATTCAATAACTCAAAAAGTTCTAGAAAGGTATTGAATTCGTCTTGAATATGGAGTAATTTATTTTGGTAAGGATTAATACCAAGGTACAAAATAAAGAGGTTTTGAAGCGACGGAATTTTAATTAAATAAAAAAAATAAAAGAATACACTTATTGTGAGATAACTACAATAGTTAGACATATGGTTACGCAATATTTTTCGTAGACAATTAAATGTTCTGCAAAGTGGTAGTACATTGTTTTGTTCTATAATCAATAGTTTTCGCAGCGCACGCCGTGTAAGAATTTTTTCGGGTCTTTTTTTATACCTTGGGTTACATTATTGGACTTTTAGTAAGGATCCCTAATTTTTTTGAAAATATAATATAGCCTATAGCCTTCCTCGATAAATGTACTATTCAACACTGAAAGAATTTTTCAAATCGGATCATCGGTTCTTGAGATTAGCGCGTTTAAACAAACAAACTCTTCAGCTTTATAATATTAGTATAGATATTAGGATATGCCCGCGACTTCGCAGACTACAAAGTACCGCAGTATTTAAAAGTGAATGTAAGTTATAGTGAATACTGTGTTGGAATAGGCTAATTTTATGCACCCGAACAACTGTAAATCGCTCCCGGGAAAATTCCCGCGGGATTTCCGAAATAAAAAATATCACTCATTTTATTATATAAAATTTGCTATCGAACAGTGACAAAATCACATAGGAATTCAAATTTTAATCTGGCCATTTTAAGTCATACCCAGAATTTTCTTTTATCCGTGCAGGAACGGAGAAAGAATACAATTTCCTGCGTTAGCGCGGCCTGTCGTAAGAGGCGACAAAACAACCCACAGCCAGCTGGTAGGGAATTTGCCCGACTGGATGGCTACCACCCCCGGTCTAAAGTATGCCGCCATAACAACCTTGAGTTGTGTTCCGGCATTAGCGACCAGGTTCCAGTTTCCCTTAAGAGAGCAGCAGCGCATTTGTAGCAAATTTGCTGTTGCAAATGTCCATAGGCGATGGTAACCGCTTTCAATCAAGTAGGCCGTCTGCCTGTCTGCTGAACTCCTGTAATTAAAAAAAATAAAAAAAAACCCTCGAATTTCCAGGATAAAAAGTATCGCAGTTTTTAAGTCTAAGAATTTGCTATCGATCTGCGAAAACCCCATCGAAATCGGCCCACTAGTTTTTACGTGATTTCCGAACCAACAGGCAAACCGACAAACAGACAAGAAATGTTTAAAAAATGCATAGTGTTCTCCATCATTTATATAGTGTAGCTGTTTTTTGTTTAATAGCTTCAATGGACAGACAGCAGTTTTAGAATTCTATAATATTATATAGATATAATGTTATTTAACAAGCTTTTATGTATTTTAAATTTGTAGAGCAACTAGCGGGTTCAACAGATATCGGCTTGCTCTGAAAAACAAAAATCTAGGTCCCAATTGCAGCGCCATCTACTTGATAGAATTGTGAATTTAAACCATCCTCGAATCCACTTGATCACACACAAAAATTTCATCAAAATCAGTCCAGCCGTTTAGGAGTTCAGTGACATACACGAACATAAAAATTGTATAGATTATATAAAGAACTATCTTTATAAATACTAATTTTCCTATAACTACAACTATGTTTTAACGGTTTTAAGCGCGGTAATTTATTTTATTTTGATTCCGACGTTTCGGCCACTTTTCAGTAGCCCCGATCACGGAAGACAAAGATGTCAATTGTCAATGAGTAATGTTAAAGTAAAAGTTATTATATAATTTGGATTGATCTCGTCTACTGAAAAGAGGCCGAAACGTCGGAATAAAAATGATATAAAATACCGCGCTTGTAATTTACTATGTCAGGAATCGAATCAGAAACCTCTAGGTTGTGGTGTGCTAGGCTAAAAAAGGCTTAATAACCCTCAAACATAGAGCATTAAGCAAATTAATTACCTGACTCGTTCAGCGTGCTGCTGCTTCAGCCTGATCTGGGTGAGGAGTCCCACCAAGAGCTCATCCACGTTGTGATTGATGCCCACAGAGGTCTCGATGAACTTGCACTCGTACGACGTCGCTAAAATTTTGCCTTCTGAAAATAATATTGGGTTGCTTTTAATTTCTTGCACCCGGGCAACCTGTCATAAGAGGTGACTAAACAACCGACAGCCTGGTAGTAGGGTATTTGGCCGTCTGAATTGCTACCACTCTTGGTCTAGGATACGCCACCACAACAGCCTTGAGGTGTGTTCCAGCGGCAGCACTTTTGGTGTTACACATGTCCATAGGTGATGGTAATAGTTTTCTCTCAGGTAGGTCATGCCTGCCTGCTGAATTCGTGCAATCAAAAAACCGACCTGCAAGTAATAACAGGAACAAATGTCATGTCGTCTGCCCGTCAGGTCAGAGTAGAAGATGAAGAAACAGAAGAGAAGGTTCAATGATAGTTTGACTTCGTAAGGGATGACGTACTGATGATCCCCTATTATTTAATACTGACATTAGATCTTTGAAAGGTGCATCCGTGAGTGAAAACCAGAGGAAGAAGATTAAGGTGGTCATCATCATCATGTCGGGGTGAAGGTAAGGAAAGGAATGCTCCGGTGGTTTGGGCATATGGAAAGAATGCATGATGAAAGAATGAATAAACAGATATACAATGCAAAAGTGGATGGATGCAGAAGTCGTGGAAGGCCACGACACACCTTCCATGATCAAATTGATCGTGTACTAGCAGCAGGTGATGTCAGGAGCCTTAAGAACAGACGAGCGTGCATGACAAGAGTTATGAATGTCAAAGAAGCAAGTGAGGTGTGTAAGAATAAGCCTAAATGGCGCTCTGTTGTTCGTGCCTACCCCGCAAGGGACCTGGCGTGAAGTTATGTATGTATGTATGTATGTATCATCATCATCCGAGCGTTAAATCCCGGTTGCGTTCGGAGCGTACACTCCGACGCCCAGGGTCCGCTTTCCTACTTTTTCTACTCAACTTCGCGCGGTCTTCGGCATCCCCCGTTTTGAGACCATTGGCACGCATGTCATCCTTCGGCCGGGACCTGGCGGAGGCGGCATGGCTAGACATTTGTTCCCCACATTATTAGCCGGTCTCCGTAAAATGTGGCCGT
The DNA here is from genome assembly GCA_019925095.2 of Dendrolimus kikuchii. Taxonomy (NCBI): domain Eukaryota; kingdom Metazoa; phylum Arthropoda; class Insecta; order Lepidoptera; family Lasiocampidae; genus Dendrolimus; species Dendrolimus kikuchii. The sequence goes on along the minus strand of CM034410.1, from coordinate 833,231 downwards.
ACCAGCGTAAGCGACACTCTTGCAGTTTGTCTGCTATGTCACGGACATGAAGACTGCCGCGGATGCGGGAGCTCCTGATCCGGTCTTTCCGCGTCACTCCACACATCCAACGCAGCATATTCACCTCCGTGACACGAAGAAGATTAAGATGGTATAGGCATGTAATGAGGAGGGATGAAAGTCTCGTGACAAAAAGAATGTTTAACTGCAAGACTGATGGGTACAAATGTAAAGGTAGACCAGAAAAAAGATGGATTGTGGGAAGGATGATGCTGATTTGTCGTGTGACAGAGGACTTATGTCAGAACAAAGTAGGGTTGCCAACCCCAACTTAAAAAAACTAGGATTTGAAGTTGGAAGAACCAGGAGAATTCAGTTTAAAAACGCAGTAATATAGTTGCAGTAGTTAAATTAATATGTAGTGAAAATAAGTTAAATGAAATTCAAATAATGATAATAATCATGTTTTTTTTTATTGCAGGAGTTCAGCAGACGGCCCACTTGATGGAAAGCGGTTACCATCGCCTATAGACCTTTGCAACACCAAAGGTGCTACAAATGCGCTGCTACTCTGTTAAGTGAGTCTGGAACTTGGTCACTAATGCCGGAACACAACTCAAAGTTGTTATGGCGGCATGCTCTAGACCAGGGGTGGTAGCCATCCAGTCGGACAAATGCTCTACCACCTGGCTGTGGGTTGTTTAGTCGCCTCTTACGACAGGTCGCCCGGCCGCAGGAAATTGTATTCTTTCTCCGTTCCTGCACGGATAAATCTCTTTCTTAATTATAAAAGTATTTGAATAAAATTATACGAGTTGGAAACGAGTCATTACGATATGAAACCCGCGGCAGCGCGAACAATTATGAGCGGTGAGGCTGCCTGTAACGTAAGTATTGTAAAAGTGGCACCGGAATTTTAAGATACATGACCTTATCAGGGCGCTTTAAAAACACAAGACACTGCTTACAAATTATCCAGGTCATCCCAGGACACTACAAAAACTAGGATATATCTTGGGTGTAACTGCACGGTTGGCAACTCTAGAATAGACGAGCATGGTAGGAAGAGACGTATTATGCAGACTCCAAATAATTCGAAGTGCAAGAAAAGCGAGATTTAATACTGAGGATCCTACGTACGGCTTTTCCTGCAGCCATGATATATAATGTTGTCAACACGGAATTTCAAGAACATAATAGAATAATGAAATGGGCCAATTATCTTCAATGAAACATAATTTAAATACCGGTGTAATTTCATTTAGAGAGCATAATGACACGGCCGACAATGTTGCAGGTGATATAGGGGCACATTAATCATTGTGATACAAAGTACGCAGCACAATGCCTTTTATGGGTGAGCATTGAACACCTTTGAATTATGGCCTTTAATTAATTAACAAATCGATGACTGAAGACCTAGTTTTATATTTGTCAGGTTCTTGTACTATTGTTAATGACTACTGAGTGAATAGATATATAGAAAACAATTTATTGTTTTGAAAGAGAGTGTCGGGGTGAAATTAAGGAAAGGAATTCTCCATGTGCAAAGAATGCATGATGAAAGAATGACTAAACAGATATACAATGCAAAAGTGGAAGGATGCAGAAGTCGTGGAAGGCCACGACACACCTTCCATGATCAAATTGATCGTGTACTAGCAGAAGGTGATGTCAGGATTTAAGAACAGACGAGCGTGCATGACAAGAGCTATGAATGTTAAAGAAGCAAGTGAGGTGTAAGCCTGAATGGCGCTCTGTTGTTCGTGCCTACCCCGCAAGGGAACTAGCGTGAAGTTATGTATGTATGTATGTATTTAGATTACTATTATCTATTTTATAAGTGGCAAGGAAATATTGTTAAATTTTACAATATTTATTGAAATTTGGTTCAAATATATCAATATCTTTGTTGTTACTCGCCACCTCATTGTAAACGAGCCATTCTGACAATGGAATTAAAATAAGATATATTGTTATAACATTAGGTTCGTGGGGTCCATCAGTAAAGAGTTTCGTCAAAGAAATTTGCAATAAACTCTCTGATGCCATCCGTGATCAGAAGGCTGGTGAATATTTCTCCCAACGAATAAGCATCGCTATACAGCGGCAATGCAACCAGCCTTCTGGGCACGATCTCCTCTGGAAGCGATTAATCTCTAGTATTTAACTGTATTTTTAAAGTTAGTTTTATGTATAGCGGCTCGCCCCGACTTCGCACGGTTATCTAAAAAGAACTTTATTGTTGAGTTTAATTATCTACTAAGCGAATTCAAAATATTTCCCCTCCCGTACGGCCCGTAGCCTAGTGACGCCTACATCGCATAAGGTGCTGCCTAGCTAAACGAGCAGGGTGAGCGGCGACCACGCAAATTTTTTCTAATACTTACATTTTTAAACTCGTGATATCTTTCGAATGGAATGTCCGAATTGAATAATTCAAAAAGTTGTATAAAGGTATTGAAGCACTCTTGAATATGAAGTAATTTATTTTGATAAGGATGAATACCAAGATACAAATAAAGAGTTTTTGAAGCGACGGCATTTTAATGCAATTTTTAATATAAAATAACACTTATTGAGGTATAACTATAATAGTTAGACATATGCTGTTGCGACACTTTTTGTAAATAATAATGATTTCGGCAAAGTCGCAGTGCATTATTTTACTCTATCATCAATAGTTTCTGCAGCGCACGCGATTTTAGCTAATTTTTTTTACACCTTGGGTTACATTATTGGAGTTTTAGTAAGGAACCCTATTTAAAAAAAAATATAATATAGCCCTTGTCACCCGGGGATAGTGTAGCTTGCCAACAGTCTTTTTGCGAGACAATAATGTCACTCAAGGAGGCCGCAGAACGCAATTGGGAGAGGAGTCCTGCAGCGCGTGCTAATGCGTCTTCTCGAGGTCGCCGGCCATCAGCTGGCACCCGGAGAGGCAGGTACGCGCATTACTTCCCTCCCTGAGTTAGGTTCCGTTTACCGCGGGGGGCCTTTAGCTTGCTAGGAGAGCAAAGGACCTTCTACCCCCACACAACGAAGTGGGGTGTGTTCTCCCAGGGCACACTCCAGGCACTTTATTGCGCTGGATCGACTGGGCGTAACTAAGTTCTAAATCTCAGCCTTTCCAACACAAACAAAAGCGCAGGGTCGACAGGGAGGAGGGGGTTTTTAGTGGGTATTGGGGTTGCTCGCTCGTGTAGCAACGCTCGGAGTCTTCCACACTATTCTGTGCCGTCGATCGCGGACGGAGCACCGCCAAGAGCATACTATTGCTGCAGTGTTATCGCCCCCGACCGACGCGTGTCGTTCCCCTAGCAACGGCCCAGTTTGTGCGTAAATCGGTTAAGCATTTTCCCTCGCCTCAAAACAAAAAAGAAAAAGCTTGCCAACAGTGAAAGAATTTTTCAAATCGGTTCAGTAGTTTCGGAGCCTATTCAATGCAAACAAACAATCAAATCTTTCCTCTTTATAATACATACATACATAACTTCACGCCAGTTCCCTTGCGGGGTAGGCACGAACAACAGAGCGCCATTTAGGCTTATTCTTACATACCTCACTTGCTTCTTTGACATTCATAACTCTTGTCATGCACGCTCGTCTGTTCTTAAGGCTCCTGACATCACCTTCTGCTAGTACACGATCAATTTGATCATGGAAGGTGTGTCGTGGCCTTCCACGACTTCTGCATCCATCCACTTTTGCATTGTATATCTGTTTATTCATTCTTTCATCATGCATTCTTTCCACATGCCCGAACCACCGGAGCATTCCTTTCCTTACCTTCACCCCGACACTCTCTTTCAGATACTCTCTTTATAATATTGGTGATAACTAAAAGTATATATTAAATAAATAAATTAAGACAGATTTAAAAATTAAATCGAGCTAGCCACGTTGATCTTTTATAGTTTCTGATACGATAATCCCTTGAAACTAGGTTAATATATTCGTAATAATTACTTACGACACCGCGCCGTAGTGTGGCGCTTGTGGCGTTGTCTCATAAATATTTAAAAGCGTTGTTCATATTAATATTCATGGAAATTGTGCTTAAACTGCGGAAGATTGGAGGGTTTGATTCGTGCATCACTCAGCTGAGCACAGTTCAGTTGAGCAGATTCTTGATCTACCTATATATTATATATCAATAATAAATATATTAATTAATATTATAAAGCTGGGGAATAGTGTGAATGGAGCGTTAGGTAAACTTATAGGCGCTAAGAACCTCAGCCAGAAGGCCCAGCTTGCCATACACAACGCGGTGCTGGTACCTACGCTCACGTATGGAAGCGAGAGTTGGGTATGGAAGAGAGAGCATGAAAGTAGAGTAGACGCGGTTGAGATGCGAGGACTGCGCAAAATCTGCGGAGTGACGCTCGCGGACCGTGTTCGTAATACCGAAGTAAAAAAGAGAGTTGCTCTGAAAGAGAGTGTCGGGGTAAAGGTAAGGAAATGTGCAAAGAATGCATGATCAAAGAATGACTAAACAGATATACAATGCAAAAGTGGATGGATGCAGAAGTCGTGGAAGGCCACGACACACCTTGCATGATCAAATTGATCGTGTACTAGCAGAAGTTGATGTCAGGAGCTTTAAGAACAGACGAGCGTGCATGACAAGAGCTATGAATGTCAAAGAAGCAAGTGAGGTGTGTAAGAATAAGCCTGAATGCGCTCTGTTGTTCGTGCCTACCCCGCAAGGGAACTGGCGTGAAGTTAAGTATGTATGTATGTATCTTTCGAGAATTAGCGTACTTCCAAAAAAGACCTGGATACAAGATACATATGATAGAGACGACGAAATTTAAAATAGAATAACTTAGACCATTAAAGAGGCCAAGATGTGAGTTAGATCTGTATGTTACAGAACATACACTTCCTCGGTAGAGAAGGGGCTTACAAAGGATATCCGTGATTCCTGGAGGTAGGTCAAGAATAAAAATACCTACTCCTAATATACCAGACGCTATTTTTTGTTATTATGTCTATGCCGGAGATAGTTAGTGTTGTGTATTAAATAGAAATATAATTAATTAATATCTTCTATCAGATGTGTCGTGGAAGGACATGACACACTTTCCATGATCAAATTGATCGTGTACTAGCAAAAGGTGATGTCAGGAGCCTTAAGAACAGACCAGCGTGCATGACAGGAGCTATGAATGTCAAAGAAGCAAGTGAGGTGTGTAAGAATAAGCCTGAACGGCGCTCTGTTGTTCGTGCCTACCCCGCAAAGGAACTGGCGTGAAGTTATGTATGTATGTATGTAATATCTTCTATATTTTAATCTTTTTGTTAGCACACCCGTTACAAGCCTAGGCAGAGAGAAGAGAGAGCATAGATAATATTTTTGTCATTGGTAAAGCGCAATTTATATGTTTGGATACATTGACATTAAAATTATCGTTCGGATATGACAGTTAGGAAGTCTGCGAATTATTCTCATAATACTTTGGCTCTGTACGTACCGGCCGACAAAGTCAGGACTACTTGATAACTCCAATGACCTGGTAAAAAGAGACCGATAAAAAGTATGGAAAAGACCGCGGTAAAAGTTACATGACTTCTATTCTAATTTATGTAAGGCAAATGAGTAGTTAGACATAGAAATATATATAGATGAAGAGTAGCCTAGGGATTAAGTCCTAGGCAGTAACTTTATATTAAACTAGCAGCCCGGCGCGGTTTCACCCGCGCTCTGTCCCGCCTCCGTAGTATATAGCGTTATGTTATATAGCCTATGACTTTCCCTGTTAACGTAGCTTTCGAACAGTAAAAGAATTTTTAAAATCGGTTTAGAAAATACAAAGATTTTTTTATTTTATTGCAGGAGTTCAGCAGACAGGCAGACGGCCCACTTGATGGAAAGCGGTTACCATCGCCTATGGACATTTGCAACAGCAAAGGTGCTACAAATGCGCTGCTGCTCTCTTAAAGGAGACTGGAACCTGGTCACTAATGCCGGAACACAACACAAGGGTGTTATGGCGGCATACTCTAGACCAGGGGTGGTCGCCATCCAGTCGAGTAAATACCCTACCACCTAGCTGTGGGTTGTTTAATTGTATTCTTTCTCCGTTCCATTACATATGTATATTTCAGTTCAATCGGAAACCGGGAAGCTGGTCAAATTTAACTTGCAAGATTCCACACGAACTTACGTACATACATATAAACATACATTCATACATAGGTACATCCATTGCAAGTTCACATTATCTATTATATTTAATATAATATTAACAACCTTTTAACTAAATACTTAAAAATAAATATGTATCTAATTATAAATAAACTAAATTATAAATAAATTAAACTAAAAATAAACTATATATACAAACTAAAATTAAAGTATAAAATCTAGTTCTAGACCGCTCTCAGTCGGAAACGTGCCCAAAAGACTGGCCACATTGCCCGTCTGAATGGCAATGCTGATGCGCTGTGCGAGGTATAAACCAGTCTTTTGGTCACGTGAGACATCCACCAGACGTTTGACTATGTCCCGATAAAGTTTGCATTGCAAGTTAAATAAAAGCTTGTAATTATTAATGATAATTAATTCTGAGAAACATTATGAGAGTAAAATGAAATTCAACAAATAGAAGCGCTTCGTTAAAGCATAACGAAGGTAGAAATGGAGTAATTTGAACACAAAGTGGGGGGGGAATTGTTTTAAGGATATTGGCAAACAAATTACTCGCGGCACAAGGCCGATTGACAGCCTTTTAATTGCAACTAGAGAGCGGATTTGCTTCATTAACGTAGTTGCTTAATTTATAAACGATTTATTTTACACAAATGAGAAAATATGGCAAACAATAAAAAAAATCAAAAACCCTGTAGTATATAAATTTAGCGGAACTCGAATTAAAATGCCGTTACGTATAACACAGGTACAAATGTAACCGAAAACAACAAATCTAAACGTAATGCAGAAGGTCGTAATTCAATAAAACGCGTAAAGTCCGTCACGATTAGATTCCCGAATGTACACAAGTCAGGCCCGTGTCGTAGCTGTAGCTCAACTGCCTCCTCTCTCCATCAGGCGGAGAACTTTCCGACCGTCGTTTTATACTTCACAAATGCAAAAAAATCCGCAACACCTGGCTAATGATGCTAACGTGCGAGTACAATAGGACAATAGCCTATTTTCAACACCAATCATAAAAAGATTACAACTAGTTCAAATGCCGACAGGTAGGGCAGACGGCCCATCTGATGGAAAATGGTTACTATCGCCTATGGACATTTGCAGCACCATAGGTGCTACAGATGTACTGCTGCTCTCTAAAGGGAGACTGGAACCTGGTCACTAATGCCGGAACACAACTCAAGGTTGTTATGGCGGCATACTCTAGACCAGGGGTGGTAGCCATCCAGCCGGGCAAACATTGTTTTGTCGCCTCTTACGACCGGCCGCAGGAAATTGTATTCTTTCTTCGTTCTTGCACGGATAGTAAATGCGAAAGTTTGGATCAATTTTTGTTGCTTTATCACGCCAGAACCACTGAACGCATCTGGATGAAATTTAGCACAGAGCTACATCATAGTCTGGAATAGTAGATAGGCTACTTTTTATCCCGAAAAATTTACGGATCCCGTGGGATAACTCTTGTCTGTAACAGGTACCTTAATGCGAGCGAAGCTGCGGGGAAAGCTATTAGAACATAAACTCAATAATAATAGCTTCCCAGAAAAATCTTTGAGACATATAAAAACAGAGATACATGAGGACTTCATAAGGATCCTGTTTTTTCTTAAATGGCCACGGAATCTTTCCCAAGCCCTCCCATCCTAAGTGCACTGCACGTTCAGTACCAGTTATACCTTGAAAACTTGAGCACTTACCGTCAGTAGGCACCGCCCTAGACCTGGCCAGGTCAGCCTTATTCCCCACCAGGATGACCGCCCTCCTGGCGGTATGGCCGGCAGCCCACAGGATTTGGAGCCGCCTCTCAGCGTCCACGAAGCTCTCCCTGTCTGCTGTCGAGTAGACCACGCAGTACCCATGGGCACAGCCTTCCGACTGGAAACATAGACGTAAATTGTAAACAGGCAAACGGTCTAATGGGTTATGACAATGGGTAAAAAAAGGATAGAATTGAGAGCATGGGATAGAAGGGATGCAACCAGGTGGCGACCACCCTTGGTTTAGAGTATGCCGCCATAACAAGCTTGTGTTGTGATCCGGCATTAGTGACCAGGTTCCAGTCTCCTTTAAGAGAGCAGCAGCGCATTTGTAGCACCTTTGGTGTTGCTAATGTCCATAGGCGATGGTAACCGCGTTCCATCAAGTGGGCCGTCTACCTGTCTGCTGAATTCCTGCAATAAATTAAAAAAAAAAAACAAATATACTGAGGTAGGCCACATTTAGAACTTCTGTTTTTTTTATATATACAAGTGCATTGAACATTGCATGTTTTGTTTATGTATGTTATATGCGTGTGTATAATATATAATACGTAGATGGGTAAAGAACAATTGCATACGGGGAGAGAAAAGCGAGCCAGTAGCAAATTAGGACTTTTAACACTGATTTAAAGTAGTTATATAAAACTACTAGCTGATTCGTGCCCATTTTCACCCACGCATGCGTACTAAGGTTTAATTAAGCTTTTAATTAATTAGAAAGAAAGAAGGAAGGAAGAAAGAAAGAAAAAAGGAAGGAAGGAAGGAAGCAGGAAGAAGAAAGGAAGAAAGAAAGAAGGAAGAAAGAAAGAAAAAAATATTTATTTAGAATTACATATAAATTAAAACATACTTATAAATAAGAAAAGACAACTAAGCTCCAAGCTATCCCCTCCCCAAATATAGGTACATTGATGGATGATACTTCCTTTTCTTTGGCCATAAGTTTGCGCTTGGGTTCATGTTATGTACAATCGCACACATGCGTATCTGGAACAGAGGTAATCAGCCCGGGTCCACCACGGTCTTTCATGCCGCCGCAGTGCCGGCAGATGGTCACGCCAGGCCCCCTTGAATGATGTCTTACGGAAGGCGCTTGCCACCGCTAACGTGCCGGCTTTATTGGAGCTGAACGGTATTGCACGTGACGACGTTAGGCGTCCTTACGGAATGACTCTAATTTCTTGGCAGCGTGGCAAGCCTTTGGTGTGGGATGTAACTTCGTAGACGTTGGCCGCATCCCATTTACCGAACAGATCTAGAACAGCCGGTTCGGCGGCGGAAACGGTTGAATCATTCAAGCGACGCAAATATACAAACCTCAGTGAGAGTTATATGTTTGCTCTCGAGATGCTTGAACCGTGGGGTCCTGAGGCCATGAGCCTCTACCAAAATTTATCAAAACGACTCATTGACTCTTCAGGTGATCAGAGGGTTGGTGCTTACCTCGGTCAATGGATCTTTATGGCGATCCAGTGAGGGAACGTGGCCAGCCTTCTGGGCACCTTACCCATAGAAGACGGTGATCTAGGCTCAGTATTCTACTTATAGTCTTGAGGGACTATGGGTAGAATACAATACAAATAAGTTAAGTTTTCTTTTATTGTATTCGATTTTACGTAATTTTATAATTGTTTTGTGAACAAATCCAAAGAAATAAAGTTCTAAATCAGTCCTAACTCAGCATGATGCTGGTTGACTCAACCAGCGGTGGTCTTTTTTCTATGGTATAAATGTCATAGTCAAAGTTTGATATGCACTCTCTTCCCGAAATGACTGGTTTATCCTTTTGCCAGGTGGTAGGGCATTTGCCCGACTGGATGGCCACCACCCCTGGTCTAAAGTATGTCGCCATAACAACCTTGAGTTGTGTTCCAGCATTAGTGACCAGGTTCCAGTTTCTCTTAAGAGAGCAGCAGCGCATTTGTAGCAACTTTGGTGTTGCAAATGTCTATAGGCGATGGTAACCGCTTTCCATCGAGTGGGCCGTCTGCCTGTCTGCTGATCTCCTGCAATAGGTTTGACCATGGCCTTTTGACAAAAGCCGAAATAAATTCGTCAAATAGACGTCTGAGTTAAGTATTTTTAGTCAAACCTAGAAGTATCTAACTTTTTAGTCAAACGTCGAACGTAAAATAATCCGCTCCGGGCTTTGCCTAGTTAATCCTAGAAGCGACTAAGGCAGACTCGGTCAAACTTCGACTCGTACTACACTTGTTACATGTTTAATGACTGAATATATTAGTCTCTCCTAGGTTAGGCAAAAATTTATTTGGACTTTGACTAAGACTTTATGTCAGACCTGAGGTTTGACTAGTCAAACCTAGGAGCATCAGGGCTTCGATGTTTGACTATAACATAGATAATATAATAAGATATTCTTGTATATATAATGTAAATACTCACAATAACGTTGTCTGGTGGTGCGTCCAGGAAGGTAATCTCAGACTCTTCTCCAGCCAGCAGCACACACACCGATCGCTCTCCAGACTCGTCGTCTAGAATACAAAGTCCTGAACCTTTTGATCTTATATACAGTCCAAGGGAACCCCTATCCAGTTCATGGAGTTTTTTTTTTAATACGGACAGCAGACTATCTAACTGGCTCACCTGATAATCGACAGTCAGGTAATGTGGTTACAACTTCTGATCTTGAGTATACCGTCATAACAATCTTGACTTGTGTTCCAGCATCAATAGCCAGGTCGTAATTCCCTCTTTAAAGGCGACAGCTCATTGATAGGACCTATGGTGTTGCAAATGGCCATAGGAGACAGTAACGAATTTTCATTAGGTAGCCCATGTTTGCTGCTCTCCAGCAATGAAAAGAAATGCTATACATACGTATTATATTATCACGCCTCTTTTCCATGGGGATAGGCATAGACTATAGATCTTCACTTGCGACGATCCTCACAAATAACTTTCGCTTCATTTACTTTCATTAACCTCTTCATACGTGCATGTTTATTTGAGATGCTTTTTACCTGGCCTCGTTTTAACACTGCTGCTATTTGATGATGATGTATACGCCGCGGTCCACCGGTACCAACTCTACCATTCTCAATACCGTCATACACTTATTTTGTTATTCTATTTTCATCCATCTCTCTACATGCCCAGACTTTTTTTTTTTTGGCCAGGGGAAATCCGTTTGAAGACTAAGCCGCGACAGGCACAGAAGCCTGGGGGGATGTTCGCAACCGGTGTGAGTGTGTGGGATTCGCCAGATCGGTGGTGGCACTAGCGTGCCCGGTCAGAACCGGTGCCACTCTATTGCCACACCCCAGTTAGGGATACCCACTAAAACCCCTGGGTGTTCCGTCGTGCGCCTTATGCCAGGGCTACGTCCATACGGGCTTCCCAACTCCGCGTGCCCTGGCAGGCGTGGGCCCCCCTCACTGGGCCTCTTCTTATGCCAGGGGACGTATCCCCCGGCTACAACTAGGTCTAATCCGTGCGTGGGGCGGTCTGTAACGCGCCCCACGGCAAGAGAGATGAGCGCGCGGAACACTCGCGCTCTCATCTCGACGGCATGTGCGGGTGAGTGAGAATCCCTATACACCTTACATGCCCAAACTACCTCAACATTCCCTTTTTCAACTCTTGTTGTTACATCTTATAATCCACAACGTTCCCTTATTAAACTATTTCTTATCATATTACTCATGCTTACCTCACATATACTTCTCAAAGCTCGTTGCGTTTACTCTACTTTCATGCTTCTTCTGCCACATCCAACTTTCTCTTCCATACATTAGTGTTTGATTTAAAAAATTCAATGCTATATACCCTAAATATATCCTCTCGATGAGTCGTCCCCGACATGACAGACGTCATGCTCAATGTGCCAAGACCAGTATTTACCACTCTATCTATCAATGGCTCCCCGTCTTGAGGTCGATCAGGAATACATTGCAGCACAAGCATGCAGTTTCGAAGAGGAAGTCAATAGGAAGATATAGTTGGGGTAGATTGCTTTTGGTGTAAACTTCCTCAAGTCTTCTCATGGATCTTTTTTTTATTGTACGAGTTCAGCAGATAGACAGACGGCCCACTTGATGGAAAGCGGTTACCATCGCCTATGGAAATTTGCAATATCAAAGGTGCTACAAATGCGCTGCTGCTCTCTTAAAGGAGACTGGAACCTGGCCCTAACGTCGGAACACAACTTAAGGTTGTTATGGCGGCATTATTTAGAGCAGGGGTGGTAGCCATTCAGACGGGCAAATACCACACCACCTCATATGACAGGCAGCCCAACCGCAGGAAATTGTATTCTTTCTCCGTGCCTGCACGGATAATTCACAGATCTTTCCGCATTGCTTGGAAACGAAAGTCTTTGAGCAGTTATACTAAAAATGTTAAGAAGATCAAAAAGTGGTTATTTCTTAACTTATAAAGAGATGATACCTATACTAGTGTCATACGCGTGGAGGTACTCTGAAGTCATGAACTGGCCCACCAGGCTAGACTTGCCGACGCCAGGGGCTCCCAGCACCAGCACCCGATAAGCACTCAGACCTGCTGACGAGTCTCTGGAAATAAAGCAGCTTAAATACACATTATTCAGAAACCATCTACCTGATCACGATGAATTTACGCAAGAATAACTTCTATTTATTTAAAAAAAAATTATTGCTGAAACACAGCAGACAGGATGACAGCAACTGTGATGGAAAGTGGTCACCGTCACCTATGGGCATTAACAATACCAGAGGTGCTGCCAATGCGCTGCCGGCCTCGAAGAAATGTAATGACACCTTTTTTAAAATACCCCAAATGGCAGAGCTCAGGGAAAACCTCTGCTGGAAGCTCATTCGAAAGTTGTACGGTGCGCAGGAGAAATATTCTTGAGAACCGTTGCGTACACGAGGTAAACGGCTTGAAGCAGCAAGAGGTAGAGGTTAAAGGATACTTCAGATAGCAGAGAGTAGTATTCAATGTCGAGAGCTGATGTTTTTTTTTTTTGGAGCTGGACCCAGCTGAACAGCCGCAGATGGCTGTTTCAGCGATACCGGACTTTGGGGGCTTCCCGCTCGAGGAGGCACCTCCTGTGAGGTTCGACCTCGGCTCGACCGCTGCAGGGGATTGACTCTATAATCAGATTTAGCCGTAAAAGGCTGAATGAGCTAAGCCAACAGGCTGAAGCAATTATTTGGGGACTAATTATCGACTCCGCCGGCGGAGCCGATCCTAGTCTATCATTATTACCGCTTCGCAAGTGTTATAGCTGGAGGAGAAGAAGCGGCGGAAGTAACGCTCCAGCAACACGCCTAAGCTAATCTTGTATGGCTACTTGTGTCTGTAGTGAAGAGTGCTGATGTGAACTTAAGGGAACTAATTTATCTTGGAAACGGTAACCTTAAGTACAAATATTAACAAGTCGTACTGCTAGTATAATGTGTGAGCGGGACGGGTGATGTGCGAGCGAGATAAATATATTATATATGCGCTAGTCAGTAGTTCGTTGTCCGCTGCGATGACTAGACGTATGCAGCTCCCATAGGCTTAATATAGCGGGAATGAACGTCCAGCAGACGGCGAGTAGTGCAATGGTAGAAAGACGACGAAGGTATCAGTTTAGACACTTCATCATTCTTATCCAGCAATAATAAACTGCTTTTTTTTTATTGCAGGAGATCAGCAGACAGGCAGACGGCCCACTTGATGGAAAGCGGTTAGCATCGCCTATGGACATTTGCAACACCAAAGGTGCTACAAATGCGCTGCTGCTCTCTTAAGGGAGACTGGAACCTGGTCACTAATGCCGGAACACAACTCAAGGTTGTTATGGCGACATACTCTAGACCAGGGGTGGTCGCCATCCAGTCGGGCAAATGCCCTACCACCTGGCTGTGGGTTGTTAAGTCGCCTCATACGACAGGCCGCCCTGCCGCAGGAAATTGTATTCTTTCTCCGTTCCTGCAGGATAAGTACGTTAAGTACAAATGTGGCGTACAAATTCTCAACTTAAACCATGTGAGTACATCACTATTTCTTAAAAAAAAACAATCTTTCTTTCTTCTATCTTAAAGCCAAGGTCTTACAATAAATAGTTTACATATTACATTTACATTAAAGATCACTACAACTAGACTTTTCATGTGGTTTCACTTGTAATATTTTCGTGCAGGTATAACTAACATCCATCCTCATATTCAAAGAGAACCTACCTGGAGGATGCTAAGGAACAAGGTGCTGACGCCCGTGTCGCAGCTTCCGTGCTGGATGCGCTGGAAGCCACCGAGGTGTTGGAGCGTGACCGCCTGGACCTCAAGGAGTCCCCTCTGTTAACCACTCCTTTGCCTTTAAGGAAAATTGTATAAAATTATTGTTACGAGTTGCAGGACTCGAATTAAAATGCCGTTGGAATTATTATAGAATTTATTAGAACCATACAAACACGTATAACACAGGTACAAATATAACTGTACACAACTAGTCCAAACGTAATGCACGATTCATAAACGTCTTGCTTCGCTTGTGGCTATCGCTGAACTACCGATCTCTCCATTGGGCCATTGTTTTATACTGCACCGATACAATATGTCTCTTGCGCGCGTAGACTGAATTTCTTAGAATCACTGGCTAATGACTACCATAAAAGATTACAATCTACAATGGGCTGTTTTTCTAATTCCATATTTTAAACACAAAATAAACTAAAGAAGTCCAAATGTCAAACAGGTAATAAAATGTGTTTCTACAGACTCAGGTCTGAATTTGTCTTTTGTCGGCATTCAGGTCGTAACATTATTATAGTTTTCTAGCGTAGTAGATAAGTTAGAAATTAATCATTTCAAAATTCGAGAAAAAGCTACAGAACAAAGATGCTAAATTCAAAGGAAAACATGATTGTAACTTCCATTCAAGGTAATAAACCGCTGCCAGATGGAAGCATGCCCAGAAGGCTGGCAGCATTGCCACGCTGTATGGCAATGCTGAAACACAGAAACTCTTTAATACCACTCGTGATTAGAAGTCACGGGTGGTATTAGAAAGTTTCTTACTGTTTGCTTAAATTTGCCGCTTTTTTTCAGCCTCTACTTTAATTAGTCAGACTTTTGTACATTTTGATTTGCGTGTGTCGTGTTGTCCTTAAGACGTCAGCAGTACATTAGTCATTTTTAACCGACTTAAAAAAAGAAGGAGGTTCTCAATTCGTCGGGATCTTCTTTTTTATGTATGTTCACCGATTACTCCGAGATTTATGATCCGATTTACGTAATTCTTTTTTTGTTCGACGCGAAATAGCTGCCATTTGGTCCCTTAAAAATTTGACGTAGTTTGGCCCGGTAGTTTTCATTTTATGAACATTTTTTATGAAAATTTTTCCATTCCGTTCCATATGTACACCGATTACTCTGAGAGTTGTGATCCGATTTACGTGATTCTTATTTAGTTTGATACGGAATAGTCGCCATTTGGTCCCCTAAAAATTTGACATAGTCTGGCCCAGTAGTTTTCATGTTATGAACATTTTTTATGAAAATTTTTCCATTCTGTTCCATATGTACACTGATTACGCTGAGATTTATGATCCGATTTACGTGATTCTTATTTAGTTTGATGCGGAATAGTCGCCATTTGGTCCCCTAAAAATTTAACATAGTTTGGCCCAGTAGTTTTCATTTT
Source organism: Dendrolimus kikuchii (assembly GCA_019925095.2). Classification (NCBI taxonomy): domain Eukaryota; kingdom Metazoa; phylum Arthropoda; class Insecta; order Lepidoptera; family Lasiocampidae; genus Dendrolimus; species Dendrolimus kikuchii. The sequence continues at coordinate 817,673 of CM034410.1, read as the reverse complement.
ACGAACATTTTTTTGTTCCCGTTTCTTGGGATCTATATTTTTTAAGGAGCGCGGCACCTTTCGTAGGTCTACCCATACATAGCTAGAGACTTTAAGATGTTTTATATATTAATAATAATAGCTTTAGAAATAAGTTATTTTATACTTTTTAATTTTTTAGTTTTTGAAATCGGATTTTTTAAATGAAGTTTTTTTACCCAGATGATGTCACGCAGCACTATTTGCTTACTACTCGTGTGCCGACCGACTCGTCCCTACGTTCGAGTTTACTTTATATCTTATATATAAAATTCTCGTGTCACAATGTTCGTTCCCATACTTCTCCTAAACGGCTGGACCGATTCTCATGAAATTTTGTGTGCATATTGGGTAGGTCTGAGAATCGGACAACATCTATTTTTCATCCCCCTAAATGTTAAGGGTAGTCTACCCCTAATTTTTTTTTAATTTTTAGATATTTTTATTTTCATTTTTTTAGGATATAGCATTAAAAAATACATAAAACCCAAAATTTTCATCCCTCTACGATCAAGCCCTATTTTTTATTTGTTAATTATAAACTTTAATTTTTTTGGCAAGATTTTTAATCTTATTTTGTCATGGCTTAGAATAAAAAAAAAATATTACTCTTAATTTTCCACCTCTCAACTATCAACCCCTATTTGTCCATCGCGATTTTTTTTTAACTATCAATCGATCAGTTATCCCCGCTAGATGTCTACCGTTGTCACCTCTCATCCAGCAAACATCACGGAGTAGGGATGAGTGGGTTCCCGGATGGTTTAGATTCACAATTAGAACCGGTAGGTGGCGCTGAGATCGTGTTCTGGAATCCTCCTAATCACCTGGAGCGATTTTGGTGATTTTGTTTTTGTGTGTTTGAGTGGGTACCCGGATGGTTTAGATTCGCAATTAGAACCGGTAGGTGGCTCTGGGATCGGGTTCTAGAATTTTATTTTTTAAAGGCAGGACAACGTCTGCCGGGGCCGCTAGTAGCAAATAAAATTCGCTTCTACCGCCACGTATACTACAGTATATTACGCTACTGCTGTTTTAAAGCAAATATATATTTATTGAAATTTTTACCAGTAATACTGAAATGCCTGAGCCTGTAGTACTCTTCTTCGACCCCAGTGTTGGGCATGGAAGCAACTCTCGCCCTCTGCTGGGGTAAGCCCAGCAACTGCCGCTCACCGGTCCTCGATCTTTGTGCTTTCACCGACTGAGATCTCGAGTGGTGCGGGCTCCCGTACCTGGTGGAAAGTCAAAATAAAACGTGTCATTAACCGCGGAACACATTAATTTATTTTCGATTTATAATTTTCAATTGAGTCCCGCCTGCTACTAAACCTAATGCGGGTATTCAACTTAGGCTTTCAGCTCATATTATACTAATATATAAAGCTGAAGAGTTTGTTTGTTTGAACGCGCTAATCTCAGGATCTACTGGTCTGATTAGAAAAATTCTTTCAGTGTTAGATAGCCCATTTATCGAGGAATGTTATAGGCTATATATCATCACGCTAAGATCAATAGGAGCGGAGCACCAATGAAGAATGTTTCAAAATCGGGGGGGTTTGAAAACAAATTCCACGCGGACGGTAATACTTATATAGTCTGTTAAACCGAAGTAAAGTTTACTTTGTTTATAGTTTAATTTATTTTTTGTTTTCTTAATCTTGTTTCGGTCTTTTTAGTACATTGCTTTCAAATTGTCTTCTTGCAGTCGGGTTTTTGACTTTGTTGCAGACAGAGAGCACACCCCTGACCCGCCCGCCGGAGCACACCTCTCCACGCCCCGCATACCGCCGACGCCTATAGCTCGCACAGTTAGCAGCTAAGCGTCGGACAGAACAGGGGATATAAGAAGGGACCTTGGAGGCCGGAATTACTCACTTGTTCACATTGCTCACATACATATAGCACCAATACGCACTACTTTACCCGCTGCCATTCATCATTCGCGCTGTAACTCGTCTATGTATAGTTTTAATTTAATTGTAAACAACGCCAATAGTCATGGGAAAAATCACTCACCAAGAAGAAAAGAGTGATATATATCTTTTTGATACAAAGATATATATCACTCTTTTATATCTTTAACTCTTTATCTTTACAGTGAATAGTGTCAGTGTCAATTGCAGACAAGATGAGTTATTATCTGTGAGTGATATACTGATAAACTTATATGAAAAAAATATAAACAAATGGAGTGAAAAAATATAATAAAATTAATTACATTAAAACAAAATTACAACATAAAACTATAGTGTTACGATTTATTTTGGCTTGCTATTATATTCGGTTTCCTCGTTCTCGCTACGCTAATCAGCTAATCATTCTTTCTCTTTTCTTTCTAGTCTAGTTTCTTCTCATTCGGATCTATAGTCATCGCGTGGAACAGGAATGACCTAAAGAGTTAAAGATATAAAGACACATTTTGAACGCAAGTGATATACAGATCTAATCACTCTTCGCGTCGGATATATATCTTTTGAGTTAATCACTCCGCAGTTACACACCGCTAAACGCCAGTCATACAGTCCACATCGAGCTTTATTTGGAAGAAGTAACTGCCACCAATAGACTTTTTACAAGCTTTTATTTAACTAGCAATGGATGTACCTACGTATGTGTGAAGTTCGGGTGGAATCTTGCCAGTTAAATTTGACCAACTTCCCGGTTTCCGATTGAGCTGATCTGATGATGGAGTCGGAAGGTGCCCATAGGAACTCCTGTACTAAACAAGATAGATCCATCGTGTTTGGGATCGTCTTACTTGTCTTGGCTAGATCTGTTGCTGCATGATATCCAGGATCTCAAAAGTTTGTATTTAAAAAACTTTTTTTTTCATTTTTATTTAATTGTCTATTTTATTATATTTATTTATTTTTCATGGTTCGGGCATGTAGAAAGAATGCATGATGAAAGAATGACTAAACAGATATACAATGCAAAAGTGGATGGATGCAGAAGTCGTGGAAGGCCACGACACACCTTCCATGATCAAATTGATCGTGTACTAGCAGAAGGTGATGTCAGGAGCCTTAAGAATGTCAAAGAAGCAAGTGAGGTGTGTAAGAATAAGCCTGAATGGCGCTCTGTTGCTCGTGCCTACCCCGCAAGGGAACTGGCGTGAAGTTATGTATGTATTTATTTTCATTTATATTGTGCGATATGTTTGACCTTCAACAATTGTTCTCCATTAGAACTTAGTTTGGATAAAACCTCTTGAATTTGAAAGTGAAGTTATAAAAGTCCTTTTCTTCAGCATTATAAGATTTCATTCCTTAAGTCAGTTAAGGGACCGCTCTCTATTACTTCCATTTCATTCCCTTTTATTACTTAAATCCAATTAAACATTCCCTATACATTGGGGTTTTATTTTTTCCCTTGAAAGCACTGAGACGTCAAAAGCAGCTCTCAACGACTTGGTTAGGAAAATAAACAAGTTGAAATTAATTTAGCCAAGTGGTAAAATAAGCGGGTATACCAGTATTCCGTACATACATCCTTTATCCGTGCAGGAACGTAGAAAGAATACAATTTCCTGCGTTGGGGCGGCCTGTCGTAAGAGGCGACAAAACAACCCACAGCCTGTTGGTAGGGCATTTGCCATAATAACCTTGTGTTGTGTTCCGGCATTAGTGACCAGGTCCCAGTCTCCCTTAAGAGAGCAGCAGCGCATTTGTAGCACCTTTGGTGTTGCAAATGTCCATAGGCGTTGGTAACCGCTTTCCATCATGTGGGCCGTCTGCCTGTCTGCTGAACTCCAGCAATAAAAAAAAACATACTGTTCTCTATCTAGCGTTATCACATTTTTTTTAAACTAAATGCTGCGTCTTAAAGATATATACATATATACATACTAGAGGTTGACAAACTCTAGTTTACATATATACCAAATTTCAGCCAAGTCGGTCCAGTAGTTTTTCAATAAAAGCATAACAAAGACAAATATATTTTTATCCCGGAAATTATCCCATTTTTTCGAGATAAAAAGTATCCTATGTTCATTCTAGGTATCGAAAATATATATATATATATATATATATATATATATATATATATATATATACTGAGTTTCATCCAAATCGGTTCAGTAGTTTGTCCGTGAAAACGAAACAAACAGTTATTTTCGCATTTATAATATCAATAGGGATTATCACGCCTGTTTCCTATGGGCGTAGGCAGAGACTATAGATTTCCACTTACGACGATCCTGACAAACAACTTTCGCTTCATCTACTTTCATAAACCTTTTCTTATATGCAAGTTTATTTGTTATGCTTTGTACCTGACCTTGTTTTAACCCTTCTGCTATTTGATTATGGTGTGTACGTCGTGTTCTACCAGCACCAACTCTACATACATAACTTCACGCCAGTTCCCTTGCGGGGTAGGCACGAACAATAGAGTGCCATTTAGGCTTATTCTTACACACATCACTTGCCTCTTTGACATTCATAACTCTTGTCATGCAAGCTCGTCTGTTCTTAAGGCTCCTGACATCACCTTCTGCTAGTACACGATCAATTTGATCATGGAAGGTGTGTCGTGGCTTCCACGACTTTTGCATTGTATATCTGTTTAGTCATTCTTTCATCATGCATTCTTTCCACATGCCCGAACCACCGGAGCATTCCTTTCCTTACCTTCTAAAATAAAATAACTAAATTAATTAATTTTTCTTACATAAATTCAAATTTAAAAGTTTTTATTCAAAATAAGTTCCACTGGAGAACACTTTTTGAAGGTCATACATGTAAGTTAATTTTTTTTTTACTTCATATTCTACGTACACTTGCCAAGCCGCCTTGGAGCCGCCCCCAAGCGTGGCGGGTATCTATACTGTCCATTCACTAATAGTGGGAGGCCCAAGCCCAGCAGTGGGACGTTTATTGTCTGTTATTATATTATATTAACGCCTTTAGTAAACTGTATCAGATAACGTAAATTTGTCTATTTTATTATCCAACCGCCCATAATGTTTGAAAGGATTCTATAATTTCACCACGAAGCCTTAAAACTCGATTTACGACCTATTAAAGAGATTAAAGCTTAATGTTCTGATGTTCAGCCAGTTAATCTTTCGCTAATGTGAACGATGTAATACGTCGCAATTTCAAAGGCGTGTTCGTATTTCACGACACGGGCTACATAACGTGACAGCTTAATCTTGACGTGTAATACGTAAACTTTCGTACCTAATTCGCTTGTATACCGAGCACGGAACTAAGCGTGGTATTAGAAGTTATTTACTGCAAATAACTAGAAATAGAATACAAAGGAATGAAAATAGCTGAATACATACATATATACATACATAACTTTATTCTATTTTATTTGGGAGGTTAACAGCTGTGATCGTACAAACTAAAGTTTACAAACTAGCGTTACAGAGATAGTTAAAGAACAGCTAATTATAAACCTCCACAGATGACAGGGAAATAAAAATAAAGTATGAAATACAATAATTTAGAAATAACGAACAATAATAAGAACATTTTGTGACGGGGAAAACTAACTATTATTAAAATAGGCTTTGATTAAATTCGCATTTACAGATGCTAGACTATCCACAAACAAGTCAATGTCAACATAATCCGACTTGTTGAGTTTGTTGAATTCATTCACTGTTCTAACAAAAAATGAGTAGCGTCTGAAAGCTGAAAGCTGATAGCTGATAGCTGTAAGCTTCACGCCAGTTCCCTTGCGGGATAGGCAAGAACAACAGAGCGCCATTCAGACTTATTCTTACACACCTCACTTGCTTCTTTGACATTCATAACTCTTGTCATGCACGCTCGTCTGTTCTTAAGGCTCCTGACATCACCTTCTGCTAGTACACGATCAATTTGATCATGGAAGGTGTGTCGTGGCCTTCCACGACTTCTGCATCCATCCACTTTTGCATTGTATATCTGTTTAGTCATTCTTTCATCATGCATTCTTTCCACATACCCGAACCACCTGGGCATTCCTTTCCTTACCTTCACCCCGACACTCTCTTTCTTACTTCGGTATTACGAACGCGGTCAGCGAGCGTCACTCCGCAGATTTTGCGCAGTGCTCGCATCTCGACCGCGTTTACTCTACAGTTAGTATTATACAGTTTTCATAGAAAATTAGCGGGACAGGCGTGAACGTAGCCACAGAGCGTGTCGTATTGTTTGTCCTGTTATTAATGACGGTGTTGTTATGCTGTCACGCGCCTGCCGACGTGACAGTGGAACAATGACGTGTTTTGCGTACAGATATTTATGTCAATTGTTGTTTTGGTGTTCTTTAGAGCTCTGTTGCTATTCTGGCACAATCGGACAATTCATTCAAAAGTTCTTATTCAAAATAAGTTTATACTCGACTTCAGAATCTAGAGCAGTGGTTCCCAAACTTATGTTGTACATTGCCCACTTTGAGAGTAAATTCTTTTTTGGCGCCCCCATTTTTTCACCTACTTAAAAACCACCATAACGTCAAATTAAATTAATTGATTATTGTAAGCTATATTAGCGGAGATTAAACATCCATTCTAAACGAGACTTACTTATAGCCCGCAAGAGTTAACTTGAGACCTAAGCGTAGTAGGTAATACGCAACGGCGCTGAGGTCTCAAGTTAACTCTTACGGGCTACACCTGCCAATGAGCGAGGGTGAGCGAGCTCGAGCGATGAGCGACCGATTGACATGATTTTTATTTCATTTATTCAATAAAACAGGACATATATCTGTATATATGCACTACGCGGAGAGAAATGTCGAACCAAGTTTGAGTTTTGAGCAATCTCTTAATTAATATTAGATAGATAACACTCTATTGTACACCATTACAGAAAACACAGAAAATCTTATATCCTAAAAATATTCTAAATGTGCACAATGGGCGGTCTTATCGCTAAGAAGCGATCTCTTCCAGACAACCCGTGGCCGGAATAAAACAGATTGTATTGGTCAAAGGTGGTATAAATAAATATTACAGGTTATGCAGTTACTTGCATATATTTTATTTATTTATAAACAGTACATACATAAGTTTGTAAAATATTATATAAGTAAGAATTATAATTAATAGACATATATAAATACACTTATTGATATCACATACATAAATATATACATATACATAAATATACGTAAAAATATCAAATACCACTATGTTGTAGGTAGTGCTTTTTTGTCATATTCTTAAATATTGTTAGTTATTTTAGTTGATGTTCACAAGTTGTAGTCGAGAGTCGAGAGTTCAGACGGTGTCTAAGAGTCCTCCTAGCTAGATGAAATTACAAACCGGCCCCCAAGCCTCTACACAACGCCCCCATTTTTTTCTGGGTCTCTTAACGCCCCCTTTAGGCCTGCAGCGCCCACAAGGGGGCGTTATCGCCCACTTTGGGAAAGGATGGTCTAGAGCATAGATACAAGCTCGCGGGGCTAACTGTCTTCTATCGAATACATTTCGGGGAGTGCTTCTTAGAATTGCACGAGCTGATTCCTCAAATCCCCATTTTACCATCGGACAACCAGACGCACCGGTCTGCGCCACCGCTACATGGTGGAAACACCACCAGTCAGCACCAAGCGTTTCGCTTCACCTTTTCTGGTGCGCACTGCCGAAGAGTGGTATAATTTGCCGGAGCCTGTCTTTCCTGACAAATACAATCTTGAAGTCTTCAAGTCACGAGGTATCTTCTGGGTAAGCATGCTCCATCCTGGACTGCGTCATCACTCAACATCAGGTGACACAGTGGTCAAACGCAAAGCTATGCTGCCATAAAAAAAGTTCCACCTGAAAACACATTTTGAAGGTCATACATGCGGTTGTAGCGATTTCGCGGCACACGGGTAAATGTATTTACACAGCCGTGTGCGAAGAGGACGCCACCGCCACCTTCGTCCTTAAAGCGGAGAAAGCCACAGCCGATGAGATCAGGGATTATAATATAAAAATGGCGATACGCATGAGAGACAAGACGGTGGTTCAACGCCTAATGGAGGGCCAATAATCCCCCTCCTAAACCATCCATCATCATCGACACCAACTGGAAATTTTTCATGTCACAACAACTAAACAATAAATTATAACACCACACAAAGTCACAAACACATAACTAACAATAAAACTTATACACATACTCAAACCTACGCGCACTACCATCGCATTGCATTACACGCACACTCCACAAACAAACCAAGACACACAGAGTCTAAAAATTATAAACCCAGGCACAGAAAAGAAAAAAAACAACACACATGGCACTAGATACGACTATATCTTCTAATATATAAAATTCTCGTGTCACAGTTTTCGTTGTCATACTCCTCCGAAACGGCTTGACCGATTTTGATGAAATTTTTTGTGCTTATCCGGTATCTATGAGAATCGGCCAACATCTATTTTTCATCCCCCTAAATGTTAGGGGTAGTTCACCCCTAAAATTTTTATTTTATTTTTTAGACAATATTTTTAATTTCTATTTTTTTATGATACAACATACAAAAATACATACAACCCTAAATTTTCACCCCTCTACGATCAACCCCTATTTTTTATTTGTGAATTATAAACTTTAATTTTTTGGCAAGATTTTTAATCTTATTTTGTCATGACTTAGAATAAAAAAAAATATATTACTCTTTTAGATTCACAATTAGAACCGGTAGGTGGCGCTGAGATCGGGTTCTAGAATCCTCCTAATCACCGGGAGCGATTTTGGTGATTTTGTTTTTGTGTGTTTGAGTGGGTACCCGGATGGTTTAGATTCGCAATTAGAACCGGTAGGTGGCTCTGGGATCGGGTTCTAGAATTTTATTTTTTAAAGGCAGGACAACGTCTGCCGGGGCCGCTAGTATAAGTATAGATATAAGGCCAATACTGCACATGCACTTCCTCACAACACCAGCATGTAACAGATACACTCTACATTAGTATGAGTTTAGTATTAAAATTAGAATAAATTAATATAATAAGTTATTCTTAAGGTACACCAAAACAGAAAAATTACTACATATAATGTCACATACACTAACAAAAATAAACAATAAGCGTCTACGGAGTCTCCAATATTTCATAGAAATTAAGTATTAAAAAAGGGTAAATCCCCATTTTACCATCGGACAACCAGACGCACCGGTTTGCGCCACCGCTACATGGTGGACCACCAGTCAGCACCAAGCGTTTCGCTTCACCTTTTCTGGTGCGCACTGCCGAAGAGTGGAATAATTAGCCTTCCTCGATAAATGGGCTATCTAACACTGAAAGAATTTTTCAAATCAGACCAGTGGTTCCTGAGATTAGCGCGTTCAAACAAACAAACTCTTCAGCTTTATATATTAGTATAAGATATACACCAGTTACACGAGCGATACCACAGTATAACGCGATACTATAAATATACATTTAGGTGGTAGGGTATTTGTCCGTCTGGAAGGCTACCCCCTCTGATCTAGAGTATGCCGGTATAACAACCTTAACTTGTATTACGGCATCGGTGGTCAGGTTCCAGATTCCGTCTGCGTGTCTGTTGAACTCGTGTCATTAAAAAAATCTAGAAATAGGTTTTAATCAACTTAATTGGCAGATGTTCGTTAAGAAAGGATTTTCAACTCCATTTTTGATGCAGTAAATGTAGACTTAGTGCTGCCAGAATTTAATTAAAATGGGATTTAAAACTTAAAGTTTAAGCGCTGAAACGAGGGATTAAAGTGTTGTAGGTATTTATATGAAAATGATTTTCAGTGGTAAATGAACTAACGGCAAAACGTGGGTTATGATTTTGTTATGCTGGAGCAAGTGAGTGAGTTTGTATATATTGGATGTGCTTTTAGCAGGGATGGAAGGTACACCGCTGATATAGAAAGAAGAGTGAATTTGGGGAACAGTGTGAATGGAGCGTTAGGTAAACTTCTAGGCGCTAAGAACCTCAGCCAGAAGGCCCAGCTTGCTATACACAACGCGGTGCTGGTACCTACGCTCACGTATGGAAGCGAGAGTTGGCTATGGAAGAGAGAGCATGAAAGTAGAGTAAACGCGGTCGAAATGCGAGCACTGCGCAAAATCTGCAGAGTGACGCTCGCGGACCGCGTTCGTAATACCGAAGTAAGGAAAAGAGTTGGTCTGAAAGAGAGTGTCGGGGTGAAGGTAAGGAAAGGAATGCTCCGGTGGTTCGGGCATGTGGAAAGAATGCATTTTTTTTTTTAATTGCAGGAGTTCAGCAGACAAGCAGACGGCCCACTTAGTGGAAAGCGGTTACCATCGCCTATGGACATTTGCAACACCAAAGGTGCTACAAATGCGCTGCTGCTCTCTTAAAGGAGACTGGAACCTGGTCACTAATGCCGGAACACAATACAAGATTGTTATGGCGGCATACTGTAGACCAGGGGTGGTCGCCATCCAGTCGAGCAAATACTCTACCACCTGGCTGTGGGTTGTTTAGTCGCCTCTTACGACAGGCCGCCGGGCCGCAGGAAATTGTATTCTTTCTCCGTTCCTGCACGGATACGCATGATGAAAGAATGACTAAACAGATATACAATGCAAAAGTGGATGGATGCAGAAGTCGTGGAAGGCCACGCCACACCTTCCATGATCAAATTGATCGTGTACTATCAGAAGGTGATGTCAGGAGCCTTAAGAACAGACGAGCGTGCATGACAAGAGCTATGCATGTCAAAGAAGCAAGTGAGGTGTGTAAGAATAAGCCTAAATGGCGCTCTGTTGTCCGTGCCTACCCCGCAAGGGAACTGGCGTGAAGTTATGTATGTATGTATGATTTTGAAGTTAAAGTCATTGTTTTGAATGTATTTAGCCTGGGAGCCTGTTGGTAGCAAACCTTTTTTATATTTTTACACTATCAACATGCTTTTGTTTTTTTCAATCCATAGGTCATTGGTTCATATCCGGCTCGAAGGGCCAATCTGTGGCGAGCACATAGACTGTATATATCTATACTAATATAAAGCTGAAGAGTTTGCTTGTTTTTTTTCCATTATTTTCAATAATTGTAAAGGTGGTCTGGAAGATATGGCCGGCAGCGATAAGACCTCCTATTGTATATGTAACTTATGTATGCAATAAAGAACATTCATTCATTCATTGTTTGTTTAAACGCGCTAATCTCAGGAACCGCTGGTCCAATTTGAAAAATTCATTCAGTATTAAATAGCCCATTTATCGAGGAAGGCTATAGGCCATATATCATCACGCTAAGACCAATAGGAGCGGAGCACCAATGAAGAATGTTTCAAAATCGGAGGGTTTTGAAAGCAAATTCCACGCGGACGACGTTGCGGGCACAGCTAGTATACCATAACTTGGACGTGAAGTAATACGAGAATTTTCATATTATAATAATACTACCTTCTGTCCGCGATTTCGTCCGCGTGGAATATTTAAAAAAGTAAGTTAAAAAACCTCCTGATTTGAAACATTCTTCATTGGTACTCCACTCCTATTGGTCTTAGCGTGATATATAGCCTATAGCCTTCCTCGATAAATGGGCTATCTAACACTGAAAGAATTTTTCAAATCAGACCAGCACTTCCTGAGATTAGCGCGTTCAAACAAACAAACTCTTCAGCTTTATGTATTAGTATAAGATTTATTACACAACGATATGTTACAATGCAAGGATAAATATGGAGTGCGTAAAAAGAAAAAAAAAGAAAAGAATGTTGACAGTGTCAAAATACAAAAAAGGCATACATACATACATACATAACTTCACGCCAGTTCCCTTGCGGGGTAGGCACGAACAACAGAGTGCCATTTAGGCTTATTCTTACACACCTCACTTGCCTCTTTGACATTCATAACTCATTCATAACTAAAAAAGGCAAACCACTAAAAAGGTTTGCTAAAAACAGACCCAATTCTATATCAATATATTGGCGTTGAGAAGAGATTCAAATTCTATTGCTGTAGTTTTAGAAAGTCGTATATCATTTAGCATATGTATATCGTGGAAGGCCACGACACACCTTCCATGATCAAATTGATCGTGTACTAGCGGAGGGTGATGTCAGGAGCCTTAAGAACAGACGAGCGTATCACAGCAGCTTGGGCCGAGTGGCATGAGGTGACAGGTGTCATTTGTGACCCCAAGTGAGGTGTGTAAGAATGGGTCTAAATGGCGCTCTGTTGTTCGTGCCTACCCCGCAAGGGAACTGGCGTGAAGTTATGTATTTATGTATGTATGTACGTATATCGTTTTCGCCGGAATACTCACACTTTTTTATTGCTTTATGGTATTTCATTCATCCCTACTACTCCACAGTACCTTAAAGAACGCTTCAAATTTATTTCTTGCTCTCACAATTTACGCCCTTCCAGTCAACATAGACTTATTACTCATATTCATAGTACAATTACAGCGACCATTATATCCGTGCAGGAACGGAGAAAGAATACAATTTCCTGCGGCCGGGCGGCCTGTCGTAAGCGGCGACAAAACAACCCACAGCCAGGTGGTAGGGCATTCGCCCGACTGGATGGCTACCGCCCCTGGTCTAAAGTATGCCGCCATAACAACCTTGAGTTGTGTTCCGGTATTAGTGACCAGGTTCCAGTCTCCCTTAAGAGAGCAGCAGCGCATTTGTAGCACCTTTGTTGTTGCAAATGTCCATAGGCGATGGTAACTGCAATAAAAAAAAAAAATGTAACAATAAATTTCACCTTCGAAAACAAACCTTAAACAATGGGTCAATCAACATTACAATCAGCAATGATATCCGAATCCCGCAGAACTATTCGCTTGAATAATACCCTAATTTCAACAACTAAAGCAATAGCCTCGAATAGCCATTAGTTGGGGAAAATTCAATTTAGACCGGCAACGCGTCAGCATCAGGGCTGCCACCTTTCAACAACATCGAGCTTTGTATCTATACTAATATTATAAAGCTGAAGAGTTTGTTTGTTTAAACGTGCTAATCTCAGGAACCGCTGGTCCGATTTGAAAAATTCTTTCAGTGTTGAATAGTATATTTATCGAGGAAGGCTATAGCTGTATTATATTTTCAAAAAAATTAGGGATCCTCACTAAAAGTCCAATAATGTAACCCAAGGTGTAATAAAATGACCCGAAAAAATCCTTACACGGCGTGCGCTGCGAAAACTATTAATTATAGAACAAAACAATGTACTACCACTTTGCAGAACATATAATTGTCTACAAAAAATATCGCGTAACCATGTCTAACTATAGTAGTTATCTCACAATAAGTGTTTTCTTTTATATTTTTTTAATAATAAAAATGCCGTCGCTTCAAAAACTCTTCATTTTGTACCTTGGTATTAATCCTTATCAAAATAAATTACTCCATATTCAAGACGAATTCAATACCTTTCTAGAACTTTTTGAATTGTTCAATTCGGACGTTTCATTCAAAAGATATCGCGATATTTAAAATGTAAGTATTAGTGTTGCTGCCAAATAAGTATTAAGTATTATGTGGTTGTTGGTCATGAGGAGCGAGGGGGCGGTAGCCTCTGCGAGATAACATCATACCATGCGGCGCAGCCCAGTCGCGCGGTCTTCTCCTTACGGAATGGTTGTGCATTGCGGACTAAATTTTTTTAATACTTCTTGGACGAAAAATACTAATATATAAAGCTGAAGGTTTGTTTGTTTGATTGAACTCGCTAATCTCAGGAACTATTGGTCTGATTTGAAAAATTCTTTCAGTGTTAGATAGCCCATTTATCGAGGAAGGCTACATATCATCACACTAAGACCAATAGGTGCGGAGCTCCAATGAAGAATGTTTCAAAATCGGACGACGTCGCGGGCACAGCTAGTTAAATATAAGAAAGCGCTAGATTCCGTTAGACAGATCTACAAAATACCTCATGTCTTTTGACTTCCCCCCGTACCTTCTAACCTTTTTTTTACAAGAGGAAATCCGTTTCCATCCGCCATATTGGATTTAGAGTGAAGGCTTTTCTCTTAGTATTCTTCTCAGGAATGGGAGTGCACAAAAAATTACTAGTTCGCCATCTTGCGGCGTCCGCCATATTGGATTTAGAAAGAAATCTGTTTTTCCACGTATTCTTCTCATGGGAGTGCATAAAAAATAAGTTGGCCGCCATCTTGGGCCGTCCGCCATATTGAATTTCTAACCACGCATTGTCATCAAAACTAGATGTATATGCAAAATTTCATATCGATCGGCTTGAAAATAAGTGCTTCAAAATTTAGTTGCAAGATTTGACCCAAACATACATACATACAAACACTGTAAGTTAACTAAAAGCTTGTAAAAATAATTAAATAATTCTTCTTAAGTTTTCGCGATAGGTATACATAATAAAACTACGTTTTAACGGTTTTAAGTGTGGTTGATTATTGAATTGGTATTGAAATCAAATAACATCCAAATTTCAATAGAGAAGATGGTTGGCAAGTACCACCTGTTTGGGATCCGATCATCAAAACTATTAAGACCCAAACCCAGCAAAAACCAACTGCCAGACCTCAAGACACTGTGAGCTCTTTCTGCGTGTACCGGAACACAAACCAACTTGATTGATAATTTCTTTTTATTTTTCCTTACTTATTTGAATAATATATAAAATTATTAGAGCTAGGCATTGCAGAAGAGTTTCTTGCGCCGCTTCTTCTCTTCAAGCCACAACATGTTGCGAAGCGGTAGTAAATTAGATTACGCTCCCATAGAGTAAATAATAACCATAAACAAAATTTAAATGAACAAGTTGGTGGTAGATTAAATAAAACTTTAACAATACTCCTTGACACTTGCCAATCTTTGTCTTCCGTGATCACGGCCACTGAAAAGTGGCCGGAACGTCAGAATAATAAAAAAACAAATAAATTACAGCGCTTAAAACCGTTGAATCGTAGTTTTATTAAGCTTGTAAAAATTGTTAAAATGATCTCGTGTAACTTAGCACTGGCATCTCAGATATCAAGATATTGTTACGAGTCGCGAGACTCGAATTAAAATGCCGTTAGAATTACTATAGAGTTTTCTAGAACTATGCAAACACGTATAAAACAGGTACAAATATAACCGAACACAACAAGTCCAAACATAATGCAGAAGGTCGTAATTCCATAAAACGCGCAAAGTCCGTCACTAAAAGTTTCCCGATTGTAGTACACACGTCTCGCTTCGTTCGTGGTTCTCGCTCGACTGGCTCCCCCCCTCCATCAAGTTATCGTTTTATACTGCGCAACTGCAATGTCTCCGTATCTAAATCGACTTAATCCGACACACCTGGCTAATGACTGCAATAAAAGATTACAGGGCTGTTTTCTAATCACAAATTTTAAACACAAAGTAAACAACAGAAGACGACCATAAAAGAAACTAAATGTTATTAGTTCTTTTTTTTATTGCAGGAGATCAGCAGACAAGCAGACGGCCCACTTGATGAAAAGCGGTTACGATCGCCTATGGACATTTGCAACGCCAAAGGTGCTACAAATGCGCTGCTGCTCTATTAAGTTCAAATTCCGACGGGTAATAAATGTGCTTTGTTTCAGATATGCAGGTGGATTTTGTTTTTGTCGAGACCAGAGTTGTAATAATATGTTTAAATATTTGACACCACTTTTTCTCATGTATTCTTTTGTACCCTTAAACGTATAAATATATGCCTTTGTTTGTTATTTAAGCGGAAATTTCAAGTGTGGTTGCCAGGCATAACACTTTCATACATTACATACTTATACTCTTCTCTCTCTGACTAGTTTTTTAATTTTTTTTTATTGTAGGAGTTCAGCAGACAGGCAGACGGCCCACTTGATTGAAAGCGGTTACCATCGCCTATGTACATTTGCAACACCGAAGGTGCTATAAATGCGCTGCTGCTCTCTTAAGGGTCACTGGAACCTAGTCACTAATGCCGGAACACAACTCAAGGTTGTTATGGCGACATACTTTAGACGAGGGGTGGTAGCCACCCAGGCGGGCTAATGCCCTACCACCTGGCTGTGGGTTGTTTTGTCGCCTCTTACGACAGGCCGCCCGGCCGCAGGAAATTGTATTCTTTCTCCGTTCCTGCACGGATAAAATGTAGTAAAAGTAATGTGTATATATGTCTATCTCCCTCCCACCAACACCGTGACATGCGAAATGCAGCGGCGTCGGCGCGATTGCAAGACTGTTACAAACCGTCATATTGTGAACTCCATGTGAACATAATTAAAAAAGCAATATCAAATGGCCGGCCCAATGAACTATTCTACTTTTATTAAAGTGATTGTGTAATATGGTCGACGTGTTATGTAAGTTATGAGTACTCATATTTATTGACTGTTTGAATATATCAACGGACGCAAGTAAAATAGAACTACTTGCTTAAAAATCAACCAGCGGTTATTATTCGGATGCCCGGAAACATTCTTAAAGTACATACATATATAGCTTCACGCCAGTTCCCTTGCGGGGTAGGCACGAACAACAGAGCGCCATTTAGGCTTATTCTTACACACCTCACTCGCTTCTTTGACATTAATAACTCTTGTCATGCAAGCTCGTCTGTTCTTAAGGCTCCTGACATCACCTTCTGCTAGTACACGATCAATTTGATCATGGAAGGTGTGTCGTGGCCTTCCATCAACTTTTGCATTGTATATCTGTTTTGTCATTCTTTCATCATGCATTCTTTCCACATGCCCGAACCACCGGAGCATTCATTTCCTTACCTTCACCATGACACTCTCTTTCAGACCAACTCTCTTTCTTACTTATTCTTTGGAAATTCGGGCGCAGCCTTTATATATTTCATAGTGATTTTTTTTATTGCAGGAGATCAGCAGACAGGCAGACGGCCCACTTGATGGAAAGCGATTACCATCGCCTATGGACATTTGCAACACCAAAGTTGCTACAAATGCGTTGCTGCTCTCTTAAGGGAAACTGGAACCTGGTCACTAATGCCGGAACACAACGCAAGGTTGTTATGGCGACATACTCTAGACCAGCAGTGGCAGCCATCCAGTCGGGCAAATGCCTTACCACCTGGCTGTGGGTTGTTTTGTCGCCTCTTACGACAGGCCGCCCGGCCGCAGGAAAGCGATTACCATCGCCTATGGACATTTGCAACACCAAAGTTGCTAATGCGCTGCTGCTCTCTTAAGGGAGACTGGAACCTGGAACCAGAGCTTCCCGAGAGATCCCGAATTGCTACAAAAATGTAAGCGAAGGCACTAGATCTAGCCTCGAAAGCGCTATGTGGCAGCCCTGCTCACCAATACTTGGACCGAATTGGGGCTTTATTGCCGCGGTCATCGTTTAATCTCGTAATGATGCGGAAAGGTGCGTAATTAAATTGATTTGATATCGAACCTAACTACGGTCCACTGTTCTCTCTCGTACTTAGGCTGGAAAACTAAATGTAATAATTTCGTGAAAGTTCAACCATGCTGAATTTTTCTTTCTATTTATCAACGAATTGAGAATATCCCCTTATTTGGAAGTCAAGAAATTTAATCCCATAATAATTTCCCCATGTTGTGTTTTATTCTTATTAGCGTTGTGTAACTCCTGAGTGATTAACTCAAAAGATATATATCCGACGCGAAGAGTGATTAGATCAGTATATCACTTGCGTTCTAAATGTGTCTTTATATCTTTAACTCTTTAGTTCATTCCTGTTCCACGCGATGACTATAGATCCGAATGAGAAGAAACTAGACTAGAAAGAAAAGAGAAAGTATGATTAGCCCGCGCACTGCGCATGGGTAGTAAGTGAATGAGGAAGCCGAATATAATAGCAAGCCAAAATAAATCGTAACACTATAGTATTATGGTGTAATTTTGTTTTAATGTAATTAATTTTATTATATTTTTTCAATATATTTGTTTATATTTTTTTCATATCAGTTTATCAGTATTCAGTATATCACTCACAGATAATAACTCATCTTGTCTGCAATTGACACTGACACTATTCACTGTAAAGATAAAGAGTTAAAGATATAAAAGAGTGATATATATCTATGTATCAAAAAGATATATATCACTCTTTTCTTCTTGGTGAGTGATTTTTCCCATGACTAATGCCTAATGAAATATATTTGATTAAGGGCCAGTTTTTCAATCACCAGATAAAAGTTATTGGTGGCAGTTGCTTCCTCTTTGGAAATGAAACTATGAATTGAATAAATTGAATAAAACAGACATATTGCATCTGTGCAGTATAAAGCAATGCTTTGATTGAGGGACGAAGCAGTCGAGCGATAACCACGAGCGAAGCAAGACTTGTGTACATTCGGTAATCTATTTAGTGACGGACTTTGCGCGTGTTGTTGAATTACGATCTTCTGCATTACGTTTGGACTTGTTGCGTTCGGTTATATTTCTACCTGTATTATACGTGTGTGTATAGTTCTAATAAACTCTATTTTTTTTTATTTTTTTTTATTGCAGGAGTTCAGCAGACAGGCAGACGGCCCACTTAATGGAAAGCGGTTCCCATCGCCTATGGACATTTGTAACACCAAAGGTGCTACAAATGCGCTGCTGCTCTCTGAAGGGAGACTGGAACCTGGCCACTAATGTCGGAACACAACACAAGGTTGTTATGGCGGCATACTCTAGACCAGGGGTGGTCGCCATCCAGTCGGGCAAATAATTCCAAGGGCATTTTAATTCGAGTCCTATCGTATATTATATTTCTTAAAACACGTCGCCGGCATTTCACAAATCCCAAATCGAGGAAAACGATAAAATAAACCAATAAAACTCCTTCAAAAACACATAAACAAGACCCGAGTGCGTAAAGCGCAAACTCCTAAAGACTCCCAGACGAGATAAGAGTACATGAAAGACAAGCATTTAATCACGGAGTATAGCTACTTGTACGACTTTGTAAATATCTCGTTCTGTCTGAATTATTGATGAGATTCTCCTTTAAAAGGTTCGGTGTGTTTGTATCTTGACTAGCTCTTGTCGTGGTTCCACTCGTGTTCATATAGATTCCCTGAGAAAGAATACAATTTCCTGCGGCCGGGCGGCCTGTAGTAAGAGGCGACAAAACAACCCACAGCCAGGTGGTAAGGCATTTGGGACTCCTGGTCGAAAGTATGTCGCCATAGAAACCTTGAATTGTGTTCCGGCATTAGTGATCAGGTTCCAGTCTCGTTTAAGAGAGCAGCAGCGCATTTGTAGCACCTTTGGTGTTGCAAATGTCTATAGGCGACGGTAACCGCTTTCCATCAAGTGGGCCGTCTGCCTGTCTGCTGAACTCCTGCAATAAAAAAATTAAAAAAAACTCTTCGCATGATTCAAGGCTTTTCTATACCTTGGGGAAAAAAAATCTGAATTAATCGTAGCCTATGCCATCTTGAACATACATGTAGTTCAGAAAAAGACCTAATTAGCTGGGCGGCCTGTTGTAAAAGGCGACTAAAGAATTCACAGCCAGGTAGGGTATTTTATTGCCTGAAGCATGCTAACAGGTAGACGGCCCACTTGATGGAAGGTGGTTACCGTCCCCTACGGGCGTTGCCAACGCGTTGCCGGCCTCTAAGAATTTTTATAACGACCTTCTGAAACGATCCCCTGTCGTAGTGCCGTAGTTACCGCGCTTACAACCTTTAAAAGGTAGTTTTATTATGTTTACAAGTCGCGAAAACTTAATAAAAAGAAAGAAGTCTGTTAAATCTTTATATATATAATTCTTCTGTACGTGCGTTGACAGTGAACTCCTCCTAAACGGCTGGACCGATTTGAATGAATTTTTTGTGTGTGTTCAAGTGGATTCGAGGATGGTTTAGATTCACAATTGGACCCGGTAGGTGGCGCTGCAATCGGGTTCTAAATTTTATTTCTTCATGGCAGAACGTCTGCCGGGACAGCTAGTATTATATATATTATTTTGTTTTTAGTGTGAAGTCAGATTTGTTTTTAATAAAATAAAATAAAAATTATTTGAGCAATTACTTCAGTATTGACTAAATGTAAACAAGGCTTTCAAATTAAACATTCACAACCAACAAAGAGTGTTCTTAAAAAATTGAAAACCGTAAATAAAATTTAAAAATAAAGTTTAAAATATATTCAACAGCTATTAAGAACAACATTCAAATTGCCAAATCGTTGGTTAAACAACAATAATACTTTGGAAGGGAAAAAATAAATAATTCAAAATTCCGGCTCACGCAAAAAGATGTCTTGGTGGAAATTAAAAAAGTTGCGAAGGCGTCGGGGCGAAGACGAGCCGGATTATCTTTTCAGAGAGGGCTTTTATAGCGAGCCTTTATTTCTCCTTGGAGGCACTTTACACGGACAATATTGCCTGATCAATCAAGGATTCATCAGAAATAATATAAAAAAGTGTGTGTGTGTGTGTGCAATTCACAGAAGTGAAACTTCAGAAAAGTTATAGTAAAAGTACGGAATTGTACAATAAAACTTTTTAGATTGATAGATAGATAGATAACACTTTATTGTACATCATTACAGAAAACACAGAAAAACTTATAGCCTAAAAAATGTTCTAGATGTGCGCAATGGGCGGTCTTATCGCTAAGAAGCGGTCTGTTCCAGACAACTCGTGGCAGGAATAAAACATATTGTTACGTGCGAGCGGGGGTACGCACTTGGGATTGGAAGGAAACACTAGTTCTTTTAAGTATCGCCTTTATTGAGTTACACAGCCGCACGTAATACGTCTCTGCAGGGTTGCCCCTATACGCGCGATTAACGATGCACTGTCCCGACGATAAGGTATCTGACTCACAATACCGTCGCCGATATTACGTAGACCACCTCCTGCTGCTGCAGTGCTCACCCCCGATATTAACGCGTGTAGCTCGCTTCTTGTTCGTCTCTCGAATTACGCTACACTTCTCCTTCATATAACTGTCCAATAAACTTGTCACTAAATTCACCACTTAACTCGTCACTGTCTTCTATTAAACTTCTCTTCCAACTCTTCCGTATTGCACTTGTCGCTTCGCTGTCTTGAACTGAACTCAACTCTAAACTGCCCGGTAAGCGCGGCTTACGCTGCTTATATACTCGGAATAATTTTCTGGAACCCATAATTTCGTTATTCTTTTATTTACTATCTGTCTCTATCTAAACATCTATCTATCTCTGTCTTTTCCTTCCCGAACCTTCTATTCGAGAACTTTCGTTTATACATCTATCCCTTTCTAACATCTATCTATCTCTGTCTTTTCCTTCCCGAACTTTCTATTCTAGAACTTTCGTTTATCGTCTATCCCTTTCTAAAACATATCCGTCCTTGTCTTTTCTTTCCAGAATTTCCTAGCTTTTCTAGAAGTCTTGAGATCGGCTTACGCTGCCAGAAAGTTCTACCCTCGGTCACCACATTATTATATTGGTCAAAGGTGGTATACATAAATATTAGAGGATATGCAGTTACTTACTTATATTTTATTCATTTATAAACATATAAGTATGCAAAATTCCTATTAATATTATAAATGCGAAAGTAACTCTGTCTGTCTGTCTGTCTGTCTGTCTGTCTGTCTGTCTGTCTGTCTGTCTGTCTGTCTGTCTGTCTGTTCCGTTTTCACGTAAAAACTACTGGACCGATTTGGCTGAAACTCAGTATATATATATTTTCGATGCCGAGAATGAACATAGGATACTTTTTATCCCGGAAAATGGGATAGTTTCCAGGATAAAAGTATATTTGTCTCTCTGTTTGTTATCCTTTTACGGAAAGACTTTTGGATCGATTTGGCTGATACTCGGTACATATGTAATTTGAATACCGAGGGTGGACAAGGGATATTTTTCATCCCGGATAATGGGATAGATTTTGGGATAGATTTATGTAAAGATTATCCCAAAAGTGGGACAGGCTGGTCGGTTTTGTGATTTGCCATTTTCATCATTTTGGTTATTTTGTCCTTTTGCCCTTTTGCTCTTTTGATCTTTTGCCCTTTTGCCCTTTTGATCTTTTGCTCTTTTGCCCTTTTGCCCTTTTGCCCTTTTGCCCTTTTGCCCTTTTGCCCTTTTGCCCTTTTGCCCTTTTGCCCTTTTGCCCTTTTGCCCTTTTGCCCTTTTGCCCTTTTGCCCTTTTGCCCTTTTGCCCTTTTGCCCTTTTGCCCTTTTGCCCTTTTGCCCTTTTGCCCTTTTGCCCTTTTGCCCTTTTCCCTTTTGCCCTTTTGCTCCTTTGCTCCTTTGCTCCTTTGCCCTTTTGCCCTTTTGCCCTTTTGCCCTTTTGTCCTTTTGCCCTTTTGCGCTTTTGCGCTTTTGCCCTTTTGCTCTTTTGCACTTTTCCTTTTTGTCCATGTTGCTCTTTTTGTCCTTTTTGCTGATGTTGTCCCTTTTGTCATTTTTGTAGTTTTCATTGACGGGGGATAGATAAATAAAACTAGGACTGTTTGTAATAGAGGATGAAAGTTTGGATGAGACCAATCATTTCTCAAGTTCATAGATATAAAAATGCATCGTCTATAAAAATGCGATAGTAACTCGATATGTCTTTCTGTTAAGTTTTCGGAAAACACTGGGAATACTGGATCGTTTTTATTGTAATTTTGTTTAAATGTAGTTTTAATGCCGAAAATGGACATATATACTCATGCCAGGAGATCGGCATGAGAATATATCAAGCATCGAGTTTGCGATATAAAACGAAGTGAATTTTTCGGGTGCAAATGGCACTAACATAAAAATGGCGTACATTGTAACCTGTATTAACGCCTGCTCTTTAAACAAGAAGCAGGAACTAGAGGTTAACCCGCGGCGCAGCCGCGGGGTAAACTCTAGTATTAAGCCATATTTCTAAAATATTACGGCAGACAAGCAGGCGGCCCAACTGATGGAAAGCGGTTACCATCGCCTATGGACATGTGTAACACCAAAGGCGCTACAAATCCGCTGCTGCTCTCTAAAAGGAGACTGGAACCTGGCCACTAATGCCGGAACACAACTCAAGATTGTTATGGCGGCATGCTCTAGACCAGGTAGCCATCCAGACAGGCAAATACTCTACCACCTGGCTGTGGGTTGTTTTGTCGCCTCTTACGACAGACCGCCCCAACGCAGGAATTAGTATTATTATGTATTTTCAAATATTTTAAATATATAAAGTGTAGACATTTTTTTATAAAAAAATACATACATACATAACTTCAGGCCAGTTCCCTTGCGGGGTAGGCACGAACAACAGAGTGCCATTTAGGCTTATTCTTACACACCTCACTTGCCTCTTTGACATTCATAACTCTTGTCATGCAAGCTCGTCTGTTCTTAAGGCTCTATAAAAAATAAATAACATTATTCTTTTATAAAAATACATATTCAATAAAAAAACAAAAAATCTTGCAGATCACCGCCAACGGGGCCTAGGGTCCAAACTACCGGTGGTTAGGGCTTCAGAGATAGGAACCTTCTCACAATCCGTGCCGTGTCCAAGAGTGCTGCCTTCTGTATCTGGCCCTACACCCAGCCTCCCAGTGAAAGCCTCTCTAGATAACAGTCGAGGCTTTTGGCTATAAGACCGTTGACGGTGACAACTATCAGGACAATGCTCGTTGACTCCAGACGCCACATAGCGGTAACCTCGTGAGCAAGATCTAAGTACTTACTTATTAGTATTATACATACATACATACATACATAACTTCACGCCAGTTCCCTTGCGGGGTAGGCACGAACAACAGAGCGCCATTTAGGCTTATTCTTACACACCTCACTTGCTTCTTTGACATTCATAGCTCTTGTCATGCACGCTCGTCTGTTCTTAAGGCTCCTGACATCACCTTCTGCTAGTACACGATCAATTTGATCATGGAAGGTGTGTCGTGGCCTTCCACGACTTCTGCATCCATCCACTTTTGCATTGTATATCTGTTTATTCATTTTTTCATCATGCATTCTTTCCACATGCCCGAACCACCGGAGCATTCATATGTATGCATCAGCATTAGTATTATACATACATACATACATAACTTCACGCCAGTTCCCTTGCGGGGTAGGCACGATCAACAGAGTGCCATTTAGGCTTATTCTTACACACCTCACTTGCCTCCCATTAGTATTATGCTTAGTTAAATAAAATAAATCAAGATGGTTGATGTCAAAGAAGCAAGTGAGGTGTGTAAGAATGGGCCTAAATGGCGCTCTGTTGTTCGTGCCTACCACGCAAGGGAACTGGCGTGAAGTTATGTATGTATGATTGATGATGATTTGATACTAGTATGATGAAGTAAAAGTCTCCTACCAAGAATATATCCCGTTTTCCTCCATAATTTTTTCACACGAAAGTTAAGTTCATAGCACGGGGACTTTGTAAGCGAAAACGCTTAACTTTTCATACGTTCATTCAACTGCGAAACGCTACTTAGTACCTCTGCCTGCGGTTTAGTATCGCGGTAACTTTAGTTAATATTTTTTATAGCTGACTTACTTTGGAACTTATATTATGGGCTCCCTTCTTACTTTTTATGGTTCCGTGGTTAAATCAATCAATATATTTATCCAATTTTGCAAGGCTGTTTATGTACAAAAACTTCAACGGACAAATGGAAAAACGAATCGCAACAAAGTTTTAACTTAAAGTTTTACGGGCAGGTTGTTAATGTATACTTCTCTAATTTGAAAACCTGCCCCTGCCCAAATGGTGTTTTAAACTATTATTTTGTTTCAGTCTATCAGTTTTTGACTCGTTAGCGTCTATACAAACTAAAAATGAAAATCTTAAAACAAAATAATCGTTTAAAATACTATGGGAGCTGCATACGTCTAGTCACCGCAGCGGACAACGAATTACTGGCACGCGCAACGCGGGAGCGCACATATTGTTACAACCCACACGCCGACAAAAGTGGATTTACACCTGCATACCATAAAAGCACAACGTAACGTCTCAATTGTAGCGCCATCTCTTATTTCATTACTGTCAAATACAGTCTCATTACAGTTACTGTACATCAATGTATTATTACTCAATTAGTTAAATATCACGCTAGAGGTCGCTACGGCATTTACAAATGTTATTCGCTAACATATTATTATGACCTAGACGCCGACAAAGACAAATTCACACCTGCATACCTGTAGAAACACATTTTATTACCTTTCGGCATTTGGAATTCTTTTGATTACTTTGTGTTTAAAATATTGTGATTAGAAAACAGCCCATTGTGTATTGTAATCTTTTATGGCAGTCTTAGCCAGGTGTGTCGAACTGATTCTCAGAAATTTGGTCCACGCGGTCGGGCAGACATATTTTATCCGTGCAGTATAAAGCAATGGTCCAATGGAGAGATCGGCAGTCGAGCGATAACCACAAGCGGAGCAAGACTTGTGTACGTACATTGGGTAATCTATTTAGTGACGGACATTGCGCGTGTTATTGAATCGTCCATTACGTTTGCACTGGTTGTGTTCAGTTATATTTGTACCTGTGTCATACGTGTTTGTATAGTATTAATAAATTCTATAGTAATTCTAACGGCATTTTAATTCGAGTCCTGTAACTAAAAATAATAATAGTTGCTCTATCTCGCTTGCACACCATCCGTCCCGCTCACACACTGTTCTATATATTGTACTATGCTGTACGACTGGTTAATATTTGTACATATTGTTTTACCGTTTCCAAAATAAATCAGTTCACATCAGCACTCGACAGTGAATCCTACTCTCTGCCATCTGAAGTGTCATTTAACCTCTACCTCTTGCTGCTACAATACCATTTGCAACAAAAAATAAACTTAGGTTCAAATGTCACTTACGACAAAATGGCGGCAAGGGCTCGTTATAAAAAACAAAGTACATACATACATACATAACTTCACGCCAGGTCCCTTGCGGGGTAGGCACGAACAACAGAGCGCCATTTAGGCTTATTCTTACACACCTCACTTGCTTCTTTGACATTCATAGCTCTTGTCATGCAAGCTCGTCTGTTCTTAAGGCTCCTGACATCACCTTCTGCTAGTACACGATCAATTTGATCATGGAAGGTGTGTCGTGGCCTTCCACGACTTCTGCATCCATCCACTTTTGCATTGTATATCTGTTTAGTCATTCTTTCATCATGCATTCTTTCCACATGCCCGAACCACCGGAGCATTCCTTTCCTTACCTTCACCCCGACACTCTCTTTCAGACCAACTCTCTTTCTTACTTCGGTATTACGAACGCGGTCCGCGAGCGTCACTCCGCAGATTTTGCGCAGTGCTCGCATCTCGACCACGTTTACTCTACTTTCATGCTCTCTCTTCCATACCCAACTCTCGCATCCATACGTGAGCGTAGGTACCAGCACCGCGTTGTGTA
Organism: Dendrolimus kikuchii; assembly: GCA_019925095.2. Lineage (NCBI taxonomy): Eukaryota > Metazoa > Arthropoda > Insecta > Lepidoptera > Lasiocampidae > Dendrolimus > Dendrolimus kikuchii. The sequence goes on along the minus strand of CM034410.1, from coordinate 791,435 downwards.
TGGCGAGCTGGGCCTTCTGGCTGAGGTTCTATAAAAAACAAATTATTTAGAATATTAACTGAATGAATGAATGAATGATTGTTCCGACCGTTTTCGGCCATGGCGACCACTTTGACCCCTAGTCGGATAATTGGAGCTGGTGCGTGCGAAGATGGCTTATGTAGCCTAGAATATTAGCTAACCTTTTATCAAACTCATGCAGATCCTCACTGGTGAACTGGCTGGTGACGTCCAGCAGTTGCTGGATATGGTCGCTGGTGACCCTGCTCCTTCTTCTCCCGTCTTCGTCCTTGACCAGGATTGTCGAGCAGCCTCCATAGTCCAGGGACAAGGAAGGCTGTTGGACCACGATGGTGGTGCGTCCTGCTGGTAGTGTTGTGGATGCCGAGTCCAGGGGGTTTGCTGTCACGTGGACTTGGGCGGCTGATAGAAAATATACAACGTTCAATATGAGTAAGGTATTAAAAAAATAGCTCCATACCATTGGTACATATAATACCAATTTCCTCTATAATTAGTCGTGGAAGGCCACGACACACCTTCCATGATCACATCGATCGTGTACTAGCAGAAGGTGATGTCAGGAGCCTTAAGAACAGACGAGCGTGCATGACAAGAGCTATGAATGTCAAAGAAGCAAGTGAGGTGTGTAAGAATAAGCCTGAATGGCGCTCTGTTGCTCGTGCCTACCCCGCAAGGGAAGTGGCGTGAAGTTATGTATGTATGTATGTCCTCTATAATGGGTGGCCCGAGCCCAGCAGTGGGACATTTATGGGCTGATATTATATTAAAAAAATATTTTTTTATTTTTATTTCTGGAATAACGCAGATTGACTGACAGCCCACCTGATGGAAAGCGGTTACCATCACCTATGGATTTTTGCAACACGAAAAGTGCTACCAATGTGCTGTCACTGTGTGACTGCACCGTGGCCATTAATGCCGGAATACAACTCAAGGTTGTTCTGGAGGCTTACTCTGTTCCAGAGGCACTCTAGACAGGCAAATGCCCTACCAACCGCAACTGTAGGTTTTTTTTATTTATTTTTTATTCCACGAGATCAGCAGACAGGCAGACGGCCCACTTGATGGAAAGCGGTTACCATCGTCTATGGACATTTGCAACAGCAAAGTTGCTACAAATGCGCTGCTGCTCTCTTAAGGGAAACTGGAACCTGGTCACTAATGCCGGAACACAACTCAAGGTTGTTATGGCGACATACTTTAGACCAGGGGTGGTAGCTATCCAGTCGGGCAAATGCCCTACCACCTGGCTGTGGGTTGTTAAGTCGCCTCTTACGACAGGCCGCCCCAACGCAGGAAATTGTATTCTTTCTCCGTTCCTGCACGGTTGTTTTGTCGTCTCTTACGATGGACCGCCTGGCACCAGGAATTTGGATTCTTTCTTCGATCCTAAACGGATGAGCAGAGCAGATTCCAGAAAGGAATGTCATTTAGTTGGAGGAGGCCTAGAAGACGATAAAGATATTCAAAAACCTTCTCATCCATTATTGGTTTTTTTTTTAAATCGGCAGTCGAACGCATATTGTATATCCCCAAATTAAGCAAGTTACGCTTGTGTTATGGGTAATATACAATGTACTACTCTGGGGCCGATCCCAGACACCCAGACCATAGTAAATAACGGAGAAAATACTTTTCCGAAATTTACTATATCAGGAATCGAACCCGGAGCCTCTGCGTTCAAGTCAGGTAGGCCGGCAAAGGCTTAACCCGCTCAACCACAGAGGCCGTCAAAGAAACTTTTATAATATATATGCTACTAGCTGTACCCGGCAGACGCTGTCTTGCCCTTAAAAAATAAAAATCTAGAAACCGATTGCAACGCCATCAACCGGGATTATTTTTTAATCTAAGCCATTCTCGAATCCTACTTGAAAAAACACAAAAATATCATCAAAATTGGTCCCAATGTTAAAGAGGTGTTCAGCGGCGCCACCTACCGGGTCCAATTGGACACACACAAAAATAATTTCACGTAATCGAAGAACCCAATTGCAGCACCATCTACCTCGTTCAAATTTGAATTTAAACCATCCCGGGACCCACTTGAAATTCAAATGCAGTCAATATCATAACAAATGAATGGATAGACCGATGTTGTGACTGATGTTTTTTTAATGATATTTTTTTTTCAACGATGAAAATCATATATTAATACTTATTATCCTATTCCGGACGAAGAAAATTCCAAAAATACAAAAATCATAAAAATTGGTCCAGCCGTTCTTGAGTTATTTAATTGATTTCTAAACGTCGGGACGAACATCAAATGTTTGACAGGTAGGAATAGTTTCTAAGGAAAAGCGAAATTATATATATATATATCTTATACTAATATATAAAGCTGAAGAGTTTGTTTGTTTGAACGCTCTAATCTCAGGAACTGCTGGTCTGATTTGAAAAATTATTTCAGTGTTAGATAGCCCATTTATCGAGGAAGGCTATAGGCTATATATCATCACGCTAAGACCAATAGGAGCGGAGCACCAATGAAGAATGTTTCAAAATCGGGGGGTTTTGAAAACAACTTCCATATGGACGACGTCGCGGGCTCAGCTAGTAAGATTATAAAGATTTTTATTTGTACTACTACTGATTATCAGAAAATTTGCGAATAATGAAGTTATATACATACGCACATATTACCACGCCTGTGTCCCATAGGGATACGCAGAGATAATTGATCTCCACTTATTAAGATCATGGCAAAGAACTTTAGTTTCATCTACTGTCATCAATCTCTTTATATATAATATGTTTATTTATGATGCTTTTCACTTGACCTATCTAGAAGCCAGAGGGTTTAATTACCTGTTGAAGTTCTTCTAGAAGATGGTGGAGGCACAGAGTGCTGGTGTGCTGATGACCTTCTTCTCGTCGTCGTAAATACTTCTGTGCCTTCGAGTTGTCTTCGTAATTTCGCCACCTTGTTAAGAATTTTAGGATATTATCAGAATTTTGTCCTATTTTCATGCATGGATCGCTTGTGTGAAGGATGATATGATGATTTGTAATGTGACAGAAGATGTAGGACGAAGGATGATATGATGAATTGTAATGTGGCAGAAGATGTAGGACGGAGGATGATATGATGATTTGTAATGTGACAGAAGATGTAGGACGGAGGATGATATGATGATTTGTAATGTGACAGAAGATGTAGGACGGAGGATGATATGATGATTTATAATGTGACAGAAGATGTAGGATGGAGGATGATATGATGATTTGTAATGTGACAGAAGATGTAGGACGGAGGATGATATGATGATTTGTAATGTGACAGAAAATGTAGGACGGAGGATGATATGATGATATGTAATGTGACAGAATAGAGGTGTGTGGAAGGAAAAGAGATATTGTGCTGACCCCAATTAATTGGAATATTTTGAAAGAAAGAGATTCATCTGGAAACAGACGGCACGTACTAGGTCGCTGGTTTTAAAATGTAATTCGTTTTATTTTTTATTGCAGTTCAGCAGACAGGCAGACGGCCCACTTGATGGAAAGCGGGGTCACCATCGTCTATGAACATTTGCAACACCAAAGGTGCTACAAATGCGCTGCTGCTTTTTTAAGGGAGACTGGAACCTGGTCATTAATGTCGGAACACAACACAAGGTTGTTATGGCGGCATACTGTAGACCAAGGGTGGTCGCCATCCAGTCGAGAAAATACCCTACCACCTGGCTGTGGGTTGTTAAGTCGCCTCTTACGACAGGTCGCCCTAACGCAGGAAATTGAATTCTTTCTCCGTTCCTGCACGGATGAAAGAAGTTTAGAGCGTTTACTGCACATAAGAAGTTTTATATTCTCGATAGAAGGAATTAAACATAATATCCTCTTCTTTTTATACAGCCTTCGGCTAAAATGTTCTCTTGTTACAATTAACAAAGAAGATTCTTACCTCGTCCTTATAATATTCCTTCTCCTTTTGCTTATTCTTCGTTCTGGGCTCGCTAACTCTCCTCTTCACTGCTTCTGGTTCAAATTTGAAATGAGTTTCATATTTGGACTGCGTCGCCTTTGGACTCTTCGGCAACTCTATCTTGGGATCATACGGAATCTGTATTGAGGTCGACGGGCCACTACTTTGACTCACTTGGGTCCTATTTCTTTTTTCTGTCTTCTTTGGATCCGGGAGTGGAACGTCGAAGATAAACCTCCCTGGACCAGGTCTAGGTGATTCCAGGACATCTGTAGCGGATTGGGGCTTAGTGTAAGCTGGGGACTCGATGTCGCAGCTGTTCTGAGCTCTGTGGTAATGAGGAGGAGCTGTGCTGGGAGGGATAGGATCAGAGTCGATGAGGCTGGCGGATGATTCTGGGGGGTCGGGTTCAGCGTCCATAGAGTCGTCTGTGCCAGTGATGGAAGTTAGGGCGGTGGCTGCGGAGTCTGTGCTGGTGTTGATCGTTTTGTCTGATGTTGTGCTGCTACCCATTACTACAACCTGGGGACAAGAAACAGAAAATTCTTGATCATTATCGGTGAACAAACACACACACCGTATTCTTCTATAAGCTAAGCAATTCACGCTTATGTTTTGGGTACTATGGGTATCAGCTTTGGAACGCGCTGTGTTTGCGCTACTTATTTCCCAGTTAGCAATTGTGCCTTCAGTTTATAGCGTCTTGCAACCCCCGCATGTTGCCGCCACCCGTTCTGCGCGTGAGTCCGTACGTTGCTAAACGCCGCGCTACTACATTCATCTATAAACATTTATATATTTTCATAGATATTGTTACGAGCGTGGGACTCGATTTAAAATGCCGTTGGAATTACTACAGAGTTTATTAGAACTATACAAACACGTATAAAACAGGTACAAATAAAACTAGACACTACTTGTTACAATCTGCCCGATCAATAACACGCGCAAAGTTCGTCACTAAGTTCGTCAGTAATACAATTTCCTGCGGCTGGGCGGCCTGTCGTAAGAGGCGACTTAACAATCCACAGCCAGGTGGTAGGGCATTTGCCCGACTGGATAGCTACCACCCCTGGTCTAATGTATGTCGCCATAACAACCTTGAGTTGTGTTCCGGAATTAATGACCTGGTTCCAGTCTCCCTCAAGAGAGCAGCAGCGCATTTGTAGCAACTTTGGTGTTGCAAATGTCCGTAGGCGATGGTAACCGCTTTCCATCAAGTGGGCCGTCTGCCTGTCTGCTGATCTCCTGCAATAAAAAAAGACGAATTCAATACCTTTCTAGAACTTTTTGAATTATTCAAATCGGACGTTTCATTCAAAAGATATCGCGATATTTAAAATGTAAGTATTAGTGTTGTAGCCAAATATACTATATTGTTTGATTGAACGCGCTAATCTCAGGAACTACTGGTCTGAATTTGAAATATACTTTCAGTGTTGGATAGCCCATTTATCGAGGAAGGCTATAGGCTATATATCTTCACGCTAAGACCAATAGGAGCGGAGCACCAATGAAGAATGTTTCAAAATCGGGGGGTTTTGAAAGCAAACTCCACGCGGACGACGTCGCGGGCACAGCTAGTTACGTGATAAAAGCAGCCACACCTTATTATGTAATACTTACTGGTAAAATACTAAAGTTAGTGTAATTCGTAATTTATTGGTCGGACACATGCCATAAATGAATTTTAAATTCAGTAAAAGCCCCCGGGGCCTATTTTCCCTTCCGCCCTAAATTCCAGTCTAGAAAGGTAGGTCAATATATTAGCACTGAAATATTGACATGTTGTAACGATGTAGAAATCCTAGGAGAATTACTTAATTGAAATCTACGTATACAGTGACTTATCACGATATCTCAGGATCTATAATATATATAGACTTCAAATACCGGGTCCTTTGCAAGGGATTATAGACCACAGTCGATCATGGAGGCATTCACAGAAGGGACAATCCAAACAATAATCAACCGGCTTTTGTGGAGACTCGAGCCCAAATGGCTAATACCCACTAAAACGACCCTCCTCCGATGCCCCGCGCTTATGGCAGGAAAGACTTAAAACGTAGCTACGCCCACGCCGATCCTAGCGCAATAAGTGCCTGAGAAAGCCCCTGGGAGAGCTGATTCACTTCGACGACAGGGGTGAAGACTCCTCTGCTCCCTTGATGCGAGAGGGCCCCTGAAGCGGTATTATTCAGGGAGGGAAATCATGCGCACATCTGCGCCTCCGGGCTCCCGGCTGACGCCGGCGCCCATGAAGAGGCGCATGAATACGCGCAATTCCATTTCTCTCCCTATCTCGTTCAGCGGCCTCCTTTTGAGACATTACCGTCTCGCAGAAATTGGCCGCACCCACCCAATGATCTTCGCTGTGCAGCATGGCTTGCACCAGGCTGCCGAGCGATCGAGATGAGAGCGCGAGTGTTCCGCGCGCACTCATCTCTCTCTTCCCGTGGGGTGCGTTACACGAACGAGACCAAGAAGTAGCCGGGGGACACGTCCCCTGGCATAGGAAGAGGCCCAGTGAGGGGGGCCTACGCCTGCCAGGGCACTGCGGAGTCGGGCAGCCCATTTCCCGTAGCCCTGGCATAAGGCGCAGGTCGGAACACCCAGGGGTTTTAGTGGGTATCCCTAACTGGGGAGTGGCAATAGCGTGGCACCGGTTCTGACCGGGCACGCTAGTGCCACCCCCGATCTGGCGAATCCCACACACTCACACAGGTCGCGAACATCCCCCCAGGCTTCTGTGCCTGTCGCGGCTTAGTCTTCAAACGGATTTCCCCTGGCCAAAAAAAAAAAAGTTTGGGCATGTAGAGAGATGGATGAAAATAGAATAACAAAACAAGTGTATGACGGTATTGTGAATGGTAGAGTTGGTACCGGTGGACCGCGGCGTATACATCATGATCAAATAGCAGAAGTGTTAAAACGTGGCCAGGTAAAAAGCATCTCAAATAAACATGCACGTATGAAGAGGTTAATGAAAGTAAATGAAGCGAAAGTTATTTGTTAGGATCGTCGCAAGTGAACATCTATAGTCTATGCCTATCCCCATGGAAAAGAGGCGTCCCATCCCCCCAGGCTTCTGTGCCTGTCGCGGCTTAGTCCTCAAACGGATTTCCCCTGGCCAAAAAAAAAAAAGGCTGCCGAGCGAATCGATCGGACAACATGGACCTTCCTTACGCCAAGTAGAGGTCAGCTAAGAACGGATTTTACGGCACGCGAAGCGGGCGGGTATCAGCTAGTAGTATATATAGATGCGGTTAGCATCGCCTATGGACCTTTACAACACCAAAGGTGCTACAAATGCGCTGCTGCTCTCTTAAGGGAGACTGGAACCTGGTCCCTAATGCCGGAACACAACTCAAGGTTGTTATGGCGACATACTTTAGACCAGGGGTAGTAGCCATCCAGTCAGGCAAAGGCCCTACCATCTGGATGTGGGTTGTTAAGTCGTTTCTTACGACAGGCCACCCGGCCGTAGCAAATTGTATTCTTTCTCCGTTCCTGCACGGATTAGATTTCGAGCAGTACATTTAATTACAATATTGCCTCCCTGATTGACGAGCATTCTCGTATAACGATCCCTATCTGGGATAGGTGAATGAGATAGAGGATCAGACAGAAGGATAGAATATGGTATGGGAATAGGGAGATGGGATAGCGAAGTTAGGATAGGAGGAAGAGGAATTGTCGGGAGACGAGAATCTCTGTTGATTTGGTTGACATCAGATTAATCGTGTTAACAGCATTAACAGGTTGCGAAGCGGTGTACATAGAATAGGAAGTAAATTTAAATTTTAACTCGTATGGCCTTCAAGAAGTATTCTTCTGTGGAACTTATCTTATACTAATATATAAAGCTGAAGAGTTTGTTTGTTTGAACGCGTTAATCTCAGGAACTACTGGTCTGATTTGAAAAATTATTTCAGTGTTAGATATCCCATTTATCAAGGAAGGCTATAGGCTATATATCATCACGCTAAGACCAATAGGAGCGGAGCACCAATGAAGAATGTTTCAAAATCGGGGGGTTTTGAAAACAAATTCCACGCGGACGACGTCGCGGGTATAGTTAGTTAAGAATAAATTCTTTTGAATTTAGAAGTACTAAAGTCCGTATTGCTTATCATATCCAAGTCCTACTAATGTTAATACACAAAAAATTTGTAAATGTGGATGTATGTTTGTTACACTTTCACGAAAAAAACTACTAAATGGATTCTGATGAAATTTTACAATTATGTTACGAGTCGCAGGACTCGAATTAAAATGCCGTTGGAATTATTATAGAGTTTATTAGAAGTACACAAACACATATAACACAGGTACAAATATAACCGAACGCAACAAGTCCAAACGTAATGCATAAGATCGTAATTCAATAACACGCGCAAAGTCCGTCACTAAATAGATTACCGAATATACACAAGTCTTGCTTAGCTCGTGGTTATCGCTCGACTGCCTCGTCCCTCAATCGAGGCATTGGTTTATACTGCACAAATGCAATATGTCTGCCCGGCCGCGTGGACCGAATTTCCTAGAATCAGTTTGTACTTTAAATCCGACACAGCTGGCTAATGTCTGCCATAAAAGATTACAATACACAATGGGCTGTTTTCTAATCACAAAATAAACAAAAGAAGTCCAAATGCCGAAAGGTAATAAAATGTGTTTCTACAGGTATGCAGGTGTGAATTTGTCTTTGTCGGCGTCTAGGTCATAACATTAATATAGCTCGCACATCAGAATAACACATTGGCTATAATTTATAAAGATCTATAATCATTGTCACAATTTTTCATCACCACGCGGGTGAAACCGCGGGGCGCAGCTAGTAGGTTATAAAAATCAAAAAACCCGCGTGGAAAACCGTCTTCATCGTAGTAACGGCACAAAATCAAAACGGGAAAACATCAAAAACTGTATGAAGTTAGCAGATTGTTTGTCGAAATTACCAAAACAAAACAGGCCGTTGATTCATCAGATAAAACAAACAATTGATTGATTTAACAAACAAACAAACAACACAAATATGTACAAATGTATATAGAATCCTATATTAAGCAAGCAATTTGCTTAGAACAATATTTAATTTATTCCAAAGTATATGTATTAGCAGAAAACATATTATTTAAGTACTAGCTGTGCCCGCAACTTCGTATGTGTGGATTTTTTGAAATGAAACTTCTATATGGACGGGGGGGGGGGGGCGGGTATTATTTATGTCACGAATTCAGTATTTTTGTTTGATAAAATAAAATAAATTAAAATAAAAAATGCATTAAATAAAATGTACCTAAATTAACCAATCGTCCGTGCAGGAACGGAGAAAGAATACAATTTCCTGCGGCCGGGCGGCCTGTCGTAAGAGGCGACTAAAAACCTACAGATAGGTAGGGCATTTGCCCGACTGGATGGCTGCCACCCCTGATCTAAAGTATGTCGCCATAACAACCTTGAGTTGTGTTCCGGCATTAGTGACCAGGTTCCAGTTTCCCTTAAGAGAGCAGCAGCGCATTTGTAGCAACTTTGCTGTTGCAAATGTCCATAGGCGATAGTAACCGCTTTCCATCAAGTGGGCCGTCTGCCTGTCTGTTGATCTTCTACAATAAAAAAAAAATAAACCAAACAATTTGCAGTAAACCTGCGAAAAATCGAAATGTGTGCTGGGACACGTAGTAGAAGTGAAACTTCAACGGACAAGTGGCAAAACGAATCGCAACAAAATTTTAACTTGAAGTTTTACGGGCAGATTGTTAATGTACTCGTCCAATTTGAAAACCTGTCCGTGAAACTTCAAGTTAAAATTTTGGTGCGATTGGTTTTGCCACTTGTCTGTTGAAGTTTCACTTCTACCATGTGTCCAGCAAACATTTCTTCGCGTAACCCTAATGTTCAAAGTAGCCTTTTTTTACATGGGGAAATGCATTGCCTCACCATCAGCCGCGCGGGGAATGCTCGCGGCCGGTGTGTGAGGCTCCCCGACGCCGATTAATCAACAGGACCGACGCCGGTAAACCCACTAAAACCCCATGGGTGCCTTCTTCCGCCTTAGTGCCGGGGTCACGGTACACAGCGTGAGCCTTACGCCGCGACCCCGGCGAGCGGTGGGCTCTCCTTTGTGCGGGCCGGGGTGGTTTAAAACTTCCCCGGCCCTGAGAGGGTCGCGCGGCAACCACTCGCGCCCTCTCGCGGCATTAGTGCGGGTAGGGGCCTGTCTCGACCCCGAGGCCTCGGCGCCCGCCGTTCAAAGTAGCCTAAGTTACTCCTTATATCATCAGCTAACTGCCAGTCCAAGTCCCGTCAAAATCCCGTGAAAATCGGTCTAGTTCTTTAATTTTTTATAATTGATACATAATTTTTTCTTTTATTGCAGGAGTTCGGCAGACAATTTGCAACACCACAGGTGCTACAAATGCGTTGCTGCTCTCTTAAGGGAGACTGGAACCTGGTCACTAATGCCGGAACACAACTCAAGGTTGTTATAGCGACATACTTTAGACCAGGGGGGTGGTAGCCATCCAGTCGGGCAAATGCCCTACCACCTGGCTGTGGGTTGTTTTGTCGCCTCTTACGACAGACCGCCTGGCCGCAGGAAATTGTATTCTTTCTCCGTTCCTGCACGGAGCTTTGCCCCCTGACAAAGATAAATTCCACGAAGCACGCTATTACCCGTCGGCATTTGAACCAATTGTAATACCTTTATGATTGCTATTGTGGAGAACAGCCGATTATACTCGTTTATGGCCGTTTGCAGGCATAATTAGTCAGGTGTGCGGATTACGATTTCTAGGAAATTAAGTCGACGATACGGGTGGGCACACTTATATTTGTGAAGTATAAAACGACGGCAGGATGGAGAGAGAGAGAGTGCATTACATTTGTTACACGTGTTTGTATAGTTCTAATAAATTATATAGTAATTCCAACGGCATTTTAATTCGAGTCCCGCACTCGTAACAATAGTATTTTTATTTTATTTAAGTTTATGGCTCGGCAGCTAGGCCTTTAAGCCAGATCTTAGTTTACAATATAGTTTCTTCATTTTCTTAAGCCTATGAGTAGCATAGCTGAACTGTAGGTTATCAGCTAGTGCCATTCAACGGAGTTCTTGTGACAACTCAAAAGGCCACATTTGACTTTACGGTTCACATTTCTCACAAAACACATAATTACTACTCAAAAACTACCAATATCCTACAACTATTGTTCATTTTAGAATAATTTTACACATATTTAGAAAATAAAACTGCACAGCACATCCCTTTCAGTTCCCGCTAAAAACTCCCGTAACAATAGTATATATTCGCAAGATACAGATCCAAAGTTTACACGAGCAAAAACTGGTATGGTACCATTCTGATTCAATGTATTTATTCCATTCACTCCATTCATTCGTTCCATTCGCTCGCTGAATTCACGTCAATCTGTCAAAAAGTTCTCATAACTTGGTTTTCGGTGTGCAAAGTTTCTTCACTCTCGATGAAATGTAAACGGATGGTTAGCCTCAACCGCTCCGGTGGTTCCTATTCAAACTTTTACAAATGGCCTCATTATATTATTTGTATTATATATTATCTGTGTTGATTCACGATATCTTAGCTGTTGGAGTTTTTAGCGGGAACTGAAAGGAGATGTTGTGCTGTGCAGTTTTATTTTCTAAAAATGTGTAAAATTACTCTAAAATGAACAATAGTTGTAGGATATTGATAGTTTTTGAGTAGTAATTATGTATAATAATACAACGTTTTAACGGTTTTAAGCGCGGTAATTTTATTTGATTTTGGTTTTTCCGACGTTTCGGCCACTTTTCAGTGGCCGTGATCACGGAAGACAAAGATGTCAAGTGTCAACGAGTATTGTTAAAGTTTTATTTAGCCTACCGCCAACTTGTTAATTTTTGTTTATGGTTATTATTTACTCTATGGGAGCCTAATCTAATTTACTACCGCTTCGCAAGATGTTATGGCTTGAAGAGAAGAAGCGGCGCAAGAAACTCTTCAGCAAACATGCCTAGCTCTAATAATTTTATATAATATTAAAATGGGTGGGTGACCCATTTTAATATAACATAACATGCCATAACATGTTGCGAAGCGGTAGTAAATTAGATTAGGCTCCCATAGAGTAAATAATAACCATAAACAAAATTAAAATTAAATAATTAAAATTAACAAGTTGGCGGTAGGCTAAATAAAACTTTAACAATACTCGTTGACACTTGAAATCTTTGTCTTCCGCGATCACGGCCACTGAAAAGTGGCCGAAACGTCGGAAAAACCAAAATAAAATCAAATTACCGCGCTTAAAACCGTTAAAACGTAATTTTATTATGTATACAAGTCGCGAAAACTTAAGAAAATATTAAGTAATTATGTATTTTTGTGAGAAATGTGAACTGTATAGTCAAATGTGGCATTTCGAGTTTTCACAAGAACTCCGTTGAATGGTGTGGATTGTAGCCTACAATACAACTGCGCCTGGCTTAAAGGCCTAGTTGCCAAGCCTTAAACATTAAAAAAAAATCTACAACTTAATTTCTAGATTTAATTTTTTAAATTTAACACGCTTATTAGTTATTTTGGTTCTTGTGTGTGACATTAATTTATTGATTTTTGTGTTTTGAGGTGTATGTATCTTACGAAAACTTATTAAATTAATTTAGTCTATTTTTAATACTAAACTTTACTATTGTAGAGTGTATCTATTACATGCTGGTGTTGTGCAGAAGTGCGTGTGCAGTGTGGGCCTTATATCTATACTTATATATAGTCCTATCTAGTGCCATGTGTGTTGTTTTTTTTTGCGGTTCGTTTGTTTATATACGAGACTGTTGTTTTTTTGTCTTACAATTCTACGTTTAATAAAAATAACTACCAATTCATTTTCGACATTGTTTTATGCTTGTATGCTTTTTTCTGTTTGTTACGCCATTTCTTCGTCAATTGTGAACCGATTTTCAAAATTTTTTTCTTCGAAAACGTATACTTCTGATATAGTCTGCTAATGCTCGGGCGTCGTCTGCATTATTGTATAGTTACTGACTAATTATATAATATTATGGAGTTATTTATATATATTAGGGTGTCGCAACTAACACGACTGTTTTTTTATTTGAATCTCGTGTGAAAAAATGCTAGTTTTTGATGATTTAAGAAAGGACAAGTCAAAAAAAAAATTTAAGAGATCGCTCCGAATTTTTTAAGATTTCGAGAATCACCAAAAACCGATATTTTTTTTAATTCAAATTTTTGTTCTCGTTACGGTATAATTTTATAGACAAAAAAAATACACTTCTGAAAGACTCAGTTCAACATTTGAATTTTAAAAGGTCGCTCATAATTTTTTTTAAATTTACTAGTGCATCACTTTAGATTTTTTCGAGCAACCTTTTAATATTAATATTGCATATATTTTTTTTTCTTTTATTTAGTCATATAATCGATAAAAAAACACCACGAGATGAATTAAAAATCAAACATCAATACACTGTTTACACCTGTTTAGTTTTATAAGTTTTCTGTATGCACCTATTTAGAATTGCAATCCAGATTGTTATGTTAGTAATGTAATGTTTTAATTTGTTTCGGTTGTAATTTGTTTTGTGCATCAATAAATTAAAAAAAAAATACACAAAATCTATTTTTTTATTTTATTTATAGTACATTACTCGCTCGAAAGATCTAAATTAGTTTTATTTCACTTCTTACATCCCCTTGACTCGGTTTTTAGCATTTTTTTTCATTGTACAGAAATTCGACCCCTACAATTTTATTATATGTATAGATATATATATATATATATATATCACAAACATTAATAACAACCCATAAATATCCCACTGATGGGCTCGGGCCTCCCACTGTAGGGGAACAGATAGTATACCCGCCACGCTTGTCCAAGGCGGCTTGGCAGGTTTCACATATCGGTCAACTCGACGTGCAGGTTGCATCACGATGTTTTCCTTCACCATTGTTAGCACGTGGTAATTGTACCAATATGCACATTAGGTCAGAAAACTGCCTAAGTGGTGCATGCGTTCCGACCAGGATCGAACCTACGCCCTTTGAGTATGGGACGCGTGCGCTAGCCATTACGCTACCGCGACCTTTTATATGTTTACAAATAAATAATCAGTAATTAATGAATTATTATTTTGTAGAAAACTTCGGGCATATGGAAAGAATGCATGATGAAAGAATGACTAAACAGATATACAATGCAAAAGTGGATGGATGCAGAAGTCGCGGAAGGCCACGACACACCTTCCATGATCAAATTGATGGTGTACTAGCAGAAGGTGATGTCAGGAGCCTTAAGAACAGACGAGCGTGCATGACAAGAGCTATGAATGTCAAAGAAGCAAGTGAGGTGTGTAAGAACAAGCCTGAATGGCGCTCTGTTGTTCGTGCCTACCCCGCAAGGGAACTGGCGTGAAGTTATGTATGTAGAAAACTTCGCATGCCCTCCCAAAGCACCGCTATTTGCTAGTGGTATCATATGTCATCTAATCAATTGATGTAAGGCTCTTGAATAAATATAACTTCACTCTTAAACTGACTTTTTATTTTCACCTTTTGTAAGTATCTTTTTGTCGTACAAAATGGTCTCTCTTAACTGAATTCAAAAACCGTGTCTCTTTTTACATTTTTGAATTCCCACCAATGAGAGCGAGTTTTATACCCATCTCTCATTGGTTAGTCGTATCCTTACGTCCTGGCTAACACGGGCATATAGGCATTGAATAACAATAACAAAAGTAGATCATTATGTAATTGATAAATTAAATTTAATTAAATAAATAAGAAAATTGAAATAGATATTTATATATAATTTATTTTACGATTAGAAATTATGATTTAAACATAGCGTAGATCAAAAGAATGTTGTTGCTATGTTTTTCATAAGGTAGCACTTGTCAAACGTCAAAAGTCAAATGCCAAAGATTGACCTTGAACTTGACCTACTGTTGTTTATGAATATGAATTGGATTAAAATACAAGTTTTATTTATAATACGAAAGTTTCTGATAGACATGAAAATGAAATTCCATAAATGTATAAACAAATAATTGAGTTGGAAAACCGAGCGTGTGGTAACCAGGATCGTGGTATATTTTAAGCAAATCCCTATTTAATATTATAAATGCGAAAGTAACTCTGTCTGTCTGTTCCGTTTTCACGGAAAAACTACTGGACCGATTTGGCTGAAACTCAGTATATATATATATTTTCGATGCCGAGAATGAACATAGGATATTTTTTATCCCGAAAAATGGGATAGTTTCCGGGATAAAAATATATTTATCTTTTTGTTTGTTATCCTTTTATGGAAAGACTATTGGACCGATTTGGCTGAAACTCGGTACATATATAATTTGAATACCGAAAGAGCCCAAGGGATACTTTTTATCCCGGATAATGGGATACATTTTGGGATAGATTTATGTAAAGTTTATCCCGGAAACTAGGACAGTTTTTGTGATTTTGTCCATTTCGTCCACCCGGTCCACCCGGTCCACCCGGTCCACCCGGTCCACCCGGTCCACCCGGTCCACCCGGTCCACCCGGTCCACCCGGTCCACCCGGTCCACCCGGTCCACCCGGTCCACCCGGTCCACCCGGTCCACTCGGTCCACTCGGTCCACTCGGTCCACTCGGTCCACTCGGTCCACTCGGTCCACTCGGTCCACTCGGTCCACTCGGTCCACTCGGTCCACTCGGTCCACTCGGTCCACTCGGTCCACTCGGTCCACTCGGTCCACTCGGTCCACTCGGTCCACTCGGTCCACTCGGTCCACTCGGTCCACTCGGTCCACTCGGTCCACTCGGTCCACTCGGTCCACTCGGTCCACTCGGTCCACTCGGTCCACTCGGTCCACTCGGTCCACTCGGTCCACTCGGTCCACTCGGTCCACTCGGTCCACTCGGTCCACTCGGTCCACTCGGTCCACTCGGTCCACTCGGTCCACTCGGTCCACTCGGTCCACTCGGTCCACTCGGTCCACTCGGTCCACTCGGTCCACTCGGTCCACTCGGTCCACTCGGTCCACTCGGTCCACTCGGTCCACTCGGTCCACTCGGTCCACTCGGTCCACTCGGTCCACTCGGTCCACTCGGTCCACTCGGTCCACTCGGTCCACTCGGTCCACTCGGTCCACTCGGTCCACTCGGTCCACTCGGTCCACTCGGTCCACTCGGTCCACTCGGTCCACTCGGTCCACTCGGTCCACTCGGTCCACTCGGTCCACTCGGTCCACTCGGTCCACTCGGTCCACTCGGTCCACTCGGTCCACTCGGTCCACTCGGTCTACTACTGGGTCAACTGGGTCCACTGGGTCCACTCGGTCCACTCGGTCTACTACTGGGTCAACTGGGTCCACTGGGTCCACTGGGTCCACTTAGGTCCACTCGGTCCACTGGGTCCACTTTGTCCACTGGTCCACTCGGTCCACTCGGTCCACTCGGTCCACTCGGTCCACTCGGTCCACTGGGTCCACTCGGTTGGCCAGTTGGGTCCACTTCGGTCCACGGTCCACTGGACTCGGTCCACTCGGTCCACTCGGTCCACTCGGTCCACTCGGTCCACTCGGTCCATTTGGAACACTTAGCCTACTGGGTACACTGGGCCCACTGGGTCCACTTAGACCACTGGGTCCACTTTGACCATTGGGTCTACTTGGACCATGTTATCTATTTCGTCATTTTTGTCAAGTTTTGTCATTTATGTAGTTAACTTATAGACGAGGATGGTATAGTTTGCGATATAAAATGAAGTGAATCTTTCGGGGGCAAATACATACAAATTTAATACAATCTAACCTGTACCACTTGCTTTTTAAACAAGAGATACGCACTAGAGGTTAACCCGCGGCGCAGCCGCGGGGTAAACTCTAGTATAATATAAAACTACAACTAAACGTGGTAAGTGCATCCACTACAAATGTTTGGTGCAAACATTTTGATGGGTTATCGATACGTTGGCGCCGGAAGCGTTGAGCTCGTTGCCTCCGCTCTGACGTTCCATTTACTTCAATTTCCGGTTTCAAGTCGTTTCAGACTACCTTACAACTTGGGAAATTGATTTATTTCTAACTAGGATAAGCCGACGACTTCATCCACGCTCGGCTTAAATTTCCCGCGCCATTTCCGGGACACAAAATGTCGCAGCATTAAAAAAAAATGTAAGCAACCGTTTTGGTGATAACTATGTTGGAATAAGCCGATTCGACACTCCCGGGAGAACCGCATCGACATCGGCTCAGTAGTTTTTACGTGAATTCCGAACAAACAGACCAGAAATCTTAAAAAAATGCATCGTGTTGTCCATTGTTTATATAGTCTATTCCCGTTTTTTTTTTCAATAGTGTTACGAGTGTGGGACTCGAAATTAAAAATGCCGTTGGGATTACTATAGACTATTTATTATAACTATGCAAACACGTATAACATAGGTAAAAATATAACTAGACATTACTAGTACAACTGCACGATTCAATAACACGCGCAGAGTCCGTCACTATATCGCTTGTCGAATGTACGTCTTACTCGTGTCGTAATCCTCGCTCGACTGCCCCACCCCTCCGTTCGGGCATTGTTTTATAGTAAACTTCACAATACACAATCGATTGTGAAGAAAATGTAATTTGCACAATTGCGAACGGCCAACAAAGTCGAAAACAATAACAATAAGGATTAGTTCGGCACTAATGACGGCCATAAAACAAGTACGATAACAATAGGATGTTTTTCTTAGTTGCAAATTTTAAACACGAAGTAAACAAAAGAACTCCGAATGCAGGAAAGGTAATAACTGCGTTTTACGACAGCCAGGTGTACGCATTTCTTTGTCGGTATGTAACAATAGCTTCAAAGTACAGACACGGAATTTTAGGTAATTTTATAATATTATAGATAAACTATCATTTTAAACGTCAAAAGAGATATTTTTATTTTGAACCAGCAATATCAGAGAAACATCTTAAATATTTTCTTAAGTTTTCGCGACTTGTAAACGAAACGAAACGTCGGAATAACAAAAATCAAATAAATTACCGCGCTTAAAACCGTTAAAACGTAGTTTTATTATCATTCGTGTTGCCACTACTAACTGAAACTATCCAAATATCGGAACTTATCGGATAATCCGAAATAATTTAATGGCCATACCCATATCCGAAATTCAATATCTATGATAATATATCAATAACTATGATAATACAACGGACAATTCTGGGGCCGATCCCGGACACTCAGACCGTAGTGAATAACGGAAATTTACCATACCAGGAATCGAATCCCTCTGCGTTGCAGTGAGATAAGCCGACAAAGGCTTAGCCCGCCGATTATTATTATATTCGGAATTCAATATCTTATACTAATATATAGAGCTGAAGAGTTTGTTTGTTTGAACGCGCTAATCTCGGGAACTACTAGTCTGATTTGAAAAATTCTTTCAGTGTTAGATAGCCCATTTATTGAGGAAGGTTATAGGCTATATATCATCACGCTAAGATCAATAGGAGCGGAGCACCAATGAAGAATGTTTCAAAATCGGGGTTGTTTTTAACTTACTTTTATTTAACTATTTCACGCGGACGGAGTCGCGGGCAGAAGCTAGTCCTTGATATGCCCAATTACTATAGGTGCTGGCTATATATTATCTGTGTGCCACGCCCATTGGGCTAGACGACCATGGTTTACTCTATAAATAAATCCATCGATAACCGCAGCCGCATTTGAGGTCATATTCGCCATTACATGAGAATAAGGCCGCGTACACACAGGTCCGCAGCTAACGACCGTTGGCCGGTAATCCGTCGTCCGGCAACAGATGAAGGGACTTAACAATTTTATAAGGTAACTAGCTGTGCCCCCGACGTCGTCCGCGTGGAATTTGCTTTCAAAACACTCCGATTTTGAAACATTCTTCATTGGTGCTCCGCTCCTATTGGTCTTAGCGTGATGATATATAGCCTATAGCCTTCCTTGATAAATGGGCTATCCAACACTGAAAGACTTTTTCAAATCAGACCAGTAGTTCATGAGATTAGTGAGACAACAACACATTTAACGATCACGTGCACAAACGCGATCTGCACTCTCATCGCGGACACATATGTGCTAATAATAGTGAGCTAAAGGGTTAACAATTTTATAAGATAACTAGAGTTTGCAAGTTATAAAAAAGGATACGAAACTCGAGTCTGTAGACTTGTTAAAAAAAAAAACTAATTTGCCCCGTGGCTACGCCGCGTGTTAAACCCTAGCCAGTAGCTTTATTCTACTGAAATAAAAACTTAATTTGATTTTTTACATATAATATTGTTACAACTCAGGTCCCGACAAAACCAAAATCCACCTGAATATCTGAAACAAAGCACATTTTTTGCCCGTCAATTATTTGAACTGGCATACGGTAATACATTGTTGTATTGGAATCATTAACCAGGTGTTGCAGCGATTTTAAAGTAAAAATTGATTCTAGGGTCATTTCGGACCACGTCGCCGGCGGACATTATTGTATTCGTGCAGTAAGGATCCCTAATTTTGAAGTAAATATGAATAAAGCCTAGTATAACGTGTGTCCTACGATGGGGAATGTACTAATTGACGGACACTGAAAGAATTATTCAAATCGGACCAGCGGTTCGTTGAGACTTAGCGCGTTTAAACAAACAAACACCTGTGTTACACGTGCTTTATAATATTAGTATAGACTAGAGTTACCAAGTTGTAAAAAAGGGTACGGAACTCGAGTCCGTAGACTTGTTAAAAAAAAAACGAATTTGCCTCGTGGCTACGCCGCTTGTTAAACCCTAGGCAGTAGCTTTATTCTACTTAAATAAAAACTTAATTTGTTTTTTTACATATAATATTGTTACAACTCAGGTCCCGACAAAACCAAAATCCACCTGAATATCTGAAACAAAGCACATTTATTGCCCGTCGGCGTTTGAACTGGCATACGGCCTATTGTTGTATTGGAATCATTAACCAGGTGTTGCGGATTTTAAAGTAAAAACTGATTCTAGGAAATTCGGACCACGTCGCCGGGCGGACATATTGCATTCGTCCAGTATAAAGCTCGATTGAAGGAGGGGTGAGTCAAGCGAAGTAAGACGTGTGTACTACAATGGGGAATCCAATAATTGACGGACTTTGCGCGTTTTATTGTATTACGACCTGCATTACGTTGGGACTTGTTGTGTTCGGTTATATTTGTACCTGTGTTACACGTGCTTGTATAGTGCTAATAAACTCTGTAGTAGTTCTAAGAGCATTTTAATTCGAGTCTCGCGACTCGTAACAATATAAAAACATATAATAATAACAGAGAAACAACAAGTCCGTAAATTCAAATTCAAAAGTTTTTATTCAAAATAAGTTCCACTGGAGAACACTTGAAGTTCATACATGTAAGTTAAAATTTAATTTTTACTTACTATATATGAATACGTGAAGCAAAAACTTTGTACCCCTTTTTACGAAAATTGCACGTACGGAGTATGAAATTTCGCACACTTATAGTTTATATAGAGAAGAAGCGACAAATGCTAATTGTTTAAAACAATTATGCATAAAAATACGTTGAATCAATAAAAAAAAACATTCAAATTCAAATTCAAAAGTTTTTATTCAAAATAAGTTCCACTGGAGAACACTTTTTGAAGGTCATACATGTAAGTTAAAATTTATTTTTTTACTTCCTATTCTATGTACACCGCTTCGCAACGTGTTGATGCTGTAAAGGAGAAGAAGCGGCAAGAAACTCCCCAGCAACACGTCTAGCTAAATATTGTGCCTCTTTATATTTCATATAATCTAAACAACTGCCCAGTAATACATAGAGATGAGTCGAAGCCAACCTGATTTGAAGTAGAAGTAGAAGAATTTACTTTTAAAACCCTCCGATTTTGAAACATTCTTCATTGGTGCTCCGCTCCTATTGGTCTTAGCGTGATGATATATAGCCTATAGCCTTCCTCGATAAATGTACTATTCAACACTGAAAGAATTTTTCAAATCGGACCAGCGGTTCCTGAGATTAGCGCCTTTAAACAAACAAACTCTTCAGCTTTATAGTATTAGTATAGATAACACTCCCGAGAAAATTCCCGCGGGTTTCCCGAAATATAAAGCATCGCACCACTTAAAGCTATCTTTTAATGAAATCGTATAGAAATTAGCTAATATTTATGCAATCTAACTAATTTGTACCATACCTGGAAGAATTCCCGCGGGATCACGGGACACAAAGTATCGTGGCATTTAAAAAAGTATGTAATGTTTTATCCGTGCAGGAACGGAGAAAGAATACAATTTCCTGCGTTGGGGCGGCCTGTCGTAAGAGGCGACAAAACAACCCACAGCCAGGTGGTAGGGCATTTGCCCGACTGGATGGCTACCACCCCTGGTCTAAAGTATGTCGCCATAACAACCATGAGTTGTGTTCCGGCATTAGTGACCAGGTTCCAGTCTCACTTATGAGAGAAGCAGCGCATTTGTAGCTCGTTCGGTGTTGCAAATTTCCATAGGCGATGGTAACCGCTTTTCATCCAGTGGGCCGTCTGCTGAACTCCTGCAATAAAAAAATAACTGGCCAGTTTCACATATGAAGGGTGATCTGTATAGGGTGGAGGAGCGAGATGGAATGCTCCTCCGTCTTAAAGGAAGATCTCCCAGCGAGGGTAATGTTGTTCCTCGCAGGCCTAGGCCCATCTGTTGTAGTTGAAATTTTGCATATATTCTTTGTATGTTTCGGGAAACGTTTGTGACATCAGTTATTGCACAGCGCCATCTATTGGCTTGTAAGTGTTCCACTACACACCCCCTTGCTGAGACTGGAAGTCGATGGTAGACGAATGAAGTCGAGAGTTGTTCACAGCTATCAGTGCTTCTCGTAGTGTGCCAATTCATTTGTCACTTTGGCAGTCCTGTGAGCCGGACTGGATGCAGTTCTAGTGAGTCAGAACTTTCTTGGTTGTCCCAGTGAGTCGGGAGAGCAGGAGCTCGTGTGTCGGTTTCCAATGCGTATGAAAAGACAGTTGGAGTGGGCGATTAGCTTCGTGCGGGTCACGTGGCTGGACTGTGTTGGCTGTTGAGTGGTTGGCCATCCACAGGAAGCAGCGTACAGCAGCCGTGATTTGGTTGCCGAAGTCGCCTGAGTGCGTAGCCGTGGTAGTAGGGATGGAGGTACATCGTGTTGCAGATGTGCGATCTAACCCTATAGTGGCTACTAGTGATGATTGGCAGTGGAGGCTAGCAGGATGTACTCGGTGTCTAAGTTATGCGGAGAGTGTGATGGTGATGGCGATGATGGTGCTTGAGGTTGAGGTTGAATTGATGTTCTATGGAGTTGGAGGCTTGAGGTTGAAGTGAAAATCTTGAAGTTAATTTTTGAGACTTGATTGAAGGTAGTTTGAGATCTTGAAGTTATTGAAAGTTGAAGTTACTTGATTGAAGGTTGAATGAAGTTATTGAAGATTGAAAGTTGGTGAAGTGAAGGTTGCATGTTCGCTAGTCGAGGGTCACCAGTGAAATGGAGCTTTAGTGTTCCCTTAGCTAGCCACATGGGGGGAATATACGAAGCAGGCATCAAGTCTGTCAAAACTTTACTAAAGAGGCAATTATGTAATAGTAAATTAACATACGAATTATTGAACACTGTTCTGATCCGGCTCGAAGGACCAAATGTTTTGTTAATATAGTAAATTTAAAAGGCTGTGTCGATTTCACTTGTATATTTTGTCTTTTACAGCTTTTTATGTTTATAATTTATATATATTATTTATTAGCAATATTTATAATATCACAGACGAGCTTGCATGACAAGAGTTATGAATGTCAAAGAGGCCAGTGAGGTGTGTAAGAATAAGCCTAAATGGCACACTGTTGTTCGTGCCTACCCCGCAAGGGCACTGGCGTGAAGTTATGTATGTAATATTTATGATAGACGTATGTAAGGCGAGTGACATGTGTGATTTATAATAATACTAGCTGTCCCGGCAGACGTTGTTCTGCCCTGAAGAAATAAAACTTAGAACCCGATTGCAGCGCCACCTACCGGGTCCAAATGTAACCTATCCTATCTTTCAAGTTGGATCAAACTGCACACGGTGTGAAAATTTGATTAAAATCGGTCAAGTAGTTTAGGAGTCCATTGAGGACAAACATTGTGACACGAGATTTATATATATTAAGATTATGAAGTAATGAAATGAGGTTGTAATGATTGAAAAAGTTCTGTTTATCGCAGACACTAGTGTTGTTCCTCGCAGGCCTAGGCCCATTTGTTATAGTTGAAATGTTGCATATATTCTTTGTATGTTTCGGGAAACGTTTGTGACATCAGTTATTGCACAGCGCCATCTATTGGCTTGTAAGTGTTCCACTACACATACATAAATACTTTTTTTCGCAATACTTTCTGAGTGGTCTGGTATATAGATATAAATTATAATATCGTCGCCAATATTGCAAGATAAATTACATCTTTTATGTAAATCGTATAATGCAAGTGCTTTAGCAAAGGTGAATTCAATAATGTAGGGTGGAGGTGACTTGGTTTGCGTTGGCTTTTTGCCCCCCCACTTAAACCCCCACCCGCTTAAGTAAGTTAAGCGAGTTTTATTGCATTTTCACTAGTGGCTTTTACACTCAGCTTGAGTTCAAATGTGTTTAAGTGATGCTATATTTGCTCATGTTCATGCTTTGCTCTAGTATGATCAATAAGATTTTTTTATTTTTTTATTGCAGGAGCTCAGCAGACAGGCAGACGGCCCACTTGATGGAAAGCGGTTACCATCGCCTATAGACATTTGCAACACCAAAGGTGCTGCAAATGCGCTGCTGCTCTCTTAAGGGAGACTGGAACCTGGTCACTAATGCCGGAACACAACTCAAGGTTGTTATGGCGACATACTTTAAACCAGGGGTGGTAGCCATCCAGTCGGGCAAATGCCCTACCACCTGGCTGTGGGTTGTTTTGTCGCCTCTTACGACAGGCCGCCCCAACGCAGGAAATTGTATTCTTTCTCCGTTCCTGCACGGATAAAATGATAGAATGTAATTTGCTTATGTATGGGGTCGAGATCCTGGGATTAGGCGACCAGCGAAACACCTGGTAGACGTTTCATGTGACCAAAAGACTGGTCTATACCTCGGACAGGGCATTAGCGTTGCCATATAGTGAGGCAAAGTTGCCAGTCTTTTGGGCACATTTCCAACTGACAGCGGTCTGGGACTTGATATTATACTTTAGTTTGAATTTGTATATATAGTTATATTTAGTTTCTTTCTTTCTTTATTCTTTACTAGCGGCCCCGGCAGACGTTGTCCTGCTTTGAAAAAATAAAAATCTAGGACCCGATCCCAGCGCCACCTACCTGTTCTAATTGCGAATCTAAACACAAACACACAAAAACAAAATCACCAAAATCGCTCCAGGTGATTAGGAGGATTCTAGAACCCGATCTCAGCGCCACCTACCGGTTCCAACGGGATAAAAAGTATCCTATGTCCGTCTCCTGGTTCTAAGCTACCTCCTCACCGATTTTCAGCCAAATCGGTACAGCCGTTTTTGAGTTATAATTAGTGTAACTAACACGACTTTCTTTTATATATATAGATTGTACACAAAAAGTTATATACAAAATGACAGAATAGTGGTGATGTACAAAGACGAGATTAACCCTAAAAGAGTTTCCTTCCAGCAAAGCTATGAGTTTAGCGAGAAGGGAAGATGCAAAAGGCAGGGTTGTGTATACAAAAGATATTTAACGATATAACATATAATATAAACAAATTAACATGTGGAAAGAATGCATGATGAAAGAATGACTAAACAGATATACAATGCAAAAGTGGATGGATGCAGAAGTCGTGGAAGGCCACGACACACCTTCCATGATCAAATTGATCGTGTACTAGCAGAAGGTGATGTCAGGAGCCTTAAGAACAGACGAGCTTGCATGACAAGAGTTATGAATGTCAAAGAGGCAAGTGAGGTGTGTAAGAATAAGCCTAAATGGCACTCTGTTGTTCGTGCCTACCCCGCAAGGGAACTGGCGTGAAGTTATGTATGTATGTATGTATGTATGTATAAACAAATTAACAATAATAAGTTTTTTTTATTTTATTTTTTTATTGCATGAGATCAGCAGACAAGCAGACGGCCCACTTGCAACACCAAAGTTGCTACAAATGCGCTGCTGCTCTCTTAAGGGAGACTGGAACCTGGTCACTAATGCCGGAACACAACTCAAGGTTGTTACGGCGACATACTTTAGACCAGGGGTGGTAGCCATCCAGTCGGGTAAATGCCCTACCACCTGGCTGTGGGTTGTTAAGTCGCCTCTTACGACAGGCCGCCCCTGGCCGCAGGAAATTGTATTCTTTCTCTGTTCCTGCACAGATAAGTAAAGTATATACAAGATACTCTAAGATACATACATACATATTGTATATATTTATTATATACATATATATTTATTCATCTCTACTACTCCACTGTACCTTAAAGAACGCTTCGAATTTATTTCTTGCTCTCACAATTTATGCCCTTCCAGTCAACATAGACTTATTACTCCTATTCATAATGCAACTTTCTTCAATAATTCTTTCACGGTTAAGGCTGTCCAACTTTGTAATACACTGCTGTCAGACAAGCAAAATCTCTAATGACATTTAAGAACATGGTCAGGAAATACTATCTGCAACACAATGATATGTAATTTTATATAATTAGTAGATATTATATTGCATATAGTTAAATGTTTAAATAGTTGCACATTAGCACCATGTCTTGTATATATTTATTGCAGATTTTTTTATTTATTGCAGGAGTGCAGCAGACAGGCAGACGGCCCACTTGATGCAAAGCGGTTACCATCGCCTATGGACATTTGCAACACCAAAGTTGCTACAAATGCGCTGCTGCTCTCTTAAGGGAAACTGGAACCTGGTCACTAATGTCGGAACACAACTCAAGGTTGTTATGGCGACATACTTTAGACCAGGGGCGATAGCCATCTAGTCGGGCGAATGCCCTACCACCTGGCTGTGGGTTGTTTGGTCGCCTCTTACGACAGGCCGCCAGGCCGCAGGAAATTGTATTCTTTCTCCGTTCCTGCACGGATAAAACGGATATATATATAACTTATGTGTATATTTGTATATATAGTATAGTTATATATTTATTATTAAAATGTAAGTAATCGTACAATAATTATGTATACCACCGTCGCCACTCCTAATCAGAATATTCTTGCCACGGGTTGTCTGGAAGAGATCGCTTTTTAGCGATAAGACCGCCCTTTGTACCCAACTAGACTAATACTAGTTCGTAAGTTTTTTACTGTAATGGTGTACAATAAAGTGTTATCTATCTATGTATCTATATATATATAATGTAAAATATAGATATATAAGGATAATTTAAGATAGATAGTACTCTTTGACTTTTTTTTGAAACTGCTCTCCGATGAGCTGTCTCGGATCGTCTTTGGCAGGGCGTAGTTTAATTTATGATATACATTTATAGAAGTATATATAGTCTTTGACAAGAAATTATTATGTCGAATTGCAAACACGGGTGACCACTAGTATATCTTAAACATCAGTAGAGGCTTTCCCGCAGGGATGGGCCCACGCCTTCGGGGTCGCGGCGAAAAGCTCGCGCACGTCCCGGGGCCCTGACATATGGCGACAGAAGGACACCAAGGGGTTTTAGTGGGTATTCCGGCAGCCCATCTGGCTGGTGAGTCCCACACTACCCTGCCGTCGTCTCCGCGCGGCAGGGTGTCCGCAAACAGATTTCCCCTTGGATCCCCTTGTTATATGAAATGTAATTGCATAAAAATATAAAATAATTTTTGAGCTTGATGAAAATATTATAAAAATAATAAACCTTATAATTATCCTAATACTCCTGATAATCTATGTTTATCTCATTCTCTTGTAGGCTATCTTTCTGAAGTCTCACTTCTGCCGTGTGTGAATTGAAGACACCCCCTTTTTGTTTATCCATTTCATACTTGAAATCGTCAAAGTCGTTTAAACTGCACTAAATATTGAAGGTAGTTCAATATTTACCGCAGTTCACACGACAAAAGTTTAAATAATCCTATTTATTAGGGAAGCTAATGAAAATACCTTCTCTAATAAAAAAAAAAAACACCGACTACAAGCAATAAAAACTAAACTTTCACTTGTCTAATCTAGGGCTGTGATAGTACATCGATATTTAAAAAATATCGATATACCGTTCATTATGTCAGATAAATATTAATAAAAAATTCTAACAAAAAAGAGTCCGACTTGAAAAGTAATTAAAAAGCAAAAAATAACATTTTCTACGGTATCTTCGACTCTGTGCCAAGTAAATCATAAAAATTACTGTAGACATTGTTACTTATCCGTGCAGGAACGGAGAGAGAATACAATTTCCTGCGTTGGGGCGGCCTGTCGTAAGAGGCGACTAAACAACCCACAGCCAGGTGGTAGGGCATTTGCCCGACTGGATGGCTACCACCCCTGATCTAGAGCATGCCGCCATAACAACTTTGAGTTGTGTTCCGGCATTAGTGACCAGGTTCCAGATTCCCTTAAGAGAGCAGCAGCGCATTTGTAGCACCTTTGGTGTTGCAAATGTCCATAGGCGATGGTAACCGCTTTCCATACAGTGGGCCGTCTGCCTGTCTGCTGAACTCCTGCAATAAAAAAAATAAAAAATAAAGCGCGGTAATTTTATTTCATGTTCGTTTGGACTCACTGATTGTTCATAGAAGTCGATATATCACGTTTGAAAACATCGACATCGATGTTTTACATGTGCGATGGTGCATCACTATTCTGGACCCGGAATCAAACGCAGTAAAACTTTTTTTTACAGGGGACCAATGATCATCCATTTGACATTTGGGTCTTGACTTTTATTGCGGTTCCGTAATGTACAATTGGAAAGCTTTGACTTTTCACAAACAACTTTCAAAGTGACACTTTGTTAGTTGAAACCTGACAAAAAGGACAATGGCTGCCGAGTGGTTAAAACATTTCAAGTCGCTATAAGTTCCTCTTATTTCCCTACTCCATATGAGATAATGTCGCACGCCTAATAAAACAAAGAATTATGACTGGAGATCTTATCTTTATATATATAATTCTTCTGTAAGTGTGTTGACAGTGAACTCCTCCTAAACGGCTGGACCGATTTGAATGAATTTTTTTGTGTGTGTTCAAGTGGATTCGAGGATGGTTTAGATTCACAATTGGACCCGGTAGGTGGCGCTGCAATCGGGTTCTAAATTTTATTTCTTCAGGGCAGAACAACGTCTGCCGGGACAGCTAGTAGTAATATATAAAGCTGAAGAGTGTGTTTGTTTGTTTGAACGCGCTAATCTCAAGAACTATTGGTCTGATTTGAAAAATTCTTTCAGTGTTAGATAGCCCATTTATTGAGGAAGGCTATAGGCTATATATCATCACGCTAAGACCAATAGGAGCGGAGCACCAATGAAGAATGTTTCAAAATCAGGGTTTTTTTTAACTATTCCAACTTGCGGGCAGAAGCTAGTTATATTATAAAACGTAAGAACTTATCATCTATACAAATGAATAAAATTGTAGTGTCCGTTTCTAATATTTTTTTACTAAAGGTATATGAAAGTATATCTGTGCAGGAACGGAGAAAGAATACAGTTTCCTGCGGCCGGGCGGCCTATCGTAAGAGGCGACAAAGCAACCCACAGCCAGGTGGTAGGGCATTTGCCCGACTGGATGGCTACCACCCCTGGTCTAAAGTATGCCGCCATAACAACTCTGAGTTGTGTTCCGACATTAGTGACCAGGTTCCAGTATCCCTTAAGAGAGCAGCAGCGCATTTTTAGCAACTTTGGTGTTGCAAATGTTCATAGGCAATGGTAACCGCTTTCCATCAAGTGGGCCATCTGCCTGTCTGCTGAACTCATGCAATAAAAAAAATGCTGATTTTATATTCAACATTTTTTTTTTTAATTTATGCCTGTTTATTCGGGCTAATCTCTGAAACGGCTGGACCGATTTTGACGGGAATTTCACTGGCGGATTGTTGACATTACAAATACTAACTTTAGGCTATTTTTGTTCTAGAAATATATGATTAAAATTAAATTAAATTCCACGCCGATGAAGTCGCGAGTGACAGCTAGTAAAGGATAAATTCGCATCAACTCCCGCGCAATTTGACAGTTTGGCGAAATAAAGCGTTATCCCTGTTTTCTCTGAGTGAAGCAAACGTATTGTTTCAAAGAGATAAATAAACAAACCCAAATAGTACTTGATAAAAAACGTATACGTCTCGAGACGCCCGACAGAAGTGATAAGTTAAACTAATCTAAGTTGAACTATTTAATATTCTTACAACTTGGTTCCGACAATAACAAATTCCATCTGCATATCTGTAAAAACACATTTCATTACCTGTCGGCGTTTGAACTAATTGTAATTCTTTTTTGATCGTCTTCTTTTGTTTACTTATTTATTGGCATACGTTTCCAGAGAATAGCTCATTGTTTAATTGTACTCGTTTGTGGATGCTTGCGGCCGAATCATTAGCCAGGTGCTGCGGATTACGTCGACTACGATACGGGTACATTTGTATTCGTGAGGTATAAAGCGACGGCCTGATGGGGAGAGTGAGCAGTCGAGCAAGAACCACGATCAAGGCGAGACGTGTGTACATTCGGGAATCTATTAGTGACGGACTTTGCGGGTTTTATTGAATTACGACCTTCTGCAATTTCGGGAGGTCAAGGTTACTGGTTTAATTTTCCTTCTCATATGATCGATCGGATGCAACGATTGATCTGATTGTCCGGCCGTCCACTATTCTTGAGTTATATTATCGAAGGCCGCGCCAGTCCAGGAGATAAGGCAATTATTATACAACCGCCGCCACGTGGTGTGCTATAGGGGAGGTGGGGGAAAGACCTCAAAATTTACCCTTGGCACCACCACCAAGCACTTGCTGTCGATTAGCGAAAACCGCATCGAAATCAGCCTAGTAGTTTTACGTGAATTCCGAATAAACAGACAGAAATAAAGAATGCGTCGTGTTCTCCATCGTCTATATAGTGTATTAGTTATTTTTTTTTAATAGCTTCAACGTACAGACACGGCATTTTTGGAATTTATAATAATATTATTATAGGTAATAATATTTTAATCTTATTGTAAGTGATAAAACTACGTTTTAACGGTTTTAAGCGCGGTAATTTTATTTGCCTTTTCGGCCACTTTTTAGTGGCCGTGATCACGGAAGACAAAGATGTCAAGTGTCAACGAGTATAGTTCAAGATTTTTTTTTTAATTATTTACTTTTATTTTTCCTTCCACCCATTTTAATATTATATAAAATTATTAGAGCTAGGCATGTTTGCTGAAGAGTTTCTTGCGCCGCTTCTTCTCTTCAAGCCATAACATGTTGCGAAGCGGTAGTAAATTAGATTAGGCTCTCATAGAGTAAATAATAACCATAAACAAAACAGATATACAATGCAAAAGTGGATGGATGCAGAAGTCGTGGAAGGCCACGACACACCTTCCATGATCAAATTGATCGTGTACTAGCAGAAGGTGATGTCAGGAGCCTTAAGAACAGACGAGCTTGCATGACAAGAGTTATGAATGTCAAAGAGGCAAGTGAGGTGTGTAAGAATAAGCCTAAATGGCACTCTGTTGTCCGTGCCTACCCCGCAAGGGAACTGGCGTGAAGTTATGTATGTATGTATGTATGTAAACAAAATTAAAATTAACAAGTTGGCGGTAGGCTAAATAAAACTTGAA
The DNA here is from genome assembly GCA_019925095.2 of Dendrolimus kikuchii. Lineage (NCBI taxonomy): Eukaryota > Metazoa > Arthropoda > Insecta > Lepidoptera > Lasiocampidae > Dendrolimus > Dendrolimus kikuchii. The sequence goes on along the minus strand of CM034410.1, from coordinate 760,655 downwards.
CAATACTCGTTGACACTTGACATCTTTGTCTTCCGTGATCACGGCCACTGAAAAGTGGCCGAAACGTCGGAAAAACCAAAATCAAATAAAATTACCGCGCTTAAAACCGTTTTTATTATGTATACAAGTCGTGAAAACTTAAGAAAATATTATTGTAAGTGAACTAAAAATTATTATGGAATACTAAGTTTACAACTTAAATCGCGTGGCAAAGCTAGTGATTTCCAATTAAGCAATACAAGTGACTTTAATCCTCCAATAACCGGTTATAACCGCATTAATCCGGATCAGTCTCGCTCCACAGACTCATAAGCGTGTATAGTCTGTAGTCTGTACACAGAATTACTAGAACTACTGATCGCCCGTGTTCGAAATTCAACCATAATAATTAATGTCAAAGACTATACTTCTATAATCACAGATTTCGCCAAGGCCTGTCAATTTGACTTGAACAATAAACAAAAGAGTATATATGCGTGTGTCTGTCAAATACATGGTAGTGTGTGTAATGTATAAGGATGTACAGTATAAGGATGTACACAATTTCAACACCAGGCATTGTAATAGACTAATATTGCCATCCTTTAGATTACAAAAAGTACTGTCCTCTTTCTTGGGGGTTGGTATACGCTACTTCAATAAGATTCCGAGTGAAATGTTAGATCTGCCTTTCACCAAAAAGGGATACTACACTACTGTAGAATATTTAAATGACAAAAATTCATTTACATAGCACCTAGCTCCAACCTTTTACACTAAATTTTGTATAACGTTTTTATTTTTTTAAATCTTGCCATGCTTGTAAGGAATTTGTGGAGACATATTGCAGCATAACATTTTAGCACGTCATGTCATTATTATAACTATAACATTATTTTTCTTTCCTTTTATTGTCTTACTCTTATTGAGTATGCATTGTTTGCTACAACTCCATTAATTCTTCAAAAAGTGATTCTGTAACATACTTCTGTACAAAACTTATTTAAAAAAAAGAACTTGAGATATAAATAGAATATGAAATATAAAGAAAAACGATATTTAGACGTGTTGCTGGGAGTTTCTTGCCGCTTCTTCTCCTTTACAGCATCAACACGTTGCGAAGCGGTCTACATAGAATAGGAAGTAAAAAATTAAATTTTAACTTACATGTATTACCTTCAAAAAGTGTTCCCCAGTGGAACTTATTTTGAATAAAAACTTTTGAATTTGAATTTGAATGTTTTTTTTATTGATTCAACGTATTTTTATGCATAATTTTTTTAAACAATTAGCATCGTCGCTTCTTCTCTATATAAACTATAAGTGTGCGAAATTTCATACTCCTCCGTCCGCGCAATTTTCGTAAAAAGGGGTACAAAGTTTTTACTTCACGTATTAATATATAATATAATGAATTAAAATAAAATGAATTATTTCAAAATGTAATTTTATAGGCCGCTTATTGAAAGTTGAGTCTACCACCGCTTCCGGAGAAATTTTAGTTACATTTAAAGAAGAAGAAGCGGCGCAACGAACTCCCAAGCCAATTGCTGGGAGTCTTTCTAACTTCTATCCGTGCAGGAACGGAGAAAGAATACAATTTCCTGTCGTAAGAGGCGAGCAAACAACCCACAGCCAGGTGGTAGGGCATTTGCCCGACTGGATGGCTACCGCCCCTGGTCTAAAGTATGTCGCCATAACAACCTTGCGTTGTGTTCCGGCATTAGTGACCAGGTTCCAGTGTCCCTTAAGAGAGCAGCAGCGCATTAGTAGCACTTTTAGTGCTACAAATGTTCATAGGCGATGGTAACCGCTTTCCACCAAGTGGGCCATCTGCCTGTCTGCTGAACTCCTGCAATAAAAAAATAAAAATAACTTTAATAAATAAAGTTATAGTAGATTGTTACACGAGAGGTGATACCAATTCCTGCGGCCTGGTGGCCTGTCGTAAGAGGCGACAGGATGGCTACCACCCCTGGTCTAGAGTATGCCGCCATAACAACCTTGAGTTGTGTTCCGGCATCAGTGGCCAGGTTCCAGCCTCCCTTTAGTGAGCGGTAGCATATAAGGTGTTACAAATGTCCATAGGCGACGTTGTTTTATGTTCTTTAGTGCTCTGTTGCTATTCTGGCACTATCGGAACTCTTGTGAACTCTTTCACCTAGCTACCCTATTACATACATACCCTTCCCTTGCGGGGTAGGCACGAACAACAGAGTGCCATTTAGGCTTATTCTTACACACCTCACTTGCCTCTTTGACATTCATAACTCTTGTCATGCAAGCTCGTCTGTTCTTAAGGCTCCTGACATCACCTTCTGCCAGTACACGATCAATTTGATCATGGAAGGTGTGTCGTGGCCTTCCACGACTACCCTATTGTTTGGAATAATATCTACACCAAATTCAACATATGAAAAAATGGACTGGAGACAAAATAGGAAGCCAGAATACAGTACACGTGTTGTTACTAAGTCTTTAGTGACGTCTAAGCATAGGACAGCTGGGTTTAGGGGTGGTTTCAAACTTGCAGCAACTCGTTGCTGGAATTATCTCCCACCACCTTTTAGAAGTATAAAGTCGGCGATTTTATTTAAAGTTCATTACAGAGCGCGTAGAGCAGGTGTGCTACGGCAGGCGGGTTAACGGGGTGCTCTCTGTCCGCAACAAATAGCTTCCTATAAATGATTGAAATACGGACAGGACAGCGTTCGTCGGTTCAGTAAATATGAATGAAAATATTAATTTGTGATTTAACGTGTTCACTTGGTAATGAATGGAGCCCACCCCCCATCAGTCCCAGCACCCCACGGGTGGGCTGATGCGCCGAGGCGTGCCCGCTGACCCGTAACAGCCGATCACGCCTCCAATTGCTTGGAACTAATGTGTATTGATATAACTCCAATATAAAGACTATTTCAAGAAATATTTACGTAATTAAATTCCTTATACATTATTATTTACGTGGGATACTCAGAAAGTATTGCGAAAAAAAATAATGTAACTCGCCTATTGTATTGGATTAAATTCTTCACTGCTGCACATTTTCATTTTGGGTTTGGAAGAGAGAGCATGAAAGTAGAGTAAACGCGGTCGAGATGCGAGCACTGCGCAAAATCTGCGGAGTGACGCTCGCGGACCGCGTTCGCAATACCGAAGTAAGAAAGAGAGTTGCTCTGAAAGAGAGCGTCGGGGTGAAGGTAAGGAAAGGAATGCTACGGTGGTTCGGGCATGTGGAAAGAATGCATGATGAAAGAATGACTAAACAGATACACAATGCAAAAGTGGATGGATGCAGAAGTCGTGGAAGGCCACGACACACCTTCCATGATCAAATTGATCGTGTACTAGCAGAAGGTGATGTCAGGAGCCTTAAGAACAGACGAGCGTACATGACAAAAGCTATGAATGTCAAAGAAGCAAGTGAGGTGTGTAAGAACAATCCTGAATGGCGCTCTGTTGTTCGTGCCTACCCCGCAAGGGAACTGGCGTGAAGCTTTGTATGTATGTATACATATTTTTCCTATAATTCGATACAGTCCACTATTCATCATCAATACACCCAACGCCGCCACATCAGAGAGCTTATATTGGGACGAAACAATTTTTAAATAAGCAACGAGAAATGATTAGACGTCAGCAAAATTCTCCATACATGCACATCGAGTAAGCATTACTCCACAGACAGCCCACGCTATTAGAAATCGCATTTTACGACTCATTCATTTTGCATCTCCAGCACTATAAAGCTCATTGCACCAGACGAACATAAAACGGTCTCTTGTTTAAAGCGTTTTACGCTGAAATATACCGAGATATTATGACCGCCATAATCCTTTTATATCTTTCCAATATTTAGTGTAATGGAAGAAAGTGTTTCTACTTTGAGTGATGCAAGTCACCGTAAATTCCTTCGGGCTGATCAGTATTTATTTACTTTCCTCATATTTGAAACGAAAAGCAGAGTGTTAACCTCGGGTGAAAGACCTATTTAGGCACTCGAACTATTAAGGGAAGATTTATATTAGACCGGGCCGTGTCCGGGGCGTGCCGTGTACGTGGCCCGGACGGGGCACGAATTTGAAACGTTACATACATTTTGTATGAAGCTCTTTATATTACACAGTGCAGGATACGTGTCCCGTCCGGGCCCGGACAACGCTCGTCTACACCACTGTTGTTGCACGGCCCCGCCCCGGCCCCTCCACGTCCCGTCGTAATACGAATACTCTTCCGTGCTGCGTACGGGCCAAGCATGGAAATAATTGAGAATTATTCACATCACTACGATATATTGAAGCGGCCGTGACGACTTATCGCCCGTTTAGCACCCGGTGTAATATAAACGTGCAGCACGGAGTGGCTCCGCTCCGGCCCCGCCCCGGCCCGGACACGGACCGGTCTAATATAAATCTTCCCTTACACCCTCGCTCTCATCTCATGCCTAGATATGTCACTTTCGTCTCTCGTGTAACAATCTACTATACGTTTCAGCGTTTGGTTCAGTTGGCGCATGACAATTAATTTATTCCTGCACGAGACACGCGCGCGTGACGCCCCGCACGGCGCACCGATTAGGGATGGGACGAGTGTCCATATCGATAATAATAATTTATTCACAAAAATTATCAGGTGCACCATACTGTTACGAGTTACGCAGGACTCGAATTAAAATGCCGTTGGAGTTACTATGGAGTTTATTAGAACTGTACAAACACGTATAAAACAGGCACAAATATGCCTGGACACAGCCAGTATAAACTGCACAATTCAATAACACGCGCAAAGTCCTTTACTATTTTTTTTTTATTGCAGGAGATCAGCAGAGAGGCAGACGGCCCACTTGATGAAAAGCAGTTACCATCGCCTATGGACATTTGCAACACCGAAGTTGCTACAAATGCGCTGCTGCTCTCTTAAGGGAGACTGGAACCTGGTCACTAATGCCGGAACACAACTCAAGGTTGTTATGGCGACATGCTTTAGACCAGGGGTGGTAGCCATCCAATCGGGCAAAAGCCCTACCACCTGGCTGTGGGTTGTTAAATCGCCTCTTACGACATGCCGCCCGGCCGCAGGAAAGTGTATTCTTTCTCCGTTCCTGCACGGATAAGTACTATGTCGCTTGTCGAATGAACACAGGTCACTCGTGTAAAAATGCGGTTAGCATTTTTACACATATCGATAAATTGCAATATCTATTACCACACTATGAACTGGCAATCGATTCCACTGCAGTACACAGCACGCTGACTAACTTTAAATAGATTAATTGGATGGCACTTTAAAAGCTATCTACCGCCATCTGCTAACGAATACCAATAAATCGGGCTTCGGTTGCAATTAAAATGTGTTTTACTATTTTATGCCGAGCAATAAAAATTATTATTGGTTTTAGAAATCAAATTGAAAGAGTTTAGAGAATTTCAATCATTATTTTCAGATAATTGATTTAGTTTTCGAATTAAGAATGGATTTATTTTGTTAATTTATTTGTGTTGAATGATTACATCTATGTATCATCTATTCTTAATTTATATATAAAAATGAATCGCAAAATGTGTTGGTAAGCGCATAACTTGAGAACGACTACCGATTGTGATGACATTTTGTGTGTGTGTTTGAGTGGGTCCCGGGATAGTTTATATCCACAATTGGAACCGGTAGGTGGCGCTGAGATCGGGTTCTACAATCCTCCTAATCACCTGGAGCGATTTTGGTGATTTTGTTTTTGTGTGTTTGAGCGGGTACCCGGATGGTTCTGATTCGCAATTAGAACCGGTAGGTGGCACTGAGATCGGGTTCTAGAATCCTCTTAATCACTTGGACCGATTATGGTGATTTTGATTTTGTGTCATGAAACAAAGTATTTTAGGAATTTAGAGAATATGGCGGTACGAAGTTCGCCGGGTCAGCTAGTACTATAATAAATCTGTAAATGGTTCGAGTTTGTACAATGCTACAATGCGTCTGGAGAGTTCATTGTGAAGAGTATGCAGCTGTGCTCTTCGATCTGATCTCGCCATCTCCCTTCCATCATCGGACAAGCAGACGCACCGGCATATGACACCGAAATATGGCGGATATTCCACCTATAAGAACGAAGTGCTTTGCATCTAGCTTCATCATACCCACCGCAAAGGAGTGGAACTCATTGCCGAAGTCTGTCTTTCCCGATACTCATAACCTGGGTGTCTTCAGGTCCCGTGTGAATAGGTACCTTTTGTAAGTAAGCGTGCTCCATCGTAGACCACATCTTCGCTCCACACGGCGAGATTGTGGTCAAACGTAAACTTATACTACAGTAAAAAAAGTTTAAAAATGTGAACAAAATCCGGAGAGTTAATTCGGACCAGGGGATTCCTAGAATATTTGTCTATCTGTCTGTCTATTAGAGCATCACGTAAACAATACTGAACGGATTTAAATGAAATTAAGCTGCTCAAAAATGGTTTAAGCGGCCTAGCACACGCATACTTCTGTACAACAGTTTTGTTCGAAGTCATCTTGAGTTTGCTAGTGTCGCATGGCACCCTGTATACAGTGTAAATTCCCAGAGAATTGATAGTATACAACGTGCCTTCACCCGCCACCTGGCTTATATAACTCCTGGAATCGTGTGCACTCAACCGCATGTGGAAAGACTGAAATTCTTTCACATGCCCACCCTTCATCATCGCCGTGTAATGAGTGACTTAATATTTCTACATAAGATGATCAATAATAAAATCAAATGTCAACATCTCCTTGCTCGTATATGCATCAATGTCCCTTATAATTGTCCACGCAATTTTCGGCCTGGAGTATTTCGGATCCCCCGTGCAGAACCAATCTCGGCCAGCGCCTACCATTGTCAAGAATGCAACAAATACAATGAAATAGCCGGTAAGATTCTGAACGTAGATCTCTTTTGCGACTCTTTAGTAATTTTTAAAAGGAAATTAATCATATATTTTCATGTAAATTAAATTATTCGCCTCATTTATTGATATTATAATCTAATTCAAATTAAATTTATATAAATTCTAATTTAATACTGCCAAACTGTGGATAAAGCTGTGTACGCCTGTTATTAGCATTTATATAATTGTTATATTTATTATTTCATAGTCTTATTAAAGTGTACTATGCTGTTGGTGTACATAAATAAAATAAAAATAAATAAATTCAACATAAAGCTAGCTTATATCCCGTGGCGTAACTTAGGATGCTTTTACTCCGATAAATGATGTCGTTTCCGCGGGATAGACGGGTTTTTTAAATCGCTGAAGCACAGCAGACAGTTTTCCGGCTGAACTGTGGTGGAAAGTTGTTAACGTCGCGAAATTAGCGCCATCAAGTGGTCTAGGAACATCAAAAATTATAATTAGTACCTATTTGGTCCACTTGACTTCACTTAAGATGGCGCTGTGCAATATCGTTGAATAAATACATCGCGCTGACGAGAGCTTAAGACCATCAATGAAACCAGAAGTCATGGTAATATGTGGTGAATCTCGCACACTTTTACATGAAGTTTAATGTGAACCATTTTTTACTTTTTGGCATAAATTATATCTTAATATATATAAATTACGTGTCACGTTCACGTTGTTTGTCCGCGATGGACTCCTAAACTACTTGACCGATTTTAATCAAATTTGCACATCGTGTGCAGTTTGATCCGACTTAAAAGATAGGATAGCTTGCATTTGGACCCAGTAGGTGGCGCTGGAATCGGGTTCTAAATTTTATTTCTTCAGGCAGAACAACGTCTGCCGGGACAGCTAGTTGTCATATATAAGTTTTTACAACTAATTTTATTCTGCCTTTACTTTTATACCAATTTAGAACAAGTTATAACTTATTAGTACCATCTAGTGGAATGTATAGAATTATCAGTTGTAGCCCCATCTACCGGACAGGGTAAATGATATTTTGATATTTTATTCCAGAGATGCTCATCTATTTTATATATAGTGTATTTATTATCTATGGTTACAATTCTCGCGCAATAATTAGCCAACCTAGAGCTCGACTATGACATGAATTTCCGACCAAAGTCGAAGTGAGAATGATCTTTCGTCGCTACGCTAGCTTATTTTTATATCCGTTTATTAATCACAACTACCCGCAAATATTGCAGTAGTAAAATAATAGATGGCGTGAATTTGATCAAATATTATTAACAATAGTTATTATTTTTAAAGATTTTTAAACTTCAGTTACCTAATATTATACTACGGTTTAATTTACTACTCTATTGTGTTATTTGACGGTCTCTGTGGTTGAGCGGGCTAAGCCTTTGCCGGCGTACCTCACTGCAACGCAGAGGTTCCGGGTTCGATTCCTGGTATAGTAAATTTCGGAAACGTATTTTCTCCGTTATTTACTGTGGTCTGGGTGTCTGGGATCGGCCCCAGAGTAGTCCGTTGTATATTACCTATAACACAAGCGTAACTTGCTTAATTTGGGGGTATACAATGTGTGTGTTTGTCTGCCGATTATTATTCGTATTATTATTATTATTTTGGAGGGAATTTAATATCGATAACAAGAAAGAAAAGCACTATCGCTCTTTCCAGGAATTCTAGACAATATAATGTCGTCAAAGTTATGGCGCTTGTTATAACTTTATAAACTGTACCCAAAGCTATAATATTATGGTTATTACACATTATGTACTTCAGGAAAGGGGTTTAGTAGTTACATGGCTGCAGGCAGAATGTTGGTACTTTGTTTTATATTTGAAAGATGATAGAATAATACGAAAAATATACTAGGTAGTAGTATTTTATTTTAATAGTACATTATGGTACTAGTGTGTAACATTGGTGATTACCGCCGAGGCGCCATTGAGACTCGAGCCGTAGGCGAGGGTCTTAAGAGAGCCGAGGACGGTAATCATCAATACACACGTGTATCATACGACGTTTTTCAACACACTTGTGAATAAAATAACAACAAAAACTCATTTTATTTAGTAGATAGTGAAAAAGTTATATATGAGTGAAAGTTTTATTTATTAAACACGTACGAGTTAAAATTATCTATTTAAATAAGAAGTTGCATGAAATGAGCAAGCAATAGGAACATTAATTTATTTGTTCTATAGAACACGATCTTTTTTTTTTTAATAAAAACTTTTTTAAGAACAAAGCAACTCAACCAATAAAAATGTAAAAAAAATCTATAACTCACTAGTGAGTTATAATGTTTTTTAGTCACAGTTTGATTATAGGTGTCATTCTGTGCCTAATTGCGGTGACCATAGAGCCACTTTATGAGCTAGTGTGTTGAAAAAATTCTTACAACCGAGCGGCCTTGCGTATGTAAGAGCTAAAAGACGATAAGGTAAGTCAAGCAAATGTCCCCCAGGGGGTGCCACCCTGGACTCGTCTCCGTCCAGGTAGTGGTACAAGGGGATGCGTCCCCGGGGCCCTGAGCCGCCACTGTCACATTCCCCCCTTTACTCCGTGACAGTGGTGTCCCACCTATCCACTCCAAATCCTTGTATTCCTTCCCCTTCCTCCCAAACCACCTCCCCAAACACCCCTCCCTTCCGACGACGACCGCCAACTCCGCCCAGCGCGGTTCTGCTAATCTTGGTCGGTAGAGTTGGAAAACCCTGTGGCCGGCGTTGATACGGTGGAGGCGACTCGACCGCAGCTGCTGTGATGGCTCTCGCGGAAACGCGGTACTCTGACCTTCAGATTGCGGGCTGTCAGCCTTCACCCCAATGCCACCAGTGTGGCGCGCTTGACACGGCGTTTCATACGCTAGTCGAGTGCGCAGCCTGGGCACCACAGAGATCATTGGGTGGGTGCGGCCAATTTCTGCGAGACAGTGATGTCTCAAAAAGAGGCCGCAGAACGAGATACGGAGAGAAGTGGAATTGCGCGTATTTACGCGCCTCCTCACGGGCGCCGGCGTCAGCCGGGAGCCCGGAGACGCAGATATACGCATGACTTCCCTCCCTGAACAATACTGCTTCAGGGGCCCTCTTGCATCTAGGGAGCAGAGGAGTTTTCACCCCTGTCGTCGAAGTGAGTTTGCTCTTCCAGGGGCACTCTCATGCACTTATTGCGCTAGGATCGGCGTGGGCGTAACTACGTTCTAAGTCTCACGCCTTTCCTACCATAAGCGCGGGGCATCGGAGGAGGGTTGTTTTAGTGGGTATTAGCCATTTGGGCTCGAGTCTCCACACAAGCTGGTTGATTATTGTTTGGATTGTCCCTTCTGTGAAGGCCTCCATGATCGACAACGGTCTAATCACTAGCAAAGGACCCGGTATGTGCGAAATGCATTTCCCCCGCCTGAAAAAAAAAGACAAGCAATTGTGGTATGCCGCCTTAACAATTTTGAGTTGTTATGGCGGTATATACCTATATACATAGTTTTTTTTTTATATAGAGCGACTACACCGAATTTTTAGTTTCTTCAGCTTATAGCTTATACTATTTAGTCAAATTACATCAATACACACATAACAGATTATGAAAAAAATATTACTGCTGCATACAAAGATAGTCGGAAATAATTAGGGGTTCACTTCACTTAACCTTCTATAAGGGTCGAATTTAATATTATTTTTTGTACAAGCTGCCAGCTGCCATCAAAATTGCCGCGTCAAAACCAAGAGAATTATATCGTCTCTTTTATTCTAATACAAATTCTATGTAGTTAGAGGGAGAAAGCATCAGTTCAACGTTCGTTTCAATTGTCTGTATTTGACCACAAATCTGTGGTGCTTCCCAATCAGCCGTGTGTGAGGAGTTTTTGGCGGGAACTGAAAGGAGATGTGCTGTGCAGTTTTATTTTCTAAAAATGTGTAAAATTACTCTAAAATAAACAATAGTTGTAGGATATTGATTGTTTTTGAGTAGTAATTATGTGTTTTGTGAGAAATAGGAACTGTAAAGTCAAATATAGCCTTTTGAGTTGTCACAAGAACTTCGTTGAATGGCACTAGCTGATAACCTACAGTTCAGCTATGCTACATATAGGTTTAAGAAAATGAAGAAACTACATTGTAATCTAAGATCTGGCTTAAAGGCCTAGCAGCCAAGCCATAAATAATTATTAATAATGCCGTATGTGACAGTTCGGGTAATCAGTCTTAAAGTTTAACTGTAAACAAAAGTTTCATACATTTATATTAACTGCTAAAGGATTACGGTCTTAAACCAAGCTCTGGTCATCCAGACGGGCCAATTAATCCCAGTTGTGTGCACTCAAGGGGCTTAAGAGCTCAGTTGTCGAGTGCAACTGCATCCAATAACCCCTTTGCTTGCTTTATTGCAGTCAAACTTGATGCTTGTCCTAAGACTAGGAATTTGAGTCTTAGTTTAGCAGTATTTTATATCTAAGAAGATTTTGTTTTATAGTCTATGTCACCCGGGGATAGTGTAGCTTGCCAACAGCAGGGGCCCTCCGGCATCTTTTTTTAAATTTTTTTATTGCAGGAGTTCATTATACAGGCAGACGGTCCACTGGATGGAAAGCGGTCACCATCGCCTATGGACATTTGCAACACCAAAGGTGCTACAAATGCGCTGCTGCTCTCTTAAGTGAGTCTGGAACCTGGTCACTAATGCCGGAACACAACTCGAAGTTGTTATGGCGGCATGCTCTAGACCAGGGGTGGTAGCCATCCAGTCGGGCAAATGCCCTACCACCCCGCTGTGGGTTGTTTAATCGCCTCTTACGACAGGCTGCCCCAACGCAGGAAATTGTGTTCTTTCTCCGTTCCTGCACGGATAAAAAGTATCTAGGGAGCGGAGGAGTCTCCACCCATGTCAACGAAGTGAGTTTGCCCTGATTCCCGGGGCACTCTCAAGCACTGATGCGCGAGGATCAGCGTGGGCGTATCTACGTCCTAAGTCTCACGCTCTTCCTGCCATAAGCGCGGGGCTCATGGGAGGAGAGTGGTTTTAGTGGAGTATTGAGTAGTCGAGGCTCCACACAAGCCGGCGATTTGACTCTGGTGCGCCCATTCGTGGGTGACACCTCTCGTCGCTTTGGTCTAGTCCCTAGTAAAGGGCCCGGTAGTATGCGAAACGCATTTCCCCCGCCTCCAAAAAAAAAACTTGCCAACAGTGAAAGAACTTTTCAAATCGGTTCAGTAGTTTTGGAGCCTATTCGATGCAAACAAACAAATCTTTCCTCTTTATAATATTACTATAGACAACTAGCGTGTGCCGGCAAAACTACATTAACGTTCCTGTGATGTATTTGTTAGTAAACTGCTATTGTTATTAAATTAAAATATTTTTTTCTAACCAAAACAAAACCAACTTCACACTAAAATAAAAAATAAAAATTACCTACTTCTTTCTACAGCATCTAAAATTCGGTGCCAAGTAAAACATAAAAGAACATTTTTTTTTTACAAAATATAGCAAATTTTATGTTTTATTTTACTCCGACTTCTAGATGTTGCAGAAAGAAGTAGGTAAAGTATTTTTTTTTTTTTGTTTTTAGTGTGAAGTCGGTTTGTTTTTGTGTTTTTTTTTTTTACCTTTTATTTGCGCAAATACTTCAATAGGTTTAGAAATAATATATTAAGCTCATGTAGAAATTGTACAACTGGCAAGCGTATACAAATTTGCCATCTCATTCCTCGGTGTATACTCTTTTCAACTATGGTTGCCTTCGATTTCCTTACGATCCACAAATCAGATCCTTAGGGATAACTATCGATTTCTCTGGGATCCACTCATCACTCCTGACTTGGTGACCATGGAATCACTTCGACAGTATACATAAATAAAAAAAATAAAAAGTAATTAAAATTGATCCACAATCGACGAAGAAATCGTGTAATATGCATATAAAAATTAAGCGCCTGTAGGAAATGTCATAGCTACACGCGTATCCAAGATTTTTTCCGAGAATTTAGGCGCACGGCGTACTTTATTAAAGTTTAGGCTCGATAGCCCTAGGATCTGATCTCATCAGATCCTGACTTGGTGACCAGACTACCTTGAAAGTATACATTTACGAGTGAAGAAAACCATTTGAAAATCGGTTTACGATTAACGGAGATATCGTGTCACGACGAAATAGGTTAATAATTTTCGTGAGTTTCTCTAATTCCATGGAATGATGGAATGATGACATGATGACAATGGGAACAATTTTTTGAAGTCGGTTAAAAATCTAGAAAAAAACCGACTGCAAGAATTAAAACAAAAGTTAAAGAAGTTAGAGTAAATCATAAAAAGTAACAAATTTGCAAATTTATTTACTTTACAAACAATGTATATGTTACAGCCAAAGTAATAAATCCGGATATTATATATATTATCTAGCCATTATTTATAATGTCTACTCAATTTAGATAAAGTGATAAATGACACAGAATGAATCACATTAACTAGCAATTTTATATAATATCTTCGAAGACTCGGATAATGTAATAAAACAAGTAGGTATAGGTAAAGATTATAAAATTATATTTCAATTTGCCTAATAATTAAAATAACATTGTCGTAGATAATAAATAATTCTACGTTAATTAACATTGTTATAAAGTTATTTAACTTTAATTTATAAAGTAAATTTATAGCTCACTAGCCATAAAACAAATTTAAAAAAAACACAGAGATCAATACAAGTACTTGCTATCACTCTTTAAAGACTACAATATTTTTTTTTTAAATGAACTGACTTGAATTAACTGGGTCATAATTATTATTCATTCCTACATTATTTTGGCTAACTTTGACCCGCTATTATGAATAATATCCGGATAAAGTGATTAATTTATCACATTGTGTAGTCAATTTTGCTATTATATATAATGACCAGTCATTATGTATAATAGCTATTTCATCACTATGACTGTAACAAATACAAAAGTTATAAGCTAGTACAATGAAAAAATTTATAAATAATACATACATACATAACTTCACGCCAGTTCCCTTGCGGGGTAGGTACGAACAACAGAGCGCCATTTAGGCTTATTCTTACACACCTCACTTGCTTCTTTGACATTCATAACTCTTGTTGTTTAAAACTTATAGTTCAGCAGACTGTAAATTGCTTAGCTGGTGTATGCGCGTATATCTATATAAAATGGAAACTGCACTTCACTTGGACTATATTTTATATTAATTGAATAGCAGATAATATTTCACATCAACAGTTCAATAGCAACTGACAATATTATTAGACACATGGGTTTATTATAAAATAATTAGGCTTCCATACAGCCAGTGTCTATGTAGGTTTCCTACACTTGTCATGCACGCTCGTCTGTTCTTAAGGCTCCTGACATCACCTATAAATAATCTAATACAATAAAACAAAACTTAACTTATTTGTATTGTATTCCACTCATAGTCCCTCAAGACTATAAGTAGAATACTGAGCCTAGATCACCGTCTTCTATGGGTAAGGTGCCCAGAAGGCTGGCTATGTTTCCTCGCTGGATCGCCATACTGGTCCGTTTGCAAATTATAGTGAAATGAATAGTTGTAGTGAATTAATAATTATTATTATTTATTATTTTATTAACAAAATTGGGTCCTTTTGGTCTTACGCCAAAAGGAAGGTTTGCACTGAGAATCAGCGTTGTGTCGGATATAATTCCGGCACAGCAATATGCCGAGTGCAAACCTTGTTTGCTGAAAATGCGGCGTACAAATTCTCAAAATATGCTCTGTGTATAATAATTTATAAGGAATGTAATTACGTCGCTATTTCTGCAAATAAAGTTATTTTTTCTTTCTAAATGTTGTAAAAAATATTAACATTTTGTTTTTTAATTACTCATAAAGTTTTTATTTTTCACATATAAGTTACGTATATCATTATCCTAAAACTTTACTGAATTCAACGCAAAAAGATGACCAAAAAAGTTTTGGCTGAATATACATAAACAAACCACGACGAATGGAAAACCTCTTTTTTGAAGTCTGTTAAAATAATTGTTATTTTATAAAACATCCGTAACTTTCTCAATTTATTTATTTATTCAAAAATGTGGTAATGCATGAGAGAGATTGCAAACTTTAGGTAACTCCTTAAAACCGTAAGTAAAATTTTAACCCTACGTCCGTCACAGTTTTCTATGGGCAGGACTTGAAAACCGGATAAAAGTTGAACCGGTTACAGCATAAGGCTGGTGTGCACCGATTCTAAGCCGATGATTAAAATAAAACAATTACTAAAAAGCTCTGGAAATACTCTGGGATGCGTTGCCTCTTACTGTCAGAGAGGCCAAAACATTACCTACAGTTCGGAACTGACTTAGAAAGTACTATCTGTCTCTAAATAAATGTCTAATATATCTATTGTAATATATAAAATGCTTGTCACATATAATGTTAACAAATATATTTATTTAAATTATTTTGTATATACGTATATATATTACCATTATATTTTTTTATATATGTATTAAATTTATAAATTAGTGTAAGTATGTATATTTAAATTATACAATCCTATCTTTTTTCTGCTTCACCTACATCGCCAGTAAGGGTTAAGGGAAATATCCTACTAAACTACTACAAGGGAAACGCTAAGGGGGCTGGATAAAATGTCTGTCCAAATGCACCCGTGCCTTGTCCTGTTCGGATAAAACCACTTGCTCACTGAGTATATATATTAAGTTATCGTCACAGGAATGCTCCGGTGGTTCGGGCATGTGGAAAGAATGCATGATGAAAGAATGACTAAACAGATATACAATGCAAAAGTAGATGGATGCAGAAGTCGTGGAAGACTACGACACACCTTCCATGATCAAATTGATCGTGTCCTAGCAGAAGGCGATGTCAGGAGCCTTAAGAACAGACGAGCGTGCATGACAAGAGTTATGAATGTCAAAGAAGCAAGTGAGGTGTGTAAGAATAAGCCTAAATGGCGCTCTGTCGTACGTGCCTACCCCGCAAGGGAATTGGCGTGAAGTTATGTATGTATGTATGTCACTATTACAATGTTCTCCCTGGCAAATATGTAAAATTTTCATTAAAATCAAATATCTACATACGTGAAGCAAAAACAGCAAAAACATTGTACCCCTTTTTACGAAAATTGCGCGAATGGAGCAGTATGAAATTTCGCAGACTTATAGTTTATATAGAGAAAGAGTGCAGAATGCTAATATATTTTTTAAAATTATGTATAAAAAAACATTACACACAGTACCATGTATTTGACACACACACGCATATATACTCTTTTGTTTATTGTTAAAGTCAAATCAACAGTGTAGCCTTGGCGAAATCTGTGATTATGGAAGTATAGTCTTTGACAAGAGAACCTTAATAATGTTCAAACTTGTAGTTTAAATTTATTATGGCGAATTTCGACCACTAGTTAAATATATTACGCGAGAGAAATCAGTCCGTGCGTCTTCAATGCAACTCCGCGAGATACCGTCTTTTCGACGCGATAAAAAGAAATCCCCTCGTATGAATCGTATAACAATCGAAAACCGGCGTATGTTCTAATTCGATGTTGTTATTCTGTATTTTGAATACTCAATAAAACGTTTTAGGTAATAAAATTACGTTACATGGGTGTTGATGAATAAACCGGTTTGAACCGGTTTTTGTGGTACACCAAGTTTCAGTCGCATACAAACTGTAGGGTTTCACAGCTTCTCCATGATTTTTTATTTATTTATTTGTAATAATACAATATTATGATGCATTTATTTCTCAAGATGTATTTCTTCACGATCAGTACGTAGTCATTATTACAATAGAAACATAATACTATAAAATACATGTTGTAGCGTAGGAAGTCTTCAATGAAGCACCCTTTGGCTTGAAATGCGTATATTTAAATATTTAGCGAATTTACAATAATGTTTCTTGCGCGTAAAGTTGTTCGGTTCTTGATCTTTGAATATTGGCGGTTGGCCGTAGACAAATGAGCGTTTTTCATAGGTAATTTTGATATTGCGTGTACACACCGGCGCGAGCGTACTGATTGCATACTCGGCTGGACCGGTGTGTACCTTCTTTTAGTGAATCGTGCCGCGACACATGTTTTAAGCGGTACACGGTCTGTTGGAGAAAAAAGATTTGGCACCTAGCGTCGGTTCTGGGTTGCCAGTGCAATCCTTATGGCCTGGCGCCACCACAAACATTAGAAACACTACATCATTTATACAGTAGTTTTTGAGGAAAAATGCGTTTAATGCAGGTTTAAATAACACACATATTTTTACGTTTACACTCCGAAAGCAATAGTTGACTAAAACCGGTTATAACCAATTGAAAATTGGTTAATTCTAAACCGGTTTTCGGGCCTTGTGTATGAATAAGGTGTCCAGATGGTTGCCGACAATGCCTCGCTGGACCACCATATTGAACTGATGTCCGAGCCAGGCTTCAGCTAAATGATTTTATAATAATAAATTATTAAGTTACGAAAGGTAACAAAGTACCTTTTGATACACATGTGAAACACATTACATTATAACTTTGTTAGGATTTGCAAATATTTTGGACGAGACAGGCACGTAAACTTTTGTTTTGTATCAAATTTTGGTAACGATATATTTTTTTAAATGATTAAAAGATCCATAATCAAGTGTTATAATCCTTATCAGTATTATATGACAGTTATATTCTAAGCTCTTGTATTCGGTTCTTATATTTTTGTATGTTTGTAAGAAATTATTTTAGAAACTAAACTAAACTATAAAATAGAAACCTAACATTAAGTAGTAGTAGTAGTTGTATTCGCCACAAAGGCAGGCAAAGGAATCTAGTCCATACAGCCAATTCTGATGTATAATAGTCGCGCAGTTGTATTGTAGGCTACAACTAACGCCATTCAACGAAGTTCTTGTGAAAACTCAAAAGGCCACATTTGACTATACAGTTCACATTTCTCACAAAACACATAATTACTACTCAAAAACTATCAATATCCTACAACTATTGTTCATTTTAGAGTAATTTTACACATTTATAGAAAATAAAACTGCACATCACAACGTCTCCTTTCAGTTCCCGCCAAAAACTCCAAAACCTAACATTAAATACAAAAACTATATAAAAAAGGAGAGCAAAATTATAGATAAAATATTGATCCCAAACCACTGTCACTTAGCGGGAACGTATCCAAAAGGCGGGCGGAGTTACCACGCTGAATAGCAATGCTTACCCTTTGAGCAAAATAGACGCCAGCCTTTTGGTCGCGTGGGAGATCTACTAAGCATTCGGCAACATCTCGATAAAGTTTTAGAGCGTTAGGACCCCACGGACCCAGAGTTTCCACCCCAAACGCCGCAAATTCGGTTCTATTTTAATAATTTATTATTTTTTAAATCCTCCTAATTTTAATTGTAAATCCACTTACTAGATACACACGTAATTTGTGTATCTAGTAGGTGCCAAATATTCATGAATATTCAAATTTTAAAATATTCCTGAACTTAGTTCAGCTCAATTCACATCCACATTGTAGGTTTTTGACTGACGGCAAACAGAGTTCTTGTTTCGACTCAAAAAGTCACAACTCACTAAAACAGTTGAGACTTTCAATATAAACAATTCTTTTCTTAAGTTTTCGCGACTTGTATACATAATAAAACTACGTTTTAACGGTTTTAAGCGCGGTAATTTTATTTGATTTTGGTTTTTCCGACGTTTCGGCCACTTTTCAGTGGCCGTGATCACGGAAGACAAAGATGTCAAGTGTCAACGAGTATTGTTAAAGTTTTATTTAGCCTACCGCCAACTTATTAATTTTAATCATTTAATTCTAATTTTGTTTATGGTTATTATTTACTCTATGGGAGCCTAATCTAATTTACTACCGCTTCGCAACATGTTATGGCTTGAAGAGAAGAAGCGGCGCAAGAAACTCTTCAGCAAACATGCCTAGCTCTAATAATTTTATATAATATTAAAATGGGTGGAAGGAAAAATAAAAGTAATTATTAGTCAAGTTAGTTTGTGTTCCGTTGTACGCCGAAAGAGCTCAGTGTCTTGAGGTCTGGCAGCTGGTTTTTGCTGGGTTTGGGTCTTAATAGTTTTGATAATTGGATCCCAAACAGGTGGTACTTGCCAACCATCTTCTCTATTGAAATTTGGGTGTTTTTGATTTCAATAGCCTCACGCATCATTCTAGGTATGAAACGATTCTCTTTCGCGAGGATTTGTGGGTTATCGAATCTGATGTAGTGGTTGGGTTTATCCAGCGTGTGTTCACTGATCGCAGACTTCGTTGACCTTGTGTGTTTCATGTCAGCAATGTGTTCTTTTACTCGTGTTTTTATGCTCCTCTTTGTTTGCCCAATGTATGACAAAATCAAATAAAATTACCGCGCTTAAAACCGTTAAAACGTAGTTTTATTATAAACAATTCTTGTTTAAACACAATTAATATCCTAGATCTATTGTCTGTCTTTTAAAGTATATTATATTTTTTTCGACAAGTGATTACAATGATACATTGTCATTCTATAACCAATGTTCCCATAACTCGTTTCCACAGTCAATGTCTAAGCCATAAGATAATGTTCTATACTCAATTTTCTAACTATTACGTGTCTTTATTCTTTGCAACACACTTTTGTACTTTATTCTGAAAAATATTGAAAAGTTTTAGAGATAAAACCACACCGTGAAATCGTAAAACAAGAAGTGTATTCTTTAGTACAGATTGCATTAAATTTTATTGACACTGACAGCTGGTATCTCAAAGTTGTTGTTTCAATTTGCCAATGCGGCAGACAAAGGACTATAATCCATACAGCCTTGTCGTATGTATCCTCTTCTTTATTGTATTCAAAAAACGAAAGCTATGTTAGTTGTAGTTTTTTTTATTGCAGGAGATCAGCAGACAGGCAGACGGCCCACTTGATGGAAAGCGGTTACCATCGCCTATGGACATTTGCAACGCCAAAGGTGCTACAAATGCACTGCTGCTCTCTTAAGGGAAACTGGAACCTGGTCACTAATTTGAATATTATAATAATCTATACATATACTAGCTGTCCCGGCAGACGTTGTTCTGCCCTGAATAAATAAAATTTAGAACCCGACTGCAGCGCCACCTACCGGGTCCAATTGTGAATCTAAACCATCCTCGAATCCACTTGAACACACACAAAAAAATTCATTCAAATCGGTCCAGCCGTTTAGGAGGAGTTCACTGTCAACACACGTACAGAAGAATTATATATATAAAGATAATTACTTCACATGTTCATCTGATCAAAATCAATGTAAGAATGATCTTTCGTTGCTACGCCCGCTTGTTTTTATATCTGAGTAATGGCTAAAAGAGCCTAATTAGTCACAACTACCTACAAATTTTACAATAGTAAGTATAATAATAGTTCGCACTGCTTGGAACGAATGTTATTAATAATATATAGATAACTGATTTAAAAATGTCTCTATATAAATAAATTAACATTAGTTTCATCCCTATTAATATTATAAATGCGAAAGTAACTCTGTCTATCTGTCTGTCTGTCTTTCTGTTCCGTTCTCACGGAAACACTACTAAACGACGATACGATTTGGCTGAAACTCAGTATATATTTTCGATGCCGAGACTGAACATAGGATACTTTTTATCCCGAAAAATGGAATATCTCTATTTGTTATCCTTTTATGGAAAGACTATTGGACCGATTTAGCTGAAACTCGGTATATATGTAATTTTAATACCGAGGGTGGCCAAGGGATAGTTTTCATCCCGGATAATGGGATAGATTTTGGGATACATTTATGTAAAGGGTATCCCGGAAACTAGAATAGGTTTTGTGATTTTGTCTATTACGCCCGCTCGCTTCACTCAGGGTCCACACGGGGTCCACTCAGGGAGCACTCGGCGTTCACTCGGGGTCCACTTGGGGTCCACTCGGTGTCCACTCGGGGTCCACTCTGAGTCCACTCTGAGTCCACTCATGGACCACACGGGGTCCACTCGGAGTCCACTCAGGGACCACTCGGCGTTCACTCGGGGTCCACTTGGGGTCCACTCGGTGTCTACTAGGGATCCACTCTGAGTCCACTCAGGGTCCACTCATGGACCACACGGGGTCCACTCGGAGTCCACTCATGGACCACACGGGGTCCACTCGGGGTCCACTCAGGGACCACTCGGCGTTCACTCGGGGTCCACTTGGGGTCCACTCGGTGTCTACTAGGGATCCACTCTGAGTCCACTCAGGGTCCACTCATGGACCACACGGGGTCCACTCGGAGTCCACTCAGGGACCACTCATGAACCACACGGGGTCCACTCGGAGTCCACTCAGGGACCACTCGGCGTTCACTCGGGGTCCACTTGGGGTACACTCGGTGTCTACTAGGGATCCACTCTGAGTCCACTCAGGGTCCACTCATGGACCACACGGGGTCCACTCGGAGTCCACTCAGGGACCACTCGGCGTTCACTCGGGGTCCACTTGGGGTCCACTCGGTGTCTACTAGGGATCCACTCTGAGTCCACTCAGGGTCCACTCATGGACCACACGGGGTCCACTCGGGGTCCACTCAGGGACCACTCGGCGTTCACTCGGGGTCCACTTGGGGTCCACTCGGTGCCTACTAGGGATTCACTCGGAGTCCACTCGGGTTCTATCGGGGTTCACTCGGGCCCCAATTAGGGTTCACTCGGGGTCCACTCTGAGTCCACTCATGGACCACACGGAGTCCAGTCGGGGTCCATCGAGGTTCACTCGGGCTCCAATCTGGGTCCACTCGGGGCTACTCGGGGTTCACTCGAAGTCCACTCGGGGTCTACTCGGAGTCCACTCGGGGTCCACCCAGTGACCACTCGGGGTCCACTTGGTCCATGTTGTCCATGTTGCGTATTTTGTCAAGTTTTATTATTTATGTAGTTTACAGATAGTCGGGGGATAGTATAGTTTGCGATATAAAATGAAATTAATCATCCGGGGGCAAATACATGTAAATTTAATACAATGTAACCTGTACTACTTGCCCTTTAAACAAGAGACACGCACTAGAGGTAAACTCTAATATATTTTTTTTTTAAATTGAAAGTGCTTAACTATTGTATTGAATTTCATTCAAGATTCATTAGCATTATAAAAGAATATTTTTCAACAAAAGACCTTAACAAGATCTCTTCATAGATTAGTTTGTCTGTAATAGCTTCGCAAGTATTTGTTTTTAATTATGAAATTAAATAAATTAGATATACTTTGATTAATCTCTTAATAAAGTTATTTGATTAAAATATTGTGAAGACCAATCTTAAAACTATTTCAAGGTATAATTAATATAGAAATCATTTTTCTCGATGGTTTTTAATTTGTTTAAAATACCAAAAACTAAGATAAATTATTATTATTAAGTTGCTTGTTCATATGGAAGAGAGAGCATGAAAGTAGAGTAAACGCGGTCGAGATGCGAGCACTGCGCAAAATCTGCGGAGTGACGCTCGCGGACCGCGTTCGTAATACCGAAGTAAGAGAGACAGTTGGTCTGAAAGAGAGTGTCGGGGTGAAGGTAAGGAAAGGAATGCTCCGGTGGTGCGGTACCATGTGGAAAGAATGCATGATGAAAGAATGACTAAACAGATATACAATGCAAAAGTAGATGGATGCAGAAGTCGCGGAAGGCCACGACACACCTTCCATGATGAATTGATCGTGTACTAGCAAAAGGTGAAGTCAGGAGCCTTAAGAATAGACGAGCGTGCATGACAAGAGTTATGAATGTCAAAGAAGCAAGTGAGGTGTGTAAGAATAAGCCTAAATGGCGCTCTGTTGTTCGTGCCTACCCCGCAAGGGAGCTGGCGTGAAGTTATGTATGTATGTATGTATGCTTGTTCATAGTTTGAGATAAAAAAAGGTAGGCGATAGGTATCTAAACTTTTTCAAACATACCACAGTTGTGATATTCGTTTCATATTATAATAATTCTTTGTTCTGTGTATAGATGGCATTTGAAGCGCCATCACATGAAGCGATGGGTCTATTTAATTATAATATCTGTGATGCAGAGGGGATTCCCCGTACTATAGATTGCAATATGAGTTATATTGCAATCTATGCTACGGGAAACCCCCTTCTAAACTAAAATAAACGTAAACTAATGATTAATTATGATTGTTTGTAGTTTGGTTAGTGAAGTGTTACGGTGAAGAGTGTTTTAGTCAAATATCGATACAATTGTTTTCTTTATTTCCGCCCTACCTGTAATCAATGCTGCCCACACACAAAGAGCCTAAAAATTAATAACCCACATGGCACTAGATAGGACAATATATATAAGTATAGATATAAGGCCTGCACATACACTTCCTCACAACACCAGCATGTAACAGATACACTCTACATTAGTATAAGTTTAGTGTTAAAACTAGAATAAATTAATATAATAAGTTATTCGTAAGATACATACACGTCAACACAAAAATCAATAAAATAATGTCACACACAAGAACCAAAATAACTAATAAGCGTGTTAAACTCAAAAAATTAAATCTAGAAATTAAGTTGTAAAAAAGGGTATGGAACTCGAGTCCGTAGAGTTGTTAATAATAATAAAAAACAATGCTGCCCTACCTCAGATTCGACTCCAGCTACAGCTCTAGCCCACTGTTGTTAAATTTATGAAATTTATAAGAAGCTGATCGTGAGATTGATCGTGTACTGACAGAAGGTGATGTCAGGAGCCTTAAGAACAGACGAGCGTGCATGACAAGAGCTATGAATGTCAAAGAAGCGAATGAGGTGTGTAAGATTAAGCCTGAATGGCGCTCTGTTGTTCGTGCCTACACCGCAAGGGAACTGGCGTGAAGTTATGTATGTATGTATAAAAAGCTAATTAGGAACACTATATAAGTAGCTATCGTACACAAACTTTACCTGGCTAGATATCCAGACCAATTTATAGGATTAATCTGCCGACCTAATAGGCTGAAAGGGAGTATTTGATCTTAGTCGATCCATCATGATCTTTCCACACGTCGTATCGGGTTTTTCTATCAATTACAGTTGGGTACACTCGTCTGTCAGCGACGCTATCGTATGACGACGTCATGTCATCGACCGGTTTATCCGGAAAGCCATGGAGTAGTTTAAGGATAGAGGTATTTAGTGGCGAGTGGAGCGGTTTTACTTTATCAAAAATTTTATGAGGGCGATATTAAAATTATACATACATACATAACTTCACGCCAGTTCCCTTGCGGGGTAGGCACGGACAACAGAGCCCCATTTAGGCTTATTCTTACACACCTCACTTGCTTCTTTGACATTCATAACTCTTGTCATGCACGCTAAAATTATATACAACAGATTAATAATAATAATAATAAGTCCATATTCCCAGACCCCCAGTACTACTAGCACTTTACCTCTTACTGTCAGAGAGGCCAAATCTTTACCAACATTTAGAAATTTACTCAGAAAACACTATTTATCCATTAATAGCCATGTCTGATTAGCACAATATAATCATGCTAATACATTTCTTATTATAATATATGTATTTTGTAATATATTATTGTATACGTATATATTTGTATATTATATTTATGACTATGTATATGTCGGGTTCACGCCGGGAGCGAACGAACGACGCTCCGAGAATAACACAATAATAATCTGAAATATTAATAATCAAAGTTTATTACGCTAGAATTACCACAACTACGATATTAAATATTGCACAATAATACACAGAAATATTAGGACAACTCCAAGAGTTGCATCCACGCTTATCAGGTGTCGAGCAGCAATTTGCCCTCCAAGAATACTGCGATTATCAAGCAGTAATTATCGGCCACAATGTCGGTTTAAGACTGCCCCTCCTCTGCCCGAACACCGCGTATTTAAAAGGTCCTCGTAGCGCGCCGCAGTGACACCATCCGGTAATACTGTGGCGCTACTTCATTCCTTCATAAAACCACCTTCCGCCATCCGTATTAACTTCCAACATCCGGTTACTCCATTTCCGATATCCGTTAGCTTAATAATGAATGCTTCTACATTGACATCCGGTTAAACAACTTCCGAATACTACATGAAAGAATACTCTATCCGGTTATTGACTACTTCCGTCATATGGTTATTTTATAATAACAAATACGATTCCTACATATATATATATATGTATTTGTATATTTATTTGTTAAATTAGTTTGAGTATTTATGTGTCTATTGCCTTTTTTCTGCACCACCTACATCGCTTGATTCAAATTTGTTTTTGATTTAGGTTGCGTGGAAGAGATCGCTTTGAGCAATAAGGCCGCCTATTGTATCACCTGGAAAATATTGTAAATATGGTCTGTTTTTGTAATTGTATGTTTTGGTGTGCAATAAAGAGTTATCTCTCTTTCTCTCTCTCTCACTAGCAGTTCACCCCAATAGCCCGGTACTTTTGTCCTCATGTCCCACAATAGTCTTACACTGGCCGGGGCTTGTCCTTGAGTGCATTACTATATGATGTAGACAAGGATAATCGCCGCTCAGTGTCACGCCACATTTTGATTCAATTTGTCAAAAGACCTCTACGTGTTGGCCTTCCCATGGCCCCACGCAAGCCCTCCAAATGTCCGGGCCATTTTTATGGCCCGTGGTCTTGAAAGACAAACATGATAATAATAATAAACCCGCAGAGGGGCTTTGTGGCGAAGCTTTAAGTGAATAGAGACATTTCCGTGCTTGCCTTAGCCAGCCGGCACGGAGTGGAGATCGCTAGAGCTGAGAATCAAGCTCCAGGGATGGGAGTGATAAATGGTCTAACGTCGGAAATAGCTTCGGAGAACCTACAGCCCGCCTCTCGACATCTCTTAGCCACTCACACTTATGTTGCCCCTGTCTTCTATTGCATTTTTTCCATGCAGGGAGTGGCGAGTCACCGTCTGTCCATTTTTCCATGTTCCCCGATCATTGCGATAGGCAAACGCCATAGTCGCCATATAACCAGACCCCTAGTACCACTAGCAGTTCACCCCAATAGCCCGGTAATTTTTGTCCTCATGTCCCACAATAGTCCTACACTGGCCGGGGCTTGTCCTTAGATGCATTATTATATGGTGTAGACAGGGATAATCGCCGGTCAGTGTCACGCCACATTTACATTAAATTTGTCAAGGAGCTTCTACGTGTTGGCCTTCCCATGGCCCCACGCAAGCCCTCCAAAAGTCCGGGCCATTTTTATGGCCCGTGGTCTCTAGAGACATATATGTATAATAATAAAGCCCTTTATTTCCTTAAAAGATAACATATTATCCAAATAAACTCTTAACTAATAAAATATTGTTACGACCTGAACGCCGACAAACGACAAATTCACACCTGTAGACATTTTATTACCTTTTAGGCATTTAGACTTCTTTTGTTTACTTTGTGTTTAAAATTTGTGATTAGAAAAACAGCCCATAGTGTATCGCAATCTTTTGTGGTAGTCATTAGCTAGGTGTGAGACCATGCGGCCGAGCAGGCATATTGCATTTGTACAGTATAAAGCAATGCCCCAATTGAGAGATAGAGGAGTCAAGCGATAACCACAAGCGAAGCAAGACGTGTGTACATTCGGTAATATATTTAGTGACGGACTTTGCCCGTGTTATTGAATTATGCATCACGTTTGGACTGGTTGTGTTCAGTTATATTTGTACCTGTGTTATACGTGTTTGTATAGTTCTAATAAACTTCATAATAATTCCGACGGCATTTTAATTCGAGTCCTGCAACTCGTAACAATATTATTCTTGCTTATCCTATAAAGCCCCACTTTGGGTATAGGCGTTCTCCAACTTTTTCCACTCTAATTTTGTCCTGTTCATCGAATTTTGGCCAGCTGTTTTCTCTTATATTTAAGTTAATGGCAGGAGTTCAACAGACCGGCAGACGTCCCACCTGATGGAAAGCGGTTACCATCGCCTATGAACATTTGCAACACCAAAGATGCTATAAATGCGCTGCTGCTCTCTTAAGGGAGACTGGAACCTGGTCACTAATACGTGGTGAGAGTAAAATAATCGCTTGGAATTCCTCTACTCGTATCACATTCGTGCTCCCCTTAAGATCCGCCACTTGGTAGCAGACGTTTCCCTTATTGCTCCCCCTCCGTTACTCGCAAGTTCATTGGCTTCCCCTGACGTCATATAACATGAAACCATTCTAGCAAATTGTTTTCTGAGGGTAGCTGCTGTTTGACGACATTTGATGTCGATTCATATTTTGTAAAATATTGTTACATACATACATAACTTCACGCCAGTTCCCTTGCGGGGTAGGTACGAAGAACAGAGCGCCATTCAGGCTTATTCTTACACACCTCACTTGCTTCTTTGACATTCATAACTCTTGTCATGCACGCTTGTCTGTTCTTAAGGGTCCTGACATCACCTTCTGCTAGTACACGATCAATCTGATCATGGAAGGTGTGTCGTGGCCTTCCACAACTTCTGCATCCATCCACTTTTGCATTGTATATCTGTTTAGTCATTCTTTCATCGTGCATTCTTTCCACATGCCCGAACCACTGGAGCATTCCTTTCCTTACCTTCACCCGACATTCTCTTTCAGATCAACTCTCTTTCTTATAATAAATAATTGTATTTAGTAAAAATTAGATTAGATGCTATATAACCACCAACTTTAAAATTAAGCCCGCCCGCGGTTAGGACGGCAGCCATAACCACGTTGCGAAACGGCAGTAAGATAGTGTAGGCCGCCTCAAACCGCCAATCCCGGTCCGCCGGGATCTTTCTCGGTTAGTACATTATGTCGCTCTATTATCATTAGAACACACGAAACGCGGCGAGGCTTGTGTGTCAACGAGTATTGTTAAAGACATACCTCAAGACACTGTGAGCTCTTTCTGCGTGCAACGGAACACAAACCAACTTGACTGATAATTACTTTTATTTTCCCTTCCACCCATTTTAATATTATATAAAATTATTAGAGCTAGGCATGTTTGCTGAAGAGTTTCTTGCGCCGCTTCTTCTCTTCAAGCCATAACATGTTGCGAAGCGGTAGTGAATTAGATTAGGCTCCCATAGAGTAAATAATAACCATAAACAAAATTAAAATTAACAAGTTGGCGGTAGGCTAAATAAAACTTTAACAATACTCGTTGACACTTGACATCTTTGTCTTCCGTGATCACGGCCACTGAAAAGTGGCCGAAACGTCGGAAAAACCAAAATCAAATAAAATTACCGCGCTTAAAACCGTTAAAACGTAGTTTTATTAAAAAGGTTTATTTAGTTATAATGTTTGTTTATTGTTTATTTCTTATAGTTTAAAATGTTAATGTTAAACGGTGGAAATGAACGTTCGTTCATTTCTACCGTGTTCGGTTCAATATGGATAGCCACTTGTTACAAGTTATGTAAGATATATAATAAAGACATATATATATATGTAGGAATCGTAATTGTTATTATAGAGTGGCCATATGACGGAAGTAGTTAATAACCGGATAGTGTTCTTTAATGTAGTAATCGGAAGTCGTTTGACCGGATGTCAACGTAGAAGCATTTATTATTAAGCTGACGGATGTCGGAAAGGGAGTAACCGGATGTTGGAAGTTAATACGTACGGCAGAAGTTGGTTTTATGAAGTGCAACTGAAGTGGCGCCACAGCATTACCGGGTGGTGACACTGCGGCGCGCTACGAGGACCTGTTAAATACGCGGTGTTCGGGCAGAGGAGGGGCAGTCTTCAACCGACAGTCTACGAGTCTACAACCAAGCCTACGACCAACAGTCTACACTGGTAGTCTTGGACGAGGAGCACGTAATATAACGTGGTCGATAATTACTGCTTTCTTGTAGGGCAAATTGCTGCTCGACACCTGACAAGCGTGGATGCGACTCTTGGAGTTGTCCTAATATATCTGTGTATTATCGTAATTGTGATAATTCTAGTGTAGGAAACTTTGATTATAATATTTCAAATTATTATTCTGTTATTCTCGGAGCGTCATTCGTTCGCTCCCGGCGTGAACCCGACACATCTGAACAAATAGTAAAATAATTAAAAAAAAGAAATATTTAAATGCTTAAAAACCGGTTATATTTGAACCGGTTTTAGGCTTTAAGTAAGGATGCAATCGCGTGGAAAGTAATGTCTATTACGTAAATAAAAAGAAAGACATTAATTTGTGCACGTAGAGGCTGTTAGTCGGCAGCTTAGGGTTAATCCCGTATCGTGTACAGGCTGTATAAACCCACATGGACTTACTGTAAGCCCGAGTACAGTCGTGTACATAATTTATGTACCGACTTTTTTTTATATCATTTATTGTGAAACAAGAGACAAGTGAAATGTGAAACAAGTCGTGGAAGGCCACGACACACCTTCCATGATCAAATTGATCGTTTACTAGCAGAAGGTGATGTCAGGAGCCTTAAGAACAGACGACCGTGCATGACAAAAGTTATGAATGTCAAAGAAGCAAGTGAGGTGTGTAAGAATAAGCCTAAATGGCGCTCTGTTGTTTCTGCCTATCCCGCAAGGGAACTGGCGTGAAGTTATGTATGTATGTGTATTGTGAAACAGAACTATGCTTGGTAGCTAGTGTTCAATCTTATCTCAAATCTCTAGCCAGGTGGTAGGTAATTTGCCCGACTGCTGTGCTGCTGTAGCAATTTAATAAAGGTGTGGCTTCATTTTTTGGTTTTATTGCAGGAGATCAGCAGACAGGCAGACGGCCTGCTTTATGGAAAGCGGTTACCATCGCCTATGGACATTTGCAACAGCAAAGTTGCTACAAATGCGCTGCTGCTCTCTTAAGGGAAACTGGAACATGGTCACTAATGCCGGAACACAACTCAAGATTGTTATGGCGACATACTTTAGACCAGGGATGGTAGCCATCCAATCGAGCAAATGCCCTACCACCTGGCTGCGGGTTGTTTTGTCGCCTCTTACGACAGGCCGCCCGGCCGCAGGAGATTGTATTCTTTCTCCGTTCCTGCACGGATATAATCTGCGTTAGTGTTAAAGATTTACACCGTTTCACGCAGGTATGTGTTACGAGTTGCACGACTCGAATTAAAATGCCGTTGGAACTAATAACAGCTCAGAAACATCCCACTGCTGGGCTCTGACTTCCCAATTTTATCCGTGCAGGAACGGAGAAAGATCATAATTTCATGCGGCCGGGCGGCCTTTCGTAAGAGGCGACAAAACAACCCACAGCCAGGTGGCAGGGCATTTGCTCGGCTGGATGGATACCACCCCTGGTCTAAAGTATGTCGCCATAACAACCTTGAGTTGTGTTCCGGCATTAGTGACCAGGTTCCAGTCTCCCTTAAGAGAGCAGCAGCGCATTTATAGCACATTTGGTGTTGCAAATGTCCATAGGCGATGGTAACCGCTTTCCATCGAGTGCACCGTCTGCCTGTCTATTGAACTCTTGCAATAAAAAAAATGTGTTTATTACTTTTGTTTATACGCAAATGGACAGTCCACCCGCTACGCTTGTCCTAGACGGGTTGGCGTGTGTGACACATCGGTTATCTCGATCGTTTTCATCACTATGATTCCCTTCACCTCAAAATCGCTAGACTGCCGACTCTCGAATGTACACAGGTCTTACTTCGCTTGTGGTTATCGCTAGACTGCCGATCTCTCTATTGGGCCATTGCTTTATACTGCACCGATACAATATGGCTGCCCGACCGCGTAGACCGAATTTCTTAAAATCAGTTCGACACACCTGGCTAATGACTGCCATAAAAGATTACAATACACAATGGACTGTTTTCTAATTACAAATTTTAAACAGAAAGTAAACAAAAGAAGTCCAAATGCGGAAAGGTAATAATGTGTGCTTTTATGGTATGCAGGTGTGAATCTGCTTTTGTCGGCGTGTAGGTCGTAACGATATAATATGAATATTTTCTGAGTCAAATGCTACTTATAAAATAAGAATTGTCAAGTTTTATTATAACCTAGAATATAATAAATAATATATTTACATAAACGTTACTTAGATACTTGTGCGCAATAAAACCCTCGTATCAGTAAAAGAAAATCTTCGCAAGAAATGGAGTGGCAATACTTCGTAAAGTATGTCTTACACTACATAATGTGATATGCGAAGATATCCAACCGAAATGCGGTCAGCATTTTACGTATATACATATACTAGCTTCTGCCCGCGACTTCGTCCGCGTGGAATAGTTAAAAAAAACCTCAGCGATTTTGAAACATTCTTCATTGGTGCTCCGCTCCTATTGGCCTTAGCGTGAGGAAATATAGCCTATAGCCGTCCGCGATAAATGGGCTATCTAACAGTGAAAGATTTTTTCAAATCTGACCAGTAGTTCCTGAGATTAGCGCGTCAAAGCAGACTTATTATTTTTATATCCTTATTTTATGACCTTATATCCCAGGGCAGAACTGAGGATACTTTTTATCCCAATAAATGACGTCGTTTCCGTGGGATAGACGAAAATAGTGAAAAAGATGGCGCTGCGATCGCGTCCTTTTTGGCATTTGTTGAACGTATATGAATAAAACTCGTCACAGAGCTGGCTTACCTATATCTCGAATCAACACTTAGGATACTTTTTGTCCTGATAAATGATGTCGTTTGCAAAGAATATACAGTTTAGCTAAATAGATGGCACTAACTAAAATACATGTCATTCGTTACTTCAAATTAGGTTGGCTTCGACTCATCTCTATGTCTTGCTGGGCAGTTGTCTAGACTATGTGGACTTATTTTCTTTATTACTATAGTGAACTTAATAATAAACAGTAAAGTTTTAGGTAAAAAGAAGTAGTTTTCCGCAACTGTCTGTATACCCGCGAACTCTTCCTGAACCTACAGACATACAATCATCACGCGGCGTAGCCGCAGGAAAAAAGCTAGTACTAAGTAAATCTTAATCTATCTATATATATAAAAATCAATTGCTGTTCGTTAGTCTCGCTAGAACTCGAGAACGGCTGGACTGATTTGTCTAATTTTGGTTTTGAATTATTTGTGGAAGTCCAGGGAAGGTTTAAAAGTTGAGTAAATATGAAAAAAATGCTTGGAATATAGTAAAAACAACAATTTCGCTTTCCCTTAGAAACTATTCCTACCTGTCAAACATTTGATGTTTGTCCCGTCGTTCAGAAATCAAATTAAATTTAAAAGTGAAGCGTTTTGTTTTTGAATGCCCAACGTTTGATGTTCGTTCCGGTTAAGTTTTGACCACATTTTTTTACTATAGTTGAAACATTCTGCAATTATCATTCAGCTCTTTTATTTATTGACTCTAAGGCGGCACGAAGTTTGCCGGCTCAGCTAGTATGTCAATGATTTTCTACTTAACAGTCCTTCAATATAGCCTCGCCCATCGCTTGTGATGTGAATCATTCTTTATGGGACATGGCTCGAGGGTTAGTCCTAATCTGGCATTATCGCTGCCAATGTATCATGGACAGCTCACTGTACATTTTATAAACGACACTAATATGGAGTACATTTGGAATTTGGGAGAATCACGAAATACATACATTTCTTTGAGACTTTTCTAATACCATGGAATTAATCAATGAATCTTCATTTGCAAAGATATTCAATTTCACATTCAAATTCAAAAGTTTTTGTTCAAAATAAGTTCCACTGGAGAACACTTTTTTAAGGTCATCTGTACTAATATCATAAAGCTGAAGAGTTTGTTTGTTTAAACATGCTAATCTCAGGAACCGCTGGTCCGATTTGAAAATATCTTTCAGTGTTGAATAGTACATTTATCGAGGAAGGCTATAGGCTATATTATATTTTTAAAAAAATTAGGGATCCTTACTAAAAGTCCAATAATGTAACCCAAGGTGTAAAAAAATTACCCGAAAATATCCTTACACGACGTGCGCTGCGGAAACTATTGATTATAGAACAAAACAATGTACTACCACTTTGCAGAACATATAATTGTCTACAAAAAATATCGCATAACCGTATGTCTAACTATTGTAGTTATCTCACAATAAATGTTTTCTTTTATTTTTTTAAATAATTAAAATGCCGTCGCTTCAAAAACTCTTTATTTTGTACCTTGGTATTAATCCTTATCAAAATAAATTACTTCATATTCAAGACGAATTCAATCTTTCTAGAACTTTTTGAATTATTCAATTCGGACGTTTCATTCAAAAGATATCGCGATATTTAAAATGTAAGTTATTAGTGTTGTAGCCAAATATACTATATTGTTTGATTGAACGCGCTAATCTCAGGAACTACTGGTCTGATTTGAAAAATTCTTTCAGTGTTGGATAGCCCATTTATCGAGGAAGGCTATAGGCTATATATCATCACACTAAGACCAATAGGAGCGGAGCACCAATGAAGAATGTTTTTTTTAACTATTCCACGCGAAAGACGTTGCGGGCAGAAACTAGTACTTGATATAATGGTTTCCTTGTTTTTCAAACATTCAAGGATTATTTGTTTATAAGTGCATGGCCTAGTTGCCGCTATATCTTATAACCGAGGTTAGATTATGTTTCAAATACTGCGGTACTTTGTATCCCGGGAACACCACGAGAATTTAAAGTCAAGCGTGGACGAAGTCGCGGACATATCCTAGTAACAATATAGAATGATATTATTAAATATGCATACATAACTTCACGCCAGTTCTCTTGCGGGGTAGGCACGAACAACAGAGCGCCATTTCGGCTTATTCTTACACACCTCACTTGCTTCTTTGACATTCATAACTCTTGTCATGCACGCTCGTCTGTTCTTAAGCCTCCTGACATCACCTTCTGCTAGTACACGATCAATTTGCAATTTGATCATGGAAGGTGTGTCGTGGCCTTCCACGACTTCTGCATCCATCCACTTTTGCATTGTATATCTGTTTAGTCGTTCCTTCAGAATATCCAACTGATATTCTCGTCGGCGTGTAATTACGTCGCATTTCTTCAAATAAAGTATTTCTTTCTTTCTTTCTTTCTTTTCGTTAGACTGACAGCCTCTTGAATAAATAACTGTGAATTCATTGCATCTTTCTATTTTATTTATACACGGACATTTCATTTTGATAATATGAAACATTGTTTGTTTTGACATGTCGACATTGAAGAAGGTCTCCTTAGGTCTTATTAAACATAACAAATAGATAAATTCTTCCACGCCCGAGTAAAACAATGATAAAATAGTTTCACCGCATTTAGCAGAGCTAGAAATGCAATATATCTTGGGAATATAGTCTGCGATATCGTTAGGGCTATTACATACGACGAACTGTTGTATGTAGGGACTTTTATCTTTTTACTGAGAACTCATAATTTTACTTCGTTTTATTTATTCCGTACAAAAATTTGCGTTTTTGGAAATAATTTTTTTTTATTATATAAAAAAACATATGGACAGCTAACTATTTAGTCAATAGAAAATACACATATAAACACAAAATACGTTTACAAAGATATTGTTACGAGTTGCGGGACTCAAATTAAAATGCCGTTAGAATTACTATAGAGTTTATTAGAACTATACAAACATGTATAACACAGGTACAAATATAACCGAACACAACAAATCCAAACGTAATGCAGAATGTCACTATTAGATTCCCGATTGAACACACGTCACGCCTTGATCGTAGTTGTCGCTGAACTGCCCCCTCTCTCCATCAAGCCGTCGTTTTATACCTCACAAATACAAATGTGCCCGTATCGTAGTCGACGTAATCCGCAACACCTGGCTAATGACTCGGCCGCAAACGGCCATAACGGAGTACAATAAAACAATGGACTGTTCTCTAGAAACGTATGCCAATAAATAAGTAAACAAAAGAAGACGATCATAAAAGGATTACAATCAGTTCAAATTCCGACAGGTAATAAAATGTATTTTTACAAATCTGCAGGTGGAATTTGTTTATTTCTCGGAACCTAAGTTGTAGAAATATTAATTAAAGATTAAACTCCCATAAGTAATATCAAAGCACTGACAGAAATATATTACAAGATTTGCTAAAACTCATCTTGATAAGCAAGCTTAATGTAGGAACGGTGAACACTAACGTGTCATATAGATTGACACTTAAATTACTTTAATTAACAAAACCGGCTTTTTATTGCTGGAGTACAGCAGGCAGGCTGACGGCCTAACTGTGATGGAAAGTGGTTACCGCCGCCTATGAGCATTTGCAATACTAGAAGTGCTAATGCCAGAACACAACTCAGGGTTTGACCGATTTGCATAGGTATTTTATTTTGTTCGCTCTAATACAGGGATGACTCAACAGTAAGAAAAGTAAAACCATAATGTTTTGAATTACAATTGTATTATTTAAATCCTCATAAAAATTTAATACTGATAGAAAGAAGACAGAAAGAAAGCAAATCATTTTATTCAGGACAAATTACATTGGTGTAGTGTAGGTACTTATAATTGTTAATAAATAACAACATAATAATCTTGTACTGAAAGGGAGCATCAGACTCAGCAGAGTTCAGCAGATAGGCAGACGGCCTATCTGATTGAAAGCGGATTTATTATATTTATCCATGCAGGAACGGAGAAAGAACACAATTTCCTGCGGCCGGGTGGCCTTTCGTAAGAGGCGACTAAACAACCCTCAGCCAGGTGGTAGGGCATTTGCCCGACTGAATGGCTACCACCCCTGGTCTAAAGTATGTCGCCATAACAACCTTGAGTTATGTTCCGGCATTAGTGACCAGGTTCCAGTCTCCCTTAAGAGAGCAGCAGCGCATGTGTCCATAGGCGATGGTAACCGCTTTCCATCAAGTGGGCCGTCTGCCAGTCTGCTGATCTCCTGCAATAAATAAAAAGCGGTTACCATCGCCTATGCACTGCTGCTTTTTTAAGGTAGCCTAGAACCTGGCCACTGATGCTGGAACACAACTCAAGGTTATGGTGGTATACTCTAGACTAGAGGTGGTAGCCATCTAGTCGGGTAAATACCCCTCCCACCTGGCTGTGGGTTGTTTTGTCGCCTTTTACGACAGGCTGTCCTGCCTCAGATTGTATTATTTCTCCGTTCCTGCTCGGATAGCTGATAGATACTAACGATATTCAGTAGAAATGTCACAAATAGTGGTTTAAAACAGCCCATAAATGTCCCACTGCTGGGCTCGGGCCTCCTACTATAGGGGGAACGGACAGTATATCCGCCACGCTTGTCCAAGGCGGCTTGGAAGGTTTGACACATCGGTTAACTCGATGTGCAGGTTGCATCACGATGTTTTCCTTCACCGTTATTAGCACGTGGTAATTGTAATAATATGCACATTAGGTCAGAAAACTGCCTAAGTGGTGCATGCGTTCCGGTCAGGATCGAACCCACGCCCTTTGAGTTTGGGACGCGTGTACTAGCCATTATGCTGCCACGACTTGCTTTGGCTGCCGAATATTCGGCGTAAAATAAATGCAATTCGTGCGCCGTATTGAAACAATAATTTGTAAAGTATTTTCATATGTTCTCGCGAATGATAGGTACACATAATTAAAACTATGTTTAACGGTTTTAAGCGCGATTTTATGTTTTTGTTTTATTCTTCCTAAAGGCTTAGCCACAACTTGGCTATGTTGCCTTAATAATTAACAATATAAACAACATAACAGGCCAAAACCTCTATTATTTACTATGTTTGAAGCTTTAAAAGATTATACTAAAATATATAGTCTTGTTAATTTTAGATATATACATACATACATACATAACTTCACGCCAGTTCCCTTGCGGGGTAGGCACGAACAACAACGAGCCATTTAGGCTTATTCTTACACACCTCACTTGCTTCTTTGACATTCATAACTCTTGTCATGCACGCTCGTCTGTTCTTAAGGCTCCTGACATCACCCTCCGCTAGTACACGATCAATTTGATCATGGAAGGTGTGTCGTGGCCTTCCACGACTTCTGCATCCATCCACTTTTGCATTGTATATCTGTTTAGTCATTCTTTCATCATGCATTCTTTCCATATTCCCGAACCACCGGAGCATTCCTTTCCTTACCTTCACGCCGACACTCTCTTTCAGACCAACTCTCTGTCTTACTTCGGTATTAAGAACGTGGTCCGCGAGCGTCACTCCGCAGATTTTGCGCATTGCTCGCATCTCGACCGCGTTTACTCTACTTTCATGCTCTTTCTTCCATACCCAACTCTCGCTTCCATACGGGAGCGTAGGTACCAGCACCGCGTTGTGTACGGCGAGCTGGGCCTTCTGGCTGAGGTTCTTAGCGCCTAGAAGCTACATGGGTATAGATATATATATATATAGATCTATCTAAAATTGTAAAACTTGATGAACCATTAAAATCTGAACGACTTTGTAATCCAGTTTGCTTAAACAACATATTTGATGACTTCATCGCCAATAATTATAACACATACACTAAAATGTATACAGATGCTTCGGAAACCAACAGAGGAACTGAATTGGCCGAATTTTTGATGGAAATGTAAACAATTTTGAGTAATGTGTGAATTTATTTCATAATTTCGATCTATTCGATCACTTTTTTAAACGAATAGTTAAAAAAAGTGCTCGAATAGATCGAATACCGGATAGCAATTAAATATTCGTGGCATCTCTATTTTTCAGCATAACACTTTTTCCTTACGTGACTCTTTCTGCCAGTTTTCTGTCAACTACGTAAAGGAACTTTCTTCCAATAACAAAGTTCTAAAATATAATGGAATTATAAACAGAAGTATCCCTCCTGTCGGTTAGCCCGCTAATTTTAAAATTTCCAAGCACATCAAACGATTCACATTTAATAATCATGTTGCATAAGAGGATTAAACGCTTTACAATAATCCGTCGTTTGTAAATCCCTTAAAATTCGACGTAATAATGGACTGTATGATTATTATTAAGTTATAAATGTACATTTAAAGAGTCGAACAAAGTATGCAAGAGAGTTGAGTACAATATATGAATAGCTGAGTGGCTGAATTCATAGTTGTTCTTGATGTAGTATTCCCTTCAGGCTTTTTCAGCCTCCTATATCCCGCATCCCGTCCGACGCCTAATTGCTAATCGCGCGAGCTATGGGCGTTGGCGGTATGCGGGGCGCGGAGTGTAGATGTGCTCCGGCGGGCGGGTCAGGGGGGTGCTCTCTGTCCGCAACATTAACAATTACATGTTTAATAACTCAGTGAACGAAGGCCGGCAGGACAGGTTGCTCGCTTTTCT
Organism: Dendrolimus kikuchii; assembly: GCA_019925095.2. NCBI lineage: Eukaryota > Metazoa > Arthropoda > Insecta > Lepidoptera > Lasiocampidae > Dendrolimus > Dendrolimus kikuchii. The sequence goes on along the minus strand of CM034410.1, from coordinate 722,590 downwards.
TGGTGTTAATGATTTCCGCTTCAAGAGCTAGACCACCATCATCCACTGCCTTTAAATACTTACACGGATTTAATTTTACTCGAGCCGTTACAGAATATGGTTATAATTCCGAGCAGCACACAGTCATTACAGAAGATGGCTATATCTTGACAGTTTTTAGATTATTACCACCTAAGAAGTGTCTTGGGAAGACTAGAAAACCACCAGTATTGCTCATGCATGGACTGCTCTTGAGCGCTGATAGCTGGATTGTAGCCGGACCGAATATTGGATTAGGATACCTCATCACCGACCTCTGTTTTGATTTATGGATTGGAAACTCCAGAGGCAATACTTACTCCAGAAAACATATCACATTAAATCCAGATAAAAATTTAGAGTTTTGGAATTATTCTTACACGGAATTTGGAAGATATGACCTTTCAGCAATGATAGACTATATTCTTGAAGCAACTGGATCAGATAATAATAATAATAATAAGAACGGTCTTATAGCGAAAAGCCTCGACTGTCATCTAGAGAGGCTTTCACTGGGAGGCTGGGTGAAGGGCCAGATACAGAAGGCAGCACTCTTGGACACGGCACGGATTGTGAGAAGGTTCCTGTCTCTGGAGCCCTAACCACCGGTAGTTTGGACCCTAGGCCCGGCTGGCGGTGATCTGCAAGATTTTATATTTTTTTTGATTGAATATGTATTTTATTTTTGATGTATTTTTATAAAAGAATAATGTTATTTATTTTTTTATAAAAAAATGTCTACTCTTTATATATTAAAAAAAAAATGTAAATTTTTTGAAAATAAATGGATATAAGAAATAATAATAATAATCGGCAGACAAACACACACATTGTATACCCCCAAATTAAACAAGTTACGCTTGCGTTATAGGTAATATACAACGGACTACTCTGGGGCCGATCCCAGACACCCAGACCATAGTAAATAACGGAGAAAATACGTTTCCGAAATTTACTATACCAGGAATCGAACCCGGAACCTCTGCGTTGCAGTGAGGTACGCCGGCAAAGGCTTAGCCCGCTCAACCACAGAGGCCGTCAAGATAAACTTAATTATGTTGGATTTTCTCAAGGAGGCATTGTGATAAAGTGAATATTACAATGTCTTTAGCTCCTGCTACACGTAATGTTTATACTTCCTCACCCATACTTAGCACTGTTGTAGAATTCGTCAGGGTTTCTATGCATCATCTTTTACAGCTTGGGATAGGTAAGTTGTTTGAAAGAGGGTCGATTACTCGAGTGATATTTGGAGTGTTTTGCCAGTACGCGCCCAGATTATGTGACATAATCTCCGTCATCATTATCCGTGCAGGAACGGAGAAAGAATACAATTTCCTGGGGCCGGGCGGCCTGTCGTAAGAGACGACTTAACAACCCACAGCCAGGTGGTAGGGCATTTGCCCGACTGGATGGCTATCACCCCTGGTCTAAAGTATGTCGCCATAACAACCTCGAGTTGTGTTCCGGCATTAGTGACCAGGTTCCAGTCTCCCTTAAGAGAGCAGCAGCGCATTTGTAGCGACTTTGGTGTTGCAAATGTCCATAGGCGATGGTAACCGCTTTGCAACTAGCGGGCCGTCTGCCTGTCTGCTGATCTCCTGCAATAAAAAAAAACATAATAAGAGATCAACTCGGTTCTATTACTACATGTATAAACTTTACTTCTGAGAGAACAATCAAAGATGCTTACAAAACATTTCCATCGGGCACTTCTGTAAAGAATATAGCACATATCGGACAATTACTACAAAGTTACGGATTTAAGAAATACGATTACGCAGACGAGAAAAATATCAAAATTTATGGAGCATCCAAACCACCTTCTTACGATTTGAGTAGAGTTTCTACACCTGTAGTTGTTTTTTACGGTCTGAATGATGCTTTAGTGGATCCTAAAGATATATCATGGTTAGTTAAACAACTACCAAATGTATTGGAAGTATATCAAGTAGCAGACCCCATGTGGAATCATGAAGATTTCACGTACTGCAAATTCGTTAAAGACTTATTGTTACCTAAGATAAAAGAATATTTAGTAAAATGCAGTATCTAGTGTCATTTGTGCAGTGCGTATCAAACATTTCTTAGTAATCATTTTTTTTACAGCCCGCAACGTCGTCCGCGTGGAATTTGCTTTCAAAACCCTCCGATTTTGAAACATTCTTCATTAGTGCTCCGCTGCTATTGGTCTTAATGTGATGATATATACCCTAAAGTCTTCCTCGTTAAATGGGCTATCCAACACTGAAAGAATTTTTCAAATCAGACCAGTAGTTCTTGAGATCAGCGCGTTGAATCAAACAATATTAGTATATTTGGCTACAACACTAATTCTTACATTTTGAATTGAATTGAATAATTCAAAAAGTTCTAGAAAGGTATTGAATTCGTCTTGAAAATGGATTAATTTATTTTGATAAGGATTAATACCAAGGTACAAAATAAAGAGTTTTTGAAGCGACGGCATTTTAATTATTTAAAAAAAAAGAAAACACTTATTGTGAGATAACTATAATAGTTAGACATATGGTTACGGGATATTTTTTATAGACAATTATATGTTCTGCAAAGTGGTAGTACATTGTTTTGTTCTATAATCAATAGTTTTCGCAGCGAACGCCGTGTAAGGATTTTTTCGGGTCATTTTTTTACACCTTGGGTTACATTATTGGACTTTTAGTAAGGATCCCTAATTTTTTTGAAAATATAATATAGCCTATAGCCTTCCTCGATAAATGTACTATTCAACGCTGAAAGAATTTTTCAAATCGGACCAGCGGTTCCTGAGATTAGCGCGTTTAAACAAACCAACTCTTCAGCTTTATAATATTAGTGTAGATAGTATAGATTAGGGATTTTGATGACTTGATGGAAAGGCATCACAGCAGCCCAATGAACATTTGCGACTACAAGGACTGTTATCAGCCTCAAAGAAATTTTCTTTATAAATAATGCATTTTTGTAATATTTTTAGTGTTAGTGAATGCGAGCAAGTGCGACTTACTTATAGCGTTAAATATAACGCCGTTAATCATTACTTATAATAGTGTAATAAAACTACGTTTTAACGGTTTTAAGCGCGGTAATTTTATTTGATTTTGGTTTTTCCGACGTTTCGGCCACTTTTCAGTGGCCGTGATCACGGAAGACAAAGATGTCAAGTGTCAACGAGTATTGTTAAAGTTTTATTTAGCCTACCGCCAACTTATTAATTTTAATTATTTAATTTTAATTTTGTTTATGGTTATTATTTAATCTATGGGAGCCTAATCTAATTTACTACCGCTTCGCAACATGTTATGGCTTGAAGAGAAGAAGCGGCGCAAGAAACTCTTCAGCAAACATGCCTAGCTCTAATAATTTTATATAATATTAAAATGGGTGGAAGGAAAAATAAAAGTAATTATCAGTCAAGTTGGTTTGTGTTCCGTTGTACGCAGAAAGAGCTCACAGTGTCTTGAGGTCTGGCAGCTGGTTTTTGCTGGGTTTGGGTCTTAATAGTTTTGATAATTGGATCCCAAACAGGTGGTACTTGCCAACCATCTTCTCTATTGAAATTTGGGTGTTTTTTGATTTGTTTTTGATTTGAATGATGCGTGAGGCTATTGAAATCAAAAAACACCCAAATTTCAATAGAGAAGATGGTTGGCAAGTACCACCTGTTTGGGATCCAATTATCAAAACTATTAAGACCCAAACCCAGCAAAAACCAGCTGCCAGACCTCAAGACACTGTGAGCTCTTTCTGCGTACAACGGAACACAAACCAACTTGACTGATAATTACTTTTATTTTTCCTTCCACCCATTTTAATATTATATAAAATTATTAGAGCTAGGCATGTTTGCTGAAGAGTTTCTTGCGCCGCTTCTTCTCTTCAAGCCATAACATGTTGCGAAGCGGTAGTAAATTAGATTAGGCTCCCATAGATTAAATAATAACCATAAACAAAATTAAAATTAAATAATTAAAATTAATAAGTTGGCGGTAGGCTAAATAAAACTTTAACAATACTCGTTGACACTTGACATCTTTGTCTTCCGTGATCACGGCCACTGAAAAGTGGCCGAAACGTCGGAAAAACCAAAATCAAATAAAATTACCGCGCTTAAAACCGTTAAAACGTAGTTTTATTATGTATACAAGTCGCGAAAACTTAAGAAAATATTATAATAGTGTGTCTATACAGATAAATAAAATTGACCTGTCTGTTTGTAATATGAAAATAAAAATGTAAAAAAAAATAAGGAGGGTATTTTTTTACAATCTTTCTATATGTATGTTCCGGCTAATCTCTGAAACGGCTGGACCGATTTTGACATGACTTTAATTGACAGACAGCTGATGTTATAACGAGTATATATAATAAAGTGTTTTCGTTCATTCATAGTCTATAATTTGTAAAGTATTAAATAAAGATTTGTATTATATTGTTACGAGTTACAGGACTCGAATTAAAAATGCGGTTGGAATTACTGTAGAATTTATTAGAACTATACAAACACGTATAATAAACACGGGTACAAATATAACCGAACGCAAAAAGTTCAAATGTAATTCACAATTCAATAACACGCGCAAAGTCCGTCACTAAATGTACACACGTCTTGCCTTGATCATGGTTCTCGCTCGACTGCCTCCCCCCTCCGTTCGGGCATTGTTTTATACTAAACTAGTCAATATGTCTCGACACAATACTCGACCGCATAACAATAATATCTAAGAATCACACCTGGCTAATGACTATCATAAACATTACAATACACAATGGCCTGTTTTTCTAATTACAAATTTTAAACACAAAGCAAACAAAAAATGCCGAAAAAGGTAATAAAATGTGTTTCTACAGACGCAGGTGTGGTTTTGTCTTTTGTCGGCATTCGGTCGGAACAATGTCAATAATAAATTTTCTAGCATAAATACATAGAATTCATTACTTTATCACATAAACTATAGTATTAATAAATTAAAAATATATACAACTAGCTGATGCCCGCGAATTCGCCCGCGTGGTGCAGTTTTTTAACTATCCCATGGGAACTCTTTAATTTTTCGGGATTAAAAGTATCCTATGGATTGACCAGGAATATAATCTACCACCGTACAAAATTTCATTTAAATCGGTCCAGTCGTTTCGGAGATTAGCCGGTACAAACAGACAGAGAAACAAAAAATTTGAAAAAATCTAAATTAGTTCTATTTCAGTTCTTACATCCCCCTGACTCGGTTTTTAGCATTTTTTTCATTGTACAGAAATTCGACCTCTACATATTTATTATATATATATATATAGATGTAAATAATAAACACATAAACAATGCCTAATTCTTATACAATAGACTAATGAATATAGGTCTTCTAGATATATTTAATTTATAAAGTAATTTAAGTGCATGTATATATTATACTAATATATAAAGCTGAAAAGTTTGTTTGTTTGAACGCGCTAATCTCAGGAATTACTGGTCTGATTTGAAAAATTCTTTCAGTGTTGGATAGCCCCTTTATCGAGAAAGGCTATAGGCTATATATCATCACGCTAAGACCAATAGGAGCGTAGCACAAATGAAGAATGTTTCAAGATCGGGGGCTTTTTTTAACTATTCCACGCGAACGAAGTCGCGGGCAGAAGCTAGTAATTTATAAAATACGTAGTCTAAGTTCTAACTAATAATTTGCACCGTAGGTGGTGCCATCGCCAGATTATGTTAAATTATTATGATTATTTTAAGCGATAAAGCGCCTATTGTTTCTATCATAGCAATGTTGTCATTGTGCATTTTTGTAATCGTATATTTGGTGAGGAATAAAGTATTATCTTATAAACATAGATTTAAAATACTGTCGCGATCGAGGGTAGAACTTTCTGGCAGCGTAAGCCGGTCTCAAGACTTTTAGAAAAAGGTAGAAGATTCTGGAAGGCAAAGACAGGGAGAGATACATTTTAGAAAGGGATAGATGATTTCAGAATAGAAGGTTCAGGAACGAAAAGACATAGATAGATAGATGCTTAGAAAGAGATAGACAGTCAATAAAAGAATAATGAAAATAAGATCGTAATTGTGGGTTCCAGAAGATTCTTCCGGATATATAAGCAGCGTAACATGCGCCTACGGGTAGTTGATTAGCTTAGGCGTGTTGCTGGAGAGTTTCTTCAGGCGCTTCTTCTCCTCCAGCTATAACACGTTGCGAAGCGGTAGTAATGATAGACTAGGATCGGTTGCGCCGGCGGAGTCGATAATTGGTCCCCAAATAATCACTTCAGCCTTTTGGCTTCTTCCGCTGCTTCCGGGCTGAACGCCTCCGCCTCACGGAGTCGGGAAGCCCCCAAAGTCCGGTATCGCTGAAACAGCCATCTGCGGCTATTCAGCTGGGTCCAGCTCCAAGAAAAAAAAACTACGGGTAGTTCAGTTCAAGACAGCGAAGCGATAAGTGCGACAGGAAAGAGTTGGAAGAGAAGTTTAATAAATTCATTGACGAGTTTAGTGGTGAATTTAGTGAAAAGTTTATTGGACAGTTCACTGAAGGAGTGTAGCGTAGTTTAAGAGATCTAGTAGCGAGCTACACGCGGTAAATTCGGAGGTGAGCACTGCAGCAGGAGGTGGTCTACGCAATATCGGCGAGGGTATTGTGAGTGAGACATCGTATCGTCGGGACAGTGCGTCGTTAGTTGTCCGTTTAGGGGCAATACTGCGGAGAAGAACCACATACGGCTGTGTAACTTAATAAAAGCGTTTAGTTAACAACTGGTGTTTTCTTCCAATCCTAAGTGCGTACTCACCGCTCATAAACAATATATAACACTATTAGTTATGTCAGGAGCCTTAAGAACAGACGAGCTTGCATGACAAGAGTTATGAATGCCAAAGAGGCAAGTGAGGTGTGTAAGAATAAGCCTAAATGGCACTCTGTTGTTCGTGCCTACCCCGCAAGGGAACTGGCGTGAAGTTATGTATGTATGTATTAGTTATAAACTATTGCAACAACGCTTGATTACAAAGTTACAATACTTTCTTGATTCAAAAGCATGGTATCAATAGTTTGAAAAGCACCCCACGCTTTTTTTACAATAAAATCATTTTTTCTTACACTATTTTTAATTCAAATTTATTTTCTATTTTTTACTTGGATTTTCTAAAAAGCTTTTTTTCCGATTTTTTTTAACTATTATTTAATTTTCATATTTTAGTGATTACTTAGTGATTTAATTCCCTTCTCCGTGGAAACTTTGAAAAAAGAATTCAATACACTCTTATGATAAAATGGAACGTTATGTAAAAATAAGCTTTTTTAAAAAGGTTTTTAAATACAAGTTTTTGAGATCCTGCATATCATGTAACAGCAGAGTGCTAGCCAAGACAAGTAAAACGAGCCCAAACACGACGGGTCTATCTTGTTTAGTACAGGAGTTCCTATGGCCACCTTCCGACTCCATCATCAGATCAGCTCCATGCTACCATATTATTGCATTGTCATGCGATATACACGTACGTGCAAAATTTCAGCTCAATCGGAAACCGGGAAGTCGATCAAATTTAACTTGAAAGATTCCGTTACTAACATACGTATGAAACGTATAAAAGCGTATTAATAAGCAGCTTTGTCGCTTAAAACAATCTCATCCAGGTAACCTACGTGAAAGAAAATTCTTAGTTAATCTGGCTATTTAGGTAGTCCAAAAAACAAGACAGACTTTACATCTATACCTAATATTATAAAGAGGTAAAGTTTGTGAGTTTGTGACGTTGTAGGGGGTAATCTCTGGATCTACTAAACCGATTTTAAAAATTCTTTTACTGTTGGAAAGCTACGTTAACAGGGAGTGTCATAGGCTATATAACATGACGTTAAATACCACGGGAGCGGGACAGAGCGCGGGTGAAACCGCGCCGGGCAGCTAATTAAATATATAGGTGCATATATAAACTAATTTAATACACACAAACATGCATATATTTGTATGAGTATAAATTCAACTATACTATTATTAAAAACTTCGTTTAAAAAACCGACTTCAAAAACTAAAAAGTATAAAATAACTTATTTCTAAAGCTATTATTATTAATATATATTATTTAAAACATCTTAAAGTCGGTGCTTAGTAATTTTCAAAATATAGTAATTTTTATGTTTTACTTTGCACCGACTTCAAGATGTTTTAGATAATATATATTAATAAGTATCTGCGGTGCTGGTTGGTACCTACGCTCACGTATGGACGCGAGAGTTGGGTATGAAAGAGAGAGCATGAAAGTGGAGTAAACGCGGTCGAGATGCGAGCACTGCGCACAATCTGCGGAGTGAAGCTCGCGGACCGCGTTCGTAATACCGAAGTAAGAAAGGGAGTTGGTCTGAAAGAGAGTGTCGGGGTGAAGGTAAGGAAAGGAATGCTCCGGTCGTTCGGGCATGTGGAAAGAATGCATGATGAAAGAATGACTAAACAGATATACAATGCAAAAGTGGATGGATGTGGAAGTCGTGGAAGGCCACGACACACCTTCCATGATCAAATTGATCATGTGCTAGCAGAGGGTGATGTCAGGAGCCTTAAGAACAGACGAGCGTGCATGACAAGAGTTAGTTATGAATGTCAAAGAAGCAAGTGAGGTGTGTAAGAATGGGCCTAAATGGCGCTCTGTTATTTGTGCCTACCCCGCAAGGGAACTGGCGTGAAGTTATGTATGTATATATATACTTTTTACTTTTTTAGTTTTTGAAGTCGGTTTTTTAAACGAAGTTTTTTTATTTTATTTGCTACTTTTCAGTGTCTAGCTATGTATGGGTAGACCTACGAAAGGTGCCGCGCTCCTTAAAAAATATAGGTCCCAAGAAACGGGAACAAAAAAATGTTCGTAAAATAAAAACTACTCGGCCAAACTATGTCAAATTTTAGGGGACTAAATGGCAACTATTCCGCGTCGAACAAAAAAAATCATGTAAATCGGATCATAAATCTCGGAGTAATCGGTGAACATAGATAAAAAAAAGATCCCGACGAATTGAGAACCTCCTCCTTTTTTGAAGTCGGTTAAAAAGTAAATATTTAACCAACTTCTTTCTACAACATATAGGCTACGTTCCATCAGGACTCACAACGACCACGTTCACGACCGCGATTTTTCCCGTTCCACTTACTTGCCGGTGTTATATCGTAAACCCAAGTGGAACGGTTATTCGACCCACTCCTTGACATGGGTCGTTGTGAGCATTGTGTGATCGAAAATGATGACGTCATTAGTGACGTTTTCGCCACGAGCACAACGACCGCGGTCGCCTTGTGGAACGGCTAACGGAGCATTTTGGGCGTTGTGAGCTACTTGTGGAACGCGCTGATAGAAGTCGGTGCCAAGTAAAAAAAAATTTATAAAATATAGTCATTTTTATGTTGTATGACTACTTAGTCGGAAAATAAATGTATATAATATTTTCTTAACTTTTCACGACTAGTATACATAATAAAACTACGTTTTAACGGTTTTAAGCGCGGTAATTTATTTGATTTATATTATTCCGACGTTTCGGCCACTTTTCAGTAGTCGTGATCACGAGAGACAAAGATATCAAGTGTCAATGAGTATTGTTAAAGTTTTATTTAGCCTACCGCCAACTTCTTCATTTTAATTATTTAGTTTTAATTTTGTTTCTGGTTATTATTTACTCTATGGGAGCGTAATCTAATTTACTACCGCTTCGCAACATGTTATGGCTTGAAGAGAAGAAGCGGAAGAAACTCTTCAGCAAACATGCCTAGCTCTAATAATTTTATATAATATTAAAATGGGTGTAAGGAAAAATAAAAGAAATTATCAGTCAATTTGTTTTGTGTTCCGTTGCACGCAGAAAGATCTCACAGTGTCTTGAGGTCTGGCAGTTGGTTTTTGCTGGGTTTGGGTCTTAATAGTTTTGATGATCGGATCCCAAACAGGTGGTACTTGCCAACCATCTTCTCTATTGAAATTTGGGTGTTTTTTGATTTCAATAGCCTCACGCATCATTCTAGGTATGAAACGATTCTCTTTCGCGAGGATTTGTGGGTTATCGAATCTGATGTAGTGGTTGGGTTTATCCAGCGTGTGTTCACTGATCGTAGACCTTGTAGACCTTGTGTGTTTCATGTCATGATAATAAAATAAATATATACTATTTATACTAAATTATACTTGTAATTAAGGAATATTTTGTATTTATAAGCCAGTAATTAAGTGACTGACATAATTAGATGACAAACACGGACCAGTTCGAGCAATTAAACATTTACCTGCGTCTTGGCTTACTAAAGAAATCAAGTTCTTTTTTATTGCAGGAGATCAGCAGACACGCAGACGGCCCACTTGATGGAAAGCGGTTACCATCGCCTATGGACATTTGCAACACCAAAGGTGCTACAAATGCGCTGCTGCTCTCTTAAGGGAGATTGGATCCTGATCACTAATGCCGGAACACAACTCAAGGTTGTTATGGCGACATACTTTAGACCAGGGGTGGTCGCCATCCAGTCGGGCATTTGCCCGCCCTACCACCTGGCTGTGGGTTGTTAAGTCGCCTCTTACGACAGGCCGCCCGGCCGCAGGAAATTGTATTCTTTCTCCGTTCCTGCACGGATAAAAAGTTGGTACTAAGAAACTCAAATAACTCCCGATTCGTCGTCGGCGTGACTTTCACGTCGTTACATTTCTATTTAAAATTGTAAACAACCCCAATTTTCCCTCGTATCTTCGCGAACGATTTGAATTCCTAGTACCCGCAGATAGATAGAGATCCCAGTCACCCCAGACTTACGTGATTTTAGGAAAGATGGAATTTTTAGGATCTGTAGTTTAATATAAACTTAGAATTACCTAGAACTTAAAATTAGACTTAATTTTATCCGTGCAGGAACGGAGAAAGAATATAATTTCCTGCGGCCGGGCGCCCTGTGGTAAGAGGCGACAGAACAACCCACAGCCAGGTGGTAGGGCATTTGCCCGACTGGATGGCTACCACCCCTGGTCTAAAGTATGTCGCCATAACAACCTTGAGTTGTGTTCCGGCATTAGTGGCCAGGTTCCAGTTTCCCTTAAGAGAGCAGCAGCGCATTTGTAGCAACTTTGGTGTTGCAAATGTCCATAGGCGATGGTAACCGCTTTCCATCAAGTGGGCCGTCTGCCTGTCTGCTGATCTCCTGCAATAAAAAAAAAGAAAGGAATGGATACTCGCTAAGCTGAAAGCGGGGCCGTTTTTCAGGTAGCAGCTATCAAAGGCGGAAAATAACCATGGGAAGATGTTTGGCCCGTCAGATTTGTCTGGCTCATTGGAAAATATTGTACTTGATAATGTATATAAAATTCAGCCCTCCTAAAATGACGTAAGTTCTCTTTTTTTTTTAATTGTCTGTCAAAAGTTATGGCCTAGGAAGTGTCTGGCAACTGTATATCTTCTTTTATAATAATATCATATATGACATATGTAAAAACTAGCCTTGCTACTTTGACGTAAGTTAGCATGGTTATTTTCCACCTTTGATAGATGCTACCTGAAAAACGGCTTGGCTTTCAGCTTATTTTGATTTTGTTTTTGTATGTTTGAGTGGGTCCCCGGATAGTTTAAATCTACAATTGGAACCGGTAGGTGGCGCTGAGATCGGGTTCTAGAATCCTCCTAATCACCTGGAGCGATTTTGGTGATTTTGTTTTTGTGTGTTTGAGTGGATTCCCGGGTGGTTTAGATTCGCAATTAGAACCGGTAGGTGGCGCTGAGATCGGGTTCTAGAATCCTCCTAATCACCTGGACCGATTTTGGCGATTTTGTTTTTGTCTGCTTGAGTGGGTCCCCGGATGGTTTAGATTCGCAATTAGAACCGGTAGGTGGCGCTGAGATCGGGTTCTAGAATCCTCCTAATCACCTGGAGCGATTTTGTTTTTATATGTTTGAGTGGGTCCCCGGATGGTTTAGATTCGCAATTAGAACCGGTAGGTGGCGCTGAGATCGGGTTCTAGAATCCTCCTAATCACCTGGAGCGATTTTGTTTTTATATGTTTGAGTGGGTCCCCGGATGGTTTAGATTCGCAATTAGAACCGGTAGGTGGCGCTGAGATCGGGTTCTAGAATCCTCCTAATCACCTGGAGCGATTTTGTTTTTATATGTTTGAGTGGGTCCCCGGATGGTTTAGATTCGCAATTAGAACCGGTAGGTGGCGCTGAGATCGGGTTCTAGAATCCTCCTAATCACCTGGAGCGATTTTGGTGATTTTGTTTTTATATGTTTGAGTGGGTCCCCGGATGGTTTAGATTCGCAATTAGAACCGGTAGGTGGCGCTGAGATCGGGTTCTAGAATCCTCCTAATCACCGGCACCGATTTTGGTGATTTTGTTTTTGTGTGTTTGAGTGGGTCCCCGGATGGTTTAAATCCACAATTAGAACCGGTAGGTGGCGCTGAGATCGGGTTCTAGAATCCTCTTAATCACTTGGAGCGATTTTGGTGATTTTGTTTTTGTATGTTTGAGTGGGTTCCCAGATGATTTAGATTCCCAACTGAAACCGGTAGGTGGCGCTGGGATCGGGTCCTAGATTTTTATTTGTTCAGAGCAGCGCAACGTCTTTCGGGGCCGCTAGTTATAAATATATTACTCTACAAAAAAGCTTGGTAATTAAATACTATTATAAATGTTTTCTGTTTGTGCTATTAAGTGGATTATTATTAATAATCTATATATAGTTTTGGACTCTGACGAATGTGTTAAATTAACCATGGAAACCTGCTTCTGATTTATATTATGTAACCCGTGAATCTGTTTAATTTAACCGACCTATTATTAATAATTATATAATATTATTATATTAATTTAGAGCTACACTTGCTTGGTGTTTTTGGCCCTAGCGGAAGATCAGCGCTGGTTAACTTAACCAGCAACATGCTGAGCTAGGACCAATTTAGAGCTACACTTGCTTGGTTTTTTTTTAATGCATGTTACATTGTACATTTATTTATTTATGTTGTGTATTGTATTCTAATTTGTGCTGTAGTTCTAAATAAATGCTTTTTCTTTCTTTCTTACCTACCCTTTTGGATCTTTATATAAACAAAAAACTTGATATGCGGTAAAATGTATTAATGAAAATTATATATAAATAGCGACCCCGACAGACGTTGTCCTGCTCTGAAAAAATAAAAATCTAGGCCCTGATCTCAGTGCCACCTACCGGTTCTAATTGTGAATCTAAACCATCCGGAAACCTATTCAAACACACAAAACAAAATCACCAAAATCGCTCCAGGTGATTAGAAGGATTCTAGCACCCGATCTCAGCGCCACCTACCTGTTCCAACAGGGTAAAAAGTATCCTATGTCCTTCTCCTGGTTCTAAGATACCTCCCCACCAATTTTCAGCCAAATCGGTACAGCCCATCTAACACGACTTTCTTTTATATATATAGATGTTTAAATAGTAAGAAATTTCATTTAAATTTAAAATACAGTTGCAAGTCATGGTGGAGGAAACCTCCATACCTAAGCATACATTATATAGGATATATCTATATTCATCATATTTAGCAATAAGTTCTATGGTTTACACGCTAGATGGTGCTAGTAGCACCATTTTAGAGACTTAAGAATCTATCTTTATATTGTTACGACCTAGACGCCGACAAAGACAAATTCACACCTGTATACCTGCAGAAACACATTTTATTACCTTTCGGCATTTGGACTTCTTTTGTTTACTTTGTGTTTAAAATTTGTGATTAGAAAACAGCCCGTTGTGTATTGTAATCTTTTATGGCAGTCATTAGCCGGGTGTGTCGGATTTAAAGTACAAACTGATTCTAGGAAATTCAGCCCACTCGGACGGGCAGACATATTGCATCTGTGCAATATAAAGCAATGCCTCGATTGAGCGACGAGGCAGTCGAGCGAGAACCACGAGCGAAGCGAGACTTGTGTGCATTCGGTAATCTATTTAGTGACGGACTTCGCGCGTTTTATTGCATTACGTTTGGATTTGTTGCGTTCGGTTATATTTATACCTGTGTTATACGTGTTTGTATAGTTCTAATAAACTATTATAATTCCAACGGCATTTTAATTCGAGCCTCGCGACTCGTAATACAATGTACTTTTGGAACCTCATAAGACTTCGTTATGGCGTTGTGTTTGCTGAGGACTTCTTTACTTGTTTATATGATGAGGTGATGCAGGAAAGCTTTAAACACAGGATTTATCGCTGATTGTAATGCATTCCAATTAGTTCACATGTACTTTTCATGTTCAACAAATATTGTTTTATACTGCGACACTTGTGGGCAGCTGTCAAATTAATGTATTGACCTCTGATGTTGCTTAAAATGGCCGACACTAGTGTTGTAAGTACGAAAAATTATTAGTTGCCTTCGGAGAACGCCACATACTCTGGTGGCAATGCTGATATAAGACGGATCATCCAAATTGAATCAATTTTGGTTGAACACGCAACAGTATTCAATGACATTGAATGATACAAGTTTATGTTTATACGGATCACTTTGGTTGATTCATTCAAATTAATAGCTAAAAATGAACAGTCTAATGACGGCTAGATAGTAGAGGACAATGTGTATAATGCACCATGATTGGAATCTTCACCGATGCAAACCGTAAGCAAAATACACAACATAATAAATTGTTAAGATTATCACGTTTCATTATTGAACAGCGACATCTAATGGGCGATCAAACAAAACAATTTCTATATTAAGCCATCGTGGAGCGTTTAACACTATGTTCTTGGACAGATATAATCTCAGTGTCTTCAAGTTCAATATCCTCGCTTAGGTAACAATACACAAGTCAAAAAGTGGACATATTATGTTGGTACCATCATTGGAATAAGCCAAAGGTGGCTACCTACATACATACATACATACATACATAACTTCACGCCAGTTCCCTTGCGGGGTAGGCACGAACAACAGAGTGCCATTTTGGCTTATTCTTACACACCTCACTTGCCTCTTTGACATTCATAACTCTTGTCACTAACTCGTGGCTACCTACTGACATATAATACATAATGTGTCCAATTTTTGACTTGTGCGGTATTATTACCTCAGCTACGATACGGCAGTATTTTCTAGGTATGCATGCTTTATCCTTGACCGCATCAGCACGCTCAACCGCGAACTGATTTCAAATATCAATTCGCACAATACATGCATATCGATCTCCTAAGCATAAAGAACAAGAAACTAGAATTGCTGATCCAATGCCAAATTGTTCGTGCTGATAATTGTGATAAGAAATCGAGCTCAACTATTACACATATATGAAAAGTATATCTTAAACCTACATCAGCGACGAGATATTAGCACCTAAAGTAGTAAAAAGTATGCATTTCTTCTAAATTTTTAATCACAAATCTAAAAATTCATGCTCCAAATTAAATTTGTTTCAAGAATATCCCAACCCTTCAATCTACGTACGTATAATCTTCTCCACTTCAGCATTTTTGTTTTGGTCTTCAACTCTCACCTCAAGTTGGTTCAACTACTCGACTGCATCATTAACTAGTTATTATATTTTGATGGCTGATATCTCAATAAATATTCTTTCACCTTAGGGAATAATAGTTCCTTAGTAAAACGGCTGTAACAAACGTCGAAATGTGTAAATAAAGGTTCCTTGACTCGATACACTTCTAAAACATTCGGCAGTTTTTTCGATAACCACAACACGTCCTTGGAATCAACTATAGCATCATTCAGTCCATATATAACCAGTACAGGCGTAGTGACGGCACTCAAATTGTATGACGGTGGTTCATCAAAACCATATACTTGTAAATTCTTATTAACTCCATAATCATATTTCCTGAATTCAGAGCTAACTACCAATTGTCCAAAGTGAGCAGAATTTTGCACTGAACTTCCAGCTGGAAGCGTCTTGGACATAGCTACAAGTGTTTCCTTAGAAACGAAGCCTGGATGAAAAGTTTTTGCGTCAAATATATCTTTACTAATATCATATAAGGTTGTTGAGATTGAACAAAGAAGCCTTAAAGTTGTCTGTAAAAGAGATCCTTTAAACAACATCTCACCAATACCCGCTTTCATTAAATCCTCTCGAAATATTTCAGCATATCTTGTTATCAATCTAAAGGCTAGTGATTCTGTATGTAAGTGCCGGGTAGCAGGAGCTATGGAAATCATTAGGCTTACTTTATCACTATATCCAGGTCTTTCTGAGCACATCACATAAAAACTGCCGGCTCCTTGCGAAAATCCAATATAAATCACGTCCGATGAATTTGTTGTATCACGAACATAATCTATTATAGCTGGTAGATCATACCTTCCTAGTTCTGTGTGGGAGTAATTCCAGAATTCCAAATCTTTATCCGGATTTAATTTAACATGCTTCCTGGAGTAGACATTACCTCTGAAATTTCCAATCCAAAGATCGAAGCAGAGGTCAGCGATGAGGTATCCTAGGCCAGCTTTTCGTCCGGCAACCACCCAAGAATCAGCACTTAAAACGTATCCATGCATGAGGATTACGGGTCGCCTCTTAGTCTTTCCTAAACAATCAGTTTGAATTAGTCTAAAAACTTTCAAAATATACCCATCTTCGGTGATAACTGAATGCTGCTCGGATTTGTAATCATCATATTTACTGATGATTTTAGTGAAGTTTAAATCGTCTGTATCTTGAGCAACAGCAACATTGATTATAACAGTCTGAACTATAACTTGGATGATGAGCTGTACTAGCAACGTGCGTGATATTATAGAATCCATTATGTACTGACCTAAGGTGTGGTTTTAAGAATCTATAATGAAAACCAGTTCGTGTGATGACTTCTATAGTTGAGTGGGCCTTTGCCAAGCTCACTGCAACGCAGATTCGATTCCAGACATGGTAAATTTCATAACGAATCAGTGATTTACTACACTCTGAATAAGTTTAATTAATTCAGATCATATTTAAATTACTTATTAGTCTTTTTAGATTAGATTGTAATATTAATGTGGTTTTCTTTTGAAGTCAATCAATCAATAACTCTTTATTGTACAAGACATTATGCACAAAGGACAGTCTTATCGCTAAAAAGCGATCTCTTCCAGACAACACCAGGAATGAATTGAGATTATAATGACGATGGTGGTATACATAATACATAGTACAATTTCTTACATTCTAGTAATAAATATATAAATGCAGTATATACAAATGTTCTATATATTAAATAGATATATACTTAATACACATAACATACATATCTACAAAAATATATAAATGTTTATAGATAATTATATATGTAAGTACATTTAAATATCATCATATTCCAAGCAGAGGTAATATTTTCTAATCATCGTTTTAAATCTTGGTAGCAATTATTGTTGATTATCTGATTGTCTGATAGCACTAAACATACTTCATTTATAAATAAGTAGTGGACCGGGCCGAGGTTGTATGATAAACTTGCTGTGCCCGCGACGCCGTCCGCGTGGAATTTGTTTTCAAAGCCCCACCCCGATTTTGAAACATTTTTCATTGGTGCTACGCTCCTATTGGTCTTAGCGTGATGATATATAGCCTATAGCCTTCCTCGATAAATGGGCTATCCAACACTGAAAGAATTTTTCAAATCAGACCAGTAGTTCCTGAGATTAGCGCGTTCAAACAAACAATATTAGTATATTTGGCTACAACACTAATACTTACATTTTAAATATCGCGATATCTTTTGAATGAAACGTCCAAATTGAATAATTTAAAAAGTTCTAGAAAGGTATTGAATTCGTCTTGAATATGGGGTAATTTATTTTGATAAGAATACCAAGGTACAAAATAAAGAGTTTTTGAAGCGACGATAAAAGAAAACACTTATTGTGAGATAACTACAATAGTTAGACATATGGTTATGCGATATTTTTTGTAGTCAATTATATGTTCTGCAAAGTGGTAGTACATTGTTTTGTTCTATAATCAATAGTTTTCGCAGCGCACGCCGTGTAAGGATTTTCTCGAGTCATTTTTTTACACCTTGGGTTACATTATTGGACTTTTAGTAAGGATCCCTAATTTTTTTGAAAATATTATATAGCCTATAGCCTTCCTCGATAAATGTACTATTTAACACTGAAAGAATCTTTCAAATCGGACCATCGGTCCCTGAGATTAGTGCGTTTAAACAAACAAACAAACTCTTCAGCTTTATAATATTATAGTATAGATAAGATAAGATTAAAGAATCTAAAACCATTGCAATGCCACTTATCAGGTTCAATTGTGAATATAAACCATTTAGGAACCATCAAGCGCCACCTACCGATTCCAATTGTGAATCTAAACTACCCCAGGACCCATTCGAACATACAAAATTTCATCAAAATCGGCAGCCGTCATTGAGTTTAAACCAGACTAACTAACAACATTTAATTTTTAACCGACTTCAAAAAGTAGGAGGTTCTCAACTTGACTGGTATTTTTTTACGTATTGTTACGAGTTGCGGGACTCAAATTAAAATGCCGTTAGAATTACTATAGGATTTATTAGAACTATACAAACACGTATAACACAGGTACAAATATCATAACACGCGCACAGTCCGTCACTAAATAGATTACCGAATGTAGTACATACGTCTTGTTTCGCTTGTGCTTGTCGCTCGACTGACGATCTTTCCATTGGGCCATTGCTTTATACTGCACCGATACAATATGCCTGCTCGACCGCGTTGATAGAATTTCTTAGAATCGGTTCGACACACCTGGCTAATGATTGCCATAAAAGATTACAATACACAATGGGCTGTTTTTTTTACCAATTTTAAACACAAAGTAAACAAAAGAAGTCCAAATGCGAAAAGGTAATAAAGTTTGTGTTTTATGACAAGCAGGTGTGCATTTACTTTTGTCGGCGTGTAACAGTATGTACACCGATTACGCTGAGATTTATGATCCGATTTACGTGATTCTTGTTTAGTTTGATGCGTAATAGTTGCCATTTGGTCCCCTAAAAATTTAACATAGTTTGGCCCAGTAGTTTTCATTTTATGAACATTTTTTTATGAAAAATTTTCCATTCCGTTCTATATGTACACCGATTACGCTGAGATTTATGATCCGATTTACGTGATTCTTGTTTAGTTTGATGCGGAATAGTTGCCATTTGGTCCCGTAAAAATTTAACATAGTTTGGCCCAGTAGTTTTCATTTTATGAACATTTTTTATGAAATTTTTCCGTTCCCGTTTCTTGGGATCTATATTTTTTAAGGCGCGCGGCACCTTTCGTAGGCCTACCCATAACTAGACACTTTTTAGTGTCTAGTAACAAACTACAAAAAACTTTGTTTAAAAAAAAGGAACTTTTAATACGATAAAAAATTTCTACATCTAGAAATCGGTGCCGAGCAAACCATAAAAATTACCATATACTCTGTTGTAACAATAAATTATTCTAATATTTATGGTTTGCTCAGCAGCGACTTCAAGATGTAGAAAATGTTATATTATTATTGTTGCAAATATCCATAGGCGATGATAACCGCTTTCCATCAAGTAGGCCGTCTGCCTGTCAGCTGATCTCCTGCAATAAAAAAATATTTTGTCTCTAAATAATAAACTAAATAAATTCTTAGCCAAAAATCTTTATTAAGTTATTTTATACTATTTAATTTTTTAAGTCGGTTTTTACATAAATAAATTATTATGGTCTGAGTATCTGGCATCTGTTCTATCTACAAAGACAAATTCCAGGTACAGATCTGTAAAAGCACATTATATTACCTGTCGGTATTTGAACTAATTGTAATCCTTTTATGATCGTCTTCTTTTGTTCACTTATTTATTGGCATACGTTTCTAGTTATTGTGGAGAAGAGCCTATTGTCCTATTGTACTCGCTCATTAGCATCATTAGCCAGGTGTTGCGGATTACAATTACAAGCTAATTCTAGGAAACTGTGTCGATGTTGCCGGGCGGGCATATTTTGCATTTGTGAAGTATAAAACGACGGCCTGATTGAGAGAGGCGTCAGTTGAGCTACAACTACGATACGGGCGTGACGTGTGTACATTCGGGAATCTAATAGTGACGGACTTTGCGCGTTTTATTGAATTACGACCTTCTGCATTACGTTTGGATTAGTTGTGTTCGGT
Source organism: Dendrolimus kikuchii (assembly GCA_019925095.2). Classification (NCBI taxonomy): domain Eukaryota; kingdom Metazoa; phylum Arthropoda; class Insecta; order Lepidoptera; family Lasiocampidae; genus Dendrolimus; species Dendrolimus kikuchii. Next base: position 702,452 of record CM034410.1, on the reverse strand, counting down.
TATATTTGTACATACATAACTTCACGCCAGTTCCCTTGCGAGGTAGGCACGAACAACAGAGTGCCATTCAGGCTTATTCTTACACACCTCACTTGCTTCTTTGACATTCATAGCTCTTGTCATGCACGCTGGTCTGTTCTTAAGGCTCCTGACATCACCTTCTGCTAGTACACGATCAATTTGATCATGGAAAGTGTGTCGTGGCCTATATATATTTGTACCTGTGTTATACGTGTTTGTATAGTTCTAATAAACTCTATAATAATTCTAACGGCATTTTAATTCGAGTCCCGCTAACTCGTAACAATATATTAAATTATTACGTAAAAATGTATGTGTGTTGCCCGCCGAATATTATTTATTACAACATATCTTAAGAGCCATCCATAAATGACGCCACGTACGCCCTTGTCACAGCCGGTCACATTCGTCAAGACTCCTGCCTCTCTAGTGTGACATCACGTATTTCGCAACTTGAATTCAAAAAATTACTATATTAAAATTTCGATAATTAGCATATTATATAGACTAGTGGAAGTCGTGGAAGGCCACGACACACCTTCCATGATCAAATTGATCGTGTACTGGCAGAAGGTGATGTTAGGAGCCTTAAGAACAGACGAGCGTGCATGACAAGAGTTACGAATGTCAAACAAGCAAGTGAGGTGTGTAAGAATAAGCCTGAATGGCGCTCTGTTGTTCGTGCCTATCCCGCAAGGTAACTGGCGTGAAGTTATGTACGTATGTATGTATATAGACTAGTGCTCGCCCGAGGTCGAAATTAGACCATAATAATTAATGTCAAAGACTATAACTTCTATAATCACAGATTTCGCCAAAGCAACAATAAACAATATATGCGTGTGTGTGTCGAATACATGGTAGTGTGTGTAATGCTTTTTATTTCTTTCTTTTTATTGATTTAATAATATATAAGAAAATATTAGCATTCTGCACTCCTTCTCTATATCTATTTATCCGTGCAGGAACGGAGAAAGAATACAACTTCCTGCGGCCGGGCGGCCTGTCGTAAGAGGCGATAAAACAACCCACAGCCAGGTGATAGAGCATTTGCCCGACTGAATAGCTACCACCACTGGTTTAAAGTATGGCGCCATAACAACCTTGAGTTGTGTTCCGGCATTAGTGACCAGGTTCCAGTTTCCCTTAAGAGAGCAACAGCGCATTTGTAGCAACTTTGCTGTTGCAAATGTCCATAGGCGATGGTGTGGGCCGTCTGCCTGTCTGCTGATCTTCAATAATAAAAAAAACTATACTAATATATAAAGCTGAAGAGTTTGTTTGATTAAACGCGCTAATCTCAGGAACTACGGGTCTGATTTGAAAAAATCTTTCAGTATTAGATAGTCCGTTTATCGAGGAAAGCTATAAGCTATATATCATCACGCTAAGACCATTAGGAGCGGAGCACCAATGAAAAATGTTTCAAAATCACAGCTAGTAAACTAGAAGTGTGCGAAATTTCATACTCCTCCGTCCGCGCAATTTTCGTAAAAAAGGGTACAAAGTTTTTGCTTATACATTGGTTTTTATTAGATACGAAGATAAGAAAAAACAAAGTTTATTAAGTGTTATTTAAAATGGACTTATACATAAAGAGGTTAACAAAAATCAAAGGTTAACTCTAAACAGGTTCTAACTCAGCAAAAAATTATGTTTGGTGGCGTTCCGTTATTGCCTAGCACGAAGGTCATCTTCATAGAAAAAAGCCTCATAAATTCATACCCATTAAATCATCGTTATCAGATCATTATATACATAGACATTTAATAGTACATTATGGTACTGAGTTGTGTTCCGGCATTAGTGACCAGGTTCCAGTTTCCCTTAAGAGAGCAGCAGCGCATTTGTAGCAACTTTGCTGTTGCAAATGTCCATAGGCGATGGTGTGGGCCGTCTGTCTGTCTGCTGATCTTCTTCATTAAAAAAAAATCTATACTAATATATAAAGCTGAAGAGTTTGTTTGATTAAACGCGCTAATCTCAGGAACTACTGGTCTGATTTCAAAAAAATCTTTCAGTATTAGATAGTCCGTTTATCGAGGAAGGCTATAGGCTATATATCATCACGCTAAGACCATTAGGAGCGGAGCACCAATGAAAAACGTTTCAAAATCACAGCTAGTAAACTATAAGTGTGCGAAATTCCATACTCCTCCGTCCGCGCAATTTTCGTAAAAAGGGGTACAAAGTTTTTGCTTATACATTGGTTTTTATTAGATACGAAGATAAGAAAAAACAAAGTTTATTAAGTGTTATTTATAATAGACTTATACATAAAGAGGTTAACAAAAATCAAAGGTTAACTCTAAACAGGTTCTAACTCAGCAAAAAATTATGTTTGGTGGCCTTCCGTTATTGCCTAGCACGAAGGTCATCTTCACAGAAAAAAACCTCATAAATTCATACCCATTAAATCATCATTATCAGATCATTATATACATAGACATTTAAAACATATTGTTATTCATCACACTATTGTATTCGTGTAAACTGCAAGCGGAACGATGTCTGTGGAAAAGATTAATGTATTCAATTCAACAACATACGCAGAACAAAAACAAAAAAAAAACAACGCACATGACTCACATGACACTAGTTATAATAAATATAATATATATAGATCGAATAGCTAGGCTGGGCTTGAGGGTCTCCCCCGCGAAAACGGAGGCCATCATGTTCCATAGGAAATTTCGCAATCCCCCCGCGGACTTGACCGTTTCGGTCCAAGGGGTGGCCATTAGAGTAGGGCCCCAGATGAAATATTTGGGGCTAGTTCTCGATGGGAAATGGCTGTTCAAAGCGCACTTTGAGCAGCTAGTTCCCAAACTCGTCAAATCCGCGGGCGCACTCTCGAGGCTGCTTCCCAACGTAGGGGGCCCGGGAGTTGCGACGCGGAAACTTTACTCTGGCATCCTGAGGAGTATGGCACTGTACGGTGCACCCGTCTGGTCCATTGCACTTCACCTTTCACCGCCACAACAGAACCCTGCTGCAACGGGCGCAGCAGGTTCTGGCCGTGAGGACCATACGGGGGTATCGCACAGTGTCGCGGACGGCGGCCACCCTCTTGGCAGGCGATCCGCCCTGGCATCTCCAGGCGAACGTCCTGACAGAGGTGCGTCGCACCCGGCAGGATGCCCTAGCTAGAGGCCTGACCTTCTGTCAGGTCGAAATCGAGGCGATCAGGAAGCGGGAAACCGCCTCCATGATTGCCGTCTGGTCTCAAGAGCTCGATAACCCTGCGGCCTATGGCGGCTACACGGTGGATGTAATCAGGCCACAGCTGACGGAATGGGTCAACCGCACCAGCGGCACCCTGACCTTCAGGACGACGCAGATACTTACCGGACACGGATATTTCGATAAGTACCTGTATCGCATTGTGGGCTGCTTGCCTTCCCCGGACTGCCGCCAGTGCGGCGCGCCCGACACGGCGTTACACACGCTAGGCGAGTGCGCCACATGGGCGCCGCAGCGTTTCGAACTTGAGACGCACATAGGTCCGGTCGATTCGCTCTGCGACTTGGTCAAGGCCATGCTGCAGAGCAGCGACAATTGGGGGGCTGCGGTTACTTTTTGTCAGACAGTAATGTCACTCAAGGAGGCCGCGGAACGCGATAGGGAGAGAAGTCCTGCAGCGCGTGCTAATGCGTCTTCTCGAGGTCGCCAGCCTTCAGCTGGCACCCGGAGAGGCAGGTACGCGCATTACTTCCCTCCCTGAGTTAGGTTCCGTTTACCGCGGGGGGCCTTTAGCTTGCTAGGAGAGCAGAGGACCTTCTACCCCCGCACAACGAAGTGGGGTGTGTTCTCCCAGGACACACTCCAGGCACTTTATTGCGCTGGATCGACTGGGCGTAACTATGTTCCAAATCTCAGCCTTTCCAACACAAACAAAAGCGCAGGGTCGACAGGGAGGAGGGCGTTTTTAGTGGGTATTGGGGTTGCTCGCCCGTGCAGCGACGCTCGGAGTCTTCCACACTATTCTGTGACGTCGATCGCGGACGGAGCACTGCCAAGAGCATACTATTGCTGCAGTGTTATCGCCCCCGACCGACGCGTGTCGTTCCCCTAGCAACGGCCCAGTTTGTGCGTAAATCGGTTAAGCATTTTCCCTCGCCTCAAAAAAAAAAAGCTTGCGAACAGTGAAAGATTTTTTTAAATCGGTTCAGTAGTTTCGGAGATTACCCCCTACAACTTCACAAACTCACAAACTTTACCTCTTTAATTATAATATATCTATCTAGCTATATATAAAAGAAAGTCGTGTTAGTTACACTATTTATAACTCAAGAACCACTGTACTGATTTGGCTGAAAATTGGTGGGGAGGTAGCTTAGAACCAAGAGACGGACATAGGATACTTTTTATCCCGTTGGAACCGGTAGATGGCGCTGAGATCGGGTTCTAGAATCCTCCTAATCACCTGGAGCGATTTTGCTGATTTTGTTTTTGTGTGTTTGAGTGGGTTCCCGGATGGTTTCGATTCGCAATTGGAACCGGTAGGTGGCTCTGGGATCGGATCCTACATTTTTATTCTTTCAGATCAGGACAACGTCTTACTGGGTCGCTAGTTTCATATATTTATTTAATAATACTCATTCCGAGATTGACCACTTTTTTTGCTTAAATGACTGGACTGATAAAGCATAGTACATACACATTATAGATGTTAGGTTAGGTAGGACAGATACAAAATTTCATATTTTCTGTGCTTACAGGCGTACAAATTCAAATATAGTAAAATTAATATTATACTAGTGGTCGCCTATGGTCGAAAGTCGACCATAATAATTAATTTAAAATATAAGTTTGAACATTATTAAGGTTCTGTTGTCAAAGACTATACATCTATAATCACAGATTTCGCCAAGGCTACACTGTTAGTTTGACTTTAACAATAAACAAAAGAGTATATATGCGTGTGTGTGTCAAATACATGGTAGTGTGTGTAATATTTTTTTATTGATTTAATGTATTTTCTATGCATAATTTTAATAAAATATTAGCATTCGTCGCTTCTTCTCTATATAAACTATAAGTGTGCGAAATTTCATTCCCCTCCGTCCGCGCAATTTTCGTAATAAGGGGTACAAAGTTTTTGCTTCACGTATTAATATATAGTTTTTTGATTATATACCTTTTTTGGGCCAGAAACCCTCCCGGGCGTTCTCAGAACACCGTAACAAAGTTCCATCATAATCTGATCAATGATTCAGGAACACATAGACGTTAAACATACAAACATTCATTTTTATTTATATAGATTTATTGAAATATTCTTTTGGTCACAGTGACCACGTCACCGTAAAAACCAATAACACCTACGTTATATCGATGAAGATAAAGACAGACAAACTAACATTATTTCTTATTAAACAATAAACCTTAACAGCATAATACGGGTTGAATTATGTCAACGACATCATAAAGATAGAGGAAGGGTTGAAAGGGTCTTTTAGACCCTAATTACTTACAAAGGTTGGTCTACACGTGCATATAAAATTATGCCTTTTCAACAGAAAATGTAATATTAATATTGTTACGAGTCGCGAGACTCGAATTAAAGTGCTATTGGAATTATTATAAAGTTTATTACAACTATACAAACACGTATAACACAGGTAGAAATATATCCGAACACAACAAGCCCAAACGTAATGCAGAAGGTCGTAATTCAATAAAACGCGCAAAGTCCGTCACTATTAGATTCCCTATTGTAGTACACACGTCTCGCTCGTATCGTGGTTCTCGTTCGACTGCCCTCCTCTTTTTTTTATTGGACTTGACTTTATGTTGTTGGTCCGAAGACCTTGCAACTTTACCGGGGTTTCTGGGGCGAGTGCCTTCGCGAAGCGAAGGCGCTCGAGCCCGGGGGGGCAACTTGCCGTCCCTAAGGAGTTTTAGCCTGGACGGCTTTATGTTCCACGGGTAATATAAAGCCCGAGGGGAAGGATCCCGGCGGACCGGGATCGGTGGTTCGCGGCGGCCTACGCTATCTTACTGCCGTTTCGCAACGTGTTATGGCTGGGAGATAAGAAACGGCGAAAGAAACTTCCCAGCAACACGCCTAGTCTATCCTGTGGGGGGAGCTATGTCTCCTAGCGTCCCTCGCGGGGACGTGGAGAGGTCTTGATTGGCGGCGTCTGAGACGCCGCCGTCTGTCTGTCTGTCGGTGCCTGCCAGCCTACCGTCCTAACCGTTGGCGGACTGATCCGAGCCAGCCGTTTCGTAATAACGTCGACTCTGTCCGTCAGGACGTTACGCGGTCGTCAAACAAGAGCCTTTCGACGAGGCTTATAATCGGACGCGGACACGACGAGCGGATTTCGACGGTGCGGCGCGAGATCGAAATACTTACGCGTCTGCCCTCCTCTCTCCATCAGGCCGTCCTTTTATGCTCCACAAATGCAAATGCAAATGTATGTTCGCCCGGCAACGTCGCCACAGTTTCCTAGAATTAGTTCGTAACACATGGCTAATGACCGAGTACAATAGGACAATGAGCCGTATGCCAATAAATAAGTAAACAAAACAAGACGATCATAAAAGTATTATAACTATCCATTTTTATCCGTCCAGGAACGGAGAAAGAATACAATTTCCTGCGTTGGGGCGGCCTGTCGTAAGAGGCGACTTAACAACCCACAGCCAGATGGTAGGGCATTTACCCGACTGGATGGCTACCACCCCTGGTCAAAACTATGTCGCCATAACAACCTTGAGTTGTGTTCCGGCATTAGTGACCAGGTTCCAGTCTCCCTTAAGAGAGTAGCAGCGCATTTGTAGCAACTTAAGTGTTGCAAATGTCCATAGGCGATGGTAACCGCTTTCCATCAAGTGGGCCGTCTGACTGCCTGCTGATCTCCTGCAATAAAAAAAAACTAGTTTAATAGAGGAATAAAATATGCTTCGTAAAATTTGTCTTTGTCGGGAGGGGCTAAGTTGTAACAATATTATAAATGCCAATATGAGTTTGTTTGTCACGCTTTCACGCCTTAACTACTGAAGCGATCATCATGAAATTTTGCATACATGTTGTCAGGGGTACAGAAATTAGTATAGGTACCACCTTTCATCCAGAAAGTCGTTATTGTTCCCGAGGGATAAAAAAGCATTTAGACGGTTGTTGCACATACTTTATACATACATACATACATAACTTCACGCCAGTTCCCTTGCGGGGTAGGCACGAACAACAGAGAGAGAGATATTTAGGCTTATTCTTACACACCTCACTTGCCTCTTTGACAGTCATAACTCTTGTCATGCAAGCTCGTCTGTTCTTAAGGCTCCTGACATCACCTTCTGCTAGTACACGATCAATTTGATCATGGAAGGTGTGTCGTGGCCTTCCACGACTTCTGCATCCATCCACTTTTGCATTGTATATCTGTTTAGTCATTCTTTCATCATGCATTCTTTCCACATGCCCGAACCACCGGAGCATTCCTTTCCTTACCTTCACCCCGACACTCTCTTTCAGACCAACTCTCTTTCTTACTTCGGTATTACGAACGCGGTCCGCGAGCATCACTCCGCAGATTTTGCGCAGTGCTCGCATCTCGACCGTGTTTACTCTACTTTCATGCTCTCTCTTCCATACCCAACTCTCGCTTCCATACGTGAGGGTAGGTACCAGCACCGCGTTGTGTACGGCGAGCTGGGCCTTCTGGCTGAGGTTCTTAGCGCCTAGAAGTTTACCTAACGCTCCATTCAAACTATTCCCCAAATTCACTCTTATGTACACTCACATACTTTATGTATTGATATAATCTATATTAACGCAAACTAGCAGCACGTTGGCAGAAGTTCTGGTGTTGCAAGTGTACATAGGCGACGGTAACCACTATCCAACAGGAGGATGCGTCTTCAGCCTGTCTGATATGCTCCAGCTATTATAAAGACGGCAAACGAAACCAATTCGTTGGCCTGCATTGGCCACATCTGTACCCAGCATTAAATGAACCTTCGCCGCAAATTTTATACTAGTTTTAACATTATAATAAAGTCACCTTGACAAGGGTTACTTTCCGCTTGCGATAATGATAATTGCCTCAGTAATTGCCAGGAAAATAGTAGTCAATAATTATTGCATAACAATGTTTTGCAAAAAATATAAGGATTTCACATGTTCTATTTTTTCACATACATACATACATACATACATAACTTCACGCCAGTTCCCTTGCGGGGTAGGCACGAACAACAGGGTGCCATTTAGGCTTATTCTTACACACCTCACTTGCCTCTTTGACATTCATACAATTAAATATATCAAAATTAATACTCGAAGCGCATGTTAAAAACCCAATCAATCAAATCAGTTGTTGGGTAACATTGAATACATTCAGGAGGTGCGGACGAATAAACGGCGCAATTTGACGCAAATAGACGTGTATTTTTTTTTAAATCAGTTTATTTGATTCCTGACTAGAGTAATTGATTTTTAGTTTAACTTTAGTTTGTATCAAAACCGCTTCGAGATTTGAGTGTTGTTCGCTATTTAACATAGTTTAGGATTTGGCCCTGAAGACCCACTTGAAAAGTTGGGGACAAGAAAATGTCAGAATGGATACCTAGAGACGCTAAGAGAAAAAGAGGGAGACCAAATAAGACTTGGGGTAGCATATTCTAGAAAGGATGCGGCCTACATTAGACAAGACTGGCAAAAAACAGTGATGAATGGAGGAAATGGGGAAGGCTTACGACGCTGTGACGACTTCCGCAGATAAAGAATTATGCATTAAAACTTTTTTATAAAAAGGACATGATACGATATACTTTTTTTAATTTATATAACAACAACTAGCTGGCTGGTGCTCAATTTGCTGGAGTTCAAAAATTACACCCGCACGCATATCAGGCTTAATTAAGCTTTGTAATCTTTAATTCATATATGCAGAAAGCATTTGCAGTGCCTCATATGAAAATGTGCGCAATTATTGCGTAGAACGTTATTGCTATAACATATTTGACAGGCGTTCCCGTGCGCATTTCGCTGAGCATAAATCATGTTTACTTTTTTGCTTTATTAATCACAATCAAATATAGCCTATGTCACCCGAGAATAATGTAGCTTTATACGGGTGTGCGAGACAGTAATGTCACTCAAGGAGGCCGCAGAACGAGACAGGGAGAGAAGTTCTGCAGCGCGTGCCAATGCGTCTTCTCGAGGTCGCCGGCCTTCAGCTGGCACCCGGAGAGGCAGGTACGCGCATTACTTCCCTCCCTGAGTTAGGTTCCGTTTACCGCGGGGGGCCTTTAGCTTGCTAGGAGAGCAAAGGACCTTCGACCCCCGCACAACGAAGTGGGGTGTGTTCTCCCAGGGCACACTCCAGGCACTTTATTGCACTGGATCGGCTGGGCGTAACTATGTTCTAAATCTCAGCCTTTCCAACACATACAAAGCGCAGGGTCGTCAGGGAGGAGGGGGTTTTTAGTGGTCGTTCCCCTAGCAATGACCCAGTTTGTGCGTAAATCGGTTAAGCATTTTCCCTCGCCTCAAAAAAAAAAAAAAAAAAGCTTTATACGGGTGAATTTTCAAAATCGGTTCAGTAGTACCGGAGATTACCCCGAACATCCAAACTCATAAACTTTACCTCTTAATATTAATATAGTTTTATTATTAATTACTTTTTTTTTTTTTTTTTTTATAGCTGGAGTACAGCAAACAGGCTAACGGCCCACCTGGTGGAAAGCGGTTACCGTCGCCTATGGACGTTTGCAACATCAGAGATGTCGCCAACGCGCTGCCGGCCTCTAAGAAATTTTATGACACCCTTTTTGAAGAACTCCATATCGTAGCGCTGTGGGAAAACCTCGGCCGGGAGCTCATTCCAAATCCCCACGGTACGCGAGAGAAACGTTCTACAGAACCGTTGCGTACATGAGCGAAGCGGCTCAAGGAAGTGGGGGTGAACTCCCAATCGATGGCGAGCGGTGCGATGGTAGAAGGAGGACGAAGGCACCATTCTAAACAGTTCTTCGGAACATTCCCCGTTATACAGTCGGTAGAATACGCAGAGAGAAGCAAAGTCTCTCCTAAATTACTAATTCTCTCTAGTAGGTAATCGTGGTGGTGTAATGATTAGCGCACGCGTCCCAAACTCAAAGGGCGCGGATTCGATTTCTGACCGGAACACATGCATCATTTAGGTAGTTTTCTGACTTTATTTTATTTTATTTTATTGGAACAACAAACAGCTACATTACTAAAATTAAATACAAAATTACAACTTAAATATTAATCAATAATGCAGCCCACAGCGCTGTCTACAAGTTAAAATATAAATAACTTATTAAAGGGATTTTGATAATCGCTAGGCTTAATCGTAATAGTCGTGGAAGGCCACGACACAGCTTCCATGATCAAATTGATCGTGTACTAGCAGAAGGTGATGTCAGGAGCCTTAAGAACAGACGAGCTTGCATGACAAGAGTTATGAATGTCAAAGAGGCAAGTGATGTGTGTAAGAATAAGCCTAAATGGCACTCTGTTGTTCGTGCCTACCCCACAAGGGAACTGGCGTGAAGTTATGTATGTATGCTAGGCTTAATATTAAATATTTACTTATTTATACAAGGAAGGAAAAGAAAGTTAATAAAGGAAGAAGAAGAGCAAGGAGAAAATAGACATGGAATTACTGTTCTGTTAGTGTTTTGTGAAGCAGGAATTTGAATTTAGGAGGTGAGTTGGCAAATATGTCTATGTGTTCAAATAGTTTATTATGGGTGTCGACCATACGTGTGAGAGGAGAACGAAGGCCAGAGTTTTACAGCAAACAGTCTACCCGTGCGTACCTCTCTCCTGAGGACAGTTCTTGGAACAGCATAGCACAGACTATTACTTAGCTCTATACAGTCAAAAACATACATACATACATAACTTCACGCCACATCCCTTGCGGGGTAGGCACGAACAACAGAGCGCCATTTAGGCCCATTCTTACACACCTCACTTGCTTCTTTGACATTCATAACTCTTGTCATGCACACTCGTCTGTTCTTAAGGCTCCTGACATCACCCTCCGCTAGTACACGATCAATTTGATCATGAAAGGTGTGTCGTGGCCTTCCACGACTTCTGCATCCATCCACTTTTGCATTGTATATCTGTTTAGTCATTCTTTCATCATGCATTCTTTCCACATGCCCGAACCACCGGAGCATTCCTTCATTCAAAGACTATACTTCTATAATCACAGATTTCGCCAAGGCTACAACTGTTAATTTGACTTTAACAATAAACAAAAGAGTATATATTTGTGTGTGTGAAATACATGGTAGTGTGTGTAATGTTTTTTTTTATTGATTTAATGTATTTTTTATGCATGTTTTTTTTTAAATATTAGCACACTGCACTCCTTCTCTATATAAACTATAAGTGTGCGAAATTTCATACTCCTCCGTCCGCGATATTTTCGTAAAAAGGGGTACAAAGTTTTTGCTTCACGTATTAATATATAGACAGAACATTTGAACGCAGCCAGGTGTTCTCGGTCTTAGCAGTAGCACATAGGTCGAACACTAAAATTATTTACACATCATCCTCCTATCCCACCTGCGTATTCCAACTTTCCATCAGGTGGGCCGTCTGCCCTGTATGGTGAACTTATGCAAATAAAAAATATTTTAATACCATTTAAGCATAATATATATTACTATTTTGAATGCATGATGAAAGAATGACTAAACAGATACACAATGCAAAAGTGGATGGATGCAGAAGTCGTGGAAGGCCACGACACACCTTCCATGATCAAATTGATCGTGTACTAGCAGAAGGTGATGTCAGGAGCCTTAAGAACAGACGAGCGTGCATGACAAGAGTTATGAATGTCAAAGAAGCAAGTGAGGTGTGTAAGAATAAGCCTGAATGGCGCTCTGTTGTTCGTGCCTACCCCACAAGCGAACTGGCGTGAAGTTATCTATGTATTATATTGAAATATTTCTCTAGGCTCATAATTATATGAATAAACATATTTATTATGAAAACATGTTTTGTTTTCATTGCTTTGAATCGAGTTCAATGTTTTGTGTAATTATTTGATCAGTCAAGAGCACCTCGGGGTCATATATCACTGTCAAAGTCAGTGGTAGGACCTCGTGTAGATTGCTTCAATATTAAACCTATATTGGACGGTACAACGTTGTCTTTCAGTTTAGATGAGTTAACCAAAGTGATGCATAGAACTTAGTCATTCAATGTCATTAAATACCGTCGTCACCTTTCAACCAAATTGAATCAATTTGGTTGATCAGTCTAATATGAGCATAAGTTAAAAAAAGCAACGTATTTACCTCACGTGACTATGAATTAGCATGTTCATTGCGAAACGGGGTCTAAGTGACGCCTGACGTATCTCACTCGCGGTGCGGCTAAGAAAACATAGACTTCTCTGTGGTGCGGTGGGATTGGTTTTTGGTTTGGTTTTGGTTGTAATATGGTTCAGTGTAGAAAAAAGATGAATATGCTATTACACCAGAATTCTGCGGTACACCTACCACGGGGTTAGTTTGACCTAGTACCGCAGAAAACAAAACAAAAATCCAAAACAATTTTCTATATAAGCCAAAAAACATTTTAGTTTTTAATACGTTACAGGGCTCAATAGACCTCGTGCAGCCACAATTGTAGTTGAGTACGAGGTCTAAACGCCCCTTATCTCAAGAATGGAAAATCATCAATACGCGAAGCAAAAACTTTGTACCCATTTTTACGAAAATTGCGCGGACGGAGAAGTATGAAATTTCGCACACTTATAGCTTATATAGAGGAGTGCAGAATGCTAATTTTTTTTTTAAATTGTGCATAAAAAATACATTAAATCATTAAAATATAATTGACTTTTATTTAATAATATTAAATTAATTTACAATTTATATGTATTGACACGACATGATTTAATTGATTGATATAGTACATATTATGTAAAAATAAATTATAGGTAATATATATACATTTAAAGGAATAATAATATTGAAAATAATTAAACATTAATAAATAATTTCGTTAAGTGATTGTAAAAATAGATATAGCTGTGTTAAAGAAAACGGATTTTTCAAATAATATAAATGAGAAATATTAAATTAATTTACAATTATATTTATTTTTTGCACACCATGAAAATGGTAGAATGTATAGGACATCAACTTCTCATTGTAACAACTTATGTACTACATTCTGGCAAATAAAGATTATTATTATTATTTTTTTTTTTTTTATTATTATTATTATTATAAAAAAAACATTACACACACTACCATGTATTTGACACACACACGCATATGTACTCTTTTGTTTATTGTTAACCCTTAAGACAATTATCGATATAGCAAAAAGCCGCAAGACTAACACTATCACTATCTCGTAATATACCAAGAAAATATACCCATTTCATACAAATCATACAACTCCTATATAAACAGAGTGAGACAACAACACAATTAAGGATCACGTGCACTCTCATCGCGGACACATATGTGCTAATAGTGAGCTAAAGGGTTAAAATCAAATAACGGTGTAGCCTTGGCGAAATCTGTGATTATAGAAATATAGTCTTTGACATTAATTATTATGCTTATTTTCTATCCGTGCAGGAACGGAGAAAGAATACAATTTCCTGCGGCCGGGCGGCCTGTCGTAAGAGGCGACTTAACAACCCACAGCCAGGTGGTAGGGCATTTGCCCGACTGGATGGCTACCACCCCTGGTCTAAAGTATGTCGCCATAACAACCTTGAATTGTGTTCCGGCATTAGTGACCAAGTTCCAGTTTCCCTTAAGAGAGCAGCAGCGCATTTGTAACAACTTTGCTGTTGCAAATGTCCATAGGCGATGGTGACCGCTTTGCAACTAGCGGGCCGTCTGCCTGTCTGCTGATCTCCTGCAATAAAAAAAAAAGGTCGAATTTCGACCACGGGCGACCACTAATAATAATGCCAACAAAACTCAAATTATCAAATCGTACTAGGCATAATTCCAAATATTTCGGCAACAGAACAAAAGTCTTTGACAACACAACCATAATATTGTTCAAACTTATAATTGAAATTAATTATGGTCGCATTTCGACCACTAGTAGATATAAATCAGTGACGCTATGAACGTGCTAAGAAAAGCATTGAAAATAATGATTAAATATACAACAGATAACTTATACAATAGTTTAATTAACCTTTTGAGGTTACAACAGTCTGTAAATAAATTAACATAGATATAGAATAATGACATCTACACGTGAGTACGTAGGTAACAATTATATGCATAGTCACTTGATGCTCTTTGCCCTATATGCCATAGTTGTAAAGTTTGTCCAGTTTTTATCTACATTTATTACCTAGACTCTAGAGCATTAATGTATCAACGACAACACAAATGTCAGTTTCATTTTCATACAACGAGATGGCGTCACAGGCGAATTACATCGCGGTATGGTTCGCTGATATGGACATCATTATACTGATTATGTTTTATACGATTAATTGTCATTTATCACAAAACGGCTGGCCCGGATCAGCCCACCCGCGTTTAGGACGGCAGGCTGGCAGGCACGGACAGACAGACACAGACGGCGGCGTCTCAGGCGCCGCCAATCAAGATCTCTCCACGTCCCCGCGAGGGACGCTAGGAGACATAGCTCCCCCACAGGATAGACTAGGCGTGTTGCTGGGAAGTTTCTTTCGCCGTTTCTTCTCTCCCAGCCATAACACGTTGCGAAACGGCAGTAAGATAGCGTAGGCCGCCGCGAACCACCGATCCCGGCCCGCCGGGATCCTTCCCCTCGGGCTTTATATTACCCGTCGCCCGTTCTCAATTAGTGCTTTGTGTCGCCCTATGGTGGGCATCATTAAATTCATCCCCCTCTCATGGCAACAGTCCAGCCGAGGTAAAACTCCTTAGGGAGCTCCCTCGAGCAAGTTGCCCCCCCCGGGCTCGAGCGCCTTCGCTTCGCGAAGGCACTCGCCCCAAAAACCCCGGTAAAGTTGTAAGGTCTTCGGACCAACAACATAAAGTCAAGTCCAATAAAAAAAAAAAGAATTAATTGTCTGCGTTCTTCCGGGTGTTTTATTTGAAACCCCCTGGCTTTGACACCTTTGTTTGAACAAGTTAGTTGCTCCTTCAAATCCCAATAAATTTCAGATTAGACATGGGAAAAATCACTCACCAAGAAGAAAAGAGTGACATATATCTTTTTCATACCAAGATATATGTCACTCTTTTATATCTTTAACTCTTTATCTTTACAGTGAATAGTGTCACTGTCAGTGTCAATTGCAGACGACATGAGTTATTATCTGTGAGTGATATACTGAATACTGATAAACTGATATGAAAAAAATATAAACAAATAGAGTAAAAAAATATAATAAAATTAATTACATTAAAACAAAATTACAACATAAAACTATAGAGTTACGATTTATTTTGGCTTGCTATTATATTCGGTTTCCTCGTTCTAGCTACGCTAATCAGCTAATCATTCTTTCTCTTTTCTTTATAGTCTAGTTTCTTCTCATTCGGATCTATAGTCATCGCGTGGAACAGGAATGAACTAAAGAGTTAAAGATATAAAGACACATTTTGAACGCAAGTGATATACAGATCTAATCACTCTTCGCGTCGGATATATATCTTTTGAGTTAATCACTCAGGAGTTACACACCGCTATTTGAAACCCCCTGGCTTTGACGCCTTTATTTGAACAAGTTAGTTGCTCCTTCTTCAAGGCCCAGTAAGTTTCAGATTATCTTGTATTAAATATTAAATATTCATGTAGTATGTTATGCAATTTGAATAAGAGAAATCATTGGATACCTTATAACCTTATGCCTTAAAATATTATCCATTGTATCTCTTATGTTTGTCTGCAATTGCTTGATATTTAAAAAAGTAAAATAAATCAAATTTTGAGTACATAATATCTAAGAAGATATTGCAGAAGTCGTGGAAGGCCACGACACACCTTCCATGATCAAATTGATCGAGTACTAGCAGAAGGTGATGTCAGGAGCCTTAAGAACAGACGAGCGTGCATGACAAGAGTTATGAATGTGAAAGAAGCAAGTGAGGTGTGTAAGAATAAGCCTAAATGGCGCTCTGTTGTTCGTGCCTACCCCGCAAGGGAACTGGCGTGAAGTTATGTATGTATAATATCTAAAAGTTGCACACGTGCCTGGAAATTTTAGAGAAAGGAGACTAAAATGGTATGTATTGTTACAACTCAGGTCCCGATAAAAAAACAAAATCCACCTGCATATCTGAAACAAAACACATTTTATTACCTGTCGGCAATTAAACTATTTGTAATTCTTTTATGGTCGTTTTCTCTTGTTACTTATTGATTGTCATACGGCCTATTGTTTAATTATACTCTTTTATGGCCGTTTACGACCGAGTCATTAGCCAGGTGTGGCGGATTAAGTCGACTACGATACGGGTACATTGCATTTGTGCAGTATAAAACGATGGCCTGATGGAGGGAGAGGCGGTCGAGCGAGAACCACGATCAAAGCGAGACGTGTGTACATTCGGTAACCTATTAGTGACCGACTTAGCACATTTTATTGAATTACGACCTTCTGCATTACGGTTGGATTTGTTGTGTTCGGTTATATTTGTACCTGTGTTATATGTTTTTATCCGTGCAGGAACGGAGAAAGAATACAATATGCTGCGGCCGGGCGGCCTGTCGTAAGAGGCAACAAATTTGCCCGACTGGATGGCTACCACCCCTGGTCTAAGTATGTCGCCATAACAACCTTGCGTTGTGTTACGGCATTAGTGACCAGGTTCCAGTCTCCCTTAAGAGAGCAGCAGCGCATTTGTAGCACCTTTGGTGTTGGAAATGTCCATAGGCGATGATAACCGCTTTCTATTAAATGGGCCGTCTGCCTGTCTGCTGAACTTCTACAATAAAAAAAAATGTATTTGTATAGTTCTAATAAAGTCTATAATAATTCCAACGGCATTTTAATTCGCGTCTCGCAACTCGTAACAGTATGGTATAATGGTAGACAAAAAAGACATGGACAGATTGTGTGAAGGATGACATGATGATTTGTAGTATGACAGAGAACATATACCACAATATAGGAGTGTGGACGGGTAAGACATTTGACGGCCTACCTCACTGCAACGCAGAGGCTCCGGGTTCGATTCCTGGTATAGTAAATTTCGGAAACGTATTTTCTCCGTTATTTACTATGGTCTGGGTGTCTGGGATCGGCCCCAGAGTAGTCCGTTGTATATTACCCATAACACAAGCGTAACTTGCTTAATTTGGGGATATACAATATGTGTGTTTGTCTGGCGATTATAAAAAAAAAAAAAAACATGCTGATCCTGAATGATTAGATAGGATAAAGTGAAAGAAAGGAGGGATCAAGTATAAAAAAGCGTGGGGTGCATGGTATCAACAGTTTGAAAAGCACCCCACGCTTTTTTTACAATAAAATCATTTTTTCTTACACCATTTTTAATTCAAATTTATTTTCTATTTTTTAGTTGGATTTTCTAAAAAGCGTATTTTTTAGTTTTTTTAAACTATTATTTATTTTTAATTTTTAGTGATTTAATTCCCTTCTCCGTGGAAACTTTGAAAAAAGAATTAAATACACGCTTATGATAAAATGGAACGTTATGTAAAAATAAGCTTTTTTAAAAAGGCTTTTAAATACAAGCATTTGAGATCCTGCATATCATGTAGCAGCAGAGTGCTAGCCAAGACAAGTAAAACGAGCCCAAACACGACGGGTCTATCTTGTTTAGTACAGGAGTTCCTATGGCCACCTTCCGACTCCATCATCAGATCAGCTCCATAGTACGATATTATTGCATTGTCACGCGATATACACATACGTGCAAAATTTCAGCTCAATCGGAAACCGGGAAGTCGATCAAATTTAACTTGAAAGCTTCCGTTACATACTAACATACGTATGAAGCTAATAAAAGCGTATTAAAAACTATATTTTTGTTAGAAGTTCAAGTGACGCTTAGACTGAATGCAATACAATAAAATATTAATATTTTTACAATAGTAAAAAAAAAACCTATACTAAAGACCATCCAGCCCACCAGACCACTGTCTGGCGCTGGGTAGTGTAGCTAGAAGGCAGGCAGCATTACCTCACCGAATACATAGGGGCGAGAAAAGTTCCAGCCTTCCGGTCTTCTGTTGTATCGACCAGACGTTTTTTAACATTTTGAAAAACAATATGGGCACTTGGCCCCCATGTGCCCAAAGACTCTACCACAAACAGCCGTTCATACTCTGTCAATACCTTGCCAAGTTATGTAACGACGTGCCATCAAAAAGAGGTCCAAAAAGCAGTATAGTTGTAACATTATTGATCGATCCTTGATGCAGACCAGATTAAATATTATAAGAAAATTTAGGGCTCAAACGTAATAATGCCTTAATCTTATACTAATCAAAATGATTGATATAATGAATGAGAGAAGCCCGGATGCCTTATGTCTGACAGAGACAAAGCGGAAGGGGTGTGACGTCGATGACCTCCCCGGTGGCATGCTTGTTCTGTGGTCCGGCTTGGATCTAGACGAGCTAGAGGTGTGTAAGAATAAGCCTAAATGGCGCTCTGTTGAACGTGCCTAACCCGCAAGGGAACTGGCGTGAAGTTATGTATGTATGTAATATATAAAGCTAAAGAGTTTGTTTGTTTGAACGCGCTAATCTTAGGAACTACTGGTCTGATTTGAAAAATACTTTCAGTGTTAGATATCCGCTATAGGCTATATATCATCACGCTAAAATCAATAGGAGCGGAGCACCAATGAAGAATGTTTCGTCATCGGGGGGGTTTTGGAAACAAATTCCATGCGGACGACGTCGCGGGCAGAAGCTAGTATTAAATAGAAAGAAAGAAAGAAAATATTTATGTCTAAAAATGCGACTCTTAACAATAATTGATAATAATAACAATAATAAAAGGCCCCCGCCTCCGTGCTTGCCTTCGCCAGCCGGCACGGAGTGGAGATCGCTAGAGCTAAGACTGAAGCTCCAGGGTGGAAGTGTTAAATGGCATCACGTCAGAAGTAGCTACGGTGAACCTGCAGCCCACCTCTCGACACCCCTTAGCCACTCACACCCATGTTGCCCCTGTCTTTATGGCATTTTTTGGGGCCCATGCAGGGGGTGGCGAGTCACTGTCTGCCCATTTTTCCATGTTCCTCGAACATTGCGACGGGCAAACGCCATAGTCCCCATAGTCCCAGACCCCTAGTACCACTAGCAGTTCACCCCAATAGTCCGGTACTTTTTGACCTCATTTCCCACAATAGTCCTACACTGACCGTAGCTTGTCCTCGGGTGCATTACTATATGGTGTAGACAGGGATAATCGCCGGACAGTGTCTCGGCACATTTACATTCAATTTGTCTAAGGGGCCTCTACGTATTGGCCTTCCCATGGCCCCACGCAAGCCTTCCAAATGTCCGGGCCATTTTTACGGTCCGTGGTCTACAAAGCATACAATAGAATAATAATAATAATGGAAGAGTGTGTCGCAATTTGCGAAATGAGGTTGGCACTTAGTATTTTTCTGAATAGAATAGAATATATGTTTGTTGCGGAATGTATGTACAAAGTTCTTACGGTATTTACAGTATCAATGCATTCGGCCCATAATTGGGCGTGCAAAATTAACATTACAATATTGATTTATAAATATTTTTTACAATCAATCAATTAATACAATTAAAATTAATAATAATAATCTATAATTAATCTAAATGATAAAATATCTACCATTATGTACAACAATGTCAAATATATTTATGTCAGTTCATATTGTTTTATCGTTCATAAACATGTTTATATTATAATAGCATTTAGTGGTCAGTAGCAAATATTTTTTTTAAATAGTGTAGATGGCAGCTCTCTAAGAGACTTCGGAAGCTTATTGTATACGAAGGGCCCCATGCAATAGACGCTTTTGCGCATTAATGCCGTAGTTGATGGTGCAGACTCTAAATTCATCGCGTCTGTTACGTGGAAAGACCTCCGAACGCTGACTAAATAGCTGTGGATTAGTTTTGACAAACATTGATATTTCTAGTATATATAGACAGGGTAGGTACAGTCAAAATTTTATATTTATGAAAATAGGTTCGCAACTATCTGTCTGTTTGACTTTGAACATAGCTCTTAAGCAACGCTTTTGATGTTTGAACACTGTACCAGCTTCAGTGGAATTTCCCCAGAATATTATGCCATACCTAATATTAGATGATATGAGACCATGTGTCAGATGGCAGGTACACAGCGGTCCAGCCGAGTATGAAATCAGTACGCTCGCGCCGGTGTGTACACGCAATATTAAAATTGCCTATGACAAACGCTCATTGTCTACGGCCAACCGCCAATATTCGAGAAATCATTATCCGTGCAGGAACGGAGAAAGAATACAATTTCCTGCGGCCGGGCGGCGTGTCGTAAGAGGCGACTTAACAACCCACAGCCAGGTGGAAGGGCATTTGCCCGACTGGATGGCTATCACCTCTGGTCTAAAGTATGCCGCCATAACAACCTTGAGTTGTGTTCCGGCATTAGTGACCAGGTTCCAGTCTCCTTTAAGAGAGCAGCAGCGCATTTGTAGCACCTTTGGTGTTGCAAATGACCATAGGCGATGGTAACCGCTTTCCATGAAGTGGGCCGTCTGCCTGTCTGCTGAACTCCTGCAATAAAAAAAAAAAAAAAATCAAGAACGGAACGACGACGAACAACTTTACGCGCAACAAAAATTATTGTAAAATCGCAATATAATGAAATACGCATTTCAAGCAAAAGGGTGCTTCATCGAAGATTTCCTACGCATCACCATGGTATGCAGCAAGGAGAGCGTCAACATTTCTTTCTGTGACGAAACAGTCCGTCACATCACTGATTTTGAGTGCCCACCTCTTTAATCACAAAAGTCATGCAACCCACGGTGAAAACAAGCAAAATTTTATATTTGCTTAAGATTTCGCGACATGTATACATAATAAAACTAGGTTTTAACGGTTTTTTTTATTGCTGGAGTTCAGCAGACAGGCAGACGGCCCACCTGATGGAAAGCGATTGTGGACGTAGGGACGATGGTTATATCGAATTTCGATATATTTAAGAAGAAAACTCCAAATAATAATTATTATATCACCCGAATATATTTTCTCCAATTGACATTACATTTTTCACAATGTTTTCTACATAAAGTCAAACGACCATAAATTCCTGCAAAGAGTTTGTACATACTCCCGCCCAAGACCAAATTGACCTTTGGTCTTTAAAAAATATATGTATAATAGACACAACGCGGTGCTGGTACCTACGCTTACGTATGGAAGCGAGAGTTGGGTATGGAAGAGAGAGCATGAAAGTAGAGTAAACGCGGTCGAGATGCGAGCACTGCGCAAAATCTGCGAAGGGACGCTCGCGGACCGCGTTCCTAATACCGAAGTAAGAGAGAGTTGATCTGAAAGAGAGTGTCGGGGTGAAGGTAAGGAAAGGAATGCTCCGGTGGTTCGGGCATGTGGAAAGAATGCATGATGAAAGAATGACTAAACAGATATACAATGCAAAAGTGGATGGATGCAGAAGTCGTGGAAGGCCACGACACACCTTCCATGATCAAATTGATCGTGTACTAGCGGAGGGTGATGTCAGGAGCCTTAAGAACAGACGAGCGTGCATGACAAGAGTTATGAATGTCAAAGAAGCAAGTGAGGTGTGTAAGAATGGGCCTAAATGGCGCTCTGTTGTTCGTGCCTACCCCGCAAGGGAACTGGCGTGAAGTTATGTATGTATGTATAATAGACTCTCAATCAACTGTTTACAATATATGTCACTGTACCCACTTAAACATATTCCATATATATAATTAAATTCACAACATTAATACCATTTCGTTAATAAACACTACAATCATATTTAAATAACATACATTAAAAACCTTATAACAATAACCAAAATAATATTTACGTAGTAACAAACTTGAACTTGTATAATAACTTAACTAAAACTCTCTCTGTAATTATACGTATACTATATATCTTAAAATAACATAAACTACCTATACCTACCTATGTACTTATTGCTCACTGATTGTTAAACTTTAAATTAAAATAGATCTTTTGAATTGACTATGTTTTGTTTTTAATGTGACTATCCTGATCAATTATAACAAATTCACGACCTGTATGAGTAGCAATTATTTTGCTATAAAGCCATCGCGATGAAAAGAATAACCATTTATAACGATGAAAAAACCGTAACATATATTCATTTGATCTGTGAAACCAAATTGGTATTAGGTACACTAACCCCTTTACATGTTGCAAACGTCTCAAAGAATTCATACAATAAAACTTACAATAATCATCCAACGTAACTCTTGTCTTCATATTATAAACTATCAGCAACATTTCATCTAACTTCATTGTCATTTCTTCCTTCATTATCATACTTTATTCCTTTATTTATAATTTCTTGTAGTAAATCATTATTATTTATTGTCCATTTTTGCATTTCATATCCTGCTTTATTTGACAAACTCTTCGACCCTTGATATATATTCACTCCTTTCGTAACATTTTGACATCTCATCAATAACTCATCCATATAAAAACTATTTTTTACTCTTACAGCAGCTAATTTATGTTCTTCTTCTTCCTCTGACACCACTGGTTTTAAAGATGTTACTTTCAGACATCGCGCATCTGTAATGATCTCCTCTTCAGTTTTCAATTGTTCTTTAGGTAACTCTACATTCGACTGAATCTCTGGAAATCTATTTATTACATCATTTTCTATTATTGCAAATTGCAGTGCATAACATTAATTATAGGTGAAAGGTTTGTACTTGTCTGGACTAATCCAGACAAAATCCACCCCAAACTAGTAGATTGGGCTACCACTGTGTTATAAGGATTTCGTTTGATACCACCTTGTATAATACAGCTATATACGTCTGCTCCCAATAACATATCTATACGATTTGGTATATAATACTGAGGATCAGCTAAATCCATATTCTTCAAATCTTCCCAGAGTAATCCTTTCACTTGCTTAGAAGGCAAAGTGGTAGTAATATTGTTCAATACGTACGCCTCAATCTCTAAAGAAAAGTTTGGATCAACCAGCGACCTTATCTCTAAGTTAACCATCGCCTTTGAAACTATATCTTTATCTCCTCCCAATCCTGAAATTTGACGTTTTATAGGAATTTTCTTTAAATCTAAATACTGTACAATTGATTCGTTAACAAATGACGACTGTGAACCTTGATCTAATAGGGCTCGAACGGTGTGACTTGAAGTATTTTTTGATTTTACTTCGACAAGTGCTGTAGCTAAAAGAATCTGGTTATTTACCTTTCCTGTTGAGAGACAAGTTATAGGTGTTAATGTCTTTTCCATTAATGCAGACCTTGTAGATGTTTCAGCCTGTTCACGCAATGACTCTTTCTCCGCAGAATTATTAACGCTATCTTCTTTTGGTTCATTTGAAGAATGAAGTAGTAAATTATGCTTCCGTTTACACACGCGGCATTTTATTGGAAATGTACAGACTTTTACAGAATGATTGCTACTCAAACAATTAAAGCATAAACCATTTTCTTGAACGAACCGACGACGCGCAACTACACTCTCATTCAAAAAACCTTTACAATAAAATAATTTGTGACTTTCATTACAAAATGGACATTGAACCTTTGTCATATGCATAGTTTTAAATTTATTAAAGGTTTGAGGAGGGCGATAAAAAATGTTATTTTGTTGTTTTTGAATTATGTTTGGTTTCTTGTCTAAAAATTCAATAGCTCTGTATCGACTAGTCAAAAAATCTTTAAATTCTTCGAATGAGGGCAACTCATTGGAAGATTTTGAGTTTGTAAAATTAAATTCCTATTCCCTTCTTGTTTCACTATCTAACTTAAGCGTAAGAATATGTATAATTAATACATCCCAAATACTTACATCAATTCCGAGATCAATCAATGTGGCTAAACAATCACTAGTAGTATCTATCAGTTCTTTAATACTCCTAGCTGTTTCTGATTCTAAGTTTCTCTAACTCAAAAAACGTTTCAAAACATGATGACAAATTTATTTTTTGTTATTATACCTTTCCTCTAATAAAACCCAACATCTAGTATAATTAGACCCCTGACTCGGTGTATGCTTAAGTAATTGTTCGGCTTCGCCTGACAAACTAGTCTTTAAATAATGAAGCTTCTCTACATTATCTATATGAGTATTATTGTGAATCAATGACTTAAACAAATCGCGAAACGAAAACCATTCTGAATAATGCCTTGAGAATGTTGGCAAGTTAATCTTCGGTAACTTAATCGAAGTAGGATTATTTAATTTATTTGATTCCTCACATTCCTCAAAATTAAAACTTTCTAAATTTCTATTTAATTCGCCTCTATAGTTATAATAAATTTCCTCGGTTTCATTATAAACATCCTTAATAATATAGTCTATAGTCTTTAAAATTTTAATATCTGAAATTTGTATCAACTCCTTATGTCCCTTTGTAAACTCCTGCCACTGTTTTTCTACACCATCTAACCTACCTACTACATATTCTTTCGTTATCCTATCCCTAGGCGACTTTTTAAAGTTAACCTGCGCCTTTCTTATCCTTTCACTAAGTTCCTCTTGAAATAATAGTTGTTCCATTTTTGTTAACATATAAAATTACCAATAATAAAATACACCAGTACTAATGACCATTAATACTTAAGATACATCTAGACACCTTGCATATTATTATTAAACAAAATTTTCACAAATACCCCACTTTCCCCTAAATAAGTAAAGTCAATTATAATATATTTCCAAATTAAAGTTTGCAAATATCAATACCATCGCCATGGACATTTGCAACACCAGAGGTGCTACAAATGCGCTGCTGCTCTCTTAAGGGCGACTGGAACCTGGTCACTAATGCCGGAACACAACTCAAGGTTGTTATGGCGACATACTTTAAACCAGGGGTGGTAGCCACACAGTCGGGCAAATGCCCTACCACCTGGCTGTGGGTTGTTAAGTGGCCTCTTACGACAGGCCGCCGCAACGCAGGAAATTGTATTCTTTCTCCGTTCCTGCACGGATAAAAAGCGAAAAAAAAAAATTTAAGCGCGGTAATTTATTTGATTTTTGTTATTCCGACGTTTCGACCAGTTTTCAGTAGCCGTGATCGCGGAAGACAACGATGTCAAGTGTCAATGAGTATTGTTAAAGTTTTATTTAGCCTACCGCCAACTTGTTCATTTTAATTATTTCGTTGTAATTTTTTCGGCCACTTTTCAGTGAAAAGTGAAAACGTCGGGATAACAAAAATCAAATAAATTACCCGCTTAAAACCGTTAAAACGTATTAAGCAAAATTTAATTAAATTGTTGTCATAGTAGACATGAACCGAATATTAACAAAGAAAAAAAGCAGAAAACAATGATAGCATAATAAAAAAGTAAAGATAAGTACCTAAGAAATATAAACCTAAATAAAGCATTTATTATATACAAATGTTACATCTAAGCTGTATGGCTTTTGTTCCTTTTCCTGTCAATCAAAATCATAATAAATCAAAAAATTAAACTGAATTGTTAATATTAAGGTAATGGTTAATTTTTGGAAATATCATTTCACTAACATATTGACTGTATGACATGTCTAAATGATTCCAAAGAGGATCTTTAACTACATGTGCTTCTACTACATTCGGTAATCTCTTCAACAACCAATCAATATCTTTAATGTCCACTAAAGCATCGTTTTCACCATAAATAGCTACCACAGGCACTGTCACAGCGCTTAAATTGAACTTAGGAGGTATCTCAGTACCGTAAATATCTAAATTTTTCGCTTTACCATAGTCAAATTTTTGATATCTAGCACTGTTCATACTCTGTCCATACTTTGCTATGTTATGTAATGATGTACCAGCAGGAAAATGTCCAAAAAGCACTTTAGTTGTAATATTATTGATCGATCCTGGATGCAGGGAATTTAATGAATCAAAAATATCTTTACCCGTAGCACAAATATCAACTGTAATTGAAGAAAGTTGGCAGAAGAAAGCCAAAAATTCTTGTCCTAAAGCTCCTTTAGCAAATACTTCCTGTACACCAGATTTAGATAATACTCCTTCCATAGTCATCAAAATATTAGCTGCTATTCTATATATTTTTGAGTAAGTATGCGTCTGTCTAGCAGCCGGTGCTAATCCTATCAAAATATTCGCCTTATCACAATAATTCGGTCTTTCTGAACACATAATTAGATACGCCCCAGCGCCTTGAGAAAATCCTATATAATTCAATTTCTCTGCTCCTGTACTGTCTAAAACGTAGTCAATCATAGCCGGTATATCGTAAAATCCAATTTCATCGACGGAAAACTGCCAGAAAGCTACATCTTTATCAGGATCATACTTCACATGTCTCCTAGCGTAATAATTACCTCTGACATTACCCACCCATATATCGTGACAGGCATCAGCGATTAAGTATGCTAGACCAGAATTAGGTCCTGAATCGATCCAGGAGTCAGAGCTTTGGAGCAGACCATGAACAAGTAGCACTGGCTGGTTCTTCTTCTTCCTCTTACAATTCCTTCCTTGTGCTATCCTGAATATTGTTAGTATATATCCATCTTCAGTTACCACTGTATGCTGTTCTGATAGATAGCCATAACGTGCAGTGAGTTCAGTGAAATTTAGCAGAGAATCAGCAGGGTATCCTAGAGATTTCTTAGTGTCATCCCCAATTGGGAGTAAAGTCAGCGTTGCTGCTCCCAAAATAAATGCAACACAAACGACGAGCACAGAGTTGAAGATGTAGTAACCCTTAGACATCATGCTGACGACTGGTTTAATATCTAGAAATTAATTAAAAGTATAAGTAGCAATATTTACGTATGTAGTATAAAATAATAAAGTAAAATCTACACGAGAAACATATTTTTATTTTGCATCAATTACCGACACTATATATTTCACGCCACTTCTATTGCTTTAATTTTAAATCATAATGTGAACGGAGGTCCTAATGACTCTAAAGGGAAAGAACGGTATGCTCGCCACGGTTGTTCTAAATCGATTAATGGATTTCGCACATCGGTGATCTCGACAAAACATAGTAATTAGTTTAGGTATGTATGTAAATTTGGTAGGAAAAACTTCCTAAGCAATAGATGTTTCCGGTTTAGGATTCGAATCCACATGACTAGAATAAGAGGCGAGTAATTAGTCATGAAGCTATAAAGACTTGGAGAGCCGTAAGCATAAAACAAATCTATACTAATATTATAAAGCTGAAGAGTTTGTTTGTTTAAACGCGCTAATCTCAGGAACCGCTGGTCCGGTTTGAACAATTCTTTCAGTGTTGAATAGTACATTTATCGAGGAAGGCTATAGGTTATATAATATTTCCAAAAACATTAGGGATCCTTACTAAAAGTCCAATAATGTAACCCAAGGTGTAAAAAAATGACCCGAAAAAATCCTAACACGGCGTGCGCTGTGAAAACTATTGATTATAGAACAAAACAATGTACTACTACTTTGGAGAACATATAATTGTCTACAAAAAATATCGCGTAACCATATGTCTAACTATTGTAGTTATCTTACAATAAGTGTTTTCTTAAATAATTAAAATGCCGTCGCTTCAAAAACTCTTTATTTTGTACCTTGGTATTAATCCTTATCAAAATAAATTACTCCATATTCAAGGCGAATTCAATACCTTTCTAGAACTTTTTGAATTATTTAATTCGGACGTTTCATTCAAAAGATATCGCGATATTTAAAATGTAAGTATTAGTGTTGTAGCCAAATATACTAATATTGTTTGATTGAACGCGCTAATCTCAGGAACTACTGGTCTGATTTGAAAAATTCTTTCAGTGTTGGATAGCCTATTTATCGAGGAAGGCTATAGGCTATATACCATCACGCTAAGACCAATAGGAGCGGAGCACAAATGAAGAATGTTTCAAAATCGGAAGGTTTTGACAGCAAATTCCACGCGGACGACGTCGCGGGCACAGCTATGAAACAATATACAGAAGGTTTTCGTTTAAACAATTGATTTATATTTTACATTATAAATAATTTTTAATAATATACGTACGTAAACCTTTGTTAGGTGTATCGTTAGCCTGTCCTTGATTTTTATTCATTATAATTATTATTAATTTAAATATTCAGCATCATTTATTTAATTTTCATTATATTGTTTTATTTCCGTATATATTTATATACATACATACATACATACATAACTTCACGCCAGTTCCCTTGCGGGGTAGGCACGAACAACAACATTTATATATTTATATAAATAATATTTAATTACTCGCATTGCATTCATACATTTAGAATTGTTATGACTATGATGAAAGAATGACTAAACAGATATACAATGCAAAAGTGGATGGATGCAGAAGTCGTGGAAGGCCACGACACACCTTCCATGATCATATTGATCGTGTACTAGCAGAAGGTGTCAGGTGATGTTAGGAGCCTTAAGAACAGACGAGCGTGCATAACAAGTGTTATCAATGTCAAAGAATCAAGTGAGGTGTGTAAGAATAAGACTGAATGGCGCTCCGTTGTTCGTGCCTACCCCGCAAGGGAACTGGCGTGAAGTTATGTATGTATGTATGTATTTTTAGATTGACGTGTACCCAAATATGTCTGTGTGTAGGTCCAATACATTAAGATTAAGTTTAACTTTGTTAACATCTTATGCACAAGTATTATCTGTGTTAAGGCTTAAGCCTTGTTACCGCGTAAAAAAAAACTTAAGCTGTCACTGACAGTGACATTTTGTGAATAGTTTCGTTTCGATATACCTATATATTCGACTAGCTGTGCCCGTGACGTCGTTCGTGTGAAAACCCCCCGATTTTGAAACAGTCTTCATTGGTGCTCCGCTTCTATTGGTCTTAGCGTGATGCTATATAGCCTATAGCCTTCCTCAATAAATGGGCTATCTAACACTGAAAGAATTTTTGAAATCAGATCAGTAGTTTCGGAGATTAGCGCGTTCAAACAAACAAACTCTTTAGCTTTATATATTAGTATAAGATTCAGCATCCGCTCCCGCAAGTTTAATCTATACTAATACTAGTGGCCCCGGCAGACGTTCTCCTGCTCTAAAAAAATAAAAATCTAGGACCCGATCTCAGCGCCACCTACCGGTTCCAATTGTGTATTCAAACCATCCGGGGACCCACTCAAACACACAAAACAAAATCAGCAAAATCGCTCCAGGTGATATGGTGATAAATGGACTTACTTGTAATAATATGAGCTGAGTAACCGGAGTGTCTGCGATACAGGAGCAGCAGTGCGTGTTCTCTTGTTTTATAACTAGATTCACTTGCCACTTATCACTAAGTTCTTGGAACTTGGTTAGTATTATAGTTGGGTGGATATCTTAAATGCGCGCGCGATGCGTGAATGTGTTTACGACGGATCGATTCAGACTGATCGTTGAGACGCGGAAGTGCGGGGTAAATTACTTTTTCGGGGAATCATCGTTCGTTACGCGGTGGCGTGAACATCCTGGGGCCCGGGGAAAAGGTGACGGCTCCCATTTATAGTGCTGACTAAGTGCTGTTGTCGTCGAGGGGAAGACGAGCAATCTTTGTGACTGGTCTCGTTAAGCTGCCATCCTTGGTGCTGAGTTCTACGACTCGGACGACGTCATCCTTTCCGGGCAGAATCTTCTTTATTCTTCCCATCTTCCACTGGAGTCTGGGAAGATTATCCTCCTTTATGAGTACCAGCTCACCAATCTTGGGTCGACTGGTTTCCGTAGTCCATTTAGATCGGGATTGGAGAGTGTGCAGGTAGGATTTCGACCACAAGGTCCAAAATCGCTGAGCCAACGCTTGCACTAAGCGAAAACGTCGTAGGGTTGATGGAGGAGAGGATTCATGGGAATGTTCGGGTAATGCGGTAAGTGGGCGACCTATAAGGAAATGACCAGCGGTTAGGACTTCGAAGTCTGTAGGGTCTGAAGACAGAGGGCAGAGTGGTCGAGAGTTGAGAACGGCCTCAATACGGGCTAAGAGTGTAGAAAATTCTTCAAAGGTCAGATGCTGCTCACCTAATACGCGATAGAGTAATTGCTTAGTAGATTTCACGGCTGCCTCGTGCAGACCGCCAAAAGAAGGAGCTGAGGGCGGATTGAGCAACCATGTGATCTGCTGTGTGGCTAGCTTGTGCGTAATTCTATCATCATTGGCCTTTAAGAAGTTTTGTACTTCTATGAGCTGATTTCTTGCGCCGACATAGTTTGTACCGCAATCAGAGCGAATTAGGGTAGGGATTCCGCGCCGACTAACGAACCTTTGCAATGCCGCAAAAAAGGCGTCCGTAGAAAGTTCCGAGACAGCCTCTAAGTGCACTGCCTTGGTGGCGAGACAAACGAAAACACAAAAGTAGCCTTTGAGAAGTTTGGCATTGCGTAGAGTACTTGATTTAATTAGGAATGGTCCGGCAAAATCCGTGGACACTTGACTAAACACCGGTTGTGGGCTGACTCGATCAGCCGGTAGGTCGGCCATAAAAGGGGGATTCGGCTGAGCTCGATGCCTAAAACAGCGTACACATTTAAAGACACGGTGACGAATGACTCGCCTTCCAGATAAAATCCAGTATTGTTGACGGAGTAGTGCGTGTAGTGTATCTGCGCCCGGGTGGCAGTGTATAGTGTGGAAATGATCTATAATTAGGTCCACAAGGGGGCTTGAACTGGGTAAGATGAGGGGATGTTGTGTGTCATATCTAAGGGCTGAGTTGGACAAGCGCCCTCCTACTCTAAGAAGACCATCCTTGAGAAAGGGCGAGAGGCGT
Source organism: Dendrolimus kikuchii (assembly GCA_019925095.2). NCBI lineage: Eukaryota > Metazoa > Arthropoda > Insecta > Lepidoptera > Lasiocampidae > Dendrolimus > Dendrolimus kikuchii. The sequence continues at coordinate 671,541 of CM034410.1, read as the reverse complement.
TGTATTCGCACTGTACATAATTTGTTAGTTTGCAGTCGGTGGATGTCTTCAGCGAACATATTTTGTTGGACTGAGCGTACCCAGTGTAAGAGCGCTTTCTTACGTTCGTCTACGGTAATGGGACCAACGATGCGAGAGTGAGAAGATACCAAGCAATTGTGTGCAAAACGTTTAATACATGCGGTTACGCCTACAAGTGTGTCTAAGGAGCTGAATCTCGTGAGTAAATCCGTGTCTAGATCAGGAACCGCGATGTGAGCTACCATTTTTCTTGGTTTTAGACCAGGCAGTACGTGATGACCCAAAGCAGGGGGCATCGTGGGCCAGGTATCAGGTGGGGCCTTGAGCCAAGTAGGCGACCACCATAGGTCATAGGCTAAGAGTTCCTGTGCTGATATTCCCCTGCTAGCACAGTCGGCAGGGTTAAGAGCTGAGGGTACATGTCTCCAAGTGGGGTTACATGGATTGGCTGCAATGGCAGAGACTCGATTGGCCTCAAAGACCTGTAGGGATTGAGAAGGAGTTTTAAGCCAGGCGAGTACGATAGTACTGTCTGACCAACAAAAGTGTTGCTGAATGGTAATGTGGGCAGAAAGTTGAACAGAGACGCGAGAAATGAGCAGCGAAGTGAGGTGTGCAGCTGAAAGTTCCAGCTTTGGTATAGTCTGTCGGGTTTTAATGGGGGCTACCTTGGATTTAGAAACAAGTAGTCTGACGTGTACCTGACCCGTGATATTCGTTTCATGAAGATAGACTGCGGCTGCATATCCGGATTCGGATGCATCGGCAAAACCGTGTAGGGTGTAGGTGGAATCTTTGCTGGTGCAAATTGTTCTGGGGAGTCGAAGAGCAGAGAGTAGAGGTAAGTCTTCAAAAATGTGCTGAAATTGAAATGTGACATCATTGGGAGCCGATTCATCCCAGTCTAACTTTAGAGTCCATAGGTGCTGAATGAGCAGTTTTGCGCGGAAAATAACTGGGCTGATCCATCCACTAGGATCGTATAAACGAGCGATGGTACTGAGTATTGACCTTTTGGTAAATTTTTCCAGTGTAGGTACCGAAATGTGATATGTAAATTCGTCCGTTTGGGGTATCCATTGCATACCAAGTACCTTGATTGCATTGGAGTCGGGTACAACATCAAAATCCTTAGGTATGTCACATTGATCATCCGGGAAGCGTTCTAAAAGCTGACGAGAATTTGAGGTCCACTTTCGCAAATGAAATCCCCCTAGGGCTAGTAACTCAATGAGTTCAGTCTGCAGAGCTATTGCCTTGTCAACTGAATCATGCCCAGTCAGAATGTCATCCACGAATATGGAGTGCGTAAGAACCTGTGCAGCCTGGGGAAAACGGTGACCTTCATCAGTGACCAGCTGTATAATAGATCGATTGGCGAGGAAGGGGCTGGGTCGTAGGCCATACGTGACAGTGGACAGGGCGTAAGTGAGCAGAGGTTGATCTGGAGAAGAGCGCCATAGAATGAGTTGGAACCGTCTGTGGTCTGGGTGAACTAGTATATTTCTAAACATCATCTGGATGTCTGTACTAAAGACCACTTTGTGAGTACGAAAATTTAGAATGATGTCAGTAATATCACGTTGGAGCGGTGGGCCAGTGTGCAGACAGTCATTAAGACTGACACCATTAGAGCTCTTACAGCTGCCATCAAAAACCGTGCGAAGTTTTTCAGAGTTGGCTTTGAAGATGCCATGATGCGGGACGTAAAAATGGTCTTTTCCTTTGAATGTGCTGGGGTGACAAAGAGCCATGTGGCCCATGTCAATGTATTCCTTCATGAAGTCGATATATTTTGAGCGGAGGGTAGGATCTCTTTGGAGTTTGCGCTCCAAATTAAGGAATCGTCGTAGTGCAATAGCGTGGGTTGCACCGAGCTTAGGTGCCTTTGTAAGAAAGGGAAGGGATACTATGTATCGCCCTGTGGGATCACGTGTGGTGGTAGAACGAAAGTTCTCCTCACACTCGTCAGAGGTTGAGTTGTCCTTTGATTGCACTTCTTCGACTTCCCAGAATCTCTCCAGAGCGGAGTGTATTTCTTTATTTGAGTGTTGGGGTTGTAAACAGTCAATATTTACTAGTGCTGAATTAACTTGAGGCTCAGGCTTTGTGTAGTTTGGATTGATAGGACCTAAAAGAGCGAAATTGAAGATCGTGCCGAAGGCTATTGGCCTGCCGGGGCCTAAAAAAATTTTGTTACCATCCAAAATTTGGCCCAAGACATCAGAACCTAAAATCAAGTCAATAGCGGCTGGAAAACGATAAGACGAGTCTGCTAGGGGAAGCTGTGTCGAGTCGAGGAGTGGAACAACGTCAGGTAACATTGTTAATGGTAAAAGACCTGTCAAATCTGGTAGAATGTATGCCTTTGCGCTAATTACTGGGACTTCGGTGTGAATAGGGCGGAATGTGATGGTAGTTGAAGAACTAGAGTTTTGAGTCTGCTGATTACCGACTCCTGTAATTTTTAGTTCTGTGTGCTCGACAGGCAAACGTAATTTTTGTGTCATAGTTTTAGTTAACAAGGTTAGCATGGAACCGCTGTCTAATAATGCTCTTGCCTTATGAAATTCTCCAGTGTTGTCTGCTAGTTCTAGGGACACAGTGGGTAATAAAACTGGTGGATCGTGTACTGTAATGTGCTGAGTATGTGCTGAAATATGACTGTCATTTTGGTTAGCTTTATCAGAGGAAGTAACAGGGCTGCCGGGCAAGTGATTATTATGATAAACTTTATTATCATAGTGCTGAGTATGAAACTGGGATTTATTTTGTTTACGTGATGTAGTGGATGGTGTATATTGTAGCGATGGTATGGGTGGGTGTAGCGTAGTATTGTGTAAGTGAGTAGCAGGTAGTCATTGTTGTGAATTAATAGGTGAATTACGACGAGAAGAGTTTCTTGATTCCGTGGTTGGGCGGGTGTGTTCTTGTCCTCTTAGTTGTGGGGGCAAGAGGTGAGAATTGTCATATGTGGGTGATTCAAAGCCACTGCGATGTAAGGTGGTATGGTGTTTCTCGCTATCACATTCTCTACACCGTCCTGTGGATCTGCACTCGTCAGAGTAATGGGGTCCTAGACACTTACGGCACCGTTCATGAGCTTGGATAAAATCCCAGCGCCCTTGCGTAGGCTGTCTTAGGTATTCACCGCAGTTCAGCAACCTGTGTCCTCTAACGTGACACCAAGGGCAGTAATAATTATTGGTCGGTGCTGGTGGGTGGGCGGAATCTTGTGCTATGGGCTCGAAATATTGTGTAGACTGTGGGTATCCTTGAGCGTACTGTACAGGGTACGCTTGACTTTGTAGAGGATATGCAGGGCGCGTTAAAGGTGGGCGGACGGAAGTAGTGGGCTGAAAACGAACGTGCCGAATTTCTGGTCTGGGTGCAGAAGCGCGTGGTTGGTACCGTGCTGAGGGAGAAGCACGTTCAGTTTGTCTGTATGTCGGGCTGAGGGGAGGGGGGGGTGGGTTATATGTCTCAGTTTCTGTGCAACGTGCATGGTCTTCTAAGAATGTGATTACATCCTTTAAGGTGGGCAGAGTGTCTGAAGACCCATGCGTTCGTTCAAATAATGTGCGAAGCTCGCCCTTTAACTTCCGCACTACTATTGACACTAGGACGTAGTCTGAGTCATGTAGTGGTAAGTTTAGGTTTTTAAGCGCCGATTGGGCTGAAATAAGAGGGGCTAAAAATAACTGTCTGATTTGTGAGCGGGTGGTGATGTGGGGTAACTCTAGTATCATATCTATAAACCTATCAATGAGAACTCGGCGATTTTCGTAGCGATTGGCAAGTGTTGTCATCGCTACATCGTAGTTCTCATCGGTAACCTTGAGGTGTGATACCATACTGAGAGCTTCTCCGGAGAGGCAAGAAAATAAATAGTGTAATTTAACTGCACCTGACAAATTACCGGCAGTGTCCGTAAGGCTTTTGAAAATAGTTATGAAAGATGGCCAATCCTCAAGCTTGGAAGAAAATTTGGGTAGATCTATTTTGGGCAGAACAGTAGACGTGGAGAATGTGGGCGAGCTTGGTTTGATGCTTGAGCTGATGGTGATGTTTGCCACCAAAATTTTTTCATATGCTTCTATAGCCGAGGTGTAGTAGTCAAAGTACCATTTTTCCACTTTGTCGTCAAGGTCTTTAGAGTCCAAGATCTCATAATATACTGTATCCAACTTGCCCTTTATATCGTCCAATTTTGTAAAGCGCCCTATGAAATCGTTTACACTATACTTTTTGTCTCCTTTTAATATAAGGTTAGCTATCTCTAATAGGGAAGTTATGTACTTATGGGTTTGCATAAAGATGGCAGATTGCGATTTGGTAGGCATGACGATGAGAAGTGCACAATAAGAAAAGGAAAAGCAAACGAAAAAAAAAAAAAATTTTTTTTTTTTTTTTTACTAATGCTAATAAAGAACACGCAAGAAAGCAGCCAGAGAAACGTAAAAAATACGAAATAAATAAAAATGATTAGGAAAAAAAATATATATCAAACTGTCGTGTGCGCTGAGTCTTAATAAACACGAAGCTATATATAAGCTATAAAAGTTGCACGGCAAGCTAACCACACCGAGTGAAACGAATATAATATTCAATATTATTATATCGATCCGATATCACGTTTAGTGCAAGTATTCGAGAATAGGTGTGCTGAATAAAGTACAGAATACGTACTCGAGGTTATATTAACCTACCTACGTACCAAAAAATAGTTATCGTGTAGCAATTTGCGTAATTATCTGAGGAATGTGGAATGGGTATTTAAATATATAAGGGCAGAAGTAATATGTTTATAAGAAAACAAAAAAGAAAAAACAAGGGCAGAAAACGGGTAAATGGGTAGATTGATAATGATTGTTTATTTAACTTTTTAGGTATGCGAAAATTTACAATTTGGTTTGAATTAACCATAAAATGGTAAAATACGGTTGTTGCAGACTGTATAAATAGGTCGCCAGTTGGAATATTCGGTTCGAAAGACCATATGATCTGGCCGATTGCCAGATTTCAAGGGTGCAAGGGTAAGAGGGAATGGAGATAAATGGACTTACTTGTAATAATATGAGCTGAGTAACCGGAGTGTCTGCGATACAGGAGCAGCAGTGCGTGTTCTCTTGTTTTATAACTAGATTCACTTGCCACTTATCACTAAGTTCTTGGAACTTGGTTAGTATTATAGTTGGGTGGATATCTTAAATGCGCGCGCGATGCGTGAATGTGGTTACGACCAATTTTCGTAAAAAAGAGTACAAAGTTTTTGGTTTACATGTTAATATAATGAACTAGCTGTGCCCGTGAAGTCGTCCGCGTGGAATTTGTTTTCAAAACCCCCCCGTTTTGAAACATTCCTCATTCGTGCTCCGCTCCTATTGGTCTTAGAGTGATGATATATAGCCTATAGCCTTCCTCGATAAATGGGCTATCTAACACTGAAAGAAATTTTCAAATCAGACCAGTAGTTCCTGAGGTTAGCGCGTTCAAACAAATAAAATCTTCAGCTTTATATATTAGTATAAGATTAATGATACGTAACTTTTATTATAATAAAATATATTGTATATCACTTTGCGGATCTGTGTGTCTGTATAACCTCTAACTCCTAAACCACGCAACAGATTTCAAGCAATTTTCACTATTAGTTAGTTAAGGAATACCGTGTGTATGCGTGCGTGCGTGCGTGCGTGTGTGGGTGCGTGCGGTTTCACGGAAACTGAAACCATCTCCACCAACATCCATCACTTTTCAGGGCGCCATTTAGTTTGTTGCAACAATTCACTGCACTTGCTAAAATCGTATTATTTCTTACATGTCTATGTTTTTAACACCGCAAACGAATCCGACGACAAAATGGCGACGTCTTCCATGTACTAAAGCAAAATTGGGGGGACAGAGATAGATATATTCAATTTCTTAACGTTTTGAATAAATTAACAGAGCGCCAATAATGAATTATTTTTCCTACTATACATAGTTCAAACTATAGCAGCTTAGTGGTTAGCGTCGCAAACTTAAAGTGCGTGGGTTCGAATCCTAGCCGAAAAGCATGCACACCTTAGGCAGTTTTCTAAGCTAATATGCATGGAAAACATCGTAATGAAACTTGCACATCGAGATGACCGATGTGTCAAACCCGTTAATCCGTCTTGCACAAGCATGAAGGGTATACTGTTCATTCTCCTATAAAAATGGGAGGCCCAAGCCCAGCTGTGGGACGTTTATGGGCTGTTAAGATTATTATGCATAGTTCAATCATACTCGTCATATCGATCTTCTCTAAGTTCAGTAATGAAGAAAGGTAAGGGAGATTATTAAAGCTTCAAAAACCATTAATTTCAACATAATCTGAAAGAGAGTGTCGGGGTGAAGGTAAGGAAAGGAATGCTCTGGTGGTTCGGGCATGTGGAAAGAATGACTAAACAGATATACAATGCAAAAGTGGATGGATGCAGAAGTCGTGGAACGCCACGACACACCTTCCATTATCAAATTGATCGTGTACTAGCAGACGGTGATATCAGGAGCCTTAAGAACAGACGAGCGTGCATGAAAAGAGTTATGAATGTCAAAGAAGCAAGTGAGGTGTGTAGGAAAAAGCCTAAATGGCGCTCTGTTGTTCGTGCCTACACCGCAAGGGAACTGGCGTGAAGTTATGTATGTATGTATGTATAATCAGAAACTTAATGGAACATCTTATTTTACACACTCGGCCACTGTCTACCCTCCAAAAAGTAGGTCTTGATGTGACAATTGACACAGAATATGCCAAGTCATGCAGCAATAGGTGTAATAACGAAATACATGCCACAAGTAATCTTCTGTCCTTTTCTTTTAAATTGAGATAGATAAAGACCAACATCGTAACAAATTAACACCTAAAGCAAATAGAAATCATGATAATTATTAACTGTTATTCGGGTTACCATACGTATTCACACGTAATGTTGTATCTCAAGATGGACATAAGTACATACATACATACATAACTTTACGCCAGTTCCCTTGCGGGGTAGGCACGAACAACAGAGCGCCATTTAGGCCCATTCTTACACACCTCACTTGCTTCTTTGACATTCATAACTCTTGTCATGCACGCTCGTCTGTTCTTAAGGCTCCTGACATCACCCTCTGCTAGTACACGATCAATTTGATCATGGAAGGTGTGTCGTGGCCTTCCACGATATATGGACATAAGTACATTTAAGTATATTGTGGCGAGTGATGGTGGAACGAGCTACTTGGTTTAAGAAGTTTCAGAAGAAAAAGACAAGGACAGATACATCTTAGAAAGGGATAGATGATGAACAATATAAATAATAACGAAATGTAGATCTAAATAGAATAGAAGGTGGAAAAGACAGAGATAGATAGATGCGTAGAAAAGTTAAAACTGAATAATTATCTGAACTGAATATTTATCCATGCAGGAACGGAGAAAGAATACAATTTCCTGCGTTGGGGCGGTCTGTCGTAAGAGGCGACAAAACAACCCACAGCCAGGTGGTAGGGCATTTGCCCGACTGGATGGCTACCACCCCTGGTCTAAAGTATGTCGCCATAACAACCTTGAGTTGTGTTCCCGCATTAGTGACCAGGTTCCAGTTTCCCTTAAGAGAGCAGCAGCGCATTTGTGGAACCTTTGATGTTGCAAATGTCCATAGGCGATGGCAACCGCTTTCCATCAAATGAGTCGTCTGCCTGTCTGCTGAACTCCTGCTAAAAAACATGAACAAGTTGGCGGTAGGCTAAATAAAACTTCAACAATACTCATTGACACTTGACATCTTTGTCTTCCGTGATCACGGCTACTGAAAAGTGGCCGAAACGTCGGAATAATAAAAATCAAATTAATTACCGCGCTTAAATCCGTCAAAACGTAGTTTTATTTTGTACTAGCTGTGCCCGCGACGTCGTCCGCGTGGAATTTGTTTTCAAAACGCCCCGTTTTTGAAACATTCTTCATTTGTGCTCCGCTCCTATTAGTCTTAGCGTGATGATATATAACCTATAGCCTTCCTCGATAAATGGGCTATCTAACACTGAAAGAATTTTTCAAATCAGACCAATAGTTCCTGAGCTTTGCGCGTTCAAACAAACAAACTATTCAGCTTTATATATTAGCATAAGATACTAGTCGCGAACCTTAAGAAAATATGAAATCTTTATCGCAGAAGAATCTGACACAGTAACTGATTGAAGTCCCAACTCCCGAGCTAGACATGAAGCCTGTATTTCGGGAATCAGTACCCTCGGACATTAGTATTGCGTTTTAAACACCAATGAGTACAAAAGGGAGTGTTTATGTCCAGTGAGTAAGTACACGTTTTTTTTTTTTTAATTTATTGATGCACAAAACAAATTATAAGATTAAAATAGTGACATAACAATCTGGATTGCAATTCAAACAACTGAATAGATGTATATATACATACACACACAAGCACGCGCACGCACTCTCTGTCTCTCTCACACATACGTACACATGCGCTAATATCTAATTAAATCTAGTGTATCATTAACAGGAAAACATTATTTAAGAATATTTTTTAATAGTTTACAATATTTACAGAAGCTGTTTTCAAATGTGTCAAGATCAGTGTTGTTACTTGCCAAGAATTGGAAGGAACCACCAGTTCTTCTAAGTAACGCCTTTATTGACTTACACAGCCGCACGTAATACGTCCCCGCAGGGTTGTCCCTATATGCACGACTAACGCACAATGCACTGTTCCGATGATAAAGTGTCTCACTCGTAATACCGTCGCCGATATTGCGTAGACCCCCTCCTGCTACTGCAGTAATCACCTCCGATATTACCGCGTGTAGCTCGCTTCTGGTTCGTCTTTCGAACTTCACTACACTCTTCCTTCACTTAACTGTTCACTAAACTTGTCACTCAATTCACCGCTTAACTCGGTACTGTCTTCTAATAAACTTCTCTTCCAACTCTTCCGTATCGCACTTGTCGCTTCGCTGTCTTGAACTGAACTCAACTCTAAACTGCCCGGTAGTTTTTGGAGCTAGACCCAGCTGAATAGCCGTAGATGGCTGTTTCAGCGATACCGGACTTTGGGGGCTGCCCGACTCCGTGGGAGCGGAGGCGTTCAGCCCGGAAGCAGCGCGCTCGAGGAGTCACCTCCTGTGAGGTTCGACCTCGGCTCGACCGCTGCGGGGGATTGACTCTATATTGAGATTTAGCCGTAAAAGGCTGAATGAGCTAAGCCAACAGGCTGAAGTGATTATTTGGGGACCAATTATCGACTCCGCCGGCGGAGCCGATCCTAGTCTATCATTACTACCGCTTCGCAACGTGTTATAGCTGGAGGAGAAGAAGTGGCGGAAGAAACTCTCCAGCAACACGCCTAGGCTAATCTTGTATGGCTACTTGTGTATGTAGTGAGTGAGTGAGACTGGTAAGTCTTACCTTTGTGTGAGAGTCTCCGGCGTCTGTTTTGTCTGCGTCTGTTATCCCAGGCTGATGTTCTGAGCCTCGGGGGGTTCATAATCGCAATTTTTTAATTTTTTTTAATTTATTGATGCACAAAACAAATTACAAAATTACAAATTAATTACAGCTATGGGCGTCGGCGATATACGGGGCGCGGAGAGTAGATGTTCTCTACTATGGGTCAGGAGGGTGCTCTCTGTCCGCAGCAAAGCGTGTGTGAGATTCCCAACGGCTTGTCCTCCTCCCAAAAGCTGATTAATCATTAATGACGGTGCAATTTAATAATTAATTAATCTATATTTATAAAGTTTAATTTTCACAGTGGCCCCAAAAATTAAGTTAATATTCTTTAATTTCCTTTATGATAAGCCTTTATGGATTGTTACCTTCGTGGAGACGTCGGCCGCCTTTCATTTCCCGAATCCGGCCATATCAGGTAGTTCCGCGACGGAAACAACTTTTTTTTTTAAATCGGCAGACAAACACACATATTGTATATCCCCAAATTAAGCAAGTTACGCTTGTGTTATGGGTAATATACAACGGACTACTCTGGGGCCGATCCCAGACACCCAGACCATAGTAAATAACGGAGAAATTACGCTTCCGAAATTTACTATACCAGGAATCGAACCCGGAGCCTCTGCGTTGTAGTGAGGTAGGCCGGCAAAGGCTTAGCCCGCTCAACAACAAAGGCCGTCCAAACAGCTGAATCAAGCAAGCGGATTAATTATCGTGAAGCTGAAAAACGCACATGAGTTTCGCAGAATACGCTTTAACCCGGCCTTACTCTTACACCTATAAGTTTTGCTTATGTAGTTGTCTAACGAAAGAAAGAAAGAAAGAAAGAGAAAATAATTTTATTCAGGACAAATTATATAGATACAGAATAATTAATAAATTTTATCCGTGCAGGAACGGAGAAAGAACACAATTTCCTGCGGCCGGGCAGCCTGTCGTAAGAGGCGACAAAACAACCGACAGCCAGATGGTAGGGTATTTGCCCGACCGGATGGCTACCACCCCTGGTATAAAGTATGCTGCCATAACAACCTTGAGTTGTGTTCCGGCATTAGTGACCAGGTTCCAATCTCCCTTAAGAGAGCAGCAGCGCATTTGTAGCACCTTTGGTGTTGCAAATGTCCGTAGGCGATGGTAACCGCTTTCCATCAAGTGGGCCGTCTGCCTGTCTGCTGAACTCATGCAATAAAAAAAAATGTCTACTCTACTTCTACTACTACTTAATTATTTAATTTAAACTCTTATATGTCAGAGCTACGAGCCAATAATTAATTGGCAAGAAACCACACCACCACCTCGGATTTTTTTTATTTTTGGTCCGAAGACCTCACAACTTTTCCGGGGGTTTCGGGGCTCGAGGGAGTTCCCTAGGGGGCTTTACCTCGGCTGGACTGTTGCCATGAGAGGGGGATGAATCTGATGATGCCCACCATAAGGCGACACAATGAACTAATTGAGAACTGGCGACGGGTAATATAAAGCCCGAGGAGAAGTATCCTGGCGGACCGGGAACGGCGGTTCACGGCGGCCTACGCTATCTTACCGCCGTTTCGCAACGTGTTATGGCTAGGAGAGAAGAAACGGCGAAAGAAACTTCCCAGCAACACGCCTAGTCTATCCTATGGGGGGGCTATGTCTCCTGGCGTCCCTCGTGGGGACGTGGATAGGTCCTGATTGGCGGTGTCTGAGACGCCGTCTTAACCGCGGGCGGGTTGATCCGGGCCAGCCGTTTTGTAATAACGCCGACTCTGCTCGTGAGGACACCACCACGCAGTAAGTAAGTAAACTCTTATATAGGCTGTTTGGCGCATGGACCAACAAATTTTTTGGGGGATTGGGTAGATCAAGAGCTATCTTTAAGCCATAGATCCCTATGTCCTAAGTGTCACACACACGGCCAAACACCTTGTATATGCTAACTGGCGGTTACCCGCGGCCTCGCTTGCATAGCACAGTGTAACTAGTCAAAAAAATAATATTATTACGTAATATTTTCTTAAGTTTTCGCTACTTGTATATACATAATAAACTTTTACTACGTTTTAACTATTTTAAGCGCGGTAATTTATTTGATTTTTGTTGTTCCGACGTTTCGGTCACTTTTCAGTGGCCGTGATCACGGAAGACAACGATGTCAAGTGTCAATGAGTATTGTTAAAGTTTTATTTAGCCTACCGCCAACTTGTTAATTTTAATTATTTAGTTTTAATTTTGTTTATGGTTATTGTTTACTCTATGGAAGCCTAATCTAATTTACCACCGCTTCGCAACATGTTGTGGCTTGAAGAGAAGAAGCTGCGCAAGAAACTCTTCAGCAAACATGCCTAGTCTAATAATTTTATATATATACTAGCTGTCCCGGCAGACGTTGTTCTGCCCCGAAGAAATAAAATTTAGAACCCGATTCCAGCGCCACCTACCGGGTCCAAATGTAAGCTATCCTATCTTTCAAGTCGGATCAAACTGCACACGGTGTGCAAATTTGATTAAAATCGGTGAAGTAGTTTAGGAGTCCATCGCGGACAAACGACGTGACACGTAATTTATATATATAAAGATTGAAATGGGTGGAAGGATAAATAAAATAAATTATCAATCAAGTTATATATATAATTATAATTCCAACGTTTGGGCCACTTTTCCGTGATGACGGCTACTGAAGGTAGCAGGGTCATAAGCAATTCACCAAAATCGACCGCTTTAGGCCCCTGATATCTGGTACCTACCGCAAACTAATCATTATGGTAAACTTTTTTTTTTACAAGGGGAAATCCATTTGCGGACCCCCCGCCGGGGAGACTTCGGCGGGGGAGTGTGGGACTCGCCGGCTAGAGAAGCCGGAATACCCACTAAAACCCCTTGGTGCCACCTGACGCCATGAGCCGGGGTCACGGGATATGCGTGAGCTTTTCTTCCGCGACCCCGGCTGGCGTGGGCCCACCCCAGCAAGGGGCGGGCCTCTCCGTGCTCGTGTTTGAGAGGGGCGCGCGCGGGCACCGACGCGCCCCCTACTCAGCGGCTTTAGATGCGGCCGACGGCCTTATAGCCTCCCCTGACCGTCACCCGCGCCGCGCGTTCATGGCGGCCGGAGGTCCGTGTTCCTCCGGCGCCGAGACCGGTTATTGCGGCGGGAGAGGAGCACGGCTGCTCGCTCTCTCTCCCGCTCCGCCGCCTCCTTTGCGGACATGACGGCCTCGCAAAAGGAGGCGACGGCGTCCCATTCGGGTTGGCCCCCGACCATGGCCTGGACCACGGCCGGGAGCGACAGGTCGTTTTCGATGGTGGCGCCGAGGACAAGGCGCTCCTCTTCCCAGGCTGGACACTCCTGCAGAGTATGCAGCGCCGTGTCCTCGACGCTGGCACTGCAGTGCTGGCACCCTGACGACGATTCACGTCCTATCTGACACAGGTACCGACCGAAGCAGCCGTGCCCGGTCAGTACCTGCGTCTGGCGGAACGTCAGGGTGCCGTGCCTCCGGTCTATCCATTTTGGCAGGACGGGCCCCATTACGGTAACCTAAATTAGTAACGCCAGCAACTCTCTAGGTACTAGGGCAATGCGTAATGATATAAAACATACAAAAAACTTAATTAAATTTAAAATAATTATTTCTAAATATTAATTGTGTTAAGTGTTGTAATGAATTAATAATCATAATATGGATTGTGACGTAATTTGAATACGTATTTATTCAATAATATGTGTTATAAGTTAATTACGTAATTTACTAATTTTACTAAAAGAGTTTCTTTTGTAACAATTTCATCATCATAGTTGGAAACCACCCACCTGATGGAAAGCGGTTACCATCGCCTATGGACATTTGCAACACCAAAGGTGCTACAAATGCGCTGCTGCTCTCTTAAGGGAGACTGGAACCTGGTCACTAATGCCGGAACACAACTCAAAGTTGTTATGGCGGCATGCTCTAGACCGGAGGTGGTAGCCATCCAGTCGGGCAAATGCCCTACCACCTGGCTGTGGGTTGTTTAGTCGCCTCTTACGACAGCCCGCCCGGCCGCAGGAAATTGTATACTTTCTCCGTTCCTGCACGGATAAAATTAGATTAGGCGCCCATAGAGTAAATAAAAAGCATTAAATGAAATTAACAAGATGTTAATAGGCTAAACAATAACTTGAATATAACTCGTTGACATTTGACATCGTCTTCCATGATCACGGTTATTGAAAACTGGCCGAAACGTCGGAATAAAAATCAAATTACATACATACATAACTTCACGCTAGTTCCCTTGCGGGGTAGGCACGAACAACAGAGTGCCATCTAGGCTTATTCTTACACACCTCACTTGCCTCTTTGACATTCATAACTCTTGTCATGCAAGCTCATCTGTTCTTAAGGCTCCTGACATCACCTTCTGCTAGTACACGATCAATTTGATCATGGAAGGTGTGTCGTGGCCTTCCACGACTTCTGCATCCATCCACTTTTGCATTGTATATCTGTATATCAAATTACATACCTAGCTTAAAAATCGTTACATTGTTCTACTATAATAAAGCAAAAAAATTAACTAGACAAGTTTTAATTACATAACTTCTATTATAATTTCTCCAGTAGGTTACAATTTTCATCAAAAGTTGGGCCAATAGCTGTCTGCCGAGCCCCCAGGGAACTACGCGTGATGGTATGCGTCAAGTAAAGTTTGGTAGTTGTCAACTGTCGAATAACTAACGAGTGAAATCCCCCGGGTATGCTTGCATTGACATAGTTTTGCAATCCTTTGGGAATCAGTGCCGTAAATAACACTGGCTGGTCGTATACTAGGCTATGCTCGCGACTTGATTCACATCGATCAGAAATTTATAGAGACTAAATTAAAAAAAAAATGAACTTCAGACTAAAAACCAAAAAATAAATACTTAACCGACTTCAAAAAAAGGAGGAGGTTCTTAATTCGTCGGGATCTTTTTTTTTGGTTTTTTTTATGTATGTTCACCGATTACTCCGAGATTTATTATCCCATTTACGTGATTCTTTTTTTGTTCGACGCGGAATAGCTGCCATTTGGTCCCCTAAAAATTTGACATAGTTTGGCCCAGTAGTTTTCATTTTATGAACATTTTTTATGAAAAAAATTCCATTCCGTTCCATATGTACACCGATTACGCTGAGATTTATGATCCAATTTACGTGACTCTTGTTTAGTTTGATGCGGAATAGTTGCCATTGGGAACTCTAAAAATTTAACATAGTTTGGCCTAGTAGTTTTCATTTTACGATCATTTTTTTGTTCCCGTTTCTTGGGACCTATATTTTTTAAGGAGCGCAGCACCTTTCGGAGGTCTACCGATACATAGCTAAACACTAAAAAGTAACAAATAATATAAAAAAACTTCGTTTAAAAAAACCGACTCGACGTCGACGACGACCGACGAAAAAAACTTCAAAAACTAACAAAGTATAAAATAACTAGTTTTAAAAGTTATTATTATTAATATATATTATCTAAAACATCTTGAAGTCGGTGCAAAGTAAAACATAAAAATTACTATATTTTTTTTAAAATTACTAAGCACCGACTTTAAGATGTTTTAGATAACATATATTAATAATAATAGCTTTAGAAATAACTTATTTTATACTTTTTAGTTTTTGAAGTCGGTTTTTTTAAACGAAGTTTTTTTATTTTATTTCTACAACAACATACATAACTTCACGTCAGTTCCCTTGCGGGGTAGGTACGAACAACAGAGCGCTATTTAGGCTTATTCTTACACACCTCACTTGCTTCTTTGACATTCATAACTCTTGTCATGCACGCTCGTCTGTTCTTCCACGACTTCTGCATCCATCCACTTTTGCATTGTATATCTGTTTAGTCATTCTTTCATCATGCATTCTTTCCACATGCCCGAACGACCGGAGCATTCCTTTCCTTACCTTCACCCCGACACTCTCTTTCAGAGCAACTCTCTTTCTTACTTCGGTATTACGAACGCAGTCCGCGAGCGTCACTCCTCAGATTTGCGCAGTGCTCGCATCTCGACCGCGTTACTCTACTTTCATGCTCTCTCTTCCATACCCAACTCTCGCTTCCATACGTGAGCGTAGGTACCAGCAAGAACAACAACAAATTTACAAAATATAGTAATTTTTCTTTTTAGTAGCACTAATACTTCAATAGCTTTAGAAATAACTATATTAAGCACCTGTAGAAATTGTACAACTGGCGCGCGTATACATAATATGCCATCTCACTCTTCGGTGTATATGCTCTTCAACAAGGGACGCTCTCGATTTCCTTGCGATCCACATATCAGATCCTGACTTGGTGACTATGGGAACTTCTCAGGAGTTTAAAAAGAAACAATTTGAAAATCGGTCCACAATTGACGGAGAAATCCAGTAACATGTCTACAAAAAAATTAAGCGCCTGTAGAAAGTGTAATACTGGCACATATATACAAGTTTTTTTGTATAAATGTAAGCTCTCGGTGTTTATTAATAAGAGTTACTCAAGACTCATTCAACAGATCCTGACTTGGTGACCATGGAACCACGTCGGGAGTAGACATACTTACGAATAAAAAAAAATAACGGAGGAATCTCGTAACATGCATATAAATATGAAGCGCCTGTAGAAAATGTAATACCTATATATAATAATAATAATAACAGCCCACAAATGTCCCACTGTTAGGCTCCAGCCTTCCATTATAGAGGAACGGACAGTATACCCGCCACGCTTGTTCAAGGCGGTTTGCAGGTTAGACACATCGGTTATCTCGATGTGCAGGTTGCATCACGATGTTTTCCTTCACCGTTATTAGCACGTTGTAATTGTAACAATATGCACATTAGATCAGAAAACTGACTAAGTGGTGCATGCGTTCCGGCTGGGATCGAACCCGCGCCCTTTGAGTTTGGGACGCGTGCGCTAGCCACTACGCTACCACGACTTACCTACCTAAATATATACAATATTATATATGTAGGTATAGTAGTATACAAGCTTTTTTCGAAGAATCCACTAATCAGATCCTGACTTGGTGACCATGGGATTACCGCGGCAGTATACACTTACGCGTAAAGAAAATCGGTTAACAATTGACGGAGATATCGTGTTACGAAGAAGTTGGTTAAAATTTTTGTGAGTTCCCTAATTCTTTGAAATCCACTCATCAGATCATGGCATGGTGACAATGGGACCAATTCGGTAGTATAACCTTTCGATTTCAAAGAAAATTTGAAAATCGGTTCACAATTGACGGAGAAATCGAGTAATGAAAATGTGCTTACTAAGGTACTACAAAAAATGCAGACGCTTAGCAGCTAACGGAGCTAGTTACATATTCACGGTAAGCGGGGCGTGAGGGTACGGGATTTCCGGGAGGTCAGGGGGGTGATTCTGTCCGCAACATGTTGTAAGCACCTATAATAAATACCGTACATATTTAAGGGGTGTTCCATTGAGTACACCACCTGCACCGTACACAAATAGTTATTTATTGCAAGATAAATAATCCAATCAAAATATTACTTTCTTAGATTAATACATTCAAACACACATACAACATTCAGTTTTAATATACATACATAACGTATACATACATACATACATACATAACTTCACGCCAGTTCCCTTGCGGGGTAGGCACGAACAACAGAGTGCCATTTAGGCTTATTCTTATACACCTCACTTGCCTCTTTGACATTCATAACTCTTGTCATGCAAGCTCGTCTGTTCTTAAGGCTCCTGACATCACCTTCTGCTAGTACACGATCAATTTGATCATGGAAGGTGTGTCGTGGCCTTCCACGACTTCTGCATCCATCCACTTTTGCATTGTATATCTGTTTAGTCATTCTTTCATCATGCATTCTTTCCACATGCCCGAACCACCGGAGCATTCCTTTCCTTACCTTCACCCCGACACTCTCTTTCAGACTAACTCTCTTTCTTACTTCGGTATTACGAACGCGGTCCGCGAGCGTCACTCCGCAGATTTAGCGCAGTGCTCGCATCTCGACCGCGTTTACTCTACTTTCATGCTCTCTCTTCCATACCCAACTCCCGCTTCCATACGTGAGCGTAGGTACCAGCACCGCGTTGTGTACGGCGAGCTGGGCTTTCTGGCTGAGGTTCTTAGCGCCTAAAAGTTTACCTAACGCTCCATTTAAACTATTCCCCAAATTTACTCTTTTTTCTATACCAGCGGTGTACCTTCCATCTCTGCAAAAAGCACATCCAAGATATACAAACTCATTCACTTGCTCCAGCATAACATCATCGACCATTATCCATTTATCCATTATACATAACGTATAGTTTTGAAAAAACGACAAAACTGAAATCCAGTCGCACTTTGAGAACTTAATTACGGAAATTTCCCATCATCACATCGTAATATATAAACAAGAGCTAATTATGTTTACCAAAACTCGGTAAACTGTATCACCGGTTCATATTAACTTGTTAGCTGCGAATCAAATTGGTTTAATACGGGTTCTGCAGACAACTTCTATATTAATAATATACAAAACCTATCTCCGCTCGACGCTGACCTACGCAGCTCCGGCGTGGTATGCGCTGTGTTCGGCTACCAACAAGAAGCTGCTGCAGAGTCAGCAGAACATCGCCTTGCGGATGTGCACGGGCGCGGGTCGGTTCGTAAGGAAACGTGGTTTCCCAGTGTCGAGGGTTTTGTGGCGATGTCGGCGCGTCGCATGTTCGACCGCGCCGACAACGGCCGCCACACACACCTCCACGGGATTGTTCACCTGATCACGAGTCACCAAGATGGCTACCGTCATCCGCCGGGATCAGGGCGATGTCTGAGAGGTCGCGAAAATCTCCGCTAAGCCAATGAAAGGCCACCAGACGCCGCAGATGGCCACCTAAAGCCCTAGATCGAAAGCCGCAGACTGGCCAACCATGGAAGCCCGTGATGGCCACCGAAAGCCGCTGATTGGCCGACGCGAGCGGACACTCCCCTATGTGTCTGGCGGCTCCCGTATCTCGTCACCGGGGGGTAGTTGCCCCCCGCGAATAGACCGGGGCAAAGAGCATCTGCTCGAGGACAACTTCTATATTAATAATAAGCTTTTTCAAAAAGGTTAAATACAAGCTTTTGAGATCCTGGATATCATTCAGCGGAGTGCTAGCCAAGACAAGTAAAACGAGCCCAAACACGACGGGTCTATCTTGTTTAGTACAGGAGTTCCTATGGCCACCCTCCGACTCCATTATCAGATCAGCTCCATGGTACCATATTATTGCACTGTCATGCGATTTACATATTATAATATAATATATAATAATATCAGCCCATAAATGTCCCACTGCTGGGCTCGGGCCTCCCATTAATAAGGGGAACGGACGTATACCCGCCACGCTTGTCCAAGGCGGCTTGGCAGGTTTGACACAACGGTTATCTCGATGTGCAGGTTGCATCATGATGTTTTCCTTCACCGTTATTAGCATGTGGCAATTGTAACAATATGCACATTAGATCAGAAAACTGACTAAGTGGTGCATGCGTTCCGGCCAGGATCGAACCCGCGCCCTTTGAGTTTGGGACGCGTGCACTAGCCATTACGCTACCACGACTTACATATGCAACTAATTCTGCTATTGCTGAAATTTCGCGATTTACATACGTGTGCAAAATTTCAGCTCAATCGGAAACCGGGAAGTTGGTCAAATTTAACTTGCAAGATTCCACCCGAGCTTACATACATACATAGGTACATCCATTGCAAGTTAAATAAAAGCTTGTGAAAATGAATCGCAGAAATGTACGCGCATGATTGGAGAATAACTTGACTAATTTTGATGACATCTTTTTTATGTGTTTGAATAGGTCTCCGGATGCTTTAATTTAGTTTAGTATAAAAAATAGTAAAAAAAAAAAACATAATCATACATTCATTAAATGTCACACACAGTAACAAAATAACCGATCAAGCGTGTACAACTTCTTAACTTTTTCTTAAATTTAATTGTAAAAAAAGGATACGGAACTAAAGTCCGTAGAGTTGTTAATAAAAAACACAAGGTTATTTTGGCGGCATACTTTAGACCAGTAGTAGCCATCCAGTCAGGCAAATACCCTACCACCTGGCTGTGGGTTGTTTTGTCGCCTCTTACGAGAGGCCGCCCAGCTGCAGGAAATTATATTCTTTCTCCTTTCCTGCACAGATGTAAACTGAATCATCTTCAAAATTAAACTACACTACAATAATATACAGATTTACAAGTAAAAGATGTAGTCCAGACCGCTGTCGGTGGGGAGCGTGTATCCGTGCTGGAACGGAGAAAGAATACAATTTCCTGCGGCCAGGCGGCCTGTCGTAAGAGGCGACTTAACAACCCACCCAGGTGGTAGGGCATTTGCTCGACTGGATGGCTACCACCCCTGGTGTAAAGTATGTCACCATAACAACTTCGAGTTACGTTCCGGCATTAGTGACCAGGTTCCAGTCTCCCTTAAGAGAGCAGCAGCGCATTTGTAGCAACTTTAGTGTTGCAAATGTCCATAGGCGATCTGCTGCAATTAAAAAAAACAGCGTTCCCAAAATGCTGGCCACATTCCCACATTGTATGGCAACGCTAATCTGTTGCCCTGAATATAGGCCAGCCCTTTGGTCACGTAAAACTTCTTTCAATCGCCTTGAAACGTCTCGCTAAAGTTGATAAGCCTTACGTTCCCATGACCCCAAAGCCTCAACCCCGAAAGCCACAAATATCTGTCACCGATGGATGCATATTTGCGGCGTTTCAGGGTTTTTTGAAGTGTGAAAGCTCATCCGGCAGTGACGGATTGATTTGATTTTGAAAATTAAATAAAAACCCGTCATTACATTACTTGCAGGGGTGGATGTAGAAATATGACGCCTGTAGGCTATTCAAATTTTACCGCCCCTACCAATAAATCGATACCCTAATTCACAATCATATTAATTAGATCATTTTTTTCTCAATGAAATTGTAACTTTATGATTTGTGTACATATCGTGAGACGTGTATAGTCTTTTAGGTACCTACGCTCACGTATGGAAGCGAGAGTTGGGTATGGAAGAGAGAGCATGAAAGTAGAGTAAACGCGGTCGAGATGCGAGCACTGCGCAATATCTGCGGAGTGACGCTCGCGGACCGCGTTCGTAATACCGAAGTAAGTAGTAAGTGTCGGGGTGAAGGTAAAGAAAGGAATGCTCCGGTGGTTCGAGCATGATGAAAGAATGACTAAACAGATATACAATGCAACAGTGGATGGATTCAGAAGTCGTGGAAGGCCACGACACACCTTCCATGATCAAATTGATCGTGTACTAGCAGAAGGTGATGGCAGGAGCTTTAAGAACAGACGAGCGTGCATGGCAAGAGCTATGAATGTCAAAGAAGCGAGTGAGGTGTGTAAGAATAAGCCTGAATGGCGCTCTGTTGTTCGTGCCTACCCCGCAAGGGAACTGGCGTGAAGTTATGTATGTATGTATGTGTATAGTCTTGAATTAGACCTCCTTTTTAGCGTAGTTTGAAGATTACGTAAGACATAATATATAAAAAAAATGACCCCAAATTTGCCGCCCCTCCAAAATCTGCCGCCCTAGGCTCCAGCCTACTCAGCCTATTGGTAAAACCACCACTGATTACTTGTATCATCTTTTTGGGGCGCATTGTGAATGCTGACGCTCTTTCATCTTTATTTTAGTTCTAAACCCATCAAGTTATTGCAGATTTCTAATAATGGAATGTCATTCCAACACCTTGATGATGCGTAACGAAAATCCCCGCGAAAGCCGGCCGTAAAATGGCATTGCGAAGCGAGTTGTATCGCAGATGTCCTAAAACTGATCATATTGTTACATGCCGACAAAAGCAAATGCGCACCTGCCTGCCATAAAGAACAGTTTATTACCTTCCCGCATTAAAAAAAAATGCAGGAGTTCAGCAGACAGACAGACGGCCCATTTTATGGAAAGCGGTTACCATCGCCTATGGACATTTGTAACACCAAAGGTGCTACAAATGCGCTGCTGCTCTCTTAAGGAAGACTGGAACCAGGTCACTAATGCCGGAACACAACACAAAGTTGTTATGGCGGCATACTCTAGAACAGGGGTGGTCGTCATCCAGTCGGGTAAATACCCTACCACCTGGCTGTGGGTTGTTTAGTCGCCTCTTACGACAGGCCGCCCGGCCGCAGGAAATCGTATTCTTTCTCCGTACCTGCACGGATAAAAATTTGGCCTTCTTTTGTTTACTTTGTGTTTAAAATTTGTAATTAAGAAAAACAGTCTATTATGTATTGTAATATTTTATGGCAGTCATTAGACAAGTGTGTCGAACTAATTCTTGGAAAATATTGTTTTGCGTCGAGACATATTGTATTTGTACAGGATAAAAGGAATGCCCGAACGGAGGGGTGAGGCAGTCAAGCGAGGATTACGATACAAGCAAGACGTGTGTACATTCGATAAGCTGTATAGTGACGGATTTTGCGCGTGTTATTGAATCGTGCAGTTTGAACTGGTTGTGTCCAGTTATATTTGTACCTGTGTTATACGTGTTTGTATAGTTCTAATAATTTTTATTCATACTAATATTATATGTGCAGGAACGCAGAAAGAATACAATTTCCTGCTGCCTGGCAGCCTGTCGTAAGAGGCGACTAAACTACCCACAGCCAGGTGGTAGGGCATTTCCCCGACTGCCGCCATAACAACTTTGAGTTGTGTTCCGGCATTAGTGACCAGGTTCCAGACTGACTTAAGAGAGCAGCAGCGCATTTGTAGCACCTTTGGCGTTGGAAATGTTCATAGGCGATGGTAACCGCTTTCCATCCAGTGGGCCGTCTGCCTGTCTGCTGAAATCCTGCAATAAACAAAAAGAAAATAGTTCTATAGTAATTCCAAAGGCATTTTTAATTCGAGTCCCGCACTCGTACCAATACGTTGCTGGGGAGTTGCGCCACTTCTTCTCCTTTAACTTTAATTCTATTTTGAAATAAATACATTGATTTTCATTTTGAAACTCGCCACCAGTCTTTGTTTCAGTATATCTTCAAGGTTTTCATACACCACTAGGCTATATTATAATGACGCGAAGAAAGGTATTTGAATTATTTAATCATATTGATTTTCTTTATTACGTTCCAGCAATATTAGCGACTATAATGTCATAGATAGACTACGAGCGCGTTGCTCTTGTAGCTCACAACGCTCAAAATGCTCCTTCAGTCGTTCCACATCGCGACCACGGTCGTTATGGTCGCCGCGAAACCGTTGCTAATGACATCATATCGATCATGTGGGTCGGAGTGGGCGTTGAGCACAGAGCATTAATTCTCTCTATCGATACGTTGACAAGGGCGAGATTTTCAAATCAAACATACAAAAACCAATGACATTTGATCAATCAATCAACTTTTATTTGCAAAAACATAGGTACATGAATAGGTATTACTAATATAAAGCTTCCAGTATGTGCCATTTACATGACGTGCAAATGCATTAACTAAATATCTTGATGCTATAACCCTACACTAATGTTTCCAAATTAACACGTTAACTGTGCATACCCTACCGGTGGGGTATTTCGAGTTGCTCATCGAACGTGAATGATCCACGCGTGGGACATGGGTCTTCACAATTTTAAAAGCTCATAACCTCAAACACGTGTGAGTTTAGCCACTTTTTTCGGTTCACACGTATGAACAATGAATTAAGAAAAAATATTACGCGAAAACCGGACGAACTTTTTAATAGAGTTGCCAGTACCCCATTACCAAAAATTGACAACATTTTGGGTGATAAATAAAACAGAAGACGTATTAAATATTATAATTATTTCAATGTAAACTATTGAAACAATTCAGTCAAAAAGCTTTTTGGCAAACTAGACATTCCATATCTGTTGTTTTGGTTTTGCGAGCTGCTTCGGTCTGCATCGATTCATTGTAATACAAATGAGAAACAAAGTTTTGCAGAAAAATTTCAAACTTCTTGTCGTCACTTGAATTGTTAAATAAATTGACATTGACATTGCAAAGCAAAATTCGACTACTTGTCAAGTATTTTGGTTATCGAAACCATAGATAATAAATACAGTATCATATAGAGATAAGAGCATGCAAAGACGTCATGCGTGCATGCCACACGGGTGGGTCAATAGATAAACAATATTTTTTTATACAAAGGGGATATAAAAAAATAAAAACAATACATACATACATACATAACTTCACGCCAGTTCCCTTGCGGGGTAGGCACGAACAACAGAGCGCCATTTAGGCTTATTCTTACATACCTCACTTGCTTCTTTGACATTCATAACTCTTGTCATGCACGCTCGTCTGTTCTTAAGGCTCCTGACATCACCTTCTGCTAGTACACGATCAATTTGATCATGGAAGGTGTGTCGTGGCCTTCCACGACTTCTGCATCCATCCACTTTTGCATTGTATATCTGTTTAGTCATTCTTTCATCATGCATTCTTTCCACATGCCCGAACCACCAGAGCATTCCTTTCCTTACCTTTACCCCGACACTCTCTTTCAGACCAACTCTCTTTCTTACTTCGGTATTACGAACGCGGTCCGCGAGCGTCACTCCGCAGATTTTGCGCAGTGCTCGCATCTCGACCGCGTTTACTCTACTTTCATGCTCTTTCTTCCATACCCAACTCTCGCTTCCATACGTGAGCGTAGGTACCAGCACCGCGTTGTGTACGGCGAGCTGGGCCTTCTGGCTGAGGTTCTTAGCGCCTAGAAGTTTACCTAACGCTCCATTCACACTATTCCCCAAATTCACTCTTCTTTCTATATCAGCGGAGCCCTGTCGGACGCCAATATTGACGTCAAACCAGGGCGACAGGCTGCCATCCAGCCGCACGCATGCCATACAGTCCTCGTAAGTGGACTGCACAGCACGCATCAGTTGGCCATCAATCCCATATCTGGGCAATATGTCCCAGAGGTCCTTCCGCACAACCCTGTCAAATGCTTTCTCTAGATCCACAAAACCGCAGAAAACCTTCCGGCCCATAGCCAGCTGCTTCTCTACGATATTGCGGAGAGAGAAAACTTGATCCATACATCCCCTTCCATTTCTGAAGCCACCTTGTGCATCCCACAATAATCCATCGGATACCACTCTCATTCTCTTTTCAATAATCTTCGTATACACTTTAGATGCTGTGCTGATCAAACTGATGGCCCTGTAGCTGGCGCACTCCATACGTGACCCCTTGCCTTTATACAAGGGCACGATGACAGCGCGCCTCCAGTCCTTGGGAACCTTTCCCGTCCTCCAGCACAAATTGCATAAGGACAGGAAAGCGTCCCGGACGCAGGTTCCACCATATTTGATCATCTCAGCAGACACACTATCGATTCCTCCTGCCTTTCCATTTTTCAGACTTCTTATCGACCATTCGATCTCTTCCAAAGTGATCTCGGATGCTGACTCCTCGGAGTCGGTCACAGACTCAGTCGTGGTGCCAGCATCCGGGATATTATCATACATTTCTCTAAAATATTCACTCCATCGCGCTAACACCTCTTGTGGGTGAGCAAGAACGTCCCCAGCTTTAGATTTTATTCTTTCCATTCTGGAAGCTGACGAACAACCCCGAGACTTCTTAACCTCTCTCCAAAAGAGTTTGGTATTCGCCTCGAAGTTCTCCGTCAGCTTCTCTTCTTCTTTCAATTTTATTCTTTCGCGCTTCTCTTTCACTAAAGCTTTGGTTTCATTCTTGCAGAGGCGATAAATTTCTTTCTTCATCTCTTTCATACTGTCATTCTGTTGCAAAGAAGCAACATAATCCAGCCAGGCTTTTCTCTTTCTCTCTACGCTGGATTTAACATCCGCGTCCCACCATTCATCACCTTTCGTTGTTATGTGCCTCTTTGCGCATCCACATGCTTCTTTTGCGCTTTCCACTATACTTTCTTTCATACTATCCCAGTCATTATCCACATCTAAGTCGGAGAAGTCCGCTTTTGCAAGCCTTTCTTCGACTAGGCGCGCATACATACTCCTTACACTAACATCTTCCAATTTTTCACACTTTATTCTTTCAAGCTCCCCGAAATTGGTACGCACTCGCCAGTGTCTCCACTTCTTGAAAAGGCCCACAAACCGGCTTATCACCAGGTAGTGGTCCGTTTCAAGAGTGGGGCCTCTGTAGGCTCTTGTATCCATTATTGTGTTTCGGAGGCGACTATCTATTAAAATCAGATCAATCATACTTTTCTGATCATTCATTCTCCATGTATACATGTGAATATCCTTATGATGGAATAAGGTGTTCGACACAAGCAAGTTTCTTTCCATACATACGTCTATGATTGGCCTACCAGCATCATTCACTCTCTTGTCACCATAGGGTCCAAGGACAGCCTCAAGGCCGTCTCGTTTGGTCCCCACCCAGCCATTAAGATCACCACACATAATTAATCTTTCGTTCCCTTCAGCCAAATCCAGAATTTCTCTCACAGACTCCCAAAACTTCTCGAGTTCTTGGGGATCCGCTGAGCTTACGGGAGCATAAGCTGCGACCAGAAAAACTCGCGTGATCCCCAGTTTTAGACGTACCCAGAGAAGTCTCGGGTTCACCAGACAATAGTCTTTTACTCCAGACACAAAGCGGGATGAGAGTACGACGCCTACCCCCCCACTTGCACGCTCGTCCAGGTCCACGCCGGACCACAGAGCAAGCATGCCACCGGGGAGGTCATCGACGCTGCACCCCTTCCGCTTTGTCTCTGTCAGACATACGGCATCCAGGCTTCTCTCATGCATTATATCAATCATTTCGTCCATCTTATCTTTCATTCCACCTCTCACATTCCACGTGCCTATACGGCACTCTGCTCCTCTCGACCCGCCAGGTTTGGCGCTGCGTGAAGGGTGGCGGCCCCCTTCGCCGCATGCGCGAGAGTTCACACCGACGGGGGCGCATCGGTGAGCGTCGCCTGCGGGGGACGCCCTATCGTGCCCTGCACTAGTGTGAATTCCGGTCAGAATTGTGGCCCTCTGGGCCAGCGTCGGAATCAAAAGTATCCTATATGTTGACCAGGGATATAAACTACCACCATACAAAATTTCATATAAATCGATCAAGTCGTTTCGGAGATTAGCCCGTACAAACAGACAGACAAACAGAGAATTTTTTTATCTAAATTAGTTCTATTTAACTTCTTACATCCCCCTGACTCGGTTTTTAGCATTTTTTTTTATTGTACAGAAATTCGACCTCTACAATTTTATTATATGTATATGTATAGATGTATGTTTGATATACATATACATTTACATCAACGCTCCATAATCCGTTCCACTTGAGTGTACGATTGTAACGCCCGCTAACATGTGGAACGGGAAAAATGGCGGTCGTGAGCGTGGTCGTTGTGAGCTCCAAGGGGAACGTAGCTATATACCACTTGTTTTGCGGATTCCTCGTATATAGATATATTATTTTTCTTGATGGCGAGGGATTCACAAAAAGGTGTTCCTCGGAGCAATCACCCTGCATCATTCGAGCGTTTAATCCCGGACGCATTTGGTTCATTCCCTTCGATGCCCAAGGTCATCCGGAACCTCTAGTCGTATATTAAAACTATACGTGGGACACGCAAAAAAGTGTTCTATAAGTAAATATTTTGTAATTAAATCTTTTGAAAGTACTCTCCACCAGCCTCTATACAAAGCTTCATGCGTCTGATCCAGTTCTCGTAACACTGTTTCCAGTCCGCCGCAGACACCTCGTTTACAGCTGGCTAGAACGCTGTGCGGCACCCAGCGTGAAACTTTCCTCTTTTTTTTTATTCCAGGAGTTCAGCAGACAGGCAGACGGCCCACTTGATGGAAAGCGGTTACCATCGCCTATGGACATTTGCAACACCAAAGGTGCTACAAATGCGCTGCTGCTCTCTTAAGGGAGACTAGAACCTGGTCACTAATGCCGGAACACAACTCAAGGTTGTTATGGCGACATACTTTAGACCAGGGGTGGTAGCCATCCAGTCGGGCAAATGCCCTACCACCTGGCTGTGGGTTATGCGCCTACCAACACATTTAGCGATTCATTTATATATATATATATATATATATATATATATATATATATATAGATAATCATATAACTGGCCAGTCATTCATACATAAAAACTTTTTTCGCAATACTTTCTTAGTGGCCTGGTACAATCAATCCAAACTGTTAATAATTTGCTAGCTTCATACTTACTTGAAGCCTCGGAATTTCATTCCTGTAAAATTAGGAATGAAATTCCTTGTATTTACAAGGCCTGATAAAAGCAGTACACGCTTTTTTGCGGCAGTAAAAAGTTATGTACCCGATAAAGCATCGTGCGGGTAGGGTATCCCACATATTCGCAGACATTGCGGGAATATGCTAATGAAGGTATCCTTCCGGCCGATACTGTCCTTCCATAAACCAGGCTTTTATGGATATACTACCCAGCTTATATACCTTCATTGACTACAAATGATTAACGTTCATACAATATAATATATTATAGTGTTACGAATTTGTGGAATGTAAATTCGAAATGACATTGGGATTATCAAAAAATCACAAAGTTTATTAGTAGTATATAATCACAGCGCATAAATGTCCCACTGCTGGGCTCGGGCCTCCCATTATAATATATATAATAATGCGAACTCTTAGAAACCAATAAGCTGACAAGTTATAATATAATATAATTCCAAGGACTAGTAGAAATGTTACTAGGCTTGCAAAGATATAAGGTTAGTCAGTCGGGAGGAATGGGTTAGTCGTCTTTCCAATGCGATCGAAGCGTCACCTAGTGTACTTTCGGAGCGAGTATATTCTAACGACGAACTTTGCGCAATTTCTGTGATTACAATTTTCTGCTTTACGGTTTGGTTTTAACCGACTTCAAAAAAGGAGGAAGTTCTCAATTCGTCGGGATCTTTTTTTTTGCTTTTTTTTATGTATGTTCACCGATTACTCCGAGATTTATGATCTGATTTACGTGATTCTTTTTTTGTTCGACGCGGAATAGCTTCCATTTGGTCCACTAAAAATTTGACATAGTTTGGCCACGTAGTTTTCATTTTAAAAACATTTTTTATGAACAAATTTCCGTTCCGTTCCATATGTACACCGATTACTCTGAGAGTTATGATCCGATTTACGTGATTTTTGTTTAGTTTGATGCGGAATAGTTGCCATTTGGTCCTCTAAAAATTTAACATACTTTGGCCCAGTAGTTTTCATTTTACGAACATTTTTTTGCTCCCGTTTCTTGGGACCTATATTTTTTAAGGAGCGCGGCACCTTTCGTATGTCTACCCATACATAGCTCTAGACACTAAAAAGTAACAAGTAAAATAAAAAAACTTCCTTTAAAAAAAACCACTTCAAAAACTTCTAAAACACCTTAAAGTCGGTGCTTAGTAATTTTCAAAAAAATATAGTAATTTTTATGTTTTACTTTGCACCGACTTCAAGATGTTTTAGATAATATATATTAATAATAATAGCTTTAGAAATAAGTTATTTTATACTTTTCAGTTTTTGAAGTCGGTTTTTTTTAAACGAAGTTTTTTTTATTTTGATATTGTATCCGATTGTACTTGTAAGAACTGTGAATTGCGTGTGTGTACTACTAATAAAGTCGTGGTAGCGTAATGGCTAGCGCCATCCCAGACTCGAAGGGCGCGGGTTCGATCCTGGCCGGAACGCATGCACCACTTAATCAGTTTTCCGATCTAATGTGCATATTGTTACAATTACCACGCGCTAACAACGCACGGTCAAGGAAAATATCGTGATGCATCGAAATAACCGATGTGTCAAACCTGCCAAGCCGCCTTGGACAAGTGGTGTGTATGCTGGGCTCCGAGTCTGTAACTCAACATGGCAATCGAATCGAATTGGAACTGTAGTTTTTAATGGATTTACATACATACATACATACATACATAACTTCACGCCAGTTCCCTTGCGGGGTAGGCACAAACAACAGAGCGCCATTTAGGCCCATTCTTACACACCTTACTTGCTTCTTTGACATTCATAACTCTTGTCATGCACACTCGTCTGTTCTTAAGGCTCCTGACATCACCCTCCGCTAGTACACGATCAATTTGATCATGGAAGGTGTGTCGTGGCCTTCCACGACTTCTGCATCCATCCACTTTTGCATTGTATATCTGTTTAGTCATTCTTTCATCATGCATTCTTTCCACATGCCCGAACCACCGGAGCATTCCTTTCCTTACCTTCACCCCGACACTCTCTTTCAGACCAACTCTCTTTCTTACTTCGGTATTACGAACGCGGTCCGCGAGCGTCACTCCTCAGATTTGCGCAGTGCTCGCATCTCGACCGCGTTTACTCTACTTTCATGCTCTTTCTTCCATACCCAACTCTCGCTTCCATACGTGAGCGTAGGTACGTTTAATGGATTTGGTAGTCTATAAACCATCTCGACTCAATATTGAATCAATCTTGATTTAAACAAGACTGATTATATATATACACCCTTTCTAAGCATTTATTTTGCTGTGGACAGCTGGATGAGCTAATGCGTTACCGACTCGATTTGTAATAAAAATCGACTTGATTTATAAATAAGTTTTAATAAATTATTTTTATTTAAAGTCTAATATTTTATATTTTCGATTTATTTACGAATACTATCGATGTTACATGCCTCACAGAACATCACTATTACTTCACCCACAAGAATAAAGTACGACAATTATGCCATTTGTTTTATGTGAGATTTACTATCAAGAAATATGTAACTCGATAAACGTGCAAGCGTCAAAAATAAAATAAACTCTTGGAAACAGAATGTGAATTTTAGAGACTACGGATCTTCGACCATATGTCAGTTGAATGGATCTCGACTCGCACTGGAATGGTTTTTTTGTGAAAGTTACAGACTTGGGCTGTTTTTCGCTGTCAATGAAAGACCAGAGCCCAGCAGTGGAACCTATATGGATTGTTATTATTAATTGTCAAATAATTACTTGAATTTTGATCCCCGACACCATGGCAACGGCGTCCTTAAATTGATTTCCCAAAATCGCACATCAACCAACAAACAAAGAGCAAAGGGGACCCAGCGACGCGTGAACTCAAGTTTGTTGCGGACCCTCGACTTGGAGTACCTTTGGGACCCCTATTCGATAACACTCACGCAATTCCTTGACAATAACGCGTAAAAGCAACATAATTGATCGGGATGGGTCTAGAGTGAGAGTAAGAATGGAGAAAGAATACTAATTCCTACCACCAGGCGGCCTGTCGTAAGAGGTGACAAAACAACCCACAGCCAGGTGGTAGGGCATTTGCCCGACTGGATGGCTACCACCCCTGATCTAAAGTATGTCGCCATAACAGCCTTGAGTTGTGTTCCGGCATTAGTGACCAGGTTCCAGTTTCCCTTAAGAGAGCAGCAGCGCATTTGTAGCACCTTTGGTGTTGCAAATGTCCATAGGCGATCGTAACCGCTTTCAATCAAGTGGGCCGTCAGCCTGTCTGCTGAACTCCAGCAATAAAAAAACCGTTAAAACCTAGTTTTATTATGTATACATGTCGCAAAAACTTAAGGAAATATTAAATTTTGCTTGTTTTCTCCGTGGGTTGCATGACTTTTGTGATTAAGGAGGTGGGCACTGAAAATCAGTGCTGTTGCGGACTATGTTTCGTCTCAGAAAAATACTGAGTGACAACCTCATTTCGCAAATTGCGGCTCACTCTTCCATTATTATTGTTGTATGTCTTTGTAGACCACGGGCCATAAAAATGGCCCGCAGATTTGGAGGGCTTGCGTGGGGCCATGAGAAGGCCAACACGTAGAAGCCCCTTGACAAATTTAATGTAAATGTGGCGTGACACTGACCGGCGACTATCCCTGTCTACACCATATAGTAATGCACCCAAGGACAAGCCCCGGCCAGTGTAGGACTATTGTGCAAAAAAAAAACCACAGTCGGAACAAAAAAAAAACCACAGTCGGAACTTGGTTTTCTTAGCTACGTATATATAATATATCGACTATTATAAACATGAATTTGGAATTAGAAACTAAAAATAACTGTAATATACCATCCAGTCGGGCAAATGCCCTACCACCTGGCTGTGGGTGGTTTTGTCGCCTCTTACGACAGGCCACCTGGTGGCAGGAATTAGTATTCTTTCTCCATTCCTGCATGGATATGAGTGGTATGGAAAGTATACAACGGACCACTCTGGACCCATCCCCCAATCCTATACTAAAGGTTGGCAACGCGTTGACTTCTCCCGCCTTTACTGCAAAAGTCTATAGGCGACGGTAAGGTCTGGCTGATTGCCAGCTTCACAATAAAAAACGCAGTCCAAAAAATAAACATTAAATTCATTAAATAACAACTAATGTTATTTTTATTTAACATATTTACAAGAAATTATTTACATCACAAAAAATACAATTTAAATCCAAACATAATTTATTCTAATATTTTAGACTAGGATATGCCCGCGACTTCGTTCACGCTAGACTTGAAATTCCCAAGGGATTCCCGGATCACAAAGTACCGCAGCTACCGTTTTAGTGGAAAATGTGTCGGAATAAGCTAAATTTATGCCCCGGAACAACTACAAACCGCTCCCGGAAAAATCCCCGCGAGATTCCCGGAACAAAAAATATCACACATTATATTACATAAAGTCGTGGAAGGCCACGACACACCTTCCATGATCAAATTGATCGTGTACTAGCAGAAGGTGATGTCAGGAGCCTTAAGAACAGACGAGCGTGCATGACACGAGTTATGAATGTGAAATAAGCAAGTGAGGTGTGTAAGAATAAGTCTAAATGGCGCTCTGTTGTTCGGGCCTACCCCGCAAGGGAACTGGCGTGAAGTTATGTATGTATGTATGTACTAGCGGACCCGACAGACTTCGTTCTGTCAAAAAGATTTGGAATGTGGCAGTTGTTTGTTCCTACCTGTTTTATAGCCGGGGCAAAAAATTCTCCTGAACAGAACCGTTACCCTGGTGATAGAGGTGTGTGGGGTTCAGCTCGGGTGACCAAAGTATCTTCGCTTGCCTTGGCCACGCTTCTGGGACCCACTAAAAAACCCGGACTGGGATGTCTGCCAGAGGGCTTCAAACTACGAGGCGAACTTAGGGTTCAAACCTGATTGGCAAATAATCTAAAGGGACAGTGGGAACCTAAAGGTGACAAATATTTAAAAAGTGATCGCTCGGATAGTGGAGATAATGATCTGCAAAGGAAGTCATGGGAATTTAATAAACATACCTACAATAATCAACAACTTATTACAACACACAAACTCATCTATGATTGAATTTGAACTTTGTGC
The DNA here is from genome assembly GCA_019925095.2 of Dendrolimus kikuchii. Classification (NCBI taxonomy): domain Eukaryota; kingdom Metazoa; phylum Arthropoda; class Insecta; order Lepidoptera; family Lasiocampidae; genus Dendrolimus; species Dendrolimus kikuchii. The sequence continues at coordinate 638,702 of CM034410.1, read as the reverse complement.
AGCGGTAATAAAGTGCAAATTGACTCTTTAGCGTTAGGAACACACCTACATTGCTTAGACAACAGTGAAAGCTTGTAATTTAATATGAACTTTATTGAATAGTAATAAAGTTTAAATTGACTCTACATTTTAGTTAGAAAACGTTTGTATGGGGAAAAGAAAAGGGCTGTTTTTAGGGTTTTCCCGGCAATTATTAGAATTTTTCTCGCCGTATAAACCATCCTTGGACTTCAACGAATATTAAAAAAAAAGAATTGACCAAATTGGTCCAGGCGTTGTTGAGCTATGCGCTTACCAACACATTTTGCGATTCATTTTTATATATATAGATTTTGTAGAAATCGTAACGAGGTCGCGTTACGTTTCTCACGCAATAGTGAATAAGAGCCTGAATTTGCGAAGCAACTTTGTGATGTAGGAATTTTATTTCAAATCAAGTCTTTTGTACTTTTTTTTCTTTTAAACGAAACAATGAAAAGTTAGCAGACTGCTCTTGAAGGGTTTCTCGAGCTTTAATTGCTCTGGCTTATATCGAAAGGAGACTGACACGCTTTCATAAATTCTTGGACCCAGATTGTAAAAACATGAGAGCGATTTTAAGATTGATTTTTATTATGTTGATATTTTTTTATAATTATAGTGAGTCTTGTTTGGTAATTTATTTAATCTACGCTACAAAAGAGAACTTAAAAATTAAATACTATACATATTGTTACAAGTTGGGCCACCTACATACCTGTAGACAAAGCACATTTATTACCTGCCACGGCGTTTGAGCTTTGTGTTTAAAATTTGTAATTAGAAAACAGCCTATTGCGTATTGTACTCGTTTATGGCAGTTCGCATGTATAATTACACAGGTGTGCGGATTACGTTTTCGGGGAAATTGCGTCGACGCTTGCCAGGTAGACATATTGCATCGATGCATTATAAAGCAATGGCCCAATGGAGAGATCGGCGAGAACCACGATTAAGGCGAGACTTGTGTACATTCGATAACCTACATAGTGACGGACTTTGCGCGTGTTATTGAATCGCGCATTACGTTTGAACTATTGTGTTCAGTTATATTTGTACCTTTTTTTAATCGCAGGAGTTCAGCAGACAGGCAGACGGCCCACTGGATGGAAAGCGGTTACCATCGCCTATGGACATTTGCAACACCAAAGGTGCTACAAATGCGCTGCTGCTCTCTTAAGGGAAACTGGAACCTATTCACTAATGCCGGAACACAACTCAAAGTTGTTATGGCGACATGCTCTAGACCAGGGGCGGTAGCCATCCAGTCGAGCAAATGCCCTACCACATGGCTGTGGGTTGTTTAGTCGCCTCTTACGAGAGGCCGCCCGGCGCAGGAAATTGTATTCTTTCTCCGTTCCTGTACGGATAAAACCTGTGTTATACGTGTTTCTATAGTTCTAATAAATTCTATAGTAATTCCAACGGCATTTTTAATTCGCGTCCCGCACTCGTAACAATATGTATAAGTAAAAAATGTAGTCCACATCGTTGTCGGTGGGGAGTGTTTATGACATAATTACAGGTGATGTCCTGGATTTATCAATACGATCCAGAAACGAAGCGCCAGTTGACGGTTTGGGTGTCTCAAAACGAATCAACGTGTACCAAAGTGAAGCGATCTAGAAGCGGGGGAAAGACTGATCGCGAGGTTTTTCAATTTGACAGACTACTCCGTCTCAACTCCTTTACGTAACCAAAGAAGCATCAATGCCGAATGGTATACTACCAAATGCTTGGCAGAAGTTTTCTATTTTGAGCAACAAGCGACCAAACACAGGACTCCGCGAGTTACTGTTCCACCACGACAACGCGCCCGCCCATACCGCGCTCAAAACGAGGGACTTCCTTAACAGCACACCGGTGCAACTCTCGGGTCACCCTCCTTACAGCCCCGACTTAACACCGTATGACTTCTTTTTATCCCTGAAAATATAAGTCAGTTCGAGCAAGCTGTAAACGAGGTGTCTGCGGCGAACTGGAAAAAGTATTTCCAAAACTGATTCAAACGCATGAAACTTTGTATAGAGGCTGGTGGAGAGGACTTTGAAAAGATTTAATAAAAAAATATTTAACTATACAATTTTTTATTTTATTTTCGCAAGACTCCGAGTATCGCACGTATAGGCCAGCCCTTTGGTCACGTGAGACTTCTTTCAGTTTTTTCAATCGCCTTGAAAGGTCTCGACAAAGTTGATAAGCCTCACGTCCCCATGGCCACAGAGTCTCAACCCCGGAGCCACAAATATGTATCCATCATCCATAGACTCTCTCTCTCGGCTGTATTTGGAAGATGAGAAGCCGGTAACGTATCGACACACGTTACTTCCCATACGTAATGAGTGTCCCATCTTCCAAGGTACCAACCACTTTCGTCCGGTCGCTTGCCATAGTCGCGGCACAGTCCATTCGGTGAGTTTAGTTATTTTGAATGAATTAATCGTGTGGTTTAAATGTTGTGATATTATTAATTGCTAAATCACATAAAATTCATCATTATATTGTTACGAGTTGCGAGACTCAAATTAAAATGCCGTTAAAATTACTATAGAGTTTACTAGAACTATACAAACACGTATAACACAAGTACAAACATAACGGAACACAACAGGTGAATATCGATGAAGATAAAGACAGACAAACTAACATTATTTCTTATTAAACAATAAACCATGGAGATAAATGGACTTACTTGTAATAATATGAGCTGAGTAACCGGAGTGTCTGCGATACAGGAGCAGCAGTGCGTGTTCTCTTGTTTTATAACTAGATTCACTTGCCACTTATCACTAAGTTCTTGGAACTTGGTTAGTATTATAGTTGGGTGGATATCTTAAATGCGCGCGCGATGCGTGAATGTGTTTACGACGGATCGATTCAGACTGATCGTTGAGACGCGGAAGTGCGGGGTAAATTACTTTTTCGGGGAATCATCGTTCGTTACGCGGTGGCGTGAACATCCTGGGGCCCGGGGAAAAGGTGACGGCTCCCATTTATAGTGCTGACTAAGTGCTGTTGTCGTCGAGGGGAAGACGAGCAATCTTTGTGACTGGTCTCGTTAAGCTGCCATCCTTGGTGCTGAGTTCTACGACTCGGACGACGTCATCCTTTCCGGGCAGAATCTTCTTTATTCTTCCCATCTTCCACTGGAGTCTGGGAAGATTATCCTCCTTTATGAGTACCAGCTCACCAATCTTGGGTCGACTGGTTTCCGTAGTCCATTTAGATCGGGATTGGAGAGTGTGCAGGTAGGATTTCGACCACAAGGTCCAAAATCGCTGAGCCAACGCTTGCACTAAGCGAAAACGTCGTAGGGTTGATGGAGGAGAGGATTCATGGGAATGTTCGGGTAATGCGGTAAGTGGGCGACCTATAAGGAAATGACCAGCGGTTAGGACTTCGAAGTCTGTAGGGTCTGAAGACAGAGGGCAGAGTGGTCGAGAGTTGAGAACGGCCTCAATACGGGCTAAGAGTGTAGAAAATTCTTCAAAGGTCAGATGCTGCTCACCTAATACGCGATAGAGTAATTGCTTAGTAGATTTCACGGCTGCCTCGTGCAGACCGCCAAAAGAAGGAGCTGAGGGCGGATTGAGCAACCATGTGATCTGCTGTGTGGCTAGCTTGTGCGTAATTCTATCATCATTGGCCTTTAAGAAGTTTTGTACTTCTATGAGCTGATTTCTTGCGCCGACATAGTTTGTACCGCAATCAGAGCGAATTAGGGTAGGGATTCCGCGCCGACTAACGAACCTTTGCAATGCCGCAAAAAAGGCGTCCGTAGAAAGTTCCGAGACAGCCTCTAAGTGCACTGCCTTGGTGGCGAGACAAACGAAAACACAAAAGTAGCCTTTGAGAAGTTTGGCATTGCGTAGAGTACTTGATTTAATTAGGAATGGTCCGGCAAAATCCGTGGACACTTGACTAAACACCGGTTGTGGGCTGACTCGATCAGCCGGTAGGTCGGCCATAAAAGGGGGATTCGGCTGAGCTCGATGCCTAAAACAGCGTACACATTTAAAGACACGGTGACGAATGACTCGCCTTCCAGATAAAATCCAGTATTGTTGACGGAGTAGTGCGTGTAGTGTATCTGCGCCCGGGTGGCAGTGTATAGTGTGGAAATGATCTATAATTAGGTCCACAAGGGGGCTTGAACTGGGTAAGATGAGGGGATGTTGTGTGTCATATCTAAGGGCTGAGTTGGACAAGCGCCCTCCTACTCTAAGAAGACCATCCTTGAGAAAGGGCGAGAGGCGTTGTATTCGCACTGTACATAATTTGTTAGTTTGCAGTCGGTGGATGTCTTCAGCGAACATATTTTGTTGGACTGAGCGTACCCAGTGTAAGAGCGCTTTCTTACGTTCGTCTACGGTAATGGGACCAACGATGCGAGAGTGAGAAGATACCAAGCAATTGTGTGCAAAACGTTTAATACATGCGGTTACGCCTACAAGTGTGTCTAAGGAGCTGAATCTCGTGAGTAAATCCGTGTCTAGATCAGGAACCGCGATGTGAGCTACCATTTTTCTTGGTTTTAGACCAGGCAGTACGTGATGACCCAAAGCAGGGGGCATCGTGGGCCAGGTATCAGGTGGGGCCTTGAGCCAAGTAGGCGACCACCATAGGTCATAGGCTAAGAGTTCCTGTGCTGATATTCCCCTGCTAGCACAGTCGGCAGGGTTAAGAGCTGAGGGTACATGTCTCCAAGTGGGGTTACATGGATTGGCTGCAATGGCAGAGACTCGATTGGCCTCAAAGACCTGTAGGGATTGAGAAGGAGTTTTAAGCCAGGCGAGTACGATAGTACTGTCTGACCAACAAAAGTGTTGCTGAATGGTAATGTGGGCAGAAAGTTGAACAGAGACGCGAGAAATGAGCAGCGAAGTGAGGTGTGCAGCTGAAAGTTCCAGCTTTGGTATAGTCTGTCGGGTTTTAATGGGGGCTACCTTGGATTTAGAAACAAGTAGTCTGACGTGTACCTGACCCGTGATATTCGTTTCATGAAGATAGACTGCGGCTGCATATCCGGATTCGGATGCATCGGCAAAACCGTGTAGGGTGTAGGTGGAATCTTTGCTGGTGCAAATTGTTCTGGGGAGTCGAAGAGCAGAGAGTAGAGGTAAGTCTTCAAAAATGTGCTGAAATTGAAATGTGACATCATTGGGAGCCGATTCATCCCAGTCTAACTTTAGAGTCCATAGGTGCTGAATGAGCAGTTTTGCGCGGAAAATAACTGGGCTGATCCATCCACTAGGATCGTATAAACGAGCGATGGTACTGAGTATTGACCTTTTGGTAAATTTTTCCAGTGTAGGTACCGAAATGTGATATGTAAATTCGTCCGTTTGGGGTATCCATTGCATACCAAGTACCTTGATTGCATTGGAGTCGGGTACAACATCAAAATCCTTAGGTATGTCACATTGATCATCCGGGAAGCGTTCTAAAAGCTGACGAGAATTTGAGGTCCACTTTCGCAAATGAAATCCCCCTAGGGCTAGTAACTCAATGAGTTCAGTCTGCAGAGCTATTGCCTTGTCAACTGAATCATGCCCAGTCAGAATGTCATCCACGAATATGGAGTGCGTAAGAACCTGTGCAGCCTGGGGAAAACGGTGACCTTCATCAGTGACCAGCTGTATAATAGATCGATTGGCGAGGAAGGGGCTGGGTCGTAGGCCATACGTGACAGTGGACAGGGCGTAAGTGAGCAGAGGTTGATCTGGAGAAGAGCGCCATAGAATGAGTTGGAACCGTCTGTGGTCTGGGTGAACTAGTATATTTCTAAACATCATCTGGATGTCTGTACTAAAGACCACTTTGTGAGTACGAAAATTTAGAATGATGTCAGTAATATCACGTTGGAGCGGTGGGCCAGTGTGCAGACAGTCATTAAGACTGACACCATTAGAGCTCTTACAGCTGCCATCAAAAACCGTGCGAAGTTTTTCAGAGTTGGCTTTGAAGATGCCATGATGCGGGACGTAAAAATGGTCTTTTCCTTTGAATGTGCTGGGGTGACAAAGAGCCATGTGGCCCATGTCAATGTATTCCTTCATGAAGTCGATATATTTTGAGCGGAGGGTAGGATCTCTTTGGAGTTTGCGCTCCAAATTAAGGAATCGTCGTAGTGCAATAGCGTGGGTTGCACCGAGCTTAGGTGCCTTTGTAAGAAAGGGAAGGGATACTATGTATCGCCCTGTGGGATCACGTGTGGTGGTAGAACGAAAGTTCTCCTCACACTCGTCAGAGGTTGAGTTGTCCTTTGATTGCACTTCTTCGACTTCCCAGAATCTCTCCAGAGCGGAGTGTATTTCTTTATTTGAGTGTTGGGGTTGTAAACAGTCAATATTTACTAGTGCTGAATTAACTTGAGGCTCAGGCTTTGTGTAGTTTGGATTGATAGGACCTAAAAGAGCGAAATTGAAGATCGTGCCGAAGGCTATTGGCCTGCCGGGGCCTAAAAAAATTTTGTTACCATCCAAAATTTGGCCCAAGACATCAGAACCTAAAATCAAGTCAATAGCGGCTGGAAAACGATAAGACGAGTCTGCTAGGGGAAGCTGTGTCGAGTCGAGGAGTGGAACAACGTCAGGTAACATTGTTAATGGTAAAAGACCTGTCAAATCTGGTAGAATGTATGCCTTTGCGCTAATTACTGGGACTTCGGTGTGAATAGGGCGGAATGTGATGGTAGTTGAAGAACTAGAGTTTTGAGTCTGCTGATTACCGACTCCTGTAATTTTTAGTTCTGTGTGCTCGACAGGCAAACGTAATTTTTGTGTCATAGTTTTAGTTAACAAGGTTAGCATGGAACCGCTGTCTAATAATGCTCTTGCCTTATGAAATTCTCCAGTGTTGTCTGCTAGTTCTAGGGACACAGTGGGTAATAAAACTGGTGGATCGTGTACTGTAATGTGCTGAGTATGTGCTGAAATATGACTGTCATTTTGGTTAGCTTTATCAGAGGAAGTAACAGGGCTGCCGGGCAAGTGATTATTATGATAAACTTTATTATCATAGTGCTGAGTATGAAACTGGGATTTATTTTGTTTACGTGATGTAGTGGATGGTGTATATTGTAGCGATGGTATGGGTGGGTGTAGCGTAGTATTGTGTAAGTGAGTAGCAGGTAGTCATTGTTGTGAATTAATAGGTGAATTACGACGAGAAGAGTTTCTTGATTCCGTGGTTGGGCGGGTGTGTTCTTGTCCTCTTAGTTGTGGGGGCAAGAGGTGAGAATTGTCATATGTGGGTGATTCAAAGCCACTGCGATGTAAGGTGGTATGGTGTTTCTCGCTATCACATTCTCTACACCGTCCTGTGGATCTGCACTCGTCAGAGTAATGGGGTCCTAGACACTTACGGCACCGTTCATGAGCTTGGATAAAATCCCAGCGCCCTTGCGTAGGCTGTCTTAGGTATTCACCGCAGTTCAGCAACCTGTGTCCTCTAACGTGACACCAAGGGCAGTAATAATTATTGGTCGGTGCTGGTGGGTGGGCGGAATCTTGTGCTATGGGCTCGAAATATTGTGTAGACTGTGGGTATCCTTGAGCGTACTGTACAGGGTACGCTTGACTTTGTAGAGGATATGCAGGGCGCGTTAAAGGTGGGCGGACGGAAGTAGTGGGCTGAAAACGAACGTGCCGAATTTCTGGTCTGGGTGCAGAAGCGCGTGGTTGGTACCGTGCTGAGGGAGAAGCACGTTCAGTTTGTCTGTATGTCGGGCTGAGGGGAGGGGGGGGTGGGTTATATGTCTCAGTTTCTGTGCAACGTGCATGGTCTTCTAAGAATGTGATTACATCCTTTAAGGTGGGCAGAGTGTCTGAAGACCCATGCGTTCGTTCAAATAATGTGCGAAGCTCGCCCTTTAACTTCCGCACTACTATTGACACTAGGACGTAGTCTGAGTCATGTAGTGGTAAGTTTAGGTTTTTAAGCGCCGATTGGGCTGAAATAAGAGGGGCTAAAAATAACTGTCTGATTTGTGAGCGGGTGGTGATGTGGGGTAACTCTAGTATCATATCTATAAACCTATCAATGAGAACTCGGCGATTTTCGTAGCGATTGGCAAGTGTTGTCATCGCTACATCGTAGTTCTCATCGGTAACCTTGAGGTGTGATACCATACTGAGAGCTTCTCCGGAGAGGCAAGAAAATAAATAGTGTAATTTAACTGCACCTGACAAATTACCGGCAGTGTCCGTAAGGCTTTTGAAAATAGTTATGAAAGATGGCCAATCCTCAAGCTTGGAAGAAAATTTGGGTAGATCTATTTTGGGCAGAACAGTAGACGTGGAGAATGTGGGCGAGCTTGGTTTGATGCTTGAGCTGATGGTGATGTTTGCCACCAAAATTTTTTCATATGCTTCTATAGCCGAGGTGTAGTAGTCAAAGTACCATTTTTCCACTTTGTCGTCAAGGTCTTTAGAGTCCAAGATCTCATAATATACTGTATCCAACTTGCCCTTTATATCGTCCAATTTTGTAAAGCGCCCTATGAAATCGTTTACACTATACTTTTTGTCTCCTTTTAATATAAGGTTAGCTATCTCTAATAGGGAAGTTATGTACTTATGGGTTTGCATAAAGATGGCAGATTGCGATTTGGTAGGCATGACGATGAGAAGTGCACAATAAGAAAAGGAAAAGCAAACGATTTCGATTTTTTTTTTTTTTTTTTTTTTTTTTTTTTTTTTTTCTTTTTTTTTTTTTTTTTTTTTACTAATGCTAATAAAGAACACGCAAGAAAGCAGCCAGAGAAACGTAAAAAATACGAAATAAATAAAAATGATTAGGAAAAAAAATATATATCAAACTGTCGTGTGCGCTGAGTCTTAATAAACACGAAGCTATATATAAGCTATAAAAGTTGCACGGCAAGCTAACCACACCGAGTGAAACGAATATAATATTCAATATTATTATATCGATCCGATATCACGTTTAGTGCAAGTATTCGAGAATAGGTGTGCTGAATAAAGTACAGAATACGTACTCGAGGTTATATTAACCTACCTACGTACCAAAAAATAGTTATCGTGTAGCAATTTGCGTAATTATCTGAGGAATGTGGAATGGGTATTTAAATATATAAGGGCAGAAGTAATATGTTTATAAGAAAACAAAAAAGAAAAAACAAGGGCAGAAAACGGGTAAATGGGTAGATTGATAATGATTGTTTATTTAACTTTTTAGGTATGCGAAAATTTACAATTTGGTTTGAATTAACCATAAAATGGTAAAATACGGTTGTTGCAGACTGTATAAATAGGTCGCCAGTTGGAATATCCGGCTCGAAGGACCATATGATCTGGCCGATTGCCAGATTTCAAGGGTGCAAGGGTAAGAGGGAATGGAGATAAATGGACTTACTTGTAATAATATGAGCTGAGTAACCGGAGTGTCTGCGATACAGGAGCAGCAGTGCGTGTTCTCTTGTTTTATAACTAGATTCACTTGCCACTTATCACTAAGTTCTTGGAACTTGGTTAGTATTATAGTTGGGTGGATATCTTAAATGCGCGCGCGATGCGTGAATGTGTTTACGACAGAAAAATATATCGCTTTTTTTAATAAAATATAACAATATCAGCCCATTAATGTCCCACTGCTGAGCTCGGGCCCCCCATTATAGGCGGAATAGACAGTATACCCGCCACGCTTGTCCAAGGCGGCTTGGCAGGTTTGACACGTCGGTTATCTCGATGTGCAGGTTGCATCACGATGTTTTCCTTCACCGTTGTTAGCACATGTTAATTGTAACAATATGCACATTAGATCAGAAAACTGACTAAGAGGTGCATGCGTTCCGGCCAGGATCGCACCCGCGCCCTCTGAGCCATTACGCTACCACGACTTTTTTAAGCCATATCTCAACTCATTATATTTCTTCGGCCCAAAAGTCCCCGTCTCCTTTGGGACCTTTGATGACCGCTGCTCCGTTAAATTCATGTAAAGGATCTTTAGAGTCCTTGTAAGTTAGGATTTATGTTGGAATAAGTAAGCAAATGCGAAATTCCTCCACCTCACTGGTTAGGATAATTGGCTAAAGAAATATAAAAAAACGTATTTAATAAAAAAAATAAGTACTGATCTTAGACCATTGATAGATAGACGGAGTCTCGGACTCCCATAGTGTAGCCGGGTAAAGGAGCCGATTTCGAAATAGGGTGCCGATCGCGCCGCAGTGCATTGTGAGAACTCAATACTATAACATCCACCGCAACAATTTTTTAAATTACATATAACCCTAAATTTTCATCCTTCTACCACCAACCGCTATTTTTTAATAGCGTTATTCGTACTTTAATAATTTTCTATTCCCGACCATCGATAATTGATAGGTATGTATCTTGTATGTATTTTTAGTACCGAATCATAAAAAAATAATATAAAAAAAATGTCCAAATAATTAAAAAAAAAATTGGGGTGGACCACCCTTATCACTTAGGGGTATGAAAAATAGTTTGCGTCCTATTCTCAGGCTTACTAAATATACACACAAAACTTCATAAGAATAGGTCATGACGTTTTGGACGAGTTTTGTTACAAACACTGTGACTCGAGAATTTCATATACAGTAAAAGGTCTTTAATCGCGGTGCTGGTACCTACGCTCAGGTATGGAAGCGAGAGTTGGGTATGGAAGAGAGAGCATGAAAGTAGAGTATACGCGGTCGAGATGCGAGCACTGCGCAAAATCTGCGGAGTGACGCTCGCGGACCGCGTTCCTAATACCGAAGTAAGAAAGAGAGTTGGTCTGAAAAAGAGTGTCGGGGTGAAGGTAAGGAAAGGAATGCTCCGGTGGTTCGGGCATGTGGAAAGAATGACTAAACAGATATACAATGCAAAAGTGGATGGATGCAGAAGTCGTGGAAGGCCACGACACACCTTTCATGATCAAATTGATCGTGTACTAGCGGAGGGTGATGTCAGGAGCCTTAAGAACAGACGAGCGTGCATGACAAGAGTTATGAATGTCAAAGAAGCAAGTGACGTGTGTAAGAATAAGCCTGAATGGCGCTCTGTTGTTCGTGCCTACCCCGCAAGGGAACTGGCGTGAAGTTATGTATGTATTTTCTTTGTTTATTTCTATATTTAATAATGTCTTTCTCAACCTTTAACTATAGCAGATAACCTTTTTCTTACATTTTTAACAAGCCGTCATATTCGTTGGGGGGAAAATATCTTTGATGTCTAGAGCGTGGGGTAGATAGGGCACGGGGCCAATTATACGACGCCCGCGCCACGATCGAGGGCCTCCCAAACAAATTCGCGATCTACTTGAAATCTGAAATAAGGCTCTACATTGATTAATAAAATCAGGTTCTGTCCTTTCAATAGACTTTTTACAACTGCTACAGTTTCCACGAAATCTGTATTTTAAGAAACTCAATAATAGTTTTTTTTTTATTGCAGGAGATCAGCAGACAGGCAGACGGCCCACTTGATGGAAAGCGGTTACCATCGCCTATGGACATTTGCAACAGTAAAGTTGCTACAAATGCGCTGCTGCTCTCTTAAGGGTGACTGGAACATGGTCACTAATGCCGGAACACAACTCAAGGTTGTTATGGCGACATATTTTAGACAAGGGGTGGTAGCCGTCCAGTCGAGCAAATGCACTACCACCTGGCTCTGGGTTGTTAAGTCGCCTCTTACGACAGGCCGCCCGGCCGCAGGAAATTTTATTCTTTCTCCGTTCCTCCACAGATAGAATAGTATTACAAATGTTTCACATAGATACATATTGTTGCAACTCGGGTCCCGACAAAAACAAAATCCACCTGCGTATCTGAAACAAAGCACATTTATTACCCGTCGGAATTTGAATTAATAACATTTAAATTCTTTTATGCTCGTCTTCCTTTGTTTACTTATTGGCGGCCGTATGCCGTATTGTCGTATTGTAATCCTCAGCCATGTGTTACGAATTTAAAGCACAAGCTGATTCTAGGAAGTTCAGTACACGCTGCCGGGCAGACATATTGCATTCGTGCAGTATAACGCACGATTGAGGAAGGGGTGAGTCGAGCGAAGTAAGACGTGTGTACTACAATCGGGAATCTAATAAGTGACGGACTAAGCGCGTTTTATAGAATCACGACTTTCTGCATTACATTTGTACTTGTTGTGTTCGGTACCTGTGTTATATGTGTTTTTATAATTCTAATAAACTATAGTAATTCTAAAGGCATTTTAATTCGAGTCTCGTGACTCGTAACAATATAGACATTTTAAGATAGAGACATTTCATCCGTGAAGGAACGGAGAAAGAATACAACTTGCTGCGTTGGGGCGTCCTGTCGTGTCCATAGCTCGCACAGTTAGCAGCTAGGCGTGGGACAGAACGTGGTATATAAAAGTGGCCTTGGAGGCCGGAAATGCTCATTCGCTTCACATTGCTCACATACAATAGCACCGATACGCACCCTCTGTATTTCTCCTATGTATAGTTTAATCACAAATAACGCTAATCATAAATCATACAGTCCACATCGAGTTTTATTTGAAAGAAGCAACTGCCACCAATATATACATTCTTTGTAAGTTTCGGGAATCGTTTGCGACCTCAATTATTGCACAGCGCCATCTATTGGCTTGTAAGTGTTCCACGCAAATGTTATAAAATTTCAATCACTATCTGGTACCGTCCCATATCGGATCGCCATTGTCTTATCCAATCCCCGGCTTCCGCCCTCCATTTCCGGTAGAGGCGCCACTGTGACGTCACACAACGAGCCGACATTGCTTCCGCTCTAAGCCCACTTCCGGCAACCCATATCCGGTTAGTACGCCTGCTGGGATAGGAAAATCTACTTTGTACTGAAATTGGTTATATCTTGAGGTTTAGTCACGTTGAAATTGTCTCAAATGCATCACAAATAAAGAAATATGCTTTAAGTGGCCCTTCAAATAGCGAAAAACTATTTATTCAACAATTTCTTCTTTTATCCGTGCAGCAACGGAGAAAGAATACAATTTCCTGCGGCCGGGCGGCCTGTTGTAAGCGGCGACAAAACAACTCACAGCCAGGTGGTAGGGTATTTGCCCGACTGGATGGCTACCACCCCTGGTCTAGAGTATGCCGCCATAACAACCTTAAGTTGTGTTCCAGCATTAGTAATCAGGTTCCAGTCTCCCTTAAGAGAGCAGCAGCGCATTTGTAGCACCTTGTATTGCAAATGTCCATAAGCGATGGTAACCGCTTTCAATCAAGTGGGCCGTCTGCCTGTCTGTTGAACTCATGCAATAAAAAAAAATGAGAAGAAACTAGACAGAAAAGAGAAAGAATGATTAGCCCGCGCACTGCGCATGCGTAGTAAGTGAACGAGGAAACCGAATATAATAGCAAGCCAAAATAAATCGTAACACTACATTGCTTAATTTGGGGATATACAATATGTGTATATATACTATATATACACATATTGTATATCCCCAAATTAAGCAAGTTACGGTTGTGTTATGGGTAATATACAACGGACTACTCTGGGGCCGATCCCAGACACCCAGACCATAGTAAATAACGGAGAAAATACGTTTCCGAAATTTACTATACCAGGAATCGAACCCGGAGCCTCTGCGTTGCAGTGAGGTAGGCCGGCAAAGGCTTAGCCCGCTCAACCACAGAGGCCGTCAAGGTGTTACAAATGCGCTGCTGCTCTCTTAAGGGAGACTGGAACCTGGTCACTAATGCCGGAACACAACTCAAGGTTGTTATGGCGGCATACTCTAGACCAGTGGTGGTAGCCATCCAGTCGTGCAACTGCCCTACCACCTGGCTGTGGGTTGTTAAGTCGCCTCTTACGACAGGCCGCCCCAACGCAGGAAGTTGTATTCTTTCTCCGTTCCTACACGGATAAAAGTTAAAGATATAAAGACACATTTTGAACGCAAGTGATATACAGATCTAATCACTCTTCGCGTCGGATATATATCTTTTGAGGTAATCACTCAGGAGTTACACACTGCTAGTGAATAACGTTAATAATAATCATACAATCCAGTCTATATCGAGTTTTTATTGTAAAAGAAGCAACTGCCTCCATTGTATTTAATGGTAAAATGGTAAAAAATACGATGCAATTGTTACATGTGGCAGACGGAGAGAATATTAATTATTGACAACTAAACTTCAAATCAATTTAAAAACATATATAAAAAGTTGTAGATAAAAGGAGTACGCAACATCCTCCCCCTTTGTGCAAGCACTAATTTACATTTAGCTTAACTAATTTATTTAGGGGACGACGTAGCGTACCTGCTGCAGTGGATACGTCCACCACCCTTACTACGTTGTCGCGACCTGGGTAAGTGGCTGTTATTCTGCCTCGGGGCCATACACCTCGTGGTAGGTTGCTATCAGCAATGAGTACTAGATCTCCACATGCAATCTGGCTAGCCAAGCTTTGATAGGGTCTTTGTCGAGGCTGCATTGTCGGCAGTACTTCTTTCACCCAGCGTGACCAGAAAAAATCTGAAAGTCTCAGCGCTTTTTTCCATTCAGTTCGGCCAACTAAAACATTATCGGTCAGCGTGGCCGGCAGAGCGGTAGTGGACGAGGAACCAATCAAAAAATGAAATGGTGTGAGGGTCTCCTGGTCATCGGCGTGGACAGAAACATGTGTCAAGGGACGAGAATTAACGACAGCTTCGGCTTCTGATAAGAGAGTTAAAAGAGTCTCCTCTTTCGGTGAGCGATTTTTTAATGTCGCATTCAGTGCCACCTTTATGGAACGGACAAGTCTCTCCCAACAGCCACCAAAATTTGGAGCGGCTGGCGGAATAAAATGCCACTTTACTCCGTTGTTTGCGGCAAAATCTTCGACGCCGTTGCTGTAAAATTCTCTCAAAATTTTATTTGCACCAACAAAAGCCGTACCGTTATCGGAGAAAAATGTATCGGGAGCACCTCTTCGAGCGATAAAGCGTCGTATACATGCAATCGCTGAATCTGCAGAGAGGGTGTGCGCAAGTTCTAGGTGCACAGCTCTTGAAGTTAAACAAGTAAATAATGCCACGTACCGCTTCTCTCGCCTCCGTCCAATCGTTACGCTAACAGGGCCAAAATAATCTAATCCAGTGAAAGTAAAACAACGTTTATGGTGTGCCATTCGCTCTTGTGGAAGATTACCAGTGGGCGGCGCTTGTGGCAGAGACTTGCGTATTTTGCAAAACAGGCATCTATGGGCAACTGTTCTAACTGTGCTTCGAAGTCGTAGAATCCAATAATGTTGACGTAGCTCGTTGACGACTGTCTCATGGTTAGCATGACCCATCTTGACGTGAAATCGATAGACTAGCAGTCGGGCTACGGGGTGACTACCATCAAGGAGCACGGGAGTCTTGACATTTTGGTCCACATCTGCTGCTCTAATTCTTCCTCCTAAGCGAAGGAGCTTGTCATCACCGATCATAGGTGATAGCTTGGCTAGACGACTAGTTCTGGGTAAAGGCTTGGAATTCAAAATACAGGTGATATCTTCTAAAAAACTGTCAAGTTGTATTTTCCATAAAATGTGCCTTTCAGCGGCGTTCATGAACTCAGCCGTAAGCGGAATCAGTGAAGTGATGGTGGACGTATTTAATGATTGACGTCTGTGACCGGAAAATCGAGAATTTCGAATTAGTTGCCGAAAGATAAAAGCAGCTTGGTGTACGCGTGCAGTTGCGCGTACCAAGCGAAGCCAGCTACTGAAGCGTGAGCAGTCAGCTGTTACGGCGTAAGTTTTACCGATATGCTCTGTCAAAACTCCCACCATTTCAATCGGTGAAGATTTCAGCTCAACTTGGCTTTGAACTGATGGGACTTCTGAAACAGGCTCTTTCGGCCAATCTTCCGAAGAAAGTAAAAGAAATATTGGCCCGGTGAACCATCTACTTGATTGATCTAATTGAGCAGAATGCAGTCGAGTCGCATCGTCTGCTACGTTCATGCCTGTCGGTACCCATTTCCAGTCACTAATACTAGAGTTTTCAGTGATTTCACCAATGCGATGGGCAACGAATGGCTTGAACGAACGCGCGTCACTTCGTAACCAACTAAGCACGGTAGTGGAGTCGGTCCAAAAAAATATCTTTGATGGTTTTTTAACGTGACTGTCTTTGATAGTTACAGCGAGACGAGATGCAATCAAAGCAGCCATGAGTTCTAATCTCGGAATCGATATTGGTTTTAAAGGTGCTACTCTAGCTTTGCTACCAATAATAGCCAGTTTTACCGATTTATCAGCATATAACAATCGCCAGTAAGCTACACAAGCGTATGCTGATTCGCTGGCGTCACAAAAAATGTGCAATTCACGCTGCAGGGGTTCAGCATCGAAGGCTTTGGAATACCAGCGTGGAATTTTGAAGGTAGAAACAGTTAAAAGTTCGTTAAACCATTCCAACCATTTAGAAGTTTCGGTAGGTGAAAGCTCAGAATCCCAATCAGTATTAGACCGCCAATTATTTTGAAATAATATACGACCCTTGATGACTATAGGTCCGAGCAGGCCTAAGGGATCGTACACACGCATTAAATGTGAAAGAACTTTCCGTTTAGTCAATTGAGCTGGAAACGTTTCATGTAAGCCAGTTCGGAAACCTAAAGTGTCAGAATTAGGATCCCAAACTATACCTAGCACTCTTACAACTGTCGGTGAACTGCCAAGGCTAACTTCTGATGGCTTCTTAGCACACAGGTCTGCAGGGATGAGTCTCAAAGCTGTAACATCGTTGGAGACCCATTCTCGCATTTCAAAGCATGCCGCGTTATGTACAGTCACTATATCCCTCGCGATTTTAGCTGCTATTTCAGAACTGTCATGGGATCCAAGGTAATCATCCATGTAATGATCTTCGATGATTGCTTTAGCTGCGTTTGGAAAACATTGTTCATGTTCTTCAGCATTTTTATTTTTTATGTATAATGCCATAAAAGGACTTGATGAAGCGCCAAATATGACGGATGTCATTCTGTACTCTTTGATAAGTTGCTTCTGGTCACCATCTCTCCATAAAAACCGTAAGGCATCCCTGTCCTCGTGTCTAATCCGAATTTGAGGAAACATTTCCTTAATATCGGCGGTCAAGGCGACGCGGCCTTCTCTAAATCGAAAAAGAATATGTAGTAGATTTTGGAGAAGGTCAGGACCTTGGAGCAACAAAGAGTTCAGAGAGACTCCTTCGTTCATGGCGGCGGCGTCGTGAACTACACGGAGTTTGCGTTTCTGCGGATGGTATATGCCAAAATGTGGTAGATAAAGTCTTATGTTATCAAGATTAAGCTGTATGTTTTGACTGTAATAAGTATTTGATGGACATATCTCAGCATAACCTTTGTCTACCATATTGTTTATAAACTTTCGGTAAGCAACTGCAAACTCTGGTTCCCGACGCATGCGTCTTTCAAGACTTAAAAGACGTGACAAGGCTTGCGGATAACTATCTGGAATGTGTTTGATATTATCTCGCCATGGCAAACCTACTTCGAATCGACCAGTTGGTAAGCGAGAAGTCGTAGCTTCTAAAATTTCAATTGCGCGCTTATCCAACTTACTATGTATAGTTTCATGT
Source organism: Dendrolimus kikuchii (assembly GCA_019925095.2). Lineage (NCBI taxonomy): Eukaryota > Metazoa > Arthropoda > Insecta > Lepidoptera > Lasiocampidae > Dendrolimus > Dendrolimus kikuchii. Next base: position 621,117 of record CM034410.1, on the reverse strand, counting down.
TTAGAAATGCCTAAAGATTCTAATTTATACTGTTCCTTGATTAGAAAATCTAAGTTGTCGTTATTTGACGTGAGCTCTTGGTCTATAAAGGCGGTATGATTAACAAAATGTACATGTTTTGTTGTACTTGAAGGCAATCCGTAAAGTGTCCAGCCTAATGCAGTGAGGCAGGCTACGGGTTCGCTACGTTTGCCTTTACGTACTGAATGATTGATTGATAAATGCCAATGTTCAGTACCTATTAGAACCATCGGCTTAGCGTTCTCATAGATAAGGTAATCAGTTAAATCCTGTAAGTGTCTGTACCCTAAAATACTTTGCCTTTTGATTGTCTGTGCATGAAGCAACAGTGAAGGCAAGGACCTAGCGTGCTTGACGTCAAAAATGTCTTGTGTGTACTTACCCTTAATTTTGAAATCAACATAGGCTATCTCTACGTTTCTGGTAAGACCACCTACACCGTTCACGCTGATTTGCTGACGCGGCCCCGATGCTCCTATATGTGCAGCGACACTGGCATCTATAAGAGTGGCAGTGCTGCCGTCGTCGAGCAGAGCGTATGTGTCGTAGCTGCCTGACGGACCGTACACGGTAACAGGAACGACTTTGAGCAACGCGGCGGGAGACGCTTGTTGCAAATCGCGCGGCGAGACTGTATCTGTCGACGTGTTAGAGATGACCACTTGTTCATCATGTGGTGAATGTGTAAGTACAGGTGTAACATCATTGGCGATATTATTGACCGCAACGCTAGTCTGGTTTGGCCACTGGCTACCGTGAAGTAAAGGATGATGGCGTAAAGTGCAACCATCGATGCCACAAACGTTGACTTTACACGTTTTCCATTTGTGTGGCTTGCGACGTAAGCATCTGTAACATACTTTTGCTTCATGTTGCCAGCGCCATCTATCTTCTATAGAAAGTGCTTTAAAGTCAGAGCACATTTTTATACTATGTAACTTTTTACAAAATAGACAACTTTTGCTATTTACACAATTAAACGGAGCAGTATTTACCTCATTACTGCTGTTATTATTATTTACAGAGCTATTTACATATCTATTTTTATATTGCGTAACAGCATGTACGTACTCCCGTTTATTTTGTCTGTCCTGCGAGGAGTTTGATGCTACTATAAAAGAAGCGTGTTCCGGCGACAACCCAAATCTAACATGTTTGTCAAATTCCCGCATAAGAAAACTGGACAACAGTTCTAACTTCGGTTGATTTGGTGTACAGTTATCGACTGCGAAATCCGTCCACCTCATTTTAACTACAGGATTCAATTTTCCTAGTATAGTGTGGTACAGTTCGGGCGAGTACAAATATTCGACGTAATCTAACATACGTATTGTAGACAAACTGTTACGAACTTTTGTTGCGAACGTTCCTAGTTCACGTAAATCGTTACCCAATCGAGGCAACGCTTTCAATGCAGCAACTTCTTGGAAAACAATCATCTCCGGGCGAGCGAAGTTTTGTTCAAGGACGCCGATTATTTCTTCGGGCTCTTGGGCTGACACGAGAAGAGCTGCCACGGCTTCGCGGGCGGCGCCACGGAGTGCTTGCTGCAAACGTGCAACGTTCTCTAGGGGAGAAAAAAGAGCTTTTGTAGTTTCAAATAATCGTTTGAACTGAAGCCACTTAGTGGTTTCTCCTGAGAACTGCATTAAATCAATGGTTCTCTTTATATTATTGTTTTGAGCGGTTGCGAGAGCTTTCGCTGCTGCCGCTGTGTCTGCCACTGCTTGTAGTATTTTGTTATTGCCAATTCCGGATCCAGACAGACCAATGTCTATGTGAGGACGTGGCGGGGTTCGTGCCACAGCCTCAGACCTATTTGTAGCCTGTATAGAACAATGAATGTTTGGCTTATGAAAGTCAATATCCTTGTGAGACGGTTCTCGCTCGGATAAAACTGTGACTTCCTGGGCATTTTGAAAAAGAAAAGGTGTATTGCTAACCGCGTCTTCAACCCATGCCTGTGTCCTACATGATGGATGCGAGCGCTCGGAGCCACGGCGACTGCTTCGCCTGCTGGAGCTCCCTTCTGCTTCTATCGCGGCCAGCTCCGCTCGCAGCTCACTCTCTTGAACTTGCTTCTCTAGTTCGAAGAGACGGCGTCTTGCATTTGCTTCCGCTGCAGCTTTGCGAGCCTTGATTCTCGCGGATGACGTGGTAGACGTATGAGAATTGATGGAAGTGGACACTTGTGGTGGATGATCACATGGATGGGGCGAGATGCATTTGTTAGCGGTAGAAATGTCGTGCATTGCTGACTTACCTGCTTGTGAACGGGTTATCATGATTACTATGAACTATGTGACGAACTGTAATGAAAACTATACGTGAAAAAATGATAAAATTTAGGTAGCTGAATTAAATGGGAGAAGGACCAAATGTTGCGGAGATAACCCAAGGAATGATAAGCTTTTCGATAATGATTGTATTTAATGGTAAAATGGTAAAAAATACGATGCAATTGTTACATGTGGCAGACGGATCATATCTAGTATTAAGTAAATATCAATAAATCATAGTTAAAGTTATTTCATCTAATTATTTAATATACTCAGATGTGACAAACCGTACATCTTTATGGTCCTTCGAGCTTTACGTTAAGCAGGACCTACTTCGTGAGTGATTGATACATAATAGGAGTACCAGCGCGGTAGGAACTGCCACGTAAGTGAGCTAGCAACATCGGCGAGTCCACATTATTAAAATGTAAGTACATACATACATACATACATACATAACTTCACGCCAGTTCCCTTGCGGGGTAGGCACGAACAACAGAGCGCCATTTAGGCCCATTCTTACACACCTCACTTGCTTCTTTGACATTCATAACTCTTGTCATGCACACTCGTCTGTTCTTAAGGCTCCTGACATCACCCTCCGCTAGTACACGATCAATTTGATCATGGAAGGTGTGTCGTGGCCTTCCACGACTTCTGCATCCATCCACTTTTGCATTGTATATCTGTTTAGTCAATCTTTTACAAAAAGTACTGTCCTCTTTCTTGGGGGTTGGTATACGCTTCTTCAATAAGATTCCGAGTGAAATGTTAGATCTGCCTTTCACTAAATTTAAAACTAAATTAAAAAGCATCTTGCTAAAAAGGGGATACTACACTATTGAAGAATACTTAAATGACAAAAATTCATTTACATAGCAGCTCGCTCCAACCTCTTATACTAAATTTTGTATAACGTTTTTTTATCTTGCCAAGCTTATAAGGAACTTTTGGAGACATATTGCAGCATAACATTTTAGCACGTCATGTCATTATTATAACTAGAACATATTTTTTTTTCCTTTTATTGTCTTGGTCTTATTGAGTATGCATTGTTTGCTACAACTCCATTAATTCTTCAAAGAGTAATTCTGTAACATACTTCTGTACAAAACTTATAAAAAAAAGAATTTGAGGTATAAATAGAATATGAAATATAAAGAAAAACAATTGAAACGAACGTTGAACTGATGCTTTCTCCCTCTGACTACATAGAATTCGTATTAGAGTGAAACAGACGATATAATTCTCTTAGTTTTGGCGCGGCATTTTGATGGCAGCGGGCGGGCAGCTTTGAATAAAAATAAAATTAACTTTGTACCCTGAAAACGGTTAAATATCTGCACAGTTAGCGATACGAACGCCCGAGAGGAATAAACTTACGTATTCAAAACGCTTTGAGGTGCTACGCAGCCTTACATAAGGTATTTGTGTCCGGCTTCTAACCAGGGAAACCAAAACCGGCTACACCGCGTGAAAACCTCTAGGTAGTAGCTCTATGTTACGTATATACAAATTTAATTAGGTATTTTACCTAGTCGTGGAAGGCCACGACACACCTTCCATGATCAAATTGATCGTGTACTAGCAGAAGGTGATGTCAGGAGCCTTAAGAACAGACGAGCGTGCATGACAACAGCTATGAATGTCAAAGAAGCAAGTGAGGTGTGTAGGAATAAGCCTGAATGGCGCTCTGTTGCTCGTGCGTACCCCGCAAGGGAACTGGCGTGAAGTTATGTATGTGTTTTACCTAGAATTGAACTGTTTCTTCTTACTACGTTCACTACTATAACAAAGAAACTAAGTGCATATAGTCTATACAACTGCACAGCGGATCATAGAGGCGAGTCGCAGCCAACCTGATTTAAAGTAATGCAATGAAAGATATGTTGTTTATGATAACGCGATTACAGCGTCATTTATTTTGCTAATTCCTTTATTCCGTGGAAACGACGTAATTTGTCGGGATAAAATGTATCCCAAGTGTTAACTCGGGTTATAAGCCAGCACTGTGTCAAGTTTCAGTCATATGCGATCAGTGGTTTCCAAATTTTCGTCTATCCCGTCCTATCGTATTATCGGTTCTTCTCTCCCAGACATAACACGTTGCGAAACGGCAGTAAGATAGCGTAGGTCGCCGCGAAACGCCGGGATCCTCCCTCTTGGGCTTTATATTACCTGTCGCCCGTTCTCAATTAGTACATTGTTTCGCCCTCCAGTCGGCATCGTTAGATTTATCCCCCTTTCATGGCAACAGTCCAGCCGAGGTAAAGCCTTCTAGGAAGCTCCCTCGAGCAAGTTGCCCCCCGGACCTGAGCGCCTTCGCTTCGCAAAGGCGCTCCGAAAACCCCGGTAAAGTTGCGAGTGCTTCAGATATTTGTATAAAAAGAGTTTATCGTGTAATAGAAACGGAACGCGCCTGTCAACGTCAGTTTGACAGGCGCGTCAACCGTGACATACCGGAGCGACACCCCCCTCGCTGGTTGTACGTGGAGCCTCTGAGGCCACACATATTATTAAAATTAACAAATTAAGACCTGTATTTTAGACAGTGAAATAAAACCATCGAAGACTATGACATATCTTTTATTAACATTAATCAGTGTTAACGATGCCGAAATAGTTTGTAGACAGTTTTTAGAAAGTTGTTTCCCATGAAGCCAATACGATATGTCCTCCATTGTTTTACATTTTCACGAATTTCGGTAATAGTTTAAAATAACGCCCTTAGTGAGACCATTCGAGTCAAAGAAAGATGTTCCTGACATCTGCCATTTTCATTGTACATATTTTAGAAAATAGTTGTGTAATTTAACTGCATGCTTTGTTTTAATTTAGTTTAAACAGTTTATTATTTTATGGACAGGAATCGCATCTTCCTAGAAGGGTTGGTTCCAGGCCGGAGAAATCGTGGGAAGCTGCCGCAATATGTTAGTTTTTTTTTAATGTATTTGTTCGTATAAGTAGTGAGTGATCCGCCAAGACAAGTCAGTGTATTAAAAGTGTTAGTCAGTGTGTATGATCAGTAACTAGAGAGCGGGTTACTATGTATAGTAGTGTCTGAACAAAATGTGTAAGTTAGTCAGTGTAATGATATACCGATTACGGCTTTAATATAGCCAATGGTTAGTTCATTATAAATATAACTCAGTAGCGTTCCAATAAACGACGTGAACCGTAAGAGTGACTGGTGTATTATTTCCACCGGCATATCCCGCCAGCGCCTCCTACAGGCTTTCGGAGACCCGCTATAGTTCGTTATAATCAGGTTTACTTTCCTATTATTCGAAATGAAGAGCAGAGTATTCACCTCGAATGAAAGACCTATTTAGGAACTCAAACAGTCTCGTGCCTAAATAGGTTTCTATCATTCCTTGTGTAACAATCCACTTCTACAGCAGAGCTTACGGTGAACTCTTTAAAGCGGTTGTCGTTTTTGCACAAAAATATTGTACGTATTAGCACAAATGACGAAAAGTATTGTCATCAAAAATCTAGTTACGAGATCTTGCACTGATGCCGAAGATATAATACGATAATTGTAGTAATCAAATCAGGCGTGTCGCCGCACGATATATATACTAAAGGTGGTACACACCGGTCCAGCCGGCCATGAAATCAGTACGTTCGCGCCGGTGTGTACACGTAAGATCACAAATTGCCTATGAAAAACAATCACAGCCAACCGCCGATATTCAAAAATCTACCACGGAACGCAAAACCAAACATTTGTACGCGCAACAAATTTTATTGTAAAATCGCATATTACCAAAGTATACGCATGATTTAAGCAAATGGCGCTTCATTAAAGACTTCCTACGCTTCAAGGCATGTACAACCCGCAAGAGTTAACTTGAGACTTCGCTCGGATGACGTAAGCGCGAGGTACTGACGCCTCGATAGCGAGAGCGGTAAGAACGCGGAGGCCAGGAGGGGAGCGCGTATTCCGATCAGGTCTTAAGTTAACTTGAGACTTCGCTCGGATGACGTAAGCGCGAGGTACTGACGCGTCGATGGCGAGAGCAGTAAGAACGCGGAGGTCGGGAGGGGAGCGCGCATTCCGCTCAGATCTCAAGTTAACTCTTGCGGATAATATAGGTGAATACGCACTGACCTTGGGCGGCGTGGAGGCGTTGGAGCCGCCGTGGTGGCGGGCGGCGGCCGAGTGGGCGCGCCTGGTCGCCTTGTAGTGCAGCCGGCGGAGCGCGCCGCCCAACCGCTCGGGGGAGCCCTCGCCGCGTGCCACCGTCATGCTGCTGTCCGCACCTAGACCCAATCACAACTACAGTTGACCTCGCATCGGAGTAAACATACATACAACCTAAAAACAGAAAAATAATAGTTTTAAAAATACGCTTTTTAGAAAATCCAAGTAAAGTAAGAAAAAATGATTTTATTGTAAAAAAAAGCGTGGGGTGCATGGTATCAATAGTTTGAAAAGCACCCCACGCTTTTTTTACAATAAAATCATTTTTTCTTACACTATTTTTAATTCAAATTTATTTTCTATTTTTTAGTGATTTAATCCCCTTCTCCGTGGAAACTTTGAAAAAAGAATTAAATACACTCTTATGATAAAATGCAACGTTATGTAAAAATAAGCTTGTTTAAAAAGGTTTTTAAATGCAAGCTTTTGAGATCTTGCATACCACGTAGCAGCAGAGTGCTACCCAAGATAAGTAAAACGAGCCCAAACACGACGGGTCTATCTTGTTTAGTACAAGAGTTCCTATGGCCACCTTCCGACTCCATCATCAGATCAGTTCCATGGTACCATATTATTGCATTGTCACACGATATACACATACATGCAAAATTTCAGCTAAATCGGAAACCGGGAAGTCGATCAAATTTAACTTGAAAGATTCCGTTACATACTAACATACGTATGAAGCTAATGAAAGCGTATTAAAAATAATCTCCACATGCGCGGAGACAGCGGCCAAATGCGGCCGAATAAAGGCGGTTATAAGAAAAACATACAGACAGATAACTAGTTACTGCTGGTTGCTATATCTTACTGACCGTTCATTTGCCTTACTATTACTTAAAATTTGACATACTTCCATATAAGTAATGTCAAAACTCGATTCTTTAAAGGTACCACTTATCTAATTTTACCATACAGACAGACCTGTTAACCTTTTAAAAATTTAAATACTAATCTAATATGTAAAATTCTCGTGTCACAGTGTTAGTTACCATACTCCTCCGAAACGGCTCGACCGATTTACATGAAATTTTGTGTGCATATTGGGTAGGTCTGAGAATCAGACAACATCTATTTTTCATCCCCCTAAATGTTAAGGGTAGTCCACCCCATTTTTTTTTTAATTTTTAGATACATTTTTATTTTTTATTTTTTTAGGATACAGCATTAAAAAATACATACAACCCTAAATTTTCAACCCTCTACGATCAACCCCTATTTTTTATTTGTTAATTATGAACTTTAATTTTTTTTAGCAAGATTTTAAATCTTATTTTGTCATCACTTAGAATAAAAAAAATTATATTACTCTTAATTTTCCACCTGTCTACTATCAAACCCTATTTTTGCATCGCGATTTTTTTTTAACTATCAATCGATTAGTTATCCCCGCTAGATGTTTACCGTTGTCACCTCTCATCCAGCAAACATCACGGAGTAGGGATGAGTGGGTTCCCGGATGGTTTAGATTCACAATTAGAACCGGTAGGTAGCGCTGAGATCGGGTTCTGGAATCCTCCTAATCACCTGGAGCGATTTTGGTGATTTTGTTTTTGTGTGTCTGAGTGGGTACCCGGATGGTTTAGATTCGCAATTAGAACCGGTAGGTGGCTCTGGGATCGGGTTCTAGAATTTTATTTTTCAAAGGCAGGACAACGTCTGCCGGGGCCGCTAGTATTTAATCAAAAATTTAGAGTGGTCACTAGGTATGTAATTATATTAAGGTTACCTGCGGCTTGTTCGGGGGTGGGTCGAGACGACTGGATTTTGGGAGCTTGGTGACGCCCATCCGCCTGTAACAATATTGAAGCTTTTAATAACGAAAAGCTAAAATATTTCTCTTAAAGACTAAAGTGTTTGCAAACTCATTTATTCATAACTGTACGTATAGTTTATATTATATTATTACGAGTGTGGGACTCTAAATTAAAATGCCGTTGGAATTACTATAGAGTTCATTAGAACTATACAAACACGTATAAAATAGGTAAAAATAAAACTAGACACTACTTGTTACAATCTGCACGATCAATAACACGCGCAAAGTCCGTCACTATATCGCTTGTCGAATGTACACGTCTTGCTTGTATCGTAATCGTCGCTCGACTGCCTCACCCCTCCGTTCGGTCATTGTTTTATACTAAAGTGTATAATAGAACAAAGGACCGTGTTCACCGAGTTAATCCGCACACCTGGCAAGCAAGGATTAGTTCGACACTAATGACGGCCATTAAAGAAGTAGGAAAACAATAGCACGTTTTTCTGAACTACAAAGTAAACAAAAGAATTCCTAAATCGGTGGCAATAAAACTGCGTTTTACGGCATGCAGGTGTGCGCATTTCTGTGTCGGTATGTAACAATATCTTATAATTAAATTATTAAGTAGTAGCTATGTACATAATAGTAATTAACTAGTGGTCGGCAAGTGATCGAAACTCGACCATAACTAATTTAAATTATAATTTTGAACACTATTAAGTGTTGTCAAAGACGATACTTCTATAATCACAGATTCCGCCAAGGCTACACTGTTGATTTGACTTGAACAATAAACAAAAGAGTATATATGCGTGTGTGTGTCAAATACATGAGTAGTACATATATATGGCCCAGCTTGCCATACACAACGCGGTGCTGGTACCTACGCTCACGTATGGAAGCGAGAGTTGGGTATGGAAGAGAGAGCATGAAAGTAGAGTAAACGCGGTCGAGATGCGAGCACTGCGCAAAATCTGCGGAGTGACGCTCGCGGACCGCGTTCGTAATACCGCAGTAAGAAAGAGAGTTGGTCTGAAAGAGAGTGTCGGGGTGAAGGTAAGGAAAGGAATGCTCCGGTGGTTCGGGCATGTGGAAAGAATGCATGATGAAAGAATGACTAAACAGATATACAATACAAAATTGGATGGATGCAGAAGTCGTGGAAGGCCACGACACACCTTCCATGATCAAATTGATCGTGTACTAGCAGAAGGTGATGTCAGGAGCCTTAAGAACAGACGAGCTTGCATGACAAGAGTTATGAATGTCAAATAGGCAAGTGAGGTGTGTAAGAATAAGCCTAAATGGCACTCTGTTGTTCGTGCCTACCCCGCAAGGGAACTGGCGTGAAGTTATGTATGTATGTATGTATGTGTCAAATACATGGTAGTGTGTGTAATGTTTTTTTTATTGATTTAATGTATTTTGTTATTATCATTCTGCACTCTTTCTCCATATAAACTATAAGTGTGCGAAATTTCATACCCCTCCGTCCGCGCAATTTTCGTAAATAGGGGTACAAAGTTTTTGCTTCACATATTAATAGAATGATTTATTTATTTCAATACATCACAGTCTAATACATATTTACAAAACACCAACAATAATGTTATTAGTAATATTTTTTCCTTATTTCTGTAGGAATCGTATTTGTTATTATAAAATAATCATATGACGGTAGTAGTCAATAACCGGATTGAGTATTCTTTCATGTAGTAATCGGAAGTCGTATAACCGGATGTCAACGTCAAAGCATTTATTATCAACGGATATCGGAAATGGAGTAACTGGATGTTGGAAGTTGGTTTTATGAAGGAAGTGTAACTGAAGTGGCGCCACAGCATTACCGGATGGTGTCACTGCGGCGCGCTACGAGGACCTATTAAATACGCGGTGTTCGGGCAGAGGAGAGGCAGTCTTCAACCGACAGTCTACATTGGTAGTCTTGGACGAGGAGCACATAATATAATGTGGTCGATAATTACTCTTGATGTAGCCGCAGAGTGCTAGCCAAGACAAGTAAAACGAGCCCAAACACGACGGATCTATCTTGTTTAGTACAGGAGTTGCTATGGCCACCTTCCGACTCCATCATCAGATCAGCTCCATGGTACCATATTATTGCATTGTCACGCGATATACATATGCGTGCAAAATTTCAGCTCAATCGAAAACCGGGAAGTTGGTCAAATTTAACTTGCAAGATTCCATCCGAACTTACATACCTATGTATATAGGTCTTATTGGCTATATTCTTCTATAACACCCAAACGATGTCATTTATCAGGATGTAAAATATCATAAGTGTTCATCCGGATATATGCTAGCTCCTTATCGAGTTTCATTTAAATTAGTTCAGTAGTTTTCACGTGATACTCTAATAGATAGACAAACAAATTTTCGGAGTCTACTGGTCCGAATTTGGACCATAATTTTTGCACATTTCTAAACGCATTGTGTAGGCACAGAAAAGAAAAAAACAACACACATGGCACTAGATAGGACTATATGTAAGTATAGATATAAGGCTAGTATAAGTCTAGTATTAAAATTAGAATAAATTAATATAATAAGTTATTCTTAAGGTACACCACAACATAAAAATCACTAAATTAATGTCACACACAGTAACAAAAATAAACAATAAGCGTGTATGGAGTCTAAAATTTTTCATAGAAATTAAGTAGTAAAAAAGGGTATGGAACTCGAGTCCGTAGAGATGTTAATAATAATAAAAAATAAAAAAAACGCATTGTGTAAACACGAGTCATTTGTAGGTTTATTACAATATATTGTAGGTACTTTACGATCTGAAGTTTTAATTATCGGATTTTGATCGTGGTCGTTTATGTATAAGTAAAATAAAAACTTAGTTATCACAACTTATTCAGTCGGTTTCTGTTTTTAGGGCATAAATATGAGCCAGGTCAGTGTGCCGTGGAAAGGTCAGGGGGCCAAGGGGCCAAGGTAAGCCCTCAAAAGGGCTAAATGCCATGAGACGGGGCTATAAAGCGAACTAATACCATTTAAAAAAAACGTGTGCGTCTCGGGACGCCCGACAGAAGTGATAACTTAAACTAATCAAGTTGTACTATTTAATATTGAAATTGTTTAACTTGAAAAAAGTTTAGGTTATTACCTAAATTTTATGTATATAAATATGATGATGTAAGGAAAGGTTATTTATTAATAAAATCTTTTATTGATTATAAAATATTTTTTATTCTTAGTTACAATTCTTGAATATGTACATTAGAAGAGATACGGCTAGCGCTGTGGGTTAGAGTGAGAGAGGAGGAGCCTGCCTATCGCTGCCGTATGCGTGAGAGAAAGGGAAGCCAGCAAGACTGGCGCCGTAACGCGTTACGTAACGAAGCGGTCTACCCTCCCATAAGTTATCACTTCAAAAACTAAGAATGATTGCCCGGTAAGAAATAAAATTGTGCGCATTGCTTAAAGATGGCGCTTATTAATTAACACGATCACAGCGGCACTTATTTATCTTTACCTTCCATTCCTTCGATACGGGGCGCTTTAGACCTCGTACTAAAAATTATAATTGCTGCAGTACGAGGTCTATTGAGCCCCGTAATGTTTTAAAAATGAAAAAGTGGTACCTATCCAGTCGGGAAAATGCCCTACCACCTGGCTGTGGGTTGTTTTGTCGCCTCTTACGACAGGCGGCCCGGCTGTAGAAAATTGTATTCTTTCTCCGTTCCTGCACAGATAGAAACACGCAGATAGTACATATCTTACTAGCGTGGCCGATTATTCGGTATTCGGCCAAACCACTATTCATGGTATCTATACTTTCCACTGTAGTACTTATCATCTAATTTTGATACAAACTTACCAAAATGAAATAACGAAAATAAATAAATTCGAATATCAATAGTCTAGCCTACCCCCTCAGGTTCAAAGAGCAAAAAAGGGCTTACGTAGGTTTCTCAATAGAGGAAAAACACATCAAAGCCGTAGTTCCAAAGCAAAAACCTGGACCTAGCCCAGATTTAGTGCCAATGCAACAATAATAATCTCATAGATGCTTTTGTATATTTTAGTTTAGAGCACAATTATAGGAGCTGCATACGTCTAGTCATCGCAGCGGCACTTATTTATCTTTACATTGCAGTCCTGCGATACGGGGCGCTTTAGACCCCGTACTAAAACTATAATTGCTGCGGCACGAGGTCTATTGAGCCCCGTAATATTTTAAAAATTAAAATCCCATTTTTGCAGGATCCAGCTGAATAGCCGCAGATGGCTGTTTCAGCGATACCGGACTTTGGGAGCTTCCCGACTCCGTGGCAGCGGAAGCGTTCAGCCCGGAAGCAGCGCGCTCGAGGAGGCACCTCCTGTGAGGTTCGACCTCGGCTCGACCGCTGCAGGGGGATTGACTCTATAAGATTAAACCGTAAAAGGCTGAACGAGCTAAGCCAACAGGCTGAAGTGTTTATATAATGGGGAGTCGATATCGACTCCGCCGGCGGAGCCTATCCTAGCTTCGCAACGTGTTATAGCTGGAGGAGAAGCGGCGGAAGAAACTCTCCAGCAACACACCTAAGCTAATCGTGTATGGCTACTTGTGTCCGTAATGAGTGGGTGTGATTGGTGGGTCTTAACTTTGTGTGAGAGGATCCGACTCGAGGGCTCTTCGGCGTCTGTTATGCCAGGCTGATGTTATGAGCCTCGGGGGGTTCATAATCGCGAGGAGACGGGTTATGTTAGAGCGCCCACATTAATAGTTTTTTTTTTATAAATTCCCCAGGACACCCTTGCTGTTTAGCAAGTCTATTAAGTTTATTGATACAATTGTAAATAAATATATTGTAAATACTAAATTCTAATTAGGGTAAATAAAATGTTATATATATACATACATACATACATACATACATAACTTCACGCCAGTTCCCTTGCGGGGTAGGCACGAACAACAGAGGGCCATTTAGTTATATATATATATATATTATATTTATATTTGGCTAATAATAATAATTATAGATAAAGTCTAAGTACAAGCGTTTTCTTACATACATACATACATACATAACTTCACGCCAGTTCCCTTGCGGGGTAGGCACGAACAACAGAGTGCCATTTAGGCTTATTCTTACACACCTCACTTGCCTCTTTGACATTCATAACTCTTGTCATGCAAGCTCGTCTGTTCTTAAGGCTCCTGACATCACCTTCTGCTAGCACACGATCAATTTGATCATGGAAGGTGTGTCGTGGCCTTCCACGACTTCTGCATCCATCCACTTTTGCATTGTATATCTGTTTAGTCATCCTTTCATCATGCATTCTTTCCGCATGCCCGAACCCGAAGCGTTTTCTTGTAATATAATAACAGCACACGGCAGTTCAGGAATTGGTCGAGGCAATGGTCATCATTGCTCCGACTTATCACATCAATAGTTGCTATTCTGCTCGCACATCATCCGTCCCGCTTACACATTGTACTATATATTGTTTTAGCTGTCTGTCTGTTAATATTTGTACTTTATACCGTTTCCAAAATAAGTTCAGTTCAGTTCACATCAGCACTCGACAGAATACTACTCTCTACCATCTAGAATATCATTTAACTTCTACCTCTCGCTGCTTCTTAATCAAATTTTCATAGAAGATCATGTAATAGTGAAAGAAAGACTAAACGGATATACCATGCAAAAGTGGATGGATGCAGAAGTCATGGAAGGCCACGACACACCTTCCATGATCAAATTGATCGTGTACTAGCAGAAGGTGATGTCAGGAGCCTTAAGAACAGACGAGCGTGCATGACACGAGTTATGAATGTGAAAGAAGCAAGTGAGGTGTGTAAGAATAAGCCTAAATGGCGCTCTGTTGTTCGTGCCTACCCCGCAAGGGAACTGGCGTGAAGTTATGTATATATTTCATTAAACTTTAACAAACTGCATTATACTATATATTTTGTTGTTTTGTTGTATTGTCCACCGTGATTTCACTTTCTGATCCCAGACGGAAGAACAGCGCTAGTCCTTGTTGGCTAGCATTATGTTGAGACTGGGGTCCAATTTAGGGCTTATTTTGTTTTTTATTTTTCTATTTATATTAAAATATAGTCTAAGTCTTTTGTGTAACTAACTAACATAAATTATGGACGCAAGCCTGACAAATAAAATTATTATTATTATTATACTGTGTGTCTTTCAAGACCACGGACCATAAAAATGGCCCGGACTTTTGGGGTGCTTGCGTGGGGCCATGGGAAGGCCAACACGTAGAGGCCCCTTGACAAATTTAATCTAAATGTGGCGTGACACTGACCGGCGACTATCCCTGTCTACACCATATAGTAATGCACCCAAGGACAAGCCCCGGCCAGTGTAGGACTATTGTGGGAAATGGGGACAAAAAGTACCGGGCTATTGTGGTGAACTGCTAGTGGTACTAGGAGTCTGGGAATATGAGGACTATGGCGTCTGCCCGTCGCGATGTTCAGGGAACATAGAAAAATAGGCAGACGGTGACTCGCCACTCCCTGCATGGGCCCCAAAAAATGCCATAAAGACAGGGGCAACATGGGTGTGAGTGGCTAAGGGGTGTCGAGAGGTGGGCTGCAGGTTCACCGAAGCTACTTCCGACCTTAGGCCATTTATCACTTTCACCCCTGAAGTTTAAGTCTTAGCTCTAGCGATCTTCACTCCGTGCCGGTTGGCTAAGGCAAGCACGGAGGCGGGGGCCTTGACTTGGCCCCCGGAGTCAGATACGAGGTGTCGGTACTCACCTAAGACTTCGCCACAAAGCCCCCCTGCGGGTTTATTATTATTTACATATATTTTTTATTTCCAAATTTTTTACATTTTTCTTATAAAAAATACAAATTTATTTATAAAAAAAATATAAAAAACTGATCTTCGCCGGCAGTGGGGCCTAGGGTCCAGGCTACCGGTGGTTAAGGCTCCAGACACAGGAATCTCCTCACAATACGGGCCGTGTCCAACAGAGCTGCCTTCTGCATCCGACCCTTCAACCAGATACCAAGCGAGAGCCTTTCAAGGTGGCGATCAAGGCTCTTCGCTATTAGTCCATTCACTGACACCACTATCGGTACTATGATTGTAGAGTCCAGGTTCCATATAGCGGTAACCTCGTGAGCAAGATCAATATACTTTATTTGTTTATCTTTCTCGGCATTCACGAGGTTACCATCATGGGGAATCGCGACATCTACAATTATAGCAATTATTATTATATTATTACTAACTTAGTTTTTGTCCTAAAAAAATATTTTCTTTCTTTCTTTCTTAAACTTCTCTTCCAATTCTTTCGTATCGCACTTGTCGATTCGCTGTTTAGCACTGAACTCTCCGGTAGGCGTGTCTTACGCTGTTTTTATACCCGGAAGAATATTACGAATTAAGAATATTTACTAGCTATCCCTTTCTAAACATTTATCTATCTCTGTCTTTTCCTTCTTGAACCTTGTAGAATTTTTGTTCATCATCTGTCCCTTTCTAAAATGTATCTATCCTTGTCTTTCCTTCCAGAATCTTCTACCTTTTTCTATAAGTCTTGAGACCGGCTTACGCTGCCAGAAAGTTCTACCCTCGATTATCACGATATATAACATTTCTTCAAAATTGAATATCGACGGCCACAATCGTCATGATAGTTATGTATAGCTTTTGGATTATTTCAGGAAATTGTATTTTCTGTACGTCACATGCTTCTACTACAAATAAAGGAGAAAATATATTAAAGATAGTATAGTAAGGTTGCCTTCGTCTCTTATAAAATGTTGGCTATCTTCGCAGGCCAATGGCCCGCCGTAATTGCCCTGCTGGTGGTACAATACACGAGGTCTAAGAGATTTCATCTCTACCTATGAAATTGAAGATAGACAAATATTTATTCTCACGAATGAATGCACATGAAACTAAAAAATATACTAAACTAACAGAATATACGTACTTCTATACTTAACTAGCGGCCCCGGCAGACGTTGTCCTGCTCTGAAAAAATGAAAATCTAGGACCTGATCCCAGCGCCACCTACCGGTTCCAATTGTGGATTTAAATCATCCGGGAACCCACTCAAACACAAAAACAAAATCACCAAAATCGGTCCAGGTGATTAGGTGGTTCCAACGGGATAAAAAGTAACCTATGTCCGTCTCCTGATTCTAAGCTACCTCCCCACCAATTTTCAGCTAAATCGGTACAGCCGTTGTTGAGTTATAAATAGTGTAACTAACACTACTTTCTTTTATAAATATAGATAGATATTATATAGTTAGAGGTAAAGTTTGTGAGTTTGTGAAGTTGTAGGAGGTAATCTCCGAAACTACTGAATCAATTTAAAAAATTCTTTCACTGTTCGCAAGCTACACTATCCTCGGTTGATATAGGCTATATTACATTTTCAAAAAAATTTGGGAACCTTACTAAAACTCCAATAGTGTAACCCAAGGTGTAAAAAAATTACTTAAAATCGCGTGCGCTACGAAAACTATTGATGATAGAATAAAATAATGTACTACGACTTTGCAGAACACATCGTTATACACAAAAATTGTCGCGACAGCATATGTCTAACTATTATAGTTATGACACAATAAGTGTTATTTTATTTTAAAAATTCAATTAAAACGCCGCCGCTAGAAAAGGCTCTTTATTTGTATCTTGGTATTCATCCTTATCAACATAAATTACTTCATATTCAAGACTGCTTCAATACCTTTATATAACTTTTTGAATTATTCAATTCCGACATTCCATTCGACAGATATCACGTGTTTAAAAATGTAAGTATTAGAAAAAAGTTGCGTGGTCGCCGGGCACCCTAATCGGCTAGATAAGCTTATGCGATGTAGGCGTCACTGGGATACAGGCAGTCTGGGAGGGGAAATATTTTGAATTCGCTTAATAGGTAAAGTTTATGATCTTGTGTCGTTGTAGGGGGGTAATCTCTAGATCTACTAAACCAATTTTGTAAATTCTTTCATCAGTGGAAAGCTACATTATTCCTGAGTGACATAGGGTGTATTTGATTGTGATTAATAATAAGTATTTTTCTTTTCTGATGCCCTGATTCCTGATTTAATAGCTTTCAATTTTCAAATTTTGTGTTGTAATTTTATATGGGTATTTTATTTAATAAAACTACGTTTTAACGGTTTTAAGCGCGGTAAATTATTTGATTTTTATTACTCCGACTTTTCGGCCATCGCATCGCATTCGCTCAATACTTGGACCACACATCAAAAGGCCTCATAGATACGGCTAGTCTACACTAAACAAAATCAATTTTTCCCACTCGAGAGTGCACACCGCCCTTTGACGCATTCCATTTTTAAAAATATATTTTTAAAATATCAGTTCTTTGTCACTAGTTTATTGAGCCGTGCGAATACGCTCTGAGCAAATGAGAGTTTTAATGGAAACCATTAAAATATATTTATTTATTATGGCTACTTTAATTTTATTGGAGTTTTTAAGTGGTTCTTGGCATGGTAAGTAAGTAATTATTTTGGATATATTTTTACATCATATTTTCTTAAGTTTTCGCGACTTGTATACATAAATAAGATTAGGCTCCCATAGAGTAAATAATAACCATAAACAAAATTAAAACTAAATAATTAAAATTAACAAGTTGGCGGTAGGCTAAATAAAACTTTAACAATACTCGTTGACACTTGACATCTCTGTCTTCCGAGATCACGGCCACTGAAAAGTGGCCGAAACGTCGCAAAAACCAAAATCAAATAAAATTACCGCGCTTAAAACCGTTAAAACGTAGTTTTATTATATATTTTTACAGTTGAATTCTAGTGCTGTGCAGTCCACTTACGAGGACTGTATGGCATGCGTGCGGGTGGATGGCAGCCTGTCGCCCTGGTTTGACGTCAATATTGGCGTCCGCCAGGGCTGCGTGCTGTCGGCTTTGCTATTCATCCTATACCTGGACGATTGTCTCCAGAGAATAAGATTGATGGATGTTGGGGTGCGGATGAGTGATCTAGTTGTAAGCACCTTGCTTTATGCGGATGATGCCGTGCTTTTAGCCGATTCGCCATCAGAACTGCAAACACTAGTCACAATGATGAAAGGTGACTGTCAGGCGAGAGGCTTACATTTGAATGCGAAGAAAACAAAAGTTATGGTGTTTGAAAGAGAAGAAACCAGAACGAATGCAAGAATAATGGTCGATGATGTTATGCTGGAGCAAGTGAGTGAGTTGAGTGAGAAAGAAGAGTGAATATGGGGAATAGTGTGAATGGAGCGTTAGGTAAACTTCTAGGCGCTAAGAACCTCAGCCAGGAGGGCCCAGCTCGCCATACACAACGCGGTGCTGGTACCTACGCTAACGTATGGAAGCGAGAGTTGGGTATGGAAGAGAGAGCATGAAAGTAGAGTAAACGCGGTCGAGATGCGAGCACTGCGCAAAATCTGCGGAGTGACGCTCGCGGACCGCATTCGTAATACCGAAGTAAGAAAGAGAGTTGGTCTGAAAGAGAGTGTCGGGGTGAAGGTAAGGAAAGGAATGCTCCGGTGGTTCGGGCATGTGGAAAGAATGCATGATGAAAGAATGACTAAACAGATATACAATGCAAAAGTGGATGGATGTAGAAGTCGTGGAAGGCCACGACACACCTTCCATGATCAAATTAATCGTGTACTAGCGGAGGGTGATGTTAGGAGCCTTAATAACAGACGAGCGTGCATGACAAGAGTTATGAATGTGAAAGAAGCAAGTGAGGTGTGTAAGAATAAGCCTAAATGGCGCTCTGTTGTTCGTGCCTACCCCGCAAGGGAACTGGCGTGAAGCTATGTATGTATGTATGTTGAATTCTAGTACTGAAAGATTTAGCGGATAAGCATTCAAGTTGTGATGGTTTCTTTTTCAACACATTTGATCAAGAAATGCATTTACGAAACCTTTTTACAGAGTGGCAAAATCTAAAAATAATTAAAATAAAATATATAAGAATTCCACCACCTTACGAGAATAAAGAGGCTTAATGACAGAATCTCCTTGAAAGCTTTTTTGATCAATACATTTGTCTCACTTTAATACTAAAGAGAAAATGAGTCGAAAGATGTAGTTCTAATTTTCACCACGCGCACGTGACGCCATTTGCTAATTACTATCAATCTAATATGAAAAAGTTTGTTTTACTACCTATTGTACTGTTCTTTCACAAATGTGTTGAAAAATGTTGTATGACACACGTTCGGATTTGGTTTTTACAAACTTGTGATTATGGTAAGCCTTCGACTTGATCTCAGGCCTATATTCCTCTATTCGTTTGTAAAAGCCATCGCACCGCATGAAATAACTATTGTAATTCAGGTCATAGTCTCACAAACTCACATTCGCATTTATAATATACTAGAGGTCCCTGCAGACAGAAAATCATCAAAATCAGTCCAGGAGATTAGAATGATCCTAGGACCGAACCCAGCGCCACCTACCGGTTTCAATTGTGATTCTAAACCATACGGGGACCTACTCAAACACGCTCAAAAAAATTCATCAACATCGGTAAAGTCGTTCTTAAGTTATGCGCGTATATACACCTCTACGATTTTTATTAACATAGATAGACTAGCGGCCCCGCGCGGTTTCACCCGCGCTCTGTCCCGCTCCCGTGGTATATAGCGTCATGTTATACAGCCTATGACACTCCCTGTTAACGTAGCTTTCCAACAGTAAAAGAATTTTTAAAATCGGTTTAGTAGATCCAGAGATTACCCCCTACAACGTCACAAACTCACAAACTTTACCTCTTTATAATATTAGTATAGATGAGTAAGTCGTGGTTGCGTAATGGCAAGCGCACGCGTCCCAAACTCAGAGGGAGCGGGTTCGATCCTGGCCGGAACGCATGCACCATAAGCAGTTTTCTGACCTAATGCATATTGTAACAAGGAAAACATCGTGTTGCAATCTGCGCATTGAGATAATCGATATGTCAAACCTGCCAAACCGCCTTGAACAAGCGTGGAGGGTATATTGTCCGCTCCCCCTATAATGGGAGGCCCGAGCCCAGCAGTGGGACATTTATGGGCCGATATTATATTGTTACATACCGACACAGAAATGCGCACACCTGCAGGTCGTAAAACACAGTTTTATTGCCACCGGATGTAGGAATTCTTTTGTTTAGAATTTGTAGTTCAGAAAAACATACTATTGTTTTTCTACTTCTTTTATGGCCGTCATTAGTGTCGAACTAATCCTTGCTTGCCAGGTGTGCGGATTAACTCGGTTAACACGGTTCTTTGTACTATTATACACTTTAGTATAAAACAATAACCAAAGGGAGGGGTGGGTGAGGCAGTAGAGCGACGACTACGATACCAGCAAGAAGTATACATTCAACAAGCGATATAGTAACGGACTTTGCGCGTGTTATATAACGAGTAGTGTTACTGGTTGTATCCAGTATATTTGTACCTATTTTATACATGTTTGTACAGTTCTAATAAACTCTGTAGTAATTCCAACGGCATTTTAATTCGGGTCCCACACTCGTAACAATATATTATAGATAGATGAGTTAGGCTTAGGATGATGTAATGTCATGTAATAATGAGCACAGGCTAAACAGTCTTCTATTTGTCCAAATGAACTGCATTTTAACCAAAGCTAAAGTCGTTTAAAATCTAGATTTTCCATTTCCAGCGCTTTAATATTACGAGGTTTTTAAGTAGTAGTATAATTTAATTTTACATAGTGGAGAACTGCGCTTAAAACTCTTAAAAGCTATTAGGGGTGTGTAATGCGCTATGTTCCCGGAAGACTGTGCTCGTAGTGCTTTAACAACTGTGTAGTGAAATTACTAAATAAAATCTGTAGGGAGTGTCGAGTTTATATACAAATAATTTAAAAACGAAAAAAGTCAACGGTCAATGTTGGCGCCAGACCATAAAAACTATATTGGCAACACCAAACCAACGCTAAGCGTCAAATAGTTTTTTTTTTCTTCCTCTTCATCCTTTTTGCCGCTAAAAACGTATACAAGTCGTCTAATCTGTTTTATTGTAATAATTGCTGTAATATTATAAAAGATATACATCTCGAGTCATACATCAAATTGCAAGCTTGTATCATTATATAACTCAATACTTCTCATATGTGGAGAAGCTGTAAAACCCTACAGTCAATTTTTGTATTATTTTTTTGATGATGGCTGCAATACGGTCAATTCATACTAGCAGATTTCGAATATACTAGTTTTCTTCTGTCTGTCAAAGTAACTATGTCAAGCTGTCAAGAGATGTCAAGCCAAGGACGCGTTCCTTTAGTATCTCACAATGCCCAATATGCTCCCTCGTGACGAAAACCTCACTAATGACGTCATCATTTTCGATCACACAACGCTCACAACGACCCATGTCAAGAGGTGGGTCGAAGTGGGCGTTAACCACAGAGCATTTTTTTTTACTGCAGGCGATCAGCAGACAGGCAAACGGCCCACTTGATGGAAAGCGGTTACCATCGCCTATGGACATTTGCAACACCGAAGTTGCTACAAACGCACTGCTGCTCTCTTAAGGGAGACTGGAACCTGGTCACTAATGCCGGAACACAACTCAAGGTTGTTATGGCGACATACTTTAGATCAAGGGTGGTAGCTATCCAGTCGGGCAAATGCCCTACCACCTGGCTGTGGGTTGTTAAGTCTCCTCTTACGACAGGCCGCGCGGCCGCAGGAAATTGTATTATTTCTCCGTTCCTGCATGGATAAAAAGCATTAATTCCTCTATCGATAGAAATTGAAAAAGGCGCGATTTTCAACTCAGCCAATGACATTTGTGTATTTCGATTATGACATCAACGGCCCATAATCCGTTCCACTTGTGTTTATGACTGTAATGCCCGCAAGCAAGTGGAACGGGAACATCCCGGTTGTGAATATGATCGTTGTGAGTTTCTTCTGGAACGTAGCCTAGATTTAAATTGAAGCGTTTGCCCATAGAGTACCATAAATAATATTGTGTGTACACACCGGCGCGAACGTAATAGCCCTAGTGACGTATTGGGGTCGGACCGGTTTGTACCTACTGCTGTTGTTAAAGCGTGCTAATATGAAGTTTTATGGAGTTTTTGGCGGGAACTGAGAGGGGACGTTGTGCTGTGCAGTTTTATTTTCTAAAAATGTGTATAATCTCTCTAAAATGAACAATAGTTGTAGGATATTGATAGTTTTTGAGTAGTAATTATGTGTTTTTGTGAGAAATGTGAACTGTATAGTCAAATGTGGCCTTTCGAGTTTTCACAAGAACTCCGTTATATGGCGTCGAATGTAGCGTACAATACAATTGCGCCGGGCTTAAAGGTCTAGTTGCCAAGCCATAAACACAAAAAAAAAAGTTGGAACACTATCTATGCACTTTTAATTCACCAGGTAAGCCCGCGACTTCGTCCACTCTTGACTTGACGCCAGGGCCAAAAAGTACAGTGGCATTTAAAAAAAGTTTGAGTGAAAACTGTGTCGGAATAAGCTAATTTTTACGCACCCGAACAACTAAACCAAAAACCACATCCAGGAAAATTCCTGCTAGATTTCCGGGATAAAAAATATCACACATTTTATTACATAAAATTCGTTTTTTTTAATCTGGCTATTTTAAATAATTCCCAGAAAAATTCCCGCCGGATTCCCAGGGCAAAAACTAATGCAAACTTTAAGTCTACGAATTCGCTGTCAATCAGCGAAAACTGCTTCGAAATCGGTAGTTCCAGTAGTCCCAGTAGTTTTTACGTGAATTCCGAGCAAACAGACAAGAAATCTAAAAAAAATGCATCGTGTTCTCCATCGTTTACATAGTTGTTTTTTTTTTAATAACTTCAATGTACAGACACGGCATGTTTAGAATTGTATAATATTGTTACAACTTACACCCCAACAAAGACAAATTCCACGTACAAATCTGTAAAAGCACATTTTATTACCTGTCGGCATTTGAACTAGTTGTAATCCTTTTATGATCGTCTTCTTTTATTCACTTATTTATTGACATACGTCTCTAATTATTGTAGAAAACAGCTTATTGTTCTATTGTACTCGTTTACGACCGCTTGCGGCTGCATAATTAGCCAGGTGTGCGGATTACGATTACTAGGAAATTGTGTGGACGTTGCCGGGAGGGCACATTCGCATTGGTAAAGTATAAAACGACGGCCTGATTGAGAGAGGAGTCAGTAGAGCTACGACTACGATACGGGCGTGACGTGTGTACATTCGGGAATCTAATATAGTGACGGACTTTGGCGCGTTTTATTGAATTATGTTTGGATTTGTTGTTCGGTTATATTTTTACCTGTGTTATACGTGTTTGTATAGTTCTAATAAACTCTATAATAATTCTAACGGCATTTTAATTCGAGTCCCGCAAACTCGTAACAATATTATAAAAACTAAAGAATGGATAATGTGTACTATCTCTAATCCCTTTATAGGAACCACGCTTAAAAAGTAAATAATATTACACTAAAATCCAAATATTCAATAGTATAATGGCATTAGTGTGTACAAAGCAAGCATATTATAGTAAAATCAAAAGCTATTAGTGAAGGATTCTGGTAGAACCTTGGTGTTATAATTTATGCAAGACTTAATATACGTTAAGTGTGGCCACGCAACAGGAGTGATATTCCTTTGGGAACAATACATTATCGCGAAAACGCGAGAAAAGTACCCGAAAATCCTTTTGTATTGCTGGAGTACAGCAGACAGATTCACAAGCGTTAAGTCGATTCGGTTCTTCTATGTGTTTCAATTTGAATAAATCAATCAAAGTTTGTTGAGCCGCTTTTTCTCCTTGAACAATAACTGAAATTGCTTTGGAAATGCTTTAGATTCATGACTTTCAATAACACTTTAATAATCTGTAGGATTCCATTTTTAAGTAGACACTTTCAGTTTTAATTTTAAAAGTAATTAATTTATACTAATATTATAAAGAATATCTAAGCTTTCACCATTCGAATGCTACATTATCATTATTTATCCGTGCAGGAACGGAGAAAGAATACAATTTCCTGCGGCCGGGCGGCCTGTCGTAAGAGGCGACTAAACAACCCACGTGTTCCGGCATTAGTGACCAGGTTCCAGACTCCCTTAAGAGAGCAGCAGCGCATTTGTAGCACCTTTGGTGTTGCAAATGTCTATAGGCGATGGTAACCGCTTTCCATTCAGTGGGCCGTCTGCCTGTCCGCTGAACTCCTGTAATAAATAAAAAAATATAGGTTATAATTAAAATTAGCGATTCATACTAAAACTTCAATAATATAACCCATCAGTCTAAACAAAATACTTGGCGCTGGAATCAGGTTCTAGGCTTATATTTTTTCGGGGTAGGACAACGTCTGCCGAGACCGCTAGTATAACATAAACTTGAATCTGAAATCTTGAAAAATCTTGAAACGCCGTCTGTCCGTTTGCTCGCTTTACATAATAATAATCAGGGTCCGTGCAGAATCCGAGATGGAATACCAATTCCTGGTGCCGGGTGAGTTGTCGCAAGAGATAAAACAACCCACAGCCAGGTGGTAGAGCATTTGCCCGTCTGGATGGCTACCACCCCCGGTTCAGACTGTGCGATGGTCAGCTCCCAATGCCCGATTCGAGACCGGTAGCACTTTTGGTTAAAACTACATTCTAACGGTTTTAAACGCTGCATTTTGTTTGATTTTTATATCGACATTTCAACTACTTTTCAGTAACCGGGATACGGGACACTTCCAAATAAAATACCGCGCTTACATTCTTAACTTCTTAAAAGAAACCGACTTCATAAACTAAAAAGTATTAAATAACTTATTTCTAAAGCTATTATTATTTTAATATATATTATCTAAAACATCTGATTTTAAGATGTTAGTGTGCTTAGTAATTTTCAAAATATAGTAATTTTTATGTTTTACTTTGCACCGACTTCAATATGTTTTAGATAATATATATTAATAATAATAGCTTTAGAAATAAGTTATTTTATACTTTTTAGTTTTTGAAGTCGATTTTTTTAAACGAAGTTTTTTTTTATTTTTTTGTTACTTTTTAGTGTCTAGCTATGTATGTGTAGACCTACGAAAGGTGCCGCGCTCCTTAAAAAATATAGGTCCCAAGAAACGGGAACAAAAAAATGTTCGTAAAATGAAAACTACTGAGTCGAACTATGTTAAATTTTTAGGGGACCAAATGGCAACTATTCCGCGACGAACAAAAAAAAACGTAAATCACGTGAACACGTAATCTGCTTATACTGGAACGCACTCAAAGGGCGTTGCTAAAAGTTAGTCAGTTCAAATATTTTTTGTACACAACTAAAAACCTATTCCAAGAAAATAAATTACTCACAGTGCGACAACTATTTATTCAGTCATTATTATTAAAACAACATAAGTCAATTAATACCGAAGTAAGAAAGAGAGTTGGTCTGAAAGAGAGTGTCGGGGTGAAGGTAAGGAAAGGAATGCTCCGGTGGTTCGGGCATGCGGAAAGAATGCATGGTGAAAGAATGACTATACAGATATACAATGCAAAAGTGGATGGATGCAGAAGTCGTGGAAGGCCACGACACACCTTCCATGATCAAATTGATCGTGTACTAGCAGAAGGTGATGTCAGGAGCCTTAAGAACAGACGAGCTTGCATGACAAGAGTTATGAATGTCAAAGAGGCAAGTGAGGTGTGTAAGAATAAGCCTAAATGGCACTCTGTTGTTCGTGCCTACCCCGCAAGGGAACTGGCGTGAAGTTATGTATGTGTAGAAAATTTCAAAACCGTTTTTATCAATAGATTTCCTTGTTACTTAGGCAAATATTTATATAATAAAATAAATAAAATACTATCTTTCGATTCGTTAAATAATCATCAATTTAAAGTTTACAGTTGGTTGCAAACACAAGATTACAATGAAACTGAGAATCTACTAAAAATGGTGATTTGAGTAATAATTATTTAAACACACACGCACGCACGCACGCACGCACGCACACACACACATACACATTGTATTAATGTTAAAAAATAATAATAATTGAGCATTGAAGAAGCAACGACACCTAATATAATACAGGCTGTTATTAATAAAATACTAAGCCCTTTTCATGATGTTATATAAATGCCCATAGACGACGGTAACCGCATTCCACCAGATTGGCCATCACATTTCTACAATATTACAGCTGTTCGATACACAGAATAATGACATCGAGTTAGAACATAAGCCGGTTTTCTATTGTTACCCGATTCATACGAGGACACTTTTGTATCGCGTCGAAAAGACGGTATGCCGCGACGTGGTCCGCGTGGAATTTGCTTTCAAAACCCTCCGATTTTGAAACATTCTTATTATATATAGCCTATAGCCTTCCTCGATAAATGGGCTATCCAACACTGAAAGAATTTTTCAAATCGGACCAGTAGTTCCTGAGATTAGCGCGTTCAATCAAACAATATAAGTATATTTGGCTACAACACTAATACTTACTTTTTAAATATCGCGATATCTTTCGAATGAAACGTCCGAATTGAATCATTCAAAAAGTTCTAGAAAGATATTGAATTCGTCTTGAATGTGGAGTAATTTATTTTGATAAGGATTAATACAAAGCATGCAAAGTGGTAGTATATTGTTTTGTTCTATGATCAATAGTTTTCGCAGCGCACGCCGTGTAAGGATTTTTTCAGGTCATTTTTTACACCTTGGGTTTATTGGACTTTTAGTAAGGATCCCTAATTTTTTTGAAAATATAATATAGCCTATAGCCTTCCTCGATAAATGTACTATTCAACACTGAAAGAATTTTTCAAATCGCACCAGCGGTTACTGAGATTAGCGCGTTTAAACAAACTAACAAACTCTTCAGCTTTATAATATTAGTAAAGATATTTGATTTTATTGAGAATTTTACACATTTGCCAGCGCGTGGAACATAGTAATAGAGACGATAGTTTAATATATTCAGTGAGCATGTGGTTGTATCGGAAAAGAACGAGGCGCGGGTGCATTTGGACAGTCA
Organism: Dendrolimus kikuchii; assembly: GCA_019925095.2. NCBI lineage: Eukaryota > Metazoa > Arthropoda > Insecta > Lepidoptera > Lasiocampidae > Dendrolimus > Dendrolimus kikuchii. The sequence goes on along the minus strand of CM034410.1, from coordinate 593,837 downwards.
TTTTATCCATTGTCCGTAGTGTTTCCCTTGCAGTAGATAAGTAGCATATTTTATATTTTTACGAGTTGTGAGACTCGAATTAAAATGCCGTTGGAATTATTTTAGAGTTTATTACAACTATACAAACACGTATAACACACGTACAAATATCCCGAACTCAACAAATCCAAACGTAATGCAGAAGGTCGTAATTCAATAAAACGCGCAAAGTCCGTCACTATGAGATTCCCGATTGTACATACGTCACGCCTTGATCGTAGTTGTCGCTGAACTGCACAAATGCAATGTACCCGCCCGGCAACGTGAACCGAATTTCCTAGAATCAACTTGTACTTTAATCCGTAACGCCTGGCTAATGATTACAATAGAACAATAGGCTGTTCCTTAGAAATGTATGCCAATAAATAAGTAAAGTAGTACATGATCAAATTGATCGTGTACTAGCAGAAGGTGATGTCAGGAGCCTTAAGAACAGACGAGCTTGCATGACAAGAGTTATGAATGTCAAAGAGGCAAGTGAGGTGTGTAAGAATAAGCCTAAATGGCACTCTGTTGTTCGTGCCTACCCCGCGAGGGAACTGGCGTGAAGTTATGTATGTATGTATGTATGTAATAAATAAGTAAACAAAAGAAGACGATCATAAAAGAATTACAATGAATTCAAATGCCGACAGGTAACATAAAACTATAGTGCTACGATTTATTTTGGCTTGCTATTATATTCGGTTTCCTCGTTTACTTACTACGCATACGCAGGGCGCGGGCTAATCATTCTTTCTCTTTTCTTCTCATTCGGATCTATAGTCATCGCGTGGAACAGGAATGAACTAAATAGTTAAATATATAAAGACACATTTTGAACGCAAGTGATATACTGATCTAATCACTCTTCGCGTCGGATATATATCTCTTGAGTTAATCACTCAGGAGTTACACACCGCTAGTACAACAACAATTAGAATAAAAAAACCTTCCCCGCCAGTTTCACGGCCGCACAGAAACTTGATATTATATTTGAAAAAGCACTCGACGTTATTATCCCATACAGTATTCAATATTAGGACAGCCGGTTGCTGCGTACGCCATCAATGACGCACGTATTACATGCATGTTTCTATGGATACGTTCCATTAGACTCACCACGACCGCAATTTTTCCCGTTCTACTTGCTTGCCGACGTTACAATCGTCATCCCAAGTGGAACGGTTATTCGACCCACCTCTTGACATGGGTCGTTGTGAGCGTTGTGTGATCGAAAATGATGACGTCATTAGTGACGTTTTCGCCACGGCTACAACGACCGCGGTCGTCTTGTGGAATGGCTAACGGAGCATTTTGGGCGTTGTAAGCTACTAACGGAACGCGTTGAATATGTATTGTTACATTGAAACAACACTAATATATAGTAACATTGATTAGAATATCACCTCCATAATGTAAATGTATTTATTATCTTTATGGCCTCATATTGTGAACATTGTTTCGAGAATATCAGTTGTATATTTCTAAAATGTCACAGTAAAGATGATTGAATCTGTCAAGTAAGCAAATATGTCATATATAGGGAGTTTTTGGCGGGAACTGAAAGGGGACGTTGTGCTGTGCAGTTTTATTTTCTAAGAATGTGTAAAATTACTCTAAAATGAACAATAGTTGCAGGATATTGATAGTTTTTGAATAGTAATTATGTGTTTTGTGAGAAATATGAAATGTATAGTCAAATGTGGCCTTTTGAGTTGTTACAAGAACTCCGTTGAATGGCACTAGCTGATAACCTACAGTTCAGCTGTGCTACACATAGGTTTAAGAAAATGAAGAAACTATATTGTAAATTAAGATCTGGCTTAAAGGCCTAGCTGCCAAGCCATAAACCTAAATTAAATAAATGTCATATATAGAACGCGTTCCGTTAGTAGCTCACAACGCCCAAAATGCTCGGTCTGCTGTTCCACAAGGCGACCGCGGTCGTTATGGTCGTGGCGAAAACGTCACTAAAGACGTCATAATTTTCGATCACATAGTGCTCACAACGACCCACGTCAAGAGGTGGGTCGTAGTGGGCGTTGGCCACAGAGCATTAATTTTCTCTAGCGGTGCGTATGATGAAAGAGGAAGCATAGCGTTTCGTCCGCTTCGTTGGTATTTCCACCATATATCGGTGGCGTGAGTGCGTACGTCTGCTTGTCCGGTGGTAGAATGGTGAGGGAGGAACCAATTCATGTAATTCCGTGGCACACTCCCCGAAGTGTATCCTATAGAATACCGACAAACTGGCGACCTTACGTCGATGACTTAGGCTCTGAAGCCTCTCGTCGAATAGTCGGTTATTGCCTATCAGTTTCCTAGCTCTTTTCTCTATTGAATCGAGTGTCTCTAACTGGTATTTAGCTGAGCCATCCCAAAGATGAGAGCAGTACTCCATGCAAGACCGCACTTGTGCTTGATAGAGATTCAGCAACTGAAGTGGTGTGAAGTACTGCCTCACCCTTGATAGAACCCCCAGCTTTTTGCCAGCCAGCTGAGCAACAGACTCTATGTAAGAGCCAAAATTTAGAGATTGTGTTATCTAGACGCCAAGAAGCTGAAGACTGTCGGCTATCGGTACAGATACACCTCGGAAAGTAGTAGTCAAGTCAAGATACACGTACATACATACATACATAACTTCACGCCAGTTCCCTTGCGGGGTAGGCACGAACAACAGCGCCATTTAGGCCCATTCTTACACACCTCAATTGCTTCTTTGACATTCATAACTCTTGTCATGCTCACTCGTTTGTTCTTATGATAGATACACGTGCTGCTTGTAAAGGTATTAAAACAGTTTTTCAAAACAGAGTGTTTCAGTAGTACTACTAGTTCTTCGACACGGCTTCTCTCGCGCTCAAAAAGGATATATATATCATGATGTAAGCATGTTATTCTTAGAAATGTCGAGCTTAATTTTTAATTTAAAGTACTTAAGAATATTTCAATACCAGTAACGCTTTGTAACACAATATAAAACACCGCAATACATATAAGTATATTAAAAACACTTTCAATAAATTATGAAAAACCTGTGAAGTGCTGCTTCTCCAAAAAAAAAAAACAAAGACCTGGCGAGATAATGATGGAACGCGAATCCTATACTCTAATAAAAAAAAACTGACACGATTATACAAGGTACTACGTTACTAAATAATAATAATGCGTAAATTGGAAACGTCTCATTAATCTAAGGTAAATAAGATCGCTTTAAGAGAACTAAATGAAACGACAAACCATTTCCTTCATGTAAACAAATCTAATTCGTCCATTACGTTTCTAAACAACTTCGTAGAACTTCCCAATTAGCAAGTTACGAATTTCTAAAAGCATTTGTATAAAAATAATTTGAATTAAGTTACACTCTTGTTTCCGTCGTTTAACATAAAGCTTTTATTCACAATAACTTACGCTGAAGAACACTTTACTACCTTAAGAAATCTTTTTGTTTACATAAGTAGGTAAATCTGCGGAGTGACGCTCGCGGACCGCGTTCGTAATACCGAAGTAAGAAAGAGAGTTGGTCTGAAAGAGAGTATCGGGGTGAAGGTAAGGAAAGGAATGCTCCGGTAGTTCGAGCATGTGGAAAGAATGCATGATGAAAGAATGACTAAACAGATATACAATGCAAAAGTGGATGGATGCAGAAGTCGTGAAAGGCCACGACACACCTTCCATGATCAAATTGATCGTGTACTAGCGGAGGGTGATGTCAGGAGCCTTAAGAACAGACGAGTGTGCATGACAAGAGTTATGAATGTCAAAGAAGCAAGTGAGGTGTGTAAGAATGGGCCTAAATGGCGCTCTGTTGTTCGTGCCTACCCCGCAAGGGAACTGGCGTGAAGTTATGTATGTATGTATGTAAGTAGGTAAGTACATTTTGTATCAGTTCTGTAGTCTACCGAACCTTTCTGCGCACAGAAGATAGATAGATAACACTTTAATTTACACCATTACAGAAAACTTACGAACTAGTATTCTAATTGTGTCCAAAGAGCGGTCTTATCGCTAAAAAGCGATCTCTTCCAGACAACTCGTGGCAAGAATATTGCTGATTTGGAGTGGCGATGGTTGTATACAGAATTATTATGCGATTACTTACATTTTAATCATAAATATATAACTATACTATCTTAAGCCCTTTGGTCACGCGAGACTTCTTTCAATCGCCTTGAAAGGTCTCGATAAAGTTGATGAGCCTCAAGTCCCCATGGCCCCAAAGTGTCAAGCCCGAAAGCCATGAATATGCATCCGTCACCGATGGATGCATATTTGCGTTTCAGGGTTTCTTGAAGTGTGGCAGCTCCTCCGGCAGTGACGGCTGTATTTGGAAGATGGGAAGCCGCTAACGTATCGACACAAGTTGCGTCCCATACTAAGGGGCGTCCCATCTTCCAAGATACCAACGACATTCCGTCTGGTCGCTTGCCATCGTCGCGCCACTATACTATATATATAAGATACTAGAGTTTACCCCGCGGCTGCGCCGTTGCTACAATAATTATACACACTTTATTGTGGTGAAAAAAATATATGTCAATCTTGATCATATGTCTGAGGTACCCCATGTACTCAAAACGCATTTTCGGTAAATTTTCTCGATAGAAAATAATTGCAAAGTGACATCTAAACGTGTTCTTCAATCTTTAATATTATGATTACTGTTAATCGTACATCGCTAAAATAAATAACAGTAACGTATCATATTATAACAAATTGAACCCTTGTAGTACTTTTATTCGGTTACTTAGAGAATTTGGAAGTAATTAATTATTTTATTATAAATGACTTCAAAAATGACGCCTCCCGGTCTCAATGTATGGGATTTGTCATTACGCCAGACGGCTTCGTGCTTAACGGTCACGTCGCTTTTTTGTAGCTCCGCTACTAAAAATGCTTTTAAATAAATGAAGGAGCAATCACAATGAGAATTTCGAAGCGACCGCACGGTGTTTATTTGGCGTATACGGTATAATGGTCTGAGCTAAATCACAGGTTGTGGATTCGAACCCTACTAGCGTTAGTCACTTGTTCTAGCAGACTTTTTTATTTTTATATCAAAGTTGATAAAATGGTCTTTTTCTCTTCTGAAATAATTTTATAAAATGCAATAAAAATACTTTTCTATATTTTTATATTTAATTTCATCTGGGCTTTCATACTATTGACAATAAAACGTCTTTAAATAAATCTTACCGGTAACATTAAAATTCGAAAGCGTCATCTATGTTTCTCAATAGAAAATTACGTTGATACGTGGATAAGTAGAATTATAAATAATGAAAACATTCATCAATTTGATAACTGTTGTTGTGGCAGAGTAGGTTGACACTAGTACAGGTATAATCGGAGTTCGTGGATTCCAGTCCAGAGTGCTCGCTTCGCTTTTTTTCTGCTTTTTATGTTTTATCTATTATTATTCATTTTAAAGTTCTTATCTATACAGATAAATAAATGTGAAGTGTCTGTTTGTAATGTCAAAATAAAAACTAAAAAATCGGGCCAGGAGATTCCGAAATTGCAATTTTTTGCAGTGGACCCAGTGGACCCAGTGGACCCAGTGGACCCAGTGGACCCAGTGGACCCAGTGGACCCAGTGGACCCAGTGGACCCAGTGGACCCAGTGGACCCAGTGGACCCAGTGGACCCAGTGGACCCAGTGGACCCAGTGGACCCAGTGGACCCAGTGGACCCAGTGGACCCAGTGGACCCAGTGGACCCAGTGGACCCAGTGGACCCAGTGGACCCAGTGGACCCAGTGGACCCAGTGGACCCAGTGGACCCAGTGGACCCAGTGGACCCAGTGGACCCAGTGGACCCAGTGGACCCAGTGGACCCAGTGGACCCAGTGGACCCAGTGGACCCATGGACCCAACCCAACCCAGTGGACCCAGTGGACCCAGTGGACCCAGTGGACCCAGTGGACCCAGTGCACCCAGTGGACCCAGTGGACCCAGTGGACCCAGTGGACCCAGTGGACCCAGTGGACCCAGTGGACCCAGTGGACCCAGTGGACCCAGTGGACCCAGTGGACCCAGTGGACCCAGTGGACCCAGTGGACCCAGTGGACCCAGTGGACCCAGTGGACCCAGTGGGCCCAGTGGACCCAGTGGACCCAGTGGGCCCAGTGGGCCGACCCAGTGGTCCCACCCAGTGGACCCAGTGGACCCAGTGGACCCAGTGGACCCAGTGGACCCAGTGGACCCAGTGGACCCAGTGGACCCAGTGGACCCAGTGGACCCAGTGGACCCAGTGGACCCAGTGGACCCAGTGGACCCAGTGGACCCAGTGGACCCAGTGGACCCAGTGGACCCAGTGGACCCAGTGGACCCAGTGGACCCAGTGGACCCAGTGGACCCAGTGGACCCAGTGGACCCAGTGGACCCAGTGGACCCAGTGGAGTTTCAGCCAAATCGTGGACCCAGTGGACCCAGTGGACCCAGTGGACCCAGTGGACCCAGTTGGACCCAGTACCCAGTGGACCCAGTCCGTGGACCCAGTGGACCCAGTCCTATCAGTGGACCCAGTGGACCCAGTGGAAACCCGGAACAGACCCAGTGGACCAGACAGACCCAGTTATCATGCCAGTGGACTTTCGCATTTATCAAAATATATGTTAATAGGGTCCATTTTCATAATATCGGGATTAGACAAACGACGGGATAAAAAATATCCATGTCAATCGAAAATATATAAATACTGAGTTTCAGCCAAATCGGTTCAGTAGTTTTTCCGTGATAACGGAACAGACACACAGACAGAGTTACTTTCGTATTTATATTAATATATATATGGATTCATTGTTGTTCCATAATACAATAATATCATTTTAATAAAGTTTACCTGTCTAAAAAATTGTTGGAAAAGTAAAAACAAACGTTACACAGCCTGAGGATTCGAACCCTGTAACTCCTACTTACTACTGCTCTTGGTAAACTATTGGGCTAAATCCGCTTAGACAGTGATGTCAAAATTTCAATAACTATTAAGCATATAAGCAATCTATCTCACTTTAGGACATTTTGTCTCGCTCTGGAGCTCTGAGCCCCAGAATGAAATAAATTGAATGGAGTAGGTATATGGGCGCGGCGCGCGTTGGTATTTTCGGTTTCAATATTTCGCCACGCTTGAAGTTTTATTAGGCGCTGTTCCATCGAAGTAAATATCAGCTGCGCGGGGCTGATTTGGTGAAATAGCGATTTGAATCAGGTGTACATAGCCTCTTAATCATATTAAACTGCCTAAACACGTTTTACACAAAACGTATTTAAGATGTCTTGCATGAGGCGGTCTCCCATGTTATTTAGCTGAATGTATTTATGCCGTCGGTAAAACAGCCAGATGTGTTCCGTTTCACGCGGCGATCCATATTTTCGGACAAACACATGAAATTTAGCTTTAATGTTAGTTATTTCTTGCGTAAAAAGGGATTTTTAGTCGGCCAATGTCAACTTGACATTTGAAATTTTGTTCGTTTGGTTAGGTCTACTTCGAAATTTTTGGCGGCAACCTGAAGAATGATTTTTTGCTGTGTTGTTTTATTTTCTATAATAATTAAAGCAAAAAATATACGAGTGACAATATGTAACTGACTTTTTAACAAATTACAATTTCATAAAGAATAATAAATATTAATTTATGGAAACAGTTGTTTAAATGTTTTTTAATGCAGATATATGATATCCCATCTCTTGTTCAGGGTCCTTTTTATAATCAAAGAATTTTAGATAAAGATCACAGGTTTGTCTTCGCTGCTTTCATTATATAGGCGTTCTAGCTCATCAAATACTTCTTCAGCGCTTTTATATCGTATAACTTGTTCTAGAATCTCATCCGTCATGTTTGTCGTCATCAGAGTTAAAACGACACAGTCAATTTCTACAAATTGTTGTAAATTTATATCATATTTTGCTTTAGCATCTGCATCGTCAGATGCTACAGGCTCGTGGAGCTTTTGAAGTTTTCCTTGCAAAATTTCTTCAGCGCCGGGTATTGCCCTACACACTGTCTCAATACAATACCACCAATGCTTATAGTTTTTACCATCTAAGTGCATAATTTGTACCTTAGAAGCCCCTGCGATCGCCTTATCCATGGTGAACGCCAGGCCGAGTACAATGCTAGAATATTGTAATTATTCTTTGCAAGTTAAAATATCTTTACCGCATCCAAATCCTGAACTTTATTACTCTGCTACCATGTTAAAGTTTGTACGAATAATGGGTATTTAGAATTGAAAAAAATAATTAAAGCAAAAAATATACGAGTGACAATATGTAACTGACTTTTTAACAAATTACAATTTCATAAAGAATAGTAAATATTAATTTATGAAAAGGGGTTACTCAACATTTTTTTGTCCTTAAACGCGTTTAAGGCAGTTAAATACCCATTTTTGGATGATTAACTTTGACAGTTCTTTAAACGTATTTACCGGTAAATTTTGCGTTGTGCAAGACGCTAATCGTATTTAAGGGTGTAAAATGCGTTTAGTCTTCTTAAATCAATTTAAGGAACGTCATGCATTAGTGTTATTATTAACAATGTCTGTTCCTAATCACAATTAGAATACTTTAACAATGGAATTAATATTATAAATTATTGTTCTCTCTTAACAATCACGAGATGCTTTATAGGTTATCTTTTTCATAGCTCGCAAACGTCATCTGTCAATTCACTGTGCGTTCAATGACGTTTGATGCGCGGGAAAGTTCAAATTAAAGAAAATTATATTTTTTCTTTACATATATACACATATACAAGATATAGTGATAAAATGCAACTATTTAAACATAATAAACATACAGTTATATGCAATGTAATACTAATTATATAAAATTACATATCATTCTACTGCAGATAGTATTTCCTGACCATGTTCTTAAATGTCATTAGAGATTTTGCTTGTCTGACAGCAACAGGCAGTGTAATCCAAAGTTGGACAGCCTTAAACGTGAAAGAATTATCGAAAAACATTGTATTATGAATAGGTAATAAGTTTATATTGACTGGAAGGGCGTAAACTGTGAGAAGCACACGCTCCTGAACGATTTTTAAAATAAATAATGTTTTTGATTATTGATAATAATAGTTTTATATCAGGTAACAGGGCCATAATTATTTCAATCAAAAAAATATGACGTATCGTTGCAAGAGTAAAGCAACCCGTACATTATAAGTATGTATAATTTTCTCTTTTGTATTTACATTATCGAATGAAGAAATATTCTATGTACAATCAGATAATTTTGGATATAAATAACATCTCCTTTATTGTGACTTTTCTCGCTTTATGTAATCCCAGTATCACGTCGGGGTCATTGCGGTCATTGCGACGGTTCGTTGCAAGAAAAAATAACCTGTCCATTTGTATAATATGTAATTTAGTATATAATATTTACATAGTCTAAAGAAATTATGTTTAATATATAATTGGTAAAATAAATGCGAAATTAACTCTGTCTGTCTGTTTTGTCTGTTCCGTTTTCACCTAAAACTACTGGACCGATTTGACTGAAAAGTATTAATATATATTCGTTGCCGAGAATGAACATAGGATACTTTTTATCCCGAAAAATGGGATAGTTTCCGGGATAAAATATATTTGTCCCTCTGTTTGTTATGCTTTTACGGAAAAACTACTGGACTGATTTGGCTGAAATTCGGTATATACGTATTTTTAATACCGAGAGTGAACAAGAGATACTTTCATCCCGGATAATGGGATAAGTTTGGGGATAGATATATGTAAAGATTATTCCAGAAAGTGGGATAGGTTTTTATTTTGTGATTTGCCATTTGCGTCGTTTTGGTTAATTCGGTCATTTTAGTCATTTTGGTCGGTTTGATCGATGTGGTCGATTTGGTCATTTTGGTGGCAATATGGAGTTTTACCCCGCAAGGGAACTGGCGTGAAGTTATGTATGTATGTATGTATGTAGTTTTAATAACGATAATTGGCATAGATCCTTTTCATCCGGGAGATGGGATAGTATGCGATATAAAAAATCTTCCGGGGCAAATAGCAGTAACATAGAAATTTAATACAATGTAATCTGTGTTGTAACTTCTTCAAACATTAGGCACGCACTAGATAGAGATTGACCCGCGGGGTAAGCTCTAGTTCGTATATAAATATGAAATCTGGCCTGCCAACCAGTAGGCGAAAGTAAGAAGGCTTTGTTTCGCCACAACTATATTCCCTAATCAAACATTTCAAAACAACATAATAGCCTAAAACAATTAAAGTTTCTCAACTAAATTAGAAATTACTAAGATAACCCAAATAAAGGTAAAAATAAATTGAAATAATTGGTAACAGGAGCCAACAATCTCCAACATTTAATACTTAGCGCCTGTTAATTTGGTGTCAGCAATGTGCCGCTCGCACGCGAGTTGCTCGTAAACTATTTCCCCAAACAAGCCTGTTTAAAGGGTTTCATTATAATGAAAAGTTTTGGTATTAATTTCTATTTTTGATCGTTAAGTGCTTTGACATACACTGATACTATCACAAAATGTTACATCAGAATGAAAAATAGGGAGTAAGTATTATGATTTGCAGTTTTATTTTCAAAAAATGTTTAATACTACTTACTTGAAAACGTACTAGCAGAAGGTGATGTCAGGAGCCTTAAGAACAGACGAGCTTGCATGACAAGAGTTATGAATGTCAAAGAGGCAAGTGAGGTGTGTAAGAATAAGCCTAAATGGCACTCTGTTGTTCGTGCCTACCCCGCAAGGGAACTGGCGTGAAGTTATGTATGTATGTATGTATGTATATACTTGAAAACGAACATTAATTATAGAATATTCGTTCCGAAGTTCTAAAATTGTAAAAGTCTACGAAACGAAAAAGCGAGACCAAAAAGAGATAAACAAATAAATCTATAGGTCTAAGCCTGCGAGAGAATGGGATACGAGTTTTACATTATGCAGCACAGACTAGGGAGTCAATAGACCGATGATGATAAAAAACAGTGAAAAATTGGGATGGTTATTTTAAATTATAATATTATTACGAGTTGCAGTACCCGAATTAAAATACGAACACGTATAACATAGGTACAAATATAACTGAACACAACCAGTCCAAACGCAATGCGCGATTCAGTAACAAGCGCTAAGTGCGTCACTAATAGATATTCCCGCTATGCACATACGTCTCGCTTCGTTCGTAGTTGTCGCTCGACTCCCGATCTCTCCATTGGGGCATTGCATTGCACAAATACAATATGTCTCTTGCCCGCGTGGACTGAATTTCTTAGAATCACACCTGGCTAATGACTACCATAAAGATTATACACAATGGGCTGTTTTTTCAATCACAAATTTTAAACACAAAGTAAACAAAAGCAGACGGTCATAAAAAAGTTTCAATGTTATTAGCTCAAACGCCGACGGGTAATAAAGGTGCTTTATTTACAGATATGCAGATGGCCCAAATTGTAACAATATATTAACAGATGTAGGCTAAAGGAATCATATTTATATTAATAAAAGTTAGATAAGAATTATCTGTGCGTATATTCTCTGAAGTTTCACTTCTATTGCGTGTGAACTGCACACAGACAAACACATTACTTTATAATAATAATCTAAACAAGCTATAATAACAAATAAAGCTAGAAAATTTAGTGCAAAACTGTTGTCGATTGGAAGCGTCCCTAAAAAACTGGCCGAATTGCCTCTTTGAATAGCAATGTTCCCCGTATAGACCAGTCTTTTGATATTGTTTACTTTTACGATATTTATTAAAGATCCCTTCCTGAGCTTCAGCGAACAACTATACCATCCCAGTGGAACTCCCCTACATAATCGAAGTTATCGAGTGGTCTAGGAACGTCAACAATTATAATTAGATTCCATTTAGTCCACCTAACTTCACTTAAGATGGCGCTGTGCAATATCGTTGAATAAATACATCGCGCTGACGAGAAACCACAACTTACATTCATATTTGATGAATTTCGCACGCTTTTACATGAGTCCGATTATAAGCCTCATCGAAAGGCTCTTGTGCGACGACCGCGTAACGTCCTGACGGACAGAGTCGTCGTTATTACGAAACGGCTGACCCGGATCAGTCCGCCCGCGATTAGGACGGTAGGCTGGCAGACACTGACAGACCGACACAGACGCCGCCAATTAAGATCCCTCCACGTCCCCGCGAGGGACGCTAGGAGACATAGCTCCCCCCACAGGATAGACTAGGCGTGTTGCTGGGAAGTTTCTTTCGCTGTTTCTTCTCTCCCAGCCATAACACGTTGCGAAACGGCAGTAAGATAGCGTAGGCCTTCCCCTCGGGCTTTAATTTACCCGTAGCCCGTTCTCAATTAGTGCTTTGTGTCGCCCTATGGTGGGCATCATTAAATTCATCATCATGAGAGGGGCTCATGGCAACAGTCCAGCAGAGGTAAAACTCCTTAGGGAACTCCCTCGAGCAAGTTGCCCTCCCGGGCTCAAAAACCCCGGTAAAATAGTGAGGTCTTCGGACCAACAACATAAAGTCAAGTCCAATAAAAAATAACTTACATGAAGTTTTATATATAGGTTTTTAAACCAATTTTATTCTTTCTCTTTATTCCAATTTAGAACAAGTTATAACTTATTAGTACCATCGAGTGGATATTTTTGGTTGTTGATTGTAGCGCCACCTATCGGACAAGGTTGATGATATTTTATTCCAGAGATGCTCATCTATTTTATATATAGTGTATTATTATTATTTATCCGTGCAGGAACGGAGAAAGAATACAATTTCCTGCGGCCGGACGGCCTGTCGTAGGAGGCGACTTAACAACCCACCGCCAGGTGGTAGGGCATTTGCCCGACTGGATGGCTACCACCCCTGGTCTAAAGTATGTCGCCATAACAAACTTGAGTTGTGTTCCGGCATTAGTGATCATGTTCCAGTTTCCCTTAAGAGAGCAGCAGCGCATTTGTAGCAACTCTCGTGTTGCAAATGTCCATAGGCGATGGTAACCGCTTTCCATCAAGTGGGCCGTCTGCCTGTCTGCTGATCTGCAATAAAAAAAAAGAAAAAAAGACAGTGATATCTCCCAATAACCTGTTATTTATAAGACACTGGCTAAATACATAAACCGTGACATATTAAAAAGAAAAAAAAAAACAAGTTTTTGTTTCCCGCATTCGTATATTTCTTACAAAGATAGCGTCATTTGAGTCACAAGTTTTATAAAGTGGAACATAGTTGTTCGGACCCCAGAAAGAGGTCGCAAGTTGCGTGCAGTGCCATAACAAATAAACATTTAACAGTCTTATCACCACAGTAACACCGTTAGAACGAAAGTCAGTAATTATTTCATTGTACAACTTTAATAAATTGTTGAAAATGTATGGCGGCATCGTCGACACGTGACATGTTAATGTTTACTAGTTGGTCGACCAGTGTTCGAAATTCGACCATAATTAATTTAAATTATAAGTTGGAACATTATTAAGGTTCTGTTGTCAAAGACTATACTTCTATAATCACAGATTTCGCCAAGGCTACACTGTTAATTTGACTTGAACAATAAACAAAAGAGTATATATGCGTGTGTGTGTCAAATACATGATAGTGTGTGTAATGTTTTTCTTATTGGTTTAATATATATTTTATGCATAATTTAAAAAAAATGTTAACATTCTGCACTCCTTCTCTATATAAACTATAAGTGTGAGATGTGTGCGAAATTTTATACCCCTCCGTCCGCGTAATATTCGTAAAAAGGGGTACAAAGTTTTTGCTTCACGTATTAATATAATGATTAAAAAGTTACTCGGAACAAAAGTAAAAAGACGGAGGAATGTCTAAGAGTTTACTAGAATATACATACACACATACATAACTTCACGCCAGTTCCCTTGCGGGGTAGGCACGAACAACAGAGCGCCATTTAGGCTTATTTCTTACACACCTCACTTGCTTCTTTGACATTCATAACTCTTGTCATGCACGCTCGTCAGTTCTTAAGGCTCCTGACATCACCCTCCGCTAGTACACGATCGATTTGATCATGGAAGATGTGTCTTGGCCTTCCACGACTTCTGCATCCATCCACTTTTGCATTGTATATCTGTTTAGTCATTCTTTCATCATGCATTCTTTCCACATGCCCGAATCACCGGAGCATTCCTTTCCGTACCTTCACCCCGACACTCTCTTTCTTACTTCGGTATTAGGAACGCGGTCCGCGAGCGTCGATCCGCAGATTTTGCGCAGTGCCCGCATCTCGACCGCGTTTACTCTACTTTCATGCTCTCGCTTCCATACGTGAGCGTAGGTACCAGCACCGCGTTGTGTATGGCAAGCTGGGCCTTCTGGCTCAGGTTCTTAGCACCTCGAAGTTTAGCTAACGCTCCATTCACACTATTCCCCAAGTTCACTCTTCTTTCTATATCAGCGGTGTACCTTTCATCCCTGTTAAAAGTACATCCAAGATATACAAACTCATTCACTTGCTCCAGCATAACATCATCGACCATTATCCTTGCATTCGTTCTGGTTTCTTCTCTTTCAAACACCATAACCAAATCACATATAACGGAATAAAGCTGTTTTCATTGGCCCATTTCGCACCAATAACTCCTTATTTAATATGGTGTACGCCACCATGTTAAATTTAACCATAGAAATGTATAAATTATTTCTACATTCTTGTATTTTTTTTTATTGCATGAGTTCAGCAAACAGGCAGACGGCCCACTTGAAATTCAAATTCAAAAGTTTTTATTCAAAATAAGTTCCACTGGAGAACACTTTTTGAAGGTCATACATGTAAGTTAATTTTTTTTTTTTTACTTCATATTCTATGTACACCGCTTCGCAACGTGTTGATGCTGTAAAGGAGAAGAAGCGGCAAGAAACTCCCAGCAACACGTCTAGCTAAATATTGATTTTCTTTATATTTCATATTCTATTTATATCTCAAATTCTTTTTTTTTTAATAAGTATTGTACAGAAGTATGTTACAGAATCACTTTTTGAAGAATTAATGGAGTTGTAGCAAACAATGCATACTCAATAAGACCAAGATAATAAGAGGAAAGAAAAATAATGTTATAGTTATAATAATGACATGACGATAGAAAGTGGTTACCATCGCCTATGGACATTTGCAACACCAAAGGTGCTACAAATGCGCTGCTGCTCTCTTAAGGGAGACTGGAACCTGGTCACTAATGCCGGAACACAACACAAGGTTCTTATAGCGACATACTCTAGACCAGGGGTGATAGCCATCCAGTCGGGCAAATCTACTATCCGGCTGTGGGTTGTTTTGTCGCCTCTTACTAATGCATGGATAGAATATTTTCACTTCTCTAGCAATGAAACTCTTTCTTTCTTTCTTTCAACAACAAAACAAACATACCTATACATCAGAATCAAAAATATTTCAACCAAAACGGATGGACCATCATCCAGGATATGTTATTACATACGATAAAGTTATTTACTTCGCCCGGAACGAATGTGTGTTTTGGAAATGCGTTATTATCATGAGTTTGTTTATACTAAGAAATTACATGTTTGCTGCGAAACGGATTATGGGCGTGACCTAGATTTCTGACAGACACGCGTCCGTGCCATAAAAATGTGGGTATCAAGTGGGTTTTATGCTCTACTTACGTTAAAGAAATCATAACACATCCATACATACATACATACATACATACATACATAACTTCACGCCAGTTCCCTTGCGGGGTAGGCACGAACAACAGAGCGCCATTTAGGCCCATTCTTACACACCTCACTTGCTTCTTTGACATTCATAACTCTTGTAATGCACGCTCGTCTGTTCTTAAGGCTCCTGACATCACCTTCTGCTAGTACACGATCAATTTGATCATGGAAGGTGTGTCGTGGCCTTCCACCACTTTTGCATTGTATATCTGTTTAATCATTCTTTCCACATGCCCGAACCACCGGAGCATTCCTTTCCTAACCTTCACGCCGACACTCTCTTTCAGACCAACGCTCTTTCTTACTTCGGTATTACGAACGCGGTCCGCGAGAGTCACTGCGCAGATAATAATATATATACATACATAAATACAAATATTATATTATATACATACAAAAGTAAACAATAACACTATATCTTGAGGTAGTAATCTTTTACTAATAATATGTTAAAAGAAGTAACACATAACACATCCAAATACCTAATACTACTAGTATAGGTACTATTAATATTATAGAGCTGAAGAGTTTGTTTGTTTAAACGCGCTAATCTCAGGAACCGCTGGTCCGATTTGAAAAATTCTTTCAGTGTTGAATAGTACATTTATCGAGGAAGGCTATAGGCTATATCATATTTTCAAAAAAATTAGGGATCCTCACTAAAAGTCCAATAATGTAACCCAAGGTGTAGAAAAATGACCCGAAAAATCCTTACACGGCGTGCGCTGCGAAAACTATTGATTATAGAACAAAACAATGTACTACCACTTTGCAGAACATATAATTGTCTACAAAAAATATCGCGAAACTATATGTCTAACTATTGTAGTTATCTCACAATAAGTGTTTTATTTTTTTAAATAATTAAAATGCCGTCGCTTCAGAAACTCTTTATTTTGTACCTTGGTATTAATCCTTAACGTGCCGGCTTTATTGGAGCCGAACGGTATTGCACGTGACGATGGTAGGCGTCCCGACGGAATGACTCTAATTCCCTGGCAGCGTGGCAAGCCTTTGGTGTGGGATGCGACTTGTGTAGACACGTTGGCCGCATCTCATTTACCAAAGACGTCTAAATCGGCCGGTTCAGCGGCGGAAACAGCTGAATCACTCAAGCGGCGCAAATATGCAACCCTCTGTGAGAGTTATACGTTTGTGCCGTTTGCTGTCGAGACGCTTGGACCGTGGGGTCCTGAGGCCATGAGCCTCTACCAAAATTTATCGAAACGACTCATTGACTCTTCGGGTGATCAGAGGGCTGGTGCTTACCTCGGCCTACGGATCAGTATGGCGATCCAGCGAGGAAACGTAGCCAGCCTTCTGGGCACCTTACCCATAGAAGACGGTGATCTGGGCTCAGTATTCTACTTATAGTCTTGAGGGATTATGAGAAGAATACAATACAAATAAGTTAAGTTTTCTTGCATTGTATTCGATTATATATCCTTATCAAAATAAATTACTCCATATTCAAGACGAATTCAATAACTTTCTAGAACTTTTTGTATTATTCAATTCGGACGTTTCATTCAAAAGATATCGCGATATTTAAAATGTAAGTATTAGTGTTGTAGCCAAATATACTAATATATTGTTTGATTGAACGCGCTAATCTCAGGAACTACTGGTCTGATTTGAAAAATTCTTTCAGTGTTGGATAGCCCATTTATCGAGGAAGGCTATAGGCTATATATCATCACACTAAGACCAAAAGAAGCGGAGCACCAATGAAAATGTTTCAAAATCGGAGCGTTTTGAAAGCAAATTCCACGCGGACGACGTCGCGGGCACAGCTAGTTATAAGATAAATTCAAATAAATAACTAACATTTTATGTATTATTGATCTTTTCCCAGTACTTTTTTGATAGAGTAGTATATGGACGTACATTCTATACATTTTATTGTGTTATAAGTACTATATATTCATATATTTATTTGGTTTGTATATATAAGTAAGTACTATATATTATTATTATTAGGGATGTGCCGAATGTGGTTTGAACCGAATACGAACTTCGGCCGAACATTCGGTTAAAACAAGAAATTCGACCGAACTTCGGTTTGAATTCGCCACGCTTTCTGAAGAGCAACACATGGTGACCTGTTGACACGTCAATTTGATAACACCGAATTTTTGGCTTTTTTTACACCATAACCTGCCTGTAGTAAATTTTAAGTATGAGTAGGTTGATAAAAGAATAGATTTTTAGACCTTTGATTGAAAAAAAATCACGATTTCACAATTCTGAATTTATAATGCTTAATTATTTATTTTTTATTGTAGGAGTTCAGCAGACAGGCAGACGGCCCACTTGATGGAAAGAGGTTACCATCGCCTATAGACATTTGCAACACCAAAGGTGCTACAAATGCGCTGCTGCTCTCTTAAGGGAAACTGGAACCTGGTCACTAATGCCGGAACACAACTCAAGGTTGTTATGGCGACATGCTTTAGGCCAGGGGTGGTAGACGTCCAGTCGGGCAAATGCCCTACCACCTGGCTGTGGGTTGTTAACTCGCCTTTTACGACAGGCCGCCCGGCCGCAGGAAGTTGTATTCTTTCTCCGTTCCTGCACGGATAAACGTGCACTTCAAAAACATGCAATGTCACTTACATATATGATTTTAAGCCGCTTCAGATTTCAATAAAAGGTGTGTAAACGTGGTGTAAGTAATTGAAATGGAGGCGGGAATGTGATTTGCAATAAACGCTGCCTTCAATATTAAATTTGCTTAAGCCCGCACCTGTAAGGGGTTCAAAATGGCCTAAACCAACATTGGGACTCATGTTCTCAAGTTATGCAATAAGGGAGGTGTGATTTGAAACAGTAAAGGCGTGAGGGAAATATTACAGTTATTTAGTAGCATAGTTGTTCTTGTCATGTTTCTTTTCAAAGTTCATAATTAATTTTGTTATGTACCCTCTTATTTTATTATTATATTATATTATTTTTAACCGTGCAGGAACGGAGAAAGAATACAATTTCCTGTGTTGGGGCGGCCTGTCGTAAGAGGCGACTTAACAACCCACAGCCAGGTGGTAGGGCATTTGCCCGACTGGATGGCTACCACCCCTCGTCTAAAGTATGTCGCCATAACAACCTTGAATTGTGTTCCGGTATTAGTGACCAGGTTCAAGGCTCCCGTAAGAGAGCAGCAGCGCATTTGTAGCAACTTTGGTGTTGCAAATGTCCGTAACCGTTTTCCATCAAGTGGGCCGTCTGCCTGTCTGCTGAACTCATGCGATAAAAAAAATTACGATTTCTTCCAGACAATCTTTGGATGGACAAAAATCTTGATAAGAACACAGGTATGTTGCATTATTCTCACTACCGCGTCGGTATCTTATAAGTATATACATACATTAATCTTAATATATATAATTTACGTGTCACGTTGTTTGTCCGCGATGGACTCGCTAAACTACTTGACCGATTTTAATCAAATTTGCACTTTGTTCCGACTTGAAAGATAGGATAGCTTACATTTGGACCCGGTAGGTGGCGCTGGAATCGGGTTCTAAATTTTATTTCTTCAGGGCACAACAACGTCTGCCGGGACAGCTAGTAAAATATATAAATTATACCAATATGAAATATAAGTATGTACATAAAATATTATAAAATACATAAATAAATGTTTGTCTGTGGGGAATGTGATCTTTATGTTATATACTAGGATATAACCGCGACTTCGTCCGCGCTTGACTTGAAATTCCCCCGGGATTGCTAGGATGAAAATTAGTTTATTATTAATTATTAGTGCAGAGTTTAAGTCTAAGAATTAGTTGTCGATCAGCGAAAACCGCGTCGAAATCGGCCCCGTAGTTTATACGTGAATCTCGAACAAACAGACAAACCGGCAAACAGACAATACGAAAAAAAAATGCATCGTGTTCTCCATCATTTATATAGTCTATTTCAGTTGTTTTTTTAAAGTGAAACTTCTATATAAACGGGGAGTCTTAGGATTTTTCTGTCACGAAAAAGCGTTACGGCCGCGTGGAGGATCGGCATAAATTTATACTAGACGTGGTGAGAGGCGGCATAATTTTGGAGTAGATTATGGATGCGTTTTTTGGTTCCGGATCGAATAAATATGTTTAAATAAAAAATGCATTAATTAAAATGTACCTAACCTGACCAAATCATAATTTGCAGTAAACCTGCGAAAAATCGAAATGTGTACTGGGACACACAGTAGAAGTGAAACTTCAACGGACAAGTGGAAAAACGAATCGCAATAAAATTTTAACTTGAAGTTTTACGGACAGATTTTCAAATTGGACAAGTACATTAACAATCTGCCCGTAAAACTTCAAGTTAAAATTTTGTTGCGATTAGTTTTGCCACTTATCCGTTGCCGTATTAACAATATGCCTGACCCAGTAGGTGGAATCGAGTTCCCCGGTTTTGACGACATTTTTTTGTATTTATTTGAGTAGATCCCTCTGTGATTTAAATCTACAATTGGACCCAGTACGTGGCGCTGGAATCGGGACCTACATTTTGCCGTCTGCTGGGCTCACATACATACTATCACACCCGCTTCCAATAAGAGTAGCCAGAGATTATGGATCACCATTTGCTATGAACCTAAGAAACGCCTTCACACCATCTACTGTCATTAACCTCTTCATACATGTAGTTGGTGATAAAGAGAATGGAGGGCTAAACTCTTTTACGAAGAGCCGGAAAGTGTTTGTAAAGGCCTGCCTGGCTGTCCGTCAAGAGTTGTTGGTACATACATACATACATACATAACTTCACGCCAGTTCCCTTGCGGGGTAGGCACGAACAACAGAGCGCCATTGAGGCCCATTCTTACACACCTCACTTGCTTCTTTGACATTCATAACTCTTGTCATGCACACTCGTCTGTTCTTAAGGCTCCTGACATCACCCTCCGCT
Organism: Dendrolimus kikuchii; assembly: GCA_019925095.2. NCBI lineage: Eukaryota > Metazoa > Arthropoda > Insecta > Lepidoptera > Lasiocampidae > Dendrolimus > Dendrolimus kikuchii. The sequence goes on along the minus strand of CM034410.1, from coordinate 573,208 downwards.
AGTACACGAGTTGTTGGTGGTAATACTAATGTATGATAGTGAAATTTGGATATGGCAGAAGAAGCATGAAAGTAAGATAATGGCAGTTGAAATGAGAGCTTTGAGAAGTATATAACAATAATAATAATCGGCAGACAAACACACATATTGTATATTCCCAAATGAAATGAAATGGGCATATGATAACGGAATTTTAATCAATATGAGTAAGACTAAATATATGATAATACTAGCGGCCCCGGCAGACGTTGTCCTGCCTTTAAAAAATAAAATTGTAGAACCCGATCCCAGCGCCACGTACCGGTTCTAATTGCGAATCTCAACCATCCCGGTACCCACTCAAACACACAAAAACAAAATCACCAAAATCGCTCCCGGTGATTAGGAGGATTCCAGAACCCGATCTCAGCGCCACCTACCGGTTCTAATTGTGAATCTAAAAGAGTAATATATTTTTTTTTAATTCTAAGTCATAACAAAATAAGATTAAAAATCTTGCCAAAAAATTAAAGTTTATAATTAACAAATGAAAAATAGGGGTTGATCGTAGAGGAGTGAAAATTTAGGGTTGTATATATTTTTGTATGTTGTATCATAAAAAAATAGAAATTAAAAATTTTGTCTAAAAAATAAAAAATTAAATTTAGGGGTGGACTACCCCTAACATTTAGGGGGATGAAAAATAGATGTTGGCCGATTCTCATAGATACCGGATAAGCACAAAAAATTTCATCAAAATCGGTCAAGCCGTTTCGGAGGAGTATGGCAACGAAAACTGTGACACGAGAATTTTATATATTAGATCATCCCCATATAACCCAATTGCTAAAAATCCTAATATTACTTTAAAAGGGCACACATACGAGTGTCTTCATAATAGTATGGTAAACTGTGAATGTGATTCAATGAAGTATGTTAGTAGTTATAAGTATTTAGGTTTAACGATAGACAATCGCGTTTCTTGGGAGATACACATCGACTCAGTTTGTAAAAAATTACGATCTATCTTAGGAAAAATAAGTAACCTGAAATGGACAGTTAGTAGAAGTTTACTATTTATACTATATTACGCATTAGCCGATGCTACAAGTAATTACGGGTTGGGTGGATATGGTTCTGCTTTTCCGACTCATTTGAATAAAGTTAATAATTTACAAGTAAGAATATTGAAAAATTTCGTTGACAGAAAAGTCAAGGAAGATTTTAAAAATGATTACGAAAAATTATTTTGTAAAATACTACCTATACAGTATAAGTACATACATACATAACTTCACGCCAGTTCCCTTGCGGGGTAGGCACGAATAACAGAGCGCCATTTAGGCCCATTCTTACACACCTCACTTGCTTCTTTGACATTCATAACTCTTGTCATGCACACTCGTCTGTTCTTAAGGCTCCTGACATCACCCTCCGCTAGTACACGATCAATTTGATCATGGAAGGTGTGTCGTGGCCTTCCACGTCTTCTGCATCCATCCACTTTTGCATTGTATATCTGTTTAGTCATTCTTTCATCATGCATTCTTTCCACATGCCCACAGTATAAGTATAAACTAAATATCATTTTAGAACAATACGAGCACACTGAACTTAAGAAATTAATATCGCGGAAATATCCAACCCGACAAGTGTCTAATAAACTGAACTATGAACTACCTAAAGTAAATAATTATTACGGGCTACGGACCAGGAGATGGGTATGTCCTAAGATATATAATGAGATACCCAAAGATATGCTAACGGAAAATATGTCCAAACAAAGTTTAAAATGTTATATTACGTAAGCATTATTTAGCATTGTGTCCTTGATGATGGTGCCGTTTCGTTGCGTATATAAACTATTGCTTGTTTTGTATGTGTATATATATATGTGTGTGTGCGTGCGTGCGTGCGTGCGTGCGTGCGTGCGTGCGTGCGTGCGTGCGTGCGTGCGTGCGTGCGTGCGTGCGTGCGTGCGTGCGTGCGTGCGTGCGTGCGTGCGTGCGTGTGTGTGTGTGTGTGTGTGTGTGTGTGTGTATATATACGCGAGAGTTGGGTATGGAAGAGAGAGTATGAAAGTAGAGTAAACGCGGTTGAGATGCGAGCACTGCGCAAAATCTGCGGAGTGACGCTCGCGGACCGCGTTCGTAATACCGAAGTAAGAAAGAGAGTTGGTCTGAAAGAGAGTGTCGGGGTGAAGGTAAGGAAAGGAATGCTCCGGTGGTTCGGGCATGTGGAAAGAATGCATGATGAAAGAATGACTAAACAGATATACAATGCAAAAGTGGATGGATGCAGAAGTCGTGGAAGGCCACGACACACCTTCCATGATCAAATTGATCGTGTACTAGCGGAGGGTGATGTCAGGAGCCTTAAGAACAGACGAGTGTGCATGACAAGAACTATGAATGTCAAAGAAGCAAGAGAGGTGTGTAAGAATAAGCCTGAATGGCGCTCTGTTGTTCGTGCCTACCCCGCAAGGGAACTGGCGTGAAGTTATGTATGTATGTATGTATATATATATATATATATATATATATATATATATATATATATATATATATATATATATATATATGTATATGTATATATGTATGATGAGTGGTGGTGTATGTACGCGGTGAGATATGGTACTGTTATCAAGGAATCAATGCAGACGTTTTAAACGATTTTAAAGGGGTTTGGCGTATATGTACTTTAGATAACGGTGGTAATTAAAGCAAGGTATAATACAAAAAATGGTTTACTCAAAAATTTCAATATATATTATAATTTGTTTTTAAAAAAATGTACTTCAGTATATAAAGTAGAAGTTATAAGGTGTAATTTAATGCAATCCACGAGAACGCTGCCGACAAACTGCGCTGCAGTTTGGCAATGTAATTGTTATTATAATCTTGTAACTTTTTATTGAAAATAAATTGAAAAAAAAAAATCAAGTTACCGCTGATCCCAGACCATAGTAAATAACGAAGAAAATTCGTTTCCGAAATTTACGAACCCGGAGTATTATTTCATACATTTTATACAATCTCAAACAAATATTTGAATGTCATGTAAACGCATTCTATTGTGAGCAATAAATCACTTTTTGCAATAAGTAGCAAAAAACAATTTAGTTATGATTGAACGTGATGTAAGGCTCTTGAATAAATATGACTTCGATCTTAAAACTGGCTTTATTTTCACTCTAGAAATCTCTCAGTAGTACAAAAACTTAACTGAATTCAAAACCCGTAGACACGGGATTGGAATTGGAATTCAAAAATGTAAAAAAGACTTTTTACATTTTTGAATTCCAACCAATGAGAGAATTTTATACACAAATCTCATTGGTTAGTCGTCCTTACGTCCTGGCTAACACAGCTATATGGGCACTGATTAACAATAACAAAAGTAGATCATTAAGTATTTGACAAATAAATTTAAATAAATAAACAAGGAGTTTATTTTATGATTAGAAATTATTATTAAATATGAATAATAAACATAGCATAGATCAGATGTTGTTGCTATGTTTTTCTTAAGGTCTTGTCTTGACTTGTCAAACGTCAGAGGGTTTTTGGCGGGAACTGAAAGGAGACGTTGCGCTGTGCAGTTTTATTTTCTAAAAAAGTGTAAAATTACTCTAAAATGAACAATAGTTGTAGGATATTGATAGTTTTTGAGTAGTTATTATGTGTTTTGTGAGAAATGTGAACTGTATTGTCAAATATGGCCTTTTGAGTTTTCACAAGAACTCCGTTGAATGGCGTTAGTTGTAGCCTACAATACAACTGCGCGACTATTATACGAAGAGTTAAACATCAGAATTGGCTGTATGGACTAAAGATTCCTTTGCCTGCCTTTGTGGCGAATACAACTACTACTACTATGTCAAAGAGGCAAGTGAGGTGTGTAAGAATAAGCCTAAATGGCACTCTGTTGTTCGTGCCTACCCCGCGTGAAGTTATGTATGTATGTACTACTACTTGTCAAACGTCAAAAGTCAAATGCCAAATGATTGACTGTGAACTTGATCTACTTTTGTTTCTGAGAGAATTACATTTAAATACCAGTTTTATAGCGAAAGTTTCTAATAGACATGTATAAGCGAATAATTGAGTTGGAAACCCGAACGCGTGGTAACCAGGATCATGGTATATTAAGCAATGTAAAGAATACAAAAATATCTACAACTATGACTGTGGTAAGTGTATCCACTACAATACGCTGTTTAAACAATTATTATAGTGTACTAATTGTGTTAAAATGTTTCAAACGAATGCACTACTCAGTCCTCAGTCATTGTCGTGGATCAATAGGTAAATAATTCGCTGAGAGGCCGGGAGCGATGTCTGGCGGCCTCTCGGGGTACTAGAGGCCTCTCCGAGTAGTAAGGGCCTCTCAGGATGGATCATCCCGCTATTCGTATTTGATTTCTATTATTGCTTATTCAAGCGTTCTTTAATATTGAGAACTATTGAAAATGTTATTTTAAAAAGAATTTCACGATACATTTTGCAAAGAATTGGTTTTGAATTATAATAGTGCTTGGATGAATACGACTTTCTTGTAATACAAAATATACAATCTCGAGTCTTTAGTAAATATAAATATGAAAGTAATATTGCTTAGAAAGTTCTTTTTATTACAAGCTTTTATTTAACTTGCAATGGATTTATGTATGTATGTAAGTTCGGGTGGAATCTTGCAAGTTAAATTTGACCAACTTCCCGGTTTTGGATTAAGCTGAAATTTTGCAAGCATATGTATATCGCGTGACAATGCAATAATATGGTACCATGGAGCTGATCTGATGATGGAGTCGGTGGGTGGCCTTAGCAACTCCTGTACTAAACAAGATAGACCCGTCGTGTTTGGGCTCGTTTTACTTGTCTTGGCTAGCACTCTGCTGCTACGTGATATCCGGGATCTCAAAATATCTTTCAAAAACAAGTTATTTTGGACTGAATTGAGATTATTCCCAATTCTATTCGGTTTATAACGATTGCTATGAAATTACATACATACACAGACGAAAGCACATAGACACACATATACGTTCGGAATCAAAATTCATTGATATACCCCGCTTAAAACCGTTAAAACGTAGTTTTATTAAGTGGCGAAAACCTAATAAAATACTATACAGTATGTATTTTTTTAAACAAAATCCAATTTTATTCCTGCCTGATTGATTTTTAATTGCTTTTTATTCTATAATCAAATTGTATGAATACATTAAATACCGGTCTGTCAAACTATCCATATAGACCATATAGACCAGAGAGATTGGAAGGCAGAATTGGACATGCAGCAATTTGCTATGCTCTATGATATATTCCTAGTAATTTCTTAGAATAAAATTGTTTTTAACAAAAACAAAACCGATTTCACAGTAAAAACCAAAAAAATAATATTTAACTGTCTTCTTTTTACAATATCGTGAAGTTGGTGTCAAGTAAAACATAAAGTTTTACTTGACACCGACTTCAAGATGTAGAAAGAAGTCGTTTAAATATTTTTTTTTTTTGTTTTTACTGTGAAATCGGTTTTGTTTAAAAAAAAATACTTTTTAGTTACGCAGTTATTTCAATAGCTTTAGAAATGAATATATTAAGCACCTGTAGAAATTGTAGTGCTGGCACGCGTATATAAGTTTGCCATCTCACTCTTCGGTGTATATGATTTTCAAAAAGAATTGCTCTCGATTTCCCTGCGATCCACTAATCAGATCCTGACTTGGTGACCATGGGACTACCTTAAGAGTATATTTATAGAAATAAAGAAAAAAAAAACAAAATTGTTTCGCAATTGACGGAAATATCGTGTGACAAAGAAGTCATCTGTCATTTAATCTACACTAATATTATAAAGTTGAAGAGTTTGTTTGTTTAAACGCGCTAATCTCAGGAACCGCTGGTCCGATTTGAAAAATTATTTCAGTGTTGAATAGTACATTTATCGAGGAAGGATATAGGCTATATTATATTTTCATAAAATTAGGGATCCTTACTAAAAGTCCAATAATGTAACCCATGGTGTAAAAAAATGACCCGATAAAATCCTTACACGGCGTGCGCTGCGAAAACTATTGATTATAGAACAAAACAATGTTCTACCACTTTGCAGAACATATAATTGTCTATAAAAAATGTCGCGTAACCATATGTCTAACTATTGTAGTTATCTCACAATAAGTGTTTTCTTTTATTTTTATAAATAATTAAAATGCCGTCGCTTCAAAAACTCTTTATTTTGTACCTTGGTATTAATCCTTATCAAAATAAATTACTCCATATTCAAGACGATTTCAATACCTTTCTAGAACTTTTTGAATTATTCAATTCGGACGTTTCATTCAAAAGATATCGCGATATTTAAAATGTAAGTATTAGTGTTGTAGGCAAATATACTAATATTCTTTGATTGAACGCGCTAATCTCAGGAACTACTGGTTTGATTTGAAAAAAATTTCAGTGTTGGATAGCCCATTTATAGAGGAAGGCTATAGGCTATATATCATCACGCTAAGACCAATAGCAACGGAGCACCAATGAAGAATGTTTCAAAATCGGAGGGTTTGAAAGCAAATTCCACGCGGACGACGTCGCGGGCACAGCTAGTCTGCTATAAAACTGCGCTTGGACTTTCGTATTTGTGCACAACACATGCGTCTGTGGAACAGAGGCAATCGACCCAGAATACCACGGTCTTTCTTACCGCCGCAATGACGGCAGATGGTCACGCCACGGCACCTTGAATGATGTCTTGCGGAGGGCGCATTCGAGCTGAACCGTATTGCACGTAATGATGGTAGGCGTCCTGGAGGAACAACTCTAAGTCCCTGGCAGTGTGACAACCCTTTGGTGTGGGATGCGACCTGCGTGGACACGTTGGCCGCATCCCATTATTTTTGTTTTATTGCAGGAGATCAGCAGACAGGCAGACGGCCCACTTGATGGATAGCGGTTACTATCGCCTATGGACATTTGTCACACCAAAGGTGCTACAAATGCGCTACTGCTCTCTTAAGGGAGACTGGAACCTGGTCACTAATGCCGGAACACAACTCAAGGTTGTTATGGCGACATACTTTTGACCAGGGGTGGTAGCCATCCCGTCGAGCAAATGCCCTACCACCTGGCTGTGGGTTGTTAAGTCGCTTCTTACGACAGGCCGCCCGGCCGCGGGAAATTGTATTTTTTCTCCGTTCCTGCACGGATAAAACACGTCTAGGTCAGCCGGCGGCGGAAACAACGGAATCACTCAAGCGGCGGTAGTGAGAGTTTGTGCCGTTGGGGTCTTGAGACCATGAGCCGCTTCCAAAATTTATGAAAGCGATTCATTGATTCTCACTCGGGGCTCAAAGGGCGTAAGCACCAAAATTCGATTTTTCAGGAGAGCCGAAAAACAAAATATAAAATATTATTTCGGACATAACTTTTTTGATTCTTGGCCTAAATAAACCATTCTAAAACCAAAAGTCTTAAAATTTTATGACGCAAAACACTGTTAAATTATATTTCAAATAGATTTAAAAGTAACAAACACAGCTTTCTTTTACGCCCCGGAAAATTGCATGTTTGGGGCGTTTAAACCCTAAAAATCTATGGATGTGTGATCAGAGATGGTTGTAACTGCCAATTTGCCTACTAATTCTATCAGTTTGTAGACTGTTGCTTTGTTTTCTTCAGTTGATTAAATATCAAGTAAAGAGAGAAAATAAGAAATTCTTTTCTTTCTTTATTTGCCTATTTAATTTCAATTTTATTTATTAACTTAGTATATCAATTTATCAACTCAGACAACTAATTAAACAAATAATTATTAATTTTACCCATACTTAGTTGCTTGTTTTACCTAAAAGCTATTCAATAACTCATCTTATTCATTATAAAAGAAAATAAAATTGCTCGTACGATCCAAAACTAAACATATTTCGACGTAAAATATTAGGCGTAAAAACATTTGTATCATCTACGGTGTCGTTTACTACCCTCGCGTTTATGATCATTAACATTGGTTGCTGTTACGACACAAAATCTAAAACTATATGTTTTATTTTCTACACAAAATGGGGTCGTAAACACCATTTTTTGGCGAATTGGAACACTTTACATATATTGATCGATAGAGGAGAAAAAATTAAGTAGAGCTGCATTAATTTCTTCTTTAGATTTAAGTATTTATTGAATTATTATTACTACTAGCTGATGGCCGCGATTTCGTCCACGTGGTGCGGTTTTTTAACTATCCCACGGGAACTCTTTAAAATTTTCGGGATCAAAAGTATCCTATATGTTAACCAGGCATATAAGCTATCACCATACAAAATTTCATTTAAATCGGTCCAGTCGTTTCAGAAATTAGCCTGTACAAACAGACAGAGAAACAAAAAATTTAAAAAAAAACGAAATTAGTTCTATTTCACTTCTTACATCCCCCGACTCGGTTTTTAGCATTTTTTTTCATTGTACAGAAATTCAACCTCTACAGTTTTATTATATGTATATAGATTATATTGTTTACAAAAATATAATTTTAACACTCGTGTGCCTGCATTCTCGGTTGCCAATCTAATTGAGGTGACGTAATTATTTACAAACTATATGATATGATGAGTTATCGACTGTATGAGTTGTATTGACCAAATAAATAAATAAACAATCATCCTTTAACAAGCGTAACTCGTAATACGCTCTGCAATCATAGGTGGCGCCACAAGTCGGTTCCTATATTTATATAAAATCCCAAACAAAAATTTCTATGGTCTTATTTAAAACATAATAACTTGTTTGAAACTTGAATTAGTTATAACTTAATAGTCCTAATTAGCTCCTATTTAAATTTGTTTTTATGACATTGCCAACAGTGATAAAATTAATATTTTAAAGGAATAAGTGGGTTTATATTTAACTAGCGACCCAGCGCGGCCTATATAGCCTATGACACTCCCTGTTAACGTAGCTTTCCAACAGTATCGGGGGGCCTTTAGCTATCAAGGGAGCTAAGGATTCATCACCCCCGCTTACGAAGTGAATGTGTTCTGATTCCCGGGGCACATTCAGGCACTTTTTGCACTGGATCGGACTGGGCGTAACTACGTTCTAAGTCTCAGCCTTTCCTACAAAAAGCGCGGGGCACATGGGAGGAGGGTGGTTTTAGTGGGTAGTGGGTGTTGCCCGTGCGACTTCTCTGAGTCTCCACACAAGCTGGCTTGATTAGTGTTCGGATTGCCCCTTATCAAAGGGGAAAGCCTTCATCATCAACTATGGTCTAATCCCTTGCAAAGGACCCAGTATTGTGCGTAAATAGCATTTCCCCCGCCTTAAAAAAAAAGCTTTCCAACAGTAAAAGAATTTTTAAAATCGGTTTAGTAGATCCAGAGATTACCCCCTAAAATGTCACAAACTCACAAACTTTACCTCTTTATAATATTAGTATAGATAAGAACTGTTGTCGCTGTTTGGCGGCACCGTAACTGCGGCAGGTGTCTCGTTAGAAAGAAAGAAAGAAAACAGGTTTATTTTTAGGACTAACATATATAAGCAAAACAAACACATTTAGAGTAATAAATAAAGCTCAACAAAAAAAGAGAAAACAACCAGAAAGTATCAGAAAAAGATTTTTTTTATTTTATTGCAGGAGAACAGCAGACAGGCAGGCGGCCCACTGGGTGGAAAGCGGTTACCATCGCCTATGGACATTTGCAACACCAAAGTTGCTACAAATGCGCTGCTGCTCTCTTAAGGGAGACTGGAACCTGGTCACTAATGCCGGAACACAACTCAAGGTTGTTATGGCGACATACTTTAGACCAGGGGTGGTAGCCATCCAGTCGGGCAAATGCCCTACCACCTGGCTGTGGGTTGTTAAGTCGCCTCTTACGACAGGCCGCCCCAACGCAGGAAATTGTATTCTTTCTCCGTTCCTGCACGGATAATATACATATATAGCCTAAAAATTGGATCAAGCACAGCAAAAATGTCGATCTATTAGACCAACGCTGATCTTCCGCTTGAACCTAGAGCGATATATTATTAATAAATAAATATATTGTTGAGGTGGTCTGAAAGAAAGTGTCGGGGTGAAGGTAAGGAAAGGAATGCTCCAATGGTTCAGGCATGTGGAAAGAATGCATGATGAAAGAATGACTAAACAAATATACAATGCAAAACTGGATGGATGCAGAAGTCGTGGAAGGCCACGACACACCTTCCATGATCAAATCGATTGTGTACTAGCGGAGGGTGATGTCAGGAGCCTTAAGAACAGACGAGCGTGCATGACGAGAGTTATGAATGTCAAAGAGGCAAGTGAGGTGTGTAAGAATAAGCCTAAATGGCACTCTGTTGTTCGTGCCTACCCCGCAAGGGAACTGGCGTGAAGTTATGTATGTATGTATTCTAATTTTAATACTAAACTTATACTAATGTAGAGTGTATCTGTTACATGCTAGTGTTGTGAGGAAGTGCATGTGCAGTGTGGGTCTTATATCTATACTTTTATTGTCCTATCTAGTGCCCTGTGTTGTTTTTTTCTTTTCTGTGCCTGGGTTATTAATTTTTAGGCTCTTTGTGTGCAATGCGGTGGTAGTGCGCGTTAGTTTAAGTTTTGTTGCTAGTTATGTGTTTGTGACTTTGTGTGGTGTTATGTGCTTCACTGTAGTTTATAAAACTTAGGAGCAGAATGTCGTGCTTTGGGTGCGTGTACTCACGGCGCGTGGTGGGTGCGTTGGGTGCTGTTGGGCGTTGGCGTGTGGGTGGGGGTGGCGGCGCAGGCGGGCCAGGGCGCTCAGCAGCCCGTCCGTGGTCACGCCAGGGGCACCCGCATCTGGAACACGCGCATACGAAGACCTGTCAGCGTGGTGCTTGCGCAAACTCCTCACGGTGTTAATGTGTGTATAGTCCTCGGGGTATCAGCTCCGCTAAGCATTTGTGTGAGTGCACAGCGCTTGTGAGGCAACGTGTCACGCGCATGACAGGCAGATTCTGATAAAGATCTGAAGCGGTCGGCGGAATAGTCTAAATCGCTTTAGGCATTGAGCGTAGCTGATGTGATGATAGTTACTCGAAAAAGAACAGCAATATCACTGTCCGTGGGCTAAGATGACCGCTCAAGAATCGTGCCAAAAACTATACATCAGTTTATACTAGATTTTTAAACGCGGCCCGAGGCGCAACGCGTCACTTTCTGCACTTGACTTCTTGTACCGCAAATGCATAGCTGCGCATACGCCGTGAGAACTGCAACCTGCTTGTACTCCATTAAATAAAATAAGAGAATTTTTTAATCGAAAAGAAGCGGCACGTGGTTTGCAGGCAACTAAAAAAACGTATATATATATAGCACGGCGCGACGCAGACTGAAGACTGTGCGCGGGCGACAACTTACACGAGCCAACCTCCGCACCCCGCTAAACCCCCCTGTTGTTCTACGCGCGCCCTCTGCCGCCTGTCTTCGCCATTTATTTGAAATATATATATATTTATTATATATTTATATACTACATAGAAAGACACGAGATTTAAACTATATTAACGCCATTAAGGATCAGGCATTGTAATTATCTGTCATTTTTATTTTTATTTATGTGTCTCTGTTATCTTTATCCCTCACATGTATGAAATGTATATAAGCGTGTTGATGTGTGTGTTTGGTTGCGCGGGCGCGTGCGCGTGCATGTAGGATAAGCACTAATTTTATACTATATTTGTTTTGTTAATTATGTAACTTTAGTGTATATCTGTTTATTATCCTAAAGAAATAATATAAAATATATATATGACGCAGTTTGCTACATATATTAAGATGTAATTATAAAAATTCCCTAAAGTAACTAATATCTGATATGAAATTATCTAACCTGTCAATTATCACGCCTAGAATTTCATTTCACTTGACATATAAAATGTCAGTTGATTTTGAAGGATGACTGAAGGGAAACAAGTGCCGTTCTTATTTTGAATTTATTAGAAATAACTTTTAGATAATTATAAGTAATCTGTAAAGTTATTAAAGTGTGCGAGGAACACACACACACACATATATATATGTGTGTGTGTGTGTGTGTGTGTGTGTGTGTGTAATTTTTTTTAAATTGATTTCATGTATTTTATGCATAATTTAAAAAAATAATACTGCACTCCTCTATATAAACCGTAAGTGTGCGAAATTACATACTCCTCCGTCCGCGAAATTTTGCTAAAAAATTGTATAAAGTTTTTAATAATAGCAAGGTATGTAAACACGCACCGTTTTTTGTGTATATATTTCTGGAATTGATAATATAATGAGAAAAATACGCAACTATTATTAAGTAGATAATGTAACAGATATGAACCCCGACCAATCATGACCTCAGAGTACTTTGTATAATCTCCAGCAAATTGGCCAGAGTGTATATATATAATAGTTGAACGAAATGTGACACAAGCACATACGTCCACGCTTACGACAACTTGTTAAATGTTTACTGAATAAATAAATAAATGGTGATAAGTGAAATAAATTAATAATAATAACCAAAACGAAGTACCAATGTTCAAATCTAGCTAAGTAGTGATACTTTTAAAGCTAAATATAAGCAAATAAGTGATAATAGACAAGAAAGATAAAAAAAATGTTATATTAAAAATCTATTTAATTAATCCCAGTATCTCCAATACAATCTTCAAACAATTTGTTATTTCTATTTATAAGAAAAACTACATTTATATCAGAAAATTTTCGAGTGACTCGTCAAATTTTGGAATCACCTAAGGAATTAGTGCAAGTGTTAATCTTATTTAATATATCGAGCTTAGTGAGAATGTATCTAAAAATTATACTATTAACTCTATTAGCAAGTGCCTTAGGTAAAAATTTGCCAAATGACGAAAACCAGCGCTGGGCTTCTAAAACCATCGATGAAAGCATTGGCTTAAAAAACAGCAATGAAAAACATAATTCCGAATTTCATCACAACAGCATCAGCAACATTGGAAACCAACCTAAATATGATAAACGTGATGACCAGATTACATTTCCATCCAACAATGAAGATCTAAACTATTTTCACAGAAATAGTTCATTTAATAATCTAAAACATGCAGATAACAGAAATACAGATGTTGTTAAAAGAAATAAAAATATAGACTATGATTCGAAGGGAAAAGTCATAACCGGTAATAAAGATATAGAGTTAGATACTACTCCTAAAATTTCACCATCTACAAGTATAAAAGGTGAGGAAAATAAATGGATTCAAACAGATGAGCCGTCTCCAAAGACTGTAACAGTAGTTCCTGAAATATTACCTAGAGCGGCGTTTGAATTTGTCTTAACATGTTCAGAAGGCGAAGCTAAGATTGCTCCCAACACGTGTGTTAAACTAGAATAATTAAATACATAGTGATATTGTTAATGATTAACAGGAAATACTGCTATGAGTACGATTTTTAATGTTTGAACAAAAGAGCTTTAAAAGAAAACTTGAATCACTTTGAAAATGAAAAATGAAATTATCTACTTCAAAATGAAATGTTACAGTTTACTTATTAAAGGTCATGAATCTAAATCGCTTCCAAAGCAATTTCAGTTATTGTTCAAGGAGAAAAAGCGGCTCAACAAACTTTGATTGATTGATTCAAATTGAAACACATAGAAGAACCGAATCGTTTTAACGCTTGTGAATCTGTCTGCTGTAGTCCAGCAATACAAAAGGATTTTCGGGTACTTTTCTCGCGTTTTCGCGATAATGTATTGTTCCCAAAGGAATATCACTCCTGTTGCGAGGCCACACTTAACGTATATAAGTCTTGCATAAATTATAACACGAAAGTTCTACCAGAATCCTTCACTAATAGCTTTTGATTTTACTATGATATGCTTGCTTTGTACACACTAATGCCATTATACTATTGAATATTTGGATTTTAGTATATTATTGTTTAATTTTTAAGCGTGGTTCCTATAAAGGGATTAGAGATAGTACACATTATCCATTCTTTAGTATCTATAATATTGTTACCAGTTTGCGGGACTCGAATTAAAATGCCGTTAGAATTATTATAGAGTTTATTAGAACTATACAAACACGTATAACACAGGTAAAAATATAACCGAACACAACAAATCCAAACGTAATGCATAATGTCGTAATTCAATAAAACGCGCCAAAGTCCGTCACTATTAGATTCCCGAATGTACACACGTCACGCCCGTATCGTAGTCGTAGCTCCACTATAATTAATATATATATTTTATCCGTGCAGGAACGGAGAAAGAATACAATTTCCTGCGTTTGGGCGGCCTGTCGTAAGAGGCGACTTAACAACCCACAGCCAGGTTGTAGGGCATTTACCCGACTGGATGGCTACCACCCCTGGTCTGAAGCATGTCGCCATAACAACCTTGAGTTGTGTTCCGGCATTAGTGACCAGGTTCCAGTCTCTCTTAAGAGGGCAGCAGCGCATTTGTAGCAGCTTTGCTGTTGCAAATGTCCATAGGCGATGGTAACCGCTTTACATCAAGTGGGCCGTCTGCCTGTCTGCTGATCCATTTGCAACAACAAAGGTGCCACAAATGCGCTGCTGCTCTCTTAAAGGAGACTGGAACCTGATCACTAATGCCGGAACACAACACAAGGTTGTTATGGCGGCATACTCTAGACCAGGGGTGGTCGCCATCCAGTCGAGCAAATACCCTACCACCTGGCTGTGGGTTGCTTAGTCGCCTCTTACGACAGATAAGACATCAAATAAACGTGCATGTATGAAAAGGTTAATGAAAGTAGATGAAGCTAAAGTTATTTGTCAGGATCATCGCAAGTGTAGTACCCCTATGGGAAAAAGGCGTGATAATATGTATGTATGTATAATTAATAGGCTATTTGAGTCTAAACTTTTGACGTCATAGCTTGCTGTTTTCGAACAAAATCTTAGGAACTTCAGCGTTTTGTAAAACGATGAAAATGGTCTCTATTGACTTCACTGTTAACCACCCTAATAATATGGGTCGAGAAGCGTATTTTCAGAAAGCAAGCCGGATCAATAAATTTTAACTTTTTTACAGCATATAATAACGTCTTCCGTGACCTGATCATTGACCTTCCTAAAATCTTTATCTACGTGTTTCTATATGTTATATTTTATGACGTTGTAATTTGATAACAATAAAGTAATTAAACTTGAAATTAATAGATTACACAGTCAAAAGTCAGGAAAATGTAGAAGATTCTGGAAGAAAAAGATAAACTCTAGAATAGAAAGTTCAGGAAGGAAAATACAGAGATAGATAGATGCTTAGAAAGGGATAGACAGTAAATGATGATGTTGATGATGTTTGTTCCGACAGTTTTCGGCCATGGCGATCACTTTGACCCCTAGTCGGATAATTGGCGCTGGTGCGTGCGAAGATGGCTTATGTAGCCTATCTTGGCGGCGAAACTCTGTGCACACCGAGGGCGCGTGAGTACGTCGTTGTCATAATTGTATATACGTATTACGGGTTCTCTGGTAGAGATCGCTTCTTAGCGATAAGACCGCCCATTGTGCACATTTAGAATATTTTTAGGCTATAAAATTTTCTGTTTTCTGTAATGTTGTACAATAAAGTGTTATCTATCTATCTATATAATGGCAGCAGGTGGGCGAGCCTTCAACTGGTCGCGTTTAGTATCAAAGTCAGCTACACGTTGAACCTCAAACTCGCGTACTTGGCTGTTCACCATTTGCGCCATTCTGGCCGCTGTGCTGCCAAACTTTCCCATCGAGAGGACTCTATATTGCATTTTGGACATCCTTGTACCGGAGGAGGGGACCGCCATGATTCCGCTTTCCGTCCTCTAGTTCAGAAAAGAAGATGCGCTTGGCCACCAAGACAATAAATAAAAGAATAAGCAAAAGAATATCGAAATTATGGGTCCCAGAAGATTCTTCCGGGTATATAAGCAACCTAACGCGCGCCTGCCGGGTAGTTCAGTTGAAGACAGCAAAGCGACAAGTGCGATATGAGACAGTTGGAAGAAGAGCTAAGTAGAAGACAGTGACGAGTTCAGTGAAGGATAAGTAGCGTAGTTTAAGAGGAGATCCAGAAGCGAGCTGCATGCGGTAAATTCGGAGGTGGTCTACGCAATATCGGCGACGGTATTGTGAGTGAGACATCTTATCGTCGGAACAGTGCGTCGTTAGTTGTGCGTGTAGGGGCAACACTGCGGAGAAGAATCACGTGCAGCTGTGTAAGTTAATAAAAGCGTTTAGTTAGAAGAACTGGTGTTTCCTTCCAGTTCTAAGTGCGTACCCCCGCTCGCACGTAACAATAGCTTTAGAGTAATGCATGTAATGGTGAAGTTAATAATGCTATTTCACTTTCAAACCTTGCCGTCCCTTAGTGTGGGATGCTACTTTTTTTTTTTTTTTTTGAGGCGAGGGAAAATGCTTAACCGATTTACACACAAACTGGGTCGTTGCTAGGGGAACGACACGCGTCGGTCGGGGGCGATAACACTGCAGCAATAGTATGCTCTTGGCAGTGCTCCGTCCGCGATCGACGTCACAGAATAGTGTGGAAGACTCCGAGCGTTGCTGCACGAGCGAGCAACCCCAATACCCACTAAAAACCCCCTCCTCCCTGTCGACCCTGCGCTTTGTTTGTGTTGGAAAGGCTGACATTTAGAACATAGTTACGCCCAGTCGAGCGTGGGATGCTACTTGCGTTGACTCTGGCGGAGTCCCATCTTTCAATTACGTGCACTACCGCCGGTTCTGCTGCAGCCGAACCGAAGCCACAATTGGAAATGGTTACACATCTGCGGCATTTGGGGTGGTAACTCTGGGTCCGTGGGGTCCTGACGCCCTAAAGGTCTACCGTAACGTCGCTAAACGACTGGTAGACGCCACACGCGACCAGAAGACTGGCGTCTATTTTGCTCAGAGATTAAGCGTTGCTATACAACGTGGTAACGCCGCCAGCCTTCTGGGAACGTTCCCAAATGACAGTGGTTTGGGACCATTGACTTATTTTTAGGCGTTTTTCCCTTTTTTATTTCGTTTTAGGTTTTACGTACTTTGTAGTTTATTTATAAGTTAATTTATTTTTAGTATTTAATTATATGTTTTAAGTTAGTTTTAGTTTGATATTATTTGATTTGTTGTAACTTTCAAACAATCATTAATCTTTCTTCAGTGCAACATCTTCACAGCATCTAAGGATTTATAGGTTTGCGTTTGACCACTGTCCTACCTGATGGTGAGTGATGACGCAGACTAGGATGGAGCGCACTTACCTAAAGAAGATACCTATTCACTCTTGACTTGAAGACTTCAATATTGTATTTGTCAGGAAAGACAGGCTCCGGAAAATTATTCCACTCTTCGGTAGTGCGCACTAGAAAAGATGAAGCGAAACGCTTGGTTCTGACTGGTGGTGTTTCCATCATGTAACGGTGGCGCAAACCGGTGTGTCTGGTTGTCCGATAGTAAAATGGGGATGGAGAAAGCAGCTCGTGCAATTCTAAGGAGGACTATTAATATAATGTTACAACTCGGGTTCCGACAAACACAAAATCCACCTGCATATCCGAAACAATTTCATCCGTGCAGGAACGGAGAAAGAATACAATTTCTTGCGTTGGGGCGGCCTGTCGTAAGAAGCGATTAAACAACCCACAGCCAGGTGGTAAGGCATTTGCCCGACTGGATTGGCTATCACCCCTGCTCTAAAGTATGTCGCCATAACAACCTTGAGTTGTGTTCCGGCATTTGTGACCAGGTTCCAGTCTTCCTTAAGAGAGCAGCAGCGCATTTGTAGCACCTTTGGTGTTGCAAATGTCTATAGGCGATGGTAACCGCTTTCCATCAAGTTGGCTGTCTGCCTGTCTGCTGAGCTCCTTCAATAAAAAAAAACAAAGCACATTTATTACCCGTCGGCATTTGAACTAATAACATTGAAATTATTTTATGGTTGTCTTCTTTTGTTTACTTATTGGCATACGGCCTATTATTGTATTGTATTCATTAGCCAGGTGTTACGGATTCAAAGTACAAGCTGATTCTAGGAAATTCGGTCCACGCTGCCGGGCGGTCATATTGCATTTGTGCAGTATAAAGCAATGGCCCAATTTAGGGAGGAGTTAGTCGAGCGAGAACCATCAGCGAAGCGAGACGTGTGTTAAGTGACGGACTTTGCGCGTTTTATTGAATTACAACCTTCTGCATTATGTTTGGACTTGTTGTGTTCGGCTATATTTGTACCTGTGTTATACGTGTTTCTATAGTTCTAACAAACTCTATAGTCATTCTAGCGGCATTTTAATTCGACTCTCGCTACTCGTAACAATAGTATCTAGTAGTATCTACTACCTTCCTTCGTCCAGCACCAGCTCTCAAGCGACGCTACCATTCGATCGTCTCTTGTCCCAGTTTCCATCATCACATTGTATATTACTTCAAATCTTTTCTTTCAAAGGTTATTCAAAATAAGTTCCACTGGAGAACACTTTTTGAAGGTCATACATGTAAGTCAAAATTTAAATCTACTTCCTATTCTATGTACACTGCTTCGCAACGCGTTATCGCTGTTTCAAGGAGAAGCAGCGGCAAGCAACGCCCCAGTAACACAGCTAGCTACAAAAAAAATCATCATAATTATTTACATATCTCAAGATGTTTTTTTTAAATAAACATAGAAGTTGTGTTACAATTACTTTTCAAAGAATAATTGGAGTTGTAACAAACAATAAATATAGTTAGCGTCGCAATAATGGCATGCTAAGAATTCATACTGCGACAAATCTTCATAGATTCATAGTTGCCACAGAAGAGAGAGAGAGAGATAACACTTTATTGCACACCAAAATATGCAATTAAAAAAATAGACCATATTTACAATATTTTCTAGGCAATACAATAGGCGGCCTTATCGCTCTAAGTGATCTCTTCCAGGCAAGCTAAATCAAAGAAATTTGAATCAGGCGATTTCGGCGGTGCAGGAATAAGGCAATAGATATATAAATACTCAAACTAATTTAAAAAATAAATATACATAACAATAATATATTTAAAAATACATAAGTTATTATAACAAATGTATTAGCATGATTATATTGTGTTCCAGACTTCTGGCTCACGGCAAGAATCGTGTTTCTGGTGAGCAAAAAGTGTTTCGACGGACAACCCTGGCTAAAAAAAAAAAAAAAAAAAAAAAAAAAAAAAAAAAAAAAAAAAAAAGTTTGGTGTCAAATTGGGGGTTCTCGAGTACGCCCGATCGTTCTACGCTATCAGTTTTTCGATATATGCTGTATTTACAGAGATAGCTTTTTTTAATTCCGTGCTAATTACAGCACTAATTAGCTACTCATTTGTTTATTCTTTTGTTAATTACTATTTCACGTTCACTAATTACCCTCGTCCGATACTCCCTATTGTTCTTAATGACGTCAACAACGACTTCAAAACAAAAACAACATGTTCTTTTCTTCCTCAACCTTTATTTAAAACAGTATTTGTACAAATCGTATACTAATATATCATTAACGAGTGTTTCCTGGCTTTCGAATAAATTGGTCATATCCGTCATACTATATCCATGAAACTTATAGTATAAGTATACCAAACAGTATGCACCACATACTGAAGTCCAGTCATTTTGTATTCTCATAGTATTGAAATGCCATTTTCTACAATTCCTATTTAGAAAAGCCAAGTGGAATCCTACAGGTGACCGACCAAAGGAATCGAAGTATTGTCCAATGTTGTGTTGGTCTATGTGCATGGCTACCCAGTGAGAACCTGGCTGGGTGCTTGGATCCAGATTGCTCACTAAGAACGTAGGCGCTTCCATGTGAATTGGTAAATTGTTTGCTGCATACACGTTCCTCTCTAAAGATGGGTGAATTTTGCATAAACATTTCTGGATCTCGATTGTGTTCATATTTGTAACCAAAGTGCACACGTGCTACTCGATGAAGAATACTATTGTAAATGTTCAACATAATCTTGTGAACTTATTATGTAAAGGAAGTTGTAAATAAAAAATATGAAAGCTATGTTGACAGTTTTATTTATTGATATCTTTCTTATGATTAATACATATAATTCTATCTTAACTACTATAGTCTACGATTACATTGCGGTTCTTATCTATTTCAATAACATTATCGAACTCGGCATACACAATACAGTTAATAGTTTGTGAAAGAGCAGATTCAAAACGAATTTCTAATCTCACGCTACCATTCCTAATCAGATTCCAATGACTTGAGGAGTTAGCTGATAAATCAGGAGTTAAGTCAAAAGCTAGCAGACAGTAACCTTGAGCGTACTGTTCCCTAGATATCCCGTTACCTTCGTTAAGAAAATGTATACCCGTTCCAGAGAATAACGTATGATAGGCTGTAGTGAAAATATTACTCTCAAATGATGGTTGTAACGCTTTAGAAGGTATTTGCTGACCATCAATGTATAAACAAAATGAACTCATTTCATAATTCTCAAAATTAAAAGGATTTTTAGTAAGACTACCATTAAACGCTGCATTATTAACAAAACCAACTATGCATCTTTTAGGTACCTGTCCCAGGAATATATTATCGAGGGTCTTTCCTTGAACCCCTGATGGTATCGTTAAAACTTTGACTTCAGCTCGAGTAATAGGATATTTTGCAGTAGTAGAGGCTAAAACTTTTTGATGTGCGAGTAAAACAGTTGGGCTGATTCGAGATCTACGGACAATAAGAGTTGCATCCATTATGCATACTTTTAACTTTAAATCGTTCGAAGAAGCCATCAAGTTAAACGTTTCTCTCGATCGAACTAATTTTACAGACATATCAACACTTATCATAACGATTTATTTGACAATAATTATGTATCATAACCATTTATTGGTCAATAATTACAAATTAACACTTATCGTAATGAGTTGTTTGAAAACTATTGTAAGCATCATTTTATCATAACGATGTATTTGCATGTCATTTGTTAATTAGATTTAATGGGATGACTCCAACTATATAAACTAAAAATCAAAATAAAATATTATCAGTTAACTGTAGTAAAGTAGTCAGTGGAGTGTATTTTCGTGTTGTGAAATTAAATACTTCAGATCTGAAATGCAGGTAAGATATGTCACTTAATATCACCACTTAATATTTTTTATAATTATTAAATTATCTTCAAAATGATAGTACAATTTCTTACAAATTTTGTTGTTTCAGAACCTATTTGAAGAAAATACATTCAAACAGTATTATTACCAAACACTTTCTGATGAAGAGAGTAGCAATATCGATAATTTGAGCATTGTTAAAGATTCTCCAAAACAAAAAAGAAAAAGAGACGAGGAGGAAAGTCTTGACAAGTTTTTTGAGTTTTCAAAAAATAAAAAGAAAAAGCAATGTTCATCTGTATCCCGAGCTCAACCAAACGGTGGTGTTGCATATTTATCGACTAATAGAGAAGATGCATGTTCCTCAACGCACTTAATAAAAATTGAAGTGTATGAATTGAAAACATTAGCAAAAATACCCAGCAGTGAGCATTGGAAAAACGCCACAATAAGAATTAAATATTATACAGATGACAAAAACAAACATTTTGAAAGCATCAAAAAGACTGCATACAATATCACAAAAGAAATTTCCATGATTGATTCATGTAAAAAATTTCATTATAACAATAGTGATAATAAATAACAAAGATTGTTTACTACCTTGCTCTAGTACTTAGCTAATTATATTATTGTGTAATTTTAAGTTAAAAATAACAGATTTATACCACTTCTCAGGTATATAAGTAGTCTGTGTTATCCGAAAGTGATAACCATTTATAATTTCAATCTTGTTGCTACATCATCGCAAAATGGAACGTGTTTGTGTCAGTGCTTTTTTTGTGTCGTCGGAGTTTGAAAGCAATGAAAATGATAAGAAACGTGAACTTGACGAAATGTGTGAAGATAGGGATATGGTGGAGTTATGTGAAAATGTTGAAAAAACGGATATATTCGATTCTGAATACGATCAAGAGCTGTACGAAATTTGTACCATGTATGAAAATTTATTCGATTCTGAATATGACACCAACCTTTATGAAATTTGTACCACGATTGAGAATAATGTCATGTAAGTATAATTTAATTACTTATCTTATTTAACTTAAAATACTTACATTTTTACTCGCTAACTTTCATCTATATTTTGCTTAAATATAATTTTTATTTTTTTACAGTCAATCATCATCCCATTCAGTACAGACAGGACAAGGAGTGTTTAAAAGAAGCATTGAATCAGACAACAGTAATAGTGACGCAAAGAGACAACGACACGATGAACCTTCTACCAGTACAGATAAGTTACATTGTGAAACGTGTAATATACTAGTTAATAGAAGATATTTTGTTAATCACACTAAGAGCATAGTACATAAAAATAATATATTAAAATCTCATTGCTCTCTAGATAATGTATCTGTTGTAGATTCAGCTTTTGGACAGCGTATCATATCTTACAAAGTTAAAAATAAAAATCAATCTGATTCAGTGTTCCAAACACCGGAATTGTTTCTTGAATTAATTAAAAGTGATATATTTTTTTTGATTGATGAAGTACTTAAACAACATTCTACTGTTAAAATAAATTTTATATTACATGCAGACTTTGTTCAAGAATCAAAAAATCTAACTAATTCATTCGATTTTCAAACTAGTAATTTCATTATTTCTCAAGCGGATGATTTAAATATTTTCATAGTATCCTTGCGTGACACTTTAGTGCATAAAATAAGTACTTTTGAAAAGAAAGATAGTGGATGGAGTCTCACAAAAATAAATTTTATAGAACTAAACATAAACAAATATAATCCACTACGTGGAAATTCATATATTGATTTACCAAAAGATATCAAAGATAAAAAAGCCGTTATAAACGTTAATAATTCAGACAATTTCTGTTTCAAATGGGCATTGCTCTCAGCATTATACCCTGTTAACAAAAATTCAGGACGACTGTCATCTTACACTATTCATTCAAATAAACTAAATTTTCACGGTATTTCTTTTCCAGTTAAATTGAAAGATATATCTAAAATAGAGAAACAAAATAATTTAAGTATAAATGTTTTTGGGTTGGAATATGATATCAAACAAAAAAAACATTCTGTTGTTGGTCCGCTTTATTTTACAAAATGCCGTAACAGTACACATATAAATCTATTATACTTACAAAATGGAACAGTCGGTCACTATTGCTACATAAAAAACTTATCGCGATTAGTAAGTAAGCAAATATCGAATACAAACGGTGTTGTAAATATATGTGATGGGTGTTTGTTGCGCTTTTCCACTAGAGACAGATTGATTAACCATCAACAACATGATTGTTCGCACATCACTACAAATTTACCTAGCAGTGAAAAAACATTAAAAAATTGGTTCGGACAACCTATATCAACCGATAAACTAAAATTCGATAAGTTCCAAAAAAAAATTAAAATTCCCTTTGTTGTATACGCTGACTTTGAGGCATTTTTAAACCCCATTATAACATGTACTAACGATCAATCAAAATCAAATACTAACAACATTCAGAAACATGAGGTTTATAGTTTCGGTTATTATATCAAATGCTCATTCGATGATAGCTTATCAAAGTATGAAACATACACTGGACCAAACTGCACTCAAGTATTCATGAATCGTTTATATGATGATTTAAAAACTATTTGCAGAAACGATTGTTTTCAAAAACCACCTGAATCACTGTTAACTGTAGATACAAATACTTGTTACATTTGTGAAACTGATTTAAAGGCTGAAGAAGTTTTAGATATTGATAAGCAATTAGGTGTTGTACATGAAGTATGTAAGAAAAAGTTCATTAACCCTAGTTATATTCCAGTCTTTCTACATAATTTAAGTAATTACGATGCACATTTCATCGTCCATGCGCTTAATTTTGTTGAAGGTGAAATCGATATAATTCCTCAAAACAAAGAAAAATATATTTCGTTCTCAAAACACGTAACAATAAACAATCAAAAGGTCACCTTAAGATTTGTAGATTCTTTTAAATTTTTACCATGCAGCCTCGATCAGTTAGCAAAAAACTTAAAAGTAGAAGAATTTCGTGAACTAAAAAACCACTTTCCTGATAAAGAAGACTTCAATCGTCTTTGTAAGAAAGGTGTTTACCCATATGAGTTTATGACTTCGTTTGACTCTCTAAATGTAACCTCTCTACCAAGCCAAGATAAATTTTATAGTTCGCTTACGGATACCAAAATTTCTGATAATGATTACAATCGTGCACAGGATGTTTGGCAACACTTTGGTTGTCAGAACATGTTAGACTATTCAAATTTATATCTAAAAACAGATGTGCTATTGCTAGCTGATGTTTTTGAAAATTTCCGTGACCTTTGTCTCAAAACATATGGTTTGGATCCTTCCCACTATTATACAGCACCGGGTTTAAGTTGGGATGCTATGTTAAAACAAACAAAAGTTGAATTGGAACTACTAACAGACATTGATCAAATTGCTTTCATTAAAGCAGGTATCAGGGGTGGTATATCTCAATGTAGTAATCGACATGCAAAAGCTAACAATAAATATTTAGATGATTTTGATGAAAATAAACCTCCATCATACTTGGTTTATTTTGATGCAAACAATCTTTATGGTTGGGCCATGTCTCAGTACCTTCCTGAAGGTGCTTTTGAATGGGTGAGTCCGGAGACAAATTATGAAGTTACTGATACATCTGAATACGGTTTCATTTTAGAGGTTGATTTGGAGTATCCTGAGAAACTACATGATTTACATTCCGATTTACCATTGTGTCCTGAAAATATATCAATAGGGGGTACAAAAGAAAAAAAACTAATACCAAATTTAAATAATAAAGTAAAATATAAAATTCATTATAGAAATCTTAAACAGTGTCTTAAAATGGGTATCAAATTAACCAAGATACATCGAATATTAAAGTTCCGACAAAGCCCCTGGCTAAAAAAATACATTGACTTAAATACTGAACTCAGAACAAAGGCAACATCAGATTTTGAAAAAGACTTTTACAAATTAATGAACAACTCAGTCTTTGGAAAAACAATGGAAAATGTTGATAAAAGAGTAAACGTAAAATTACTAACCCACTGGGAAAATCGTGGTAAAATTTTAGGTGTTCAGGATCTTATTGCAAAACCTGAATTCAGCAATCTGTCAATTTTTTCGGAAAATTTAGTAGCAGTCCAATTACAAAAAACAAAAGTTTGCTATGATAAACCCATTTATTTAGGTTTCTCTATTTTAGATATATCAAAAACTCTAATGTATGAGTTTCATTACGACTACATTCTAACTAAGTTTGGTAATAATACAAAATTATTATACACTGATACCGATAGCTTGATATATCAGATTTTCACAAACGATTTCTATGACAAGATTAAATCCGATCTTTCATTACGGTTTGATACATCTGATTATCCTACGAATAATATATTTGGTTTTCCACAACTCAATAAAAAGAAACTAGGTTTTTTCAAAGATGAAAGTAATGGTAAAATTGTCAAAGAATTTGTAGGATTAAGGTCAAAAATGTATGCAATTCAAACCGAAAACAAATTGATATCGAAAGCCAAAGGTGTCAACAAAAGTGTCACAAAAAGGATGACAATGCAAAATTATAAATCATGTCTTTTTGATAAAAATATTAAATACGATACCATGTATAGATTTAGATCAATTAAACATACAATATTTACCCAGCAAATTAACAAAGTATGTTTATCTTATAATGACACAAAAAGATTTATTTTACCTAATAATGTTGACACCTTAGCATGGGGTCATTATAAGTTAAGATAAAATATTTAAATAATATATAAATGTAAATAGTGTATAAGATTAAAATAATTTTAAGGTGTAAATTTTATAAACTTTATACAACATAAAATTGTAACAAATGTTTTTTAGGTAATATTAATGTAACTAAAATATCTTTGTAGAAGGTTAAAAATGATTTTAAATGTAAATAACTTATCTTAGTGTACTCTAAGTAATATTTTTTTAATGTATAATGTGTGTATTTTTAAGAAAATAATTGAAATAAAATTAATGTCTCATACAAAATGACTTTATTTATTTATCATACCTCATAGTGTTGACACGTACGCTAGGATGTTTCACTTTGTTCATCCGTTCACTTCCATAGTAGCTGGTCCAACTGGCTGTGGAAAATCAAATTTTGTTACAAATTTTATTAAACATGTTAAATATATTTGCAACACTTCTTTCGATCAAATAACATGGTGCTTTGATGAAATGCAACCTTTGTACAATTTAGAAAACGTAAATTACTATCAAGGCATTCCGGACCTTAATATGTTTGATGGCAAATATCCAAATCTTATAATTATTGATGATCTCATGAGAGAATCGGATGGACGAATAGTTGATATATTCACTAAAGGTAGTCATCATAAAAATTTAAGTGTGTTTTACATAACACAAAATCTATTTCACCAAGGTAAAGGACAAAGAGATATATCGTTAAATTCAAGTTATATTATTTATTTTAAAAACCCACGTGATAAAACACAAATTCGGTATTTGGCCCGTCAAGTATCTCCAGAGAATCCAAAGTATATAGAAGATGCCTACAGAGATGCAACCAAAGAGGCACATGGTTACTTATTGATTGATCTGAAACAAGGTACAAGTGATATATGTCGAATCAAAACCAAAATTTTTCCATCAGATGGGTTATGTCATGTATACATACCAACAAAAGGGTTTAAATATACCAAGAACAGCCAAATCCCCATCATTTATTAATAATGTCGCGAAGTCTCAACACGCATAAAGATTTGTTGTCAGCGTTACATAAGTTGAAACCAAAATATAGAACAGCTCTTTTAAAATCTTGTGATGAAGATGAAATAAATTGTATTTGTGAATGTATTCATAACGTTCTCCAAGGAAAGGTACCAATTGAAGAGAAGAATAAGAAAAAATTAAAAAACTACAAATCGGTACTTCGTAAGTTAGTTCGCAAAGGGGTAAATAAAGCAAGGAAAAGTATAATAATACAAAAAGGTGGTGCATTCCTACCAATAATATTGGGTGCAATCTTAAGTGGATTAGTTGAATCTCTTGTAAAATAAAAAATAACAATGGAGCATGCTAAAAAGATGTTGCTCGTTGAACCAAGTCTTTTAGAGAAATTAAATCATCAAAATAATGATAATAATAACCCTACATCCCGATTAGATAATGAAATGAAAAACATCTTAAACAGTGATATGGATGATAGAAAAAAATGTATTTTGTACTTACAAATATTGCAAAGATATTTACACTTCCATGAAGAAAATCGACGACCTATTGAATTGCCCATAATATCTAAAAATATAGATATCACTGGAACAAAATTAAATATAAACGATGAAGCTGACATTAAAGAACCAGTCTCTACTCAAACATCAGAGATAGAAGAAAAACGTGAAGGGCACACCAACAGTAAGAGTAACCCTCTTTACACAACAAATCAAATTCTGAGTCTAATACCCAAAACCTATTCTAAAAAAGGTGAATCATTGTTAAATGTGATTTCATTGAGTGAAAACAAAATTCGATGGAATAAAGATGGCACAGTGGTTATTGATGACAAGAATATTTCTGGGAGTAATATTGTAGACTTGATCAATGATTTACTACGTCCACTTAAGAAAAATGATCCTATAGGATGGGAAGCTTTTGCCAAGGCATTGCATGATATAAAAATACCCTTGTCTTACTTGGGTAATCCACAAAGAATAGAATACATAAATAAACTTAAATTGCATGAACTTGGTCAGATTTCTACGGATGAAGAATTTTCTACTCCTCCTAACAAATACACAAAGAAGATTCGCAAAAAACTTGATTGGGAGAAATGGACGCCATACTAGACGATCGTGTAATAGACCCATTAAAAATGATTAATGAAAT
Source organism: Dendrolimus kikuchii (assembly GCA_019925095.2). Lineage (NCBI taxonomy): Eukaryota > Metazoa > Arthropoda > Insecta > Lepidoptera > Lasiocampidae > Dendrolimus > Dendrolimus kikuchii. The sequence goes on along the minus strand of CM034410.1, from coordinate 545,272 downwards.
ATATTATGATGCTTCACATCCTGCTGGTTATAGTAGCATAGAAAAACTAACTAAAGCGATGAACGGTAAAATTACTAAAAGTGATGTTAAAAATTGGTTGCAATCACAAGAAACATATACATTGCATAGACCTGTACATAGAAAATTTCCTAGGAATAAGTATGTTTTATCTAACTTTAACGAACTCTGGCAAGTTGATTTGAGTGATATGAGAACTTATTCTAAGTATAATGATAATTATAACTATATACTTTGTATTATTGATGTGTTTTCGAAATACGCTTATGCTAGGGCTATAAAAAATAAAAATTCTGAAACAATAAAAAAATGTTTTGATAGTGTATTCAATGAAGCTAATACTACTCCTACTCACATACAATCTGACAAAGGTACCGAATTCGTTTCCATAGATGTTCGTAGATACTTTAAAAGTAAACATATAAATTATTATACCACAAACAATCCTGACATTAAGGCAAGCATAGTAGAGAGATTTCAAAGAACTCTAAAAATGAAAATGTGGCGATACTTTACTCACAAGAACACTTACAAATATGTCGATGTTTTACAAGATTTAATAAATGCCTATAATCACAGTTATCACTCCAGTATAAAAATGTGTCCAAGTGATGTTAATTCGAGTAATATAATGACCGTTTGGAATAATCTATACGATAGAAAAAAAAATGCAAAAAGCCCAAATAATTCATTACCAAAATTTCACGTAGGAGATCATGTAAGAATCACTAAGTACAAACATATATTTCAAAAAGGCTATGAATCTAATTGGAGTGATGAAATATTCATTATAACTTCAAAAATAGATAGATCACCATGGGTGGTCTATACGTTAAAAGATCTAAAAAATGAGCCAATTGTAGGGACATTTTATGAAAGAGAATTACAAAAAGTTACGTACGACCCCACTTCATCTTATAAAATAGATAAAATTATCCGTTCTCGACAGTCTGGTAACAGAAAAGAAGTATTAGTCAAGTGGAAAGGTTATCCAGAAAAATTTAATAGTTGGATTTTAGCATCTAGTTTAAATCAAATATGATAAAAGAAAGTTTTTATTTAACATTACTTAGCAATAGTTCTATGGAATATTTTCCAGAAAACAAAACTACTTTGTTTTCAACAAAGTTACCAAAGTCCATAATACTTGAAGGTATGTGGTACGTGGGCGTTGTAGAATTTCAATATCCATGTACAATGTTTACTGTTCAAGAACATGAAAATGTTGTTTATGTGACTAAAATAATGCAAATACCTAACGAAGAAACAACTTCTCTTGTCTACTACAAAACTCGTATTCCAGCTACAAATTATGACAATATTAAACATATATTGATGGCGTTAAACAATATAGGAGAAAATGTAAGATTTCACTATGATGAACTATCTAAATTTGTCAGTGTAACAGTAATGGATGAAAATATCAGATCTTTATCATTATCACCCCAGCTGTCACTTCAACTTGGATTTGAACCTAATAAAAATCTGGTTGAAAAGGGTCTTGGAAAATGTCCAGCTAATTTGCATTTAGGTTTACCACCGCAATTATTTGTTTACTGTGATATAATTGAACCACAAATTGTAGGGGATGTTATGACCCCATTGTTGAGAATTATACAATTGGATCCGTCAAAGTATATCTATGGAGCTAATAAAATGCATGTATTCTCGCCACCTCACTACTTACCTGTAATGCGGAGGGAGTTTGATACAATTGAAATAGATATAAGAACAAGCACTGGTCAAAAAATACCATTCCAGTTTGGAACAGTGTGTATAAAGCTTCATTTTAGAAAATTATAATAATGTCCTCCCAAGGTAATAGAATAACTTGCCCCTACGAACACTATTATTCACATCAAGCTGGATCTGGAATCGGAGTTATTTACAAAGGAGCCCCATACCAGCGTGGACATGGAATCGGTAGCTTTTTAGGCGGGCTATTTAGATCAGTTTTACCATTACTGTCCAGTGGAGCCCGAGTAATTGGTAAAGAGGCTTTAAATGCTGGTGTAGGTCTCCTATCTGATATGGTTAGTTCACGGCCTATGGAAGAATCAATTAAAACCCGGCTTAAAGAGGCCAGTTCGAACTTAAAAAGGAAAGCAGATGCCAAAATTGATAGCGTTATGTCTGGTTCAGGGTATAAAACAAAGAGGAGAAATCAGTCTTCATTCATTTCACCATCAACCGCCAAAGCAAAAGCTGCTAAGAAAATAAAAGTGAACAAGAAAAAAATAAAAGACATTTTTTCTTAAAATAAAACAAGATGTCTTTTCTACATAGTCATTCTTGCGAGTGCATTAAGTCAGAATTAGATTTATTTGCTTTACCTTCAACACAAACAAGTATCGAAAGTGGATTATGGATACATTACAAACCAATTTCATCTCTGGCTGATGATGGGCCGATAGAATTTCAAGTACCAGGAGGAGGAGATGACTACATAGATTTATCTCATACATTAATACATATAAAAGCGAAAATATTACATCAAGACTCCACCAAATTGAATTCATCAACAGTGGTGGCTCCAGTTAATAATTGGTTACATTCACTTTTCAACCAACTTGATGTATATTTAAATCAAAAACTTGTTTCACCTCCGAATAACACATATGCATATCGTGCATATATAGAAACACTATTGAATTATGCTCCTGCAGCTAAAGACTCCCACCTTACTTGTGGTCTTTGGTATAAGGATACATCTGGAAAGATGGATTCAACTGATGATTCCAATGAGGGATTCAAAAAGCGACAAGAGTTGGCTAGTGAAAGCAAGGAAATCGAAATGATTGGACATTTGCATGGTGATTTATTCAATCAGGAAAAATTTTTGATTAACGGTGTTGATATGTCTGTAAAATTAGTTCGATCGAGAGAAACGTTTAACTTGATGGCTTCTTCGAACGATTTAAAGTTAAAAGTATGCATAATGGATGCAACTCTTATTGTCCGTAGATCTCGAATCAGCCCAACTGTTTTACTCGCACATCAAAAAGTTTTAGCCTCTACTACTGCAAAATATCCTATTACTCGAGCTGAAGTCAAAGTTTTAACGATACCATCAGGGGTTCAAGGAAAGACCCTCGATAATATATTCCTGGGACAGGTACCTAAAAGATGCATAGTTGGTTTTGTTAATAATGCAGCGTTTAATGGTAGTCTTACTAAAAATCCTTTTAATTTTGAGAATTATGAAATGAGTTCATTTTGTTTATACATTGATGGTCAGCAAATACCTTCTAAAGCGTTACAACCATCATTTGAGAGTAATATTTTCACTACAGCCTATCATACGTTATTCTCTGGAACGGGTATACATTTTCTTAACGAAGGTAACGGGATATCTAGGGAACAGTACGCTCAAGGTTACTGTCTGCTAGCTTTTGACTTAACTCCTGATTTATCAGCTAACTCCTCAAGTCATTGGAATCTGATTAGGAATGGTAGCGTGAGATTAGAAATTCGTTTTGAATCTGCTCTTTCACAAACTATTAACTGTATTGTGTATGCCGAGTTCGATAATGTTATTGAAATAGATAAGAACCGCAATGTAATCGTAGACTATAGTAGTTAAGATAGAATTATATGTATTAATCATAAGAAAGATATCAATAAATAAAACTGTCAACATAGCTTTCATATTTTTTATTTACAACTTCCTTTACATAATAAGTTCACAAGATTATGTTGAACATTTACAATAGTATTCTTCATCGAGTAGCACGTGTGCACTTTGGTTACAAATATGAACACAATCGAGATCCAGAAATGTTTATGCAAAATTCACCCATCTTTAGAGAGGAACGTGTATGCAGCAAACAATTTACCAATTCACATGGAAGCGCCTACGTTCTTAGTGAGCAATCTGGATCCAAGCACCCAGCCAGGTTCTCACTGGGTAGCCATGCACATAGACCAACACAACATTGGACAATACTTCGATTCCTTTGGTCGGTCACCTGTAGGATTCCACTTGGCTTTTCTAAATAGGAATTGTAGAAAATGGCATTTCAATACTATGAGAATACAAAATGACTGGACTTCAGTATGTGGTGCATACTGTTTGGTATACTTATACTATAAGTTTCATGGATATAGTATGACGGATATGACCAATTTATTCGAAAGCCAGGAAACACTCGTTAATGATATATTAGTATACGATTTGTACAAATACTGTTTTAAATAAAGGTTGAGGAAGAAAAGAACATGTTGTTTTTGTTTTGAAGTCGTTGTTGACGTCATTAAGAACAATAGGGAGTATCGGACGAGGGTAATTAGTGAACGTGAAATAGTAATTAACAAAAGAATAAACAAATGAGTAGCTAATTAGTGCTGTAATTAGCACGGAATTAAAAAAAGCTATCTCTGTAAATACAGCATATATCGAAAAACTGATAGCGTAGAACGATCGGGCGTACTCGAGAACCCCCAATTTGACACCAAACTTTTTTTTTTTTTTTTTTTTTTTTTTTTTTTTTTTTTTTTTTTTTTTTAGCCAGGGTTGTCCGTCGAAACACTTTTTGCTCACCAGAAACACGATTCTTGCCGTGAGCCAGAACTCTGGTGAGAGCCTGGTGTCAGTTAAAGGAATAATCCTGTGTTACTGATCACCAGCCTCTTTCTCCCCGGAAAAACCAGCTAAAGAATTTGTGATAAATATTGTGTAATTAAGTGTAGTTATGTGTGCCTGTGTCAGTATGTTAATAGTAATAGATGTTTATAAAATAAGAATTACATAAATGTAATAAATAAATGACAAATAAGTAGTAGTATTAGGAAACTATATTTAGATAACTAAGACCAACAATGCTTCAGTGGAATCATAATCAAGTTTTAAAAGCCACTCAGTCAGTATTTTCTTACATTTAGATTTAGTTAAGGGGTATATATCAATTTGCTTATTGATTTTGTTGTATAAATAACTGCCTAAAAAGTAAAAGAATCTACAACAAAAAGCTGTCGTAACAGTGTTTTGTTTACAAGGGATGTGAATTCTTTTAGTAAGTAAACTAGAAGATATAAATGGAGTAATGAGATGTTGTTTTAAAACTATTTGTTGAATAAAAAGTTGCCGAACTGTTAGCACTTTCCAGCGGTCATAAAGGTCTTTGGTGGAGTAGTAAAAAGGGAGAGAAAAACTCACTTTAAGTATCGCCCGTTGCGCACGTTCTAATTTTAACATTGCAGTTTTAACAGCTCCCCCCCACGACGTAATACAATAGCTCACAATGGATTGACATAAAGCGTAGTATAATAATTTGATGACATTAGAATCGGCAACTTTACCAAGGCTTTTAAATATGTAAATTAATTTGCGTAACTTAAGTGTAAGTGAGTTAATATGTGGCAGAAAACTAAGCTTTTGATCAATAATTATACCTAAATATTTAATATCTTGAGTTCTTTGCAAGGTAGGACAAGAGTTACATGTAATATATGAAAAACAAGAGTGGGCTATGAGTTTCATAGTTTCTGGTTGTGGTTGATCTTGACTTCTGAGAGCAAAAGTGACATACTTGGTTTTATCTGTATTTAGTGTTAATATATTCGAATGTAGCCAACTCATAACTTTATTAAGACCGTTCTGAGCGCTTTGGAATGCTTCTACCCACGTATCAGCAGAAAAAAGGAGTGCTGTATCGTCAGCATACGTAATTATATTTCCGTTTACTAGTTGCATATCACAGAGAGTGTTTATATAAGTAAGAAAGAGAGTAGGGCCAAGTATACTGCCCTGAGGGACACCAAAAGTAATAACATCCTCTTTACTTATATAATCACCAACTCGTACGCATTGTGTTCTGTTCTGGAGGTAATCAGTGAAAAGTTGTAATTGTAGATCTCTTATTCCTAATGCTTCAAGTTTCTGAATTAGTAGCGAAGTCGAAACAGTATCAAACGCCTTAGCTAGATCGAGGAATATGGCTATAACTTTCTGTTTCTTGTCAAGTTTAGTTGTTATATAATTTGTCAAAGTTTCAACCGCCGCATCTGTAGATTTACCAGATCGGAAACCAAATTGATGGATTGATATTAAATTATTTGACTTTAGATATTTAGTTAATCTATTGTTAAGTAAACGTTCTAAGATCTTTGATAATGCCGGTAAAATTGATATAGGCCTGTAATTGCCGACGTGGCTTTTATCGCCAGATTTATAGACTGGTATGATTACAGACTTTTTGAATAAGTCAGGAAAGATACCACTAGAGAAAGATAAATTGCAGATATGAGTGATTGATGGAAGTAAAATATCTTTATACGTTTTCAAAAAGTTGTTTGAAATACCGTCAAGACCAACAGAGCAGATCAACTTAGAATTTACAATTATGGTATCAATTTCGGATTCAGTTGTGGGTAACAGAACAAAAGATTTAAGAACAGATGAGGTGGGAGGCTGACAAGGGGAGAGAATATTTTTAGAAATAATTATCTGTGCTAAATCAGAGCCAATCTTAGAAAAGTAGGAGTTAATTTTGTTTATCGAATCGTTAGGGTTTGCAGATGATAAGAGTTGTGTAGATGATTCATGTGGTTTTTTCATATGTGTAATATTTTTTATTGTATCCCATAGAAGTTTGCTGTTATTTTTAGCCTTAAGAAGTGCTGTTTTATCGTAATCATTTTTTAGTTTCTTTAAAAGGTTGTTACAAAAATTTCTGTACCGCTTATATGTAATTTTCAAAGCTTCATCAGTTGGATACTTTTTTGTCTTTTTAAAAAGTGATACCAAGGAAGGATAGTGAACCCCTTAATATGGTTTAGTTATCAATATCAATAAAACTAAAGATTAGTAAGAAACTAAAATATTGGTTATAATGTAGCTTCTGCACCTTGTACACACAGCCTTAACCTCATTGGGAAAAAAAACCGAGTGACTCATATAAACGGCTTACGGAATTATTTGTCCCTAAATAATATGAAGACGTAAACAACTACATAAGTCTACAAAAAGCGATCAGGGTGCCCAGATTGAGTGTCTCCCAATAACTGGGCAAAAATATTTGTTCGAGGAACATTGGAAGGTCCAAACCAACCTTGAAATGGAGAATTTTGTTGCCGAGCCTAACATAATGGGCGAAATAAAATCTCACCATCTCTCCTGGATCAGTCACGTAGAATAGGCGGGAGAGAATCGCGAAGCTTCTAAAGCGTATTTAAGACCATCGGACGTCCGACGGATTTTTTCTAGCACAGCAGACAGACTGACGACCTAACTGTGATGGAAAGTGGTTACTGTCGCCTATAGACATTAGCAATACCAAAGGTGCTGCCAATGTGCTGCCGGCCTTGAAGGAGAAACTGGAACCTGGCCACTAATACCGGAACAACTCAAAGTTGTTATGATACCCTAGACCAGGGATGTAGCTATCCAGTCGGTCAAATGCCCTACTACCTGGCTGTGGGTTATTTTGTCGCCTCTTACGACAGGCCGCCCGACCGCAGGAGTAAGTAGACTGACCTATGTGAACTTCAAACATATAATTGGCAAGAAAGCACACAGAATATAGAAAGGTCTTCCCGTTTCGGAGCACAAAACATTTTGGGTCGCTGAGTCAGGAATGTTGGTTAAATTGGGAACTTTTGGGGATAGAAAAGCCTAGGGAATTTTTGAGGATTAAAATGTTGTCACTGAGTTATAATAAGATCGAGCTTATCACCAAAATACTTTACAAATGTGAGTCAGAGAATGTAATAATGACAATGAGTTGATGTCATGTCGCTCCTGACGTAATAATTGTGGCCTTACTAATATTATTCATGTTTCAATGTAATATATAATATCTCTTGAAGTTGCTATGACTAATAAATTTTACATTTAATCAATAACAATGTAATGTACAGGGCCAGATTATAATCCAAACTATGTTCTAATTAGAAAATTTACAAAATGGATATTATAAAGAAAGTTGTTAACAGTTCATTTTACAAATAATATAACAAAAGAGAGAAAACAAAACAAAAACCAACAATAGATTTTTTTTTTTTATTGCAGGAGATCAGCAGACAGGCAGACGGCCCACTTAATGGAAAGCGGTTACCATCGCCTATGGACATTTGCAACACCAAAGTTGCTACAAATGCGCTGCTGCTCTCTTAAGAGAGACTGGAACCTGGTCACTAATGCCGGAACACAACTCAAGGTTGTTATGGCGACATACTTTAGACTAGAGGTGGTAGCCATCCAGTCGGGCAAATGCCCTACCACCTGGCTGTGGGTTGTTAAGTCGCCTCTTACGACAGGCCGCCCGGCCGCAGGAAATTGTATTCTTTCTCCGTTCCTGCACGGATAAATTATAATATTAACAATTACTTGTGTAAGAGCATCAGGTTTTTAGTGTTACTGATTTATTTAAATTGACTACAATTAAAAATATTAATGTCTGCGTTTAATTTGGTGAGTTCATTATAAAAGGCAAAGGCTGCTAGTTTTATACATCGATAAATGATATTAATTTTGAGTAAAATATATTAAATAGGGTGAATCAATACGTCCCTGTAAAATTTTGTGAAGAGAGACAAAGTCTGAAATGCTTCCACAATTTTCTAGGGATGACAGAAGAATAAGAGGTTTAAAAGATTAAGAATCAAGTTGTACATTTTTTCGATGATTTGGGGAAATTCACAAAACTCAGTCTGGAGACCCCGATGACTACTGGCCGGTAGTCGCTGGCTGACCAATCAGTTGGCCGAGAGACTACGGCGTGAGCGCACGTCTGTCAATTATGGTAACTTTTTTAATGTTTACTGTAAAAATTCTTTCCCAGACATAAATAAATACCTGTTTATTAGTGAACTAAATTAGCGTCAGTGTTGAAACGGACGATTATTGTTGAATTCTAGCAAAATCATGACTTTTATACACTTGCCAAAGAGAAAACAAAACAAGTGATATTTATAAGCAAGAAGAGTGATAAAAAACAATTTCTTATGTTTAGAAATCTATTTAATTAATCCGAGTATCTTCTACGCAACTTAAAAACAATTTCTTAATTACGTTAAAGGGAAAACTATATTTAAACAAGTAATTAACTCTAGTGACTTATTTTATGTGTACCTAAAGAATTTGTGAAAGTGTTTTAACTTACTGATTATAATATCGTACTTAGTGAATATGTGTGTAAAAATCGTATTTGTAACTTTATTAACAACTACCTTAGGTAAAAATATACCTTATAACGTCGACCAAGGCCGGGTGTCTCAAATCGTCGATGAAAGCTTTGGCTTACGACCGAGCAATGTAAAACCCGATCCAGAATTTCACCACGATCATCACAGAAATATTGAAAACCATCGAAGACACGATGTACAAAGAGATGTTCAGATTCCTTATATGTCCAGCAATGAAGACAGTCTAAACCATCTTCACAGAAATGGGTCATTTCATAACACAAACGGACATACACATAGCCATCGTAGAATCAGTGCTGGCTTTGCTAATAAAGAGCAAACCAAAGACAATGATAAACCGATACATAATCAGAGAACCATTAATGCAACATCACTGGTGAATACTGATAGAAGTGACAGTAATGATAAAAAAATAACTTACATAAATGATTCAGCAAATAGATCTAGTCATGAATCAAACCTACATAATAGAAATGATTCACATAATCACTCAGTAAAGAATAACAGAAGTAATTTTAATGTAAGTAAAAAAGATGGAATTCTTTCCAACAATACCAGCAGAAGTACAAACAATCCGGCTAACGTTACGAGAAAATTACTCGAGAACCCAGATACAGCGATCTACGACAATAGTTCTTTGAATGATAGTAAAAATACAACTAATACCTTTCTAAATACAAACAGACGTTTTATTGATACAACTAAAAACTCTATGACCCAAAATAGAAGTATAAGTACACCGAATAACACGAATAGAGAGGTTGCTAGCAGAAATAAGAATATAGACCAAGTTTCGACAGCAGACGCTAAATCCACAATAGATAATGAAGTGAAGCAACAGACTACAACTAAAATTCCTCTCTCTTTACATACAGGAAGAGATGATATGTGGATTTGGGCTGATGGAGAGTCTACAAAGACCACAACAGCAGCCACTACGACATTGGCCGCAGTGGATTTAGACGACAGAGCAGCATTTGATGGGTCAAACTGTCCAAAAGGACAAGCAAAGATAGGTAACACGTGTGTAGATATAGAATAATCAGATATGTTGATATTATTAACGGTTACCAGGAAGTACTGCTATGAGTACGATTTTCAGTGTAGAAAGAAACGAATAGAGATTTGAGATAAGACATTAAAGACATGATGTTCCAATCTCGTGTATATGTAGACCATATTAAAAAAAGAATCTGACTTCGTCAAATAATACTTGAAATTGAAAGTTGTATCATAATAATGAATTAAAAAGCTTAAATAACTAATTGAATTATATAAATATATTAATGAAATCAATTCAATACAATTTGAAAATTGTGTTATTTACAAATCCATTTATATAAAAGTTGCATTTAAACAAAAATTATCATTTTAGGGCCGCTTGCATAAAGAGGCCGTTTTTGGAACGAAGTTCCTTATCGCGCGTTGTGAAAGGGGGCTAGACGGAAAAAATTCTTACGAAAAGTTGTCACGACACTTTTTGCTATAGTAAGCTATTGTAAGCTGTGCGGCGTCGCAAGTTTCTCTGTCTGTCTGTCTGTCTCTCTCTCTCAATTCCAATTACAATTCCTTCACTAATTAATCGAAAGGAACTTCGTTCCATCCGGGTGTCCCTTGACACCTCTCAAGTTTTTTTTTAATTTATTTTTTATTGCAGGAGTTCATCAGACAGGCAGACGGCCCACTTGATTCAAAGCGGTTACAATCGCCTATGGACAATTGCAATACCGAAGGTGCTACAAATGCGCTGCTGCTCTCTTAAAGGGGACTGGAACCTGGTCACTAATGCCGGAACACAACTCAAGGTTGTTATGGCGACATACCTTAGACCAGGGGTGGTAGCCATCCAGTCGGGCAAATGCCCTACCACCTGGTTGTGGGTTGTTTTGTCGCCTCTTACGACAGGCCGTCCGGCCGCAGGAAATTGTATTCTTTCTCCGTTCCTGCACGGATGTGAAGTTATTTAAGAAACACAAAACGTATTTAACACCCTTAAATACAATTAGCGTCTTGCACAACGCAAAATTTGCCGCTAAATATGTTTAAAGAACTGTCAATACGTTTTGTGTAAAACGTATTTAGGCAGTTTAATATGATTAACTAATTTTATTTAAAGGCGATCGTTATGCAAGTCCTTAAGAGTATTGTCAAAATCGAATCAAACCAAAACCAGATGCTTACTATAACGAGTATAATATAATTATATAACAATATCAATACCACGGTTCATAACTAAGTCAAATTAGCAATAAATTAATAAAAATATAAAGCAAATACAAATTAACCTAGCAGAATTAAGGTCATATACGTCTATATAAAAAATCAGGTATCAGAAAGCACAATATAAGATTTTTTTATAACAATTATAGTGTGAAAATGAACTTCAGAGTATTACTACTGGTTGCATTTGTGTTGACTATGGCAAGAAGTATTCCAAGTGCTGCTGGGGGCCCCCTTATGCGCTTCCCAGTGTTGTTTCTTGTATCTAGAGATGTCTTCACCGGTCCTGATTGTCCAACAGGGCAGTTCAAGATAAATAATCAGTGTGTTGATATAGAATAATAAATATTCTTGGTTATATTGAAATTCTTTCTTTTTTCTAATTTTTTCTTTTTAATTGGATATATATTTTTAATTGTAGCAGATCAGCAGACAGGCAAACGGCCCACTCGATGGAAAGCGGTTACCATCGCCTTTGGACATTTGCAACAGCAAAGTCGCTACAAATGCGCTGCTGCTCTCTTAAGGGAAACTGGAACCTGGTCACTAATGCCGGAACACAACTCAAGGTTGTTAAGGCGACATACTTTAGACCAGGGGTGGTAGCCATCCAGTCGGGCAAATGCCCTACCACCTGGCTGTGGGTTGTTAAGTCGCCTCTTACGACAGGCCGCCCGGCCACAGGAAATTGTATTCTTTCTCCGTTCCTGCACGTTTAAATTATTATGGACCATTCGGTAAGTACGGGGCCGAGACGTAGACCCTGATAGCAAGATTGATTCACAAGTTCCAAGTCGCTCAACGGGCTATGGAGCTAGCTATGTTGGGTGTTTCTCTTATGATAGAATTAGAAATATGGATATCCATAGGAGAACCAAGTTAACCGACATAGCTAGCAGCATTAGCAAGTTGCAGTGGCAGTGGGCCGGTCACGTCTGCTCCAGGACCGATGGCCGATGAAGCAGACGAGCCCTGGAGAGAAGACCGCGTCTCGGTAAACAGTGCCGGACGCCCTTCTAACCGCTGGACTGACGACCTGCGCAAGGTCGCCGATAGGTACTAAGTGGCGCCTGACGACGATACGACGATTTATGGAGTACTGTTCTTACATTTGGGATGGCTCCTGAGTCAATTGAACGGAGATCCGGGACGCTGGTTGGCAACGATCAGCTTGTCAACGACGAAACTGTGTCGAACATCGACGCAGGGTTGCCCGCTTATCGGTTTTCTATCGGGTACACTTTGGAAAGTTCAAGTGTGGTAACATTATGTTGATATAGAATAAATATGATAATTTATGTGATTGTATCACCACACCAGCCCGTTATAACACCACCATGTTAACATGTTTTGTTTATTTTTTGATTTATTAAAATGTTTTGCAATTTAAATTAAAATGTTTTTTTTTTATTGTTTTCTATGTAATATTTTACTGGAATGCTCCGGTGGTTCGGGCATGTGGAAAGAATGCAAGATGAAATAATGACTAAACAGATATACAACGCAAAAGTGGATGGATGCAGAAGTCGTGGAAGGCCACGACACACCTTCCATGATCAAATTGATCGTGTACTAGCAGAAGGTGATGTCAGGAGCTTTAAGAACAGACAAGCCTGCATGACAAGAGCTATGAATGTCAAAGAAACAAGTGAGGTGTGTAACAATAAGCCTGAATGGCGCTCTGTTGTCCGTGCCTACCCCGCAAGGGAACTGGCGTGAAGTTATGTATGTAATATTTCACTGACATTTTTATTATAAAGCATAAAATACATATAATAATTACTATATTTTACAAAAAAAATGTCGTTTTTTTTTGTTTTACTAGACACCGACTTCACTATGTTGTACAAAATATTTATTTTTTACAAGCTTTTATTTAACTTGCAATGGATGTATGTAAGTTCGGGTGGAATCTTGCAAGTTAAACTTGACCTACTTCCCAGTTTCCGATTGAGCTGAAATTTTGCACGCATATGTAAATCACATGACAATGCAATAATAATACCACGGAGCTGATCTGATGATGGAATCGGAAGGTGGCCATAGGAACTCTTGTACTAAACAAGATAGACCCGTCGTGTTTGGGCTCGTTTTACTTGTCTTGGCTAGCACTCTGCGGCTACATGATATCCAGGATCTCAAAAGCTTGAATTTAAAAACCTTTTTTTTTGCTTTTTAGTTACTGTTGAAACCAGTTTCTTTTTGCTAGGTTTCTTTTTATTTTTCACATTTAAATTATGTGTATGATATCCAATTACAATGTAATTTATATAAAATTATATTGAATCCAAAGCAGAAAATTAATTAGTTACCATCAGCTATTCCACTGGTGACGGTAATCTCATTTCCATATTTATTTTAGCATTTTTATTATAGATATTATATTATATATCTGTACAATGAAAAAAATGCTAAAAACCGAGTCAAGAGGATGTAAGAAGTGAAATAGAACTAATTTAGATTTTTTTCAAATTTTTTATTTCTTTCTTTGTCTGTGTGTCTGTTTATACCGGCTAATCTCCGAAACGACGGGACCGATTTAAATGAAATTTTGTATGGTGGTAGCTTATATCCCTGGTCAACATATAAGATACTTTTAATCCCGAAAAATTAAAGAGTTCCCGTGGGATAGTTAAAAAATCGCACTACGCGGACGAAGTCGCTGGTATCAGCTAGTAATATAATATATATACATATAATAAAATTGTAGAGGTCAAATTTATGTGTACAATGAAAAAAATGCTAAAAACCGAGTCAGGGGGATGTAAGATGTGAAATAGAACTAATTTAGATTTTTTTCAAATTTTTGTTTTTCTGTTTCTCTGTTTGTACCGGCTAATCTCCGAAACGGCGGGACTGATTTAAATGAAATTTTGTATGGTGGTAACTTTTATCTCTGGTCAACATATAGGATACTTTTGATCCCAAAAAACTAAAGAGTTCCCGCGGGATAGTTAAAAAAACTTTAATTACTTAAACAGCTTGTAACAGACTGAAAGCAACTTCTCTGCAACGTAACATTATAGAACCGGAGATTTTGACAGGGTGGTGTCGGCGAGAGAGTTTTATCTCATACTAATATATAAAGCTGAAGAGTTTGTTTATTTGTTTGTTTCCTTGAACCCGCTAATCTCAGGAACTACTGGTCTGATTTGAAAAATTCTTTCAGTGTTAGATAGCCCATTAATCGAGGAAGGCTATAAGCTATATATCATCACGCTAAGACCAATAGGAGCGGAGCACCAATGAAAAATGTTTCAAAATCGCGGGGTTTTTTTAACTTACTTTTTTTAACTCTTCCACGCGAACGAAGTCGTGAGTAGAAGCTAGTCTATAATAAATATGCAATTTGGCGATATTTAATTAAACAATTAAATTTGTTAATTAGTGTAAGTATTTAATTATACAATTAAACTAAATAAAACGACATATACAAACTATAATTACTATAAAACCTAGTGCCAGACCGCTGTCAGCCAGTTCTACAATATTATACAATTCTAAACATGTTGTGTCTGTAATAAAACTACGTTTTAACGGCCACTTTTCAGTGAAAAGTGGCCGAAACGTCGGAAAAACCAAAATCAAATAAAATTACCGCGCTTAAAACCGTTAAAACGTAGTTTTATTATGTATACAAGTCGCGAAAACTTAAGAAAATATTATGTTGCGTGTGTACATTAAAGCTATTTAAAAGAAAACTGGAATAGACTATATAAACGAGGCAATTTTTTTTTACATTTCTAGTCTGTTTGTTCGGGATCCACATTCAAACTACTTCGGCCAATTCGATGCGATTTTCGCTGATCGACCACTAATTTTTATGCTTGAGTTATGGGTAATATACAACGGACTACTCTGGGGCCGATCCCAGACACCCAGACTATAGTAAATAATGGAGAAAATACGTTTCCGAAATTTACTATACCAGGAATCGAACCCGGAACCTCTGCGTTGCAGTGAGGTAGGCCGGTAAAGGCTTAGACCGCTTAACCACAGAGGCCGTCAAACACAAGGCCGTTTTTTAAAAACGGCATATAGTGCTCACGGAACACGTTCTTAAGAACCGTTGCGTACACAAGGTTAATGGCTTAAGGAAGTTGGGATGGGCGAAACGACCAGCTGATGGTGAGCAGTGCAACGGTAGAAGGAAGACGATGGCACGGTATTTTTTCATACAAAAGTAACCAATATGATGCTAGTGGTCAACGATTCTGACAATATGGTAATAGCAGAATTGGGGCCTCTTGGTGAATTTGTCAAAGGAATGCGCACACCTGCCTGTCGTAAAACGCAGTTTATTACCTTTCCTGCATTCGGAGTCCTTTTGTTTAGAATGTGTAATTAAGAAAAACATCCTATTGTTATCGTACTTGTTTTATGGCCGTCATTAGTGTCGAACTAATCCTTGTTGTTATCGATTGCATTGCGTCGAAGCTTGCCAGGTGTGCGGATTAACTCAGTGAACGCAGTCCTTTGTCGGTATTATACAGTTTGGTATAAAGCAATGCCTGAACGGAGAGGTGAGCAGTCGAGCGAGGATTACGATACGAGCAAGACGTACATTTCGACAAACGATATAGTGACGGACTTTGCGCGTGTTATTGAATCATGCAGTTGTACTAGTAGTGTCTAGATATATTTGTACCTATGTTATACGTGTTAGTATAATTCTATTAAATTCTATAGTAATTCCAACGGCATTTCAATTCGAGTCCGGTGTAGCTCGTAACAGTATTTAATTTTAAAGTGGAATCTTACAAATTACTTATTGAAAGTCATGAGTCTACCACCGCTTCCAAAACAACTCCCCAGCAACATATCTTTACTTCAGCGCGGCAATGCAGCCAGCCTTCTGGGCACGCTCCCATCTGGCAGCGATTCGTTACACAGTCTATAATCGGCTGTACTACTTATAACTTGGTTTATTTTTAGTTTTTAATTGTATTTTTAAGTTAACGGGTTATACTTAAAAGACATATCTGTGGATAAGAAAAAAAATGGCTTTTTAACTAAGTATATTATAAATTAACTAGCTGTGCCCGCGACGTCGTCCGCGTGGAATTTGCTTTCAAAACCCTCCGATTTTGAAACATTCTTCATTGGTGCTCCGCTCCTATTGGTCTTAGCGTGATGATATATAGCCTACAGCCTTCCTCGATAAATGGGCTATCCCACACTGAAAGAATTGTTCTAATCAGACCAGTAGTTCCTGAGATTAGCGCGTTCAATCAAACAATATTAGTATATTTGGCTACAACACTAATACTTACATTTTAAATATCGCGATATCTTTTGAATGAAACGTCCGAATTGAATAATTCCAAAAGTTCTAGAAAGGTATTGAATTCGTCTTGAATATGGAGTAATTTATTTTGATAAGGATTAATACCAAGGTACAAAATAAAAAGTTTTTGAAACGACGGCATTTTAATTATTAAAAAAAAAAAAACACTTATTGTGAGATAATTACAATAGTTAGACATATGATTACGCGATATTTTTTGTAGACAATTATATGTTCTGCAAAGTGGTGGCACGTTGTTATGTTCTATAATCAATAGTTTTCCCAGCGCACGCCGTGTAAGGATTTTTTCGGGTCATATTTTTACACCTTGGGTTACATTATTGAACTTTTAATAAGGATCCCTATTTAAAAAAAAAATATAGCCTATAGCCTTCCTCGATAAATGTACTATTCAATACTGAAAGAATTTTGCAAATCGGACCAGCGGTTCCTGAGATTAGCGTGTTTAAACAAACAAACTCTTCAGCTTTATAATATTAGTATAGATAGTATAGATTAATCTTTTCTTCGTGATTATTGTTTGTATGTCTCTTAAGACCACGGGCCATAAGAATGGCCCGGACTTTTGGAGGGCTTGCGTGGGGCCATGGGAAGGCCAACACGTAGAGGCCCCTTGACAAATATCTAAATATGGCGTGACACTGACCAGCGATTGACCCTGACTACACCATATAAAAATACACCCAAGAAAGCCCCGGTTAGTGTAGGACTATTGTAGGAACGGCTGGGCGTAACTATGTTCTAAATCTCAGCCTTTCCAACACATACAAAGCACAGGATCGTCAGGGAGGAGGGGGTTTTTAGTGGGTATTGGGGTTGCTCGCTCGTGTAGGAACGCTCGGAGTCTTCCACACTATTCTGTGACGTCGATCGCGGACGGAGCACTGCCAAGAGCATACTATTGCTGCAGTGTTCTCGCCCCCGACCGACGCGTGTCGTTCCCCTAGCAACGACCCAGTTTGTGCGTAAATCGGTTAAGCATTTTCCCTCGCCTCGCCTCAAAAAAAAAAGGACTATTGTAGGAAATGAGAACATAATAATTATTATGATTATTCGTCTTTTTTACATACACATACATACATACATAACTTCACGCCAGTTCCCTTGCGGGGTAGGCACGAAGAACAGAGCGCCATTCAGGCTTATTCTTACACACCTCACTTGCTTCTTTTACATTCATAGCTCTTGTCATGCACGCTCGTCGGTTCTTAAGGCTCCTGACATCACCCTCCGCTAGTACACGATCAATTTGATCATGGAAGGTGTGTCGTGGCCTTCCACGACTTCTGCATCCATCCACTTTTGCATTGTATATCTGTTTAGTCATTCTTTCATCATGCATTCTTTCCACACGCCCGAACCACCGGAGCATTCCTTTCCTTACCTTCACCCCGACACTCTCTTTCAGACCAACTCATTTATATCACTTCATTTTATATCGCAAATTATCCCGTCTCCCGGAGGAAAAGTATCTATGCTAATTTTCAATATTAAAACTACACATGTGTACACCAAAATGATCAAATCGACTATACCGACCAAATCGACCGCATCAACCACACCGACCGCATCGACCACGTCGAACACACAGACCGCATCGACCAAAATTACCAAATTACCCAAAATGACGAAAATAGCAAACCACAAAATAAAAATATATCCTACTTTCTTGGATAATCCTACTAATATTATAAACGCGAGAGTTTGTAAGAATGTATGGATTTATGCTTGTTACTCTTTCACGCAAAAACTACTGAATGGATTTTGATGAAACTTTACAATAATATAGCTTATACATCAAAATAACACATAGGCTATAATTTATAAAGATATAGTGTGAATTATCCAAAATATAACGATTTTCCATCACCACGTGGGTGAGCCCGCGGGGCGCAGCTAGTCTTTACATAAATCTATCCCCAAACTTATCCCATTATCCGGTATGAAAAGTATCCCTTGTCCACCATCGGTATTAAAATTACATATATACCGAATTTCAGCCGAATTGGTCCAGTAGACAAACAGAGAGACAAATATATTTTTATCCCAGAAACTATCCCATTTTTCGGGATAAAAAATATCCTATGTTCATTCTCGGCATCGGATATATATATACTGAGTTTCAGCCAAATCGGTCCAGTAGTTTTTCCGTGAAACGGAACAGACAGACAGACAGAGTTACTTTCGCATTTATATTATTAAATACCTTTTTAATGTCCAGTAAATAGCTGCATATTGTGCAATTCAGATGCATTTACTTGATGACGACACAATATTCTTTCTAACCGCAACCAACCGCGAGTGCAATAATACATAGTAAATAAAATCAATACCATGGTTCATAAGTAAGCGAAATCAACTAAGAAATAAAAAGATTTTATAATCCGTTACAAATCAACCTGATAATTAAGGTTATGTAGGTATTTGTATATAAAGAATCGATCACCAGCAGCACAGTATTAGATTCTTGCAACAATTTATAAGAATCAACTAGTGTGAAAATGTACTTCAGAATTTTTCTACTCGTTGTATTTGCATTGATTATGGTAGGAAGCATTCCGAGTGCTGCTGGTTGCGTTTTGAAGCGTGATCCACCCCAGGATAATGGTTCTTGGGCTCTACCAGTAACCTTCGGTGAATGACCAACAGGACGGGTCAGGTTGAATAACAAATGTATTGATACAGAATAATAAAGAAGCTTAGTTGCATTGAAGTTTTTTTTTCTAATTTGGTGTCTCCGTCTGTCTCATCTGTTATTTATTTAGTTGCATAGTGCTTAATTTTAAGGTTCTTTGTTAAGGTTAACAATTAATTTTGTTATATACCCTCTTATTTCTAAACGGTACAATCGGCCATTTCCTTAATTGAATAATAATAATATTTTCTTCAGTTTTCGCGACTTGTATACATAATAAAACTACGTTTTAACGGGTTTTAAGCGTGATTTTCGTTTTTCCGACGTTTCGGCCACTTTTCAGTGGCCGTGATCACTGAGGACGAAGATGTCAAGTGTCAACGAGTATTGTTAAAGTTTTATTTAGCCTACCGCCAACTTGTTAATTTTAATTATTTACTTTTAATTTTGTTTACTATATACTCTATATATATATATATATATACCACCTAAGGATAAAGGCTTGGCTTAGTCTAGGTGTTAATATCCAGTCTTAATTCTTAAGGCGAAATTTGTACATATTTTTGGTAACAGTAAAATTATTTTATTCTATTTATTTATTCTATCAGATGCAATTGTGAATCTAAACCACCCAAGTACCTACTCAAATGCATACAAAAAAAAATCATCACAATCGGACCAGCAGTTTAGGAATAGAAGAAGATACAATATACATTCGCAATTTAAACGGTTGTTGTGCTTTCTTCAGTCCCATTTATATTTTGTATCGTTGCATTACTGAGCAAAAGTATTTTGAAAAATTCAGTTAAGAAAACAAATTCCTAATGTCCAGCCAAAATGTATGATATTAACATTCAATTAATAACTCAAGGTTCGTAAATGTTTGTTGCAAAATCATTAAATCACAGCTATATAACACATGCCAATCAGTTGGCCCAGAGATAACGCCGAGCGTGTATTCAGTGTTTCAAATATTGTTACACTCGTATAACAAACTAATGTGTCATTAGTAGTGTGTGATACTTGTGAAAACGATTAAAAAAAATAGTTATCAACTGTAGAAAATAAATTGAAGATATTATTACAATAAAGAGCATCGAAATTGGTTAATTTCAAGAATGTTTATCAAAATCGTCCTACTAACTTCATTAACATTGATCACTGCAAGAAATATTCTCAACGAAAAAGATCATCGATGGATTTCAAGGAACTTTAACGAAAATGATAGCAATGGAGATTCTGAAGAAAATGATTTTGAAGCAGTTTTTAATACACCGACTATCATGAACAATATGGATGTATTGCAGATTATAAAGGGAAACAAGGTAATAGAAAGAAGTGTTAATCCAGAGACTACCACAAATGAAGGTACTGCTGATACAAATAATGTCAGTGATGTTTCTACATATACAGAAATAAATACTGTCACAGATTATGAAGTTAAACCATATGAAAAAGCAATTGATGATAATATGTCGATTAATAGAGCCGAACCAAAGAAAAAGACAGTGTTTAACGGTGATGACTGCCCAACAGGTATGGTGAAACTTAATGGGAAATGTGTAGAGCTTGAATAGTGATAATACGGTGGTACAAACGTATATAAAAGAATAAGCTTCAAAATAGCATCATGATGAAATGAATTTTAATGTTACTTAGTTGGTTTAGGTCAAATTTTGCAAGCTGAATTATAAACTAGTTTCATTAATTAGATTGCAATCTTGCACGCTAATTCAGACGCGATGAACATAATAGAAAAATGAAAAATAAATCAAGATGGCGAATTTCAAAATGGCCGCCATAGACAGAACAAAACACGCGATAAGTTGATGTTGGGTACGCAAGTCAGTGCTAAAAAAAAAAAGCACGAAAAATAAATCAAGATGGCGAATTTCAAAATGGCCGCCATAGACAGAACAAAACACGCGATAAGTTGATATTGGGTACGCAAGTCAGTGCTGAAAAAAAAATGCACGAAAAAAAAAGCAAGATGGCGAATTTCAAAATGGCCGCCATAGACAGAACAAAACACGTGATAAGTTGATATTGGGTACGCAAGTCAGTGCTGAAAAAATGCAAAAAAAAATAACAAATTCAATATGGCGAATTTCAAAATGGCTACCACACAAATCAGAGAAAGACGATCTATAACACACAAGAGACCGTGTAAATTGAAATGAAGGTTTAGAACCATTTCCAGCGAAATCTAAAAAGTTAATCATTTATTAATATAATATTATAATATCTGTTTTAATGCTGAAAAAAATGCAAAAATAAAAAAAATTCAATATGGCGAATTTCAAAATGGCTACCACACAAATCAGAGAAAAACGATCTATAACACACAAGAGACCGTGTAAATTGAAATGAAGGTTTAGAACCATTTCCAGCGAAATCTAAAAAGTTAATCATTTATTAATATAATATTATAATATCTGTTTTAATGCTGAAAAAAATGCAAAAAAAAATAAAAAAAATTCAATATGGCGAATTTCAAAATGGCTACCACACAAATCAGAGAAAAACGATCTATAACACACAAGAGACCGTGTAAATTGAAATGAAGGTTTAGAACCATTTCCAGCGAAATCTAAAAAGTTAATCATTTATTAATATAATATTATAATATCTGTTTTAATTACTTGGTTATGTTACACTTATTTATAATAAATCCTGCCTTGCAGTTTCTGGATTACGTCTTTTATTTGCAAATATGTTTATAATAGTATTTAATTTTTAAGATAGTTTAGTTTATAATCTAGTTTTATTTTTTAAAGTTAGTTTTAGTCAGTGGCGTAGCTTGCCTTAGAGGGGCCCTATATCAAAATGTATTGCGCGGCCCAAAGGGTAGTGTTTTATAAAAAAAAAAACAATGCTCGAAATGAATTATAGTACATTATGGTACTAGTGTGTAACATTGGTGATTACCGCCGAGGCGCCATTGAGACTCGAGCCGTAGGCGAGGGTCTTAAGAGAGCCGAGGACGGTAATCATCAATACACACGTGTATCATACGACGTTTTTCAACACACTTGTAAATAAAATAACAACAAAAACTCATTTTATTTAGTAGATAAAAAAAGTTATATATAAGTGAAAGTTTTATTTATTAAACACGTACGAGTTAAAATTATTTATTTAAATAAGAAGTTGCATGAAATGAGCAAGCAATAGGAACATTAATTTATTTGTTCTATAGAACACGATCTTTTTTTTGAATAAAAACTTTTTTAAGAACAAAGCAACTCAACCAATAAAATTAAAAAAAAATCTATAACTCACTAGTGAGTTATAATGTTTTTTAGTCACAGATTGATTATGGGTGTCATTCTGTGCCTAATTGCGGTGACCATAAAGCCACTTTATGAGCAAGTGTGTTGAAAAAATAATTATATATTGATCATCTTCTCTTTAATATATATAAATCTCGTGTCACAATGTTTGTCCTCAATGGACTCCTAAACTACTTGACCGATTTTAATCAAATTTGCACACCGTGTGCAGTTTGATCCGACTTGAAAGATAGGATAGCTAACATTTGGACCCGGTAGGTGGCGCTGGAATCGGGTTCTAAATTTTATTAGTTCAGGGCAGAACAACGTCTGCCGGGACAGCTAGTTGATTATAAGAACACATGAACAAAATGTCTTCTCCTTAATAAAGAAAATAGGAAACGTGTTATTGGAGACATTCTTAGTATAAGTTATATCTAGTTATTTTAAGTCAGATTTAAATTACTCATTAGTCTTATTTACTAAATTAGATTGTAATTTTAATGTTGTATCACTAAGGTACATCATTTATGGAAAAAAAGAAAATATATTGATTATAAGTTATTACTTATACTTAGTGCTCTTAGGAGCTAAGTTAGACAAACAATTCAAATCAAAGATACACTTTTTTCACGTTTTTCCGGCAAACTTAATTATCAAATCATCTATAGTTGAAGACGATTTCAGTTTTACTAGATTTTCTGCCTCTATAGACAACAATGATAAGCCTGATAGCCGTTCCCGTTGGGCCAGCAGTTGTTCTCAAAAATGGTATTAATCTATAAAAGATTGTGGATAATATTTTAAGAATTTTTACTTTCGGGGCCCCTGCAGCTTGGGGGCGTCGTATCATTGATATGGCTAATACGGCGGTAGCTACGTCCCTGGTTTTAGTATCAATAATATAAAAATATATTTAATTAATACATTAAGTATATGCGCTGCCTCTTACTGTCAGAGAGGCCAAAACATCGCCTACATTTAAGAACGCACTCAGAAAACACTACTTTTCCTTAAATAATTATGCCTAATTCTTACACTACAGACTATTTAATATATATGTACATATATATACATATACTAGCGGCCCCGGCAGACGTTGTTCTGCCCTGAAGAAATAAAATTTAGAACCCGATTGCAGCGCCACCTACCGGGTCCAATTGTGAATCTAAACCATCCTCGAATCCACTTGAACACACACAAAAAAATTCATTCAAATCGGTCCAGCCGTTTAGGAGTTCACTGTCAACATACGTGCGGAAGAATCATATATATAAAGATATATATATATATATATATATATATATATATATATATATATATATATATATATATATATATATATTTATTTATTTATTTTTATCCGTGCAGGAACGGAGAAAGAATACAATTTCCTGCGGCCGGGCGGCCTGTCGTAAGAGGCGACAAAACCCACAGCCTGGTTGTAGGGCATTTACCCGACTGGACGGCTACCACCCCTGGTCTAAAGTATGTCGCCATAACAACCTTGATTTGTGTTCCGGCATTAGTGACCAGGTTCTAGTCTCCCTTAAGAGAGCAGCAGCGCATTTGTAGCACCTTTAGTGTTGCAAATGTCTATAGGCGATGGTAACCGCTTTCCATCAAGTGGGCCGTCTGCCTGTCTGCTGAACTCCTGCAATAAATATGTATATATGTATATATATTTGTAGTATGTGTTTAATTTATAAAATATGTAGTTTAAGTATGTTTGTTTATGATATACCTAATATTCTGCACCGCCTACATCGCCGGATTAGGTTAAACTGTTCCTTAAGTTAGGTTGCTTGGAAGAGATTGCTTGAAGCGATAAGGCCGCCTATTGTTTCCACCATGACAATATTGTAATCGTGCATTTTTGTAATTGTATATTTGGTGAGCAATAAAGCGTTATTATCTTGCCAGGTGGTAGAGCATTTGCCCGACTGGATGGCTACCACCCCTGGTCTAGAGTATGCCGCCATAACAACCTTGAGTTGTGTTCCGGCACTAGTGACCAGGCTCCAGTCTCTCTTAAGAGAGCAGCAGCCCATTTGTAGCAACTTTGCTGTTGCAAATGTCCATAGGTGATGGTAACCGCTTTCCATCAAGTGGGCCATCTTCCTATCTACTGAACTACTGCAATATTTAAAAAAAAAGTTACACTTTATTATAGATACCTACATTGTATTTTCTTTGACAAAAATGTAATACAAAAGCCACGTGCGACTAATTGCCAGGCATATCATATTTTAGTGGAACAAAAGCGGTGGGATCGCGCGCCGAGGCCCATTACACAACAATGGCTACACTCGTTGTTTTGTTTGTCCATTTCGATGGGGTGACGTCAATAGTTGTCCATCACAACATGACACGTCAGTATCAGATTAAACGAATATTCATAAAAACAAAGTCACTTTCATTTATACCTTAAGAGAAAAATTATTAAACAAAACTTCAGTCTTTCCCTGCAGGAACGGAGAAATAATACAATTTCCTGCGGCCGGGTGACCTGTCATAAGAAGCGACAAAACAACCCACAGCCAGGTAGGGTATTTACCTGACTAGATGGCTACCACCTCTCGTCTAGAGCATGCCGTCCTAACAACCTTAAGTTGTATTCCGGTATTCCGGCATTAGTGACCGGATTCCAGTCTCCCTTAAGAGAGCAACAGCGCATTTGTAAGCACCTTTGATGTTGCAAATGTCCATAGGCGATGGTAACCGCTTTCCATCAAGTAGGCCGTCTGCCTATCTGCTGAACTCCTGCAATAAAAAATAATCAGCCATCGGAAATGGCTACATATTTGCGACTTCCCTGGGACCATGGGGGCCTGAGGCGCACAAGCTTTATCGCGACATAGCCAGATATCTGGTGGATGTCTCACGTGATCAAAAGACTGGTTTATAGGTTGCCCGAGGGGCAACGCAACAGCGTTGCCATTCAGCGAGGCAATATGACCAGTTTTTTGGGCACGTTTCCGACTGAAAGCAATCTGGAACTAGATTTTATACTTTAATTTTACATACATACATCACTTCACGCCAGTTCCCTTGCGGGCTAGGCACGAACAACAGAGCGCCATTCATGCTTATTCTTACACACCTCACTTAGTTTAATTTTAGATTGTATATATAGTTTATTTTTAGTTCAATTTATTTATAATTTACTTTATTTTTAATTAGGTGTTTCATTTAAAAAATAATAAAATAATTAGCGTCTATTCTTTGAAAATAAATATATATAAAAATTAAATTATTAGAAACACTTGTTTTCTGCCTATAAAATACTCATTGATATTTCATAAAAAAAAGTGAAGTTGTTTGTTTGGATGGTTAATAGAGTCGGTTTTAGGGAAGATTTATATTAGACCGGTCCGTGTCCGGGCCGGGGCGGGGCCGGAGCGGAGCCACTCCGTGCTGCACGTTTATATTACACCGGGTGCTAAACGGGCGATAAGTCGCCACGGCCGCTTCAATATATCGTAGTGATGTGAATAATTCTCAATTATTTCCATGCTTGGCCCGTACGCAGCACGGAAGAGTATTCGTATTACGACGGGACGTGGAGGGGCCGGGGCGGGGCCGTGCAACAACAGTGGTGTAGACGAGCGTTGTCCGGGCCCGGACGGGACACGTATCCTGCACTGTGTAATATAAACAGCTTCATACAAAATGTATGTAACGTTTCAAATTCGTGCCCCGTCCGGGCCACGTACACGGCACGCCCCGGACACGGCCCGGTCTAATATAAATCTTCCCTAAACCGTTATGAACCCGATGCCAAGCGCGCAGACCAGATTAAACAACGGCAACATACATAGCTTCACGCCAGTTCCCTTGCGGGGTAGGCACGAACAATAGAGCGCCATTCAGGCTTATTCTTACACACCTCACTTGCTTCTTTGACGTTCATAACTCTTGTCATGCACTCTCGTCTGTTCTTAAGGCTCCTGACATCACCCTCCGCTAGTACACGATCAATTTGATCATAAAAGGTGTGTCGTGGCCTTCCACGACTTCTGCATCCATCCACTTTTGCATTGTATATCTGTTTAGTCATTCTTTCATCATGCATTCCTTTTCTTACCTTCACTTTCGTTTACTATATTTACGGAAATCGAGACCAATACATTTAAAAGGAAAACCATATAAACAAAATGTCAGACGGGCTTTATCGTGACCTTAAGCCACAGATTACATGATAATTTTCGCTCTTATGTAACGTATCTTCGGAGAACAGGTTGCGCAAGTATTGCAAGGTCGGGTGGAGAGTGGCATTTGTTGTTAACAAAATTATATTTCAAGCAAACCGCTACAGAGGTCGCCACCGTCGGAATATACCCAAACTGGTACCGCCATGTAAACCTTCCTTCGGCCTATTCATACTTTTCTTGTAACATATTATTAATTATAGATTTATATACATACTAAAAGAGAGAGGTTGGTCTGAAAGAGAGTGTCGGGGTGAAGGTAAGGAAAGGAATGCTCCGGTGGTTCGGGCATGTGGAAAGAATGATAAAACAGATATACAATGCAAAAGTGGATGGATGCAGAGGTCGTGGAAGGCCACGACACACCTTCCATGATCAAATTGATCGTGTACTAGCAGAAGGTGATGTCAGGAGCCTTAAGAACAGACGAACTTGCATGACAAGAGTTATGAATGTCAAAGAGGCAAGTGAGGTGTGTAAGAATAAGCCTAAATGGCACTCTGTTGTTCGTGCCTACCCCGCAAGGGAACTGGCGTGAAGTTATGTATGTATGTATTATATTTAAAGTTTTACATGTAATAAAATAAACCGAGCACAGTATAAATCTATCGCGTCTGCCAACATGAAAATAAAATGTATTCAATACCATCTATATACAATTGAGAGATTTTGAATTATAATCTGTGTACACAATCACTACATATTAGAGATAAATATTCTTACATAAAATTATGTTAAATTATAAAAAAACTACTTACTCTATACAAAACAAGCGCTAATCATCGAATAAATAAAAATATAATATTATTATTCAATTAAGGAAATGGTCGATTGTATCGTTTATAAATAAGAGGGTACATAACAAAATTAATTATTAACTTTAAAATCTGCGGAGTGACGCTCGCGGACCGCGTTCGTAATACCGAAGTAAGAAAGAGAGTTGGTCTGAAAGAGAGTGTCGGTGTGAAGGTAAGGAAAGGAATGCTCCGATGGTTCGGGCATGTGGAAAGAATGACTAAACAGATATACAATGCAAAAGTGGATGGATGCAGAAGTCGTGGAAGGCCACGACACACCTTCCATGATCAAATTGATCGTGTACTAGCGGAGGGTGATGTCAGGAGCCTTAAGAACAGACGAGCGTGCATGACAAGAGTTATGAATGTCAAAGAGGCAAGTGAGGTGTGTAAGAATAAGCCGAATGGCGCTCTGTTGTTCGTGCCTACCCCGCAAGGGAACTGGCGTGAAGTTATGTATGTATGTATGTAACTTTAAAAAGAAACATGAAAAGAACAACTATGCTACTAAATAACTGTAATTAACATAATATAAAATATTCCGCGCCCGCTTCACATAAATGTGTATACTATGTAAATAACCCACTCCGCTCGGCAATTGTAAAATATAATAAACATGTATAAAATACATACATATAAAACTAAATACACACAGAGAGCCTAAAAATTAATAACCCAGGCACAGAAAAGAAAAAAACAACACACATGGCTGTAGGAAACCTACATAGACACTGGCTGTATGGAAGCCTAATTATTTTATAATAAACCCATGTGTCTAATAAGATTGTCAGTTGCTATTGAACTGTTGATGTGAAATATTATCTGCTATTCAATTAATATTAAATATAGTCCAAGTGCAGTGCAGTTTGCAGTTGCAGTGCACCAGCTAAGCAATTTACAGTCTGCTGAACTATAAGTTTTAAACAATGGCACTAGATAGGAGAATATATATAAGTATAGATATAAGGCCCACACTGCACATGCACTTCCTCACAACACCAGCATGTAACAGATACACTCTACATTAGTATAAGTTTAGTATTAAAACTAGAATAAATTAATATATTAAGTTATTCGTAAGATACATACACCTCAACACAAAAATCAATCAATTAATGGCACACACAAGAACCAAAATAACTAATAAGCGTGTTAAATTCAAAAAGTTAAAACTAGAAATTAAGTTGTAAAAAAAAACTAAATACTATAAACAAATAACTAGTGAACTGAAGTGAAGAGCAGCTGCATTCCATGCCCATTAATCAGGTACGTATCACAGTGTCTCTTCATTGCTAATATAAACTTATACTTTGAACCAGTCTCTTATTGAAGATCCCGGTCATCTCTGAAACCGCTGGCCGGTACAGTACCTTCCACAGATCATCCGTGATACCTTCTATAGTTATTAAATGCTATAATTTCCTTTAATCAACAGTGCTTTATAGTAGTATCAATATGTACACGTCACGTACATGCAATAATTGATTGCTAAAATAATTAACAAGGTTATCGCTGAGTAGTCCAAATACGTGACAAAATCTTTCAATACAAAAAACCTTCGGAGATGCATCTGCGAACATGTTTAGGGTTTACATATTTTCACGTAGCAGTTAAGATTTCTGTTAATGTTAACTTAAGACAGACTCCCCTCAAGCGGTCGAGCCTAGCTCCCGCGGCGATGGAGCCATGGGCTCTCGCCAGTAGTGCATCGCCCTTATCCAACGGGGTAACATCCAGTGCGTTCCATTAGTAGCTCACAACGCCGAAAATGCTCCGTTAGCCATTCCACAAAGCGACCGCGGTCGTTATGGTCGTGGGGAAAAGGTATATAATGACGTCATCATTTTCGATCATACAACGCTCACAACAACCCATGTCAAAAGGTGGGTGGAATAACCTATTTACGCACAATACGGGGTCCTTTGCAAGGGATTAGACCATAGTTGATCATGGAAGCTTTAACCTTTAATAAGGGGCAATCGTGAACAGTGGTCAACCAGCTTGTGTGGAGATTAATGAGAACGTAGCCATTATCAACGCACCACTATCATACAAAAATGACCCTCCCCTCATGTGCCCCGCGCATTTTATCGTAGGATAGGCTGGACTTAGAACGTAGTGACGTCAGGATCACTTCGTCAGCGGAACAGACGAGAGTGCATGACTTGATAGCTAAAGGCCCCCCAAAGCGATCATACAACGCTCACAACAACCCATGTCAAGAGGTGGGTGGAATAACCGTTCCACTTGGGTTTACGATTGTAACGCCGGCAAGCAAGTGGAGCGAGAAAAGTCGCGCTCGTGAACGTGGTTGTTGTGTGTCTCTA
Source organism: Dendrolimus kikuchii (assembly GCA_019925095.2). Classification (NCBI taxonomy): domain Eukaryota; kingdom Metazoa; phylum Arthropoda; class Insecta; order Lepidoptera; family Lasiocampidae; genus Dendrolimus; species Dendrolimus kikuchii. Next base: position 515,340 of record CM034410.1, on the reverse strand, counting down.
ATGGAACGTAGCCATTATCAACGCACCACACATACAAAAATAAACCCCCACATGTACATTTGGTCAAATTAGGCAAAGATTCGAATCCATGTTATCCAGGCGCGAAATATTTCCACCGTATACGATATGGTGGGAATTAACATCGTCAACCTGTTTGTCTGATTATAGTAATAAAAATATTTTTAAAATAGATTATTCATATACCTATACTGTTTCCAAGCGGCTATTTTACTTTTGACGCTTGCACATACATAAAAGCTATGTTTGCATTAGAGACTCACAACGACCACGTTCACGAGCGCGATTTGACCCATTCCACAACATCCCTCTTGACATGGGTCGTTGTGAGCGTTGTGTGATTGAAAATAATGACATCATTTGTGACGTTTTCGCCACGCCCACAACGACCGCGGTCGTCTTGTGGAACGGCTAACGGAGCAGTTTGGGCGTTATGAGCTACTAACGGAACGCGCTGCAAATTACACACTATTTCACAGCACAGCCCACATGAATCAAATGACATGACTGTCGTACTTTTTTTATTTATATGTTTAAGGCTTGGCAACTAGGCCTTTAAGCCAGGCGCAGTTGTATTGTAGGCTATAATCCACACCATTCCACGGAGTTCTTGTGAAAACTCAAAAGGTCACATTTGACTATACAATTCACATTTCTCACAAAAACCCATAATTACTACTCAAAAACTATCAATATCCTACAACTATTGTTCATTTTAGAGTAATTTTACACATTTTTATAAAATAAAACTGCACAGCATTACGTCCCCTTTCAGTTCTCGCCAAAAACTCCCAGTGATGTTCTGTGAGTCATGTCACGTACAGACTATTAAACCTGTACACTATACGTAAATAAATCGAAATTAATCGATTTGAAAGCAAAAAATGATCAGCTTTAAAGAAATCGATATTAATGTGCGATTGTAAAATATGTTCATTGAAAAAGCAAAATATTAGAATGTAGCATTGGTGATTACCGCCGAGGCGCCTTTACTCGAAGGCGAGGGTCTTAAGAGCCGAGGACGGTAATCATCAATACACAATACAGCAATGAATAAAATAAAAAACTCATTTTATTTATATATGAGTGAAAGTTTTATTTGGCTAATTACTATAAATAAGAAGTGAAAATAGGAACATTAATTTATTTTTTCTTAGAACACATCTATTTTTTTTTTTGAAATAAGAACAAAGAAAATTTAAAAAATCTTAGTGAGCAATAATATATAGATAAGTAAAATTGATTTAAACTATTTATAAATGAAGTCGATTTTTATAAAAAATCGAGTTGGTAACGCACTAGGACATTACTAATTAATCCGTCATCGAGCTGTCAAAAGTAAAATAAATGGTTGGAAAGGGTATAACACTTCCAATTATCCACATTATACTGGATTAAAGGCTTAGTTGCCAAGCCATAAGAGAATGATGCTGTTTTTTATTTTAAACCCCATTTTGTTTTTTCCTGTTTTTCTTACAAAAGAGATTACATTGCGATCCTCATGTTCTTTTTAGATTAAAATGGCTGCATTAACATTGCAATGGTTGTCAAGAGAATTGTGTTATTTAGCATTTACTGTGAAGTAAAATTCCTTGATACAAATTCAAAGGAAACTTAGTTAATATATTTTTTGCTACGCGAATTGTTTAAAGCATTGTAAGTTTACAACAGGCCATCTTGAAACTGATTCCTGTAACACTCAGACCAGAGTAAATAGCGAAAAGGTGATTTGGAGCTGTTCAAAAACAGCAAAAAGTTCTTTTTAAAGTCCCAACAAGGTAGGCTATAGGTACGTAAACAAATCATAATATGCAATCGTGGTAGGGCCAAGCTGGAATCATTATCTTGATTACTGTGTGCTTAGTAAGTGTTTTTTACTACTCGATCATGTTCAAGTTAACGCAATTTTGTATAGGAATTACTCAGCGCCATCTCGTGAGTGTGAAGGGAAACTAAAACGTGCCATACAAAATTGCGTTGACTTGACCGTTATCGAGTAGTAACAAAACTCACACCAAGCACACTGTTTCCCGAAAAGTACAATCTGGGTGTCTTTAAGTCTCATTGTAAAGAATTATTTTCCAGGTAAGCGTGCTCCATCATCGACGGCATCAAAGTCTAATATTATAATGTATGTCTTTGAAGACCACGGGCCTTAAAAATGGCCCGGACATTTGGAGGGCTTCCGTGGGGCCATGGGAAGGCCAACACGTAGAGGCCCTTTGACAAATTTAATGTAAATGTGGCGTGACACTGACCGGCGATTATCCCTGTCTACACCATATAGTAATGCACCCAAGGACAAACCCCGGCCAGTGTAGCAAGGACTATTGTGGGAAATGAAGACAAAAAGTACCGGGCTATTGGGGTGAACTGCTAGTGGTACTAGGGATCTGGGAATATGGGGACTATGGCGTCTGCCCGTCGCAATGTTCAGGGAACATGGAAAAATGGGCAGACTAGAATATTATTATTATTACTTTATTGCACGAGTTCAGCAGACAGGCAAACAGCCCCCCTGATGGTAAGCGTTTACCGTCGTCTATGGACATTAGTAACTTATGTTCTGCTGCTCTGCAAAGGGAGACTGCAACCTGATACAATTCAAGGTTGTTATGGCGGCATACTCTAGACCAGAGGTGGTAGCCATCCAGATGGGCTAATGCCCTGCCACCTGGCTTGGGATTGTTTTGTCGCCTCCTACGACAGGCCGCCCCAAAGCAAGAAATTGTATTCTTTCTCCGTTCCTGCAGGTATTCGTAATGGTTCATTCGTCAACAGAAACCAAAGAAAGAAAGAAACAGAATTTATTTGAAGAAATAACGACGTACATACACTAATTACAAATCATAGTAAAAAGAACCACTTTCCATGAGCTAGGTCGTCTAGCTGTTTGCCAGCTTTGCAGTGAAAAATAATGGCATACTCGCGCTGCCCACTTTCCTCGTCACTTTCCTGCTCGCTGCTGATAGTTTTACAAAAACTTATGTAACATGCTCATATTAAACTTACGACACGAGAGCATGCCATTTTTCCCTGTCCTGCGCAGTTTCTTGCCAATTGTTGGCTCGTAGCTCCGACAGGTCAGCCTCCAATCTGTCCTTCCAGCGATATCTGGGACGGCCCACCTACCGGCCGTCCCAGATATGCTTTCCTCACGCTGCGATCCTCTCCCGTTCTACGGGACCGAGCCAGCGGAGGCAGTGAGCTTTTATTTCTCCTATTATGTTAAGCTCGGCTACGAAATTCTCAATTTCGAGGTTGATTCGGACCCTCTTCTTCTTCTTCTTCTGCGAACGGGCGGTTTCCGCAACTCGACGACGAAGCGCCTATTTTGCGTGCGAGGGTGGATGAGGGTTTACTCCATCCAGCCCAGCTCCTCCAGGAAGTCCACCAGCTTCTTGACGTTATTGAAGACTTCTCGGAGGCTACCTGGGGCGTCCAGATACTTCGCCCTGTATTGGGCCACCTCTCCGCATTCAAGCAGGACATGGGCGGCTGTTTCTTCTTCCTCCAAGCATGCTCTGCACAGGGGGCTGTCAGTGACACCTATATTAAAAAGATGTCTGTTAAAATTGCCATGTCCAGTGGCTGCACTAATAACTAGCCTCAGCCGGGACCAACTGAGCTTTAAGATATTCCTGGAGAAATGCAGGTTTAGCCGAGGCATTGCCAGCTTGGCTTGCCTGCAATCCTCCAGGTTGTCCCAAAGTTGTTGATGTAGTGCCCTTGTCCTTTGATTTATGTAGTTTCTAAACCAACTGTGCGGCAAAGGCAGGAAAGGCTCTGATCCAACTGGTTGGGTTTCGGAACCTCTCCTTGCTAGTTGATCTGCCGCATCATTACCTCGGGCACCACTGTGTCCTTTGATCCATTGAAGGGTCAAGGTATTGTTCTTACCTGCCGCCTCGTTTAGAGCAGAGTGGCATTCGTATATTAAATTTGAATAAATAACCCTGTTACTAAGGGCTTGTAGTACCGACCTGCTATCAGAGAGTATTCTGATACTGTGATCATTGACATCTCTAGCAACGATTGCATTAGCTGCAAGCAGAATGCCCATGCACTCTGCTTGATATACTGTATTAAGCTTACCCAGGGGCTCGGATATGTTAATATTTAGGTCTTCCGAGAAGACTCCCGTGCCTGAGCCCGAGCTAGTCTTTGACCCATCAGTGTAGATAGAGGCTAAGCTCATGATGGGAAAGATAACTGTCGTTACCTTCCACGAGTTCAACCTTGTATTTTTTGTCGAAAATGAAAGCTTTCTCTATTCTGTCACTGACCGCTTCCACCGATTCGGACCCTCATATCTATACTAATATTATGAAGCTGAAGAGTTTGTTTGTTTAAACGCGCTAATCTCAGGAACCGCTGGTCCAATTTGAAAAAAAATTTCAGTGTTGAATAATACGTTTATCGAGGAAGGCTATAGGATATATTATATTTTCAAAAAAATTAGGGATCTTTACTGAGAGTCCAATAATGTAACCCAAGGTATAAAAAAATTACCCGAAAAAATCCGCACGCCGTGTGCGCTGCGAAAACTATTGATTATAGAACAAAACAATGTGCTACCACTTTGCAGAACATATAATTGTCTACAAAAAATATCGCGTAACCATATGTCTAACTATTGTAGTTATCTCACAATAAGTGTTTTCTTTTATTTTTTTAAATAATTAAAATGCCGTCGCTTCAAAATCTCTTTATTTTGTACCTTGGTATTAATCCTCTACTGGCAAATAGTCGATGTTATAAAGAGTAACGGCAACTTTTATTTTAGAAAAAAAAATTGGAAGGCCCACGCGCACGCCGGTGCCTTCGCCGCACCGAAAGTCAAATTAAATTAAATTCCACGCGAACGAAGTCGCGGGTAACAGCTAGTGCTTATCCATAATTAATTTAATCTTTGCTACCGTACATTAACGTATGAAGTGATGTAATTTTTCCAAGGCATTAACCAATATTTCAATGATTTTCCTTGTTGTTTTCCCAATTTATGAAGACTACGAAATTATTAAAAGTTTGAGCAATATTGAGCAAGTATCATTCATATCTGTTTATAGTTCAAATTGTCATAAATATATGTATGTACCTGTTGCAATAAATTTTGATATTTCTACATATAAAAGTACAGAGGTTAGTAGTAGTAGTAATAGTATCAGCCCATTAATGTCCCACTGCTGAGCTCAGGCCTCCCATTATAGGGGGAACAGACAGTATACCCGCCACGCTTGTCCAAGGCGGCTAGGCAGGTTTGACACATCGGTTATCTCGATGTGCAGGTTGCATCACGATGTTTTCCTTCACCGTTGTTAGCACATGGTAATTGTAACAATATGCACATTAGATCAGAAAACTGACTAAGAGGTGCATGCGTTCCGGCCGGGATCGAACCCGCGCCCTCTGAGTCTGGGACGCGTGCGCTAGCCATTACGCTACCACGACTTACAGTACAGAGGTTACACTTATCATATTGCTTTTAAAACATCATTATAGTAACAATTTTAATTGCTATCGAAATAATAATTAATACGCTGTTTGATTTGTTAAAGAAATGATGTCATAACTTGCTAAATTCGTACAAAATCTAGACGACTGCGTTTTTACCTTTAAGAATGTTCTTAATTCGACTGGTGTTTGTTACGCGATTTCTCCGTCAATTGTGGAGTGACTTGCAATTTTTTTATGCGAAACATAAACCTCCTGCGGTGGTACCATTGTCACCAAGGTCTGATGAGTCTATCCCAAAAAAATCGAGAGCAAACCTCATATATTTAAGCACGTATAACGTACATACATACATAACTTTACGCCAGTTCCCTTGCAGGGTAAGCACGAACAACAGAGCGCCATTCAGGCTAATTCTTACACACAATATATTAGTATATTTGGCTATAACACTAATACTTGCATTTTAAATATCGCGATATCTTTTGAATGAAACGTCCGAATTGAATAATTCAAAAAGTTCTAGAAAGGTATTGAATTCGTCTTGAATATGGAGAGATTAATTTATTTTGATAAGGATTAATACCAAGATACAAAATAAAGAGCTTTTGAAGCGACGGCATTTTAATTATTTAAAAAAATAAAAGAAAACACTTATAGTGTTTTCTTTTATTTAGTTTGAATAGTTTGAATGGAGCGTTAGGTAAACTTCTAGGCGCTAAGAACCTCAGCCAGAAGGCCCAGCTCGCCATACACAACGCGGTGCTGGTACCTACGCTCACGTATGGAAGCGGGAGTTGGGTATGGAAGAGAGAGCATGAAAGTAGAGTAAACGCGGTCGAAATGCGAGCACTGCGCAAAATCTGCGGAGTGACGCTCGCGGACCGCGTTCGTAATACCGAAGTAAGAAAGAGAGTTGGTCTGAAAGAAAGTGTCGGGGTGAAGGTAAGGAAACGAATGCTCCGGTGGTTCGGGCATGTGGAAAGAATGCATGATGCAAGAATGACTAAACAGATATACAATGCAAAAGTGGATGGATGCAGAAGTCGTGGAAGGTCACGACACACCTTCCATGATCAAATTGATCGTGTACTAGCGGAGGGTGATGTCAGGAGCCTTAAGAACAGACGAGCGTGCATGACAAGAGTTATGAATGTCAAAGAAGCAAGTGAGGTGTGTAAGAATGGACCTAAATGGCGCTCTGTTGTTCGTGCCTACCCCGCAAGAGAACTGGCGTGAAGTTATGTATGTATGTACTTATAGTGAGATAACTACAATAGTTAGACATATGGTCACGCGATATTTTTTGTAGACAATTATATGTTCTGCAAAGTGGTAGTACATTGTTTTGTTCTATAATCAATAGTTTTCCCAGCGCACGCCGTGTAAGGATTTTTTCGGGTCATTTTTTTACACATTGGGTTACATTATTGGACTTTTAGTAAAGATCCCTAATTTTATTGAAAATATAATATATCCTATAGCCTTCCTCGACAAATGTACTATTCAACACTGAAAGAATTTTTCAAATCGGACCAGCGGTTCCTGAGATTAGCGCGTTTAAACAAACAAACAAACTCTTCAGCTTTATAATATTAGTATAGATAAGTGTGCGAAATTTCATACTCCTCCGTCCATGCAATTTTCGTAAAAAGGGTTACAAAGTTTTTAATTCACGTATTAATATCGACTATTATAGTACAAAATGTAAGTAAAATCAAGAGCAGTAATACTTAAGTACAATCGGCAGTCTTATCGCCCATAGCGATTTCTTCTATTCTTCTTCTCTTCTTCCTTTGGATGGAATGTAATGCCACTGTTTCACGTAGATGTAATGCGTTATTTGTGATGCGATATAATTATTGTTAATGACGTTATGAGAGATAAAGTATGTATATAGTATATGTAGCTATTCGTTCAAGGTGTTATTTTTAACGCTATAAATAAGACGCAGTTGACCACAGTCAATAGCTATAACGTTGCCGCAGGTGGAAACCTAGCATAACAAAAAAAAAACAAAACTCGGCAGTTGCCAGACCAGCCGCTTATTTAAAAATAAAACTGTAATAACTCAAAAACGGCTTATTTCTATTTATTCCCTCGGCTTTTTTTTCTAGATTATGCTAATTCAAAGATGGCCGCCGCGGTTCGACTCAAATTAAATATACCTTTATTAAATCCAGGCTAACGTCTCGTCTAAATCTTGTTAGTTTCGCTGGCTTTGTTTATTCAAATGAGAAAAATTTCAATAGTTTTTTTTAGTAATTTACATTTTATTTCAGAAATAGCTTACAAAAGCTTATTAAGAAATTCACTTTCAATATCTTAGAAAGACAACTTGACGGTCATTGAATCTTTTCTAAAAGCAATGGCTTCGTACACTTTGTTCATTTGAATTTAATTGAAAATAAAATGCAAATCTACGCCATGAGAGTTTTTAAATATTGGTTTCACTGACAAGTAACAAAAATTCAGACCTACATGAATAAATGTAATTATTTTCTATGATTTAAAAATTTTAGGGGTTTTTAACTCCAGCTTTAGGTACATACATACATACATACATAACTTCACGCCAGTTCCCTTGCGGGGTAGGCACGAACAACAGAGCGCCATTTAGGCCCATTCTTACACACCTCACTTGCTTCTTTGACATTCATAACTCTTGTCATGCACACTCGTCTGTTCTTAAGGCTCCTGACATCACCCTCCGCTAGTACACGATCAATTTGATCATGGAAGGTGTGTCGTGGCCTTCCACGACTTCTGCATCCATCCACTTTTGCATTGTATTCCATTATATGTAATTTTATAATTTGTATTTTTTTTTATTGCATGAATTCAGCAGACAGACAGACGGCCCACTTGATGGAAAGCGGTTACCATCGCCTATAGACATTTGCAACACCAAAGGTGCTACAAAGCATGTAACAGCTGGTGTTGTGAGGAAGTGCATGTGCAGTGTTGGCCTTATATCTATTCTTATTGTTCATTTTAGAGTAATTTTACACATTTTTAGAAAATAAAACTGGACAACACAACATCTCCTTTCAGTTCCCGCCAAAAACTCCTCTTAAATCTAAAAAATGCTCATCTATACAGATAAATAAAATTGAAGTGTCAGTTTGAAATGTCAAAATAAAAATGTGAAAAAAAATAAGGCCGGATAATTCGGACTGTTTATATTAGACCGTGCTATGAATAAATAAATTATTATATATAATATGATTATTAAGTACTCAAATGTCAACTCCTAACAACATGAATAAACCAAACTAGCAAACTAAACCACGCTTGATTAAAATACCCCGCTTTCAAAACAAAACTATGTTAACCAAACATGTTTCTGGGAGCAGGGTCGGTTCGCTCCCTATTTATTTTTGCAAAACAAGTTGATTTCTGTGAGTATAGGAGTATTTTCGCCGGCTTTTCGCTTTTCTGGGAAACAGGACAAAGTAACATAAGCAATTGTTTCCAAACAAAACAGAGATGGAGTTCATTGCTTTAATAAGCTTTTGTTTTCGTACATTGAATTATTTAATGAAAAGTATTATTATTGTTTGACCAGTAAATAAAATGGCCGAGTCTAACATAATAGGAGAAATAAAAACTGACCGCCTCCGCCGGCTCGGTCACGTAGAACGGACGGGAGAGGATTGCAGCGTGAGGAAAGCAAATAGGTCGGCCGTCCCAGATATCGCTGGAAGGACAGATTGGAGGCTAACCTGTCGGAGGAGAAAAATGGCATGCTCTCATTTCGGAGGCCAAGAGCCACTTTGAGTCGGCTAGCCAACGGAGTAAGTGCTATATCCGTGCGTCCTATCGTAAGAGGCGACAAAACAACCCACAGCCAGATGGTAGGGCATTTGCTTGACTGCATGGCTGATGACCACCCCTGGTCTAAAGTATGTTGCCATAACAAACTTTTTATTTTTATTGCAGGAGTTCAGCAGACAGGCAGACGGCCCACTTGATGGAAAGCGGTTACCATCGCCTATGGAGATTTGCAACACCAAAGGTGCTACAAAAGGTCACTAATACCGGAACACAATTCAAGGTTGTTATGGCGACATACTTTAGATCAGGGGTGGTAGCCATCCAGTCGGGCAAATGCCCTACCACCTGGCTGTGGGTTGTTTGGTCGCCTCTTAAGACAGGCCGCCCGGCCACAGGAAATTGTATTCTTTCTCCGTTCTTGCACGGACACCTTGAGTTCTGTTCCGGCATTAGTGACCAGGTTTCTGTCTCCCTTAAGAGTGCAGCAGCGCATTTGTAGCACCTTTGGTGTTGCAAATGTCCATAGGCGATGGTAACCGCTTTCCATCGAGTGGGCCGTCTGTCTGTCTGCTGAACTCCTGCAATAAAAAATAATAATAAAAGTAAGTAAGTAAATAAAATGTTAATATACCATGTCATATGCAAACAAATTCCATTTCGTTTCAAATATTAACTTACATTTTCTTCTTCTTTCACCTAATCCCACCAATTTGGGCGGCAAAATATGTCTTTATTTCCACACACCTCTATTCTGGAATAAGTCATCTGTCACATCATTCTTTTTTTTAAGTTTAAGGCTTGGCAACGAAGCCTTTAAGCCAGACGCCGTTGTATTGTAGGCTACAATCGATGACATTCAACGGAGTTCTTGTGAAAACTCGAAAGGCCACATTTGGCTATATAGTTCACATTTCTCGCAAAAACACATAATTACTACTCAAAAACTATCAATATCCTACAACTGTTGTTCATTTTAGAGTAATTTTACACATTTTTAGAAAATAAAACTGCACAGCACAACGTCCCCTTTCAGTTCCCGCCAAAAACTCTCTGTCACATCACAAATCATCATGGCTACGTTCCATTAGGGACTCATAACGACCACGTTTACGTCTGCGATTTTTCAAGTTCCACTTGCATGCCGGCGCTACAATCGTAAACCCAAGTGGAACGGCTATTCGACCCACCTCTTGACATGGGTCGTTGTGAGCGTTGTGTGATCGAAAATGATGACGTCATTAGTGACGTTTTCGCCACGAGCACAACGACCGCGGTCGCCTTGTGGAACGGCTAACGAATTATTTTGGGCATTGTGAGCTACTAAAGGAACGCGAAGTATACTTTTAATTCAAAAATGTGACGTAACAGTTAAACAAAACGTCATTGAGCATGTCAACACAGGTGACGTCTAAATATGAGTTCCATCTGTTTTACAAAGTAAGCAAGTTTTAATAAGATATAAAAGAGGAACTTGTTAAAAGTTGGGAATAAAGACACACCTGTTCCAGCTGCTGAAGTACAAAATTGTTCCGAGCGTTCAAGGTGACTCTAATACCATGATTACATTGTCTACATAATGTTGCAAGCAAGGTTTACGCTGATATCTACAAAGTTTACATTTAACTCTTTATAATTCTATTTAAGCAAGAATTTTGGTATAACAATGAGCACTCATTTGACTTCAAATGACATTTGTTGCCAGTGTTGCCAGTTGAGTAATTATAACTGTAGATTCAAGATTTCTTTAATAACTTACAATACTTTATATATTTTACATTAAATTGTAAGTAGTAGTCTGTTGTTCGTGCCTACCAAGCAAGGGAACTGGCGTGAAGTTATGTATGTATGTAGTAGAATGAAGGAAACTTGATTTATATTATATCCTACATATATATATATATATATATATATATATATATATATATATATATATATATATATATATATATATATATATATATATATATAAACATATATACTTTACTTTTACTTACTATTATTGTATATACTTACATATCTATATCTCCATAAATATTATAAACGCGCAAGTTTGTAACAATGTATGTTTGTTACTTGCGCAAAACTACTGAATGGATTTTGATGAAACTCTACAATATTACAGCTTACACATCAGAATAACACATGGCTATAATTTATAAAGATATAGTGTGAATTATCCAAAATATTTTTATAATATTATAATATAGATTTTCCATCACCACGCGGGTGAAACCGCTGGCGCAGCTAGTATATAATAATAAATTAAATTAATAAATTCATTGCAATAGCTATTTATGTATATGTAACCATTTTGTCAACCCTACTGACCGTCGACGAGTGACATCATAAGGCTATCGGCAAACCTGCGCACGGGTAATCTAGACACGCACTTGGCTGATTTAAAAAAAATTCTCAGTTCTATAATAAATATCACTACCGATTATTATTATTACATACATACATATTGTCACGCCTGTTTCCCAATGGGGTAGACAGAGACGATGGATGTCCACCTGCTACGATCCTGACAAACGTTTTTCCCTATATCAACTTTCATTAATCTCTTCATACATAAATGCTTATTTAAAGTGCTTTTCACATGATCTTTCTTCAAAATATCTTAAATTCCCAACTTGATTGATAATTTATTTTTATTTTTCATCCCACCCATTTTAATATTATATAAAATTATTAGAATTAGGGATGTTTGCTCAAGAGTTTCTTCTCTTCAAACCACAACATGTTGCGAAACGGTGGTAAATTAGATTAGGCTCCCATAGAGTAAATAATAACCATAAACAAAATAAAAACTGAACTAGAGAGTTTCTTGCGCCGCTTCTTCTCTTCAAGCCATAACATGTTGCGAAGCGATAGTAAATTAGATTAGGCTCCCATAGAGTAAATAATAATCATAAACAAAATTAAAACTAAATAATTACAATTAACAAGTTGGCGGTAGGCTAAATAAAACTTTAACAATACTCGTTGACACTTGACATCTGTGTCTTCCGTGATCACGGCCACTGAAAATTGGCCGACACGTCGGAAAAACCAAAATCAAATAAAATTACCGCACTTAAAACCGTTAAAACGTAGTTTTATTATGTATACAAGTCGCGAAAACTTAAGAAAATATTATGAAAAACTAAATAATTAAAATGAACAAGTTGGCGGTAAGCTAAATAAAACTTTAACAATATTCATTGACACTTGACATCTTTGTTTTCCGTGATCACGGCTACTGAAAAGTGGCCGGAACGCCGGAATAATAAACAATCAAACAAATGACCGCGCTTAAAACCGTTAAAACGTAGTTTAATTATCTTCAATTCGATCATGGTGAGTACGTCGTATTATTACTATTATAACTCATTTTTAATTTTCCTATATTATGTTCTATTTTATAGAACAAGCTTTATCTGGTGATTAAAAATCGGCTCTGCCAAAGTCAACATCCTTTAACTACGCAATATCTATGGAAAATTATTGATTTAGTGCTAATACTACTCTATAATAAAAATAAACACTTAATAAGGTTTTCTATTTATGACAGATTTGATTTAGAAATATTTTAAATCATTAACCATCAAAAACCGAGGTAAGAATGACACGTGCTGCCATCTAATTATATACGATTTGGGGAGTTTCTTCGTTCTCCGGTAAACTGCGCAAAGGGAAATACTGGTTGCAAATAGGAAAAGATTCCCCAATAAATAACCCGGAAGCAATTAAAGTGGATAATAATTCACTTTGAGTCTTAATGTACTAGGGTTGCCATACGTTCAAAGTATTCCAGATAAAGAAGTAACAATTAAACAATTTTCTTTAAATCAAAAACTAACATTAGTTCATTGTTTATCATTTTTATACATATATAAATACTATTAAAATATTAGAGTTTTACTCGCGGTATTGCTCGCGTATAGTTCAGGTTTATATCCTATGGAACTTATCTCTTCTGGAATAAGGAGTGGCCTAATGTTCTTTGCAGCTTTTGGAAATTTAATGATAATTGACCAATTCTGAAAGTTTTTTTTTTTCAGGAGTGCAGCAGACAGGCAGACGGTCCACTTTATAGAAAGCGGTAACCATCGCCTATAGACATTAACAACACCAAAGGTGGTACAAATGCGCTGCTGCTCTCTTAAGGGTCACTGGAACCTGGTCACTAATGCCGGAACACAACTCAAGATTGTTATGGCGACATGCTTTAGACCAGGGCTGGTAGATGTCCAGTCGGGCAAATGCCCTACCACCTGGCAATTTTTCAGTTTTTTTTTTCAAAAGTATTCAAAAAGGAACAATCAAACATCCAAACAAAACTTCTACATATATTAATGGGTATGTATATGCAACAACACTTGCAATGGCCTTGGTTATTTTTAAATTACACATACATACATACATAACTTCACGCCAGTTCCCTTGCGGGGTAGGCACGAACAACAGGCTTATTCTTACACACCTCACTTGCTTCTTTGACATTCATAGCTCTTGTCATGCACGCTCGTTTGTTCTTAAGGCTCCTGACATCACCTTCTGCTAGTACACGATCAAATTGATCATGGAAGGTGTGTCGTGGCCTTCCACGACTTCTGCAACCGTGCACTTTTGTTATTTTGAAATTGTTAGTTAGAAATCGCCATTACCAACTCTTCGTAATTTTACGTACCCAATATCTATTTAAGCTTACTTATTTAGTAACTACTACTAATATTCGGTTAGGACATGAAATTTAAAAAAAAACTTTTGAATAAATAATATGCTCATTGAAATTTTATTAGTGCTTTTGTCCGTATCAAAATGCGTAGAATAACTTATGAAGTTCAAGAACTCTTCAGATTACGGTATTTCATGATATTACAAGGAACTTAGGTATCGGGATGTACCAACAGGAGCTTGATAGATATTTACAAGAAAATTCGAGATGTTGCTTTAAATATCGGCAATTTTTGATCTGCTACCTGGCAATACCTCGAGGATATACTGGAACGCGCCCAACCCGCGTAATTCCCACTTCATAACTGCCGGCGTTAATTCAATTTGAGAAACGGTGTTGCGTGGAGCGTCGCTTCAAATTGAACGGGGACACGAGGACGAGTTCTGACATCTCCTTGTTTGTTAAAATTTATCGCTTTAGAAACCTCAACAGGAGATGGCATATGACGGAAGAATTATTAGTGTTTTAAATAGCGAAGCTGGCAGAATTATCCTCACTGTCAACGAACGCGACAGACCTGTATTAGGAACTGAACACGTATCCAACTGGCAGTGGTATGATTGCTGGTATGGAAAGAAGGGAGACTAACCTGCGTACCTCTGAGCTGCACTGACTATGCGTGCTGATCACCAAGTGGTGAGGTTTGTAGCAAATCTTCTGGCTTGACTCCTTCTTGCGGCTTTAGATATTATACGTACGCACTTATAGGCAATTTGTGGCGGAACGATCTGCGGATTATCATACAAGGGTCGACAGCAGACTGACTCGTAGATACGAGCAGTATCAATACAGCGGTAAGTACGACAAGGATAGTCGTAATGAAACAATGTGGTTAGAAAAATCGGGTAGTTATGAATATAATTTGACAGGACAGGATTTTTAACTGAGCGGCTGGAACACTCACGTATATTGCTAGCCTTTACGATGGGGTATGAGAGATAAGATACGAGGAATATAATAGGGAAGGTGGGATAGAAGGGGGTGGTCCATCAGAACTGTCACTTGGGCAAATGTCTGTGTTTGCATGATACACATCGTAGCAGACCCAGCGAGCTATAATCAAAGTAATGATTACAGTATGGCTCTACTACGCCTTTGGTGCTGCATATCTTTAGACAGCGGTTACCACTGGCCATCAGGTAAACTGTCATTTTCCATGATTAAAGCGATATAAAGAAAAGAAATTGAAAATCGCTCCACAATTGACGAAGATATCGTGTAACAAAGGAGTCGGTTAACCACTTTAGAGTGTTTCTCTCGAATTCCCTGGCATCCACTGATCAGATCCTGACATCGTGACAATGGGACCAATTCGGGAGTACACCTTTTTCGATTAAAAGAAAAAATTTGAAAATCGGTCCACAATTGACGGAGAAATCGAGTAACGAACATACAGACGACTCGAGAACCTGCTCTTTGAAGTGGATAAAAATATATATCAGCTATATGCAGATCTCATAAAATGAAATTAACGTATGTATTACAAAATGGACTCTTACAGATTACTTATTGAAAGTCATGAGTCTACCATCGCTTCCAAAGCAATTTCAGTTACTGCCAAAGGAGAAGAAGCGGCGCAACAAACTCCCCACCCACATATCTTTACTTTATTATTATTTAATACTAGCTGAGCCGGAAAACTTTGTGCCGCCTCAAAATCAATAAATAAAAAAGCCGAATGATAAATGCAGAATGTTTCAAATTTAGTAAAAAATGTGGTCAAAACTTAACCGGAACGAACATCAAACGTTTGACATTCAAAACAAAAAAAAAATATTTTTAAATTTCATTGGTTTCTGAACGACTTTTAAATTTCGTTGATTCCTAAACGACGGGACGAACATCAAATGTTTGACAGGTAGAAATAGTTTCTAAGGGAAAGCGAAATTGTTGTTTTTACTATATTCCAAGTATTTTTTCATATTTACTCACACTTTAAACCTTCCCTGGACTTCCACAAATAATTCATAACCAAAGTTAGCCAAATCAGCCGAGCCATTCTCGAGTTTTAGCGAGACTAGCGAACAGCAATTGATTTATATATATATAGATAGATATAAATATATATGTACATTCCTGGTCTTTTTATAAGATGAAATTTAGAAATAAATTTTCTAACAAAAAAGTCAATATCTGACGATAATCATTTACAATCAAATTCAAATGCCAAAGTTTTTATTCAAAATAAGTTACACTGGAGAACACTTTTTGACGGTCATACTCATAAGTTAATATTTAAAACTTCCTATTCTATGTTATTATACCTCTTAGATATTAGATCTTTTTATTACCTACAACTTTGCAGTTTAATTTTTTTCCGTAGCACTTGTAGTTTTGATAAAAATCGAGATAAACCGTTTTTTACCCTTAAAAACTCATCCCTATCACTTCCCAACCTCAGATCGCCCGTAAATTATTCTTCCTTTCATTCTTGTTATATTCTCTTCCTTTTCCAATGGGTTTCATCCTAACATAATTTTTTTACCATTTTCAAAGGGATTACCACTGGTCTATTATCATTTAAATATTCTTCAATAGTGTAATTTTAAGCAAGATACTTTTTAATTTAGTTTTAAACGTAGTCAAGTGTTATATCGTCTTATTTATCAATATTCTAGGCCGTAAAAACTCGTGTACTCCCCGTGTGCTCGTATTTAGGTTAAACCTTTGGCCACAGCATCCATTAATCAAGGTGATATATGAGTATATATTGAAGGGAGGCCTCGGCTATATCGGGCGGAGCTAATCGACCGTGCGTTTTGTTATCCACACGAGTAAAATTAATTGAAAGGAGTGAAACAAGACCTCTAACCTTCGGGACTCGTTGTAACTTATAAAACACTAAGCACGTTCAACAATCAGTCGGGAACAACCCACAGCTAGGTAGTAGGGTATTTACTCGACTGTATGGCGACCACCCCTGGTCTAGAGTATGTCGCCATAACAACCTTGAGTTGTGTTCCGGCATTAGTGACCAGGTTCCTGTCTCCCTTAAGAGAGCAGCAGCGCATTTGTAGCACATTTGGTGTTGCAAATGTCCATAGGCGATGGTAATGGATTTCCATCAAGTGGGCCGTCTGCTTGTCTGCTGAACTCCTGCAATAAAAAAAATTGTAGCTTCTTTTAAAAAGTAATTATAAGAACGAAATTTTAAAATACATTAAATTGTTAATTTTAGAGTAATGTACAAAGTACGGCCATGTACAAAGTACAGCCATGTACAATGTACGGCTATGTTTATTAATTTTTTTATTGCGAAAGTACAGCAGACAGACTGACGGCCCAGCTGATGGAAATCAGTTACTGTTGCCTATGAACATTTGCAACAACAGAGGATACCTTTTTTGAAAAACTATGTCGTAGTGCTTCGGGAAAACCTCAGCTTGGAGATCGACCCAAACTTTAGGGTGCGCATAAGAATTGTACAGCTATGTAAAATATTGTTACGAGTTGCAGGTCTCAAATTAAAATGCCGTTAGAATTATTATCGAGTTTATTAGAACTATACAAACACGTATAACACAGGTACAAATATAACCGAACGCAATAAGTCCAAACGTAATGCAGAAGATCGTAATTCAAATACACGCGCAAAGTCCGTCACTAAATAGATTACCGAATATACACAAGTCTTGCTTCGCTCGTGGTTATCGCTCGATTGACTCATCTCTCCATTGGGGAATTGCTTTATACTGCACAGATGCAATATGTCTGCCCGGCCGCGTGGACCGAATTTCTTAGAATCAGTTTGTACTGTTAAATCCGAGACACCTGGCAGTGATCACAATACAACAATACGCCGTAAAAGATTACAATACACAATGGTCTTTTTTTAATCACCAATTTTAAACACAAAGTAAACAACAGAAGTCCAAATAGGTAATAAAATGTGTTTCTACGGGTATGGAGGTGTGAATTTGTCTTTGTCGGCACCTAGGTAGGCAACGCATCGGCTCCCTTAGTGTTGCAGATGTCTATGGGCGACGGTAGCCACTTGCCATCAAGTGGACCCGTCTGCCAGTTTGCCTATACGCAAACATAAAAAAAAAAACCTAGGTCGTAACAGTATGTACAAGGTATTACTATGTATAATGGACAGCCATTGACAACAATTCGTTATTAAATAAATTTTCACTATGGCCGAGATTCCAAATTTGAACTGTATTTAAATCTGTCACATATGTTTTACCAGCGAAAACAGACCTTGTCCTGATGACATTATAACGTGGAGTTTTTGGCGGGAACTGAAAGGAGATGTTGTGCTGTGCAGTTTTATTTTCTAAAAATGTGCAAAATTACTCTAAAATGAACAATAGTGGTAGGATATTGATAGTTTTTGAGTAGTAATTATGTGTTTTGTGAGAAATGTGAACTGTATACATAAATGTGGCCTTTTGAGTTGTCACAAGAACTCCGTTGAATGGCACTAGCTGATTACCTACAGTTCAGCTGTGCTACACATAGGCTTAAGAAAATGAAGAAACTATATTGTAAACTAAGATCTGGCTTAAAGGCCTAGCTGCCAAGCCATAAACTTAAATAAAATAAAAAAAACATTATGACGTGGAGTTTTTGGCGGGAACTGAAAGATGTTGTGCTGTGCAGTTTTATTTTCTAAAAATGTGTAAAATTACTTTAAAATGAACAATAATTGTAGGATATTGATAGTTTTTGAGTAGTAATTATGTGTTTTGTGAGAAATGTGAACTGTATAGTCAAATGTGGCCTTTTGAGTTGTCACAAGAACTCTGTTGAATGGCACTAGCTGATGACCTACAATTCAGCTGTGCTACACATAGGTTTAAGAAAATGAAGAAACTACATTGAATAAAGCATTATGACGTGCGAATAATATTCGATCTTCGAGTGGTAAAAGACTTTCTTAGCTCATTATACTATATTCAAAGTTTAACTACATGTATGTAAAATGTACGACAATGTACAATGTACAGTTATGTACAAAGTGTGACGTACAGGAAATATATCTAGCAATAACCAAATTTAATTTTTTTTATTGCAGGAAATCAGCAGACAAGCAGACGGCCCACTTGATGGAAAACAGTTACCATCGCCTATGAACATTTGCAACAGCAAAGTTGCTACAAATGCGCTGCAGCTCTTAAGGGAGACTGGAACCTGATCACTAATGCCGGAACACAACTCAAGGTTGTTATGGCGACATACTTTAGACCAGAGGTGGTAGCCATCCAGTCGGGCAAATGGCAAATATAGTTTCATTACAAAAGCCGTGTAAAATCAATAAACACAAAAATAAACTTTCCAATATTTTTATAAGCTTTCTATGCATGAAAGGAAGATAATGCAAGCGATATACATTATCCACATGACGTCATTAAGGTAATAGTGTCGACGATAAGTGATAACCCAGTAGGAAGGTAAGCCATCCTATCAGTTAACGCTGATTCAATTACCGTCAAACGGATTAAGGCACGGTACTACGTGGCACGTTTACCAACATCACTATAAGAATTCCGAGTTAATAGTTTTGGCATTTTCAATGGGCTATCCAACATTGAAAGAATTTTTCAAATCAGACCAGTAGTTCCTGAGATTAGCGCGTTCAATCAAACAATATTAGTATATTTGGCTACAACACTAATACTTACATTTTAAATATCGCGATATCTTTTGAATGAAACGTCCGAATTGAATAATTCAAAAAGTTCTAGAAAGGTATTGAATTCGTCTTGAATATGGAGTAATTTATTTTGATAAGGATTAATACCAAGGTACAAAATAAAGAGTTTTTGAAGCGACGGCATTTTAATTATTAAAAAAATAAAAGAAAATACTTATTGTGAGATAACTACAATAGTTAGATATATGGTTACGCGATATTTTTTGTAGACAATTATATGTTCTACAAAGTGGTAGTACATTGTTTTGTTCTATAATCAATACTTTTCGCAGCGCAGGCCGTGTAAGGATTTTTTCGGGTCATTTTTTTACACCTTGGGTTACATTATTGTACTTTTAGTAAGAATCCCTAATTTTTTGAAAATATAATATAGCCTATAGCCTACCTCGATAGTCATGCCAATTACAGGAAGAAATTAATATCCAAGAGCTTACATGGACTACCTACTCATTTTTATAAGTAATTTGGTAATAAAAACATGAGGATATTATTTCAAAAAGCCATTATTGAATCGGGAAAGCTTTTGGGATTTGTAACAGCCGTAGGGGATGCAAATTAAGTTTGCGAAGCCTGAAGCCAGTCCGCGGAGGCATCGGCCCAAAACGGAACACACGCCTGATGTTATACCACTCGAACCTGCTTTTATATTATAAGAAGGTTTTTAATTTGGATTTACATGATCCGTCATTTCTTTTCGTGTAGGCGACGCTCTGATATCATTAAACTTGCATTACTTTTATACGAGCTGAAATAAACAAATTACAAACTAAACTAATTTAATTTTTTTTTATTGCAGGAGATCAGCAGACAGGCAGACGGCCCACTTGATGGAAAGCGGTTACCATCGCCTATGGACATTTGCAACACCAAAGTTGCTACAAATGCGCTGCTGCTCTCTTAAGGTAGACTGGAACCTGGTCACTAATGCCGAAACACAACTCAAGGTTGTTATGGCGACATACTTTAGACCAGGGGTGGTAGCCATCCAGTCGGGCAAATGCCCTACCACCTGACGGTGGGTTGTTAAGTCGCCTCTTACGACAGGCCGCCCGGCCGCAGGAAATTGTATTCTTTCTCCGTTCCTGCACGGATAAAACTTATAGAGAAATACAATTAAATACTAAAAATAAACTAAGAGTATTAGCCAGAGAGTTGATAATTACAACTATATAGAAAGAAAGAAAAACTTTATTTGAATAATTAGCGACGTAATTACATTCCTTATCTTATCTTAATATATATAAATCTCGTGTCACAATGTTTGTCCTCAATGGACTCCTAAACTACTTGACCGATTTTAATCAAATTTGCACACCGTGTGCAGTTTGATCCGACTTGAAAGATAGGATAGCTAACATTTGGACCCGGTAGGTGGCGCTGGAATCGGGTTTTAGAATTTTATTTTTTAAAGGCAGGACAACGTCTGCCGGGGCCGCTAGTACTAATATATAAAGCTGAACAGTTTGTTTGGTTAAACGCGCTAATCTCAGGAACTACATGTCTGATTTGAAAAATTCTTTCAGTGTTGGATAGCCCATTTATCGAGGAAGACTATAGGCTATATATCATCACGCTAAGACCAATAGGAGCGGAGCACCAATGAAGAATGTTTCAAAATCGGGGGAGCTTTGAAAACATTTATTATTGTGTACATTACACAGAGCGTATTTTGAGAACTGAGAAAGCATACGATCGCGTTCCCCGAGAAGTTATGTGGTGGGTCCTCAGAGTGAAAGGTGTGCCAAAGAAGCACTAAGACTGATAGAAAGCAAATATGAGAATGTTAGTACACAAGTCCGCTCTGCAGTAGGAACTACGAACAAGTTCTTTGTGAGGGTAAGTATGCACCAGGGATCCGCCTTAAGTCCTTACCTGTTTCAGCTGGTCATGGACGCACTGACCGCTGAGGTACAGGATGAGGCCCCCTAGTGCAAGCACGGGTACAAATCAGGATCTATAAAACCGTCATACGGCCCATCCTGATGTATGGGTGCGAAGCCTGGACGCTTACCCTCAAGGAGGAGAACCAGCTTTTAGTAGCGGCAAGGAAGGTTTTCCGTAGGATTCTGGGTCCAACAAAAAGAGAGGATGGTAGCTGGAGGGTCCGAAGTAACCTCGAAATTGAGAATCTCGTGGCCGAGCCTAACATAATAGGAGAAATAAAAGCTCACCGCCTCCGCTGGCTCGGTCACGTAGAACGGATGGGAGAGGAGCGCAGCGTGAGGAAAGCATATTTGGGACTGCCGGTAGGTCGGCGTCCGGTCGGCCGTCCTAAATATCGCTGGAAGGACAGAGTAGAGGCGGACCTGTCGGAGCTAGGAGCCAGTAATTGGCAAGAAACCGCACAGGACCAAGAAAAGTGGCATGCTCTTGTTTCGGAAGCCAAGACCCACTTTGGGTCGCTGAGCCAACGCAGTAAGTAAGTAAGTAAGCGGGGGTGTGCACTTGGGATTGGAAGGAAACACCAGTTCTTTTAAATAACGCCTTTATTGAGTTACACAGCCGCACGTAATACCTCTCCGCAGGGTTGCCCCTATACGCACGACTAACGATGCACTGTCCCGACGATAAGGTGTCTCACTCACAATATCGTCGCCGATACTGCGTAGACCACCCCTGCTACTGCCGTGCTCACCTCCGATATTAACGCATGTAGCTCGCTTCTGGTTCGTCTCTCGAACTACGCTACACTCCTCCTTCACTTAACTGTCCATTAAACTTGTCACTGAATTCACCACTTAACTCGTCACTGTCTTCTATTAAACTTCTCTTCCAACTCTTCCGTATCGCACTTGTCGCTTCGCTGTCTTGAACTGAACTCAACTCTAAACTGCCCGGTAGGCGCGCCTTACGCTGCTTATATACCCGGAAGAATCTTCTGGAACCCATAATTTCGATCTTCTTTTCGTTATTCTTTTATTTGCTAGCCATCCTTTTCTATACATCTATCTATCTCTATCTTTTCCTTCCCGAACCTTGTAACCTAGAACTTTCGTTCATCATCTATCTCTTTCTAACATCTATCTATCTCTGTCTTTTCCTTCCCGAACTTTCTATTCTAGAACTTTCGTTTATCGTCTATCCCTTCCTAACATGTATCTGTCCTTGTCTTTTCTTTCCAGAATTTTCTACCATTTTCTAAAAGTTCGTATGGAAGAGAGAGCATGAAAGTAGAGTAAACGCGGTCGAGATGCGAGCACTGCGCAAAATCTGCGGAGTGACGCTCGCGGAACGCGTTCGTAATACCGAAATAAGAAAGAGAGTGTCGGGGTGAAGGTAAGGAAAGGAATGCTCCGGTGGTTCGGGCATGTGGAAAGAATGACTAAACAGATATACAACGCAAAAGTGGATGGATGCAGAAGTCGTGGAAAGCCACGACACACCTTCCATGATCAAATTGATCGTGTACTAGCAGAAGGTGATGTCAGGAGCCTTAAGAACAGACGAGCGTGCATGACAAGAGCTATGAATGTCAAAGAAGCAAGTGAGGTGTGTAAGAATAAGCCTGAATGGCGCTCTGTTGTTCGTGCCTACCCCGCAAGAGAACTGACTTGAAGTTATGTATGTATGTATGTATGTTCTAAAAGTTCTTAAACCAACTAGTTTCTTCCACCATCACTGGCAACACTATTGTCCTGGTGGATAAAGATGGGGTGGCACTTCAAAGCAAACTAGACAGATGGTGGCAAGCGCTAGAGGGCGTTGGATTAAAAATCAATAGAACCAAAACCGAATACCTGTTTTGTAATTTCGGCGGGACCTCTAGTGCTGTGCCTCTTAAACTACAATCAGCCACTACCATGTAACCTCGAATTCAGATACCTTGGTTCACTATTGCAGAGTAATTGTGATTTTTTATTGCTGGAGTACAACAGGTAAGCTGACGCCCCAACTGTAAAGGAAAGTGATTACCGTTTTTATCCGTGCTGAAACGGAGAAAGAATACAAAGTCCTGCGGCCAGGCGGCCTGTCGTAAGAGACGACAAAACAACCCACAGCCAGGTAGTCGGGCATTTACCCATCTGGATGGCTACCACCCCTAGTCTAGAGTATACCGCCATAGCGACCTTGAGTTGTGCTCCGGCATTAGTGGCCAGGTTCCATCACAGTTGGGCCGTCAGCTTGTCTGCTACCGTCCGCTATAAACATTTACAATCTTCAATACAATCCTTCTTCGAAATGAATTTTGAACAAATTAAAAATGTCAATAGGCTCTAATTGCTAGTAGCAGACCTTTAATATGAAACAGAATAATAGAACATTGAAAATATGATTTAATGATATCTAAGGATAATGAAATTGGCCAAGTACAAGTCAGTACCGGCCGCGGTGTTAACAAGCAGCGTAACTAAAGTTTACTGCTATCCATAATTAACGAGTAACGTGTACGTGAAAGTTTTCTTGAATTATTCCGTTCACTGTAATAGGACTAAAGTTGTTATGCCTCCTGAATTCTGAATACTAGAGGCCGGAATAAATGCTTCCAGGGCTAATTTAAAACATAACATCAGACTTCAGAGGTTCCTATAGCTAGCTAACTCCGTTGTATTGTACATGAGTGGTATACGTGTGAGGCAGTATATTTTTCCCGCTACTACTCACGCGTCAAATGTAAGAGGAAGGACGGAACGAGGACTACAGTACAATAACGCCTCTAGGGATATTTCACATGACAAAGAGAGACAACATGACATGTACGACTGCTACTAAAATGAGGTGACCGAGGCCGAGCACAACCGATTCTTAACGAACAATTCCGAACTAGTTTTGAACGAGACAAATGAGGGAATAACGCTCACCGCCTCACCAGCCTCATCGCTTCAAATGTACTGCCACGGTACAAACCATACAAATCTCCTCGCCTCATTTGAAATGGTACTTTGTACTGGTTTAGTACAAAATGTCATGTTACTCTTACAAACTCATTTTAAAATCGTGTCCTACCCAACTCTACTCTGTTGGCTTAGCGACCCAAAATCTGCTCGACCTCCGAAACGAAGAGACGCAACCTGCGCGGTGTCGTTGAAGCTCACACAGGTCAGCCTCCACTCTGACCTCCCTTGGTACTTGGGGCGATCATCCCAGGCCCTTTATACTCTTCGATCCTCACCCATCCATTCCACGTGACCGAGCTTACGGAGGTGGTGAGATTTTATCTCTCCTATCATATTAGGCTTGGCCACGAGATTTTCATTTTCTTTCGGTCACTACCAGCTGGTTTTCTTTCTTTCGGGTAAGCGTCCAGGCTTTGCAACCGCACATCAGGATGAACCGCATGACGGTTTTATAAATCCTGATTTTGGTTTTCCTGCCTAGAAGCCGGTTAGTTCCTAAAACTATAGATAAATATTTATTAAACTACTAACTAAAATAATATAAGGTAATATATTAAAGAAAACTTAGTTGTGTTGTACTAGAGCTTTCCCCGCAGCTAAGCCGCGATTGTGGCGTGTAGATAAGTAGTTAATAATATTTAGCAAGTCACTTTTAGTTCATAAGGAAAATTGTATTCATTTGAGGCGAGACACAATAAATCTAGGCGTTATGGCATAAACACAGTCTTAGTAATTCCAGAGACAATGACATTACACGGTTCAAACGCTACTACATACATAACTTCACGCCAGTTCCCTTGCGGGGTAGGCACGAACAACACAGCGCCATTCAGGCTTATTCTTACACACCTCACTTGCTTCTTTGACATTCATAGCTCTTGTCATGCACGCTCGTCTGTTCTTAAGGCTCCTGACATCACCTTCTGCTAGTACACGATCAATTTGATCATGGAAGGTGTCAAACGCTACTAGTGAGCTATATTTTACGTATATAAAAAGTTAATTAAGTTTTTGGCCGCGGGCTGAGGCTAGTTATATACATATATAAACCTTCCTTGAATTACATCTATTTTTTGACCAGAGGATTTCCGGGGAATGTGTCGGGGTGAAAGTAAGGAAAGGATTGCTCCGATGGTTCGGGCATGTGGAAAGAATGCATGATGAAAGAATGACTAAACAGATATAGAATGCAAAAGTGGATGGATGCAGAAGTCGTGGAAGGCCACGACACACCTTCCATGATCAAATTGATGGTGTACTAGATGTATCGTGATGTCAGGAGCCTTAAGAACAGACGAGCGTACATGACAAGAGCTATGAATGTCAAAGAAGCAAGTGAGGTGTGTAAGAATAAGCCTGAATGGCGCTCTGTTGCTCGTGCCTACCCCGCAAGGGAACTGGCGTGAAGTTATGTATGTATGTAGGAATTCCGTTTGAAGACTAAGCCGTGACAGGCACACAAGCCTGGGGGGATAATTCGCGAGTGTGTGGGATTCACCAGATCGGGGGTGGCATTTGCGCGTCCAGTCAGAACTGGTGCCACCCTATTGCCACTCCCCGGTTAGGGATACCCACTAAAACCCCTGGGTGTTCCGTCCTGCGCCTTATGCCAGAGTTACGGGTAATTGGGATTCCCTGCTCCGCGGCCCTGGCCGGCGTGAGACTGTCCCCTTTTGGCCCGGGCGAACTTGATATGCCCGAGTCTAGTTATCCGTGCAGGAACGGAGAAAGAATACAATTTCCTGACATTTGCCCGACTGGATGGCTACCACACCTGGTCTAAAGTATGTCGCCATAACAACCTTGAGTTGCGTTCCGGCATTAGTGACCAGGTTCCAGTTTCCCTTAAGAGAGCAGCAGCGCATTTGTAGCAACTTTGTTGTTGCAAATGTCCATAGGCGATGGTAACCGCTTTCCATCAAGTGGGCCGTCTGCCTATTTGCTGATCTCCTGCAATAAAAAAAAAGTTACAATATTTGTGTTATAGCTGCTTATTTCTAACCTACTACGCCACACCGCCTTAAACAAGCGTGGCAGATAATGCCCATTCCCCAATAGTGGGCCCGAGCCCAGCAATGAGACATTTATGGGCTGCTATTATATTGTTACGACCTAGACGTCGACAAAAACGAATTCACACCTGCATACCTGTAGAAAACACATTTTATTATCTTTCGGCATTTGGACTTCTTTTGTTTACTTATTTATTGGCATGCGTTTACTAATTTTTCTAGAGAACAGTCCATTGTTCTATTGTACTCGTTTATGGCCGTTGCGGTCGATTCATTAGCCAGGTGTCTCGGATTTCAAGTACAAACTGATTCTAGGAAATTCGGTCCACGCGGCCGAGCAGACATATTGCATCTGTGCAATATAAAGCAATGCCCCAATTGAAGGACGAAGCAGTTGAGCGATAACCACGAGCGAAGCACGACGTGTGTACTACAATCGGGCAACTATTTAGTGACGGACATTGCGCGTTTTTATAGAATTACGACCTTCTGCATTACGTTTGGACTTCGTGTTTGCATAGTTCTAATAAACTCTATAGTAATTCTAACGGCATTTTAATTCGAGTCTCGCGACTCGTAACAATATGCTAGTGATAAAATATCTGGAGTATTACAAAAACCTAACAATATTCATATTTTACTTCCTCACGGATTGAATATATAATTGCTTTGTGCTCTCGTGCGGATAATATATGGGTTTTTCTCCAACGTTGAACTGTAGCTAAGCGGAGAAAATTTTATATCAAACCCACTGTATTAAGAAGTAATTTTCTTCTTTTTATAAGCGGCGAAAGCTTAGTGGTCAGCCGCGCGCTCCCTATTCTAATCAACTTAGTTTAAATATTAACGGAAAATTTAATTAGTTACACGTGGCGTCGCTGAGGCCTGAGCCTCTAAAATGAGTAGACTTTCGAAACGCTAGACTACTCCTCAGCTTATCTAATTATCGAAAAACTCTCTTCTGAACAACTTTTTATTACTGTTTTATTTTTAAAACTTGTTTCTGAATATTATTATATGAAGAATAGCAGTTCACTAGATAGATAGGCATTAAAAAAAATTGTTTCAACAGCAAGAAATCTATGATACTGTTCTATACTTGCTTATGTACCTTTTTACAGTATTACACTCTTTTGTCTGTATTAAGAAATAAACTAAACTTATTAAATTAAAATGTATTTATTAATAAAACAAAATTCACTTTGAAATATAAAAATTCAGATTTCACAGTTCATGGATTATATGGCCTACCGTTGATTTCTGACTTTTTTTGGATCAATCAACCAAACATATCCATCTATATTAATATTTTTGTGTGTATGTAACGAATAGACTCAAAAACTACTGGACCGATTTCGAAAATTCTTTCACCATTATAACGCTACATTATCCCTGAGGAATAAAGGCTATATTTATTAATAGAAAAATTAGGGATCCTTACTAAAACTTCAATAAGTAACTCAGGGTGTAAAAAAATTATCCATAAAATGTATTTCATCGCATGCGCTGCGGAAACTATTTGACGATAGAACAAAAGATACATACATACATAACTTCACGCCAGTTCCCTTGCGGGGTAGGCACGAACAACAGAGCGCCATTTAGGCTTATTCTTACACACCTCACTTGCTTCTTTGACATTCATAACTCTTGTCATGCACGCTCGTCTGTTCTTAAGGCTCCTGACATCACCTTCTGCTAGTACACGATCAATTTGATCATGGAGGGTGTGTCGTGGCCTTCCACGACTTCTGCATCCATCCACTTTTACATTGTATATCTGTTTAGTCATTCTTTCATCATGCATTCTTTCCACATGCCCGAACCACCGGAGCATTCCTTTCCTTACCTTCACCCCGACACTCTCTTTCAGACCAAGTCTCTTTCTTACTTCGGTATTAGGAACGCGGTCCGCGAGCGTCACTCCGCAGATTTTGCGCAGTGCTCGCATCTCGACCGCGTTTACTCTACTTTCATGCTCTCTCTTCCATACCCAACTCTCGCTTCCATACGCGAGCGTAGGTACCAGCACCGCGTTGTGTATGGCAAGCTGGGCCTTCTCGCTGAGGTTCTTAGCACCCAGAAATTTACCTAACGCTCCATTCACACTATTACCCAAATTCACTCTTCTTTCTATATCAGCGGTGTACCTTCCATCCCCGAACAAAAGATGTTCTAGAATATTAAAGAACATATCAATATCTACAAAAAAAATCGTGATTCCATATTTCCAACTATTGTAGTTATGTCACTATAACTACTTTTTTTCATTTTCAAAGTTGATAGAAATGCCGACCAAAGTCAGACCATGTTTTTTTTTTTTTTTTTTTATTGCAGGAGATCAGCAGACAGGCAGACGGCCCACTTGATGGAAAGCGGTTACCATCGCCTATGGACATTTGCAACACCAAAGTTGCTACAAATGCGCTGCTGCTCTCTTAAGGGAAACTGGAACCTGGTCACTAATGCCGGAACACAACTCAAGGTTGTTATGGCGATATACTTTAGACTAGGGGTGGTAGCCATCCAGTCGGGCAAATGCCCTACCACCTGGCTGTGGGTTGTTAAGTCGCCTCTTACGACAGGCCGCCCGGCCGCAGGAAATTGTATTCTTTTTCCGTTCCTGCACGGATGTTATTCATAACTTTGTATGAATCCTTATCCAAATAAATTATTTCGTATTCAAGACTTACCTGCGGATTACTTTTTAACCGACTTTTTGTTCGACGCGGAATAACTGCCATTTGGTCCCCTAAAAATTTAACATAGTTTGGCCCGGTAGTTTTCATTTTATGAACATTTTTTTAAGAAAATTTTTCCATTCCGTTCCATATGTACACCGATTACGCTGAGATTTATGATCCGATTTACGTGATTGTAGTTTAGTTTGATGCGGAATAGTTGCCATTTAGTCCCCTAAAAATTTAACATAGTTTGGCCCAGTAGTTTTCATTTTATGAACATTTTTTTATGAAAAATTTTCCATTCCGTTCCATATGTACACAGTTTACGCTGAGATTTATAATCCGATTTACGTGGTTCTTTTTTTTTCGACGCCAAATAGCTACCATTTGGTCCCCTAAAAATTTAACATAGTTTGGCCCAGTAGTTTTCATTTTATGAACATTTTTTTATGAAAAAATTTCTATTCCGTTCCATATGTACACGGATTACGCTGAGATTTATAATCCGATTTACGTGATTGTAGTTTAGTTTGATGCGGAATAGTTGCCATTTAGTCCCCTAAAAATTTAACATAGTTTGGCCCAGTAGTTTTCATTTTATGAACATTTTTTTATGAAAAATTTTCCATTCCGTTCCATGTGTACACCGATTACGCTGAGATTTATGATCCGATTTACGTGGTTCTTTTTTTGTTCGACGCCAAATAGCTGCCATTTGGTCCCCTAAAAATTTAACATAGTTTGGCCCAGTAGTTTTCATTTTACGAACATTTTTTTGTTCCCGTTTCTTGGGACCTATATTTTTTAAGGAGCGCGGCACCTTTCGGAGGTCTACCCATACATAGCTAAACACTAAAAAGTAACAAATAAAAAAAAATCGTTTAATAAAACCGACTTCAAAAACTAAAATACTAAAAAGTATAAAATAACTTATTCCTAAAGCTATTATTATTAATATATATTATCTAAAACATCTTGAAGTCGGTGCAAAGTAAAACATAAAAATTACTATATTTTTTTTAAAATTACTAAGCACCAACTTTAAGATGTTTTAGATAATATATATTAATAATAAAATCTTACCAGAATATAATGATAAAATTTATTTAATAAGTTATAACATATAATCGAATACAATGCAAGAAAACTTAACTTATTTGTATTGTATTCCACTCAAAGTCCCTCAAGACTATATGTAGAATACTGAGCCCAGATCACCGTCTTCTATGGGTAAGGTGCCCAGAAGGCTGGCTACGTTTCCTCGCTGGATCGCCATACTGATCCGTTGGCCGAGGTAAGCACCAGCCTTCTGATCACCTGAAGAGTCAATGAGTCAATAGTAATATACATTAATAATAATTTAAAGTTTTTTTAGTTTTTGAAGTCGGTTTCTTTAAACGAAGTTTTTTTATTTTTGAATTATTCAAATCGGACATTCCATTCAAAAGGTATTACGAATTTAAAAATGACAATCTAAACAAAATACTTGGCGCTGGAATCGGGTTCTAGATTTTTATTTTTTCAGGTTAGGAGAATGTCTACCGGGAACACTAGTGTAAATATAAACTCACATTATTTCATGTCATTGAATACAGCCGTGTCCTTTCATTTCTGTGCCTTTCAACCCAATTGATTCAATTTATGACCGGTTCTATATTTAACTGTTAATTCAGTTGTCTTATCATTTGTAGAAATTCGACCTGACCTGACCTTGTCCTGACCTACGGGGCCGAGATTTCTAGTCACTCAACGGGCTATGGAGCAAGCTATGTTGGGTGTTTCTCTTATAGATAAAATTAGATAATGTATATATCCGTAAGAGAACCAAGGTAACCGACATAGCTCGCAAAATTAGCAAGTTGAAGCGGCAGTGAGCCGTCAAGTCTGTCGCAGGACCAATGGCCGATGGAGCAGACGAGTCCTGTAGTGAAGATCGCGTCTCTGACGACCCGCGCAAGGTCGCCGGTAGGCGCTGGATGAGGAAGACGGAGCACCGAAATGAATGGCGCCGACTTGGGGAAGCCTACGTCCAGCAGTGGACTGTGATTCAAATTCAAATTTATTTACTGCAAAAAACACGGTTTAAAAGGTGTTACAATTAGGGATGCAAACAAAACATCGATGTTTCCAAACATATGATGTATAGTTCATAAAAATCGATGTTTTAACATCGATGTTGAAACCAAAATATCGACGATACATCGTTGTTCTAGAACGATGTTTAATCGTACATAGATATAACGCGCCATCTTGCGCTCTATTTTTCATATTTTTCTTATTGCCAGTAATAATTTATAATTAAAAAGTTGATTATTATATCTATTTCTTTCATTTCTATTAAAACTAACTATTTTTCTTAGATGTACATTTATTTTAAATGGTGATAGGGATTTGTTAGCGTATGCCCACCCTGTTGAATAGTATGGTAAGTACGGTAGTGAATTTGGGTAAGGGAAAATACATAAAAATAGTATTTAGTAGGATGAGGGAATTGAGATGCAAAGATTGCAAAGATGGAGTAACAGCGGCATAAAAGGATGATGTTAGTGAAAGCAAGAATTAAGAAAGGTGTGCTAAGGTGGTTTGGGCAATATATCGATGTTAAAAAAAACGATGTTTCATTTGCATCACAGGAACAAGCGTCAAAAGCTTATGTAAATGGTGATAAAAAAACATCGATATATCGTTATTCATAAACGTCGATATGTTTAACATCGATATCCTACCATCGATGTTTTTTTATGAGCGATGTTGCATCCCTAGTTACAATAATTATATTTAGTTACACATGTTTTTGCCATCTTGGCGTGCAGATTTACATACATACATACATACATAACTTCACGCCAGTTCCCTTGCGGGGTAGGCACGAACAACAGAGTGCCATTTAGGCTTATTCTTACACACCTCACTTGCCTCTTTGACATTCATAACTCTTGTCATGCAAGCTCGTCTGTTCTTAAGGCTCCTGACATCACCTTCTGCTAGTACACGATCAATTTGATCATGGAAGGTGTGTCGTGGCCTTCCACGACTTCTGCATCCATCCACTTTTACATTATATATCTGTTTAGTCATTCTTTCATCATGCATTCTTTCCACATGCCCGAACCACCGGAGCATTCCTTTCCTTACCTTCACCCCGACACTCTCTTTCAGACCAACTCTCTTTCTTACTTCGGTATTTGAAAGAATTTGTATTTAACAATTTTAATTAATTAATTTAATTTAACAATTTGATTGGCTGACGACATTATTATTTGATAAAAGACTAGAAGATACTCAAACAAAACAGAACATTAATGCAAACATTTAACACTACGAACGAAAAAACCTCCAATTAGAAGTGCTTTTTTTATTGCAGGAGTTCAGCAGACAGGCAGACGGCCCACTGAATGGAAAGCGGTTACCATCGCCTATGGACATTTGCAACACCAAAGGTGCTACAAATGCGCTGCTGCTCTCTTAAGTGAGTCTGGAACCTGGTCACTAATGCCGGAACACAACTCAAAGTTGTTATGGCGGCATGGTCTAGACCAGGGGTAGTAGCCATCCAGTCGGGCATCTGCCCTACCACCTGACTGTGGGTTGTTTAGTCGCCTCTTACGACAGGCCGCCAGGCCGCAGGAAATTGTATTCTTTCTCCGTTCCTGCACGGATAAAAATGCTATCATTATTACGATCAACAACACGTTCATAGTGGACATGTGCGCCATGATATGGTGTAAATGTGCATCGTTGTCTCCATCTGATGCAGTTTGGGCCAAAATACATCATCTTTCTCAACCTTTGATTGGCACATGATGACGAACTCGTATAGGTATACTAGCTCCTCATTTATTTTTCTTTAACGACTGGATTTTATTATCACGCCACAACTCAAATCTCACGTGTTTCTAGAATGATACTGTCCACTGTTCACATTTTAATATATCGTAATCAAAATTCGCCGCCGCAATTACATTGTTCTCGGTTATTTGATACAGTTAGAGAAAACGCGCCGCGTCATCCTGCAGGGTCGCCATGTACGGATGGGACCGAGGAGCGTTAATTAAAAGACGTGTCTACGTGTTGACTATTAAATATAGAGCTTATAAGGTATACAACATACCTATACTACAGGACTAAGTTAACAGATAATTACCGTACATTAGAAAATAAAAAATACATACATACATAACTTCACGCCAGTTCCCTTACGGGGTAGGCACGAACAACAGAGTGCCATTTAGGCTTATTCTTACACACCTCACTTGCCTCTTTGACATTCATAACTCTTGTCATGCAAGCTCGTCTGTTCTTAAGGCTCCTGACATCACCTTCTGCTAGTACACGATCAATTTGATCATGGAAGGTGTGTCGTGGCCTTCCACGACTTCTGCATCCATCCACTTTTGCATTATATATCTGTTTAGTCATTCTTTCATCATGCATTCTTTCCACATGCCCGAACCACCGGAGCATTCCTTTCCTTACCTTCACCCCGACACTCTCTTTCAGACCAACTCTCTTTCTTACTTCGGTATTTGAAAGAATTTGTATTTAACAATTTTAATTAATTAATTTAATTTAACAATTTGATTGGCTGACGACATTATTATTTGATAAAAGACTAGAAGATACTCAAACAAAACAGAACATTAATGCAAACATTTAACACTACGAACGAAAAAACCTCCAATTAGAAGTGCTTTTTTTATTGCAGGAGTTCAGCAGACAGGCAGACAGCCCACTGAATGGAAAGCGGTTACCATCGCCTATGGACATTTGCAACACCAAAGGTGCTACAAATGCGCTGCTGCTCTCTTAAGTGAGTCTGGAACCTGGTCACTAATGCCGGAACACAACTCAAAGTTGTTATGGCGGCATGGTCTAGACCAGGGGTAGTAGCCATCCAGTCGGGCATCTGCCCTACCACCTGACTGTGGGTTGTTTAGTCGCCTCTTACGACAGGCCGCCAGGCCGCAGGAAATTGTATTCTTTCTCCGTTCCTGCACGGATAAAAATGCTATCATTATTACGATCAACAACACGTTCATAGTGGACATGTGCGCCATGATATGGTGTAAATGTGCATCGTTGTCTCCATCTGATGCAGTTTGGGCCAAAATACATCATCTTTCTCAACCTTTGATTGGCACATGATGACGAACTCGTATAGGTATACTAGCTCCTCATTTATTTTTCTTTAACGACTGGATTTTATTATCACGCCACAACTCAAATCTCACGTGTTTCTAGAATGATACTGTCCACTGTTCACATTTTAATATATCGTAATCAAAATTCGCCGCCGCAATTACATTGTTCTCGGTTATTTGATACAGTTAGAGAAAACGCGCCGCGTCATCCTGCAGGGTCGCCATGTACGGATGGGACCGAGGAGCGTTAATTAAAAGACGTGTCTACGTGTTGACTATTAAATATAGAGCTTATAAGGTATACAACATACCTATACTACAGGACTAAGTTAACAGATAATTACCGTACATTAGAAAATAAAAAATACATACATACATAACTTCACGCCAGTTCCCTTACGGGGTAGGCACGAACAACAGAGCGCCATTTAGGCTTATTCTTACACACCTCACTTGCCTCTTTGACATTCATAACTCTTGTCATGCACGCTCGTCTGTTCTTAAGGCTCCTGACATCACCTTCTGCTAGTACACGATCAATTTGATCATGGAAGGTGTGTCGTGGCCTTCCACGACTTCTGCATCCATCCACTTTTGCATTGTATATCTGTTTAGTCATTCTTTCCACATGCCCGAACCACCGGAGCATTCCTTTCCTTACCTTCACCCCGACACTCTCTTTCAGACTAACTCTCTCTCTTACTTCGGTATTAGGAACGCGGTCCGCGAGCGTCACTCCGCAGATTTTGCACAGTGCTCGCATCTCGACTGCGTTTACTCTACTTTCATGCTCTCTCTTCTATAAAATAAAAAATGCAACTACATACATTACGCCCTGCGATTTGTCTTGCTATCCGCCGTTTAGGTAAGTTTCATTTAATTTATACATGGATCCATTGTTATATATTGCAGTGATGACAGCATTATGAATTGAATTATAAGAAAGTATCCTATAGGACAGATATCACACAAGAATACTTTTATGTGATGATATTTCAATCATCAGATAAAAGTTATGAGTCGAATAAATTATAACCTAAGGGAATTCAAGACTGAAACCATTCAACGATTTTATTTAACTGACATTTTTAATTTTTGCAGAAATAATCGGCCCGGGATACCACGGTCTTTCTTGCCGCCGCAGTGCCGGCTGATGGTCACGCCACGCCGCCTTGAATGATGTCTTACGGAGGGCGCTTGCCACCGCTAACGTGCCGACTTGATTGAAGCCGAACGGAATGACTCTAATTCCCTGGCAGCGTGGCAAGCCTTTGGTGTGGGATGCGACTTGCGTAGACACGTTGGCCGCATCCCATTTACCAAACACGTCTAAATCAGCCGGTTCAGCGGCGGAAACAGCCGAATCATTCAAGCGGCGCAAATATGCAACCCTCAGTGAGAGTTAGATGTTTGTGCTGTTTGCTGTCGAGACACTTGGACCGTGGGGTCCTGAGGCCATGAGCCTCTACCAAAATTTATCGAAGCGACTCATTGACTCTTCAGGTGATCAGAGGGCTGCTTACCTCGGCCAACGGATCAGTATGGCGATCCAGCGAGGAAACGTAGCCAGCCTTCTGGGCACCTTACCCATAGAAGACGGTGATCTAGGCTCAGTATTCTACATATAGTCTTGAGGGACTATGAGTAGAATACAATACAAATAAGTTAAGTTTTCTTGCATTGTATTCGATTATATGTAATTTTTGCATGTTATAATATTTTATATCTGATGATTAAAAAATCCGCCCTTATTCATATTGAGTTAAAGTTTATAGGGTTGTTTAAGGTTGTTAAAGAAGCCTACAAACGTATTCTGACTCAATATAAATAAGACTGTAAGTCCAACAGTAGGAGGTCGATGAGCAGGTATATTTGTTGGGCGACATAAATAGATTTTGATTATATTACTTAATGAAGGTAAAATCGATTTTAATAATAAAACATTTTGAAGCAAACTTTTCCTTTATGGCTTAATTACACTCGATAATTACAAGCTTCAAACAAATTGTTGGCTGATCCCAACCCAAAGTCGATAATAAAAGTGTAAAGTTAACCCTTGGATGGAAACCCGCACGCATGGACACTTCGTAATGAATATGAAAATCAGAAACCGCTTTGCTACGCAAATAACATGCAAGTAACCTCCACGACTATATCAAAACGCTTTCAGTATAATAAATTGAACAAATATAATGGCTCGGCATCGAAAATAGTAGGCGATTTATTTTTATTCCATAAAAACGGGTCACATGACAAGGAATCGTAGCGTGAAATCGTTTCTTTTCATACATGATTAGTACTCACCGTTCAAAACACTTCCTAAATTGTCACTAATAAACACAAAAACGTTTTAAGACAACAATATTAAAGATAATTACACAATAACACGCGCGACGCGAATTTTTTTAATCTTATGACATCGGCGATACGTCCGCCAGCTTCGGCCGTCGTCTTACGACTGACATGCTACTGTGTTTACGACATTTCGCGCATGCGGGCAAGTACCCTCGCTTTGTGTGAAATATTGATCAAACAAATTTCTACCCCAATTTGTGTGGGATAAAGTACATAATCACTTAATATTAATACTCAAGAGGCGTTTGAGGTGTACTCACGTGACTTTTTCGTTGGTCGCTGTCCTTTCGCAGTGCTCAGCTATTGAAGAGGGTGTGGGTAACAGCGGAGTATGAAAATTATGCCTGACTGCTGACAGTGTGTATTTAAAAAAATGAAATTTTCTGATGCTTATACAGTCTTTCTCATCTATTGCAATCATAACGATATGGCGTGCTTTATGGAGAAGAAAGCTTAACATATTTAAAGAACTAAATTTTGTTACATTACTGTTTTTTCAAGAAAGAAAGAAAGAAATACTTTATTTGCAGAAATAGCGACGTGATTACATTCCTTATATATTTTTATACACAGAGAATACTTTGAGAATTTGTATGGAGCATTTTCAGCAAACAAGGTTTGCACTCAGCATATTGCTGTGCCGGAATTATATCAGACACGACGCTGATTTTCAGCCAAACCTTCCTTTTGGCTTAAGACCAAAACGACCCCATTTTGTTAATAAAATAATAATAATAATTAATAAAACTAATTCTACTTAAGTAATATTTAATACGTAAAACAAATAAATAAATTTTAATAAATCAACAATAAATGTTTTATATAATAATAAAACTACGTAAATCCGCAGGGGGGCTTGGTGGCGAAGCCTTAGGTGAGTAGCGACACCTCGTACCTGACTACGGGGGCCAAGACAAGGCCCCCGCCTCCGTGCTTGCCTTAACCAGCCGGCACGGAGTGGAGATCGCTAGAGCTAAGACTCAAGTTCCAGGGGTGGAAGTGATAAATGGCAT
Organism: Dendrolimus kikuchii; assembly: GCA_019925095.2. Lineage (NCBI taxonomy): Eukaryota > Metazoa > Arthropoda > Insecta > Lepidoptera > Lasiocampidae > Dendrolimus > Dendrolimus kikuchii. Next base: position 477,672 of record CM034410.1, on the reverse strand, counting down.
CACGTCAGAAGTAGCTACGATGCACCTGCAGCCCACCTCTTTACACCCCTTAGCCACTCACACTCGTGTTGCCCCCGTCTTCTATGGCATTTTTAGGGGCCCATGCAGGGAGTGGCGAGTCACCGTCTGCCCAGTTTTCCATGTTCCCCGAACATTGCGACGGGCAGACACCATAGTTCCCCCGTTCCCAGACCCCTCGTACCACTAACAGTTCACCTCAATAGCCCGCTACTTTTTGTCCTCATTTCCCACAATAGTCCTACACTGGCCGGGGCTTCTCCTTGGGTGCATTACTATATGGTGTGGACAGGGATAATCGCCGGTCAGTGTCACGCCACATTTACATTAAATTTGTCACGGGGCCTCTACGTGTTGGCCTTCCCATGGCCCCACGCAAGCCTTCCTGTCCGGGCCATTTTTATGGCCCGTGGTCTCAAAAAACATATAAACTGCGTAATAAATAAATACGTTACTTCAAAAATTAAAATAAATAGTCGTGTATCAACTTGTATCGAATCATTTATTCGAATAAAATTCGCTAGAGTGCCACGTCACTGACAAGCAACAAATGACATTTTACTTCATATGGGAGTTTTTGGCGGGAACTGAAAGGAGACGTTGTGCTGTGCAGTTTTATTTTCTAAAAATGTGTAAAATTACTCTAAAATGAACAATAGTTGTAGGATATTGATAGTTTTTGAGTAGTAATTATGTGTTTTGTGAGAAATGTGAACTGTAAAGTCAAATGTGGCCTTTTGAGTTGTCACAAGAACTCCGTTGAATAGCACTAGCTGATAACCTACAGTTCAGCTGTGCTACACATAGGTTTAAGAAAATGAAGTAACTACATTGAATCTAAGATCTGGCTTAAAGGTCTAGCTGCCAAGCCATAAAAAAAAAAATTTACTTCATAACCTATAAAATATTGAATGTGTTATTTTACTATAAAAAATATGATATATATATATAGATACAGATAGAAAACTCTTTATTGTTTACTACATATACATAAAGTAAACAATTTACATTAGTCACATTAAAAAGTAAAGGTAGAAACGACTTCAAGATTCATCTCATGTTAAGTTATGATGTTGTAGGTATGTACAGGCTGGCAAAATAAAGTAGAAAATAATAGGGGCGCCACTTTCGCTAGTAGAGGCATTCCATCTCGCCCCTCCACCCTATACAGGTCACCCTTCAATCTCGACTAACGAACATGCTTAACTTTCAATCTTCAATAACTTCATTCAACCTTCAATCAAGTAAATTCAACTTTCAATAACTTCAAGATCTCAAACTACCTTCAATCAAGTCTCAAAAATTAACTTCAAGATTTCACTTCAACCTCAAGCCTCCAACTCCATAGAACATCAATTCAACCTCAACTTCAAGCACGATCATCAGTACCACACTCCCCGCATAACTCAAGACACTGAGTATATCCTGCTAGCCTCCACTGCCAATCATCACTGGTAGCCACTATAGGGTTAGATCGCACATCTGCAACACGATGTACCTCCATCCCTACTACCACGGCTACGCACTCAGGCGACTTCGGCAACCAAATCACGGCTGCTGTACGCTGCTTCCTGTGGATGGCCACCACTCAACAGCCAACACAGTTCAGCCATGTGACCCGCTCGAAGCTAATCGCCCACTCCAACCGTCTTTCCATACGCATTGGAAACTGACACACGAGCTCCTGCTCTCCCGACTCACTGGGACAACCAATAAAGTTCTGACTCACTAGAACTGCATCCAGTCCGACTCACAGGACTGCCAAGTGATAAATGAATTGGCATACTACGAGAAGCACTGATAGCTGTGAACAACTCTCGACTTCATTCGTCTACCATCGACTTCCAGTCTCAGCAGTCAAGCCCGTGGCAGGTCACAAATAAAACAGATTTCAACTTGATCGAAGGCTGGGTATATCTCGCCCCTCCATAACAGGTCACCCTTCATAGGTATGTACAGGCTGGCAAAATAAAGTAGAAAATAATAGGGGCGCCACTTTCGCTAGTAGAGATTGAATATTGAAAACTTAAAACTGTGCAAAAAATGTACTCGAGAGAGATAATGCTTTATTGTACACTATTACAGAAGAAAATATAACCTAAAAATATTTTAAATCTGTATAAATGGCGGTGGTCCAGTCAACCCGTGGCAGGTATAAAACAGATTCAACTTGTCGAAGGTGGTATACATAACGCACTACTTATTACTCTGTCAAAAAAGTACCGGTAAAATGTCAATAATACACAAAATGTTAGTTATTCATTCAAATTTATTTTATAATTTTTTTGGGTTGTATGGCTTGGCAGCTAGGCCTTTAAGCTAGATCTTAGATCCAATGTAGTTACTTCATTTTCTTAAACCTACACATAGGTATGTGTAGTACAGCTGAATCTCAGCTAATCTTATCAGCTAGTGCCATTCAACGGAGTTTTTGTGACAACTCAAAAGGCCACATTTGACTTTACAGTTCACATTTCTGACAAAACACATAATTACTACTCAAAAACTATCAATATCCTACAACTATTGTTCATTTTAGAGTAATTTTACACATTTTTAGAAAATAAAGCTGCACAGCACATCTCCTTTCAGTTCGCGCCAAAACTCCTGTCCATTATGAAATTCGCAATACACACTGGATATGATCTAACTAAAAACAGCACTGTATTTAATCTAAATGACCGATGCTACTCAAACTTCGCGCGAAAATGAAAAACAGTTGTGCCGATCTAACAAAAAACAAAAAGTTATATTTGGAACCATAAACAAATCATCCATTGCCGATACTTTTTTGACAGAATGTATATAGGTTCTTAGGACCACACGTCGCTTACGATAAAATCGCGATAAAGGCGATGATATTTATCAAATATTTGGTTATTAGAATTAATTTCAGTTCATATTAACTAATTTTATAACATAAATTATTTTTAGTTACTTATTTTTTTTCATATTTTTAGGTTCATAATTTACATACATACATAACTTCACGCCAGTTCCCTTGCGGGGTAGGCACGAAGAACAGAGCGCCATTTAGGCTTATTCTTACACACCTCACTTGCTTCTTTTGACATTCATAACCCATGTCATGCACGCTCGTCTGTTCTTGAGGCTCCTGACATCACCTTCTGCTAGTACCTTCTGCTAGTGTCATAATTTGAACTTAATATTTAAATACTAAGATGTCTTGGCAAAATACTCGTTTTAAAATTCCACAAGCGCCAGAAATAACAGGGTAACCTGCTGTTAATAATGAGTATCTGTTAGCCGTAGCCTGTTTTAAAGGATTATAACAAACTCTCGAGTTACAAGAAAAATTTTTAGAAGTCTCAATGCTCCAGTTTCGTGTGACGATGGTGATAGAGGGCAGATATTTGATAGTCGGGTTACATTGAGGTTATCAAAGTCGTTAAGCCAACTCATTGTATTGAAGAGGTGTTGTTTTCACGACCCCGTATCCCTTTAGGGTATAACTGCTGGCTCACGTTTCCAGACGACATCTAACTAACGTAATAAAGGTATTTATCTTATTGGGGCGATCGACCGAGGTAACGTAGCGAGCCTTATGGGCGCTTTACCATAAACTACGGTGGCCTAGGCTCCATATTCTACTTATAATCAGGTCAGGTCAGTCAGGTGCAGGAACGGAGAAAGAATACAAATTCCTGCGTTGGGGCGGCCTGTCGTAAGAGGCGACAGAACAACCCACTGGTGGTAGTGCATTTGCCCGACTGGATGACTATCACCCCTGGCCCAGAGTATGCTGCCATAATGTTTATGACATGATAGTTATGACTTAAGAATGATATAGATGTTACGGCTAATACCCGAAGTGCGGCTACACATAGTTCTAGTCGGCTAAAACTAGATATAGCCGCACTTTAGTGTTTAAACCTAGGTGTAACAGATTTGTTCACGGCTAATATTAGATGTAGCCGATTATATTTGGTTAAAACTATGTATAGCCTTCTTTATGCTGGCTACGACTAGATGTAGCTAATCTTACGTGGTTAAAACTAGGTTCTATTCTTCATATTGGTTCAACCTACAATAACACAAGCTACAATCAAGGAACGTTATTATTTATTCGTAAAAGTAAACATAATAGAAATTTTTAGAATAACATAATTCAAATTTTAATAATCTTTATAAACTTAAACACTCTACGCAAGAATCAACAATCAAATTACTTTAGTCAATTATTCAAAAAATATAAACTGAAACGGCATCTTTGGCGACTCTTTGAACGATTTATATCTTTACAATTATAAACTTAAACTTTTACCTAATTAACAGCAATCAAAAACAATTATTATTTATTCGAACAAGATAAACTTGAATGGTATTTAGAGCTACATAATATACTAGCAGCTTTGCAGAGACACTTTTTATTACTACATTTAGTTTTGCAGTGTATATAGTATAGTATAGTGCAGGAAGGGGCGAGGTAACCCCGCCCAGCCTCTTGGCGACGGTCGTGTTACTTTACATCTAGTTTTAACCACGTAAGATTGGCTAAATCTAGTTGTAGCCAGCATAAAGAAGGCTATAGCTAGTTTTAACCAAATGAAATCGACTACACCTAATATTAGTCGTTTAAACACTGAAGTGCGTCTACACCTAGTTTTATCCGGCTAGAACTAGGTGTAGCCGCACTTCGGGTATTAGCCGTAACATTGATAAATAGACAAATTGTAGTTTTTGTTTTGTGTTGTATTGTATTATTTAATTCCTTTTTTTTATTTTATATCTAATTTTCCAATATTGCATCAAATTTATTATAATTTTCTTATAGTTGTATGAGCCAAATGCGTAACAAGAATTATTTTTTTAGTGGAAACTTAGTTGATATATATATTAAGTTATGTGTTTTATATTGTAAGAATTATAATTATTGTATGTTTCCCAAATAAATTAAATAAGTAAATAACAACTGAGATCATTGGCCAGGTTCCAGTTTGTTAATAAAAAATAAAAAAGCTTAGTTCAAGTCTGCTTTGTTGATTAATCTGTAATATATAGGTATACAATAAAATTATTCACCCCGACACTCTCTTTCAGAGTGTCAGGGTGAAGGTAAGGAAAGGAATGCTCCGGTGGTTCGGGCATGTGGAAAGAATGCATGATGAAAGAATGACTAAATAGATATACAATGCAAAAGTGGATGGATGCAGAAGTCGTGGAAGTCCACGACACACCTTCCATGATCAAATTGATCGTGTACTAGCAGAAGGTGATGTCAGGAGCCTTAAGAACAGACGAGCGTGCATGACAAGAGCTATGAATGTCAAAGAAGCAAGTGAGGTGTGTAAGAATAAGCCTAAATGGCGCTCTGTTGTTCGTGCCTCCACCGCAAGGGAACTGGCGTGAAGTTATGTATGTATGTACAGTAGAATCCATTTATTTTAGCTCCGCCTATGTTGCCCAAACGCTTTAATATGAATTAAGTACACAGTTCAGTTTAGGGGGTCATGTCAGAAGCGTGCTCGTCGCGATCCCCGCTGGCCCAGAGGGCCACAATTCTGACCCGAGTTCACAGACGTGCAGTGCACGATAGGGCGTCCCCCGCAGGCGACGCTCACCGATGCGCCCCCGTCGGTGTGAACTCTCGCGCATGCGGCGAAGGGGGCCGCCACCCTTCACGCAGCGCCAAACCTGGCGGGTCGAGAGGAGCAGAGTGCCGTATAGGCACGTGGAATGTGAGAGGTGGAATGAAAGATAAGATGGACGAAATGATTGATATAATGAATGAGAGAAGCCTGGATGCCTTATGTCTGACAGAGACAAAGCGGAAGGGGTGCGACATCGATGACCTCCCCGGTGGCATGCTTGCTCTGTGGTCCGGCGTGGACCTGGACGAGCGTGCAAGTGGGGGGGTAGGCGTCGTACTCTCAACCCGCTTTGTGTCTGGAGTAAAAGACTATTGTCTGGTGAACCCGAGACTTCTCTGGGTCCGTCTAAAACTGGGGATTACGCGAGTTTTTCTGGTCGCAGCTTATGCTCCCGTAAGCTCAGCGGATCCCCAAGAACTCGAGAAGTTTTGGGAGTCTGTGAGAGAAATTCTGGATCTGGCTGAAGGGAATGAAAGAATAATTATGTGTGGTGATCTTAATGGCTGGGTGGGCACCACACGAGACGGCCTTGAGGCTGTCCTTGGACCCTATGGTGACAAGAGAGCGAACGATGCTGGTAGGCCAATCATAGACGTATGCATGGAAAGAAACTTGCTTGTGTCGAACACCTTATTCCATCATAAGGATATTCACACGTATACATGGGGAATGAATGATCAGAAAAGTATGATTGATCTGATTTTAATAGATAGTCGCCTCCGAAACACAATAATGGATACAAGAGCCTACAGAGGCCCCACTCTTGAAACGGACCACTACCTGGTGATAAGCCGGTTTGTGGGCCTTTTCAGGAAGTGGAGACACTGGCGAGTGCGTACCAATTTCGGGGAGCTTGAAAGAATAAAGTGTGAAAAACTGGAAGATGTTAGTGTAAGGAGTATGTATGCGCGCCTAGTCGAAGAAAGGCTTGCAAAAGCGGACTTCTCCGACTTAGATGTGGATAATGACTGGGATAGTATGAAAGAAAGTATAGTGGAAAGCGCAAAAGAAGCATGTGGATGCGCGAAGAGGCACATAACAACGAAAGGTGATGAATGGTGGGACGCGGATGTTAAATCCAGCGTAGAGAGAAAAAGAAAATCCTGGCTGGATTATGTTGCTTCTTTGCAACAGAATGACAGTATGAAAGAGATGAAGAAAGAAATTTATCGCCTCTGCAAGAACGAAACCAAAGCTTTAGTGAAAGAGAAGCGCGAAAGTATAAAATTGAAAGAAGAAGAGAAGCTGACGGAGAACTTCAAGGCGAATACCAAACTCTTTTGGAGAGAGGTTAAGAAGTCTCGGGGTTGTTCGTCAGCTTCCAGAATGGAAAGAATAAAATCTAAAGCAGGGGACGTTCTTGCTAACCCACAAGAGGTGTTAGCGCGATGGAGTGAATATTTTAGAGAAATGTATGATGATATCCCGGATGCTGGCACCACGACTGAGTCTGTGACTGACTCCGAGGAGTCAGCATCCGAGATCACTTTGGAAGAGATCGAATGGTCGATAAGAAGTCTGAAAAATGGAAAGGCAGGAGGAATCGATAGTGTGTCTGCTGAGATGATCAAATATGGTGGAACCTGCGTCCGGGACGCTTTCCTGTCCTTATGCAACTTGTGCTGGAGGACGGGAAAGGTTCCCAAGGACTGGAGGCGCGCTATCATCGTGCCCTTGTATAAAGGCAAGGGGTCACGTATGGAGTGCGCCAGCTACAGGGCCATCAGTTTGATCAGCACAGCATCTAAAGTGTATGCGAAGATTATTGAAAAGAGAATGAGAGTTGTATCCGATGGATTACTGTGGGATGCACAAGGTGGTTTCAGAAATGGAAGGGGATGTATGGATCAAGTTTTCTCTCTCCGCAATATCGTAGAGAAGCAGCTGGCTATGGGCCGGAAGGTTTTCTGCGGTTTTGTGGATCTAGAGAAAGCATTTGACAGGGTTGTGCGGAAGGAGCTCTGGGACATATTGCCCGGATATGGGATTAATGGCCAATTGATGCGTGCTGTGCAGTCCACTTACGAGGACTGTATGGCATGCGTGCGAGTGGATGGCAGCCTGTCGCCCTGGTTTGACGTCAATATTGGCGTCAGGCAGGGCTGCGTGCTGTCGGCTTTGCTGTTCATCCTATACCTGGACGATTGTCTCCAGAGAATAAGATTGATGGATGTTGGGGTGCGAATGAGTGATCTAGTTGTAAGCACCTTGCTTTATGCGGATGATGCCGTGCTTTTAGCCGAATCGCCATCAGAACTGCAACACTAGTGACAATGATGAAAGATGACTGTCAGGCGAGAGGCTTACATTTGAATGCGAAGAAAACAAAGGTTATGGTGTTTGAAAGAGAAGAAACCAGAACGAATGCAAGGATAATGGTCGATGATGTTATGCTGGAGCAAGTGCAGCTGAGCTCTTCGATATGATCTTGCCATGTCCCTTTTAGCATCGGACAACCAGGTACACCGGCTGATATAGAAAGATGGAGTAAATTTGGGGAATAAGAACGAATGCTTTGCGTTAGCTTCATCATACGCACCGCAAAGAACCTCAGCCAGAAGGCCCAGCTCGCCATACACAACGCGGTGCTGGTACCTACGCTCACGTATGGAAGCGAGAGTTGGGTATGGAAGAGAGAGCATGAAAGTAGAGTAAACGCGGTTGAGATGCGAGCACTGCGCAAAATCTGCGGAGTGACGCTCGCGGACCGCGTTCGTAATACCGAAGTAAGAAAGAGAGTTGGTCTAAAAGAGAGTGTCGGGGTGAAGGTAAGGAAAGGAATGCTCCGGTGGTTCGGGCATGTAGAAAGAATGCATGATGAAAGAATGACTAAACAGATATACAATGCGAAAGTGGATGGATGCAGAAGTCGTGGAAGGCCACGACACACCTTCCATGATCAAATTGATCGTGTACTAGCGGAGGGTGATGTCAGGAGCCTTAAGAACAGACGAGTGTGCATGACAAGAGTTATGAATGTCAAAGAAGCAAGTGAGGTGTGTAAGAATGGGCCTAAATGGCGCTCTGTTGTTCGTGCCTACCCCGCAAGGGAACTGGCGTGAAGTTATGTATGTATGTATGTATGTAGTTCAGTTTGGTTTTCATATAAAATTCTTTATAACAAATTCGGATATAATGACTTCGCTCGTGTCATGTCGCTTGTTATGACCTATTTTTAAAAATTGATAATGATGGCAATTAGCAATTTTGGAAAGAATTTTATGCTTAAAATGATCAATTGGCAAGTAAGGTTGTCTGAGGCACGATGTCTTCGTCTGGCAAGATGGGGTGACTGGCTGTCAGCGTTGCCAACAAGATTTTTTTAAATCCGCCAAGTTAGTTGTGTATCGAGTGGCTGTAGTGGTGGCTGGCTCGATGCTTCTTCGTCTAATATATAAGTAAACTGTTATGAATGAATGAATGAATCTTTATTTACATAGACACAGATAGGCTACGTTCCATTAGAGACTCACAACGATCACGTTCACGGCCGCGATTTTTCCCGTTCCACTTGCTTGCCGGCGTTACAATCGTAAACCCAAGTGGAACGGCTTGTTAGCGTTGTGTGATCGAAAATGATGACGTCATTAGAAAAATTCTCAAAAATGCCTCACGTAGTTAATGGACGCCCCCTTAGCAATGTAAGTATGTCGTTATTTCTTCAAGTCATTTATTTCTTTCTTTCTTTTCTTTAAAATAATCATATTATCCGTGCAGGAACGGAGAAAGAATACAATTTCCTGCGGCCCGGCGGCCTGTCGTAAGAGGCGACTAAACAACCCACAGCTAGGTGGTAGAGTATTTGCTCGACTGGATGGCGACCACCCCTGGTCTAGAGTATGCCGCCATAATAACCTTGTGTTGTGTTCCGGCATTAGTGACCAGGTTCCAGTCGCCTTTAAGAGAGCAGCAGCGCATTTGTAGCACCTTTGGTGTTGCAAAAGTCTATAGGCGATGGTAACCGCTTTCCACCAAGTGGGCCGTCTGCCTGTCTGCTGAACTCCTGCAATAAAAAAAAAATAAAAAAACCCTGCGTAAAAACAAAAACATTTCTTCAATAACCAATTGTGAAGACTGATTTAAAATGAATTTAAATGAGCACTTTTGTAACTCTTCTTGTAATTATTTCACCTAGTAATAGCTCTTCTGAGCAAGGAAGCTTACCGTCAAAATTAATATCAGAACCTTAGCAGTAATATTTCGACACGATTTCACAAAATCATGAATAATAAGTGCAAGAAATGGCTTATTGCCGCTCCATTTCTCGACGAGTCATCTTCCCGAGAAAGCGTTGACTTGGCGAATGACTAATTCGACCGCCATTCAATCGGAAAAAATGCCGCATTTAACATTTCCACTTAGGGAATAATCCATTTGGAAATACCGGGAATATACATAACCTTTTTAGTTAATATATCATACCATCTCACCAGATCACCTGGCAGGCAAAAGTTCTAACCGAATTCGCATGCTATTTTAATATAGGTACTTAATTAGATAGATAGATAACACTAAAGGAATGCTCCGGTGGTTCGGGCATGTGTAAAGAATGCATGATGAAAGAATGACTAAACAGATATACAATGCAAAAGTGGATGGATGCAGAAGTCGTGGAAGGCCACGACACACCTCCCATCATCAAATTGATCGTGTACTAGCAGAAGGTGATGTCAGGAGCCTTAAGAACAGACGAGCTTGCATGACAAGAGTTATGAATGTCAAAGAAGCAAGTGAGGTGTGTAAGAATAAGCCTAAATGGCACTCTGTTGTTCGTGCCTACCCCGCAAGGAAACTGGCGTGAAGTTATGTATGTATGTATGTGTATAGATAACACTTTATTGCTCACCAAATATATAATTTCAAAAATGCACGATTATAATATTGTCATGGTGGAAACAATAGGCGACCTTATCGCTAACTAGTCGTGAAAGCCACGACACACCTTCCATGATCAAATCGATCGTATACTAGCAGAAGGTGATGTCAGGAGCCTTAAGAACAGACTAGCGTGCATGACAAGAGCTATGAATATCAAAGAAGCAAGTGAGGTGTGTAAGAATAAGCCCGAATGGCGCTCTGTTGTTCGTGCCTACTCCGCAAGGGAACTGGCGTGAAGTTATGTATGTATGTATGTATGTAAAAAAAAATTGGGCAATCCATGCACTATAAAGGGTTTAGTTTTCGTCATTTGGTCACGGAACCGTTACTTCTATTCCGACACTGTAGGGTCCTACCAATACAAACGAAAACACAATATATGATACTTAAAGAAAACTACTTTAAAAACCAAGAATCACAAATAAGAAAACAACACAAAACACACACAAGATCAATCTCAAAACAGCCATTAACCATCCCACCCCACAATAACCACTATGGCAAGAACACTACAAACTACATAATACCCAAATTAATTAATCAATTGCCCACTTCACTAAGAGGATCCTTAAATGACAAAAATATAAAACGGAAATTAAAAAACTATTATTTAGAAAAATTGCAGTGACAACCTATATGTATTAAACAGACATTAACCATCCCACCCCACAATAACCACTATGGCAAGAACACTACAAACTACATAATACCCAAATTAATTAATCAATTGCCCACTTCACTAAGAGGATCTTTAAATGACAAAAATATAAAACGGAAATTAAAAAACTATTATTTAGAAAAATTGCAGTGACAACCTATATGTATTAAACAGACATTAACCATCCCACCCCACAATAACCATTATAGCAAGAACACTACAAACTACATAATACCCAAATTAATTAATCAATTGCCCACTTCACTAAGAGGATCCTTAAATGACAAAAATATAAAACGGAAATTAAAAAACTATTATTTAGAAAAATTGCAGTGACAACCTATATGTATTAAACAGACATTAACCTTTTTTTTTATAGCTTGAGTTTAGCAGACAGGCAGACGGTCCACCTGATGGAAAGCGGTTACCATTGCCTATAGACAATTGCAACATCAAAGGTGCTACTGCTCTCTTAAAGGAGACTGGAACCTGATCATTAATGCCGGAACACAAGTCAAGGTTGTTATGGCGGCGTACTCTAGACCAGGGGTGGTAGCCATCCAGTCGTGCAAATGCCCCATCACCTGGCATGCATACCCCTAACCTCTACATACATGCACGTTTATCAGAGATTTTTTTCTCCTTAACAGCAGTAACACGTTTCGAAGCAATGTAAGCGATAGGAAGTAAAATTAAATTTTAAACTTTTGAATTTATTGAATTCACAATTGGACCTGGTAGATGGCGCTGGAATCGGTTTCTAGAATTTTGATGACAGTTTTTTGTTTCTATTTGAATGGGTCTCTCAGTGGTTTAAATCCACAATTGGGCTTAGTAGGTGGCGCTGCAAGAGGGCCCTAAAATTTCATTTTTCAAAGCAGTATAACGCCTGCGGGGCCCGCTAGTACTTATATAAAAACACCACTCTTCAAGTAGGTACAGAAATGATACTAAGAAAAATAATTCATTTATAGCTAAAACCACATCCTAGAACTTTATTTAAATCCAAGATGCAATTGATATTATCTTATCACGTTTTATGCTATGATAAATATGTACTATAATGCATATCGAATCGAAGTGCAATTTTCGCAAAACTGACAACAAAGGTCTTTATGTTTTAGACACGAGGCTTCAATTTCAAACTGAGGTTTTGCCACTTATGGCATTTTGATTTATGCATATTATTGGCTAAAGGGCCTTGTACCCGGAACTCAGTATTGCTTATTAATGATTTGCATCGATATTGCACTTACCTAGAACGAACATTTGATGATTACAATGGGCGCGTTCCTTTGGTATCTCACAACGCCCAAAATGCTCCGCTTGCCGTTCCACAAGGCGACCGCAGTCGTTATAGTCGTGGCGAAAACGTCACTAATGACGTCATTATTATCATACAATGCTAACTGCGACCCATTTTAAGAGCTGGGTCGAAGTGGGCGTTGACCACAGAGCTTTAATTCTCTCTATCGATTGACATTGAAAAACGCGCGATTTTCAAACCAACCAATGACGTTTTTTGTATTTCGTCATTTATGACATCAACGTTCCATAATCCAGGAACGGATATATATATATATATATATATATATATATATATGCCATCGCTTCATTTTTGCCTAGTAGGTCTTCTATAAAGATATAGAATCCATGTCAATATGGATACGTACAAAACACGTGTCATATAGTATAGTATATATATATATATAACTAGCTGACCCGGCAAACTTCGTACCGCCTCAGAAGTTTCTAAGGGCAAGCGACATTATTGTTTTTGCTATATTCCAAGCATTTTTTTTCATATTTACTCACCTTTTAAACCATGCCTGGACTTCCACAGATAATTCAAAACCGAAATTAGCCAAATCAGTTCAGCCGTTCCAGCGTTTTAGCGACTAACGAACAGCAATTGATCTATATATATATAGATATATTATACTTAGGTTGGTATGTAGTTAAAATGAGTATTTAGTTTGTCCTTTGCTCTTACGTTTTGTATTAAATATGTTTGTTGTAAATTTTTAAAGTACCTATGTCGTTTTAAATTAGCAGACTTTTTTTCAATTACCAGCCATATTGCTAGTTTTCTTTTATTTGTCCTATTTATATCACCTGGTTTTCTATATAGACGACATTGGCAAAATAAATACATAAATGGCATTGCCGCCATCATTGAAAAAAAAAGTACGTGTCATATTTGCAAGTTTGTATACGGTGGCGTATATCGTGGTTTGTCACGAGTTTGTAAATCAATCCACTATCATGAAGTTTGGTACATTAATTACGCAACAGCGATGAACAAACGCTACCTTTCATTCTTGAGCCCAGATTGTAAGAAGACGAGTGATTTTTGGATTTCTTTTTCGAATTATTGTGTTGTTTTTATATTATTAATTGTTGAGATTCATTGACATAAACTGATTATGGTAATCAATAATTTATTTTAATTGTGAGCTTATTTTTAAGATTCCTCGTCTTCCGATTAGAAGTTAGGACTGATCTTTTCCTTTTTTTTTATTGCAGGAGTTTAGCAGACAGGCAGACGGCCCTCTCGATGGAAAGCGGTTACCATCGCCTATGGATATTTGCAACACCAAAGGTGCTACAAACGCGCTGCTGCTCTCTTAGTGAAGACTGGAACCTGGTCACTAATGCCGGAACACAACACAAGATTGTTATGGCGGCATACTCTAGACCAGAGTTGGTCGCCATCCAGTAGAGCAAATACTCTACCACCTGGCAAATCCAAATCCATAATGTACTAGAAAAATATAAAGCTTTTTGAAGCCATATCGCAACTCATTACATTTCTTTCGCCCAAAAGACCCCGTCTCTTTAAGATTGACGCGAGCAGTCACGAGTAGCATACTAATGAAGGATATAAAAAATAAAAGACAGAAATTGCTTTTTCCTCTTCATACTCATTGTATGTCTTTATTTATTTTTTTGTATTTTTTTATCAATTTATTTTGAAAACTTCTCTTTAAATCAAATTTCATAATAATATTAAATATATATATCTCAGTATGTATTTACAGGCTATATACAGTGAGTTCGTATGTACATTGTGTTCAGCCGTCTGTTTATGTACAATTGTGTATATAAGACTACGAGTAAGCTAGTTCATAACACTGATATACAAAAAACTAATTCCGCGAACGCGTGAAATGTTGCCACCAAAATAATAAAAATTACAATTATTAACATTCGATAAATGCACTCCTCTAGTAAATTTTATATGACATGACATTGTAATCAAGCTAAATTTTAAGAAGTGTACCACAGGCCTCTCTTACTTCCACTGGAGAGATTGCTGTCAGATTATTTTTGTCTCTGATTGACGCCATTTTGGCGCTGGTAGTCATGGCCCTTCCTGCGGCAAGTTACGTTAGTTCCAGAGACGGCCGCAAGTGGCGTTTTGAGTTGACACAAAATGTGTTTGTCATTTATTTATATGCCGCAGCCAATCCGGTGGTAATAAATTAAGTAGACGTCAGGTAGATATTATACACAACTAAAAACAAATATATAAATGAAGGCCTTCATATCAAAACAGCTTCCTTACATCTTTTTTTTGTCAATATAGCACAATTTTACAGAATTAAAACAAAATCTATTAAATAGACATCTGTTTAAGAATTAAAAATTATAACGAACTATTGTCACACATCAATCCGTAAAACAAGGTGAAAAGTACCAAGTACTGTATTTATATGGGTTCATATAAGTTGCGACAAGTATCATTTGCTAAGATTTAATAAAAAAACAAAGCTTTTTAAATACAAGCTTTTGAGATCCTGGATATCATGTAGCAGCAGAGTGCTAGCCAAGACAAGTACAGGAGTTCCTATGGCTACCTTCCGGCTCCATCATCAGATCAGCTCGATTGTACCATATTATTGCATTGTCACGCGATTTACATATGCGTGCAAAATTTCAGCTCAATCGGCAACAGGGAAGTTGGTCAAATTTAACTTGCAAGATTCCATCCGAACTTACATACATACATAAGTACATCCATTGCAAGTTAAGTAAAAGCTTGTAAATTGAAGGCAACCATTTTGGACTTCTGAGTGCGACATAGCAAAAACAGTAAAACAACCATATATTACAATAAAAAATTACACGAGTTTTTGGCGGGCATTCAATAATTAACGATAGGCTATGTAGTTTCTTTTTTATTACAAAAAATCGTGTAATATTGGTTACAAGTTTCACAAATACTTCTAGGATGTTGATAGTTTTGATTGAATATCATTCTAAAAGGCTGGATACATAAATCCTCTATATGAACCCAAACTTACACTGGTTAATAACATTTTAATACGGAGCAAGTGTAATATTTTAGTGGGCAACATTTTCACGCCACAAAAGTGTACTTAAAACCTTAAAACACTAAACTCATACAATAACTTTTAGTTGCACTCGTTATTTTTTATATAAATTTAATTTTATATCTTTTATATTATAATTAGAGCAAAACACTGGCAACATTTTGCTTGCTATAAATTTACAACATGGGTTTTATTTTTTTAAATAGTTTTTTTTTTAGTTTATTAATTATAGTTACTAATAATCATTATGTACAGAGGAGATTACATAAATCTGTATCAATTTTAAAACTTACAGAACAACTTTAAGAAATCATCCAAGTTGTCGAGTAAATCAATTGACCACGATCAGCTCGTCTCTCACATCTAAAATCATTATCCGTCTCCGAATGATTTGCAATCTAATTACTTACAAACATTCTGTAATATCTTACTACGAGGTATCATTGATTAGGAACAAAAGTAATCAAACTGTATCATAGACAACTTCCTCCATTATCACCACTAGATAAACAGCTGTCATGTTTTTTTTTTAATGCATAACTCAAACATTATGTTGGTATCAACATTAGTTGCAAAGCTTATCGCGAGCGGCTCTTCATGTTGACATAAAAATATCCTAGTCATTTATATACAGAGCTGCCAGTCCAGTGGTAATTCGAGCTAAGTGGATCATAGAGAATTATCTAATAATTCTCCGTAAATTATCAATTCACCCAACAACTTTGATAAATACAATCGTTCTTAAACCGCTAACGACAATAAATTCACTCATAAAGTCCGTCCAAGTATCTCAATAATTAAGAATATTTAATAAATAATAACACAACCGTCCAATCGGTCATGATTATTGCGTTTAAGCTGAATTCCTATACCTTACTATACATTATTTTAACGTTAAAGTCATAATACTTCTACCTTGTCACCTTACATTAACGTTACTTTACTTCTACCGTTAACGTCACCTTACATTACCGTTGTTAGATTGTGGTTGTTTAATTCGCCACGGAACTTAGTCTATACACCCTTGTCTGATGTATTATGTCTTTAGTATATAGCTCAGTCAAATTATATGTCTTCGACCGACGCCAATCAGCGGAGTTCTTGTGACAACTCGAAAAGCCACAGTTCTCACAAAAACACATAATTATTAAAATAAAATAAATAAATAAATAATCGGCAGACAAACACACATATTGTATATCCCCAAATTAAGCAAGTTACGCTTGTATTATGGGTAATATACAACGTACTACTCTGGGGCCGATCCCAGACACCCAGACCATAGTAAATAAAGCAGAAAATACGTTTCCGAAATTTACTATACCAGGAATCGAACCCGGAGCCTCTGCATTGCAGTGAGGTAGGCCGGCAAAGGCTTAGCCCGCTCAACCACAGAGGCCGTCAAATTATTACTCAAAAACTATCAATGTCCTACAACTATTGATCATTTCTAAGTAATGTTACACATTTTTCGAAAATAAAACTGCACACTACTACGTGTCACCTTTCACTACCGTTGGTAGAAATTGGACATTACTACTATGGAGCTTATGTCAAATTTTGACCATTAGTAAACCAATGCATAGTAAGATATAAAATCCGCCTGTTTAAAGTTATTCAAGTACCTTAAGTAAATAAGTTTAAAATGTTTACATTAGGGTGAAATTGTAATCATTAATTATTTAAAATTAAATGTGAATAAATTAACACGATGGATGTATTTTTTTTTTTTGGAATTATTAATAATAAATTACGAGCGTTACTTAACATTAACAATAAGCTACATTGACTGAGTTAATACAAGTATAAGATTAATTATGATATTACATATATTTTATCATATAATTATTTCGTCATATTTAAAAAAATAACACAGTCCGCTACTTTATTTCCTTCGATCAACGTTTTTAGTAACCAGCTTCGTAAAATAATGACCTTCATTTGTTGGTTCCATTATTATATCGCTTGTCATGCAAAATTTTATATTAAGGAATCTCAATCGCGCGCTAGAAAATGAAATACTTATAAAGATCCTAGAGTTAAGTTCTAGAGGGGATCCACTGGTCTTCTCTTAGAGTGCGTCTCACGAAAAAAGTCCCGCGGTGAAAAATAGAACTAATCTATAATATTAAAAAATCCTAAACATGCCGTGTCTGTACATTGAAGATTTAAAAAATCAACTATAATAGACTATATAAACAATGAAAAATACGATGCAATTTTTTTTTTTATTTATTGTCTGTCAAATAAAAACTATTGGGCAGAATTCGATGCGGGTAGATTTAAAATCTGCACTACTTTTTATCTAGGGAATCCCGCGGGAATTTTTCTAGGGATGATTTAAAATGGCCAGTGTAAAAAAATCCAATTCCAATGTGATTTTTTTACTGATCGATAGGAAAAATGTCATAAAATGTGTGATATTTTTGCATCCCGAGAATCCCGTGACAATTTTCCCGGGCACGGTATGTAGTTTTTCGGGTGCATAAAAGTGAGCCTATTTCGAATCAGTTTAAGTAAAAGGATAGCTTACATTCTTTTTCAAACGCTACGGTATTTAGTGTCCCGGGAATCCCGCGGGAATTTCAAGTCAAGCGTAGACGAAGTCGCGGGCATATCCTATTTATTAATGTATTTCCTATATTATATTCCTTTTATCTGTGCCGGAACGGAGAAAGAATACAATTTCCTGTGTTGGGGCGGCCTGTCGTAAGAGGCGACTAAACAATCCACAGCCAGGTGGTAGGGCATTTTCCCGACTGGATGGCTACTACCCCTGGTCTAAAGTGTGTCGCCATAACAACCTTAAGTTGTGTTCCGGCATTAATGACCACGTTCCAGTCTCCCTTAAGAGAGCAGCAGCGCATTTGTAGCAACTTTGGTGTTGCAAATGCCCATAGGCGATGGTAACCGCTTTCCATCAAGTAGGCCGTCTGCCTGTCTGCTGAACTCCTGCAATAAAAAAAAAATTATTAAATCGGAATCTTCCTAAAATTATTTCATCTTTCTAACATTCCGTTGGGCGACATTATCGCCGCGTCTGCGGGACTTATTTCGTGAGAAGAGTTCTACGTTTTGATTTCAAAAGATGCTTTTTAATTTGATTTTTTTTTAAACATTTTTAATTTCAAAAAGGTCTATTTCGGACAATCGTATATTATGATGATTGAGAGTCTAGTGGTGTTTTGCAATGTCAAAAGGCAAAAGAGAAACATAGCTAGTGGCCGAAACGTCGGAATAATAAAAATCAAATAAATTACCACGCTGCAAACCGTTAAAACGTAGTTTTATTATGCTTAACTGAAGACTTCCTACGCTGCTCGAGTACTAACAATTCTCCATCAATAATCATGTAAGAGAACAGAGTGTGTGAAAAATTAATATCATCAGAGGCCCCTAATGGATGCCGCTGTTTGCAACTTTTTATGTTGGCAAAGTTAATCAATTACGACGCTGCGACAGTGACGCATCGGATTAGTTGCAAACTGGGCTCCGTTGATTCAATCATCTTTACTGTATCATGGCACATCTGCATAATAATGTTTGCATATTTTAACTGTCGTATTTATTGCATTCATTCGACCACTGCGTTTCAATTAAATTCCGTTTCCAATCAATTATGTAGCTGCGTCATTGTCATTCATTGCTTCAATTAGCTCACTCAGATATTGTAAACTGTCTCCAAGTTCACTCACTCATTACAACAACTCACTCGCTCGAAATTTCGATAAGTCAACATCTCATCTCAGCAATTTAAACTCACTCTACTTGGAAATATATCAAAGTGATTGTTTATTCATTTATCATGTCCTTCACAATTAACGGTCTGTCGTCAAATTTAAGACATATGTACTTTGGATTGCTTTACATGCCGGAAAATTCGAATCAGGGTATATTTTAAAATTTTTTAAATAAACAGACAAATGGAAATATTGCAAATAAGTGTCATCAAGTGCCTCAATGATTAATACGCGCAGCCGATATCAGCAGAACCCAGACTAAAGCAAATTAGAGAAAGTCTTAGAATGTATCCTATCAAGAATCAATCCTGCTGTAGTTTGGTATCAAAATACTCAATATTGGCTATGTAAATATATAATATAGAAAACTGCAAGGTAAGCTTCTACTGAAATAACTCGTTTTATGTCCAAACTATCTTCTGCCCGCGACTTCACCCGCGTGGAATAGTAAAAAAAAAGTAAAAATAAAAACCCGATTTCGAAACATTCTTCATTGGTGCTCCGCTCCTATTGGTCTTAGCGTGATGATATATGGCCTATATAGCCTTCCTCGATAAATGGGCTATCCAACACTGAAAGATTTTTCAAATCAGACCAGTAGTTCCTGAGATTAGCGCGTTCAAACAAACAAACACTCTTCAGCTTTATATATTAGTATAGATATTTACTTGAAATTGTGTGCCCAGCACGACGACTTGTTTTAGTGGAAGCTTGAATTGCAGAGTGACAATTTATTTTGTAATATTTACATATGACATTATGTACTTTTCTATATTATCCGTGCAGGAACGGAGAAAGAATACAATGTCCTGAATTGGGGTCGCCTGTCGTAAGAAGCGACAAAACAATGCACACCCACAACAGGTAGGGGATTTGCTCGACCGGATGGCTACCACCCCTGGTTTAGGGTATGCCGCCATAACAACCTTGACTTGTGTTCCGGCATTAGTGACCAGGCTCCAGTCTCCCTTAAGAGAGCAGCAGCGCATTTGTAGCACCTTTGGTGTTGCAAATGTCCATAGGCGATGGTAACCGCTTTCCATCAGGTGGAGCGTCTGCCTGTCCCCTGAACTCAAGCTATAAATATTAGCCAAAATTTAATATTTTGACATAGAACTACAACCCCCATCAAAACAACCTTGAGAGGCTCTGGCAACAAATATTAAAGACTATATATCACCAGTGATTCAATAATTAAACTTGCTGTCTACGAGCAGCCCTAAGACGTACATTAAATCCCACAAACAAACAGACCGAGTTAACGCAGTGATTAACATTTACAGTACTATACCGGAGAGGTGTCATAAGCGTCGATGATAAATTATTGTTTTTAAAGGAGAACCAATTGTTGGTCACAGAGAGGCAGGGTTGGTCACGGAGAACAAGGGTTGGTCACGGAGAGGAAGGTAGGAGAACAAACTGTTGGCCACAGAGAGGAGGGTAGGAGAACCAATTTCTGTCACAGATAGGAAGAATGTGTCACGGAGAGGAAGGGGTTTTACGGAGCGAAAGTGAATGCCACAGAGAGGAAGGATATGCCACAGAGAGGAAATATATGTCACAGAGAGGAAGGATATGTCACAGAGAGGAAGGATATGCCACAAAGAGGAAAGATATGTCACAGAGAGGGAGGATATGTCACAGAGAGGGAGGATATGTCACAGAGAGGAAGGATGTGTCACAGAGAGGAATGGTGTGTCACCGAGAGGAAAGTTGATCACAGAGAGGAAGGTTTGGTCACAGAGAGGAAGGTTCTCAGAAAAATCTTGGGCCCAACTATAGAAGGAGATGGCATATGGAGGGTCCGAACCAACGCCGAAATAGAAGACCTCATGGCATAGCCCAACATAATTGGGGTGATAATTTCTCACCCTCTCCGCTGACTCGGTCATGTAGAGCGGATCGAGGAGGATCGGGGAGTGAAGAAGGCATGGAAGGGCAGAGCGGAAGCTGACCTGACCTCACTACAACTGGCAACACACTGCGCAGGATAGAGGAAATCCAAGACTCACTTTGGGTGTCAACGGAGTTAATTGTTTTAGTTGTTAAGGCGTATTCGGTCGCCATTTTCCTCTATCCACATTGACACTAACACCGCGTGAAATTAAACCAGCGCTAGAGTTTCCTACGGCTATCACTGAAAACTTATTACTTGTAATGTCGACTAAGCTTAAATTTAATAATGGTCCAGTTTAAGGCGTAAACTATATTATTACTGTTGTGAGGTAAAGCCGCAGCACGACAATAGAGTGACTACTTTTACATTACGCTGATATTACACGGTTCACTGCCGTCTCAATAAAATTGGGTTACTTATTAATTCTTATTGAATGTCGTCGTATCACTTCAGTGCTGCACCTTTCAACAAAATCGATTCAATTCGGTTGAACCCTGTAATATCAGCTTTAACGTGTACGTATAATCTAATTATTATTAAGCTTCACAAAAAATTTTATACACGTGTAGGTTTATTATATATATAGCAACGTATTCCATTTTATTAAGTAGTATATTGTTGTTTATATAAAAATAAAACGCTATATTTCATCATGGAAGAGCACTAGAAATTAAAACTAGTACTAAGAGTACAAAACAACTCAAAAAAAGCCCCAAAATCTTGTATATCTAGAGAGCGGCATAAGCTCATAAATAATTTTTTTGCGTTTTGATATACCACCATTGGGCCTCACATTAATCGGGACGGGATTCGGTAAATACACCACATTTGCCAGGTGGTAGGGCATTTGACCGACTGGATGGCTACCAACCCTGGTCTAAAGTATATCGCCATAACAACCTTGAGTTGTGTTCCGGCATTAGTGACCAGGTTCCAGACTCCCTTAAGAGAGCAGCAGCGCATTTGTAGCACCTGTGGTGTTGCAAATGTCCATAGGCGATGGTAACCGCTTCCCATCAAGTGAGCCGTTTGCCTGTCTGCTGAACTCCTGCAATAAAAAAAAGAGCTTTAGTGATAACATTCTCAGGGGCTCAATACAGCATGTGGAAGAACTATAACACCGACACCTAATACTTTAAGATGATAATTTTAGCAGCACACGACCATGAAGTTTCATATTTTTTATCGATAAAATGTACTACGGATAACATCGTACTTCATTGATGGGTACCACTCGCTTAGTGAAGTGCCACAAATAACGAACAACAATAGATTATTGAATTCGAATATGGACTGTATTATATTCTCAGCAGACAACAGAAACATGCCGCTATCGATTCCAAGATTTATGAGAGTAATAATCGATAATCGAATAGGTTCATCATCGATTATACACTACACTACTGTGATCTGTCAAAATTATTATCCTAGATTTAACACCTCACGCTGGTACCTACGCTCACGTATGGATGCGAGAGTTGGGTATGGAAGAGAGAGCATGAAAGTAGAGTAAACGCGGTCGAGATGCGAGCACTGGGGAGTGACGCTCGCGGACCGCGTTCCTAATACCGAAGTAAGAAAGAGAGTCGGTCTGAAAGAGAGTGGCGGGGTGAAGGTAAGGAAAGGAATGCTCCGGTGGTTCGGGCATGTGGAAAGGATGACTAAACAGATATACAATGCAAAAGTGGATGGATGCAGAAGTCGTGGAAGGCCACGACACGCCTTCCATGATCAAATTGATCGTGTACTAGCAGAAGGTGATGTCAGGAGCCTTAAGAACAGACGAGCTTGCATGACAAGAGTTATGAATGTCAAAGAGGCAAGTGAGGTGTGTAAGAATAAGCCTAAATGGCACTCTGTTGTTCGTGCCTACCCCGCAAGGGAACTGGCGTGAAGTTATGTATGTATGTATGTAGATTTAACAGTACATAATGTCACCGCTGTGGACTTTCTTACGGTCCTTACTCAATTATATTCAAAACATATTTCTGAACCAAATCTGTCAAAACTTGAATTATCGTAGATTGAAAAAAAGGTTAACACATTAAGATTTTTAAATTTTACTTTTTAGGATTTGGGGGCTTTTTCATAGTTACCTTTATAAACTCCTAGTCATTTCCCACGCTAAAGTTTATTGCACCCGACAGTGTGTGAAAGAGATGGCATGCTAGTCCGGTCAGCGATAGAGCGAGAGCGCAACACTCAGTTCTGTCTGTACTTTGTGAGTCTTATAATTGTGTTCTGCGTTCAAATTCAAGTTTTTATTCAAAATAAGTTCCACTGGAGAACACTTTTTGAAGGTCATACATGTAAGTCAAAATTTAATTTTTACTTCCTATTCTATGTACACCGCTTCGCAACGTGTTGGTGCTGTAAAGGAGAAGAAGCAGCAAGAAACTCCCCAGCAACACGTCTAGCTAACAATTGTTTTTCTTTATATTTCATATTCTATTTATATCTCAAATTCTTTTCTTTTATAAGTTTTGTACAGAAGTATGTTACAGAATTACTTTTTGAAGAATTACTGGAGTTGTAGCAAATAATGCATACTCAATAAGACCAAGACAATACGTTATGACGTCCCTGAAGTTCGTACATATCAATTATACGTGCGAACTTCAGAGACGCATTAACGTTTTGCTAAAACTACACTCTTCTAATTAGCATCCCAGCTGTGCAATTTCAAACCCTAGCAACTAACATTTTTTATAAACGAATATTTGTGCATTCATTTTCTTCCTACGCATCCGTTCATTTATGTGTAAACTGTATTAAAATATAGTATTGCTCCCAATAAGATTATTAAATAGTTTTCAAATGGCATTTAGCTTTAACGCTACTGACGCTGATTCGGCTAATGTCACAGTAATATAGAGAATGTGAAATGTTGTAGGGTATTTGCAAGTAGCTCATAAAAGTAATAAATTCAATCGGTTTTCTTTCTGTATTAGTGACGTTTATGGAATTTTATTATAACTGACTAGGTTTTGAAATTGACAGCTGATCTCTACTCGTCAATAGCAATCAGTTTATATTATTTTTGGTACCTACTCGCGATACCAGCTGTTGATTTTTGGCAAAACGCAATCGAATCCAAAAATGTATCCAAAAATGCTCAAAAATACGTTTTAAAAATAAACAAGTAACGGTTAGCTTCTGAGTGGTGTTTGTGTGCCTAATCTCAAAAATATAGCGAGAAAATTGTTGGTCGCCAAATTTATTCAAAACGTTCGAGAAATTTTAATAGTTTTTTCCTATTTTGCGGTCATCCAACGACAACATTAATATTGTTGTATGGCTACGTCTGTTTACCATTGGGGTAGGCAGAGACGATGGATTTCTACCAGCTACGATCCTGACAAACATTTTTAATTAAAGTGCTTTTTTCACATGAAAAAATATTAAGATTTCCTATTGAATAAGTTAACAAGGTGTCAATCACTTTCAACTATGGCGTAGTTTCCCTTGTCTTAAACAAACTATTATGCCATCTCTTTCTCCAATGCAATCGGACCTCACATTGACCGACGATCGGTTTGCAAATATCTAAAACTAACTTTTTTTGGTGTTTTATGCCTTGGATTTTTTTAAAATACGATAAATATCGTCACAACACGTAAATATATGCTCAGATCTTAACTAACAAAGACGACGAGCCGGGTGATCACGGTATGGGTTCATTCTTTTGTGCATCAGATGGAAAGTGGCTACTGTCGCCGATGGACATCTGCAACAGTAAAGCCCAAAATAAACGGTTCATTTCTATCTTTCAATTTTGGTAGAAATGACGTATTACCAACTTTAAATAATAAATGAACTCAATGGTTAAAAAAGGTTTTTATATGCAACTTTTTTAACTGCAAATTTGTTAGTACACCATTAAATTATGCTCTGGTAAAAAGACTACTAATGTCACAGAGGGCGAAAACTGACAATTCCTACATTTTACGAAATAATACTCAGTGTAGATTCAGCTAATGATACAGCCAACATGGCAACACCAACTTTTTAACAGGAAAAAAAACTCAAATCGCGAAATAGTTAAGTATGTGATGCATATGACCACACACGATTAAAGTATATGATGCACATGGCCATATCGGATGAAAGTATATGATGCACATGACCATGCACGATTAAAGTATATAATGCACATGGTCATACCGGATTAACTATATGATGCGCATGACCATACACGATTAAAGTATATGATGCGCATGACCATACACGATTAAAGTATATGATGCGCATGACCATGCAGGGTTAAAGTATATGATACACATGACCATACCGGATTAAAGTATATGATGCGCATGACCATACACGATTAAAGTATATGATGCGCATGACCATGCAGGGTTAAAGTATATGATGCGCATGACCATACAGGGTTAAAGTATATGATGTACATGGCCATACCGGATTAAAGTATATGATGCGCATGACCATACAGGGTTAAAGTATATGATACACATGACCATACCGGATTAAATATATGATGCGCATGACCATACACGATTAAAGTATATGATGCGCATGACCATACAGGGTTAAAGTATATGATGTACATGGCCATACCGGATTAAAGTATATGATGCACATGACCATACCGGATTAAGTATATGATGCGCATGACCATACACGATTAAAGTATATGATGCGCATGACCATACAGGGTTAAAGTATATGATGTACATGGCCATACCGGATTAAAGTATATGATTCACATGGCCATACCGGATTAACTATATGATGCGCATGACCATACACGATTAAAGTATATGATGCGCATGACCATACAGGGTTAAAGTATATGATGTACATGGCCATACCGGATTAAAGTATATGATGCACATGACTTATACAAGATTCATCAGGAATGCATTATTGTATAGTTAGGTTATTCACACCGTGATTAAGCCGACTGGTAAAGAGTAAAATATCACATTACACATAACACAAGCAGTGGATACGCTATACATTTTTATTGCTTCGCAACTTCTAAGGCCTACACATCAGCAGTTTGCTCGAATTAAAAACCACACAGCAAATTTATATAATGTCTATGCATTTCAAAGTTTCACTAATATCTTGCAAATCTTTCTTATTTATTTGTCTATGTAAATTGTGTCACTTCGTAAAACTATAAATAGAGTAGTAGTACTATTCGCCGCATGGGCAGGCAACGGAACTTGGTGTATACAGCTTTGTCGGATATATTAAGTCTTTAGTATTGCTCGGTCGAACTGTAGGTCTTCGACTCACTCCAATCAACGGAGTTCTTGTGACAACTTGAAAGCCTACATTTAGCTATGCAGTCTAGTCTACATTACTCACAGAAATATATAATTATTAATCAAAAACTATCAATATCCTACAACTATTGATAATTTAAGATCACATTTTTAGAAAATAAAACTGCAAAGCACAACATCGCCCTTCAGTTCCCCCCAAAAATTTTAAAACTATAAATATTTTGACATCATGCTTATTAAGATTTTCTTAAGTTGTCGCGACTAGTATACATAATACAACTACGTTTTAACGGTTTTCAGCGCGGTAATTTATTTGATTTAATAGGCAGGTTAAATAAAACTTTAACAATACTCATTGACACCATCTTTGTCTTCCGCGACCACGGCTACTGAAAAGTGGCCGAAACGTCGGAATAAGAAAAATCAAATAAATCATCGCGCTTAGAACCGTTAAAACGTAGTTTTATTATCATGCTCAGTGTAAAATTTATTGCTATAAAACCAATTAGTTTTTTTTTTAACTTTCGCATTTCAAATACACTCGTATAAACCTCTAAGAAATCTTAATGCATTTATTTAAAAACAAAATAACATATATAAAAATTAAACTAATAATTCATTATTGTATGATTTTTTATGAATTATTACAAACTATATTATTGTATATTCGATACCGAAAGACTTAATGTAAAGTTCAGCTAGTGATTTTACACATAAGGCTTCCTATGTGTGAAACACGCTAATCAGCGTTATTCCGAAGTCTGAAGCATAAGCTAAGCCGAACAAACCGCATTTGCAAAATTGTCGTGTAAATTAATTAATACACATTTATTAGCACTAGGCTCATCACTAACAGTCTTATTCATATTGAGTTATAGTAAGTTTTTAGACTTCTTTAAGAACCCTATAGAAGCCTACAAACTGACTCCCAACTCAATATGCATACGACCGTAATTAATTAACTAAATTTAATGACATACATCCAACCACATCTGTTCGTAATATAATTAATGATTAAAATTTAACCATATGCTGGACGTCTCGCCATCTGTATGTTCACAAGGTTGATACAGTGTTTTATTATTAGCAAACAATCCATACTTATATTATGAGTGATTAAAGTCTGTCCGTCTGTTACGCTTTCCCGAAAAAACCACGATACAAATTTTGAAGGAATTTAGTATAATAATCTATTTACAATACCGAGAACGGACATAGGTTACTTTCATCCCGGGACATATCCCGGGATAGCTTCCGCGAGATACGGGTCGAGATTTTCCGAAACCGCGAAGAAAACGCTAGTAATCTATACAAATTAAAAAATAAAAGTCTAAACGCATATGAAGTCGCGGGTAACAGCTAGTAAATAAAATAAATTTAAAACGTCAACTTTATGTAATTGCCAAAAAAATTTAATGAAATCAAAACCATCTAAGACGGAACCGACACAAATTTGTGGTCAAATACAGATAATTGAAACGAACGTTGAACTGATGCTTTCTCCCTCTAACTACATAGAATTTGTATTGGAATAAAAGAGACGGTATATAATTTCTCGGTTTTGGCGCCGAAATTTTGACGGCAGCTAGAAGATTGTGGACAAAAATAATATTAAATTTGACCCCTGGAAGGGATTAAAATCAACAAGTTTAATTCCATGCAATTGAAGTCTTGAATCCATTTAGACTGCAATTTTAGATTTAATACAATTTATAATCGGAGCAGGATACTAAAACAGATGACGCAGCTGCTAGTCTTATCGCTCGCGCACAGATGTATCGCCTGCTCGCTCGCACAACCTCCGTGTGCGAGCGAGAGGGCTATATGTATTAAGGCAACTAGAATACGGGTACAAGACAAGTGAGGTAGGTAATATCATTGAATTAATACGATCACTGAATGGAATGGCAATGAAGAGTATAAACCTTATACTCTTCATTCACCCTCTTATCCGTGCAGGAACGGAGAAAGAATACAACTTGCTGCGGCCGGGCGGCCTGTCGTAAGAGGCGACAAGAGAACCCACAATCAGGTGGCAGGGTATTTGCCTGACTGGATGGCTACCACCCTTGGTCTAGAGTATGCCGCCATATTAGTGACCAGATTCCAGTCTCCCTTAAGAGAGCAGCACCGCATTTGTAGCACCTCTGGTGTTGCAAATTTCTATAGGTGATGGTAACCTCTTTCCATCGAATGGGCCGTCTGCCTGTCTTCTGGACTCTCGCAATAAAAAAACCTTATAGAGAGTTATATGATGAATGAGAGGAAGTATCATTCTATCTCTCTCGACGTGTGTTTGTGTGCGGTTGAAAACTTGCTGACTGTTCGTGTCGTTCGAAATTCAAATACGGTTTGTTCAACAAAATTTATTTATACCCTCATTTTCAATTACCCGGACTAAAATGACAGCTGCGATCGTCATTTATTTCTGTTGCAAGCTTGGAGCATAGTGTTGTAGTAGTTTTAGCGTACAGTGAGCTGTCAACTCACACCACTTATGAACGAGACGTATGACAACACTATGCTCCAAGCCCGCAACATAGAAAAAGGTCATTGCAGCTGTCATTTTAGTCTAGGTGATTAAAAATCAGAGTATAACGACATTTAGTTCCCAAAAACCGTTTGATTGAGCTTAAAATGATAATAAAACCCAAAAGAAAATTAAATACATAGGACCTTAGGCTGTAACCGGTTTGGAAGCCTTGATTGAGTCAATTGTCAGAAGTCTACATTGTTTTTGTTTCAAAGCCTCCAATAGGTTAGCGTCGATATTACATTTTATTACAATATTATAGAAGAACAAGCGTTAAAACAACTCACGCCTCACTTTTGCAATATAATCATAGAAATCACATACACAATTGTATGTATATATTTGTGTATATGCTGTATGTGTTTATGTGTACACACACGCACGCACACATATATATCTTCTTAATATATATAAATTACGCGTCACGTTGTTAGTCCGCGATGGACTCGTAAACTACTCGATAGATTTTAATCAAATTTGCACACCGTGTGCAGTTTGATCCGACTTGAAAGATAGGTTAGCTCACATTTGGACCCGGTAGGTGGCGCTGGAATCGGGTTCTAAATTTTATTTCTTCAGGGCAGAACAACGTCTGCCGAGACAGCTAGTGTGTATATATATATATATATATATATAAAATCAGCGCAGTCGGATTTTTTTTTTAAATTCCGATGCAGCACAATGCTGAGTTGCCAACCTCGTTGACTAAAAACTCGATGTACAAGCCTTATTTATTTTTGTTGTTTTAATTTTGTTTTTATGTAAAATTTATTGTGAATGTATTATTTTTTTATTTTATATTTACAGCGTCATCTTTTTTAAGTCACTTAATCTTTTTCTTTCTTTCAAATAATTTTAATTACTTTCCAAACACTCATGACGTCACAAGTGTGCAAGCTCGTAGAAAATCTACGAGACAGCGACATTCTGTAAGTTTATAAAAAGTATTTCAGTCGATTCGACTACGTCCGCTCACCTGTCACACGTTCGTTACATTAAAAAAAATCTCCGTTGATTTCTCAAACCAATTTACGTGGTTTTTGTCAATATTTCGTTCAATGATATGTCCAGCACAGCATTGTTGGTCAGAAAACCATAACGGAGTCTGTCCAAGCTGTCAAATACACACAACCAAAGATGAAACGCATCGCCATTTTGACGAAACCGCATGGAGAGTGATCTACTAGTTCCTATATCGTGCAATTCATTCATTCGTTCATTCATTTCATTCATTCATTCCTTATCCCCGGTCCTATATCATATGCGTTAACTTGCGTTACTATCGGTTAAAATTTAACACAAGCTCCTATAAAAGTAAGGTTAAACTGTCGACGGTAGTGTAAACGAATGAATACAAGTTATAGGAAGCTGCCAATAACCATGGTGCAATACGTCAAAATGCAGTCAATATCCATAGGCGATATACGGGTGAATTTCTCAAGTGGGCCTTCAGGTCCAAATCCTAAAATAAACTATACGAAATAGTGATAAGCAGTCAAAGCAGTTTCGAGGCCGATTTTGATGAAAACTAAAGTGATTTTGAGAAAAAAAAACCACGTCCTGTATTATCATACCAAATCATAGTGTAGCGTGTAGGGATCAACTTCTGTGAAGGAATGTCAAATGGCAAACCAAAGGAAAGTGTTGTTTTTTGAAAAATGATCTATTTTCCATAGACTAATTAATCCTCATCTAATTTGTTCCATGTGGTAATGAAGAAAAATATTCTATTTCTAATAGGTAGTTATTGATTAGTATGTATTTGAAACGCACATTAATAATATAATAATAATAATAATAATCGGCAGACAAACACACATATTGTATATCCCCAAATGAAGCAAGTTACTCTTGTGTTATGGATAATATAACGGACTACTCTGGGGCCGATCCCAAACACCCAGACCATAGTAAATAACGGAGAAAATACTTTTTCCGAAATTTACTATACCAGGAATCGAACCCGGAGCCTCTGCGATGTAGTGAGGTAGGCCGGCAAAGGCTTAGCCCGCTCAGCCCCAGAGGCCGTCGCATTATTTTACCCCAATCGATAGAATCAGTCAATGGGTTCTAGTTTTCGTCAAAATAGGTCTCGACCTCAAGACTCCTTTTACTATTTTTCAATATATATAATAACAGCTCATGAACATCCCACTGCTGGATTCGAGCCTCTCATTAGAGGGGGAACGGATAGTATACCCGCCACGCTTGTCCAAGGCGGCTTCGCAGGTTTGACACATCTGTTATCTCGATGCGCAGGTTTCATCACGATGTTTTCCTTCACCGTGGTAATTGTAACAATATGCACATTAGGTCAGAAAACTGCCAAACTGTTACGCGTGCGCTAACCATTACACTTTTCACTTTCTCTTCTTCACTTATTCACCATTTCATAATAGTCAATTCTGACACTACTCATCATTTTACAAAAAACCGAAGCTTCCTAGATTTTGTATGAGAACAGCAAGTTTTCAAGTCATATAGCATGTAAATTATTATTTAAATAATTTTTATCATGATACTAGCTGATACCCGCCCGCTTCGCGTGCCGTAAAATCCGTTCTTAGCTGACCTCTATTTGCCAAATCTCAAGTCTATAGGTATTATAGTGCCAGAGACATCATGATGAGTCACTATATACGTGGATTTCAATTATATATCTTAATATATATAAGTTACGTGTCACGTTGTTTGTCCGCAATGGACTCCTAAACTGCTTGACCGATTTTAATCAAATTTGCACACCGTGTGCAGTTTGATCCGACTCGAAAGATAGGATAGCTTACATTTGGACCCGGTAGGTGGCGCCGGAATCGGGTTCTAAATTTTATTTCTTCAGGGCAGAACAACGTCTGCCGAGACATCTTGTATATATATATATATATATGTAAATTTTAAAAGTATTACAATTTCGGTATTTTAGTACCCCTGCTATTTTATATGAAAGTAATTTTGCAACTTCCTGTAACATATGCATCTATCCAATTGGAGGTAAGTGCGTGAGTGGGAGAACGTTATATTGGTGAAGATTTCATAAAATAAAATATATTAATTTTAATTATATAAATATGTTGAAGCCAAATGGAGTAGTTATGTTTCCTCTAAAAACAAGCATTTAAAAACATATTGCACGTCATTTCGAAACTATTGTATCAAATATCATAAAAAATATCTGTAAATGAGATCCGTACGGATGCTTAAAATATTAATAATACGCACATATAAACCTCTGAAACATACAGACAGCGGAACAAAACATATTATATCAGTCTTAATGTATAGTAATAATATCGGCTGTGTGAAATAACGCAATTGTCACTCCGTTTACACTATTTCAGATGTCATCCCTTTTGATCTCTTTAACCACTCTGCCGATGAGTTAATGGTTGTAAATGTTTTAACTTAGTTCCCAACTTAAAATGCCAACGTTCAATATAACTATAATAAGAAACACTAAACATTAAATCTCTGAGAATATCTTAGGTTAGATAAAGAACTTTTTTTTTCAACAAGTTGTGAAATTCACACTCTGAAAGACGTCAGGAATGTGTGTTCCAAAAAATACAGGAATCGTGTTTTTTTGGAAATATTGAACATGATAGTGACAGTGAGTGAGTTAGTGAGTTGAACGAGTGAGTTCAACAAGTGAGTCAGTAAGTTAAACGAGTGAGTCAGTGAGTTCAACGAGTGAGTTAGTGAATTGAACGAGTGAGTTAATGAGTCGAACGAGAGAGGTCAACGCGCGAATTAGTGAGGTGAACGAGTGAGTTAGTGAGTCGAACGAGTGAGTTGAAATAAGTAAATGTGGCAATTTGCGTAATTTCAAACACAGCTAACGCAACAGATAAATAATGTGAAGAGTGCGGGCGACCTGTCGCGGTCATCATCGCTGCGGCTGCTGCGCGTACTGGCGGCGCTTCTTGTGCGGGCGGGCGTCGCCGCCGCGCTGCCGCTGCGCGCCGGCGCCGGCGCCCGGCGGCGACGCGTTGTAGCGGCGCTGCTTCGACGAGAACGAGCGCTGGCTGCGGTTCTTGGGGTTGCTGTCGCCGCCGCCGTACCGCTGGATCACGCCTGCGTACATGCGGCTCATCACTATCGTTCTTTTCTTATTATTAATTATATTATTTTATGTTCCTTGGACATTGCAACGAGCACATGCCATAGCCCCATAATCCCCGATCTGTAACTCATAGCCCAGTTCTTTTTGGTTTCATTCCGTACACTAGTCCTACACTGGCCGGGGCTTGTCCTTGGGTGCATTACTATATGGTGTGGACAGGGATAATCGCCGGTCAGTAAAACGCCAAATTTACATTAAACTTGTCAAGGGGCCTCTACGTGTTGGCCTTCCCATGGCCCCATGGAAGCCCTCCAAAAGTCCGGGCCATTTTTATGGCCCGTGGTCTCTAGAGACATACAATAATAATAATCAGCAGACAAACGCATACATTGAATCACGGTTGCGTAGACCACATGAAATAATGGAAAGTTCGTTTACGACGTTTACCTTTTTTTTTTTATTGCAGGAGACCAGCAGACAGGCAGACGGCCCGCTCGATGGAAAGCGGTTACCATCGCCTATTGACATTTGCAACACGAAAGTTGCTACAAATGCGCTGCTGCTCTCTTAAGGGAGACTGGAACCTGGTCACTAATGCCGGAACACAACTCAACGTTGTTATGGCGACATACTTTAGACCAGGGGTGGTAGCCATCCAGTCGGGCAAATGCCCTACCACCTGGCAAAATCATCATACTACCATGCCAGAAATCAAACCCAAAGCCTTTGCGTTGTAGTGAAATCGGCTGGGAATTTGTAGACAGAATAATATTCTTTGTATTACTCGGCTCGTTCCGTCATAGCTCGAATAGAAAAGCCTGCGGAGGCAACGATGAGACAGCATTGTCACTCCAACTTTGGTCAGATGCACATGTTGCAGTAGAACCCTAGGGTGACTAATTATTGTGCAAGATTAACAGTTCCTTAACTGAGTGTATTAGATGCAATCGCCACAGAAGTAATCATTTGTGAATAAAATAAGGCTGATTAAAGAACGTCTTCTTTCATTTGCCGATTGTTATATTTATACTACGATATGCCCGCGACATTGTTTAAGTTTGACTTAAAACTCCCGCAGGATTCTCAGGAGACAAAACAACGCAAAAGAATGGAAAGCTATCGTTCTAGTATTCTATTCGTGCAGGAACGGAGAAAGAATACAATTTCCTGCGTTGGGGCGGCCTCTCGTAAGAGGCGACTTAACAACCCACAGCCAGGTGGTAGGGCACTTGTTCGACTGGATGGCTACCACCCCTGGTCTAGAGCATGCCGCCATAACAACCTCGAGTTGTGTTCCGGCATTAGTGACCAGGTTCCAGTCTCCCTTGAGAGAGCAGCAGCGCATTTGTAGCACCTTTGGTGTGGCAAATGTCCATAGGCGATGGTAACCGCCTGCCATCAAGTGGGCCGTCTGCCTGTCTGCTAAACTCCGGCAATTTAAAAAGAAAAATGTCAAAACCCTCTCAGAATAAGCTAATTTTAACGCACTTAAACAACTACAAACCGCTCCCAGGAAAATTCCCACTGGGTTCCCGGGATAAAAAAAATTACACATTTTATTACATAAAATTTGCTATCAATCAGTAAAAATATCACATTGGAATTGGTTTTTTTTTTCAAATCTGGGCATTTTAAATCATTTCCAGAAAATTTCCGAGGATAATTAGTAGCGCAATTTTAAATCGAAGAATTTTCTGTCGATCAGCCGAAAAGCGTATCAAAATCGGCCCAATAGTTTTTACGTGAATCCTGCCTGAACAAATAAGACTTACCGACAAATAGACAAGAGATCTAAATAATGCATTGTGTTCTCTCATTATTTATAGTTTTTTTTATAGTAATAATCGGCAGACAAACACACACATTCTATATCCCCAAATTAAGCAAGTTACGCTTGTGTTATGGGTAATATACAACGGACTACTCTGGGGCCGATCCCAGACACCCAGACCATAGGAAATAACGGAGAAAATACGTTTCCGAAATTTACTATACCAGGACTCGAACCCGGAGCCTCTGCGTTCAAGTGAGGTACGCCGGCAAAGGCTTAGTAGCCCGCTCAACCACAGAGGCCGTGTATTCCAGCTGTTTTGTTTTTTAAACAGCTTCAATGTACAGACGCGGCATGTTTAGAATTTTATAATATTATAGATGTTCCATCAAAATACGGTCTTTGACAGTCAACTGAGATACTTTTTATGATATTATAAGATGCCGAAGTCGCCCAGATTTTGTACGACCGTAGCTAATAATGACGTCATGTCTTTAACAAGTCAATTAACGTATAAATTATTGTTTAAACAGTAATTAAAGTTAATTCTAGATATTTTTTTTGTAGCTCGTACTATAGAAATGCAGTTAAAAACAGAGACACCCAGACTGACCAAAGTCGGCAATCCTGTCAAATCTATACTAATATTATAAAGCTGAAGACTTTGTTTGTTTGAACGCGCTAATCTCAGGAACTACTGGTCTGATTTGAAAAATTCTTTCAGTGTTGGATAGCCCATTTATCGAGGAAGGCTATAGGCCATATATCATCACGCTAAGACTGAAGAATGTTTCAAAATCGGAGGGTTTTGAAAGTAAATTCCACACGGACGACGTCGCGGGCACAGCTAGTCTTCTATAATTATTTTAATACGCGAAGCAAAAACTTCGTACTCCTTTTTACTTAAATTGCGCGGACGGAGGAGTATGAAATTTCGCACACTTAATAGTTTATACAGAGAAGAAGCGACGAATTGAATTTTTTTTTTAATAATGCATAAAAATACATTAAATCAATAAAAAACACATTACACACATACGCATATGTACTCTTTGGTTTATTGTTCAAGTCAAATGAACAGTGTAGCCTTGGCGAGATCTGTGATTATAGAAGTATAGTCTTTGACAACAAATTATTATAACCAATATAAGAGAAGGGGCCTCACCCGACGGTATATTGTTAAAATCGGAGTTGCTCGTGATGTGGTGTATGATGAGGCTCTGGTGGGCGGACACCCGCCGCGGGGTGGGCGACGAGCACTGCAGCGCGGACAGCGGCGGCGGGGAGGTGGGGCGCGCGCCGCCCCCCGGCGAGGGCGCCCCCGGGGGCCCCGGGGGCGGGGGCCCGGGGGAGCACGCCGCCGGCGAGCCGGCCGCCACCGAGCCGCTGTCGGAACACTCCTGCAGACGGACGCCCACAGCATTATTAGACGCACTATACATATTGTTACATGCCGACAAAAGTGAATGCACGGCTTTTTTTTTATTGCAGGAGATCAGCAGACAGGCAGACGGCCCGCTTGATGGAAAGCGGTTTTGCAACATCAAAGGTGCTACAAATGCGCTGCTGCTCACTTAAGGGAGACTGGAACCTGGTCATTAATGCCGGAACACAAGTCAATGCCTCAATATCGCAAGATATGAATAAAATAAGTAAAAAAAAATATAGAACAAAATTAAAAAAATAGACAAAAATAACGGACTTCTCTCCATTTAACGACAGCTCTCTATAACGCCATAAAATGCGCAGTCTCTTCGGTGTCGTTATATAGAGTTGACACTGTATTTCAGCAGAGTAACACACAAACAGCCAGAGCGTAGATCCGATAGACTGACCGGTTCGCTGTCGGAGGGGTCGGGGGAGCCCTCGCCGCTGGAGTGCTGCTGGTGATGGTGGTGGTGGTGGTGGTGGTGCGGCGCGTGCGCCACGTGCGCGTGCAGGTGCCGGTGCGGGAAGAAGAAGGGCTCGAAGGTGTCGCGCACCCAGCGCCGGTACTGCATCACGTGGTCGGTGACGCGCACGATGCGCCCCAGCACGCTGTGCCGCAGCAGCAGCGCGTTGTGGGGCGCAACCGCCTGCTGCAGGATTATGTACCCGTAGTCGAACGCCTGCAACGTTCAACACTTGCATCCATGAAGGAACGGAGAAAGAATACAATTTCCTGTGGCAAGGCTTCTTATACTAATATATAAAACTGAAAAGTTTGTTTGTTTGTTTGAACGCGCTAATCTCAAGCACTACTGGTCTGATTTGAAAAATTCTTTCAGTGTTAAATAGCCTATTTATCGAGGAAGGCTATAGGCTATATATCATCACGCTAAGACCAATAGGAGCGGAGCACCAATGAAAAATGTTTTAAAATCGAAAGTTTTTTAATTAATTTATTTTTTACTATTCCACGCGAACGAAGTCGCGGGCAGAATCTAGCCTTAGGAATAAATCTATACATATAATAAAACTGTAGAGGTCGAATTTCTGTACAACCAGTCAGGTGGAGTCAGGGGAATGTAAAAAAGTGAAATAGAACTAATTTAAAATTTTTTGTTTCTCTGTCTGTTTGTACGGGCTAATCTCCGAAACGCCTAGACCGATTCAAATGAAATTTTGTATGGTGGTAACTTATATCCCTGATCAACATATAGGATACTTTTGATGCCGAAGAATTAAAGAGCTCCCGTGGGATAGTTAAATGACCGCACCACGCCGACGAAGTCGGGGGCATCGGCTAGTTTATAATAATCTAATAATTGTAAGGCCGTCTAATAATTGTAGGTGACATCCTAATCTGGGGATATTATCCTTTCTCAACATATAGAACATACATAACTTCACGCCAGTTCCCTTGCGGGG
Source organism: Dendrolimus kikuchii (assembly GCA_019925095.2). Lineage (NCBI taxonomy): Eukaryota > Metazoa > Arthropoda > Insecta > Lepidoptera > Lasiocampidae > Dendrolimus > Dendrolimus kikuchii. The sequence goes on along the minus strand of CM034410.1, from coordinate 440,063 downwards.
TAGCAGAGCGCCGTTCAGGCTTATTCTTACACACCCCACTCGCTTCTTTGACAAATATCAATTTATAATATATAATTTTCAAATTATGTATAGTTAAATACCTGTTTGACCTGTATCGCCCCGTAGCTGGAGCGGCCGATGTCGTTGCCGGGCGTTAGCGGGTCCTCGATGCACAACAACGACGGCCGGTGCCCGTCGTTCAACTCCTGCAATACCAACACAAGTTATTCATACTACCTCTATATTCTTTATTTATATATATATATATATATATATATATATATATATATAAATGTATATATATGTATGTATATGTATGTATATGTATGTATATGTATATATATATGTATGTATATATATATGTATATATATATGTATGTGTGTATATGTATATATATATGTATATATATATGTATATATATGTGTATATATATGTATATATATGTGTGTGTATATATATATATATAATTCTTCTGTACGTGTGTTGACATTGACAGTGAACTCCTCCTAAACGGCTGGACCGATTTCATTGAATTTTTTGTGTGTGTGTTCAAGTGGATTCGAGGATGGTTCAGATTCACAATTGGACCCGGTAGGTGGCGCTGCAATCGAGTTCTAAATTTTATTTCTTCAGGGCAGAACAACGTCTGCCAGGACAGCTAGTTATATATATATATATATATATATATATATATATATATATAATAACACAGCTCATAAATGTCCCACTGTTGGGCTCGGGCCTCTCATTATAGAAGAACGGACAGTATACCCGCCACGCTTGTCCAAGGCGGCTTGGCAGGTTTGGCACATCGGTTATCTCGATGTGCAGGTTACATCACGATGTTTTCCCTCACCGTTGTTAGCACGTGGTAATTGTAACCATATACACATTAGGTCAGAAAACTGCCTAAGTGGTGCATGCGTTCCGGCCAGGATCGAACCGGCGCCCTTTGAATTTGGGACACGTCCGCTTACCATTACGCTACCACGTCTTAACTACCTCTATACATAATAATTAATCAGTAAAAACGACTTGAATACAATATTAATTTCCTAGTAAAAGAATAATTTATTTACTAAAAGAATTCTGGCAGTGGTGCTGTTTGAATGATGATATGGGAACTACATACGTCTAGTCATCGCAGCGGACAACGAACTACTGGCTACTGCAACGCGGGAGCGCACATATTAATAGTTGCTTCATCTCGCTCGCACATCATCCGTCCCGCTCATACGTTGTGCTATATATTGTACTAGCTTACGACTGTTTAATATTTGTACTTAACATTACCGTTTCCAAAATAAATTAGTTCAATTCAGTTCACATTAGCACTCGACAGTAAATACTACTCTCTGCCATCTGAAGTATCGTTTAATCCTATCTCTCGCTGCTACAATGGTATCAATGGATTGGTGAATGAATGTAATGCATTGAACGAATGATGAAATGAATGAATGAATGATTACGTGTAGGAATTAAATGAATATTAAGGGATGACATTTCCCATGAGAGTGAATGTCGTCAACCTTCTGTATGTCGTCCTTGGAGATGTACGAGCCGCCGTTCTTGACCCGTATCGCGGTCTTGACGTAGTTGAACTTCCTGCCGTAGAGCTCGAAGAATTCGATGAGCAGCACGCCAAGGTTGTGGTGCTGCCGGAGCCGCTCCGGCCGCGGGTGTAGCTGCAGGAAGCTGATGCACATGAGGATCAGGGAGTACGAGGAGATGCCGCCGGTGAACACCTCGTTCAGGTCGCGCTGCAGCAGGAACTGCTTCAGGACCATCACTAGCCGAGTGAGCACGGGATACTTCTCCTGGAGCACAAAACAAACACCCCGTGAAGCTGACCCGTGTTGCAAACAACCATATTCGACGTCGGTCTGTTCTGTTTCAAGCAAAAGATTAAATAAAACCAGTTACAATTATGTCTTATAGAAGAAAAACCCTTGCACGTCATGCTTGCCAGAATATCATGTATACGCACATGATATTCTTTCACATGATTTTTATCCGTGCAGGAACGGAGAAAGAATACAATTTCCTGCGGCCGGGCGGCTTGTCGTAAGAGGCGACAAAACAACCCACAGCCAGGTGGTAGGGTATTTGTTCGACTGGATGGCGACCACCCCTGGTCTAGAGTATGCCGCCATAACATCCTTGAGTTGTGTTCCGGTATTAGTGACCAGGTTCCAGTCTCCCCTAAGAGAGCATCAGCGCATTTGTAACACCTTTGGCGTTGCAAATGTCCATAAACGATGGTAACCGCTTTCCATCAGGTGGACAGTCTGCCTGTCTGCTGAACTCATGCAATAAAAATAAAAAAAACTACATAATATTGTTACGAGTTGCGAGACTCGAATTAAAATGCCGTTGGAATTATTATAGAGTTTATTAGCACTATACAAATATAACCGAATACAACAAATCCGAACGTAATGCAAAAGGTCGTAATTCAATAAAACGCGCAAAGTCCGTGACTATTAGATTCCCGATTGTACACACGTCACACCTTGATCGTAGTTGTCGCTGAACTGCCCACCTCCCTCACTCAGGCCATCGTTTTATACTGCACAAATGCAATGTGCCAGCCCGGCAACGTGGACCGAATTTCCTAGAATCAGCTTGTACTTTATTTACCCGTAACACCTGGCTAATGATTGCAATAGAATAATGGGCTGTTCTCTAGAAACGTATGCCAACAAATAAGTAAACAATAGAAGACGATCATAAAAGAATTACAATTAGTTCAAATGCCGACGGGTAATAAATGTGCTTCTACAAATCTGTACGTGGAATTTATCTTTGTCGGCGCCTAGGTTGTAACAATATCAAAAATGCACACTTGAGTGATAAATTTTGATTTCAAACCTATTTCAACTAGAGTAAACCCTAGATATACAATGCAAAAGTGGATGGATGCAGAAGTCGTGGAAGGCCACGACACACCTTCCATGATCAAATTGATCGTGTACTAGCGGAGGGTGATGTCAGGAGCCTTAAGAACAGACGAGCGTGCATGACAAGAGTTATGAATGTCAAAGAAGCAAGTGAGGTGTGTAAGAATGGGCCTAAATGGCGCTCTGTTGTTCGTGCCTACCCCGCAAGGGAACTGGCGTGAAGTTATGTATGTATGTAAACCCTAACGAGATAGACAACGCATCTACTCTTGGTGTTACAGATATCCACGGATATACTTATTATACATACACGTGTTTTTTTTTATTGCAGATCAACAGACAGGCAGACGGCCCACTTGATGGAAAGCGGTTACCATCGCCTATGGACATTTGCAACACCAAAGTTGCTACAAATGCGCTGCTGCTCTCTTAAGGGAGACTGGAACCTGGTCACTAATGCCGGAACACAACTCAAGGTTGTTATGGCAATATAGTTTAGACCAAGGGTGGTAGCCATCCAGTCGGGCAAATGCCCTACCACCTTTTTTTAATCCTAGTTATATGGCAAAACCCACATGTTACACATTTTTTTCTAATCCATCCTAAGGTCGTCCGGAAGATATTGCTTTTAGTGATAAGGCCGCCTATTGTCTTCTGTACTTAAACTTCTTGAACTATATGTTAGTGTTATACGATAAAGTATTGTGGCGACCGAGGGCAGAACTTTCTGGCAGCGTAAGCCGGTCTCGAGACTTTTAGAAAAAGGCAGAAGATTCTGGAAGGAAAAGACAAGGACAGATACATTTTAGACAGGGATAGATGATGAACGAAAATTCTAGAATAGAAGGTTCAGGAAGGAAAGACAGATACACAGATGTTTAGATGGTAAATAAAAGAATAACGGAAAGAAGATCGAAATTATGGGTTGTAGAAGAATCTTCCAGGTAATATAAGTAGCGTAAGGCGCGCCTACCGGAGAGTTCAGTCCTAAACAGCGAAGCGACAAGTGCGATACGAAGAATTGGAAGAGAAGTTTAATAGTAGTGACGAGTTTAGTGGTGAATTTAGTGGGCAGTTCAGCAAAGGAGTGTAGCGTAGTTTAAGAGGAGATTCAGCAGCGAGCTACACGCGGTAAATTCGGAGGTGAGCACTGCAGCAGCAGGAGGTGGTCTACGCAATGTCGGCGACGGTATTGTGAATGAGACATCTTATCGTCGGGACAGTGCGTGTAGAGGCAACCCTGTAGAGAGGAATTATGTAGGGCTGGGTAAGTTAATAAAAGCGTTTAGTTAGAAGAAGTGGTGTTTCCTTCCAATCCAAATTGCGTATCCCCGCTCGCACGTAACAGTATATTCTACTCTAGCCCCTCTGCCAATTTGCTTACTTACAAACATGAAAATGGCGAATCGAATCAAAGCATTAATAATAGTTTAAAAAAACTAAAAAATACGCTTTTCAATCCAAGTAAAAAATAGAAAATAATTTTTAATAAATTTGAATTAAAAATAGTGTAAGAAAAAATGATTTTATTGTAAAAAAAAGCGTGGGGTGCATGGTATCAATAGTTTGAAAAGCACCCCACGCTGGATTTTCTAAAAAGCGTATTTTTAAACTATTTTTTATTTTTTAGTGATTATTTAGTGATTTAAATCCCTTCTCCGTGGAAACTGAAAAAAAAAAACACTCTTATGGTAAAATGGAACGTTATGTAAAAATAAGCTTTTTTTAAAAAGATTTTTAAATACAAGCTTTTGAGATCCTGCATATCATGTAGCAGCAGAGTGCTAGCCAAGACAAGTAAAACGAGCCCAAACACGACGGGTCTATCTTGTTTAGTACAGGAGTTCCTATGGCCACCTTCCGACTCCATCATCAGATCAGCTCCATGGTACCATATTATTGCATTGTCACGCGATATACACATACGTGCAAAATGTCAGCTCAATCGGAAACCGGGAAGTCGATCAAATTTAACTTGAAAGATTCCGTTACATACTAACATACGTATGAAGCTAATAAAAGCGTATTAAAAGAGCGCGCGCCCATGACGCACGCGCAGTCGATTGATAAAGAGCGCGCGCGTCACAACGCCTTCATGCAACAGTGTTGTGCACTCACCTTAAACTGCTTGATAAGCTCAGCGCTCTTGACGCCGCTGCTCATGTTGAAAGATATATCCACCTGACATAAAAGAGACGTACAATTAATTATCTTAGAAGTCGTCGTAAGCCACCACCCCCTGGTCTAGAGTATGCCGCCATATTACTCTCGAGTGGTTAGTTACTTCTGTACTTTAAAAAGAAGAGCCCGAGATTCATAAAGAATAAGCCTAATAGATATCGCTTTAAGCGATAAGGTCATATTCTGAAAGTATTGAGTTGCCTGATCACAGGGATGAAGACGGCACTTTTCCTCACTAGGAAGCAATTCTCCCTGTTGTCAAAATTTTTTGTTTTTTTTTATGTTTAAGGCTTGGCAACTAGGCCTTTAAGCCAGGCGCCGTTGTATGGTAGGCTACAATCGACGTCATTCAACGGAGTTCTTGTGAAAACTCGAAAGGCCACAATGGCTATATAGTTCACGTTTCTCGCAATAACACATAATTACTACTCAATAACTATCAATATCCTACAACTATTGTTCATTTTAGAGTAATTTTACACATTTTTAGAAAATAAAACTGCACAGCACAACGTCTCCTTTCAGTTCGCGCCAACTCTCAAAAAATTTTGAAAACTAAACGAAGCATAGACAACACATGCGACTCACGTCCCAACTTTTGACATCATTTTATACTTATAAATTATTTTTCACTAATTTACTACATATTTACTGTCATCAGTGACGAAACAAACACTAGCTGGTAGAATACCACAGAAAAAAAACTTGAAATTTCATATGTGCCGTACGTGATGAAGTTTTATCAGATTTAGATATGCAGTTAACGTCTGATTTTATTAGAGAACTAGTAGTTTGTTTTATTATTTACTTTTCTCATATTCGAAATGAAAAGCAGAGTGTTAACCTCTGATGAAAGGCCTTTTTAGGCACTCGAATTATTAGCATATTATGATATAAATAGTTGTAACCGGCAGACGTTGTCCTGTCCTTAAAAAATAAAAGTCTAGAACCCGATTGCAGCGCCATCGACCGGGACCAATTATTAATTTAAATCATTCTCGAATCCACTTGATGGAACAGAAAAAGACTCATCAAAATTGGTCTGTTCTCATCCCTACTGCGTGCTGATCGCGGGGTTAGAAGTGACACCTGGCGGGAACAACTGGTCAAGTGGTAACTGATCAATTTTTTTTTATTATTAACAACTCTACGGACACGAGTTCCGTACCCTTTTTTACAACATAAATTCTAGAATTAATTTTTTGAATTTAACACGCTTATTAGTTATTTTGGTTCTTGTGTGTGACATTAATTTATTGATTTTTGTGTTGACGTGTATGTATCTTACGAATAACTTATTATATTAATTTATTCTAATTTGAATACTAAACTTATACTAATGTAGAGTGTATCTGTTACATGCTGGTGTTGTGAGGAAATGTATGTGCAGTGTGGGCCTTATATCTATACTTATATATAGTCCTATCTAGTGCCATGTGTGTTGTTTTTTTCTTTTCTGTGCCTGGGTTATTAATTTTTAGGCTCTTTGTGTGTCTTGGTTTGTTTATGAAGTGTGCGTGTAATGCAATGCGGTAAAACTGATCAATTATCAACCGCCGAGAGTAGGAAATTATTAAAGTACTAATATCGCTATTCAAAAATTGGGCTTGGTGGTAGAAGGGTGACTTTTGAAGTGGTATCTTCAGCATCAGTAGCCAGGAATCAGCCCCCCCCCCCCCCCCTTCGAGGGCGGCAGCACATTGGTAGCACCGTTAACATCAGAAACTCATGTGAAACGACGTAGATTCGAATCTTGGAACGGAACCATGCACCATGTAGCCAGTTCTTCAATCAAATGCTGTCGATGTTCTTTACAATCGATACGAACTGAGATTCACCATAAGTTCGTGGTAAATATTGTGACGAAACCTGCACATCGGGATAACTGATGTGTGAAACCCGCTAATCCACTGGACAACCGTGACGGGTAAACTGTGCGTTCCCCAAAAAAAAAACGAGTGGCTCACTCCCAGCAGTGGGACATAATAATTTAAAAGTCATGTTTGCCAGGTGGTAGGGCATTTGCCCGACTGGATGGCTACCACCCCTTGTCTAAAGTATGTCGCCATAACAACCTTAAGTTGTGTTCCGGGATTAGTGACCAGGTTCCAGTCTCCCTTAACAGAGCAGCAGCACATTTGTAGCAACTTTGCTGTTGCAAATGTCTATAGGCGATGGTAACCGCTTTCAATCAAGTGGGCCGTCTGCCTGTCTGCTGAACTCCTGCAATAAAAAAAAAGTTTAATTTCGTACCTTGACATCGGAGTATTTGTCGGTCATCTTGACGATGGGCACGGTGGCCTTCTCGAGCACCTTGATGCTCTCCTTCTCCGCGATGTCCTGGACCACCAGCTCCCGCTCCAGGGTCCACAGTGGCAACTTCTCCCATTGACCTGAATAACAAACATAATCCCATTCAAGTCAATATATCTTGATTGTCCCATCCTATTAATATCATAGACATTGGAGTTCACAGTGTTCCAACGTTACACAGATATAATATAATCAAGTCTTATTACTGATCCGTGATACTAAGCCTTGGTGACTTAGTAGTTAGCGCACGCGTCCCACACTCAAAAGATGCGGGTTGAAAAGCATGCACCACTGAGGCAGTTTATCTGACCTAACATGCACATCATTACAATTACCACATGCTAGCGATAATGGAAAACTTCGTTTTTTTTTTATTGCAGGAAGTCTGCAGACAGGCAGACGGCCCACTGGATGGAAAGCGGTTACCATCGCCTATGGACATTTGCAACACCAAAGGTGCTACAAATGCGCTGCTGCTCTCTTAAGGGAGTCTGGAACCTGATCACTAATGTCGGAATACAACTCAAGTTGTTATGGCGGCATGCTTTAGACCAGGGGTGGTAGCCATCCTGTCGGGCAAATGCCCTACCACCTGGCGAAGCCCTACCACTTCGTGATGGAGCCTGCACATTGAGAAAACCAACGTGTCAAACCCACCAATCCGTCTTGGTCAAGCGTGGCGGGTATACTGTCCACTCCCTTATTTAAAAAAAATGGGAAGCCCGAGCCCGCTTGCGAGACATTTATGGGCTGTTATTATTATTATACTGAACCTTAAGATCGGCGTCATAAATTATTATTAAATAATTAAAGAATTAGAAAGAAGAGTGAATTTGGGGAATAGTGTGAATGGAGCATTAGGTAAACTTCTAGGCGCTAAGAACCACAGCCAGAAGGCCCAGCTCGCCGTACACAACGCGGTGCTGGGACCTACGCTCATGTATGGAAGCGAGAGTTGGGTATGGAAGAGAGAGCATGAAAGTAGAGTAAACGCGGTCGAGATGCGAGCACTGCGCAAAATCTGCGGAGTGACGCTCGCGGACCGCGATCGTATTACCGAAGTAAGAGAGAGAGTTGATCTGAAAGAGAGTGTCGGGGTGAAGGTAAGGAAAGGAATGCTCCGGTGGTTCGGGCATGTGGAAAGAATGGATGATGAAAGAATGACTAAACAGATATACAATGCAAAAGTGGATGGATGCAGAAGTCGTGGAAGGCCACGACACACCTTCCATGATCAAATTGATCGTGTACTACCCAGAAGGTGATGTCAGAAGCCTTAAGAACAGACGAGCTTGCATGACAAGAGTTATGAATGTCAAAGAAGCGAGTGAGGTGTGTAAGAATAAGCCTGAATGGCGCTCTGTTGTCCGTGCCTACCCCGCAAGGGAACTGGCGTGAATTATGTATGTATATAAAGAATTTATTCGAAACCATTAACGTAGTTTACAGAAAAAATTCGGTATCGCAAATAACTGCTGCAGTAAAATACTGTGTTGCAGTTGTTAGCGCGCACTTCCAGACAACTCGTTTGTTGTACAATTTAAAAAAAAATATTTTAAAATTTAAACATTTGGAAATTATTTCGAGTTAATATTTATAATGTATGCGGGAAATGTATAGATGTGTGAATGGGTGTGTATATGTATGTATGTGGTGTGTATGTGTGTAAATATAAATTTAGTTGTTTTTTTGACATTGGTCGGTCGATTCTCAGAGGAGGCAAGCGGCTTTTTAGAAATCTTGAAATGTAATTTTACTTTTATATATCTACGGCCTTACGTATAATAATCTCGTTAAGAAACGATTAGTCATCTTTTAAGTATGAGAATCAGAATCAGACCCTAATCAATGAATATCTTTTTTTTCTCTTATAAACGTGTATTACCTGTTATTTACCTAAGAGGAGCACAGATAAACGAAATTTGAATGATTAACGTAGGTTGTACCCAAAATATTGGACTAAAGAGGAGTTTATGGGTAAGATTTTCACTAATCAGTTGCTGAGCAATTTTTTTTAATTTAAGAAACGATTATAAGGCTCTTAAAGTACTTCTCCTCCATGTGACATAGCTTTAGGACGCCCAGTAGACGTATAGAAGAGATTTTAGAGTGAGGTCCCAGTTACCCCAGACTTACGTGATTTTAGGAAAGAAAAAATTTTTAGGATCGGTAGTTTAACATAAACTTAGAAAGGCTCTCGCGCTTCCTCGCACAGCGGAACTTTTAACGAATCTGGAAGGATGTTTGATTTGTCAGATTTGTATAGCTCATTGGAAAATATTTTAAAATATTATACTTGATAATATACATATACATACATAACTTCACGCCAGTTCCCTTGCGGGGTAGGCACGAACAACAGAGCGCCATTTAGGCTTATTCTTACCCACCTCACTTGCTTCTTTGGCATTCATAACTCTTGTCATGCACGCTCGTCTGTTCTAAGGGCTCCTGACATCACCTTTCGCTATACTTGATAATATATATAAAATTCAGCTTTGTTCCCACATTTTTTTTAAGTGTCTGTCAAAAGTTATGGCCCACAGGAAGTGTCTGGCAACTGTAAATCTTCGTTTATAACAATATCATATATGACACATGTAAAAACTAGCCTTGCTACTTTGATGTAAGTTAGCATGGCTTTTTTCCACATTTGATACCGGCTACCTGAAAAACGGCCCTGCTTCCAGCTTAGCGAATATCCATTCCTTTCTAAGTTTATGTTAAACTACCGATCCTAAAAATTGCATCTTACCTAAAATCACGTAAGTCTGGGGTGACTGGGATCTTGGACTATTTAGATTGTTGTCGGTTTTTGCATTTCGCATAACAAGAGACGTTCTAAATAAATCTCTCGATAGAGGATATTGAGCTGTAACAGATTGTACAACAATGATATTACGGCATACACACATCCTTGCGAATGACGAAATCATCGCGAATTCCCACTGAGATGCCCGTCGCGTGAGTCACGCCGCCTATTCAGGAACTCGCTCATTGATATCTTTAGACGGAGCACAATGTATGTAATATGGAGTCCGTCCGCGTGTACTCGCGCTATAGTATGGCGTCACTCTACTGTGACGTCACGGCATTCGTACTCACGGACGGTGATCGTATGCAGATCTGGTATTAATCCGGATTTCTATATCTATCGCAATATGAAAGAAAGAATAAACATGTTAACAATACTGAGTAAAATAAAAGATAACTGCATCAATATAAGTCCTAGACTCAGCGTAATGCTAGCTGCTAAGGCCAGCGCTGTTCCTTCGCCTGGGACCAGCAGTATGCATTCATATGCCGTAACCAGTGTTAAAGACGGGCGAAATGCCGTCGCGGACTGCGAGTCTTTATTTTGTGAGGCAGGGGAAAATGCATTTCGTACACTACCGAGTCTTATACTAGGATTAGACCGACCAAAGCAATTATTCACTGAAGATGACGCAGATAACAGACTTAATTGTGTAGAGACTCAGCAAGGTACTCCAAATAAAGAGGTAACCCATCCTTCCTCCTATGTGCGCCGCGCTCATGGTAGGAGAGGCGTGAGACTTAGAACGTAGTTACGCCCACGCTGATCCTAGCGCATCAGTGCTTGAGCATGCCCCGGGAGAGGCAAACTCACTTCGTCAACCGGGGTTGGTTCCTGCGCTCCCCAGATGCTGACGGAACCCTGCGGACTGCGAGGCTTGTGGCCACCCCTTTTGAGAGACATGAAGGTCCCGCAGCTCTTCACCAGACGCGTAGGGACACCGGTAGAGTTATTGGGTAGTTGGGCGGCCGGTATCTTACAACACCTCCATGAAGGTAGGTGTTTTGAAAAGCCATATACATATACCTCGTTGACCGCCTCGGGGTCGAAGATTTCTACATCTTACTATCAGTTCTTCCACCTTAACATTGATGGAACTTGACATTGCTTGCTTGGAGTTTATGTCCAATTTTGATGAGATGCCAACCGCCAGACTACTCACTATACCTACCAGAGTCGTTCCGCGTCTAGTGAGCCGTCATGAGATCTACCAGTCAGTATCTCGTTATGCGTCCTCGACGCATGCATTCAATAAGGGATCCCCTGAGATCAGGGGAACCCTACGGCCTTAAATGTGGCTCGTCGGGGAAGTCCACCGACGTAGACCTGGTTCCACTGCGTCACTGTTGGAAGGAGGTCAGAATAGCGACGCCTCCAACCTCCTATTGCTCGCTGTCTGAGTCGAGAGTGCGCCAGCTCATCCTCCTCCCTCTGTCTTTCAGCCGCCTTCTTCTGCGACATGACATGCTCGCGGAAGGAAGCCTATGTCAAATGATTAAAACAGCAGTAAGACAAACGAAGGCAGAATAAGGTATAAGAACAGGCTGTAAATCGACCTCGGGATTCCTCTGGAATTATCTTAAGCGTTACATACATACATACATAACTTCACGCCAGTTCCCTTGCGGGATAGGCACGAGAAACAGAGCGCCACTCAGGCTTATTCTTACACACCTCACTTGCTTCTTTGACATTCATAGCTCTTGTCATGCACGCTCGTCTGCTCTTAAGGCTCCTGACATCACCTTCTGCTAGTACACGATCTTAAACGTTGACATGAACAAATAAGATTCTTGATGATTTGTATGAAATGGGTATATTGTCTTGATATATTACAAGATAGTGATAGTGTTAGTCTTGCGGCTTTTTGGTATATCGATAATTGTCTTAATTAAGACTTAAGGACTAAAAAATCACGACTTTGACATAAAGGAGACTAAACATTGTGATAACCTTTCTTCCAATTATTTGGGGTCGGCACAATATGTACTTTCCTTCCACGCTACTCTATTCAAACATACGTCCTGTTACACCACAAATCATCATGTCATCCTTCACATAATCCATCCATCTCTTTTTTGGTCTACCTTTACACTTGTACCCATCAATATTCTAGTTCAACATTATTTTTGTCACGCGACCTTTATCCAACCTCATTACGCCCATACCAACTTAACATTCTTCTTTCTATTTAGGTACTCATTTCTCATCTTATACATTCTCGTAACACGACATATCCATCTCAATATTCTCATCCGAGCTGAGTGGAGAAGTTCGTAGTCTATAACTTTAGTGGCCCAACATTTGGACCCTTATAACATGAGCGGTCGTATAACAAACAGATATAGATTGTGAATTTGCTTTTATTTACGCATTGACTGGATGGAATTTATGTATTTAATTTCATTACAATATAGACCAAGAAACATTTTTTCTATCTCAAATTGACCCACCAGAACTGACTCATAACATGATAACAGAAATTTACGACTAGTAGTATCAATGTCATGGTAAGAATACTTCCTCATCGCACAAAAAAACATAAAGCGTGTCGAGACGCAAGTCAATTAAACATCTGTCTAGAGGAGAGGAGAACATACAGCCTTCGGTAATGAAAAACAATTTTAATTCGGTAACAAGGCATTTAAATAATACAGATAGCTACACAATTATTACAGATAATCTACTTGATGGTAAGTAACTAATGTACCCTCCATAGACATCTCCAACATGACGGAATAAAATAGTTGACGTTGCAAACAAAATTTTGAAATATAAACGATTAATAAGTAGAAATTGATGCGGAAATTTGGTAAGTATCCGTCTCGAAGGACCATATGCCATACTGCTAGCTCACGCGGCTTGCGTGCCCAAAAAAGAAAAAATATCTTATCGACCTACATAAAAATTCATCCAACTTATTATTACGACAACAATTACTGTTAAGTAAGATAAACTTTTGGACGAGGTAGATGGCCATGCCGAAATCATTATCTTAATTATAGCCCTTAGGGCCGGCTCGTTGGGTATAATTTACCACTCTCACTGAAATATCGGCCAAAAATGTTGAGCTATGTACTCTGTTTTGTTGAAGTTCGAAGAAATATGAGTAGTTTTGTAAGTAATAGTAAATGACAACGTTTGTTATTGTTTTGCCAATTAATAGTGGCGAGGTCGCGGCGCGGTGCGAGACGGCCGACAGCCGAGCGCCAGTTATTAATAACCACTCGCTCTGTCAACCACACCGCTACTGACGTGACAATGACGACCGAATTTGTCCAACAGCACTATTCTACAACACTGATATTTTACTACAGTTCAAGTATTAAGTAAACTTAATCTATACTACTGAGTTTAATCCTCCGTTTCCAATTGTTTTGTAATATCAATTGCAGTTAGTTGATAGAGATAGATGATATAGAGGCGAATAAACTCTCCTGCTTGGATTAAACAACGCATTGGTTACTGTTAATGAAATTACAAGTTTCGTCTCATTCCTTCAAACGACCAACCAAACTACAGCATCAATTTCGAGACAATAATGTTGGTATCTACCCACTGCATAGCAATTTATATGACCTACCCTTTCTTCCATTGTCACTAAAAATATCATACTGCCATAGCACTAAAAATGTTTCGAAAGAACGAATGAAATAGACAATGTTGTCATGTAAAAAGCACTAATCGAAATTTAGTTGATGAAGATTAAGAAATCTAGAGTTTAACGTAGCTTTCTAACAGTAAAAGAATTTTTAAAAGTCTATCCGTGCAGGAACGGAGAAAGAATACAATTTCCTGCGGCCGGGCGGCCTGTCGTAAGAGGCGACTTAACAACCCACAGCCAGGTGGTAGGGCATTTGCCCGACTGGATGGCTACCACCCCTGGTCTAGAGTATGTCGCCATAACAACCTTGAGTTGTGTTTCGGCATTAGTGACCAGGTTCCAGTCGCCCTTAAGAGAGCAGCAGCGCATTTGTAGCACCTTTGGTGTTGCAAATGTCCATAGGCGATGGTGACCGCTTTTCATCAAGTGGGCCGTCTACCTGTTTGCTGATCTTCTGCAATAAAAAAATAAAAAACTGTGTTAGAACTTACGGTTCTAAGGGGTCCATGTTAGTAACAATAAATATTGGGGATCCAAGATATGTAAATGGGGGTCCAGGCGAAAGAATTTCAGCTAAGCAGGACGTGACTATAGTTTTGGCTGCCATGAATATTAATCCATTTACACAGAGGGTACCTATAGTGTACTGGAAAAAATATAATCTTCTATCTATTCTATCGTAAATCTTTTAGGGATGTCGACTTTGCCCAATGAATTAAAAAAGAGAGAAAAAAATCAAAAATACTTAAATTTTTGGTTTTTAGCATTCTTCTCTGTTGATCTATTTTTAAAGCATCACGTGAATGACACAGAGCTAGCTTATGTTTTTCTTATGGAAAACGATCTTTTCATTATTATTTATTTATTCAAACAAAATCATACATCATTTTTATATATCTACTTTAGAAACCCGAAAGGATTGGATTAAGATGCTCAGTCTGTACTTTAGGTACAATTAATAATTAATATGAAGTAGTTTGAGTATTACATCTACTGTGACTCAATTTCTAGTAACCCGTGTCTATAATATGCGGAATATCCCGGGTCAACATTTAAGACACTTTTTGAGATAGACGAATAACGTCAAAAAGATGGTGAAACGCTGGCGGTTTTTAGGTGTCGTCATTGCTATGCACATTTCACAAACACGTCGTAGTGGTAACGCGAACGAAGTGTCACTAACACAACATGTATACAATGATAATGAAGGATCTAATTTGATTGGCGTTATCAGTTTATTAATTATAAAAAAAATAGTAAACATCAAAACCCGGACACGAAACAACAAACTTTGGTACTTGTTTTCCACGTTACTATCCTATCATTAATTTCCTTGTAGATACTACTAATAATTAATCGTTCCGGTTTATTGTTTACTACATCGTGCTAGTATGGAGTCAGTTTAGGGTACACGCCCAGAACCATATTTAAGTACTATATTTCCTTAGGAATTTCTCCGATTCCAGGATTTTAACAATGTCGCTTGGTGATAAGATACGACAGACATCTACAAAATCCGCAACTTATTACTTTACTCAAAAATTACTGTCCAATCGATGATGAGGACTTAACTTGCCAGTTTCAAGCTAACTAACTACTTAACTAATTCAAATGTTATTGTGTGTGTGTACTTATTCATTCACTTATCTTTCCATTGGTAGTTTGACTTTTTTTTAATAATTGGCAGACAAACAAACACATTGTATATCCCCAAGCTAAGCAAGTTACGGTTGTGTTATGGGTGGGGCCGTTCCGAGACACTCAGACCATAGTAAATAACAGAAAGTTCATTTCCGAAATTTACCATCCCAGGAATCGAACCCGGAGCCTCTGCGTTCCAGCGAGTTCGGCCGGCTAATACTTAGTTCGCACAACCACAGAGGCCGTCGATTACTCGTATGGAGCTTATGTCAAACTTGGTTTGGCTGCTTATAATCTAAATTTCCAAAATAAAATCTTAATTACTCGACAAAAGGTGCGCTTAGCATTATTAGTGACATTTAGTTCGCATAACTTGAATCCTTATTCTAAATCAACGATCCCATTTACGAGGATAAATTTTGTACACCCAGACTTTTCCCCAGGCCGCATAAATGAAACTACCCAAAAAAACACATACAGACGAATTAAGAACCTCTTCTTTTCTGAAGTAGGATAAAAATCATTTTTGTATTTATAATACGCATGAATCAATACAAAAGGAAGGTCTAAATTAGCAATTTTATTTTGTCTGAAATGTTATCTAAAACAAACACCAGATTTACCGAGGTGCGGTATGAATAATTCACTACGACAGGGTGTTGTAAACGAGAAGTACGTGCGGTGAGAGTAATGAACCCTGCGCCACACCACTGGCCCATTGGACCAATTTGATAACGCATTTTATTACGTGTTAAAACCACAATGCTGCTTCTAGATGTTTCTGGTAGCCAGTGGCTTTTTATAAGCTTTTCTTTCGTACAACAGAGATACAGACACTTGATACAATAAATTTGCTTTGGCTTGAAGATATGAACTAGAATAATTATTAGCTATATGTGTTGCTGAAGAGTTTATTGCGGTTCTTCTCCTTAAACAGCAATAACACGTTGCAAAGCGGTGTACATAAAGTAGAAAGTAGACTTAATTTCTTACTTATATGTATATGACCTTCAATAAAATGTTCTCCGGTGAATCTTAGTTTGTATTTGATAATTCTAAAATTTGAATATTCATGAATACCTGTCACTGGCTAGACACACAAATCGTGCAGAGCGATATCTAAAACGAAATAAAAAGTCCTGCTTTCGTCTCAACGTAGATTAGGATATCGTGTTGCGTCATAGACTGTTGGCCAACTTCTTGTTTGACACACGTCATAACTGCCGAACTAATCGTGATAAATGTAATGTGGCGATAAGGCGGCGGCCTTCGTGGGCCTGACGCCGTATCACGTCTTTAGAAACAGACAAATGTGTGGTAAAAGCTCAGAGGATATTACTATCGGTCCTCTATTGAGGATAAACAACTCGAATAGATACGGCGTTATTTGATATATTTAAATAACAATACAGGATTAGCAAGTATGGAACATATTTGCGATTAACGCGACTTTTTCATTACAACATAATACATACATTTTAAACACAATATGTATCTTGGCATGCAACGACATGAACAAGCTCTAGAGAACACGATAAACATTTTTGAGTTAATGTAAACTATATAATATTTACTACCACCTTATACACATACTCAAACCTACCCGCACTACCATCGTATTGCATTACACGCACACTCCACAAACAAACCAAGACACACAAAGAGCCTAAAAATTAATAACCCAGGCACAGAAGAGAAAAAAAAACACACATGGCACTAGATAGGACTATATATATAAGTATAGATATAAGGCCCACACTGCACATGCACTTCCTCACAACACCAGCATGTAACAGATACACTCTACATTAGTATAAGTTTAGTATTAAAATTAGAATAAATTAATACAATAAGTTATTCTTAAGGTACACCAAAACATAAAAATTACTACATATAATGTCACATACAGTAACAAAAATAAACAATAAGCGTGTATGGAGTCCCAAATTTTTCATAGAAATTAAGCAGTAAACGGAACTCGAGTCCGTAGAGATATTAAAAATAATAAAATAAAATAAAAACTACCACCTTTATTCCAAGCCACTACGTATCTATGGATCTGATGTATTATTTGGCGTGAGGTCGTAGTTTCTGATATTATTAGTCTGTTGCACTTTTCACTTCTCTCTGCTCCTCCAACTATAAATGATAGACTAGCCTGTTCATAGTATATGTAGGAATCGCATTTCTTATTATAAAGTAACCATATGACGGAAGTAGTCAATAACCGGATAGAGTATTCTTTCATGTAGTAATCGGAAGTCGTATATCTGGATGTCAACGTCGAAGCATTTATTATCAAGCTAACGGATATCGGAAATGGAGTAACCGGATGTTGGAAGTTAATACGGACGGCGGAAGTTGGTTTTATGAAAGAAATTAAACTGAAGTGTCACTGCGGCGCGCTACGAGGACCTTTCAAATACGCGGTGTTCGGGCGGAGGAGGGGCAGTCTTCAACCGACAATCTACAACGAGAGTCTACGTCGATAATTACTGCTGATAATCGCAGTATTCTTGAAGGGCAAATTGCTGCTCGACACCTGACAAGCGTGGATGCAACTCTTGGAGTTGTCCTAACATTTCTGTGTATTATTATGCAATATTTAATATCGTAATTATGATAATTCTAGTGTAATAAACTTTGATTATAATATTTCAGATTGTCATTGAGTAATTCTCGGAGCGTCATTCGTTCGCTCCCGGCGTGAGCCTACATATAAATATTTTTTGTAATTATGCTCTATAAATCCGGTCCTTATAAAAATATAAATTTCATTTTTAGGTTTTTACATCTGTTTAGGTTCGAGTTATAGTAGTACTATCCGCATACATATCCGGTTTGAATGTGTTGCGACCCTGAACTTATATTATCACTTCGTATGCGTAAGAAAACCCAATCACGGACAACTTAACACATTCATAACCTACTTGACAATGTATGTCATAATAACACTTGATTAATAATCACTTCTAAAACTATAACATCAGCACATAAATATCCCACTGCTGGGCACTCGCCTGCCCATTGTTACGTGTGAACAAGCGTATTGACAGGTTTCACGGGTTACATCGAGGTGCTGGTATCATCACAATGTTTTCCTTTATCATCAGCTTGTGGTAATTGTGAAGAATAGATATTCCAAACAGAATTCGAACTCATTGTTATTAAGAGACTATATTCTCCACTAATCTACTAGGGCTTATCTTGAACTGAATGCTAAACTTAAATAATTTAAACAGTTAATACAGTATATAGGAAGAAGTAGCGGCGCGAGCACATTTCCCTACAATACGC
Source organism: Dendrolimus kikuchii (assembly GCA_019925095.2). Taxonomy (NCBI): domain Eukaryota; kingdom Metazoa; phylum Arthropoda; class Insecta; order Lepidoptera; family Lasiocampidae; genus Dendrolimus; species Dendrolimus kikuchii. The sequence goes on along the minus strand of CM034410.1, from coordinate 421,311 downwards.
CTTATCTTAGACTAATATATAAAGCTGAAGAGTTTGTTTGTTTGCTTGAACGCGCTAATCTCAGGAACTACTGGTCTGATTTGAAAAATTCTTTCCGTGTTAGATAGCCCATTTATCGAGGAAGGCTATAGGCTATATATCATCACGCTAAGACCAATAGCAGCGGATCACTAATGAAGAAAGTTTCAAAATCAGCGGGTTTTTTTCCTTTTGAGAGCTTCCGCTGCGTGTACTGCGTAAACAGTTAGTTTCGTAAAAATCATGTGTGACAGAAGTTAACGTTAGCCCAAAGTAACTATTCCACGCAGACGAAGTCGCGGGCAGAAGCTAGTCATTTATATTTTTAACCGATTTCCAAAAGGAGGAAATTCTCAATTTGACTGTATGTTTACTAAGCGAATTCTCCGTCAATTGTGGACCGATTTTCAATTGTTTTTTCTTTATTCGTAAGAGTATATTCCTGCGGTGGTCCCATTGTCACCAAGTCAGGATCTGATGAGTGGATCCGAGGGAAATCGAGAGCAGCCCTCGAATATTATGACACGTACAACGCGGTTCATATATTTTTTATTGTCTAAAGCTATTCAAGTATATGCGTAACCAAAAAGTAGAAAAAAAAAACAAACAAAACCGACTTCAAAAGTAACTAAAGAGCAAAAAAATAATATTTTCATAATATTTAATAATAAAACTACGTTTTAACGGTTTCAAGCGCGGTAATTTTATTTGATTTTGGTTTTTCCGACGTTTCGGCCACTTTTCAGTGGCCATGATCACGGAAGACAAAGATGTCAAGTGTCAACGAGTATTAAGTTTTATTTAGCCTACCGCCAACTTGTTAATTTTAATTATTTAGTTTTAATTTTATTATTTACTCTGTGGGAGCCTAATCTAATTTACTACCGCTTCGCAACATGAAAATGAAACGTCGGAAAAACCAAAACCAAATAAAATTACCGCGCTCAAAACCGTTAAAACGTAGTTTTATTAAATAATATTTTCTACAACATATTGAAGTCGGTGCCGTGTAAAACATAAAATAAAAACAAATTTGCAAAATGTAGCAATTTTCGACTCCAAGATGTTTTGGAAAATGTGTTATTTATTTTTTGCTTTTTGTTAGAATCTGTTTTGTATAATGCTAAAAATAATATATGTTATAACGGTGTTGCTCTCTCTCTGATGTCAGGAGCCTTAAGAACAGACGAGCGTGCATGACAAGAGCTATGAATGTCAAAGAAGCAAGTGAGGTGTGTAAGAATGGGCCTAAATGGCGCTCTGTTGTTCGTGCCAACCCCGCAAGGGAACTGGCGTGAAGTTATGTATGTATGTATGTATGCTCTCTCTTTTCTTTCACCATATCCCAATGAATTGGGGTCGGCACCATATGTCATTTCCTTCCACACTCCTCTACTCTGACATACATCTTCTGTCGCACCACAAATCATCATATCATCCTTCACACATTCACGCCCATCCATCTTGGTTTTTTTTTTTTAATTACGAGCAACTCTACGGACTCGAGTTCCGTACCCTTTTTTTACAACTTAATTTCTAGATTTATTTTTTGAATTTAACATGCTTATTAGTTATTTTGGTTCTTGTCTGTGACATTAATTTATTGATTTTTGTGTTGACGTGTATGTATGTATCTTACGAATAACTTATTATATTAATTTATTCTTGTTTTAATACTAAACTTATACTAATGTAGAGTGCATCTGTTACACGCCGGTGTTGTGAGGAATTGCAGTGTGGATCTTATATCTATACTTATATATATTGTCCTATCTAGTGCCATGTGTGTTGTTTTTTTCTTTTCTGTGCCTGGTTTATTAATTTTTCGGCTCTTTGTGTGTCTTGGTTTGTTTGTTAAGTGTGCGTATAATGCAATGCGGTGGTAGTGCGCGTTGGTGTGAGTATGTGTGTAAGTTTTGTCCATCTTGTAGTTTAACGTTCTTTTTGTCACGTGACTTTCAACCCTCCTCATTATATGCCCATACCAACTTAGTCTTCTTCCTCTCAATCTTTCAGTGACAGGTGCAACTTTCAAAGATCCCCTTATGTACTCATCTCTCACGTTATCCATTCTTGTAACACCACACATCCATCTCAACATTCTCACCTCAGCTGAGTGGAGACGCTTGTGGTCTATCACTTTAGTGGCCCAACATTCGGACCCGTATAGCATGACTGGTCGTATGACAGATTTATATATCCGTGCAGGAACGGAGAAAGAATACAATTTCCTGCGGCCGGGCGGCCTGTCGTAAGAGGCGACAAAATAACCCACAGCCAGATGATAGGGTATTTGCCCGACTGGATGGCTACCACCCCTGGTCTAGAGTATGCCGCCATAAGAACCTTGAGTTGTGTTTCGGCATTAGTGACCAGGTTCCAATCTCCCTTAAGAGAGCAGCAACGCATTTGTAGCACCTTTGGTGTTGCAAATGTCCACAGGCGATTGTAACTGCTTTCCATCAAGTGGGCCGTCTGCCTGTCTGCTGAACTCATGCAATAAAAATTTAAAAAAATTGACCTTTTCGTTTCAGTGGCATTAGTTTGTCGCTTTGGTACTTATTAATTAGGCATCATTGTATAAAACATTAAAATATATTGCTATATTATAATTGTAAATTAAAATCTTTAAAAGAAACTAATTAGCAATTACGTAACTTTCCAAGTATTAATAAATAAATAATTTATAGACATGTTAAATTTTCACTTTATCAAATTCTTTGAAAATTCACCGATGAACACCTACCACCACAACAAATCTTAATTCAATAGTAGAATAAATTTCCAATCCACATAAAAGAGTTCAGGATAAACAAATTCAAAATTCAGTCAAAAGAATGGCTCTTAAATAGAATATTTTAATCGGTAGACGAATTCCTCAATTGTAAACAAATACCTTCCTTGACTTATGAATGTTATTATTATTCCACTGTATGTCTTTCAATACCACGGGCCATAGAAATGGCCCGGACTTTTGGAGAGTTTGCGTTAGACCATGGGAAGGCCAACGCGTAGAGGCCCTTTGACAAATTTAATGTAAATGTGGCGTGACACTGACCGGCGTTTATCCCTGTCCACACGATACAGTAATGCACCCAAGGACAAGCCCCGGCCACTGTAGGACTATTGTGGGAAATGAAGACAAAAAGTACCGGGCTATTGGGGTGAACTGCTAGTGATACTAGAGGTCTGGGAATATGGGGACTATGGCGTCTGCCCGTCGGGATGTTCGGAGAACATGGAAAAATGAGCAGACGGTGACTCGCCACTCCCTGTATGGGCCCCAAAAAAATACCATAAAGACAGGGGCAACATGGGTGTGAGCGGCTAAGGGGTGTAGAGAGGTGGGCTGCAGATTCACCGAAGCTACTTCTGACGTGATGCCATTTATCACCTCCGCCCCTGGAGCTTGAGTCTTAGCTCTAGCGATCTCCACTACGTGCCGGCTGGCTAAGGCAAACACGGAGGTGGGGGCTTTGGCTTGGCCCCCGGAGTCAGGTTACGAGGTGTCGCTACTCACCTAAGGCTTCGCCACAAAGCCCCCCTTCGGTTTATTATTATTATTATTACTTTTTGACATTTATCAGTAATTATTTTTTCACACGTTTCATTTGAAATTTTATAATTTTATAAAATTTATTATAAATATTTGTATGCTCCTAGGCGAGCAAAACATGTTTTTTTTTTATTGCAGGAGTTCAGCAGGCAGACGGCCCACTTGATGGAAAGCGGTTACCATCACCTATGGACATTTGCAACACCAAAGGTGCTACAAATGCGCTGCTGCTCTCTTAAGGGAGACTGGAACCTGGTCACTAATGTCGGAACAATACTCAAAGTTGTTATGGCGACATACTTTAGACCAGGGGCGGTAGCCATCCAGTCGGGCGAATGCCCTACCACCTGGCTGTGGGTTTTTTTTGTCGCCTCTTACGACAGGCCGCCCGGCCGCAGGAAGTTGTATTCTTTCTCCGTTCCTACACGGATAAAAGTCTAAATCTATACTAATATTATAAAGCTGAAGACTTTGTTTGTTTATTTAAACGCGCTAATATCAGGAGCCGCTGGTCCGATTTGAAAAATTCTTTCAGTGTTGGATAGCCCATTTATCGAGGAAGGCTATAGGCTACATATCATCACGCTAAGACCAATAGGAGCGGAGCACTCGTGAAGAATGTTTCAAAATCGGAGGGTTTTGAAAGCAATTTCCACGCGGACGACGTCGCGGGCACAACTAGTTCACTATAAAGTTGAATCACATTAATTAAGATATAGACATTGGGCACAATCCATTCGTGATAAGATTAAGATGATTTGTGGCTTCGGCCCGATTGCGGCCACACGACCAGCCGCATTCGCCTACCGTTAGATAAGGACTCACGTCGCCACGCTCATACTTGTCTATTATAATAGACTAAACTGATTTCAGTTATAACGACCGATCATCATATTATTGTAAACGATCCAGCCCTAACAGTCGAGAATAGGGAACATTTTGACCAGAATCCAGCCGACATGCGATGTATTTTTTTAATTTTTTTTATTGCAGGAGTTCAGCAGACAGGCGGACGGCCCACTTAATGGAAAGCGGTTACCATCGCCTATGGACATTTGCAACACCAAAGGTGCTACAAATGCGCTGCTGCTCTCTTAAGGGTCACTGGAACCTGGTCACTAATGCCGGAACACAACTCAAGGTTGTTATGGCGACATGCTTTAGACCAGGGGTGGTAGCCATCCAGTCGGGCAAATGCCCTACCACCTGGCTGTGGGTTGTTTAGTCGCCTCTTACGACAGGCCGCCCGGCCGCAGGAAATTGTATTCTTTCTCCGTTCCTGCACGGATAAAATTAAAAGTATTTTGAAAAAAAAAAAGATATATACCTATAGTATTTGTTTTTCGACGAATACATTCTGATATACATCAATAGTGCAGTGAAAAGTAATATAAACTAATAAAAAACGCTATTTTTTTGTGCGTAAACAGAGCAGAAAGCGCTTACATGACAACAGTGCCAGGACTGTGAGATCATATTTTAAACTGGTCAAAACACCATCAGAATAATAAAGGGTAATAATAATATTTTTATTGCTAGAGTAGGTACAACATGGGCATCCACGGACATGGTACAACATGGACATCCATGGACATGGTACAACATCGACATCTGCAACATGCTGCCAGTTTCAAAATAAAACTCCTTCGAGAACAACAACGCCTTAGCGACACCTCAGTACTTTCAAATGTCCACAGCCAGCTATAAAAACAAGTAGGTACTAACCTATAACAACAAGGTCGATGTCGCTGGTGGGCAGGTAGAGGCCGGTGCGGAAGGAGCCGAAGACCTCGACGCGGGCCTGCGGCCACAGCGCCAGGATCGCGCTGCGGATGCGGTTCACCACCGTCGAGCGGACCAGGTGCTCAGTCTCCGTCGGGGACATGTACAGGTAGAAGTGCTCTATCTCCTCGTGTAGCCTGCAACGATACAAGTTCTCGTGTTACGGCGACAACTTGGAATAATAATAATACAGCACATAAAGACGAACATTTGGTACGTGGTACATGCTGGAACCTTGTTTACAGCGCTTTGGGCCCGGCTCTCACAGAATATCAGCGTGAAAAGGATAGCCTTTTGCTAATGGTGTTTTCGTACTAGGCGGCCTAAGAATGATTATTACGAAAAAGTACTATATAGTGGTCTAATAGTATAATTGTAAATTTGCAATCAAACCAAATCATTTTTATTGCGAACTAAGTGTTACATAGGTCTTATACAAGGTTGACCAAAAGAAGTCATCCGATGTTGTTCGGTTCTCTTTTTTTTTCTAAATGAAAAACTTCGATTCTGTTTATTTGAACCTTTAGAATTGTATTGGTCAAGTCGAGAGAAGATTATATCGGCCAAATGGGCGCCGTCACAATTGATTGCCATACGGGCTCGTTTCATGGCATTTTTCATCACTTCGGCGAGAACTTCGGGCGACAGATTCTCGCACTCGTGTCGAATGTTGTCCTTAAGGGCTTCCAGAGTCTCGGGCTTGCAAAAAACCCCACAAAAAACGTCTGGAACGCTTAAATCGGGCGATCTTGCGGGCCAGTGCAAATCGCCAAAACGAGAGATGAGGCGACCCGGAAACGCTGCCTTCAGAATATCGTGTGGCTCGAGCAGTGTGTGCCGTTGCTCCGTCCTGTTGGAACAACATGTCCTTCAGTCCTAATTCGTTCAATTGTCGCAGAAATAACTCGGTCAACATGGCCCTATAGCGCGCACCGTCCACTGTTGTCGTTTAGCCAGCGGTATCCTCGAAAAAAAAATGGCCCGATGACTCCTCCAGCGTGAGCGCACCGTGCAATCACTTTGAGCGGGTGTAATGGCTCATCGTGCATCACTCGTCGATTTTCAGTGCCCCAGAAGCGCTAGTTTTGCTTGTTCACGTACCCGCTGAGGTGGAAATGAGCCTCAACGCTCATTATGATTTGTGATTTGAATTGTTACGCAAAAAAATAGACACGATTATTCCGCGTTCTTTGGGAGTGTATCGCTCTATGGCTTGTTCACTTGTATTCTGCATCTGTCTAGTCCACAAATGTCAAAACAGATTTGACATTGGCGGCCATTTGCAAAAATTAGAGCATCTTCCAATAGGGTGATTTCTTTTGGCCCACCTTGTACAATATAACTGAGAACTTATTACTTAGTTGGCCTTAATTGCATCGCAATATTAATGTTACTTAACCCATCTCTGTCAAATATGTAATATTTAATTTGGTGCCTTATACATATTTTATTTAAAAACAACAATATCTTCTTAATTTTTACCTCTCACTTAATTATTCTTGGACACTATTATAGGATTTTTTGACCAACCACTCGAATAACTTTTGTTTACATACATACATAACTTCACGCCATTTCCCTTGCGGGGTAGGCACGTGACATTCCCTTACGGCAGATACATTTAACCTATTAATTGGCCTTACTAATCTATACTATTATTAAGAGGAACGATTTGTACTGTTGTATGTTTGTAACGAATAAATATAAACGACTTTTGTTTAAACGTATTAAAATTATTTTCTTGCATTATATTACACGGTAACTTAGTATATATTCTTGGTGCCATCCCAAACACGCTCCTGATGCGCTTAAAAAATTAAGTCGTGGTAGTGTAATGACTAGCTCATGCATCTCAAACTCAGAGGGCGCGGGTTCGATCCTGGCCGGAACGCATGCACCACTAAGGCAGTTTACTGAATGTGAAACATGTCACAATTACCGCGTGCTAACAACGGTGAAGTAAAACAACCTGCCAAGCCGCCTTGGACAAGCGTGGCGGGTATACTGTCCGTTCCCCAACAATGGGAGGCCCGAGCCCAGCAGTGGGACAGTTATGGGCTGTTATTACAAGATTTATTTAATATTTTGAACAAATTGTCAGGGTGCCCAATAACGGCATAGTCTGGCCTATGGAGTTTATATGAAAATTTTACATACATACATATATACATAACTTCACGCCAGTTCCCTTGCGGGGTAGGCACGAGCAACAGAGCGCCATTCAGGCTTATTCTTACACACCTCACTTGCTTCTTTGACATTCATAACTCTTGTCATGCACGCTCGTCTGTTCTTAAGGCTCCTGACATCACCTTCTGCTAGTACACGATCAATTTGATCATGGAATGTGTGTCGTGGCCTTCCACGACTTCTGCATCCATCCACTTTTGCATTGTATATCTGTTTAGTCATTCTTTCATCATGCATTCTTTCCACATGCCCGAACAACCGGAGCATTCCTTTCCTTACCTTCACCCCGACACTCTCTTTCAGACCAGACTCTCTTTCTTACTTCGGTATTACGAATTTGAATTGAAAATTTTAATCGGTAATAAGGCAAATGAATGAAGAATTGGCCGGTTCCTACATCTTAATATTAGTTATTTGCCGTATCAGCGGCTGAATTTTGACACTACATATAATAAGTCAAATTTTAACCAATAGCGCATATGGCATAAGGCAAATGAACGATCGATAAGATATAGGAACAGGGCATTAGTCGTATAACCACGGGCAATCTCCGTATAAGTCTACGCTTGTTTACTATATTATAGTGCGCGTGGGCACGCCGGCCGCCGTGTTATGCAACCCATATAAACACGTTCAGCATCAGATGGGTCATTGCTTCTTTATAAGTCGATGGTGGAATACGTAACACTAATATCCGCACGTGACATTCCCTTTTTTTTAAGGCGGGGGAAATGCTGTTTACGCACAATACTGGGTCCTTTGCAAGGGATTAGACCATAGTTGATCATAAAGGCCCCTTTCATAAGGAGCAATCCGAACAATAATCAAGCCAGCTTGTGTGGAGACTCAGAGAAGTTGCATGGGCAACAGCCACTACCCACTAAAACCACCCTCCTCCTATGTGCCCCGCGCTTTTTATGTAGGAAAGGCTGAGACTTAGAACGTAGTTACGCCCAGTCCGATCCAGCGCAAAAAGTGCCTGAATGTGCCGCGGGAATCAGAACACATCCACTTCGTCAGCGGGGGTGATGAATCCTTTGCTCCCTTGATAGCTAAAGGCCCCCCGAAGCGGTATCACCGTTAGAATGCTACATTAACCCAGATCAATATAGGCTCCATTTATTACTAGAAAAAATTAGGGATCCCTACTAAAACTTCAATAATGTCAACCGTCAAACCATAGAAGACAGGGGCAACATGGGTGTAGAGAAGTGGGCTGCAGGTTCACCATAGCTACTTTTTTTTTATTGCAGGAGATCAGCAGATAGGCAGACAGCCCACTTGATGGAAAGCGGTTACCATCGCCTATGGACATTTGTAACACCAAAGTTGCTACAAATGCGCTGCTGCTCTCTTAAGGGAGACTGGAACCTGGTCACTAATGCCGGAACACAACTCAAGGTTGTTATGACGACATACTTTAGACCAGGGGTGGTAGCCGTCCAGTCGGGCAAATGCCCTACCACCTGGCGAACTGGCCACTTCTGACGTTATGCCTTAATAGGGATATTATTAATATTGTTCTTTCTTGTATTTAAAACTTCATTGACTCTTTTGAACCGATCGGTCGAGAACGACGAAAGGCGTCAGAGCCAGTCCTTGACCTTCATCTGGGCACACGAAACAGCGTATGTGTACCAATCATGTGCATGGCGCATACACTACACGACTGATATCAATTTCAAAATATACATACATACATACATAACTTCTCGCCAGTTCCCTTGCGGGGTAGGCACGAACAACAGAGCGCCATTTAGGCTTATTCTTACACACCTCACTTGCTTCTTTGACATTCATAGCTCTTGTCATGCACGCTCGTCTGTTCTTAAGGCTCCTGACATTACCTTCTGCTAGTATACGATCTTAAACGTTGACTTGAACACATAAAATTCTTTACATTACACGGGATATCCTGTCTTTATCTTGGAACTGCTAGTAAGTAACTTATTATACGTTCTTAAAATCTTTGTACTATGTTTTTGTTTGCTTGTAGGCAAACTGACAAACGGGTCCACTTGATGGCAAGTGGCTGCCGTCGCCCATGGACATCTGCAACACTAAGGGAGCCGATGCGTTGCCTACCTCGTTGAGACTTTAGATATCTACGCCCTTTTTGAAGAGCCCCATATTGTAGCGCTCTGGGGAAACTGCAGGAGGCAGCTCATTCCACAGCTTGCTCACGTATGGCATAAAAGAGCGAGCGCCACGTACAGTGGATAACTTCCAGGTGTCAAGGAAGTGTGGATGACCTTCCAGGTTCCCACTTTAGGTATCCTCGTTCATGGAAGTTTAATCCTTTAGCTCACTATTAGCACATATGTGTCCGCGATGAGAGTGCAGATCGCGTTTGTGCACGTGATCGTTAATTGTGTTGATGTCTCACTCTGTTTATATAGGAGTTGTATGATTTGTATGAAATGGGTATATTTTCTTGGTATATTACGAGATAGTGATAGTGTTGTGTCCAAAATATAACAATACGTGTTAATCCCACGCCAACTCATGGGCACGGCTAGTATACATTTGTCCCATACAAAATACATTTGTACTGATAAGGCTCAAAATCTGAAAATGTACTACTCCAAAATTTTTGTCCCGCTACTACTCACGCATCAACTGTAACAAGAAGGTCGGAACGATGACATCAGTACAATAACGCCTCTACGGATATTCACATGACAAAGCGGGACGACATGACATGTACGACTGCTAGTAAAATGAGGAGACGGAGGCCAATCATATCCGATTCTTAACGAACATTTCCGAACTAGAAGTTTCGTACGGGACAAGTGAGGGAATGACGCTCACCGCCTCACCGGCCTCATCGCTTCAAATGTACTGCCGCGGTACAAACCGTACAAATCTCCTCGCCTCATCTGAAGTAGTACATTGTACTAGTTCAGTACAAAATGTCATGTTACTCTTACAAACTCATTTTAAAATCATATCCTACCCAACTCTACTTAATAAACGTTTAAGTACAAAAAGCTTGCTACGTCCTTCGCAAGGCTGGGCGTCGCTCGAGCGCGCGCCGCTCTGGAATCCAGTCTGCAACCTACCGGCCTTAACATCGGAACCTTTCACCCGCCACTAGTGGAATGCTAAACAAGATTTTCAGATTTATTTGCCACTATTTAGATAGTTTATAAAATAGCCACATTTTGGTTTAAGCGGATCCTTTGCTTTCATCATATCCAGTCCCATCTGCCTGCCTTTTTTTCAGTCTCAAATGTTCACGTGGTAGACCAAAAAATACATGGATGGTTTGTGTGAAGTATGACATGATGATTTGTGGTGTGACAGAGGATGTATGTCAGAATAGAGGAGTATGGAAAGAAAAGACAATGTGCCAGTGCGTCTGGTCGTCCGATGGTGGAAAAGAGATGGCGGGATCAGATTGAAAAGCTCCAATCCACACTTTCGACGTATTTACATCTTTATATATATTATATAATTCTTCTTTACGTGTGTTGACATTGACAGTGAACTCCTCCTAAACGGCTGGACCGATTTGAATGAAATTTTTTGTGTGTGTTCAAGTGGATTCGAGGATGGTTCAGATTCACAATTGGACCCGGTAGGTGGCGCTGCAATCGGGTTCTAAATTTTATTTCTTCAGGGCAGAACAACGTCTACCGGGACAGCTAGTACCTTATACAATACATACATACATGCATAACTTCACGCCAATTCCCTTGCGGGGTAGGCACGAACAACAGAGCGCCATTCAGGCTTATTCTTACACACCTCACTTGCTTCTCTGACATTCATAGCTCTTGTCATGCACGCTCGTCTGTTCTTAAGGCTCCTGACATCACCTTCAGCTAGTACACGATCAATTTGACACCTTCCACGACTTCTATCGATATTTTGAGAATTTGTACTCCGCATTTTCAGCGAACAATACTTGCAGTCAGCATATTGTTGTGCCGGAATTATATCCGACACAACATGATTTTCAGTGGAAACCTTTTGGCGTAAGACCAAAACGACCCAATTTTGTTAAATAATAATTATTATTATTAAATCTAATTACTTCATACATACTCATACTTAATCCGTACAAACGGCCACTTTTAGCTCTCAGGACATATGTATGTGTTTGTCTTTGTCTGCCAATTATTATAATAAAAAAATGCTTTTGGACAAAGTGGACTACGAAAGCAATACTTGTACGGGCGAAGGCAGCCTTAGAAAGGCTCGATATACCATAGAGAAATGTAAGGAACCTAATTTAAATTTCGAAACAGAATTTGAAGTATTCGTTAGGAGCGCCTCGTGCGAGTCTAGACCAGACAGCCGCGGTCTAACGACCTCGATTCAGTCGCCACCGACCGACACCGACTTCCAATCCTATAACCCATACAATAAGGCCCAAAATCCTTTAATATTTGGATATTTGGTCCAGCAGACGCACATTACTTTTACCAGCGTCTCGATACTAAACTATCGGGAACCTTTGATATTTTTTTTATAACTAGGTCAATACACTGTATCCGTAGCGGACTTCGCGGCAGATGACATTGGATTTCCTCTTGCTTATATCTTACGATGAATAAGGCAACTTATTTTATCCATGGAAGAAGCAAAGAATACATACATACATAACTTCACGCCAGTTCCCTTGCGGGGTAGGCACGAACAACAGAGCGCCATTCAGGCTTATTCTTACACACCTCACTTGCTTCTTTGTCATTCATAACTCTTGTCATGCACGCTCGTCTGTTCTTAAGGCTCCTGACATCACCTTCTGCCAGTACACGATCAATATGATCATGGAAGGTGTGTCGTGGCCTTCCACGACTTCTGCATCCATCCACTTTTGCATTGTATATCTGTTTAGTCATTCTTTCATCATGCATTCTTTCCACATGCCCGAACCACCGGAGCATTCCTTTCCTTACCTTCACCCCGACACTCTCTTTCAGACCAACTCTCTATCTTACTTCGGTAATACGAACGCGGTCCGCGAGCGTCACTTCGCAGATAGAAGAAGAATACAAATTCCTAATACCGGGAGGCCTGTCGTAATAGGCGAAAAAACAACCTACAGCCTGGTGTTTGGCCACCACCCCTGGTCTGGTATGCCGCCATAATAACTATGAATTGTGCTCCGGCATCCGTAGCCAGTTTCGTCCCTCTTTCGAGCCAGGCAACACATTGGTCGCACCTTTGGCGTTGCAAATGGTCATATGCAACAATGACTATTTTCCACCAGGCGGGTCGTCAGTCTGTTTACTGCAGCATAAAATCTTTTCGGCTACATTCGTTTATATCACGGAAACAACATCATTTATCAGGATTAAAGTGTTAGAAGCTAGCTGTGCGTCGAATTTCATTAAATCGATTCAGTAGTTTTCACGTGATGCTCTAAGATATAAAAAAATCCAACTTGTTTCTCATTTTTAAATTCATTGTACAAAGTCGACACTCCCAATAGATTTACTATTATTATTTATTATTCACACGCCGACTATACCCTGAATCCAGCAACGCCACAACTTTGTTAGAAAAAAATATCTTTGGTAGGATGTCACAGAGATTAGTTAACAATCACTATTTAAAAAAACAACAATATTTTTACTTTAGAAAAAAAAAGAGATTAATTGCAGAAATTCCAATAGAATACACATTGAAATCTCCACATTCATTTATTGGATTAAAATTCGAAAATTTAAATTCAAATTTGGAATTGTGGTACACCATTGTGTAGACTAAGCTGCCAGCTATTTATTGGCGTATTTTTTTTGTGATATAAACCTCTTTTCTTATTTAAATGCCGCCTGAATAAGACGTGCAGTACTGTTTGGGTTTTTTATTATTATGACGTATAGTGTATATAAGTTTAAGTGTCCTCGAGTTCTGGACGATAAGTGAATCAATCTTAATATGACGACGACTTCGTTCTTAGATCTGTATCAAAGGCTAACGGTTCGCTTCGATACCGTTTCGAGATTCAAATAATTATTTTCAATTTATATTCTCTTTGCATTATAATATTTTGCACACTCAATTACTCAATTACCGTCGGTTGTGGATATTTTAAAACATCACAGGTAATAGTCGTGCGCTGGTTTGCCGATGACACAATCCGCGGTCTAGTTCTTAGTACTACTTAGGCAAGAAGTTCGGTCCCAGTCGTAGGAAGCGGGAGAGGCGACCATCGGCAAACCAGCGTAGCAGGTACCTCCAGTTTGGGGATTTCCCAAAAAATTTTGGGGTACAAAATTTTGCCTCTGGGAATGGAAATGAAAAGTAGAACCTAGTATACAGAAACAACTCTTAACGTTTGATATACCTTCACAGAAATTGATTATTACAAGCTACACTATGATTTGGTGTAGTAATTACATACAAGCTGTTTATTTTCTCAAAATCAGCAGATTCAATTCCTGAATCCTGACAAGGATAATTGATTATTCAAAAATCTAATGATGTCACTTTAGTTTTCGAAAAAATCGGCTAGAATACAAATTCCTCCGGCCGGGCGGTCTGTCGTAAGAGGCGACAAAACAACCCACAGCCAGATGGTAGGGACACAACCTTGAGTTGTGTTCCGGGTATTAGTGACCAGCTTCCAGTCCCCCTTAAGAGAGCAGTAGCGCATTTGTAGCACCTTTGGTGTTACACATGTCCACAGGCGACGGTAACCACTCTCCATTACAGTTGTACCGTCAGCTTGTCTGCTGTACTCCATAATAAGAAACAAAAAACATAAAAAGCCTAATCTAAGTTTTATGTAAGTCAGATAGAGCTACAAAAACTCTATCATAAACTGAATTACCGTACGAGTGCTGCCTTTAGCAACTACCGTCTTTTGTTGTCGTTCTTACACTCCATCCAAAGGTTTTTTTTTTAATTGCAGGAGATCAGCAGACAGGCAGACGGTCCACTTGATGGAAAGCGGTTACCATCGCCTATGGACATTTGCAACACCAAAGTTGCTACAAACCTGGTCACTAATGCCGAAACACAACTCAAGGTTATTATGGCGTTATACTCTAGACCAGGGGTGGTAGCCATCCAGTCGTGCAAATGCCCTACCACCTGGCTGTGGGTTGTTAAGTCATCTCTTACGACAGGCCGCCCGGCCGCATCCAGGGAGAAGGTGGTTTTTAGTGGGTATTGGGGTTGCTCGCTCGTGTAGCAACGCTCGGAGTCTTCCACACTATTCTGTGACGTCGATCGCGGACGGAGCACCGCCAAGAGCATACTATTGCTGCAGTGTTATCGCCCCCGACCGACGCCTGTCGTTCCCCTAGCAACAACCGAGTTTGTGCGTAAATCGGTTAAGCATTTTCCCTCGCCTCAAAACAAAAACAAAAAATAAAGGTCGCCCGGCCGCAGGAAATTATATTCTTTCTCCGTTCCTGCACGGATATAAATTAATTGCATATTAATACTCTTGATTTTACGTAGCATTTTTGTACATTAAATTATATTCACTTTATGCTACCAAAACGTAACTAGTAGTCTCTATAAAGCTGATATTGGGCGCCTCGATTCTTTCGACATCAAGTGTTGTTTAAGATCAGTCCGAATACCTAACACTAGTGCTGCGGCGGACGAAGCTAAGTGGTATGGAAGCAATGCTTATACACAGACAACTGAGATGGTGCGGCCATGTTGTACGCTTGAAAGACATTAGAATGCATAAAGCTGTCACTCACAGCTTAAGGACGGAAAGCGCAAATCTGGCGGTCAATTTCTGCGTTACAGGGACGTACTCAAGCGCCATCTGTCTGCCTGTGACATCTAAAGTGACAGTTGAGAAGATCGTGCTGTGCAAAGAAGGGAGTGGCGTAGTTCTACGGATAAGGCTGTTGCTGCCTTCGAAACGCAGCGCGTAGAATACTCTGACGAGCAATGTCTTATTCAAAAAGAACCGCCCTAAAATCTCCTACAACTACACATATGACTCATCAGGACGGCTGTATTGCTCTCCTTGCAAAAGAACTTTTAAAACTTGACGAGGTTCGCCGTTGACGGATACGTCAAGGGGGAGACTATATAATCTTAATATATATAAATTATATAATATCTTAATATATATAAATTATATAATATCTTAATATATATATAATATATATAAGTTCGTGCCTACCCCGCAAGGGAACTGGCGTGAAGTTATGTATGTATGTATGTATGTATATATAAATTACGTGTCACGTTGTTTATCCGCGATGGACTCCTAAACTACTTGACCGATTTTAATAAAATTTGCACACCGTGTGCAGTTTGATCCGACTTGAAAGATAGGATAGCTGACATTTGGATCCGGTAGGTGGCGCTGGAATCGGGTTCTAAATTTTATTTCTTCAGGGCAGAACAACGTCTGTCCGGGATAGCTATCTTAATATATATAAATTACGTGTCACGTTGTTTGTACGCGATGGACTTCTAAACTATTGTCCGATTTTAATCAAATTTGCACACCGTGTGCAGTTTGATCCCACTTGAAAGATAGGATAGCTGACATTTGGATCCGGTAGGTGGCGCTGGAATCGGGTTATAAATTTTATTTCTTCAGGGCAGAACAACGTCTGTCCGGGATAGCTATCTTAATATATATAAATTACGTGTCACGTTGTTTGTCCGCGATGGACTACAAAACTACTTGACCGATTTTAATCAAATTTGCACACCGTGTGCAGTTTGATCCGACTTGAAAGATAGGATAGCTGACATTTGGATCCGGTAGGAGGCGCTGGTATCGGGTTACAAATTTTATTTCTTCAGGGCAGAACAGCGTCTGTCGGGATTGCTATGTTAATATATATAAATTACGTGTCACGTTGTTTGTCCGCGATGGACTCCTAAACTACTTGACCGATTTTAATCATATTTGCACACCGTGTGCGGTTTGATCCGACTTGAAAGATAGGATAGCTTACATTTGGATCCGGTAAGTGGCGCTGGAATCGGGTTCTAAATTTAATTTCTTTAGAGCAGAACAACGTCTGCCAGGATAGCTAATTACATATATATAGGAAAGAGTTTAGAAGTTATACACGCTTATTTGTTATTTTTCTTATTGTGTGTGACATTTAATGGATGTATGTTGATGTTCTGGTGTACCTTAAGAATAACTTATTATATTAATTTATTCTAGTTTTAATACTAAACTCATACTAATGTAGAGTGAATCTGTTTCATGCTGGTGTTGTGAGGAAGTGCATGTGCAGTGTGGGCCTTATATCTATACTTATATATATTGTCCTATCTAGTGCCATGTGTGTTGTTTTTTCCATTTCTGTGCCTGGGTTATTAATTTTTAGGCTCTGTGTGTCTTGGTTTGTTTGTGAAGTGTGCGTGTAATGCATTGCGGTGGTAATGTGCGTTGGTATGAGTATGTATGTAAAGTATATTTATATAGGTATAGTATATTCTATTCTAAAATAGGTTTTAAAAAGTAAAATCTCGAAGAGCAACTGAGATTTTGTCTGTCAGAGCATCACGTGAAACAACTAAACACACGGACAGACACGGGTTATTGCCAAAATAGCAACGGAAACCTAAAAAGTGATTTTAATTACAATCAAAGAAGTTCATTGCGACGTGCTATGCGTGATATTCGCGCAAGGACATCCATTGACGAAAAACAGTTGATATAAATGTAGCGCAAGTGCCCGTCGTCTATTAATAGATGTTTTATTAAAGCGATGTGACGCAACACGCGATGTAATGTTACACCGTCGTGTAAGCGGCCGCCTGCTTGCGCTGCTCGGTGGCCGGCCACAGGCGCCGCGGGGCACTGACTGCCATTGGCAAGGCCGCAACAGCAATCCACGCAACTGTGTACACATTTCGCACAGTGGGCAGCGACTGCGCATTTTCAGCGTAGAGCTTTTTTTTTAAGGCGGGTGAAATACTATTTACGCACACTACTGGGTCCTTTGCAAGGGATTAGATTATAGTTGATCATGGAGGCTTTACCCTTTAATAAGAGGCAATCCAAACAGTAATCAACCGGCTTGTGTGGAGACTCCGAGAAGTTGCAGGGGCAACATCCACTACCCACTAAAACCACCCTCCTCCCATGTGCCCCGCGCTTTTTATGTAGGAAAGGCTGATTTAGAACGTAGTTACTTCAGCGTAGTGCTGTTATTAGACGAATCAATCGAATTGAATCAAACTCATTGGAATGTCACGACGGTAGAGTTGGGTAGGACGTGATTATAAAATGAGTTTGTAAGAGTAACATGACATTTTGTACTGAAGCAGTACAATGTACTACTTCAGATGAGGCGAGGAGATTTGTACGGTTTGTACCGCGGCATACATTTGAAGCGATGAGGCTGGTGAGGCGGTGAGCGTCATTCCCTCACTTGTCCCGTACGAAACTTCTAGTTCGGAAATGTTCGTTAAGGATCGGATGTGATTGGCCTCCGTCTCCTCATTTTACAAGCAGTCGTTTTTTTTGTTATTGCAGGAGATCAGCAGACATGCAGACGGCCCACTTGATGGAACGCGGTTACCATCGCCTATGGACATTTGCAACACCAAAGGTGCTACAAATGCGCTGCTGCTCTCTTAAGGGAAACTGGAACCTGGTCACTAATGCCGGAACACAACTCAAGGTTGTTATGGCGACATACTTTAGACTAGAGGTGGTAGCCATCCAGGCGGGCAAATGCCCTACCACCTGGCTGTGGGTTGTTAAGTCGCCTCTTACGACAGGCCGCCCGGCCGCAGGAAATTGTATTCTTTGTCCGTTCCTGCACGGATAGAATGTGAAAACATGTCATGTTGTCCCTTATTGTCATGTGAATATCCCCAGAGGCGTTATTGTACTGTAGTCCTCGCTCCGTCCTTCCTCTTACATTTGACGCGTGAGTAGTAGCGGCATAAAATTTTTGGAGTAGTACAAATTTAAAGTTTGATTCGTATCAGTACAAATCTATTTTGTACGGGATAAATGTACTGCCTCACATGTGCTACTCATTATAAGTGCGGAGTTGTCTGTGTCATGATTTCTCCTTTAACAGTAACTAAAAATAATTAATAGGGATGGGCCGAAATTCGTTTTACATTCAGTTATACCGAATTTCGGCAGCTGGAGCCGAACTTCGGCATTCATACCTACTTGCACTATTTTGACTCAAGTTAATAGAAATCATATCTATCATAACCGTAATACAAAAATTGGCATCTATATACTCGTGGTCATTTATTTTAGTTAGGAACATGCAAATCTTAACGTGCATTGTGATAAAAAATAAATAAAATTAGTTCTTGATTGAGTCTTTGCCTAATTAAAGAGACATCAAATTAAAACAAAAGTAAAATAAACTTATTATTCCTTCTAAGAAACATCAGTAAGTAGTGCAACTGCTTAATTATAATGCGTAACTTGAATTTAAAAACAAAAACATGTCTAAGGGACATCAGCAATTACAACTTTAATTTTGATTGAAATCAATTTTTACGAATTAAACATTATGAATTTAGAATTATGAAATAGTGTTTTTATTTTCAATCACATACATACATAACTTCACGCCAGTTCCCTTGCGGGATAGGCACGAACAACAGAGTGCCATTTAGGCTTATTCTTACACACCTCACTTGCCTCTTTGACATTCATAACTCTTGTCATGCAAGCTCGTCTGTTCTTAAGGCTCCTGACATCACCTTCTGCTAGTACACGATCAATTTGATCATGGAAGGTGTGTCATGGCCTTCCACGACTTCTGCATCCATCCACTTTTGCATTGTA
Source organism: Dendrolimus kikuchii (assembly GCA_019925095.2). Lineage (NCBI taxonomy): Eukaryota > Metazoa > Arthropoda > Insecta > Lepidoptera > Lasiocampidae > Dendrolimus > Dendrolimus kikuchii. The sequence goes on along the minus strand of CM034410.1, from coordinate 402,043 downwards.
TATCTGTTTAGTCATTCTTTCATCATGCATTCTTTCCACATGCCCAAACCACCGGAGCATTCCTTTCCTTACCTTCACCCCGACACTCTCTTTCAGACCAACTCTCTTTCTTACTTCGGTACTTTTTTCAATCAAAGGTCTAAAAATCTATTCTTTTATCCACCGGTCACGCTGTGTTGCTATTGAGAAAGCGTGGCGAAATCAAACCGAAGTTCGGCCGAATTTTTTGTTTTAACCGAACGTTCGGCCGAAGTTCGTATTCGGTTCAAACCACATTCGGCCCATTCCTAATAATTAATACTAATAAAAATATATAAGATAACAGGATTATTAATAAGTATGTAGCAAGTCAATGAAATTATCATGGTATGTAATAAGATTTCTTTTACATAATAACCTACTCAATTATGAAACAAATAATTATCAGCCATGAATACAGATAATGAAAATATATACACGTTATATAGTGATATTGAAAGTATAGATAGGCATGAGTTACTACTTACTTATCTATCTTTACAGATAAATAATCTATATATACTAGCGGCCCCGGCAGACGTTGCCTGCCTTTAAAATATAAAATTCTAGAACCCGATCCCAGAGCCACCTACCGGTTCTAATTGTGAATCTAAACCATCCGGGAACCCACTCATCCCTACTCCGTGATGTTTGCTGGATGAGAGGTGACAACGGTAGACATCTAGCGGGGATAACTGATCGATTGATAGTAAAAAAAAAAATCGCGATGGAAAAATAGGGGTTGATAGTAGAGAGGTGGAAAATTAAGAGTAATATATTTTTTTTTATTCTAAGTCATGACAAAATAAGATTAAAAATCTTGCCAAAAAAATTAAAGTTTATAATTAACAAATAAAAAATAGGGGTTGATCGTAGAGGGGTGAAAATTTAGGGTTGTATGTATTTTTTAATGCTGTATCCTAAAAAAATAAAAATAAAAATTTATCTAAAAATTAAAATAAAATAATTAGGGGTGGACTACCCTTAACATTTAGGGGGATGAAAAATAGATGTTGTCCGATTCTCAGACCTACCCAATATGCACACAAAATTTCATGAGAATCGGTCAAGCCGTTTCGGAGGAGTATGGGAACGAACATTGTGACATGAGAATTTTATATATAAGAAGATATAATTGAAACCACATATATAGTGACTCATCATGATATCTCAGGAACTATAATACCTATAGACTTCAGATTTTGCATGTACCTTCCTTTCGCCAAGTAGAGCTCAGCTAAGAAATATATTTTACGGCACGCGAAGCGGGCGGGTATCAGCTGGTACAATAATAAATCTGTAAATGGTTGGAGTTTGTATAATATCGCAAGATAGATTATAATTTAAAGGTATTTACAAATTGATGGTGACATATACTACTCATGCGCAGAAGGTTTGCCGATAGCCTCAAGATGTCACGCGTCGATGGTCAGTAGGGTTGACAAAAAAAGGTTACATAAATAGTTGTTGCAATAAATTTATTATTTTAATTTATCATAAATATATACTTTACATAAGTATATACAATAATAGTAAGTAATACAATACAATAATAATAAGTAGTCATTGGCAAACCTTCTGCGCATGGCTTATATGCATTATTATTTTTAACACTATAAAGAAGAAGCATTTGGCCACAGTCGCTAATATTAATATTATTACAACCTAGGCGCTGACAAACACAAATTCCACGTACGGATCTGTAGAAGCTAAAATATGCTTACCTGTCGGCATTTGAACTAATTGTAATCCTTTTATGATCGTCTTCTTTTGTTCACTTAATTATTGGCATACGTTTCTAATGATTGTGGAGTATAGCCTATTGTACTCGCTCATTAGCATCATTAGCCAGGTGTTGAGGATTCTTTTGCATTTGTGAAGTATAAAACGTCGGCCTGATGGAGAGAGGGGGCCAATTGAGCGACAACTACGAAACGGGCGTGACGAGTGTACATTCGGGAATCTAATAGTGACGGACTTTGCGCATTTTATTGAATTACGACCTTCTGCATTACGTTTGGATTTGTTGTGTTCGGTTATATTTGTACCTGTGTTATACATGTTTGTATAGTTCTAATAAACTCAATAATAATTCTAACGGCATTTTTATTCCGAGTCCCGCTAAACTCGTAACAATATTATCCCAGATCAAGCAGGAACATAATCTGTGCATGTCCATTGCATATCTCCTAAAATAAGCCCAACCAACAAACACATTGGACTAATGACAACTACAACCAATCGTAAGAGCAACATGGTTGTTTGGCATACCTCCAAATAGACTCAGTTCACATCACAAGGTGTCAACAACCATTGCTGTATTGCTGCACCTTTAAGAAAGACTCCCTTATAATTTATTAGTCTTTTACAAAGACTGTTTTGATTATTTAATTATCGAGAAAACCAACAGTGCAATAAACTTTGAATGAAATTGTATATAATGAATAACAAAGCCAATTACAGAATGCTTAATACAGTCGCCATTAGACAACCCCTTTAATGAAATTCACACATCTTATCTATACTAATATATTATAAGCTGAAGAGTTTATTTGTTTAAACGCGCTAATCTCAGGAACCGCGCTAATCTCAGGAACCGCGCTAATCTCAGGAACCGCGCTAATCTCAGGAACCGCGCTAATCTCAGGAACCGCTGGTTCGATTTGAAAAATTCTTTCAGTGTTGAATAGTACATTTATCGAGGAAGGCTATAGGCTATATTATATTTTCAAAAAAATTAGATATCCTTACTAAAAGTCCAATAATGTAACCCAAGATGTAAAAAAATGACCCAAAAAAATCCTTACACGGCCTGCGCTGCGAAAACTATTGATTATAGAACAAAACAATGTACTACGACTTTGCAGAACATATAATTGTCTACAAAAAATATCCCACTTTATTTTGTACCTTGGTATTAATCCTTATCAAAATAAATTGCTCCATATTCAAGACGAATTCAATACCATTCTAGAACTTTTTGAATTATTCAATTCGGACGTTTCATTCTAAAGATATCGCGATATTTAAAATATAAGTATTAGTGTTGTAGCCAAATATACTACGCGCTAATCTCAGGAATTACTGGTCTAATTTGAAAAATTCTTTCAATGTTAGATAGCCCATTTATCGAGGAAGGCTATAAGCTATATATCATCACGCTAAGACCAGTAGGAGCGGAGCAGCAATGAAAAATGTTTAAAAATCGGGGTATTTTTTTTACTGTTTTATTTTACTACTAGAGTTTACCCCGCGGCTGCGCCGCGGGTTAACCTCTAGTTCCTGCTTCTTGTTTAAAGAGCAGGCGTTAATACAGGTTACATTGTACAACATTTTTATGTTAGTGCCATTTGCACCCGAAAATTTCACTTAATTTTATATCGCAAACTATCCGATCTCCTGGCATGAGTATATTTTATATGAGTGATGGCATGAGTATAGTTAAACAAAATTACAATAAAGTTTTCAGAAAACTTAACAGAAACACATATCGAGTTACTATCGCATTTTTATAGACGATGCATTTTTATATCTATGAACTTGAGAAATGATTGGTCTCATCCAAACTTTCATCCTCTATTACAAACAGTCCTAGTTTTATTTATCTATCCCCCCCCGTCAATGAAAACTACAAAAATGACAAAAAGGACAAAATCAGCAAAAAGGACAAAAAGAGCAAAAGAGCAAAAGAGCAAAAGAGCAAAGAGGACAGAAAGAGCAAAACGGACAAAAAGGACAAAATAACCAAAATGATGAAAATGGCAAATCACAAAACCAACCAAAACCTGTCCCACTTTTGGGATAACCTTTACATAAATCTATCCCAAAATCTATCCCATTATCCGGGATAAAAAATATCCCTTGTCCACCCTCGTTATGAAAATTACATATGTACCGATTTTCAGCCAAATCGTTCCAGTAGTTTTTCCGTGAAAACGGAACAGACAGACAGACAGACAGAGTTACTTTCGCATTTATAATATTAATAATAGGGATTCCACACGGAAGAAGTCACGGACAGAAGCTAGTTCTAGATATACAAAGTGTTTGTAAGACATAGGATCAAGGTCCACTTTATTTTGATACTGGTCATACTCATCATACAAATCTGCAAAAAATGGTTGACAGAAGAGGATTATAAATAATACTCAGAATTTAAAAAAAAAAATTTTTGTGAAAACTGTGTCCAGAATAAACTAAATTATATGCATCAGAACATTTATAAACCCTAGGGAAATTGCTGCGGGGTTGCCAGGACAAAAAGTAGTTCAGATTTTAAAACTAAGAATTAAAAAAAAAACATTTTTTTTTGTTTTTCTGTTTGTCTGTCTGTTTATACCGGCCAATCTCCGAAATGACTGGACCGATTTAAATCAAATTTTGTATGGTGGTAGCTTATATCCCTGGTCAACATATAGGATACATTTGATACCGAACAATTAACGAGTTCCCGTGGGATAGTTAAAAAACTGCACCATGCGTACGAAATTGCAGGCATCAATTAGTATTAAATATATATTAAAATTAGGACTCTGCACCTGGTCGCAAGGAATGAACTACCCAAGCCTGGCTTGAAACCAACATTCCGAACGTTATAAGAGCTGAAGACTGGCCGTCATCTAGCCCAGACCTCAACCGTTTAGACTTCAAATTATGGTCAGTTTTAGAGGACATGGCCTGCTCTAAACGACACGGCGACATTGAGTCTCTTAAAAAATCTTTCGAGCAAGCAGTGGCAAAATTTCCCTTGGAAACAATGCGCAAATCCATAGATTTGTGGCCAAACAGATTAAAGGCATAAAAAAAAGCAAAGGTGGCAATTTCGAATAGAACATTTTTTTATTTTTTGCTGACTTTAATAAATATGTAGGTATAAATTTTATTAATAATACATTATTTCATTTTAAAAAAATGCATTTCCATTTGTAACAGAACTTATGGCTGGACTAGGTATATTAATTCACTTGATTTTACATAGCATTTTTGTACAATAAAGTATATTCTATATATTGTCAGTTTGTTGCAACAATTCATTAACTGACATACATATTATATAGCAATTAATGAGCTCATGCAGTAAACTGACAATGTGGAGGAGGAAGTGAAGTATTTAATTAATCTGTGTGACTTTCAGAACAGGTTATTCACTGGAACTTAGTTTTATAGGTTTCATAAGATTCTTATTGGCACAACCAATTGATTGTTTTACAATCCATTACAACTTCACATTTAGTAACATTGATGTACAAATTGGTTAAATTGCCTCTATAATTGTAATAATTGTAGGAAAATCGATAGTTACATTGACTAATGCTACATGCCTTGGCACTGTATTTGCAATACCCAATAACATAATACATTGCCAATTAGTTTATCATCCGTGGACATTTTTTCCATTAACAAAAGGGACAGTGGTTAGTTAGATTTACATAAATTGGCAGCTCATTGATTTGCTAATTTTAGGAACTTTAGTAAGATTATTTATGAGTGGGTGTCACCATGTGTAAACATTATCTTTTTAAAAATTATAACATAATGTTTTTAACTACACTTAAGTACACTGAAAAATACCAGTGGCTTAAGGAAAACACAATGTCTATAGGAAAGTATAATAAACAAATAAATGTATTGTAATTGTTTCATAGCTTCAAGAATTATTGTCAAATGCTGTATCATAGGTAAAACAAAATATACCATTGTTGAAGAATACAGTAATTATATAAAAACTAGCTGACCCAGCAAACTTCGTACCGCCTCAGACTCGATAAATAAAAAAGCTGAATGTGGTCAAAACTTAACCAGAACGAAAATCAAACATTTGGCATTCAAAACAAACAAAAAAAAAGATAATTTGCTTTCTGAATGACTTTTAAATTTAATTGATTTCTAAATAACATCAAATGTTTGACAGGTAGGAATAGTTTCTAAGGGAAAGCGAAATTGTTGTTTTTACTATATTCCAAGCATTTTTTTTCATATTTACTCACATTTTAAACCTTCTCTGGACTTCCACAAATAATTCAAAACCAAAATTAACCAAATCTGTCAAGCCTTTCTTGAGTTTTAGTGAGACTAACAAACAGCAATTGATTTTTATATATATAGATTATTGTACGGTATTAATAGCTGTAGCAAGCAAAACAATTGCACCTTATTGAGTTTTAAGTTGCTTTTGACATATACTTACAAAATGCTCAAATCCTTTTTGATTATGTTACTGTTTGTTATTATTTTCTGATACAAATTCATGTGAATTGTTAATAAAAGAAGTAAAAACCATAAACCGTCATCACAATGACAGTGCCAAACAGCTAATGGGTCAAATGACAAATTGAATCAATGAGAATAACAACTGCAAATGAACAAGACTCATTCATCACTGAACTATGAATACTATTACTACTGTTATTAAAGCCGCGAATGTACTGCAACAAATTGGCACGAGCGAAGGCGCCAATTGCGAGAACAACCGCGGCTCGTGCCTGAGGCCATGAGCGGCGCTCAGGTGACGAGGACTACGAGCAGCAGAAAACCTCGCTGAGCACCACACATAACCAAAACGTCAAACACGTTGACATTGCATGCCCCCAACAAAAAGTACAATCGAAACATCACTCACCCTAAGATACCTGGTTTGTAATTGTAACTAGGCACACGCCACGGACATCCCCCGTATTCACCTATGAGGGCATCGTGGTTCTTGTTCAGGTTAAAAGTCGATGCGCGGTTATCGTTCATTTTCCTCCGTGCTGGGTTGAAATAATTGTTATTTCTACTTTCACCGTTCACATCGTTAATTGGTATAAAGTCCTGTGCTTTATTCACATTTGGATTAGCGTTTTCTAAGTTTTTTAAGTTCATTTTATCTATTTCACTTTGAGTTTCCCAGATACGAAGCCACAGGCGCTTCGCGGGTCCTTCCTGCTCGGGCTGATACCACGCAACGGCGGGATCCATTCAGCCGGAGCACGCTTCCACTATATGGGATAACACATGCTGTTGCATTTCACATTTATTACATTGAATTGAAAATTAACACAAAACAAAAATAATAAAATAAGTCACACCACATTCGGAACATGGACGACACGCGTAATTTGACAATTCAAGTGACAGAGGGCACCATTTTAGCAAAATAAAGACGTTTTGACACGAAATTATACTGAATATTTGTTAAATTTCCAATAACGGTTGACAAAGGAACTAAGTTCGTACAGTCTTGCCGGATAATAGGTGTGAAATGTTACTTGTAGCCTATCACTCTCTAAATTTTACATAAGTTATGATATAACAGCTTAGCCTTCAGAATTCAGAATAATATATAAGATAGGCCTCTATCTGAGATCAAATATATAATTCACGTGGTACTTAACTCGAGAAAAAGCATATTATCTAGCAATGGCAGGTTTCTGCATCTTACCAACCGCTCATTTGCCTCAGTATTGGTTAAAATTATTAATCCTAATAGACTCCATACAAGCAATTTCAAACTATTTATGATAACTCAAGTCACTGTATAAAAAGATATAGGAATCAGCCATTAATAGTTAGTATTTTAATTCTAGAACTTAAATTCCTTTTTGCCCTATATTAAATAGATAATATTTAAAATGACGATATAGATTTTTATAGTTGTAGTTAAAAAAAAGGTAAATAAACGACAGTGTCGTACTGTTTTGAATCATATCAGATAAGTATGAACTTAGTTCCTCTGTCTGCTATGGCAAATATATTTTAAGAAAACAGGTATAGTATTTTTGGCGCCAAGACAATCGGAAATTAAAATGTCATTGTCATAAAATCATTAATTAAAGTTCGAAATAATTTTCATATTTTATCAGAATTATTTCAATAAATACTTTAGGTTAAGTCATTCTACTGCAATTTACAGTTGTAAGTAACTACAAATCTATCTGATTCATATATGTATATATCTGTTTGGTTTTATAAAACGCAATATTTTTATGGTGGATGTTTACAAGGTATACAATGTGGTAAACTTGTAACTCTTGTACTTCTTGACTAATTGGTAGTTATTTTAATATTCCTACTCATTTTCAGATCTTCAAGTAAATGAGTGAAAAATCAAACCATATAAATCCTCTATGGCAATAACCACATGTACAATATTTTTAAATTATTCCCTCAATGTAGATTAGTGTATCAATACAAAGCAGTAAACAACCTTCGTAGCATTACTAAAAATCATTTTGACTTAAAAATTAACATAATGGCTCAAAGAAGTATAAAATCATTCTTCAAAGTTTCCCCACCCAAACCAATAGTGGATAAGACTGAAATCCAGGTGAATGGAGATGAGGTAGCAGCTCTTAATGGAAAAGAAGAGAAGGTAATTTATTTTGTTGCAATTTTTTAATTTAAATTAAGGCTTATGGGAAGGATGTATTTAAGACTCCAATGCCTAAAAGTAGAAAGGAAAGTACTCTTTACCATCATCTGTTTTGCTTTATATGCAATTTAGGTGTGCTCCATCTTAGACTGACATCAGGTGTAATGTTGGGCAAATGCAAACCTATACAATAAAAAGCCATTATGGTCTACTTTGCGACATGTGTGTTTTGGCTGGTTATCTTTGACAAGTTAGTTGATAGCCTCATCATAAGTATACTGTAAAATATATTTTAAATAATCTTACAAACTTTATATAGATTAACAAGTTGGACAAGTTTATATTTAGAGATGATAAAATACTAAATAAGTTATTTAAAAAAATGTAAATTCAGTTTTTTTTTCAGAAATCTTCAAAAAGGCTAAGGTCTAGCAGTGAAAGTGAGACAGAATCTATATCACATCAAGACAGTACTAAAACATCACCTATCACTGCTGAAAAGGTAAACATTCTGTGCTGTTTATACAGTATACCATTGACACAGAGTAAATTAAAAAGGAAATAGTTCAACCAATATTTAACAAAGTAAATCATTCTAATTTTATAAATGTAAAAGTAGTTCTATATGTTAAGCCTTCATGGAAAAACTATGGACCCATTGTTGCTGAAATTTGTAGTTTCTGAGGTAATATTAAGTAAATTAACTAGATGTATGTATGGTCCCCTCCAACCCATACTACCTAGAAAGTTACTACAGTCACCTTTGGTACACACAGTTTCACATTGCCATACATTCTTTATCAGAACAAACAACAAATTCAATAAATTAAGTAAGTTGGATCATGTGCAAAATTAATCAACCCCTTATGCTCTTAATAATTAGTTTCTTGCACAACAATTATCGATGTTTTTAGTATATAATTCTCCTTTTAACCTTATTTTAAACTTTTTCTGGCATCTGTGGAGGCCCATCAATGGCTTCTCCCTGTTTACGGCTGTTAATCCCCCAAATACAATTAAATTAATTAATTTTTCACAGATGTGAATATCACCTAGGTACGAATTTAATGCCATTGCATTAAATTCTATGCAACCTGTGTGAATGCTTGCTTTCTAAGTACAAAACTATCAGTGGTTCACACAAATAAATTCAATTTGGTGTGGTTTTATCCGTGCAGGAACGGAGAAAGAATATAATTTCCTGTGGCCTGGTGGCCTGTCATAAGAGGCGACTAAACAACCCACAGCCAGGTGGTAGGGCATTTGCCCGACTGGATGGCTACCACCCCTAGTCTAAAGTATGTCGCCATAACAACCTTGAGTTGTGTTCCGGCATTAGTGACCAGGTTCCAGTCTCCCTTAAGAGAGCAGCAGCGCACTTGTAGCACTTTTGGTGTTGCAAATGTCCATAGGCTATGGCAACCGCTTTCCATCAAGTGGGCCGTCTGCCTGTCTGCTGATCTCCTGCAATAAAAAAATAAAAAATAGTGGTATAGATATGAGACACTTTTATTTATTATTTAAGATCCTACAGTTACTGCAGTAAATTTCACGACATGAAGGTGAAACTGCTAGAATTCAAATTGTATAGTGACAGCCACCAAAGCATAATAACATAGATTAAAAAAAATGTTTACAGTTTGAATCCACAAATCCTAAATCGTAAAAAATATCTTAGAACTCTCAGATTGGTAAGCAGTATATGGCCAGGCATGTTGCAGCCATGTTTAAGTTTGTAAAAAATATCTTATAATTCTTAGAGTGTCATCAACATTTAATTATTGAAAAATGATTTACATACATACATTACATAACTTCATGCCAGTTCTCTTACGGGGTAGGCACAAACAACAGAGCGCCATTCAGGCTTATTCTTGCACACCTCACTTGCTTCTTTGACATTCATAGCTCTTGTCATGCACGCTCGTCTGTTCTTAAGGCTCCTGACATCACCTTCTGCTAGTACACGATCAATTTGATCATGGAAGGTGTGTTGTGGCCTTCCATGAAAAATTATTTAGACTATTGTAAAGGGGAGTTACAGTCACTCAAACAATTAAACCTCAATGTCATATTTATATATCAATGCTTGTTCATCTAAACTTAAAAGTTCCATATAATGCACATTATTTTTATTAATCATTTAAGATTTTAAACCTGATATGTGTTTTTGGTTTTGTGTGATAGCTACCACAACTTGAAAAACTCTTTAAAATCCACTGAGGTTAGTGCACTCAAATCCCAAACTCAATGGCCCTGAGTTCGAATCCTAAACAAAGGGCATGCACCACTTAGGCAGTTTCCTAACCTAATATGCATATTGTTGCAACTACTATGTGCTGATGGTGGAGAAAAATATTGTGATAAAACCTGCATATCGAGATAACCAATGTATCAAACTGCCAAGCCACCTTGTACAAGTGTGGTAGGTATACTGTACGTTCCCTATAAATGGAAGGCTTGAGCCCAGTAGTGGAACATTTAAGTGCTGTTATTATACATACATACATATTGTCACGTCTGTTTCCCATTGGGGTAGCCAGACATGATGGATCTGCACCTGCTACGATCCTGACAAACACTTTTCGCCTCATCAAATTTCATTAATCTTTTCATACATACACACTTATTTAAACTGCTTTTTATCTGACCTTTCTTCAAAATACCTTGAATTTGATCATATTGAGTATGTCTTGGTCTACTGGCGCCGACTCTACCAGTAGACTCTACCAACATTGCTGTCGTATACTTGTTTTGTGATTCTGCTTTCATTCTCTCTACATGCCCAAACCACCTTAACATTCCTTTTTCAAATCTTGTCACTACATCGTTTTTCAATCCACAACGCTCCTTTATCACACCGTTTCTTATCATATCACTTACATTAACCTTACATATACTTCTCAAAGCTCTCATTTATTTATTTTCACTATTGTTATTATACACGATTTTCATATTTGCCACCAAATTTCTAGCTAGTGATAACAATAAATACATTTTTAACTGCAGAAGAAGAAAGTGAAGCGCCAACGCATCGAAAGTTCAGAGAGTGAATCTGAATCCACAAATGAACAGATTCCAATCAAGCAGGAAAAACAATCACCAAAATTATATGCATCACCTAAAAGTAAAAAGAAGAAAATTTTAACGGAAAATAAAAATGAAGTGAAAAGTCCACCACTAAAGGCCAAAAGCTCAACTAAAGAATCACAGAAGAAGGAAGTTACAGAAAAAATCACAAAAAAGGAATCACCAAAACATAATCTTCTGGAGAAAGCTGTTAAAGTAGAACCTAAGGAAGAAATTGTAGAAAAAGAGAAGGAAAATGTTCAACAAGAGAAAGAAGATAAAAAAGAAGTAAAAGTAGCTGGTGAGTAGTAGCATATTTCAAATATAACTATTATCTATAGTGTTACAACTTAGCCCCCGACAAAGACAAATTCCACGTACAGATCTGTAAAAGCACATTTTATTACCTGTCGGCATTTGAACTAATTGTAATCCTTTTATGCTCGTCTTCTTTTGTTTACTTATTTTTTGGCATATGTTTCTAGTTATTGTAGAGAACAGCCTATTGTTCTATTGTACTCGTTTGCGGCCGCTTGCAGGCGGCATCATTAGTCAGGTGTTGCGGATTACAATTACAAGACAATTCTAGGAAATTGTGTCGACGTTGCAGAACTGGCACATTTGCATTTGTGAAGTATAAAACGACGGCCTGATGAAGAGAGCTATAACTACGATACGGGCATGACGTGTGTACATTCAGAAATTTAGTAGTGACGGATTTTGCGCGTTTTATTGAATTACGACCTGCATTACGTTTGGATTTGTTGCGTTCGGTAATATTTGTACCTGTGTTATCCGTGTTTGTATAGTTCTAATAAACTCTATAATAATTCTAACGCCATTTTAATTCGAGTCCCGCTAACTCGTAACTAATAAAATATGTGGTCTTTCATGTCAACGCGAACGAAGTTTCACTGGAACAACTGTATTCTGATTTTTAATTACTTTGACTAAGTGACGGCTGAGATTGATCTTTTTTAACCGACTTCAAAAAAAGGAGGTTCTCAATTCTTCGGGATCTTTTGTTTTTTTTATGTATGTTCACCGATTACTCCGATATTTATGATTCGATTTACGTGATTCTTTTTTTGTTCGACGCGGAACAGCTTCCATTTGATTCCCTAAAAATTTGACATAGTTTGGCCCAGTAGTTTTCATTTTATGATCATTTTTTATGAAAAAAATTCCATTCCGTTCCATATGTACACCGATTACGCTGAGATTTATGATCCGATTTACGTGATTCTTATTTAGTTTGATGCGGAATAGTTGCAATTTGGTCCCCTAAAAATTTAACATAGTTTGGCCCAGTAGTTTTTATTTTACGAACATTTTTTTGTTCCCGTTTCTTGGGACCTATATTTTTTAAGGAGCGCGGCACCTGTCGTAGGTCTACACATACATAGCTAGACACTAAAAAACAACAAAAAAATTAAAAAACTTCGTTTAAAAAAACCGACTTCAAAAACTAAAAAGTATAAAATAACTTATTTCTAAAGCTATTATTATTAATATATATTATCTAAAGCATCTTGAAGTCGGTGCAAAGTAAAACATAAAAATTACTATATTTTTTTGAAAATTACTAAGCACCGACTTGAAGATGTTTTAGATAATATATATTAATAATAATAGTTTTAGAAATAAGTTATTTTATACTTAGTTTTTAAAGTCGGTTTTTTTATTTTTTGTTTCGTAAGTGAGCTGTGTAGGGTTGCCACCTATTTTTGGAGAAAATATATTATATTTGTTTTGAAGCTGTAAAATATAATACTTTTAAGAAAGGGTACTTAAGATAAAAAAAATGTTTTATTTTGTTTTTAAAACATCGGTTTTACATTCGGGAATTACAACAAGAATATTGTTTCATTCCTTTTGCTCCCAAGGTGGTAAAAAAGGTGGTAAAAAAATCGCCATTAGTTAATTTGTAATTTTATTATTGAAAAAAAACGGAAATATAGGTTTTTCAAAAAAAGACTCGAAAAATACTTAAGATAAAAAGCTGAAAATTTGGGTGAAGTATTTTTATTTTGAGAACAAAACGATCGTAATAGTAAAAGTAGGAAACGCCGCGGGGGCAGTTTTTTTTACAAACTCTGCTATACCCTTTAACCTGTCGGAGCTACGAGCCAATAATTGGCAAAAAACTGCACAGCACAGAGTATGGCCTCATTTACGGAGATGCGGGTCGTCGCGCGTTGCGCGTGGCGTGGCGTCTCGCGGCGCGTCGGACGTTTTTATTGTTTACGTAGCTGTCGCGCGTGAAGCGGCACGTATCATCGCACGCGTAACCACAGACTTATAGCAATATACGATGTTGTTTATAGAGACGCGAGGCGAGAAGTGTGGCTGCGCCCGCGTCGTATTCTCAAGCGTGTAGCGAAGCACGCGGCGGGCACCGCCACTCTTCCTCCTCTTTACATTAAATAACTCACTTTTTAACATACAATTTCCTTCTAATAAAAAGTCGATCATATCATACTCCATTGCGACGGTGACTACGGCTGTGTCGCACGATTACCAAATGAGACTGGCAGAAGGTTCCGCCACAGGCATCGCTTCATCGAGAATCGCCGCCGCGTGAGACGTGACGATGCCATCCGCGGGCTCGGCCGTAAAACACGCTCCATTTCAAGCAAACGCGTGTAAAATCGCTTCTTCGTAAACGCACTCATCCAACGCCCTACATTTGAATTGAGTGCGGGCCGCGCAGCCTATCGCGACGCGCGACGCGCCGCGTCTCCGCAAATGAGGCCTAAAATGGCATACTCTCGTTTCGGAGGAACGGAGTAAGGAAGTAAGTTTGGGAAATTTAGGTATAAAAAAGAGTACATATTTATTTTCCATTATTCATTATATATTTTATTTATTTTTAAAATAACCATAAATAAGAACCTGAATAAAAAGCGCGACAATTGAATTAGCAATGAGAATATAGTATATTTCATGCTATATCATTTTTCTATAATATATAGTACTAGCTGTGCCCGCGACGTCGTCCGCGTGGAATTTGTTTTCAAAACTCTCCGATTTTGAAACATTCTTCATTGGTGCTCCGCTCCTATTGGTCTTAACGTGATGATATGTAGCCTATAGCCTTCCTCGATAAATGGGCTATCCCAACACTGAAAGAATTTTTCAAATCAGACCAGTAGTTCCTGAGATTAGCGCGTTCAATCAAACAATATTAGTAATATATTTGGCTACAACACTAATACTTACATTTTAAATATCGCGATATCTTTTGAATGAAACGTCCGAATTGAATAATTCAAAAAGTTTATAGAAAGGCATTGAATTCGTCTTGAATATGGAGCAATTTATTTTGATATGGATTAATACCATAGGTACAAAATAAAGTGCGATATTTTTTGTAGACAATTATATGTTCTGCAAAGTGGTAGTACATTGTTTTGTTCTATAATCAATAGTTTTCGCAGCGCACGCCGTGTAAGGATTTTTCAGGTCATTTTTTACATCTTGGGTTACATTATTGGATTTTTAGTAAGGATCCCTAATTTTTTTGAAAATATAATACAGCCTATAGCCTTCCTCGATAAATGTACTATTCAACACTAAGAATTTTTCAAATCGGACCAGCGGTTCCTAAGATTAGCGCGTATAAACAAACAAACAAACTTCAGCTTCATAATATTATCTATAATATATAGTATGATACCATACATTATAGTACGGTTGGCAGCCCTAGTTGTGTGAACTAAATCAACAACTAAGCTTGCGACATAGCAAACAGTCAGTCGCAGCTGTCATTTTAGTTCAGGTAATAAAAAATCAGAGTATAGTTTATTCGCACAACCAGACACAAACATTTGTATGGCTTAAAGGCCTAGTTGCCATGCCATAAATATATTTAAAAAAAACATTTGTAAAACATTATGGATGTGAATATAATAGGTGTCCACACAAGTAGTAAAAAAAATCTTTCATACATAATTAATACTACTGTTTAACGGTTTTAATTGCGGCATTTTATTTTATTTTTATTCCGCCTTTTGTTTTATTGTAGGAGATCAGCAGACAAGCAGACGGCCCACTTGATGGAAATCGGTTACCATCGCCTATGGACATTTGCAACACCAAAGCTACTAAAAAAGCGCTGCTGCTCTCTTAAGGGAGACTGAAACCTGGTCACTAACGCCGGAACACAACTCGAGGTTGTTATGGCGACATACTTAAGACCAGGGGTGGTAGCCATCCGGTCGGGCAAATGCCCTACCACCTGGCTGTGGGTTGTTGAGTCGCCTTTTACAACAGACCGCCCGGCCGCAGGAAATTGTATTCTTTCTCCGTTTCTGCACGTAATAGTAGTTTTAATTATGTGTACTAGACGCGAGAACTCCATACATACATACATAACTTCACGCCAGTTCCCTTGCGGGGTAGGCACGAACAACATAGCTCTTGTCATGCACGCTCGTCTGTTCTTAAGGCTCCTGACATCACCTTCTGCTAGTACACGATCAATTTGATCACGGAAGGTGTGTCGTGGCCTCCGACTCCAAAACTCCATACAGTTACAGAATACAACCCAGCCAAAGCGAACTATGATCCAGTAAAAGACGCTTGCTGGTCAAAGGGCGAAGAGGTGCCCTACTATGCGTTGGCCAAAACGCTCGAATCGATAGAAGCGACGTCAGCGAGGTTGAAAATCGTCAGTATACTGAGCAACTACTACCGGTCTGTGATCGCTCTGACCCCGGAGGACCTTCTGCCCAGCGTCTACCTCTGCCTCAATCAGCTGGCCCCAGCTTACCACAGTTTGGAATTAGGTAAGTTGTACAAGGCTTGGAAAACTGTAAAAAAAATCGACAGCCTACAAAATACATAGGTTTTCTTGTCAGTTTCGTTCAAACGGTTTTTGCGAACAAAATTTCATTCCTAGGTTTTGTTGGATCAACGAGTTTCTATACACTTTCGAAGCATTCATTTTACTTTTGACAGCTCGATGACAGATCAATCAATAATGTCCTAATGAGTTACCGACTCAATCTTTTTATATATAAAAATGAATTTTAGACATGTATGTACGCACATAACTTGAGAATGACTTTGATTAAACTTTTTGTGTGTGTTAGGGTGGGTCCCCGGGTGGTTTAGATTTACAACTGGAACCAGTAGGTGGCGCTGGGATCGGGTTCCAAATTTTTATTTTTTCAAGGCAGTACAACGTCTACCGGGACCGCTAGTTCGTTATATTATAAATCAACTTCTCTTATTGATAAGTTTTAATAAACAACATTCCTATATATTGTTTGCTAAAAAATACTATATCGTGTAATAAATATATCCATCTACATTTCAATGGACATATTTTACATATATTAAATAAGCAATTTTTGTAATATAGCAAAAAAAAAATTAATGCAGTAGAACATTTTTTATTTTCAAATCGATTACTTTCGAATTATTTACAGTGTCGATGGTTTAATTGTCTGTGCGTTACACGACTCACAGAACATCACTATTCCGTCACCCATAGCAATAAAGTCCGACGAGTTTTTGGCGGGAACTGAAAGGAGATGTTGTGCTGTGCAGTTTTATTTTCTGAAAATGTGTAAAATTACTCTAAAATGAACAATAGTTGTAGGATATTGATAGTTTTTGAGTAGTAATTATGTGTTTTGTGAGAAATGTTAACTGTAAAGTCAAATGTGGCCTTTTGGGTTGTCACAAGAACTCCGTTGAATGGCACTAGCTGATTACCTACAGCCCAGCTGTGCTACACATAGGCGAAAATAAAGAAACTATATTGTAAACTAAGATCTGGCTTAAAGGCCTAGCTGCCAAGCCATAAAATAAAAAAAAACAGAACATCACTATTACGTCACCCATAGCAATAAAGTTCGACATTTATGTCACTCGTTTCATGTGGATTTCACAGTCCAGAAATATGTAACTTGATGGACGTGCAAATGTCAAAAGTAAAATAAACGCTTGGAAACGGTATAGCAATTTCACACAGTTTTTGGCGCACAATTTTAAAGCACACAAACACATGTTGAAAGAGATAGAATGATACTTCCTCTTCTCACAGAACAAACTGGTTAATTCAGTCTTATACTGTAACTCTTTTTAAGTAATAAAACTACGTTTTAACGGTTTTAAGCGTTGTTAAAGTTTTATTTAGCCTACCTACAATACTCGTTGACACTTTACATCTTTGTCTTCTGTGATCACGGCCACTGAAAAATGGCCGAAACGTCGGAAAAACCGAAATCAAATAAAATTACCGCGCTTAAAACCGTTAAAACGTAGTACATACATACATACATAACTTCACGCCAGTTCCCTTGCGGGGTAGGCACGGACAACAGAGCGCCATTCAGACTTATTCTTACACACCTCACTTGCTTCTTTGACATTCATAGCTCTTGTCATGCACGCTCGTCTGTTCTTAAGGCTCCTGACATCACCTTCTGCTAGTAGACGATCAATTTGATCATGAAGGGGGGGCGTGGCCTTCCACGACTTCTGCATCCATCTACTTTTGCAAATTAACATCTTTTGTGAAATTAACAATGTAATGTTTCTATTGCTTCAATAACAATCATCTCTCTTGATATTAACACTGATTACGTTATAATTCACTTTGATTAAGGCAATGAATCGCAGTTCGTCGAATACTTGGTGCGCTGGCGACCATTCTCCAGAATAGGTTAGGTCTTCCTTCCTTCGGCCACCCCGCTTCCTTAGCCACGACGCTTCGCGAGAGTGACATTGACAACAACTGGGATTAGCTTAGGCGTGTTGCTGGAGAGTTTCTTCCGCCGCTTCTTCTCCTCCAGCTATAACACGTTGCGAAGCGGTAGTAATGATAGATTAGGATCGGCTCCGCCGGCGGAGTCGATAATTAGTCCCCAAATAATCGCTTCAGCCTGTTGGCTTAGCTCATTCAGCCTTTTACGGCTAATTCTCAATATAAAGTCAATCCCCCGCAGCGGTCGAGCCGAGGTCGAACCTCACAGGAGGTGCCTCCTCAAGCGCGCTGCTTCCGAGCTAAACGCCTCCGTTCTCACGGAGTCGGGAAGCCCCCAAAGTCCGGTATCGCTGAAGCAGCCCTCTGTGGCTATTCAGCTGGGTCCAGCTCCAAAAAAAATGTCTTAAGTGAAACAGTGACACATATTAAGACATTTCCAGAGTGGTGGTATCCCAAGAGCGAGAACAATACTCTAAGCATGCTCTAATGTCACATCCTGTATTTTCCTCACACCCACATACAGAGTTCTTGGGCTCAGCTCGATCTATATGATCCCCCTCTCCTATCCTCGCGATCCCATCCTACTTCTGTTATCCCTCTTATTCTATGCTCTCTATCCTATCCTGAAGGCAGGTTTGCAAAAGTCCTTAAGCGATGGTTTTTGCTTTCCATCCGTGGGTCTGTCTGTTTGGGCAATACAAAAGCTTTTCTGAGTGTGCCCAGTTTGTTAATGGCAAATTTTTGTATTATTTTTTATTGCATGATTCAGCAGACAGGCTGACAGCCTACTGGTGGAAAGCGGTGACCATCGCCTGTGAACATGTACAGCACTAAAGGTGCTATAAATGAGCTGCTGCTCTCTAAAGGGAAACTAGAACCTGGCCACTAATATCAGAATACAACTCAGATTGTTATGGCGACCTGCACCTACTCTAGACCAGGCTTGGTAGCCATCCAGTCGGGCAAGTGTCTTCCCACCTGGCTGTGGGTAGTTCTGTCGCCTGTTACAACAGGCCGCCCCAATGCACTGCATGTAGTGCAGTATCCGTGCAGAAACGGAGAAAGAATACAATTTCCTTGCGGCCTGGCGACCTGTCGTAAGGAGCGACTAAACAACCCACAGCCAGATGGTTGGGTATAACAATCTTGAGTTGTGTTCCGACATTAGTGATCAGGTTCCAGTCTCCCTTAAGAGAGCAGCAGCGCATTTGTAGCACCTTTGGTGTTGCAAATGTCCATAGGCGATGGTAACCGCTTTCCACCAGTAGGCCGTCAGCCTGTCTGCTGAACTCATGCAATAAAAAATGCAAGTATAAAGTGAAGTGAGTGTGGTCGTGATGCCGTGCAGGCATAGCGGAGACGTACCTGATGAAGGCCATCGGGCAGTGCACGGGGCGCACGCTGGCGCAGGTGCGCGGCGCCGCGCACAAGACCGGCGACCTGGGCTCGGTGGCGGAGCAGGCGCGCGCCACCCAGAGGACCATGTTCACGCCGCCCCCCCTCAAGCTGAGGAGGGTCTTCGCTGCGCTCAAGGAGATCGCCCATATGACAGGTTACGTTTTATTTATTTTTTTTATTGCAGGAGCTCAGCAGACAGACGGCCCACTTGATGGAAAGGGGTTACCATCGCCTATGGACATTTGCAACACCAAAGGTGCTACAAATGCGCTGCTGCTCTCTTAAGGGAGACATACTTTAGACCAGGGGTGGTAGGTATCCAGTCGGGCAAATGCCCTGCCACCTGGCTGTGGGTTGTTCTGTCGCATCTTACGACAGGCCGCCCCAACGCAGGAAAATTGAATTCTTTCTCCATTCCTGCACAGATAAATATCTGTTTCTCTTTGTATGTCAAAATCATTTTTATCACAAAGTACTGATTGTGAATCTAATATAAAAATATACACGTTCTTATTCATATTGAGTTAAAGTAAGTTTGAAGGCTTCTTTAAAAACCATAGAGAAGCCTCCAAACTTACTCTAGCTGAATATGAACAAGATTGGTAATATACACTCCTTTGCAAAAAAAAACGTGTACCTTACAATCATTGCCTTTTCTATGAATAATATTAATATTTTTAGTATGTCATTAGCTTAGATGACTAGAAATTCCTTACTATCAATGAGAATATAGTTTTTAACATTGAAATCCTGGAATCGGTGTTTTAGCCAATGTAAACAGAGAGCTGTGTTAAAATGGACATTTTCATGGGTATAATGAAATTAAGACTACGAGTAAAGTAAGTCTAAAGTATGCCGCCATAACAACCTTGAGTTGTGTTCCGGCATTAGTGACCACGTTCCAGTCTCCCTTAAGAGAGCAGCAGCGCATTTGTAGCACCTTTGGTGTTGCAAATGTCCATAGGCGATGGTAACCGCTTTCCATCAAGTGGGCCGTCTGCCTGTCTGCTGATCTCCTGCAATAAAAAAAGAGTATTAAAAAACAAATTAATAACGAGTATAACTTCCCCTTGTAGCGATTACGGCATGCAATCGTCTTGGCATGCTTTCCACCAGGCTTTTGATGGTGGCCTGTGAAATGAATTCCCACTCAGCCGAAATCACGCGTGTAAACTCCCTGATGTTTTGTGGCGATGATTGCACGAATCGTACTCGTCTTTTTAGGAGATCCCAGACGTGCCCAATGGGGTTACGCTCTGCGTTCGCCAAACCATACAACGAATACCGACCTCTTGCATATAAGCATCTAAGTCGTCAGAACGTAGGGCCCGAGTATTATCGTCACAGACTGAAAAAGGGATTATTATTTTTAAAAACAAAAATTTCGAATTTGGAATTAACTTTTTTCATCTTTATTACGTGCCAGTAACATAATTTGGTTATTAAAACCTCTTTAGGATTAAATTATTATATTTACTAATAATGCGCAAAATCTGCGGAGTGACGCTCGCGGACCGCGTTCGTAATACCGAAGTAAGAGAGAGAGTTGGTCTGAAAGAGAGTGTCGAACGAATGACTAAACAGATATACAATGCAAAAGTGGATGGATGCAGAAGTCGTGGAAGGCCACGACACACCTTCCATGATCAAATTGATCGTGTACTAGCAGAAGGTGATGTCAGGAGCCTTAAGAACAGACGAGTGTGCATGACAAGAGTTATGAATGTCAAAGAAGCAAGTGAGGTGTGTAAGAATGGGCCTAAATGGCGCTCTGTTGTTCGTGCCTACCCCGCAAGGGAACTAGCGTGAAGTTATGTATGTATGTATGTAAATTAATTTAGAGGAAATACTGTTAACAGGTCAGGCGTCGGTGAATAAGAAAATAAACAAGATCCAGTCTCTATATGTTGCCAGTAAAAACCAGGAGGCCAAATACTTGATCCGGTGAGTGTTTATTTATTTAGTCACATTGAATGAAATTCTCATGTTAGTGCTATTTGCCCCGGAAGATTCATTTCATTTTATATCAACCCTATATTTTTTTTTATTGCAGGAGATTAGCAGACAGGCAGACGGCCCACTTGATGAAAAGCGGTTACCATCGCCTATGGACTTTGCAACATCAAAGGTGCTACAAATGCGCTGCTGCTCTCTTAAGGGAGACTGGAACCTGGTCACTAATGCCGGAACACAACTCAAGGTTGTTATGGCGACATGCTTTAGACCAGGGGTGGTAGCCATCCAGTCGGGCAAATGCCCTACCACCTGGCTGTGGGATGTTTTGTCGCCTCTTACGACAGGCCGCCCCAACGCAGGAAATTGTATTCTTTCTCCGTTCCTGCACGGATAATATATCACCCCTGGTCTAAAGTATGTCCCCATAGAAACCTTGAGTTGTGTTCCGGCATTAGTGATCAGGTTCCAGTCTCTCTTAAGAGAGCAGCAGCGCATTTGTAGCACCTTTGGTGTTGCAAATGTCCATAGGCGATGGTAACCGCTTTCCATCAAGTGGACCGTCTGCCTGTCTGCTGCACTCCTGCAATTAAAAAAAAAAAAAGTCGCAAACCATCCCATTTCCCGGAATATAAAGTATTTATTAACGCGAGTTACTATAATAATATTAAAAGTATTGAGCAAAAGTTATTTTGGTACTTCGATAGATGGCGCTAGTCAAACAATAGATCGCGGTATGGTTTGCATTTTGCTAATATAAGTATGTAAGCAAATATCAATAAATTTTGTGTCGATCTAGCATCGTTCCCCGCAGCGGTCGAGCCGAGGTCGAACCTCGCAGGAGGTGCCTCCTCGAGCGCGCTGCTTCCGGGTAGGGATGCAACATCGTTCATATAAAACATCGATGTTAGGATATCGATGTTTATGAACGATGTTTTTTATCACCATTTACATAAACTTTTGACGGTTCTTCCTGCGATGCAAATGAATTATCGGTTTTTTTAGCATCGATGTATCGCCCAAACCACTCTAGCAAACCTTTCTTAATTCTTGCTTTCACTAACATCATCCTTTTACACCACTGTCACTCCATCTTTCAAAGAAATAGCACACAGACTTCTCAATGCTCCCATTCCTACTAAATACTATGTTTATTCTATTTATATGTCTTTTGCCTTTTTTTTTTTGCCAGGGGAAATCCGTTTGAGGACTAAGCCGCGACAGGCACAGAAGCCTGGGGGGATGTTCGCGACCCGTGTGAGTGTGGGATTCGCCAGATCGGGGGTGGCACTAGCGTGCCCAGTCAGAACTGGTGCCACGTTATTGCCACTCCCCAGTTAGGGATACCCACTAAAACCCCTGGGTGTTCCGTCCTGCGCCTTATGCCAATATGTCTTTTGCCTAACCGAACATTAACTACTTTACTTACAATTCAACAGCGTGGGCACACACTAACACATCCCTATCACCATTTTAAATAAATGCACATCTAAGAAAAATGGTCATTTATAAAACAAATCAAAGAAACAGGTATAATAATCAACGTTTACATTATAAATTATTATTGGCAATAAGAAAAAAAATATGAAAAAAATGATATAATGGATATCTGTATAGATCACAGATAGAGCGCAAGATGGCACTTTATGTCTATTACAACATCGATGTTAAAACATTGATTTTTATGAACGATATATCGATGTTTGGAAACATCGATGTTTTGTTTGCATCCCTACTTCCGGGCTGAACGCCTCCGCTCCCACGGAGTCGGGAAGCCCCCAAAGTCCGGTATCGCTGAAACAGCCATCTGCGGCTATTCAGCTGGGTCAAAAAAAAAAGTTTTTTCGCCTTAGTTTGAATTTGGCCAGTATTTATGTCCATTTTCGGTATTAAAACTACATTTAACCAAAATTACAGCAAAACTAATGCAGTACTCCTAGTAGTTTTTTATTGAAAGATAAACAAACAGACAGAATTACTTTTGCATTTATAATATTAATTTTTTTTGTCGTTTAGGTCGTTGGAGGGTAAACTTCGGATAGGACTGGCGGAGCAGTCGGTGCTGCAAGCACTGGCGGTGGCCACAGCACTCACGCCCCCGCATCCTGGCGGCGTCCAGACCCTGGACGCCTCCAAGGGCATCGGCGCTGACAAATTCAAGGTCAGAACCTCGGCTAATCGCATCACATTTTCTTCTATATATAGCAATCAGGATATGCCCGCGACCTCGTCCACGTTTGACGTGGAAAATGCCCGCGGGATTCCCAGGGCACAATGAATAGTTTTTTTTTTTTTTTTTTTAATCGGCAGACAAACACACACATTGTATATCCCCAAATTAAGCAAGTTACGCTTGTGTTATGGGTAACGTACAACGGAGTACTCTGGAGCCGATCCCAGACACCCAGACCATAGTAAATAACGGAGAAAATACGTTTCCGAAATTGACTATACCAGGAATCGAACCCGGAGCCCGCTCAACCACAGAGGCCGTCAAATAGTGAATGCGCTGGCGGAATAAGTATATTCTTATGCACCCGGGAAAAAATATCACATTGATTAGTTTTTTTTTACTCGCCATTTTAAATCATTACATACATACATAACTTCACACCGGTCCCCTTGCGGGGTAGGCACGAACAACAGAGCGCCATTTAGGCCCATTCTTACACACCTCACTTGCTTCTTTGACATTCATAACTCTTGTCATGCACACTCGTCTGTTCTTAAGGCTCCTGACATCACCCTCCGCTAGTACACGATCAATTTGGTCATGGAAGGTGTGTCGTGGCCTTCCACGACTTCTGCATCCATCCACGATCATCATCATTTAAATCATTCTCAGAAAAAAATTCACGGGATTCCCAGGTTAAAATTAGCGCAGATTTTAAATCTGTCACGAATGGCCCTATTGGAAGATCAGCGCTGGTTATATTAACCGGCAGTTTTGCTGAGCTAAGGCCTATTTAGGACTACATTTATTTATTCTTTTTCTTTTAATAGTTTAAGTGAGTTATTAGTGACTAGTGAAACAGTGGTGAGATCATTTGTCGGGATAAAAAGTATCCTAAATCTTGACGCAGGACATAATCTAGCTCTGTATCAAATTCCATTTAAAGCTGTTGATTAGTTTTCACATGATGCTCAAAGAGACATTTTTAAAATCTGCAGAAAGACTCCTTAACTTTTTTCTCATTTTTAAATTTGTTATACAAAATACATACATAACTTCACACCGGTCCCCTTGCGGGGTAGACACGATCAACAGAGCGCCATTCAGGCTTGTTCTTACACACCTCACTTGCTTCTTTGACATTCGTAGCTCTTGTCATGCACGCTCGTCTGTTCTTAAGGAGTTATTGTAGTTGTAAATAAATCTTTTTCTTTCTTTCTTCCAAAGAATCTAATAATTTGCTGTCGATCAGCGGAAACCGCATCGAAATCGGCCTAGTAGTTTTTACATGAATCTCATACAAACAGACAAGAAGACTAAAAAAAGTGCATCGTGTTCTTCATCGTTTATATAGTGTATTCCAGTTGTTTTTTTTTAATAGCTTAAATGTACAGACAGGGCATGTTTAGAATTTTATAATATTATAGATGTAAAATATGTAGTTTCATTACTAAGAATGGACATAGGATACTTCTCGTCCCGTAAAATAGGACAGTATCTAGGAGAAAATGAAATAAATTTGATGAGGAGGGTAGTAAGTACTAGTAGGATGTGTGAGTTTCTAGAATTACAATTTCACTTATTTTTAGTATGTTTTGAGTACCACAGTATGGGTTTCTAAAGTGTTATTAATTTTTTTAAGTCAACATCTTATTGGTAATTGATGTTTTAAATGTCTACCCGCTTAGGTCCTGATGGAAAGCGGTTACCATCGCCTGTGGACATTTGCAACACTAAAGGCGTTACAAATGCGCTGCTGCTCTCTTAAGGAAGATTCGAATTGTTATGCGGACATATTTTTGACCAGGAGTGGTAGCCATCCAGACAGGCTCTACGGGATCAACCTTATCTGCTGGACTCAAAAAGTTAATACATTTTTCGAAAACTTAGAATATTGTTACGAATTTGTAGGATGTAAATTCGAAAATGCCGTTGGAATTATCACAAAGTTTATTAGAAGTATTCATACGTAAATCACAGTTCTTACAAGTATAGCCGAATACATCAAAACCAAAACCCTAGATACTCGCTCCGAAAATGCACTAGGTAACGCCTCGATCGCAGTCAGAACACGAGTGGCACATTTCTTGATTGACCGATCCTCATCCATTTGTAAATTAGACATGGCCTCATCATTCCGCTCACTGGTTTTTGAAATCATTAAATGGTCAGTTTAATGGCTTCCAAGAATTTGCATGAAATACCTACAGAGGAAAGAAGGTTTTATGACGTATTACGGCGGCCTGAGCAAAGAGATTAGTGTGAACAATACATCACTCAAATTCAAAGGGGTAATAAGACATCTGCAAAGGGTTAGTGTCGGCTCGCAACAATATAGTGTGTTCCTCAGAGCCGCGTGGACGAGCACGCGTTGCTGATAAAGACGACGTACTGCGAGTGCCCCAACTACGAGATGATAATACCCGTGATACTGGAGCACGGGGTGCAGGCGCTGCCGGACCACTGCAAACTGACCCCCGGGGTCCCGCTCAAGCCCATGCTGGCGCACCCCACCAAGGGCGTGCACGAGGTGTTTAACAGGTGAGACACCACTTCTCTTCTATGCAGATAAATAAAATGTTTTTACATACAAGCTTTTGAGATCCTGGATATCATATAGTAGCAGAGTGCTAGCCCAGACAAGTGAAACGAGCCCAAACACGACAGGTCTATCTTCTTTAGTACATGAGTTCCGACTCCATCATCAGATCAGCTCCATGGTACCATATTATTGCATTGTCACGCGATATACATATGCTTGCAAAATTTCAGCTCAATCGGAAACCGGGAAGTTGGTCAAATTTAACTTGCAAGATTCCACCCGAACTTACATACATACACATACATCCATTGCAAGTTAAATAAAAGCTTGTAAAATTGAAGTAATGCCAAAATGACAACATTTTACTAAATACATATGATACTTTTTTTTTTAATTTTGTCTGTCTGTTTGTTCCAGCTGATCTTTGAAACGGTTGAACCGATTTTCACTGGCAGACAGCCAATGTTATAAGGAGTTACGTAGGCTACCTTTTTTAGGGTTCCACGAAAATAATTCCCCTCGAACAAAGTTGCGGGCATAGCTAGTCTTAAATATATACCATCACAACTTATTTCCATCGGGGTAGACACGCGCAATGGATTTCCATTTGCTGCTATCTTGACACAACTTGCGAATGTCTGCTTTGATTTTGATACTCTTCAACACACATGGCACTAGTTAGGACAATATATATAAGTATAGATATAAGGCCCACACTGCACATGCACTTCCTCACAACACCAGCATGTAACAGATACACTCTACATTAGTATAAGTTTAGTATTAAAACTAGAATAAATTAATATAATAAGTTATTCGTAAGATACATACACCTCAACACAAAAATCAATAAATTAATATCACACACAAGAACCAAAATAACTAATAAGCGTGTTAAATTCAAAAAGTTAAATCTAGAAATTAAGTTGTAAAAAAGGGTACGGAACTTGAGTCCGTAGAGTTGTTAATAATAATAATAAAATAAAAAAACATTGACCTAGGATTCTTTGAGATAAAATTTACTTGAGCTTTCTTCAAAATGTCTGCAATTTCAGATTATTGAGATGTATTATTATTGAAAAAATGCAATTTTTAAAAATAAATAATATTAATGATGTAGGTTCGAGAACGAAGAGTTCACCTGCGAGTGGAAGTACGACGGCGAGCGGGCCCAGATCCATGTCCCGGGGGATGAGCAGCCGGACCTCGGCAGGGCGGCCATCTTCAGCAGGAACCAGGAGAACAACACCAGGTGACGACGGATGCACATTTCTAGACATAAATACAGATATGTACTATAATTGAGGCTGGTGTCTGTGTCCTAGATAGTGATGAGTAGTACACGTGTGAGCCAGCACATTTCTCCCGTACAAAATAAGTTTGTACTGATACGGCTCAAAGTTTAGATTTGTAATACTTCAAAAATGTTGTCCCTCTACTATTCACGCGTCAAATGTAAGAGGAAAGACGAAGCGAGGACAATAGTATAATATTATCCGTGCAGGAACGGAGAAAGAATACAATTTCCTGCATTGGGGCGACCTGTCGTAAGAGGCGACTAAACAACCCACAGCCAGGTGGTAGGGCATTTGCTCGACTGGATGGCTACCACCCCTGGTCTAAAGTATGTCTCCCTTAAGAGAGCAGCAGCGCATTTGTAGCACCTTTGGTGTTGCAAATGTCCATAGGCGATGGTAACCGCTTTCCATTCAGTGGGCCGTCTGCCTGTCTGCTGAACTCCTGCAATAAATAAAAAATAACGTCTCTACGGATATTCACATGACAAAGAGGGTCAACATGACAATGTTGTAGTACGCCTGTTAGTAAAATGAGGTGACCGAGGCCGATCATATCCGATTCTTAACGAACATTTCCGAACTAGAAGTTTCGTATGGGACAAGTGAGGGAATGATGCTCACCGCCTCACCGGCCTCATCGCTTCAAATGTACTGCCGCGGTACAAACCGTACAAATCTCCTCGCCACATCTGAAGTAGTACATTGTACTAGTTCAGTACAAAATGTCATGTTACTCTTACAAACTCATTTTAAAATCATGTCCTGCCCAACTCTAGTTCTAGACTTCTAGATGACCGAAGTTGCATTACTAAATAATAAACTTAATACCGCTTCGGGGGGCCTTTAGCTATCAAGGGAGCAAAGGATTCATCACCCCCGCTGACGAAGTGGATGTGTTCTGATTCCCGGGGCACATCCAGGCACTTTTTGCGCTGGATCGGACTGGGCGTAACTACGTTCTAAGTCTCAGCCTTTCCTACATAAAAAGCGCGGGGCACATGGGAGGAGGGTGGTTTTAGTGGGTAGTGGGTGTTGCCCGTGCAACTTCTCTGAGTCTCCACACAAGCTGGCTTGATTATTGTTCAGATTGCCCCTTATCAAAGGGGAAAGCCTTCATGATCAACTATGGTCTAATCCCTTGCAAAGGACCCAGTATTGTGCGTGAATAGCATTTCCCCCGCCTTATAAAAAAAACTAAGTAATAAGCTTACTGACTTGTTTGCATTGGTTTATTAAGTTGAATTGAACTATGAGTAAAATACAAAAGAGGTTGACAAGATATATATTACAAACAATAGTGTGTTTAATTAGGAGACAGCGCCATCTAGTTTTGCACTGACTGAACCATTGGACTAAATATGGCGCTGTCTGCGACATACATTGTCAGAAATCGATCAAGGAAACGAAGCGATCCAATGAGCTAGATTAGCAAAGGCTTAGCTCACTCAAATCATACAGGGCGTCGGATTCTGATCTATAATATTATAAAATTCTAAACATGATACGTGTGTGCATTGAAGCTATTTAAAAAAAACAACTGGTATCTTCTACTAATATATAAAGCTGAACAGTTTGTTTGTTTGTTTGAAAGTGCTAATCTCAGAAACTACTGGTCTGATTTGAAAAATTCTTTCAGTGTTGGATAGCCCATTTATCGAGGAAGGCTATAGGCTATATATCATCACGCTAAGACCAATAGGAGCGGAGCACCAATGAAAAATATTTCAAAATCGGGGGGGCTTTGAAAACAAATTCCACGCGGACGGCGTCGCGGGCATAACTAGTACATTATATAAACGATGAACAACACGATACATTTTTTTAGATTTCTTGTCTGTTTGTTGTTGATCGATGGCTAATTCTCTTCAACTTAAACTGCGCTACTTTTTACTTTGGGAATCTCGCGGGAATTTTTCTGGGAAAGATTTAAAATGGTCAGATTAAAAAAAAAACGAATTCTAATGTGATTTTTTCACTAATCGATAGCAAATTTAACGTAATAAAATGTGTGATATTTTCTCGTCCTGGAGATCCCGCGGGAATTTTACCGGGAGTATTTTAAATTAGCCTATTCCGACACAGTTTCCGTTAAAACGATAGCTTAGGTTCTTTTTTTTAAATACTGCAACACTTTGTGTCCCGGATAATGTCAAGTCAGCGTGGACTAAGTCGCGGGCATATCCTAGTCTATACATATTATAAATACTTCACTTCACTGATTGACTGACATTTCAACACACGGCCCAAATGACTGGGGCTAAGACCGTGAAAGCGTGCGAGTCTTTTCTGTGCAGTAAGGAATAATTTTTGAAATTCAAACCCTAAGGGGGGGGGGGGGGGGGGGGAATGGCATGAAAATTAATATAAAAATCAGTCAAGAAGTACGAAATTCATATATTTGTCTTTAATGCGGCGAGTGAGAAGCCGCGGGCGACAGCTAGTATAGGAGAGTGGTGTGTTTCAGCAAGTACCCGGACATCTTGAGGCGGCTTCCGTCGTTGCTAAAGGGGGACGTCAGCAGCTGCGTGCTGGACTGCGAGGCCGTTGCCTACGACGTGCGCAACAAGCAGATACTCCCCTTCCAGGTGAGGGCATACTGGACTCACTTTACATTCCATTATTTGCTTAAGTTACGCACCAAGGGCATCGGGAGTCGTGAAAAGTATGTATGCCCTTAGTACGTAACTCTAAAATGTCAGCTAAATAATAAAAGACTGTAATTTCACTTATAAACAGTAAGAATTATTAATTTATTTCTATATAATATATCAGCCCATAAATGTCCCACTGCTGGGCCTCCGACCCATTATAGGGGGCACGGACAGTACACCCTCCACGCCTGTCCAAGGCGGCTTGCCAGGTTTGGCACATTGGTTATCTCATCACGATCCGTGCAGGAACGGAGAAAGAATACAATTTCCTGCGTCGGGGCGGCCTGTCGTAAGAGGCGACTAAACAACCCACAGCCAGGTGGTAGGGCATTTGCCCGACTGGATGGCTACCAGCCCTGGTCTAAAGCATGTCGCCATAACAACCTTGAGTTTTGTTCCGGCATAGTGACCAGGTTCCAGTCTCCCTTAAGAGAGCAGCAGCGCGTTTGTAGCACCTTTAGTGTTGCAAATGTCCATAGGCGATGGTAACCGCTTCCCATCAAGTGGGTCGTCTGCCTATCTGCTGAACTCCAGCAAAAAAAAAATAACATTTACTATTGATCAGCAAAAAAATCACATTCAAATTCGATTTATTTTAATTTGGCCATTTTAAATCATTCTGAGAATAATTTCCGCGAGATTCCCAGGATATAAAGAATACGGCATCGAAATCGGCCTCGTAGTTTTTACGTGAATCCGAAAGAAACAGATCAGATCCCAGAAACAAGGAATCTAAAAAAATGCATCGTGTTCTCCATCGTTTATATAGTCTATTCTTTATTAAATAACTTCAATGCACAGACACGGCAAGTTTAGTATTATACAATATAATATGTGGTCGTGGTCAGGTGCTGTCGACGCGCAAGCGCAAGGACGCCAGCGAGGCCGAGATCAAGGTGCAGGTGTGTGTGTTCGTGTTCGACCTGCTGTACCTGAACGGGCGCGCGCTGGTGCGGGAGCCGCTGGCGCAGCGGCGCCGTCTGCTGCGCACGCACTTCAACGCCGTCGAAGGTACGCCCGCCCGTACGCCGCTTTACGGCATTGCGATTGGCAATGTGGCACTTGTTCATATTGCGATTGGCAATGTGTCACTTTGTTGAGATTGCGATTGGCAGTGTGTCACTTATTCATATTGCGATTGGCAATGTGGCCCTTATTCACATTGCGATTGATAATGTGTTACTTCATGGACATTGCGATTGACAATATGCCACTTTGTTGATGTTGCGATTGGCAATGTGTCACTTTATGGATATTGCAATTGATGATATTTATTTATTATAGACCATCAACAGGAGATACATCATATACACCCGTCTTAAATCTAAGCAATGCTCATGTTAAATATACTCCCTATATATATGGTCACATCATACATTGTCATATTTTAGAAAATATCAATTGAAAGGTTAAATAATAAAACTACGTTTTAACGGTTTTAAGCGCGGTAATTTTATTTGATTTTGGTTTTTCCGACGTTTCGGCCACTTTTCAGTGGCCGTGATCACGGAAGACAAAGATGTCAAGTGTCAACGAGTATTATTAAAGTTTTATTTAGCCTACCGCCAACTTGTTAATTTTAATTTTGTTTATGGTTATTATTTACTCTATGGGAGCCTAATCTAATTTACTACCGTGTCGCAACATGTTATGGCTTGAAGAGAAGAAGCGGCGCAAGAAACTCTTCAGCAAACATGCCTAGCTCTAATAATTTTATATAATATTAAAATGGGTGGAAGGAAAAATAAAAGTAATTATCAGTCAAGTTGGTTTGTGTTCCGTTGTACGCAGAAAGAGCTCACAGTGTCTTGAGGTCTGGCAGCTGGTTTTTGCTGGGTTTGGGTCTTAATAGTTTTGATAGTTGGATCCCAAACAGTAAAGTTAAAACGTAGTTTTATTATTTATACAAGTCGCGAAAACTTAAGAAAATATTATGAAAGGTTAAATTTAGATGATTTGCATATTAAGATATTAATGATAGATATATAATATAATAATGATCATAGAAGATATTAATAGATGGTAACCGCTTTCCATGAAGTGGGCCGTCTGCCTGTCGGCTGATCTCCTTCAATAAAAAAATAATTATTGTATATGCCACTTTGTTGTTGTTGCGATTGGCAACGTGTCACTTCATGGACATTGCGATTGGCAACGTGTTACTTCATGGACATTGCGATTGGCAATGTGTCACATAATTGACATTGCGATACACACCTATGGACGTTTGCAACACTAATAGCAATAAATACGAAGACGTTGCCAGTGTCCAGAATAGGATACGAAGATGAGATAAGAGGACTGGGATTGGAGGGATGTGTTCTGAAAATACCTCGAAATTCTAGATTGCTGGAGGCCGCTGCGAACCTTTCTTCTCTTGCTTTTTGATATTGCTAAACACTACTAGCCTTGAACAAGTTTCGTAAATATAATTGCACTATGTTGCGCATTGACATATTGTGGTAATTACACATATCTCAAAAATGTAATGAACGATGTGGTCATTTTATTTGTGATAGGGGAATGGCAGTTCGCAACTTCGAAGGACTGCAGCAGCATGGAGGAGGTTCAGCAGTTCTTGGACGAGGCAGTCCGAGGCTCTTGCGAGGGTCTCATGGTGAAGACCCTGAACGGAGAGCACGCCAAGTACGACATCGCTAGGAGGTCCCACAATTGGCTCAAGGTGAGCGTAATTACAGCATTGGTGTGACACCACGCACTTACAGAATATCAGCGGGAAACGGGTAGCTTTGAACTACTAATCGTAATTTCTCCTCATTCTATCCCACTTTCCTTATCCTATGCTTTTTATACGTCAGTAGGTGACTGCAACCACTTTCCATCAGGTGTGCTGTCTGCTTGTTTGCCAACTTTTCGAAATAAAACAAATATTGTCGCCCATAAGTTCACTTTGTTGTTTCTTCAAATGATCCTCCCACAGCTGTAACTCGCTGCAAATTTCGACACCCAAGTTCCTGATGGTGTCGGGGATATTTGGGGGGGGGGGGGGGGGGGGTCTTAAAACTTGCTCATTAAGAAAATTGGCACTTTCTTGAACTTGTGTCTGCTTGTGGTTGAAATGGGCGAGGGTTTAACCGACTTCAAAAAAGGGGGTTCTCAATACAACGTGTTTTTTTTTTGTTTGTTTATAATTTGTTTTTGTTTCTGAATCGACTTTGACACTTCATTTTGCGTTGGATTCAGCAAATTATCAGGATAGTTCCATATCAATTTCATAGTTATTGGATTGATGGTATCGCAGTCTATGTACGTAATATATAAGTGAAAAATAAATAGTTTTATCGAAAAAGCAACTCAACTTCAAGAGTGAAAAGGAAAAAATAAGTATTTGCTTTTTAGGTAAGTACTCTTAAGTTGCTTTGTTTAAAAAAAACCTTTTTTTTATTGAAGAAAGAAAGAAAAAATATTGATTGCTGGTTACCCGCAAGTACTTCTAAGTGATGTCACGGTTTAGCTCCACAAAGCAAATTAAAACAATAAACATTAATTATAAAATTATGCAAAATAAATCACTTAGTGTATATGAACATTGTTCTAATTAGAAATAAAAGAAAATAACCAAAAAAAAAACGGACAGAAATGACGAACAAAACAAAAATAATAATAAATTGGTGATGGTTTGTCATGGCGTAATAATCGACATATTGCCCGCGACGTCGTCCGCGTGGAATTTGATTTCAAACCCCCTCCCCCCCCCCCCATTTTGAAACATTCTTCATGTATGCTCCGCTCCTATTGGTCTTAGCGTGATGATATATAGCCTATAGCCTTCCTCGATAAATGGGCTATCCAACACTGAAAGAATTTTTCAAATCAGACCAGTGGTTCCTGAGATTAGCGCGTTCAAACAAACAAAATCAACTTTATAATATTAGTATAGATTATAAAATACTTGTGTCGTATTTAAGGTCAAATAAGAATTTTATTGCATGAGTTCAACAGATAGGCAGACGGCTTATCTGATGGAAAGCGATTACCATCGCGTAAAGACAATACCAAAGGCGCCACCAAAGTGTTGCTGCTGTCTAAAGGGAGATTGTGACCTGGGGAACACTACTCAAAGTTGTTGTGGCGGATATCCTGGGCTAGGAGTGGTAGCCATCCAGACGGATAAATACCCTACCACCCGGCTGTGGGTTGTCTTGTTGCCGTTTACATAACATATTCTCCTTTGTCTTTTTATATTTGAACCAAGAATATACGAAACGTTTCAGTTAAAAAAGGACTACCTGGACGGTGTTGGTGACACCATCGATGTGGTGGTGATCGGGGGCTACATGGGCAGGGGGAAGCGCGCCGGCGTGTTCGGGGGCTTCCTGCTGGCCTGCTACGACCCCGACAACGAGGAGTACCAGTCCATCTGCAAGATCGGCACCGGCTTCTCCGACGAGGACCTTCAAACGCTCAGCGAGACCCTCAAGGCGCACCAGATCGACGCGCCGAGGAACTATTACAGGTGAGGAGCAAGCTGACGGTCCACTTAGTGAAAAGTGGTGCTGCCCCTGCGAAGGGGGGGGGGGGGATTTCCATTGTTTGGATTAATTGAGAAGGGGACCACCTGCTGCATTATTTTCCTTCTTAGAGAATGTTGAGTACCCGCTTTGTGGTCATATGTTAAAATTCTTGTTAAGCAACTAATAACCTTTCGAATTTGTATATAGCTCTCGCCACGTAAAAAGATCGCGGGTTCGAATCCTACGCAGTAAGCGTTTTATCGATCAAATTGGTGGTAGGAAGGGGGCGCTGCGGGATAAGTAGCTAGTGAAGTACCTAATGAGATTCTACAATAAAACATTACCCTTGCCTTACCTTGCCTTTTGCCAGGTGGTAGGGCATCTGTCCGACTGGATGGCTACCACCCCTGGTCTAGAGCATGTCGCTATAACAACTTTGAGTTCTGTTCCGGCATTAGTGACCAGGTTCCAGACTCACTTAAGAGAGCAGCAGCGCATTTGTAGCATCTTTAGTGTTGCGAATGTCTATAGGCGATGGTAATCGCTTTACATCCAGTGGGTCGTCCGCCTGTCTGCTGAACTCCTGCAATAAAAAAATAAAAAAAAGACCCTAGTACTTTAGGATAGGACTGTGTACACCTGCGCAGATACATCCCCTCCACTACCGCTCAGCGTTCTTTTGACGTGGCGGGACTTATACAAACAATCGCTTTGTTTTATTGTGTATTTTTTAAGCCAATTTTTATTATCATTTTGAGAGTATAATCGTATAATGATAAATCGAGCTTTGACCGCTATTTTATGATGATCCGGGTTCATGGGATGTGGGCAGGTTCGAGGGCGCGCACAGCCCGGACGCGTGGTTCGCGGCGGCGTGCGTGTGGGAGATCCGCTGCGCGGACCTGTCGCTGTCGCCGGCGCACCGCGCGGCCGCCGGCCTCGTCGACGCCGACAAGGGCATCTCGCTGCGCTTCCCCAGGTGACCCGCAACTCTCGTCTCTGTCTCTCCCTCTGCCCCTCCCATCTCTCCCTCTTCCCCTCCTGCCTATCACTCTTTCCCTCCCATCTCTCCCTCTTCCCCTCCTGCCTCTCCCTCTTCCCCTCCTGCCTCTCCCTCTTCCCCTCCCATCTCTCGTTCCCCTCCTGTTTCTCCCTCTTCCCCTTCCGCTTCTCCTTCTCCGTCTTCCCTTTTGTTGCTTTAACATACTATGTTGACACAGAGATATGTTTATTCTTTATGTTAAATTTACAATGATTTTTCTGTTGCTGTAGGAGAGGCAGACAGCCTACCGATTACAAGTGTGATGCCGCTCTTTAAAGAGGAACTGAGACCTGGATTGTTGTAATGGTGTCTTAATCTAGAATCTAAATAAATAGCCCTCCAGACGAGCGATTACTCTACCACCTAGCTGCAGGTTGTTCTGTCGCCTCTTACGGCAATAAATTGTATTATTTCTCCATTCCTGCACGGAGTAAATGCTAGATTAACAGATTTATCGTTGGGTGTTAGGTTCGTACGAGTGCGCGACGACAAGAGCCCCGAGCAGGCCACGTCGGCCCGCCAGGTGGCGCAGCTGTACCTGGCCCAGGACCAGGTCAAGAACCAGGCCAACAAACCGACGCCCAAGGAGGACGACTTCTACTGATGCACTCCCCAACTTAACAGACTTAAGGGCCGTTTACATGGGGAGAGTTTCTCGCCTCAAAGATACGAGTGTCGAAAGCAAGATAAAAATATTATCATGTAAACTAAACATACGATACAGTACGTGGAAGGGCGATAGTCAACTAATTTTTTTTTCGATTGTACAAATTCAGCAGTCAGGACCTTGATGGAAAGCGGTTACCGTCGCCTATGGACATGTACTACAAATGCGGTGCTGCTCTCTTAAGGGAGATTGGAACTTGGTCACTAATGCCGGAACACAACTCGAGGTTGTTATGGCGGTATACCCTAGACCAGGGGTGGCAGCCATCCAGTCGGGCAAATACCGTACCACCTGGCTGTAGGTTGTTTTGTCGCCTCTTACGACAGGCCGCCCCAACTCAGGAAATTGTATTCTTTCTCCGTTCCTGCACAGATAGAAATCATTAAATATTAACATTTCTGTACAAATAAAATCCCCGAGCTCGAATAGCAAGTTTTACATTCAGTTCAGTTCAAACTGATTTGTACAATCCCTATTAATATTATAAATGCGAAAGTAACTCTGTCTGTCTGTCTGTCTGTCTGTCTGTCTGTCTGTCTGTTCCGTTTTCACGTAAAAACTACTGGACCGATTTGGCTGAAACTCAGTATATATATATTTTCGATGCCGAGAATGAACATAGGATACTTTTTATCCCGGAAAATGGGATTGTTTCCGGGATAAAAGTATATTTGTCTCTCTTTTTGTTATTCTTTTACGGAAAGACTTGGACCGATTTGGCTGATACTCGGTACATATGTAATTTGAATACCGAGGGTGGACATGGGATATTTTTCATCCCGGATAATGGGATATATTTTGGGATATATTTATGTAAAGATTATCCCAAAAGTGGGACAGGCTTTGGTTGGTTTTGTGAATTGCCATTTTCATCATTTTGGTTATTTTGTCCTTTTTGCCCTTTTGCCCTTTTGCCCCTTTGCCCTTTTGCCCTTTTGCTCTTTTGCTCTTTTGCTCTTTTGCTCTTCGACTCTTTTTTGTCCTTTTTGTCCATGTTGCTCTTTTTGTCGTTTTTGCTGATGTTGTCCCTTTTGTAGTTTTCATTGACTGGGGATAGATAAATAAAACTAGGACTGTTTGTAATAGAGGATGAAAGTTTGGATGAGACCAAACATTTCTCAAGTTCATAGATATAAAAATGCATCGTCTATAAAAATGCGATAGTAACTCGATATGTCTTTCTGTTAAGTTTTCGGAAAACACTGGGAATACTGGATCGTTTTTATTGTAATTTTGTTTAAATGTAGTTTTAATGCCGCAAATGGACATATAAACTCATGCCAAGAGATCGGCATGAGAATATATCAAGCATCGAGTTTGCGATATAAAATGAAGTGAATTTTTCGGGGGCAAATGGCACTAACATAAAAATGGTGTACATTCTAGTACTCGCATAAACTTAAATAATGTCGTACGATTTCAAATCGAGAAATCTTAATACGATTTCTGTCGTAGTGTGTAAACAAAACTTTTGGTGATTTTGAACCTGACGATTAACATATGACATACTCGTAGGCGAGTTTATGTTTTTTGGTTGGATGTAAACATACCAATGCAATTATTTGTCTAAAGAGTATCGCTTGCAATAGTAATATACGAGTTCTCGCCCCAAAACGTACGATAAACTCTCTTCATGTAAATGGCCCTTTACTATCAGTTCCTATGTTGTAGTATCTATTCGTTTTACTACTGTTTAAAATTTCGCATTAAATAATGTCAATTTTTACCAATGATAAGAATGAATAGTAATTTTGGTAATTAACAAAATAGCTCGTTATTTTCAGCAGGTTAATATGGATTTTTTAGTATGAAAATACGTGAATCCCGGAAATTCCCGTAGATTATCGGTAATGTCACTAAAGGCATGCACACACTACTACAATTGTTTTGCTAAAGATTTTATTTTTCGCAATTTCGCATCGGAATCAAATTTTTTCAACCTTCCAAAAAAATTCCTGTAAGATTCTCAGCGTATATGAGTTTAAGTTCAGGAATTTACTATCGATCAGCAAAACTCCCATCGAAAT
The DNA here is from genome assembly GCA_019925095.2 of Dendrolimus kikuchii. Lineage (NCBI taxonomy): Eukaryota > Metazoa > Arthropoda > Insecta > Lepidoptera > Lasiocampidae > Dendrolimus > Dendrolimus kikuchii. The sequence goes on along the minus strand of CM034410.1, from coordinate 363,662 downwards.
CGGCCTAGTAGTTTTTACCTGAATCCTGAACGAAGAATAAAATGTAATATAGTATTGTAGATTCAATGTACAACACGGTATTTTTACAATTTTTATTTTTCGCACTGAATGGTGCGCAGGCGCACAAGTCACTTGTCAAACAGTGCGTATATGTACAGAATCACAGATAACAAATTCATATTATTCTTTTAATTATTGTAAATGGATAATGAATAAAATAATAAAACAATTTTAATAAAGTTCACTGGATTTTATTTTTAAAATAAACTTATATCTATCGCTGCTTACAAATTAATTACAGTCTGCCGTGAGTTACATTTCAAAAGAAATTCGATTTAGAAAAAAATAGCAGCTGCCATATTTGATTTATAAGTACACATAAAGCTACTTTCAACAACATGAAGAAGACGCTTTCATACAATTTTGAGCCCAGATGTAAGAAAATGAGAGTAAAGTCAATTAACAGCTTATAAACTGAGAAACCATTTTTGAAAAATTTACTTAATTTGTCAATCTGCCAGCAGAGTTATAAAGATTTAATAAAGTTACAACTGAAGAAATAGAAGACAATCGTAAACCATATCTCATTGGCTACGTTCCATTAGAGATTCACAACGACCTCGTTCACGACCGCGATTTTTCCCGTTCCACTTACTCTCCGGCGTCACAATCGTACACCCAAAACAGTTATTCGACACCCCCCCCCCCTTTGCCATGGGTCGTTGTGTGATCGACACTAATGACCGCGGTCGCCTTGTGGAACAGCTAAGCATTTTAAGCGTTGTGAGCTACTGATGAAACGTGCTTCTAATCATCACTCATTACATTTAGGCGCAAAATTCCACGTCTTCATAAAGAGTAAATAAAATGTTCGAAAGTTGAGCGTAAAATCGTGTCTACAAGAAGACAAATAATATCTAGTATTAAAGTTAAAAGACATCAAATCGATATGTCAATTATCGTACAAATAATAGAAGATATGAATAGATAGTCAAAAGACCGAATTTAAAGCGTTCATTTTGAGCCGATATGTTTCACTACGAAATTCATTTTCACGTCGTCGTATGCTGCAGTTTTAACCAACTTGTGAAATTCAATTTTTGCATTTTCAAATAACTCTTTTATTAAAACTGCAAAAGCTAATATGACGACGACATTAAAATAATACAACCAAACTATAAAATATTGAATTAAAAGTATAACCCTGTTAGGTTTGTGTACTGGCCTTACATTAAGGAATTCGATCACGCAACAATACGAGTGCCTTCTACATGCCTTTCCTTCACACCTTTGCAGCTCCTAATAACCCTCCTTATCCCATATCGGACGCAACAATTACGTGCGCATGCGCCACCTTTATTATTTATTTAGGTTTATGGCTTGGCAGATAGGCCTTTAAGCCATATCTTAGTTTACAATATAGTTTCTTCATTTCCTTAAGCCTATGTGTAGCACAGCTGAACTGTAGGTAATCAGCTGGTGCCATTAAACGGAGTTCTTGTGACAACTCAAAAGGCCACATTCGACTTTACAGTTCACATTTCTGACAAAACACATAATTACTACTCAAAAACTATCAATATCCTACAACTATTGTTCATTTTAGAGTAATTTTACACATTTTTAAAAAATAAAACTGCACAGAACAACATCTTTCAGTTCCCGCCAAAAACTCGTGCGTCACCTTCTTGCTACCCTTAGTAAAGTGCTGGGCAAGTTATTAATGTTAGCGAATAATATTTGTAATTACCGTAGCGACCTCTAACGTGATATTTCATTATCAAATAACAATAAATTGATGTACAGTAACTGCAATAAGACTGTATTTTACAACAATGACATAAGATATGGCGCTACAGTTGAGACGCTTTTGGTCTCTCGACTGTAAGCAAGCATTAAAAAAAAATAAGGAAGACTGGCATTCTGTCCTGAGTAGCCATCTTGGCGAGTAGGCCGATATGTGTAATAAACACACGTTATTTTGTGAAATTAAAAATAACCGATGTCAATGTAAAGTTATGAGAGAATTATTAATATTAATGATATAATAATGATATAAAATAAAACTGTGTTATGCTTCCTGACTTCCGCCATCGGCATCAAGACAAAAAATCTATGAGTCCTCTCTGTATTCTATCCCCTGTGAATAGAGGCTTACTTGTATTTATTGCGTGACCCATTCTGCCATTTTTGCCAATGCGACAACACTAGTCTGTAAATACAGACTTTAAAATAAAAAATAACCGTTATTTTTGTTCGAATTCACAATTTTTAATCACTACGATTAAATAAACACATGAATCAGTTTGAATAAAAATTCAGGAACTTATGAAGAACTAATCTAACTTACGTTTGTTTATGAAGAAAACAATTTTCTATTTATCTCTTTATAAATACATCATGAATAAACGTTACTTAAAATCAGTTGCCGTCAAATAACACAATAATAATATCAAATACGTATAATGTCAAAATCAATCAATTAAAGAAGACGCCTACTTGTGCTTAACAACTAAACTGGCCAATCGTTTAGGGGCCGTCCACAAATTACGTGACACGAATTTCATGATTTTTGAGACCTCTCCCCCGTCCTTGTCACACAATGTCACACTTTGTCGGACCCCCTTAATGTGTGACGACGTACCTTATGGATGGTCCTTATCAACCATTGTAATAATTTATATGAATTATTACATTTATATCAAAGATTTGTCTGTAATTAAGAAAGCTTTCAGCGACACCAATTACTTTCTAACACTGATCCTATTTTATAATAATAAAAAATACGAGCTGATGCGATTTAAACTAAACCGAGCGGTTTAAAACTCAAAGCTGAAATTGTAGATATTGTATTTTAATTTTTTAATATAATTCACCTAATGGAAGATACTTCAAGTCTCGTGTGAATAGATGTTTAATGGTCTAGGTAAGCGTGATCCATCTTCCATGGTATTCAGACAAAACACGCGTATTTTAGTTCTGGCTCCAACACCTTTGCCTTTGGATAATTGCCATTTAGGTTTTCAACATACGTAAACGTCACTTTAACAGTGACGGATAAAACGTCACCATATTAACTTTAATGTCATAATGTCACTTCATTACATACGTTCAAATTTATACCAGCGTAACGATTATTGTAAAAAACTAATTATACGAATTTATACGAAAAAGCATTTTGGATATCCTCCGTTCCTGCGTCTACACATATTATCATCGTCTAATATTAGGCGTGATCGTAGTCAAACGCGAACCTATTTATCATTAGAAAAAAACTTAATCTCACTAATAGCCGTCTTAACTGTACATCATGCCTTGATATAAATGCCAAAATATTACAATGGCTGCATGTAACGTGTTTACTAATGTCTAAAGGTAAAGGTGAGTAATATTTCGTCTAAAGACGAGATTGTGCAGCGAGTAATCACTATTTTTAAAATTGAAGAAAAAAGTAAGTAATATTTATAATAATGTACCAGACCGCTTACCGAGTCAATTTTATATTAAAGCCAACAGGTTTAATGGTATAAGGATAATGGTGGGGCCTCATCTGAGATAATGTTACAAATACAAATCGTTTCACACAAATTTGACGAATGAGTGTAATACGAAATTGTGACGCGAAATTGTTGTAATTTGGTATTTACACAAAAGTGGCTACATGAAAACGGCGTTATTTGTAACGCTTATAACAAGACGCTTCGGCCACAGTCAATACCTTTAACATTATCGCGGTGCGGCCCCAGCATTAGAAATGTAAATAATGAAAGGCGTATAATAAGTTTGTTGTACACGAGAGAAAACATGGCACAACGCAAGTTACAAAAAAAGTACTAAGTAGCTTAAAAATGAACTTAGCTTAGTTACATAATATCTATTTAGACCGAAAATGTATTTTTATATCAAAATAGATCGAGAGTTATATAAATGATTAAATAAATTTCATTTAAATTAGATAAATTGAACTATCTTTTTGGTAATGACCTCATGATCATTTCGACTACACAATTGTATAACAATTCCGTTGATACGTTAGGGCTAGATCATAGCAGTTAGTTTTACTTCAGTTTTTACAAATTTAACTCCTCAACTGAAATCGGATGCCACAGCGCAAATAAATGTCAAGAACTTCAACAATATACCATTTCAAAACGATTTGTTAAATTTTGATACAAATTTCACATCTTTGGCCAGCAAATACCTAGTAAGATGATAAATGCACATTTTTTTTTTAAATTGAATGAAAAATACCAAGCAACGGAATGTCCGTTGCATTGTTGTGTACAGCAGTATTTATTTCATCCAATCACTAAATAGAAAACATTTAATTAATAATTTGATTACGTCCATTGAAGTGCATTCACGAATTGATATTTTCTCGACAACAGGACTCTTGTTACTCAATGTATTGACATTAAAGTCTAAAAGCTATGAAAGTATCGTAGATATATATTAAAATAGGCAAGAGCGTGTCGTTGTTTGTACAAAATAGTAAATCACAATGGCTACGTTCCATTAGGGACTCACAACGATCCATTTGCTTGCCGGCGTCACGATCGTAAACTCAAGTGGGTGATACGATGTGACCCTTGACATGGGTCATTAGTGACATTTTTGCCACGACCACAACGACCGTGGTCGTCTTGTGGAACGGCTAATGGAGCATTTTGGGCGTTATGAGTTACTAATGGAACGCTCTGAATATATATTATATTTTTAAATTAAACTTAAATATTACGATACGTCACTAACCATAATTATGTATTGGGCTTACAACTAACATCCGCTTTGTGTTAATATCGATTAAATTAATTTAGAAACAAATTATTTTGTATCGAGTATTAATTTAAATATGATATGGCAAGAAATTATCGAAATATCATAAATACCTATATTTAGAGTGAAACCGTTAAAATTTACCGATGATTAAAAGTCGGTTCAGTTTTTCACAAATTAAAGACAACACATTTATCAATTAACTGGTTTTCAAGTTAACGGAAGCAGATTAAATAATTCTAAAAATTAACGGATAAAGTTAATTAATTGTAACCAGAATGTAACAAAGCCATCGGTGAATTTACAACGATATTAACTCGGGCAAATAAAATAAGTAGACTGAGCCCCGTCTTCTTAGAGTGAAGCCGATTGAAGGAAGCCGATTTTGGAATATATCTATATATATAAAAATCAATTGCTGTTCGTTAGTCTCGCTAAAACTCGATAAAGGCTGGACTGATTTAGCTAATTTTGGTTTAGAATTATTTGTGGAAGTCCAGGGAAGGTTTAAAAGGTGAATAAATATAAAAAAATGCTTGGAGTATAGTAAAAACAACAATTTCGCTTTCCATTACAAACTATTCCTACCTGTCAAACATTTGATCGTCGTTCCGTTGTTCAGAAATCAACGTTTTTTTATTTATTTATTCTGAGGCGGTACGTAGTTTGCCGGGTCAGCCAGTAATTGATAAAGATGGTGTGGCGACATTAATGCCAACATCATAAGCAAGCACGCAAGCGCGATGCTAATATTAATCTGTGCAATATACGAAACAGCGCGCCGTTTTGAGTTTTTGGCGGGAACTGAAAGGGGACGTTGTGCTGTGCAGTTTTGTTTTCTAAAAATGTGTAAAATTACTCTAAAATGAACAATAGTTGTAGGATATTGACAGTTTTTGAGTAGTAATTATGTGTTTTTGTGAGAAATGTGAACTGCGTAGTCAAATGTGACCTTTCGAGTTTTCACAAGAACTCCGTTCAATGGTGTGGATTGTAGCCTACAATACGACTGCGACTGGCTTAAAGGCCTAGTTGCCAAGCCATAAACACTAAAAAAAAGCGCGCCGTTTTATGACAGCCCGCGTTCAACGTTCCCGCCACATTCTCTTAGCGCGAAAGCCCTAGCAAAAACAACGACAATTCGAGACAGTTCGACACGCGCCTTCAACGCGGGCACACGAAATTCGTGCTGGTACAGGTCCCGCCACGTAAAAAGAACGCTGAGCGGTAGTGGAGGGGACGTGTCTGCGCAGGTGTACAGTCGTATCCTATTGGAGGTTGTATTATGAATCCTGGTTGCATTCGGAACTCAAAATATGTGTAATCTGTCACATGTCAATGTATCGCAAAAAGAACTGCAATATATATATCTGAGACTAACATCGTGTGTGCAATAATTTAATATATATACCTCGGACAATACAACAATTCCAACAGGTTATGGGCCATTTATAACTGTCCGAAAAATCATATTGTTAAAAAATAAAATTGGTAAGTACGCATAAAATTTCAAAAATGACCGAAGATCCTAGCTCTTCTGGGTCTATTTGCGGTATCAAAAAGTTGGAAGGCGCTACTGGTTTCAATATATGGAAGTTTCAAGTAAAAAACTACTTAGAATGTAAAAACTGGTGGGAGGCTGTTGAAGCCGATGAATTGTCTCCAGCACTAAAAGAGGCCGATAGAAAGGCGCGTACTACCATCTGTCTGTTGTGCAATATATATCTGAGACTAACATCGTGTGTGCAATAATTTAATATATATACCTCGGACAATACAACAATTCCAACATATCCTAAAGTACTAGGGTAATGTTTTTTGAGTAATTATTTTATTGTAGAATATTATTAGGTACTTTACTTAGCTATTTATCCCGTCGCGCCCCCTTCGTACCACCAATTTGATCGGTTCTTTTTACGTTTTTAGTGCGTTCTTTTTACGTGGCGCGAACTATATACAAATTTAATTCTCGCGCTTGCTGCTTGCTCTCACCTAAACAAAAATCCTTCTGATTTGTATATTTAACATATAGAATCTGTGTGTGTTAAAAGTGTACGATACGAAGTTATCTTTTATTCCCCGTACACCGCCCAACGGACCCAATATAACCGACAATCATCCACACATAGTTTCCAGCGGATACTTGATCCACATAGATGCGGACCACGTGCATGCTACACGAGTTTGTGAGAATGCTTCACTTCGTTTTACGCGTTTGTTAGCGTGGGCTCCGTCTACACTTTTATTCGTGTGAGGCTATTGTTCAATAATATTCTGCGACATGGACAGAATTATTATAAACCTTCGTATTAAATAAATAAAATGATGTTGTTAATTTAATATCGATTACATTAATTTTTCTGAAATTATTAAGAAAAAAAAAACCCAATTTTGAGAATATACTTTTCAGATATAAAAATTCGACTAAAATTATAACTACGCACATCGCTAACAGAAAGTATTACCTATTATTAGAGTTATTGCTGCCAACATTGCACATTTAAACTGAGCAACAAATGCTTAACAGCCAAATTATTAAAATTAAAGTGCGATTATTATCAAAAGATCAAAAAAATTGGCTACTACAATAAATCGAAGATCGTAGCTATTCAGAAGACCTTACAACTGAGCTGCCTATAAGAGATTACAAGAAGATATCTAAGGTATGGATGGCAAAGGTAAGGAATTCGTACAAGAAGATGTAGGTTAAAATGTAAGATGGCGCTATCGTAGCTACAGGACATAATATTAAAACGCAGATTTTTCAATCAACAGATAAAAAATATCCGATGAATAAAATTTATTTAATAAGTACAATGTGTCCTTTCATACTCCTTTATTCAGACATACGTCCTCTGTCACGCCAAAAATCATCATATTGTTACATGCCGACAAAAAGTGAACGTACACCTGGTTTATTACCTTTCCCGCATTTCAACTTCTTTTGTTTGCTTTGTGTTTAAAATTTGTAATTAAGAAAAACATTCTATTGTTATTGTACTTGTTTTATGGCAGTCATTAAGCAGGTGAGTCGAACTAATTCTTGTTGTTATTATTTTGCGTCGAGGCATATTGTATTTGTACAGAATAAAAGGAATGCCTGAACAGAGGGTTGAGGCAGACAAGCGAAGATTACCATACGAACATTATACATTCGATAAGCTATATAGTGACGGACTTTGCTCGTGTTATTGAATTGTGCAGTTTATACTGGTTGAGTCCAGTTATATTTGTACCCGTGTTATACGTGTTTGTATAGTTCTAATAAATTCTATAGTAATTTCCAACGGCATTTTAATTCGAGTCCTGTAGCTCGTAACAATATCATCCTTTACATCATCCCGCTACTTCTTTCTAGTCTACCTTTACGCTTGTATCCATCGATCTTCCAGTTTAAGATTCTTTTCGCCACACGACTCTCATCCCTCCTCATCACATGCCCATACCATCTCAGTCTTCTTCCTCTCAATTTTTCAATAACATACAATATAGAACGGGGAGCGGACACATATATACAGATAAATAAGATTGAAGTGTCTGTTTGTAATATCAAAATAAAAATCAACCAGAACGAATGCAAGGATAATGACCGATGATGTTATGCTGGAGCAAGTGAATGAGTTTGTATATCTTGGATGTGCTTTTAGCAGAGATGGAAGGTACACCGCTGGTATAGAAAGGAGAGTGAATTTGGGGAATAGTGTGAATGGAGCGTTAGGTAAACTTCTAGGCGCTAAGAACCTCAGCCAAAAGGCCCAGCTCGCCGTACACAACGCGTTGCTGGTACCTACGCTCACGTATGGAAGCGGGAGTTGGGTATGGAAGAGAGAGCATGAAAGTAGAGTAAACGCGGTCGAGATGCGAGCACTGCGCAAAATCTGCGGAGTGACGCTCGCGGACCGCGTTCCTAATACCGAAGTATGAGAGAGAGTTGGTCTGAAAGAGAGTGTCGGGGTGAAGGTAAGGAAAGGATAAGGTTAGGATATTATTTAAAAGACTAGAAGATACTCAAACAAAACAGAACATTAATGCAAACATTTAACACTCTTAAAGGAGACTGGAACCTGGTCATTAATGCCGGAACACAACATAAGGTTGTTATGGCGATATACTCTAGACCAGGGGTGGTCGCCATCTAGTCGAGCAAATACTCTACCACCTGGCTGTGGGTTGTTTAGTCGCCTCTTACGACAGGCCGCTCCAACGCAGGAAATTGTATTCTTTCTCCGTTCCTTTACGGATAAAAATCAAATGATCAAATCAAATTCAGGCCAATTAACATAATATTCAGACATTCGATGTTGCAGGTAAATAAATCACATAAAGTCTTTCTTTCTTTCTGATACGTCTGAGAAATGGCAGCAGTTGCCTCTTACCTCAGTGGTGGGGTGGCTCTGCGGGGGCGCGTACATGCTCTCGTACACGGGGTTCGCGAAGTGGTTGCCACCGTTCTGGAGACAATAAACACACATACACCACTCCTTAATTTACATCAACAAAACAAAAAGAAAAAAGTAATAAAATTGCCTACGTCTTAACGGGTTTTTTTTTATTTTATTTTATATTAATATTAATATCTCTACGGACTCGAGTTCCGTACCCTTTTTTACTACTTAATTTCTATGAAAACTTTTAGACTCCATACACGCTTATTGTTTATTTTTGTTACTGTGTGTGACATTAATTTAGTGATTTTTGTTTTTATTGGACTTAACTTTATGTTGTTGGTCCGAAGACCCTACAACTTAGCCGGGGATTTTGGGGGTCAACTTGCTCGAGGGAGCTCCCTAAGGAGTTTTACCTCGGCTGGACTGTTGCCATGAGAGGGGGATGAATTTAATTATGCCCACCATAGGGCGACACAAAGCACTAATTGAGATCGGGCGACGGGTAATATAAAGCCCGAGGGGAAGGATCCCGGCGGGCCGGGATCGGTGGTTCGCGGCGGCCTACGCTATCTTACTGCCGTGTCGCAACGTGTTATGGCTGGGAGAGAAGAAACGGCGAAAGAAACTTCCCAGCAACACGCCTAGTCTATCCTGTGGGGGGAGCTATGTCTCCTAGCGTCCCTCGCGAGGACGTGGAGAGATCTTGATTGGCGGCGTCTGAGACGCCGCAGTCTGTGTCTGCCGGCCTACCGTCCTAATCGCGGACGGACTGATCCGGGCCAGCCGTTTCGTAATAACATCGACTCTGTCCGTCAGAAGGTTGCGCGGTCGTCGAACAAGAGCCTTTCGACGAGGCTTATAATCGAACGCGTATGTTGTGGTGTACCTTAAGATTTACTTATTATATTAATTTATCCTATTTTTAATACTAAACTCATACTAATGTAGAGTGTATCTGTCACATGCTGGTGTTGTGAGGAAATGCATGTGCGGTGTGGGCCTTATATCTATACTTATATATATAGTCCTATCTAGTGCCATGTGTGTTGTTTTTTCTTTTCTGTGTCTGGGTTATTAATTTTTAAGCTCTGTGTGGGTCTTGGTTTGTTTGTGAAGTGTGCGTGTAATGCAATGCGATGGTAGTGCGCGTTGGTTTGAGTATGTGTATAAGTTTTATTGTACCGTCTTAACGGTTTTAAGCAAGGTATTTTTTTTATGTTTATTATTCCGACGTTTCGGTCACTTTTCAGTAGCCGTGATCACGGAATACAAAGATGTTGCTTCACTTACGTACACATATAAAACGCACACACACACTTGTTATGAATCCTCACAAAATGCGAACCAATTTTAGGAAAAATATCCGAAGCCCAAAGAGATGGCGATCATTAAAGCATTGTGTGTATCTAAAATGAACAACGCCATCTAATGGCGTACGTTGAAATTATAAATGTACACATACATACATACATAACTTCACGCCAGTTCCCTTGCGGGGTAGGCACGAACAACAGAGTGCCATTTAGGCTTATTCTTACACACCTCACTTGCCTCTTTGACATTCATAACTCTTGTCATGCAAGCTCGTCTGTTCTTAAGGCTCCTGACATCACCTTCTGCTAGTACACGATCAATTTGATCATGGAAGGTGTGTCGTGGCCTTCCACGACTTCTGCATCCATCCACTTTTGCGTTGTATATCTGTTTAGTCATTCTTTCATCATGCATTCTTTCCACATGCCCGAACCACCGGAGCATTCCTTTCCATGCAATTATAAATGTGATGATTTAAATAATGATATTAGGCTTTCCTTAATTATAAATAAATGGTATCTTCTACAGATGTGTCTATGAGTATTGTTAGCTTTTTTTTTTATTCATTTTAATTATTTAGTTTTAATTGTTGTCTATGGTTATTATTTACTCTATAGAAGCCTAGTGTAATTTACAACCACAAACCGCAACATGTTCTCGAGAAGAAGAAGCGGCGCAAGAAACACATTTCTGGAACATGCCCTAGCTCCAATAATCCATAATATTATATAATTCTAAACATTGAAGTTATTTTTTTTTTTAAACAACTAAAATACATATAAACGATGGAGAGCACGATGCATTTTTTTACATTTCTTGTCTGTTTGTTCAGAATTCACGTAAAAACTACTGGGCCGATTTTGATGCAATTTTCGCTGATCGACAGCAAATTCGCAGACTTAATATCTGCGCTACTTTTTATTCCGTTAATCCCGCGGGAATTTCAAGTCAAGCATGGGCGAAATCGCGGGCATATCCTATTTTTATATAATACTAGGTGGTAGCCCTATATTAGGTATATAAAAATTTAATTAGGTGTTTTTTTAAATATAAACCGTCAATACTCTAGTTTCTTGTTCTATTCACTATAATGACAAAAAAACTAAGTCAATATCGTGTAGAAATCTGCACAGCAAAACATAAAGAAAAAATTGATTTGAAACCTGATTTGAAGTGCGTAATGACATGTGGGCAACCTAACAACGTATTTGTTACTAATTCAAAAGTTTTTATTGAAAATAACTAAAATAAATCCCACTGGAGAACACTTTTTGGAGGTCATATATATATAGGTTAAAATTTAATTTTACTTCCTAGTCTATGTACAGCGTTTCGCAACGTGTTATTGCTGTACACGATGGTTGTTTACATCGCAATTGCGACGCCATCTTTTTGCTAATTCGTTAATTTTGAGGAAACGACGCCTTTATCGGGATGAAATATATCCTAAGTGTTAACTCGGGTTATAAGCCAGCACTATGTCGAGGTTCATTCATATACGTTCAGTAGTTTCCAAAAAAGATTCGATCGCAGCGCCATCTCTTTCGCTATTTTCGTCTATCCCACGAAAACGACGTCATTTATCGGGATAAAAAGTATCCTAAGTTACGTCCCGGGATATAAGCTAGCTCTATGTCGAGTTTCATTTAAATCCGTTCAGTACTTTTCACGTGATGCTTTAACAGACAGACAGAAAAGTTCTAAAAAATTGCAATTTTGGAGTCTGCTGGTCCGAATTAACCCCTCTGATTTTTTTCACATTTTTAAACGCAATGTACAAACTTGAACCATTTACAGATTTATTATAGTACATACATACATACATAGCTTCACGCCAATTCCCTTGCGGGGTAGGCACGGACACCAGAGCGCCATTCAGGCTTATCCTTACACATCTCACTCGCTTCTTTGACATTCATAGCTCTTGTCCTGCACGCTCGTCTGTTCTTAAGGCTCCTAACATCACCTTCTGCTAGTACACGGTCAATTTGATCATGGAAGGTGTGTCGTGGCCTTTATTTATTATAGTATAGATTAAAATGGATGGGAGATGAAATAAAAAGAGAAATTGTCTATCAACTTGGTTTGTGTCCGGTGCACACAGAAAGAGCTCACAGGGTCTTGAGGTCTGGCAGTTGGTTTTTTGGTTTTTGATAGTTTTGATGATCGGATCCCAAACTTGCCAACCATCTTCTCTATTGAAATTTGGGTGGTTTTTTTGATTTCAATAGCCTCACGCATCATTCTAGGTACGAAACGATTCTCTTTCGCGAGGATTTGTGGGTTATCGAATCTGATGTAGTGGTTGGGTTTATCCAGCGTGTGTTCACTGATCGCAGACTTTAATTTCGACTAATTACATTGTTGTGACTCAGAATAAATTATCTATATGTATAAAAAAAACACGTTTTAATTAGAAACTAATTAATTTGACATTTGAGATGGTCTTGAAAGCATCATAAAATTCAATTAGTTCGTTGGGTTTTCTTGCTTTACTTATATTTGTTTCACTTGGCTGCAACGCTGTATATGTAATTTAAAAAAAAACATATTTAATATATTGTTACGAGTTGCAAGACTCGAATTAAAATGCCGTTGGAATTACTATAGAATTTATTAGAACTATACGAACACGTATAACACAGGTACAAATATAACTGGACACAACCAGTACAAATCGCACGATTCAATAACACGAGCAAAGTCCGTCACTATACAGCTTATCGAATGTACACACGTCTTGCTTGTATCGTAGTCGTCGCTCGACTGGCTCACCCCTCCGTTCGGGCATTCCTTTTATCCTGTACAAATACAATATGTTTCGATGCAAAATAATATGGATAAAGATGCAATTGGGCTCCCTTACCGTGTGGGTGTTGGTGTGGTGGTGGTGGGGGTGCCTGGCGTCCGCGGCCTCGTCGTCGTCCCCCAGGTACATAGGGTTGTTGATCTCCACGTTGTCCGCCAGCCGCGAGTGCACGAACGCACTGCTGCCACCAAAAACCATTTGCATTACACACCCACATATAGATTACCACCATGAAGCACAAGTGGCTGTGGTACAGCCAAACTGCAATTCACCCTTATACTTTCAGCTCTTAGGGCCGACCACAAAATAAAACATCGGCGTAAAGCGATGAGTTGAGAATTTTGATGGACCACTTTCAAACCCCCCCCCCTCCCCCCCCTCAATTCCTCTCTCCTATCTCTTCCCGTCTATCCCATCTAAAAGGCTGACATGAGGCATCGCATTGTCTACCGCTTGGGCGACGGTAAGCACTTTCCATCAGCTAGGCAATTTGCCAGCATGCTAACTTTGCAATAAAGAAGAAGTTATCCATTCTTACGTGTTTACACTGAATAACACTGAATTTGTGTTAACACTGAATAAATTGTTAACTACTTATTAAAATTCGGATTAATATAAGTCGTGGGCGAAACGCAATGGAAAGAAAAAAAACTTTTTAGCGCCTTTTTGTCATTATTACTATTGATTGTTTTTCCTGCTAGCTGCTCTAAAGGCTGGTTTACATTTTCCATTAATTAAGAAGCAAATTTAAGTTGAAAACATTTGGTTTAAGTAGCAAGTTGTCTGTAGCGACTTAAGCTTCAAGTATAAATTATGACAAGTCCCAAAATGCTGATAGGCCGAGCGCACATCACGACGGGATTTTTTTTACGCAAGTCCTATAACCGGATTTAAATCCTGTAGCTTGCTAGTGATTTGACGCTATGCGTTTCCGCACGAAATGTTGCGAGTTGTATTTAAGAGAATCAAATAAAAACTTATTACTCACTGTCTTCTTCTATTGATAAAGTAGAGAAGTCCTAATAGGGCGACGAGCAGCGCTGCCAGGGAGCCGAGCACAGCCCCCCAGGGCGCCGTGTGGGCGCCGAGGGGCGCGCCCCCCGGGAGGCCCGTGGGCGCCCCCAAGGGCGCCACGCAGCTGGCGCCCTTCAGGCACGCGCAGAACACAGCGCCCGCTTCTGTCGCACTTACTGCATATACAGACATAACGCTTATTTCTAATCGCATAACGCGGGATGCCGTGGACTCCACGGAATTCTATTCAAAATATATATCTAAATATTTGTACGACTAAAGTCTGACACGATAATACTAATTGCGTTATTTACCAACTATTGTCGATATATTACTACCTGTCTCTGCAAACATCTGTTAGCAACAATCATTCTGTTTACATTCACACCGCATTATTGGCACGTAAGTCATTTTGACATAATCATTTATAAATGACAGGAAGCGAGCGCACGCCGACGCTAACTGGCGCCCAACGCGTTTATAACTTTCATCTTATATTTTGGGGACTAAAGGATCTAAGATATTATCGATATGTGTAAGGTATAAAACATGATGTGCATATGGTGTGAGTCTACTGACCGTCGGGGTCCCACGCGCACTGCTGCGGCGGCGGGCAGGCGCGGTTGTCGCAGGCGTGGTCGTAGCCGACGTAGATGGAGCAGCGCGCGCCGCCCCACGCGCCCGTGCACGCGCACACCGGCCCCGCCTCCGTGTCCACGCAGCGCCCGCCGTGCGCACACTCGCCCTGCGCGCACGGGATCAGCGCCGGCTCTGCGGAGCAAAACGCATCCTCTTTAAGACATTACACTCCAGGCCTTCACAGCTTATTCAGACTTGTCGGGTGTAAAGAGCAGCTAGCGACAGACGGAAGAAGGGGGAGCGTGGAGAGGGTTGCTGGACCCGACATCCGATGAGTGTGAACAGCGTCATACTTACTCATAGGCAAACGAGACCCGACGTGATTTTTTTACGGACGTAGGAGGCTGAGAAAATACCCAACATTTCTGACACCTGACAAGTGTGAACTGGCGGTGAAGCATGCAGGACCAAAGTTCTACAAAAAGTATAATTTCTACTGCTAAGCGGCCTATCGTAAAAGGCGGCAAAGCGGGCCTAAAGCAGTGGACTTTGGAGAATCGCTGAGTGAAATTAACAGGTGTCTAGATGTACTAGTCGTTATAAGACAGCATAAGATTCCACTTTATATGTTCACATGAATCTGCGAAAACGACTCTGCAGGCCCTCAGGTGAGATAGGGTATTTGTCCATATTTACATGTAGCACCTCTAGTCAAGAGTATGCCGCCACAACTACCCTGAGTTGTATTCCGGCATCAGTGGTCAAGTTCTAGGTCCCTGTGAAAGCGGCAGCACATTGGTAGCATTTTTGGTGTTGCTAATGTCCATAGGCGACGATAACCATTAACCACTCTCCATCAGTTGGACCGTCAGCTTGTCAGCTGCATAAACTCCAGCAATAAAGTCCACTCCCCCAGCAGCGGTCAAACCGCACAGGTGGTGCCTGCTTGAGACGGTTAGTCCAAGAAGCCCGGTGTCGCTGACTTCAACCGTCTGTAGCTTTGCAGTCAGTAGCTGCAACTGAGTGCAGAAAAAAGAACTATCAGTCATAGGGCAAATCAAAAGTGAACACTGTATCTAACGCTGATGGTCACAAGAGTTCAGTGCTCTTTCTCCATACCAGAAGTGCCCAACGTGTCTAAATATTACGGCAATGCATAAAACATCATGCGTCACAAAAAGCAACTTGTTTAAACACCTTTTGTAAGTGACCGGACCAGTCTTTTTTTTATTCCATGAGTTCAGCAGACAAGTAGACGGCCCACCTGATGGAAACCGGTTATCATCACCTATAGACATTTGTTACACTAAAGGTGCTAAGAATACGCTGCTGCTCTCTTAAGGGAGACTGGAACCTGGCCACTAATGCCGGAACACAACACAAGGTTGTTATGACGACATACTCTAGACCAGGGTTGATAGCCAAGCCTGGCTGTGGGTTGGTTTATCGTCTCTTACGACAGGCCGCCCCAACGCAAGAAATTGTATTCTTTCTCCGTTCCTGCACAGATAAACTCGCAATAAGATAAAGTCTAATATACGGCTTATGTCATAGCGGTTGTTTTACTATTTTATTACTAACTTCTCTGAGTCTCCACACAAGCTGGCTTCATTACTGTTCGGATTGTCCCTTATCAAAGGGGAAAGCCTTCATGATCAACTATAGTCTAATCCCTTGCAAAGGACCCAGTATTGTGCGTAAATAGCATAACCCGCCTAAAAAAAAAAAAAGAGGCGACAAAACAACCCACAGCCAGGTGGTAGGGCATTTGCCCGAGTGAATACCACCCCTGGTTTAAAGCATGTCACCATAATAACCTCGAGTTGTGTTCCGGCATTAGCGACCAGGTTCCAGTCTCCCTTAAGAGAGCAGCAGCGCATTTGTAGCACCTTTGCTGTTGCAAATGTCCACAGGCGATGGTAACCGTTTTCCATCAAGTGGGCCGTCTGCCTGTATGCTGAACTCCTACAATAAAAAAAAATGATATCTAGGAACAGCTGGGAACAAATCACATTTTCTATACCGACAAAACAGAAATAAAATATACACTGTAAATTATATAATAATACATTCACTTTATTATTCGTTGGGTTTTTTTTAAGGTGATGGCTGCAATGCCATTTATGCATTGATTTTGCCAATGTCGAGCGAAAAGCCAGTTGATATAAAAAGGAATTTCGGCCGGTAAATTAAAAAGAAAAAGAAAATTCTGCCAATGTAATACACTACAATAAACAAAATATTTACAACAAACCATAAGAGCAAAGGACAAAACTAAATAATAACCGACTTCAAACCAATTTAAGAATAATATATATATATATATATATATATATACTATACTATAATTGATCGTGTACTAGCAGAAGGTGATGTCAGGAGCCTTAAGAACAGACGAGCGTGCATGACAAGAGCTATGAATGTCAAAGAAGCAAGTGAGGTGTGTAAGAATATGCCTGATCGGCGCTCTGTTGTTCGTGCCTACCCCGGAAGGGAACTGGCGTGAAGTTATGTATGTATGTATGTATGTATATATACTATACAATCTATTATAAGATAATTCTATTAATAGTCAAGAATTTACAAAGAATATATACAAATGATTTATGCGATAAAGTTAATAGAACACTAATATTATGAGGACGAGGGCAATTAATAGGAAGAAAATCATAAAAGGAAGTAGAAATTTTACTTTTATATTTATTATTTGACGGGAAAAGGCAACGAGAAAGAGAGCCAATGATCGGAAAGCACCTCACACATGCCTCTGCTATACCTGGAACAGTGTTAGTGATTATCGCACAGATATAGCGAAGGGTCTACAATGTTAACGCCTGTGAAGCGGCATTGTTCACAGACAGATGACTCGTGTGTCGTTGATTATTTTATAATGTAAATACTTATTAGCGAAATCGTAAATCGTAATAAATGAAATTTGCTTCTACGTAAAACACATCTTTTGAAGAATTTTCGTTTCAAGTGACATAAAGAACCAAAAAAAAGTATATCTTATACTAATATATAGAGCTGAAGAGTTTTTTTGTTTGAACGCGCTAATCTCAGAAACTACTGGTCCGAGTGATAGATAGCCCATTTATCAAGAAAAGCTTTAGGCTATATATCATCACGCTAAGACCAATAGGAGCGGAGTACCAACGAACAATGTTCCAAAATCAGGGGGTTTTGAAAACAAATTCCACGCGGACGACGTCGCGGGCACAGCTAGTTACACATAAATTTAAATTTCAAAGAACAACATGCATTTTAAAAAGTTTCAATTATATGTAATATCCAATTATCAAGCTAAGTTATTTTTTAACGCTATAAGGAAATCTTATTTGATCAGAGTCAATAACACTGACGAAGATGGAGCTGAGGCGTAAGAGTGATGTAAAATGTTCATAAAAATTCGTATGCGATAGAGCCATGCTGGAACCATACCTTTTGTATGGCAGTGAAGCGTAGCCTGTAGTTGAGCGACACAAGCAAGAACTGCGTGTCACGGAGATGAATATGCTGCGATGGATGTGTGGAGTGACGCGGAAAGACCGTGTCAGGAACTCCCGCATCCGCGGCAGTCTTCATGTCCGTGACATAGCAGACAAATTGCAAGAGCGCCGCTTACATTGGTACGGCCACGTTCTACGGAGACGTGCTAATTATGTGGGGAACAAATGCCTAGCCATGCCGCCTCCGCCAGGTCCCGGTCGAAGGGGCCCAAGAAATGTTAGCTTGACGTTGTCAAGGATGACATACGTAACAATGGTGTCAAAACGGGGGATGCTGAAGACCGCGCGAAGTGGAGTAGAAAAAGTAGGAAAGCAAACCCTCCGAACGCAACCGGCAATTAACGCTCGGATGATGATGACGATGAGAGCCATGCTGGAACCAATATCTTGATTACAGCTGTTAGAGCCAGCTAGATCAGAGTGATACCAAGCAAACACAGAATATCAGCGTGAAACAGCTTTGAGGTAATCATGTTTCGCGCGATGAGTGAGATTCGATGGCCCACATATCCCTCCCTCTGACTATCTTATCCTCCAAATCCAGTCTGGACCATCTATCTCATCCCACTTTGTTTTGATGACGCAGAGGAATGTCTTATCTTTGGACACCATACTCGGGCCAGGATTGGTCGGCCGTCAAACTACCCGCTAAACCACATCTGCGCCCCTCTTTTATGGGATGCCACAGTAACTAGCCAATAGGTACTATATCTGCGACGCTCCGACGCCTGGCTATCTCATTGAGGTCACCCCCGGGGGTGGGTGCCCTCTTCACCGACGCGGGGGGCGGGGGAGTCCGTGGGATCACTCTATCCCATTCTTGAGTTTTTGAGTACTCAAATTCAACGATTAATAATACATCATTACCATATCCTCTTGTGTCTGTTTGTTAATGATAATGCAATTGAAGCAACATCCACCTTGACCTATTGCCGGTTGATGGAGCGGCTGCAGCGCGTGTGTCTTGCAAATTAAATAATCACAAGCGTATAATAAACATACGTTAATTACTAAAATTGCGAATATGTTAATTGAATGACCGCGCTTTTTTGAATAATAAATTAGTGATTTTAAATGCTTTTTGACTTAAAATAAATTGTAACTGCCTTTGCTCGGTAAACCATTTTCAATACAATATACTAATCTTAGGCTGCTTTCTGACTTGACGGTGCAGCAGCGGCATCGATATGCTCCGTATACGTAGTTCCAAGTTTAATTTCACGCCGCTACGGTACCGACAAATCAGGGGGCCTAAAGCAGCCGCTCTCGCAGATTAATAAATATCAAAATGTAATGGACCTTATTGCTGTGTATTACATCTATTAATATATCTAGACACAAGTCAATTTTACTGTGTTTCAGCAAAGCTTTAAGCTCTCAGAAAGGGTCCTTAATCATATTGTTACGAGTTGCAGGACTCGAATTAAAATGCCGTTGGAATTACTATAGAATTTATTAGAACTATACAAACAGGTATAACACAGGTACAAATATAACTGAACACAATCAGTCCAAACGTAATGCACGATTCATTAACACGCGCAAAGTCCGTCACTAAATAGATTACCGAATGTACACAAGTCTTGCTCCGCTTGTGGTTATCGCTCGACTGCCTCGTCCATCAAACGAAGCATTGCTTTATACTGCACAGATGCAATATGTCTGCTATGCTATGTGGCCGCGTGGTCGAATTTCCGAGAATCACACCTGGCTAATAACTGCCATAAAACACAAAGTAAACAAAAGAAGTCCAAATGCCGAAAAAGCAATAAAATGTGTTTCTACATGGCTGCAGGTGTGAATTTGCCTTTGTCGGCACCTCGGTCGTAACAATATAATAAGGTTATAAACATATTTCTTCTTTCATGATAACAAGAAGAAAATATTTCAAATATTAAAAACTATAAAGTAGTACGAAAGAACAAAACCATTTTCTTCTTCTTCCAAAATAAACTTTCTTCTTTTATTTCGGAATATATTCTCAGTCAAATTCAAATTCAAATTCAAAAGTTTTTATTCAAATAAGTTCCACTGGAGAACACTTTTTGAAGGTCATACATGTAAGTTAACTTCCTATTCTATGTACACCGCTTCGCAACGTGTTGATGCTGTAAAGGAGAAGAAGCGGCAAGAAACTCCCCAGCAACACGTCTAGCTAAATATTGTTTTTCTTTATATTTCATATTCTATTTATATCTCAAATGTTTTTTTTTTATAAGTTTTGTACAGAAGTATGTTACAGAATTACTTTTTGAAGAATTAATGGAGTTGCAGCAAACAATGCATACTCATTAAGACCAAGACAATAAAAGGAAAGAAAAATAATGTTATAGTTATAATAATGACATGACGTGCTAAAATGTTATGTTGCAATATGTCTCCACAAATTCTTTACAAGCTTGGCAAAAGTCGCACGAAATCATCTTACATACAGTCCACCGATCCACCTTTTACATACATACTACTCTTTATATCGTAACTTATATTTAATATAATCAGTGAAAATGTGTATGACACGAATTTTATTTCAGCTGTACTTCCAACAAACTGAAAATCCGAATTTTATAGTAAGTTAAGTATAAAGAATTGTTTTTTAAATACAAGCCTTTGCGATCCTGGATATCATGTAGCCGCAGAGTGCTAGCCAAGACAAGTAAAACGAGCCCAAACACGACAGGTCTATCTTACTTAGTTTTTTTTTTATTTTATTTTTTTATTGCAGGAGCTCAGCAGACAGACAGACGGTCCACTTGATGAAAAGCGGTTACCATCGCCTATGGACAATTGCAACACCAAAGGTGCTACAAATGCGCTGCTGCTCTCTTAAGGGAGACTGGAACCTGGTCACTAATGCCGGAACACAACTCAAGGATGTTATGGCGACATACTTTAGACCAGGGGTGGTAGCCATCCAGTCGGGCAAATGCCCTACCACCTGGCGAACACCTTAGTACAGGAGTTCCTATGGCCGCCTTCCGACTCCATCGTCAGATCAGCTCCATGGTACCATATTATTGCATTGTCACGCGATATACATATGCGTGCAAAATTTCAGCTCATTCGAAAAGCGGGAAGTTGGTCAAATTTAACTTGCAAGATTCCACCCGAACTTACATACATACACATACATCCATTGCAAGTTAAATAGAAGCTTGTAAAAAGTTAATAAAAACGTAATGCAAAAGAAACAAAGTTGGAGTTTCCTCTACAATGTATGATTAAGTTTTATTTCTAGAAGGGAAGTCGACCATGCAGATCGATGCAATACGGTCCGAGGAGACCTTGGCCCCTCAAGTAGGCGTGAAAACAAACCGTACGTAACGTAAACAACGTGAATATATTGGCGTTGCCCAAAAATAGATTATCCAGTAAACAAGCTCGTAAGATAACAAAGAAACCAGATACATACATACATAAGTTCACGCCAGTTCCCTTGCGGGGTAGGCACGAACAACAGAGCGCCATTCAGGCTTATTCTTACACACCTCACTTGCTTCTTTGACATTCATAACTCTTGTCATGCACGCTCGTCTGTTCTTAAGGCTCCTGACATCACCTTCTGCTAGTACACGATCAATTTGATCACGGAAGGTGCGTCGTGGCCTTCCACGACTTCTGCATCCATCCACTTTTACTCTTACCTTCACCCCGACACACTCTTTCAGACCAACTCTCTTTCTTACTTCGGTATTACGAACGCGGTCCGCGAGCGTCACTCCGCAGATTGTGCGCAGTGCTCGCATCTCGACCGCGTTTACTCTACTTTCATGCTCTCTCTTCCATACCCAACTCTCGTTTCCATACGTGAAACCACGCGCGCACATAAGTCCACTTCTTACAATTCAATCTTAGCCCGTTCTCAACACCTGGCCTGTAGTAAGCACTAGCAAATTTGCGAAGTTTCTAAAGTTGGAGGCTGCAATTGTCAATACATCACTCGTCCATTCATAGCCGCGTCTAGTATTGATAAATCATAGTGCCCGCTTAGCCAATTCTCCGAGCAAAACTCAAAGGATGCCTTTATTACTTTTTAAATTTAAATATGACGTCGACGATGTCTTGTAATTTCATGGTTTTATAAAACATTTGGTTTCAAAGAAGTTGTAAGTAAATATGTAATTTTTCACGAGCTTTATTTCCTTAATAGTTTGTACAACGGTCAGAATTATTTTAATTTATTTCACACCGAGATAAAAAGTTTCTTGTATCACTTCTTGGAATACCAGCTAATGCATCACGCGTGCATAATGATTTTAAATGTTTTTTATATACATACATATCGTAGCTGGTTCGTGCTTTTGGGTAATGTTTGGAATCTCTACAAAGCGAAATGGTGATTTTGTGCCAACAATAAAACGACGCCATCGAATGTTAAAAACGAAAAGGACTTTACTTTATTTTTACTGATGTTGTAAAATGACATTGACAAATAAGAAACAGATACACTCTCGAGTAATGGCGGCGCCAGATATTCGCGTCGGTAACACATATTAGTTCCAAATACCTAATATATAATAATATCAGCTCATAAACGTTCTACTGCTGGGCTCGGGCCACTGGAACGGACACTATATCCGCCACGCTTGTCCAAGACGGCTTGGCAGGTTTCACCCTTGTTAGCATGTGCTAATTGTAACAATATGCACATTAGATCAGAAAACAGCTCAAGTGGTGCATGAGTTCCGGCCAGGAACGAACACGCGCCCTTTGAGCTACCACGACTTTTTTTACTACCTAAAATAATTTCTTTTAATTATATTAGATGTACAAATACGATATTCGACAGTTTTATCAATTATCATATAGTGTATAACACCACGGAGGAGTTAGACATCATTATTTATTGGGTACAAAATACAGGTAATCAAGTACACTTTCGAGGAGAAAACCAATAGGAAGATCCAGTTGGGCTGGACAGCGTTCAAGTCTTCTCGTCGAACATCACACAGTGCTCAAAGACAAAAGTCCTCGAGCAGTGCATCCATTTTCGTTCTGACCTACGGGGCCGAGACGTGGACAGTGACGACAGGATTGGTCCACAGATTCCAAGTCACTCAACTTGACCAGAGAATCAGAACTGGGGATATCCGTAAGAGAATCAAGGTAAGCAACACGGCTCGCAAAATTATCAAGTTTGGCAGTAGGCCGGTCATGTTTGTCTCAGCAGACCGATGGGATGACGACATGCGTAAGGTCGCCAGTAGGCGCTGGATGAGGAAGGCAGAAGACCGGAATGTGTGGCGCGGATTTGGGGAAGCCTACGTCCAGCAGCGCACTGTGATTGGCTAACGACAATCATAGTATATTAAACTATATACTAAGAAATTATCTTTTTTAAATACAAGCTTTTGAGATCCTAGATATCATGTAGCAGCAGAGTGCTAGCCAAGACAAGTAAAACGAGCCCAAACACGACGGGTCTATCTTGTTTAGTACAGGAGTCCCTATAGCCACTTTCCGACTCCATCATCAGATCAGCTCCATGGTACCATATTATTGCAGTGTCACGCGATATACATATGCGTGCAAAATTTCAGCTCAATCGGAAACCGTGAAGTTGGTCAAATTTAACTATCCATTGTTAAATAAAAGCTTGAAGTAAAGAAGATAATCTAGGCTAATTGTGAATAGTGTTTACCGTAAATTGGTAATCTTCTGCGACCTCCCATTATAATGAATCACTACACCTTAAAACTACACAAAGTCTTATTCCACTATTTCCACTATTCTGTCACTTTTCAAAATACTAATACAACGTTTACTACAAGTCAAATTTAAAATTTTTCGCACATAATTTACAAACTTTCGTTGTAATAAATTTCAAGAAGTTAAGGCCACTGTTTTATACATAAAAATTACCATTTAATATCAAATAAAACTTTTTATATTAGTAGGAATTTATTAACACAACTTATTTTTTTAAATAATAATTTATTTGTAATTAGAGTTTATTTTGTCGCGTCTATGTTTACGTATAAAATTTAAAATGTAGACTACATTAGAATCGACGTGCACTCCGTGTGCGTCCGCCGCTCGCACTGGCTATCTAGCCAAAAAGATCAAAGACAAATTAGCAACAAATCCCCAAGTAAAAAACCCATACGTATATTTCTTCACTAGTTACACAGTTTTCCCTGACAATGACATTATCGACCAAGCAGGTTTCTCGGCTACAACACTACGCAGAAACCTTCATGACGTAAGTTACTTAATACTTTGCATTTGGGGAATTTGATTCAATTTGTCAAAGAATAATTTCAATTTCGAAAGGTTTATTTTTTGGGGTGATGTTCATTTACGAAACGGAATTCTTTTCGCCATGACCGTTTTTTTTAAATAGGCAGTGATGGATTTATACTAGAGGCACTAGGGGCTAGTGCCCAGGGCGCCAAAGTTTGGAGTGTCAGCAAAAAAATTCAACTTTCTGCTATAAAACAAATGATTTTCAAAAATTGAAAATTTATTGCTTTCAAGCCAAATCTTAAAAATAGAGTTCTCATTGGATATTTAGCTTTTGAAGTTTTGTTACAGTGTATAGATAATAGGGCGGTATTTTTCACGATGCTCCAGGGCGGCACTTAAGGTAAATTCGGCCCTGGTAATAGGGTTTATTTAAAGATGTTTAGTAAGAATATGCAGTAGTCTTTACGTAAATCCCGAAGAAACAGACAAGAAATCTACAAAAAAATGCATCATGTTCTCCGTCGTTTATATAGTGTATTCCCGTTGTATTTTTTTTTTTAATAGCTTTAATGTACCGACAGGGCAAGTTTAGAATGTTATAATATTAGGTATAGATTTTTACTAAATTCGGTAATACGGTCGCAGGGGAAGGCCCAAGAAATGCCGACTTGACGTTGTGAAGGATGACATGGGCACTATGGTCTCAAAACAGGGGATAACGAAGACTGCAAGAAGTGGAGAAGAAAAAGTAGGCAAGCTGACCCTGGGCGTCCGAGCTCACGCTCCGAATGTAACTAGGATTTAACGCTCGGATGATAATGATGATGATGATGTTGTAATAAATGTAATAAAACTATATGCCGCTACACAGGGATGTGGGGAAATTGCGAAAAAATTAAAGTAGAATATTCTGAAAGAATTTAATCTTGTAGTAAGTCTTTAATCACTTTGCTTTAAAACTACGTACTTTCAACAAATATTAGTCAGGACAGTACCCGTTGAGTAATGTTTAAGGTATTTGTAGGTTATTTAAAATTAAATGCTTTTATGGATCTGTAGTCAAATCATCAAAACAGTGGAGGTTCGCCGACGCTTGCTAGGCTTATTTACGTACTAGCGGCCCGGCGAGGTTTCACCCGCGCTCTGTTCCGCTTCCGTGATATATAGCGTCATGTTATATAGCCTATGACACTCCCTGTTAACGTAGCTTTCCAACAATAAAATAATTTTTAAAGTCGGTTTAGTAGATCCAGAGATTACCCCCTACAACGTCACAAACTCACAAACTACCTCTTTATAATATTAAGTATAGATTAGTAGAGCCGACCACAATTAACATGCGTTGCCATGGTCACATGAATTGCAAAGCGTTGCTAAATAATTATTAATCCCACGAGAACGATGTCATTTATCGGTATAAAAACTGTCCTTGATTAACTCAAACTATTAAGAAAAGGTAAAAATTGCACTGCGAGAGATATTTTATTAACAGATTAAATGCATCATTACATTTCGAAGGGAAAAATTGTATGTGACAAAGTCAAAAATCAATTGCTTGTTGGTGTTGTCAACAGTCCTAAGTGGTGATCCAGAGTATTAACTCTGTCGAGTTTCATTTCGATGCGTTCAATAGTTCCCACGTGATTCCCTAACAGACAGACAAAAAATATTAATGTTAATCTTTCGGAATCTGCTTGTTTGAATTAACTATCCTCAAGTCAAGTAAGTCGTGGTAGCGTAATGACTAGCGCCCGGGTCCTAAACTCAACGGGCGTGGGTACGATCCTGGCCGGAACGCATGCACCGCTTGGGCAGTTGGCACAATTAGCACGTCTTAACAACGGTGAAGGAAAACATCGTGATGCAACCTGCACATCGAGATAACCGATGTGTCAAACCTGCCCCCTACAGTCGGAGGCCCGAGCCCAGCAGTAGGACAGTTATGGGCTGTTATTATTATAAAATTATAAACTCAAGATCAGATTTATTTTTATTATAGAATTCTCAACAATCTTACTTTTAGAATAATTCATACGAATATCGTTGATTACTAATATAAAAACTATTTAGTAATTACATTTACTTGGTAAAAAAAAAATGTGACAAACCTTCGGTTACGTAATTGAGGTTAAAAATCCAGTGTCCGGAGGAGGCCCCATTCTTACGATGAACGGGGTCACGAGAAATGACGTAAAGCAGTTTAAGAGACGACTGCACCTTTTGAAAATAAGTTCTCCTTGACCCCGCGGAGCCGGTAGCCCACGCACCGTATTTCAAGTTCATACCTTAATTCCGGTTTTTAAATATATGGAAACAAATAATATATATTATCAATGAGTTGGGGAGATTTTTGGAGACATAAGACTTGGCAAATGTACAACAAAACAATAATTTACGTTGTTTTTTAAATGGCCCGAGAATCCTGCGGAAA
Source organism: Dendrolimus kikuchii (assembly GCA_019925095.2). Lineage (NCBI taxonomy): Eukaryota > Metazoa > Arthropoda > Insecta > Lepidoptera > Lasiocampidae > Dendrolimus > Dendrolimus kikuchii. The sequence continues at coordinate 336,659 of CM034410.1, read as the reverse complement.
ATGTCCTCGGTTTAAATCCAAATTCAAGTTTTTATTCAAAATAAGTTCCACTGGAGAATACCTTCTTAAGGTCATTTTTTTTATTCCAGGAGTTCAGCAGACAGGCAGACGGCCCACTTCATGGATAGCGATTACCATCGCCTATGGACATTTGCAACACCAAAGGTGCTACAAATGCGCTGCTGCTCTCTTAAGGGAAACTGGAATCTGGTCACTAATGCCGGAACACAACTCAAGGTTGTTATGGCGACATACTTTAGACCAGGGGTGGTAGCCATCCAGTCGGGCAAATGCCCTACCACCAGGCTGTGGGTTGTTTAGTCGCCTCTTACGACAGGCCGCCCCAACGCAGGAAATTGTATTCTTTCTCCGTTCCTCCACGGATAAAATTTCATGTGACTAATCCGGGACTATTTATATTTTCCGGGTTTTCCTAACTTCGAAACCACGTGACTTTAGGACTTCTTGGTGTGACAGTTTTTATATTTATTACACATCTTTAGTAGAATAGTTATACTTGTGTATCTATGCCTTTGATGCTATTACTTATCCCGGGGTTTTTTACAGGAATTTCCGGGACTGATGTATTTTTCATATTATAATAGCAAAATAGCTGTAATCTTTGTCACATGTCCAACGTGGACAAAGTCGCGGGCAATACAGCAGGATATATTCCGTAACGCATGTAGGTACAGAGATGTTGCGGTTTTTATAGTTTCAATACATTATGCCCATAATTGGACGTGCATAATTATTATGGCAATATTGATACAATCAAACATACAAATTACATTACACATTATATTAAATGTACGTACATATATGCATACATACATAACTTCACGCCAGTTCCCTTGCGGGGTAGGCACGAACAACAGAGCGCCATTCAGGCTTATTCTTACACACCTCACTTGCTTCTTTGACATTCATAGCTCTTGTCATGCACGCTCGTCTGTTCTTAAGGCTCCTGACATCACCTTCTGCTAGTACACGATCGATTTGATCATGGAAGGTGTACTTCTGCATCCATCCACTTTTGCATTGTATATCTGTTTAGTCATCCTTTCCACATGCCCGAACCACCGGGGCATTCCTTTCCTTACCTTCACCCCGACAGTCTCTTTCTTACTTCGGTATTACGAACGCGGTCCGCGAGTGTCACTCCGCAGATTTTGCGCAGTGCTCGCATCTCGACCGCGTTTACTCTACTTTCATGCTCTCTCTTCCATACCCAACTCTCGCTTCCATACGCGAGCGTAGGTACCAGCACCGCGTTGTGTATGGCGAGCTGGGCCTTCTGGCTGAGGTTCTTAGCGCCTAGAAGTTTACCTAACGCTCCATTCACACTATTCCCCAAATCCCAAAGCACATCCAAGATATACAAACTCACTCACTTGCTCCAGCATAACATCATCGACGATTATCCTTGCATTCGTTCTGGTTTCTTCTCTTTCAAACACCATAACCTTTGTTTTCTTCGCATTCAAATGTAAGCCTCTCGCCTGACAGTCACCTTTCATCATTGTGACTAGTGTTTGCAGTTCTGATGGCGATTCGGCTAAAAGCACGGCATCGTCCGCATAAAGCAAGGTGCTTACAACTAGATCACTCATCCGCACCCCAACATCCATCAATCTTATTCTCTGGAGACAATCGTCCAGGTATAGGAGGATATGTTTATTGATAAACATATATGTAAACGTACATATATGTTTATCTACAAACATTTATATATTTTTGTAGATATGTATTTGTATGTTATGTATATTAAGTATATATCTATTTTATATAAAGAACATCCGTATATACTGCATTGATATATTTATTACTACAATGTAAGAAATCGTACTATGTATTAAGTATACCCCCATCGTTATTATAATCTCAATTCATTCCTGGGCTTGTCTGGAAGAAATCGCTTTTTAGCGATAAGACAGCGCTTTGTGCATAATTAGACATAGAAGTTCTTTTTTGATTGGTGTACAATTACAAAAAGAGTAAATGATTGATTAGATTTCTGTCATTAAAAAAGAATCTATAAGTAATAATACACCTAACTAATAAAATGTCTACCATGCAAGTATTTAAATAAATTACAACCTATATAATATACATAAAAAAACCGACTTCAAAAACTAAAAAAGTATAAAATAAGTTATTTCTAAAACTATTATTATTAATATATATTATCTAAAACATCTTGAAGTCGGTGCAAAGTAAAACATAAAAATTACTATATTTTGAAAATTACTAAGTTTTTTAAACCAAGTTTTTTTGTTTGTTACTTTTTAGTGTCTAGCTATGTATGGGTAGACCTACGAAAGGTGCCGCGCTCCTTAAAAAATAAAGGTCCCAATAAACGGGAACAAAAAAATGATCGTAAAATGAAAATTACTGGGCCAAACTATGTTAAATTTTTAAGGGCCTAAATGGCAACTATTCCGCATCAAACTAAACTAGAATCACGTAAATCGGATCATAAATCTCAGAGTAATCGGTGTACATATGAAACGGAATGTAATTTTTTTAATAAAAAATGTTCATAAAATGAAAACTACTAGGCCAATCTATGTCAAATTTTTAGGGGACCAAATGGCAGCTATTCCACGTCGAACAAAAAAAGAATCACGTAAATCGGATGATAAATCTCGGAGTAATCGGTGAACACACATAAAACAAAATAAACAAAAAGAAAGATTCCGACGAATTGAGAACCTCCTCCTTTTTTTAAAGTCGGTTAAAAATAACAACTAGTTTGATTACCATTTATTTTCTCAATTATAACGTCCGGATCGTATTTACAATTGTACATACAACAATAGAGAGGTTAAATTGAGGAAACTAAATGATAATAAAACGAATTGATTAGCATAATTATATGTTAGGCGTGAGTCAAGGTATTTCACCCTAGTGGGGTAAAGCCCCCCCCCCCCCCCCACACATGGTTGCAACTACACTCTTCGCCAATATTTACTTTTATCGCCACAGTGTTGTTTTTTCAGTGGAACTATACAAAAGCATATATAATAAAACGCGGTCTACACTATACGTTTAAGTTTGTAAAATAGGGTAGTTTACAGTTAGATCGTCTTAATATGTCACGTAGCAAGTTCGTCGCGTCATATCATTCGGATTGACGGAGTCAAACAGTGCATATCGTGTACTAGCAGAGGGTGATGTCAGGAGCCTTAAGAACAGACGAGCGTGCATGACAAGAGTTATGAATGTCAAAGAGGCAAGTGAGGTGTGTAAGAATGGGCCTAAATGGCGCTCTGTTGCTCGTGCCTACCCCGCAAGGGAACTGGCGTGAAGTTATGTATGTATGCTATTGGCTATATATCATCACGCTAAGACCAATAGGAGCGGAGCACCAATGAAGAATGTTTCAAAATCGGAGGGTTTTGAAAGCAAATTCCACGCGGACGACGTCGCGGGCTCAGCTAGTGCAGCATAAATTTCGACATTAGTCATCGGTAGGGGGAGGGGGGGGGGGAGGACGCGAGACGTGGCCACGCTCCGAGATCGACGCTCGCGCACTCCCCACCGGCCGCTCGTCCGAAGGTGATCTACATTCAGCAGATACACTTTACACATTCCACGCACGTTTGCATTTCGATCTGACACTATTTATAGATAAAGCTAGTTGTTTTGAGGAAGGTACATTGAGGTCAATGCATCCCTATAGACACCCCTGAGGCGCATCCTGGTGCGGATAACCAGACACATACTTCCGAGTGTACCGATGGCCCTTCGTCCCGTTTTTTTATTGCAGGAGTTCTGCAGACAGGTCTATGGACATTTGCAACACCAAAGGTGCTACAAATGCGCTGCTGCTCTCTTAAGGGAAACTGGAACCTGTTCACTAATGCCGGAACACAACACAAGGTTGTTATGGCGGCATATTCTAGACCAGGGGTAGTAGCCATCCAGTCGAGTACATACCCTAGCACCTGGCTGTGGATTGTTTTATCGCCTCTTACGACAGGCCACCCCAACGCAAGAAATTGTATTCTTTCTCCGTTTCTGCACGGTGTACATAAATTTCTCAAAAAGATATTGATTCGTAGTCAAACGTGATAAATAGAAGCAATACAAATAAGGATAATTTATAAAAATATCAGCGGAGACACCTTTGTCAGTGAAAAGGAAAATCCGTAAGGGAAAACCCCCATGGACGAGCAACATTTCACATGTGTATTAATTAATTAGATTCCTACTGACATAATTCAGTTAAGATTTATATGATTAAGCTACGAGTACTTTAATTATCAGGGTTAAAAAAACCATATCTAGGTTTTTTTCAATTTTCAATTCATTCAATTCCAAAAGTTTTTACAATTACATTATTAATAGTATTATTGACATACTATATGTCATTCAAGACCACGGGCCATAAACATGGCCCGGACTTTTGGAGGGCTTGCGTGAAGCCATGGGAAGACCAACACGTAGAGGCCCCTTGACTAATTTAATGTAAATGTGGCGTGACACTGGCCGGCGAGTATCCTCGTCTACACCATTTCTTTTTTATTGGAGGAGTTCAGCAGACAGGCAGACGGACCAGTTTTTCGGACACTTTCGGGTCGAGAAAAATCCGGAATACAAGAATAAGTACACGCCAGTTCCCTTGCGAGGTAGGCACGAACAACAGAGCGCCATTCAGGCTTATTCTTACACACCTCACGTGCTTCTTTGACATTCATAACTCTTGTCATGCACGCTCGTCTGTTCCTAAGGCTCCTGACATCATATTTATAAGTCTGTTAATTACCAATACTAATGTTTATATGATCTAAGGGCTGTCTGTTACAAACTATACACAAATGGAGATTTGTAGAGGGTTTTCCTACGTATGATGTCAACGATAGGGGTTTGTAGATTTAAATTGATTGTGCTAAGATCAATGGCTGTTTTGCCGACTAGCTGAGCACGGTAAAAAGCACGTGTGGGCGTAAACCGCTGGCACGGCAATGTACGGCTGTTGCTAGCCCGTACACAACTTGTATATAAACATAATTATAATACACTCTACACACATAGGTGCTACTTGTGTACCTATGTCCCGTACATCCTTGACTCGTCGATATTAAAAGTATAGTTTTTTATGGAAATAAATCATTATGTCACACACTCGTTTTAAACTTGAATAAATTAATCTAAGTAGGTATAACTACACACATATTATATGCTATGACTAAACAGATATACAATGCAAAAGTGGATGGATGCAGAAGTCGTGGAAGGCCACGACACACCTTCCATGATCAAATTGATCGTGTACTAGCAGAAGGTGATGTCAGGAGCCTTAAGAACAGACGAGCTTGCATGACAAGAGTTATGAATGTCAAAGAGGCAAGTGAGGTGTGTAAGAATAAGCCTAAATGGCACTCTGTTGTTCGTGCCTACCCCGCAAGGGAACTGGCGTGAAGTTATGTATGTATGTATGTATGTACATATTGTATGCCATGATTACGTATGTATGTCGATTTTATTCTAGGATATGCCCGTGACTACGTTCACGCTTGACTTGAAATTCCCGCTGGACTCCCGGTACACAAAGTAGCACAGCAATTTTTTTTATTGCAGGAGTTCAGCAGACAGGCAGACGGCCCAATTAATGGAAAGCGGTTATCATAGCCTATGGACATTTGCAACACCAAAGGTGCTACAAATGCGCTGCTGCTCTCTTAAGGGAGACTGGAGCCTGGTCACTAATGCCGGAACACAACTCAAGGCTGTTATGGCGACATACTTTAGACCAGGGGTGGCAGCCATCCAGTCGGGCAAGTGCCCTACCACCTGGCTGTGGGTTGTTAAGTCGCCTCTTACGACAGGCCGCCCCGACGCAGGAAATTGTATTCTCCGTTCCTGCACGGATAAAAGCATTTAAAAAAGAAGTAAGCTATCGTTTCAGCCGCATCGAAATCGGCTTAGTGGTTTTTACGTGAACCTCGAACAAATGAACAAGAAATCTAAAAAAAAAATCATCGTTTTTATAGTCTATTTCAGGTGCGTTTTTTAATAGCTTCAACGTACAGACACGGCATGTCTAAAATTTTATAACGTTACAGACAAATACATATGTGAACACAAGTTTATTGAAGTATGTCTGTTTAAAAATGTTGTTGCTTTTGCTTTGCGGTTGTATACATATAGCACGTAATTGATATTTTATTTCTAGTCAAAATAATATACTTCAAAATCCAAAGTTAATTGACTTCGTACAAGGAAAAAAATGTATAATATTTACATATAAAATATACATACAACATTGCGGTTACAGGAAAACGATTGCGAAAAAACCAAAACGCTTGTTGGAATTAACCTTCGGACGATAAAAAACAACAATAATTTATGTTTCAAGATTCGCGTCGACCTCATCGCCTCGTACGACCGAGGTCTCACAGAATATTGCCGCGAAACGGTTAGCCTTGGGCTAATCGTTCCCCTATTCCAATCTATCTCATCCCCCTCTCGCATCCTAAAGGTTGGCAACGCGCTGGCCTCGCCACTGGTGTTGCGAACGCAATCATAATAAATCCTTCTACCTAGCGATGAGCAGTACACGTGTGAGGTAGTACATTTGCCCCGTACAAAATACATTTGTACTGATACGACTCAAATTTTGAAATGTACCAACTTCTGTCGCGCTACTACTCAAAAGTAAGAGTGTAGTGGAACACTTACAAGCCAATAGATGGCGCTGTGCAATAATTGGTGTCACAGACGTTTCCTGAAATATACAGAGAATATATACAAATTTTCAATAATAACAGACGGACCTAGACCTACGAGGAGCAACATTGGCCTCGCTGGAAGATCTTCCTTTGAGACGGAGGAGCATTCCATCTCGCTCCTCCAACCGGTAGGGTCAATCCCTTCAAGAGGAAGGAAGGAACGAGGCTTACGCTAGAATAGTACAATAACGCCTCTACAGATATTTACATGATAAAAAGGGACAACGTGACGTACGAGTGCTAGTAAAATGTGACCGACGCCGATCACACTCGATTCTTAATAAATATTTCCGAACTAGAAGTTTCGTACAGGACAAATGAGGGATTGACAATCACCGCCTCACCGGCCTCATCGCTTCAAATGTACTGCCGCGGTACAAACCATACAAATGTCCTCGCCTCACTTGAAGTAGTACGTTGTACTGGCTCAGTACAAAATGTCATGTTAGTCTTACAAACTCATTTTAAAATGTCCCGTGGGTAGTAACCCAACTTTATTGTTATGCCTCGCAGGCCTACACGAATCTCTTATTGTTGGAAATTTGTATATATTATTTGTACGTGTCGGGAATCGTTTGCGACTTAAATTATTGCACAGCGCCATCTATTGTCTTGTTAAGTGTTCCACTACAATAGTAAGTTCAAAAATCGACAAAAATGGCGCTAGTGTAGACAAAACTCGTTCATTAACGGCCAGTCCCTATATCTTACCGATCGTTAATTTGCCTTACCATCGGTTAAAATTTGACATAAGCTTAACAAGTAAGGTCCAAATTCCAGCGATGATAAAGCAAGTAAATGTTTAGTAAGATGTAGAAACCGGCCATAAGACTCCTGTGCCTTTTAACGAAAACTGATTTAACTTGGTTGGTCTGTCTAGTAATCGGCAGACAAACACGCACATTGTATATCCCCGAGCTAAGCAAGTTACGCTTATGTTATGGCTAATAATGGGACCTCTCTGGGGCCGATCCCAGACACCCAGACCATAGTAAATAACAAAAAGTTCGTTTCCGAAACTTACCATTCCAGGAATCGAACCCGGAGCCTCTGGGTTCCAGCGAGTTCAGCCGGTTAAGACTTAGTTCGCTCAACCACAGAGCCCATCAATCAGTATCAGCATAACTGCTTGCTATTAGGCGGATCAATCACATTTGAACCAATTTGTTTGACAGGCACAGAATTGAAAGGATACGATACTCATTGCCATTGAAAGTATCACTTTGGTGAATTCATCCAAATTGAAAGACAAATGAACCGTCTGATTTCGGCTTAAAAATAGACTGCAGTATGCGCACGCGTACCTTTTTGCAGCAAATAGTGTATGAAGAATTTAAAATCATTAAAAAATAAAATAGGTATGTGATTTGTCCAAAATCAAATAATTTCGTTTTTAACTTTACAGGAAATATAGGTAAGTATGATACAATCAAATAATGACATGATATTACGACATTACAAAAAACATTATTTATGCATTTATTTCCCTGATGGTGGGGCGTCACCTGCGACAATGTCAAAGTTATTGCCTGTGGCCAAATGCGATTTGTTTATAGAGTTAAAAATAAACGCTAAGAACCTCAGCCAGAAGGCCCAGCTTGCCATTCACAACGCGGTGCTGGTACCTACGCTCACGTATGGAAGCGAGAGTTGGGTATGGAAGAGAGAGCATGAAAGTAGAGTAAACGCGGTCGAGATGCGAGCACTGCGCAAAATCTGTGGAGTGACGCTCGCGGACCGCGTTCGTAATACCGAAGTAAGAGAGAGAGTTGGTCTGAAAGAGAGTGTCGGGGTGAAGGTAAGGAAAGGAATGCTCCGGTGGTTCGGGCATGATGCAAGAATGACTAAACAGATATACAATGCAAAAGTGGATGGATGCAGAAGTCGTGGAAGACCACGACACACCTTCCATGATCAAATTGATCGTGTACTAGCAGAAGGTGATGTCAGGAGCTTTAAGAACAGACGAGCGTGCATGACAAGAGTTATGAATGTCAAAGATGGCGCTCTGTTGTTCGTGCCTACCCCGCAAGGGAACTGGCGTGAAGTTATGTATGTATATATGTATGTTAAAAATAAATAAGCTTTTTTTAAAAAGGTTTTTAAATACAAGCTTTTGAGATCCTGGATATCATGTAGCCGCAGAGTGCTAGCCAAGACATGTAAAACGAGCCCAAACACGACGGGTCTATCTTGTTTAGTACAGGAGTTCCGACTCCATCATCAGATCAGCTCCATGGTACCATATTATTGCATTGTCACGCGATATACATATGCGTGCAAAATTTCAGCTCAATCGGAAACCGGGAAGTTGGTCAAATTTAACTTGCAAGATTCCATCCGAACTTACCATACATCCATTGCAAGTTAAACAAAAGCTTGTAAATTCGAAATGTGTGCTGGGACACATAGTAGAAGTGAAACATCAACGGGCGAGTGGAAAAACGAATCGCAACAAAATTTTAACCTAAAGTTTTACGGGCAGGTTTTCAAATCGGTAGTTTTCAGTTTCAAAGTACATTAACAACCTTCCCGTAAAACTTCATGGTTTGGTAATCGATAGCTTAAATTATTTGCGACCGTATTTTTAAGATTTCTATTCTCCCAGTTAAAATTCAGGTTCAATGTTTTCCATCTTTAACCGACTTCAAAAAGGAGGAGGTTCCCAAATTGATTGGTATTTTTTTTGTATGTACACCGATTACACTGAGATTTATGATCCGATTTACTTGGTTCTTCTTTAGTTTGATGCGGAATAGTTGCCATTTGGTCCCCTAAAGATGTAACGTAGTTTGGCCGAGTAGTTTTCATTTTATGAACATTTTTTTTAGGAAAAATTTCCGTTCCCGTTACTTGGGACCCATATTTTTTAAGGCGCGCGACACCTTTCGTAGGCCTACCCATAGCTAGACACTAAAATGTAACAAATAAAAAAACTTTATTAAAAAAAACCGACTTCAAAAACTAAAAAGTATAAAATAACTTAATAAAGATTTTTGACTAAGAACTTGTTTAGTTTATTAAGACACAAAATAATATAAAATTTTCTTCATAATCATATCATATCATCCCTATTAATATTATAAATGCGAAAGTAACTCTGTCTGTCTGTCTGTCTGTCTGTCTGTCTGTCTGTCTGTCTGTCTGTCTGTCTGTCTGTCTGTCTGTCTGTCTGTCTGTCTGTCTGTCTGTCTGTCTGTCTGTCTGTCTGTCTGTCTGTCTGTCTGTCTGTCTGTCTGTCTGTCTGTCTGTCTGTCTGTCTGTCTGTCTGTCTGTCTGTCTGTCTGTCTGTCTGTCTGTCTGTCTGTCTGTCTGTCTGTCTGTCTGTCTGTCTGTCTGTCTGTCTGTCTGTCTGTCTGTCTGTCTGTCTGTCTGTCTGTCTGTCTGTCTGTCTGTCTGTCTGTCTGTCTGTCTGTCTGTCTGTCTGTCTGTCTGTCTGTCTGTCTGTCTGTCTGTCTGTCTGTCTGTCTGTCTGTCTGTCTGTCTGTCTGTCTGTCTGTCTGTCTGTCTGTCTGTCTGTCTGTCTGTCTGTCTGTCTGTCTGTCTGTCTGTCTATCTGTCTGTTCGCTCCGTTCGTCTCGTCTCGTATCGTATCTGTTCGTTCGTTCGTTCGTCTGCCCGTTCGTTCGTCTCGCTCGTCTCGTTCGTTCGTCTCGTTCGTCTGCCCGTCTCGTTCGTCTGTTCGTTCGTCTCGTTCGTTCGTTCGTTCGTCGTCTGTCTGCCCGTTCGTCTCGTTCGTTCGTTCGTCTGCTCCGTTCGTTCGTTCGTCTATCGTCTGCTGTCTGCTCGTTCGTCTTCGTTCGTTCTGTCTGTCTGCTCCGTCTGTCTGTCTCCGTTCTGTTCGTTCGTCTGCGTCTGTTCTGTCTGTTCGTCTGCTCCGTCTCGCCCGTTCTGTCTCGTTCGTTCGTTCGTCTGTCGTCTGTCTGTTCGTCTGCTCGTTCGTTCTGTTCTAGCTATCGTCTGTCTGTCTCCGTTCTGCCCGTTCGTTCGTTCGTTCTGTCTCGTTCGTTCGTTCTGTCTGTCTGTTCTGTCTGCTCCGTTCGTTCGTCTGTTCGTTCGTCTGTTCGCTCCGTTCTGTCTGTCTGTCTTCGTTCTGTCGTATCGTATCGCTCGTTCGTTCGTTCGTTCGCTCCGTCTCGTTCGTTCGTTCGTTCGTCTCTATCTGTCTATCTATCGTTCGTCTGTCTGCTCCGTTCGTCTCGTATCCTGTCGTTCGTCTGCTCCGTCTGTCGTTCGTATCGTTCGTTCGTCTGTCTGTTCGTCTCGTTCGTTCGTTCGTCTCGTTCGTCTCGTCTCTATCGTTCTGTCTATCTATCTCCGTCTCGTCTGTCTATCGTTCGTCTATCTATCTATCGTTCGTTCGTTCGTTCGTTCGTTCGTTCTGTCTGCCGTTCGTTCGTTCGTTCGTTCGTTCGTGTCGTTCGTCTGCTCCGTTCGTTCGTTCGTTCGTTCTGCTCTCTGCTCCGTTCGTTCGTATCTGCTCGTTCGTTCGTTCGTCTATCTGTTCGTTCGCCCGTTCGTTCGTTCGTTCTGTCTATCGTTCGTCTGCTCGTTCGTCTGCTCCGTCTATGTTCGTTCGTTCGTCTGTTCGTTCGTTCGTTCGTTCGTCTGCCCGCCCGTTCCTATCGTATCTGTCTGCTCCGTCTGCTCTGTTCGTCTATCTGTCTGCTCCGTCGTTCTGCCCGCTCCGTTCTGCTCCGTTCGTTCGTTCGTTCGTCTCGTCTCGTATCGTCTCGTTCGTTCGTTCTGTTCGTCTATCTGCTCCGTTCGTTCTATCTCGTCTGTCTATTCTGCCCGTCTGTTCGTTCGTCTGTCTGTCTCGTTCGTCTGTCTGTCTGTCGTTCTGTTCGTCTCGTTCGTTCGTTCGCTCCGTTCGTCTGCCCGTCTGCTCCGTCTGCTCCGTTCGTTCGTCTCGTTCGTCTCGTTCGTTCGTTCTGTCTCGTTCGTCTCGTTCTGTCTGCTCCGTTCGTCTCGTTCGTTCGTTCGTCTGCTCCTTCGTTCGTCTGTCTATCGTTCGTCTGCTCCGTTCGTTCTGTTCGTCTCGTCTGCCCGTCTGTCTGCTCCGTTCGTTCGTTCGTTCTATCTGTCTGCTCCGTTCGTTCGTTCTGTCTGTCTCGTTCTGCTCCGTTCTATCGTCTGCCCGTTCGTTCGTTCGTTCGTTCTGCTCGTTCTGCTCCGTATCTGTTCGTTCGTTCGTTCTGTTCGTTCGTTCGTCTGCCCGTTCTGTTCGTCTGTTCGTTCGCTCTATCGTTCGTTCGTTCGTTCGTTCGTCTGCTCCGTTCGTATCCGTATCGTATCGTCTGCTCCGTTCGTTCGTTCGTCTTCGTTCGTTCGTTCGTTCGTTCGTTCGTATCTGTCTGCCCGTTCTGTCTATCCGTTCTATCTATCTCGTTCCGTTCTATCGTTCGTTCGTCTGTTCGTCTGTCTGTTCGTTCGTTCGTATCGTATCTGTCTATCGTTCGTTCGTTCGTATCGTTCGTCTATCTCCGTTCGTTCGTTCGCTGTTCTATCTGCCCGTTCGTATCGTCTGCCCGTTCGTTCGTTCTGCCGTTCGTTCGTTCGTTCTGTTCGTTCGTTCTATCGTATCGTATCTATCTGTTCGTTCGTATCGTATCGTATCTGTCTATCGTATCGTTCGTTCTGTCTGCTCGTTCGTTCTATCTATCTATCGTCTGCTCTCCGTTCTATCTGTCTATCGTTCGCCCGTTCGTTCTGCTCCGTTCGTTCGTTCGTTCGTTCGTTCGTTCGTTCGTTCGTCTGCTCCGTTCGTCTGTCGTTCTGTTCGTTCGTTCGTTCGTTCGTTCGTTCGCTATCGTTCGTATCGTTCGTTCGTATCTGCTCGTTCGTTCGTTCGTTCGTTCGTTCGTTCTATCGTTCTATCCGTCTGCTCCTATCTATCGCCCGTTCGTTCGTCTGCTCGTTCGTTCGTATCTATGCCCGTTCGTTCGTTCGTCTGCTCCGTTCGTCTATCTCCGTCTATCCGTCTC